>CM075682.1:30047500-31417500 GCA_037954025.1 Phaseolus coccineus
GATCATGTGCCAGAGAAGTCTGAGATCGCCTACTCTTTCAATTACGGCGATCTCGTAGACTTTTAAGCCATACTTCCCTTCCTTTATATATTTTTAAATAAAGACATACTTAGAATTTACTTAAAATATATCACTTTTATTCCAATAAGATTTTCCAGATCCTTACAATCTCCCTAACAACAAAAATTTTCGTCCTCGAAAATTGAATTACAAGAAATTACGAGGAAAAGAGATGTGGGTAGTCGTTTCTCATGTTCTCTTCCAACTCCCAAGTCGAATCATCGGATCTCTCATTCCACACCACCTTAACCATATGGATGGTCTTACCCCTGAGCTGTTTGCTTTGGTGATCGACTATCCTGACTGGTCTTGCTTCAAAAGACAAGTCGTCCCTGATCTGCACGTCATCCACCTCCAACACGTGACAAGGGTCGGCGAGATATTTCCTTAGCTGCGATACGTGGAAGACATTATGCAGATTTGCTAAATGTGGAGGTAGGGCGATCTCATAGGCTACTGGACCAATTTTCCTCAAGATCTGGTAAGGTCCAACAAACTTAGGAGACAGCTTCTTTGGTCTGATAGCTCGTCCTACGCCCTTGGTTGGGGTCACTCTCAAGAACACATGGTCTCCAGCAGCAAACTCCAAAGGTCTTCTCCTCTGATCTGCATAGGACTTCTGCCGGCTTTGGGAAGCTCTCATTCTGCCTTGTATCTGTTTCACCTTCTCGGTCGTCTGCTGAATCAACTCTGGCCCAACCAAGACTGCTTCGCCCTCCTGATACCAACATAAGGGAGTCCTGCATTTCCTCCCGTACAGGGCTTCATAAGGCGCCATCCCAATGCTGGCGTGGTGACTGTTATTATATGTGAACTCCACCAGTGGTAACACCTCATCCCAACTTCCCAAATGATCCAAGACACACGTCCTTAGCAGATCTTCCAAAGACTGGATCGTTCTCTCCGACTGCCCATCTGTTTGAGGATGATAAGCCGAGCTCATCCTCAACTTGGTTCCTAAGCAATCCTGTAGAGTCCGCCAAAACCGCGAAGTGAACCTGGGATCCCTATCCGAAATGATGCTGGTAGGCACTCCATGCAACCTTACAATGTCCTTGATGTACAGTTGTGCCAACTTTTCCATGGGCATCTTCATATTCACTGGGAGGAAGTGGGCACTCTTTGTCAGTCGATCTACTATGACCCAGATTGCCTCATGACCCTTCACCGATCTAGGCAGATGGGTGACAAAGTCCATGGCAATGCTGTCCCATTTCCACTCAGGGATATCCAGCTGCTGCAACAGCCCGCCAGGTCTTTGATGCTCTACCTTCGCCTTCTGGCACGTTAAGCAGGTTGCAACATACTGGGCGATGTCCCTCTTCATGCCTGACCACCAAAATGACTCCTTCAAGTCATGATACATCTTGTTCATGCCTGGATGAAGGTTAAGGCGACTCTTATGACCTTCTTCTAGGATCATCTTCTTCAACTCTTCATTTGCAGGTATGCAAATTCTGCCATTAAATCTCAAGATCCCATCATCGCCCATTACAAAGTCTCTCGCCTGATCTGTCCCTAGTGACTCCATAGTCTGCTTCAGACTTGGGTCCTCCAACTGCTTATCCTTGATCTCTCCAATGAAGTCATTAGTTATAGTCAGCTTACTACAACTAATGTGATTTACATGAAGTTCTACCCCAAGGTTTAAGTCTCTGAACTGCTCGATCAGTTTCTGCTCTTTCATCATCATGGTGGCGACTTGTATTGATTTTCTACTCAAAGCATCTGCCACTACATTGGCCTTCCCTGGGTGATACATGAGTTGAAAATCGTAGTCCTTTAGGAACTCCATCCACCTTCTTTGCCTCATGTTCAGTTCCTTCTGATCGAACAGGTATTTCAGGCTCTTATGGTCGCTGAATACCTGGAACCGAGCTCCATATAAGTAGTGCCTCCAGATCTTTAGGGCGAAGACCACTGCCGCCAACTCCAAATCATGTGTAGGGTAGTTCCTCTCATGGACCTTGAGTTGCCTTGAAGCATAGGCGACAGCCCTTTTCTCTTGCATTAAAACGCATCCCAGACCCTGATGTGAGGCATCACAGTAGACGTCAAAAGGTCTTCCGACCTCTGGAATCACCAGCACTGGAGCACTCGTCAACCTTTTCTTTAGTTCCCTGAAGCTGAGCTCACATCGGTCGGTCCAAGCAAAAGGTTGGTCCTTACGGGTCAGCTGTGTTAACGGGGCCACCACCTTGGAAAAGTCCTCAATAAATCTCCGATAGTAACCCGCCAAACCCACAAAGCTCCTTATCTCAGTGACTGTCTTGGGACGTTCCCACTGCAGCACTGTCTCTACTTTGGCTGGGTCTACCGAGATCCCCTGGGCAGATATCACATGCCCTAAGAAGTTGACTTCCCTCAGCCAGAACTCACACTTAGAGAACTTGGCATAGAGTTGCTTCTCCCTCAGAACTTCCAACACCGACCTCAGATGTCCTTCATGCTCTTCCTCGGTCTTTGAATAGACAAGTATGTCGTCTATGAAGACTACCACAAACTTATCCAAGAAAGGGCGGAAAATCCTATTCATATAATCCATGAACAGAGCTGGGGCATTGGTCACCCCAAACGGCATCACCACGTATTCATAGTGCCCATACCGGGACCTAAAGGCTGTTTTCTGGACATCATCGGCCTTTACCAAAATTTGATGGTACCCCGATCTCAGATCAATCTTTGAGAACACCGAGGCCCCATTTACTTGATCCATTAAATCATCAATTCTGGGTAGAGGGTACTTGTTCTTGATGGTCAGCTTGTTTAACTGCCTGTAGTCTATGCACAGCCGAGACCCCCCATCCTTTTTCTTCACCAGAAGTACTGGAGCTCCCCATGGAGATACACTGGGCCTGATAAACTGTTTCTCCAACAGCTCTTCCACTTGCTTCTTTAACTCCACCAACTCGGCTGGGGCCATCCTGTAAGGCGCCATTGACACTGGTCCAGCTCCAGGGACCAAATCAATGGAGAATTCCACTTCTCTCATAGGAGGTAACCCAGGTACCTCTTCTGGGAACACATCCGTGAAGTCTTTCACCACAGGTATCCTGCTCACATCCCCTTCGTTCTTCACTTCCAACCGAGCTAGCATCACGAAGCACCTCGCCCCTTCTTCCATCTCCAGCCGCCCAAGCCGAGTAGGTACCACATCCTGCTCTTGGAGATCGGGCAACACCACTTTCTGCCTACCGCAATCTATGAGAACGTGATTGGCAGAAAGCCAATCCATTCCCAGGATAACATCCAGGTCCTGAAGAGGTAGGCAGATCAAGTTCACCTTGAATCTACGTCCCTCTACTATTACTGGACATTCAGGGCAAACCGTAGAGGTCATAACCTGTCCTGATGCAGGTGTGGACACCAACAGTTCAAAAGGCAGCTCCTTCACTAGGAGGCCCAGCTCGGCTATACACCGACTTGACACAAAAGAGTGTGTCGCTCCAGAATCAAACAAAACTTCTACACTTCTACCAGATATAAAACAGACACCTTGCACGAGGTTACCTGATTGGGACGCCTCTGCTCCTGACATGGCAAACACCCTCCCTGTTGCCTGGGGTCTGCTGCCTTCATTTCTCAACTGCTGAGAACCACTGGGTTGAGTCGCCCCATTCCGGTTAGGGCATTCTCTAGCAACGTGCCCTGTCCTTTGGCATACAAAACACCTTCTCTCCAAATTCTTCTTGGGGCACACATTGAGCATGTGTGGTCCACCACAGAGGGAACATTTTGGTTTCCATGGTTGCTGCTGTTGAAACTGGGGTGACCCTGTTCCCCCCCGATGTAGTGGAGGTCTCGTATATGGCCTGCCTTGTGAATGCTGCACCTTAGCCCGCCCACTGGAAGAACCCCCTGGGTGCGACCTGATCACCCGGGGATCACCCTTTTCCAGGGTCTCCACCATCTTCGCCTTTTCTACCAAGGCGTGAAATTCCCTGATGCACATCGGGGCTATCGTCCTCTTCAGCCCGTGCTTCAGCCCTTCCTCAAATTTCCTGCACCTCCAAGCTTCGGAGGTCGCCTGAGTGTAGAATCGGGCGAGGTACTCAAATTTAGCAGCATAGGCGTTCACTGACATCGCCCCCTGCTCCAACTTTAAGAACTCCGCTTCCCGCGCAAACTTTGCGCTGTCAGGGAAGTATTTCTCCAAGAACCTTACCCTAAAGCTCTCCCAGTCCAACACCTCCTCTCTGGCCTCCATCATTTGCTGAGCTCCCATCCACCAGAATTCTGCTTCACCCGATAGCAGATAGGTGGCAAACAACAACTTCTTCTCTTCAGGGCAGGAGGTCGCCCTAAAGATTTTCTCCACTTCCCTGACCCACTGATCTGCTTGGTCAGGGGTAGCATTCCCACAGAACTTGGGTGGGTTGTGCCTCATGAACTCAGCCAGTCCCATCCGTTCCTGAGGCTGACCGACGGGCGAATTCGTATCAGCCGACCGAGTAGCTTCCCAGTGGTGCATGGTATCTTGATGATTCTGAGCCATCGCCGCATTCTGTTGCTGGATGGCACTTGCCATCATCTCAATGGCCCTGGCGATCTGGCCCATTTCAGAAGAAGGTTGGGGAGGGGTAGGAGGTCTACGAGTCATCTTCTTCGTTCTCAGATTTCGAAACCACTAGCTTCTATATTCCCTACAACTACAAGAATGAAATCGATAAGGAAATCAATTCATTCAAGGGGGATAACATCACGACCTTACAAGGTCAGCTTCTCAAATTCCTTAGGAATTTCAGTCCATCTACAGAACCATAAAGCTTATAACTTCAAACAAAACACCAGAACAGCTACTGGTGTGCAACCATCCATCCACACAGCCACTCACAAACAATCACGAGAACACTCAACAACATGGGATAGATCACACCAGAAGTCAAAGTATGCTAAACATTAAACCTCTGGAATTTAGATTGAGAATCACCCCGATCCGGTCATGAGTGTGCACCCTCACCACCTTATCAAGGCCCTCTCATTCTAAATACTAAGATCTTCAGTTAGGCATACATTCACTACAGCACACACAAAAATTTCAATACCAAAAACGTTTGAAAACCTTTCACAATAGTTGTCGCTTAAAACTCAAATAAGTTTTCATGAGCAGAAGAAAACACAATGGATCCACAGCCCTCAGGTCATCCTAAGGACGAACTGCTCTGATACCATTAATGTAACATCCCACCAAATACATTTTTGCATTTTTTTTTTTTTTCATTTTCGTGGTAGGAAATAACAGTAAAAACAAATATATTGAAATAAACATCATTGAATATATATGTAAATGAGTTTCTCCTCGTAGGGAGTTGATACAAAACGGCCCTTTTCCAAAACTTAAACATAAAGACTGCAAATAATACAAACAGCCGATCTGCTAACAGAAACGGCGATCTCCCATCAGACAGGCGATCTCCTAACAGAAGGCAAAAACGGGTGATCGCCTAACAGATCAGAGATAGGCGATCTCCTTCCGGCGATCACTCACAGGGGAATTCCACTTCCTGCAACCTCATCTGCTCCCGTGTAAAGATACACGATCATCACAGTTTTAAGAAAACATCCACAGAAACAAAATACAGGGTAAGCTATATATTTAGGAAAACTTTGAATCAAGAGTATACATAAGAACTTCACAACATCCATGAACCGTGTCAATATCAGCCATCACATTTCCATATTCCACAAGACTATCAGGAAAAACCCCAAATTTACAAATCGATCCAAGAGTATTTCAATTCACATCAGCAATCAAGTGTATATTAATTCAATTTCACATTTCTCACGTCAGACTTTCCACTGACTCATCACACCAGACACTTGACCACTATTTCCGGAGACTCGTGCGTTGATTAGACCCAGAGATTCGCACCTGTCATACCATACCACTGTGAAATCCACACAGCCATGCGCATACACCATCTCAATATTCTCGTTATCACGGTATGACAAGGTTAATCCATACAACAGGCTGAACTCGTTCTGTTTCACACGAGACACCCATACGTATGAACCTCCCTCGACTCTCCACAACTGAGTAACTTCCTCTATGTGATTTCATTACCTCAGTAGAGTCAGGATGTCTCATTATAGGATCACCGATCAATACACCTATTACCAACCTTACACGGTATTTTCTTTCCTGAAAATACTATGCCTCGGTCCACAATCACAACATTCAACACATCACATAACACTTCAATGCACGATTTCAATCACAGCAAAACTCATACCAAAGTTCAGATTTTCGAAAACCACATTTAAAAATCTCAAACACTTTTGAAACAGCATAAAACAGGGAATATTCTAATAACAGATGAAAAACCGGCGATCACTTCCAGAAACCGGCGATCACGAACAAAACTGGGTTTTTAAACAAGAACATTTTTTTAAAAAAACCGGCGACCACGTCGCCCCCAACATCCAAACAGAACTGTTATTGTAACCATCTCACATTTTAACACCAAACGCCATGAAAGCGAAGTAAAATCCGGCGACCACGTCGCCCTATCATCACAATCATCTAATATCCAGTTATCGTTGGACAAGGACTAGCTTCCCTTACCTGGACTTGCGCAAACACCAGGAGCTCCGATATCCCACGAAGCTTGAAGAACGCCTTGGCTCTGTTTTTGCGTCTGGTTTGAAGGACTTGTAGAGAACTTCCCAGGTGCTCTAATGGTGGCTGTCGCTCGTCGTACTCCTGTGTGAAGGTGTCCGAAACGCAGCGCGAAGGAGAGAGATGGAGGAGAAGAGGTAGCTCACTCTTTCGCTCTTGAACAACTGAAATGTCTTGTTCCCTCAGCAGTGGGTTTTTCCATCTTAAACCAACTTGTCCACCAAAAGCAGCTGCCACCACCCACTCTGCAGGGAAGTCTGAGTGTACCTTTCTCTGAACAGTACGACCGCGAGTGTCTCTTGCGCATGCCAACATTCTGATGTCACTGTTCTGAACCAACACTTTTGTCTACGTGTCGCGCGTGCCGCGCGTCTCATGCTGGGAGTCTGGGTCCCACCTTCCCTATGTACAACTCGACATCGCGCGATAACCTTCCACCGATGACTCATCCTGGAGGACGACCGATGTCTCTCTCTGGAAGACGACCGATGTCTCTCTGTGGCGATGTCCACATGCCTCGCGCCATGGCGATGTCCGCATGCCTCTCGCGCCCCGGCGACGTTCGCATGCCTCTCGCGCCCTGGCGATGTCTCCATGCCTCTCGCGCCCCGGCGACACCCGCATGCCTCACGCCCAGGCGATGCCCGCATGCCTCACGCCCCGGCGATGCCCGCATGCCTCACGCCAGGCGACACCCGCATGCCTCACGCCCCGGCGATGCCCGCATGCCTCACGCCCCGGCGATGCCCGCATGCCTCACGCCCAGGCGATGCCCGCATGCCTCACGCCCCGGCGATGCCCGCATGCCTCACGCCCCGGCGATGACCGACGACACGCCTTGCTGAAGGTTCCTCATTGCACTATGTTACGTCCAAGGTATCATCTCCACATGGCTCGGTGACGTCGGTAGCTTCACATTTCCAAGGGTAAATTGGCACTTGCCCTCGTGCGCCCATGCATGCAACACTAAGGACGATCTCCAATACTCAAGCATAGAGCTTCGCATGCACAGCGTGTCTAAGGCTTAACCCACACTTTGATGCACGTGGTCTTTGGGAACCCTCTATGGTTGATCCAACATCTTGACTACACACTAAGTGTAGTTTCGGCGATCATGTGTACCCTAGGCGACAGGCGACTAGGTACACTACAGGCGATAGGCGTTCTGGTGAAATCAAGGCGACAGGCGATCATGTGCCAGAGAAGTCTGAGATCGCCTACTCTTTCAATTACGGCGATCTCGTAGACTTTTAAGCCATACTTCCCTTCCTTTATATATTTTTAAATAAAGACATACTTAGAATTTACTTAAAATATATCACTTTTATTCCAATAAGATTTTCCAGATCCTTACACCACGCCCCGTTTCGAGCCACTTTAATTTTTGAGGCATCTTGATCGCACTTCTCTGTCAAAATCTATCGCCATTTGAAGTTTGTATACCCTAATATTCACTAAATGAAAATTACCCAAACCCCAAACTCCTGACGAATCGGCACAAAACATGCAGATACGCCACGCCCCGTTTCGAGCCACTTTCATTTTTTAGGCGTGCTGATTGGACTTCTCTGTCAAAATCTATCGCCAATTGAAGTTTGTATACCCTAGTATTCACTAAAAGAAGTTTCCCCAAACCCCCAACTACTGACGAATCGGCACAAAACATACAGATACGCCACGCCCTGTTTCGAGCCACTTTCATTTTTGAGGCGTCTTGGTCGGACTTCTCTGTCAAAATCGATCGCCATTAAAAGTTTGTATACCCATATATTCACTAAATGAAGTTTCCCCAAACCCCAAACTTCTGACGAATCGGCACAAAGCATGCAGATACGCCAACCCCCGTTTCGAGCAACTTTCATTTTTCAGGCGTCCTTATCGGACTTCTCTGTCAAAATCTATCGCCATTTGAAGTTTGTATACCCTAATATTCACTAATTGAAGTTTCCCTAAACCCCAAACTCCTGACGAATCGGCACAAAACATGCAGATACGCCACGCCCCGTATCGAGCCACTTTCATTTTTTAGGCGTCTTGATCGGACTTCTCTGTCAAAATCTATCGCCGTTTGAATTTTGTATACCCTTGTATTCACTAAATGAAGTTTCCCCAAACCCCAAACTCCTGACGAATCGGCAAAAACATGCAGATACGCCACGCCCCGTTTCGAGCCACTTTCATTTTTGAGGCGTCTTGATCAGACTTCTCTGTCAAAATCTATCGCCGTTTGAAGTTTGTAAACCCTAATATTCACTAAATGAAGTTTCCCCAAACCCCAAAACTACTGACGAATCGGCACAAAACATGCAGATATGCCACGCCCCGTTTCGAGCCAAAATCATTTTTGAGGCGTCTTGATCGGACTTCTCTGTCAAAATCTATCGCCATTTGAAGTTTGTATGCCCTAATATTCACTAAATGAAGTTTCCCAAAACCCCAAACTACTGACGAATCGGCACAAAACATACAGATACGCCATGCCCCATTTCGAGCCACTTTCATTTTTTCGGCGTCTTGATCGGACTTCTCTGTCAAAATCTATCGCCATTTGAAGTTTGTATGCCCTAATATTCACTAAATGAAGTTTCCCAAAACCCCAAACTACTGAAGAATCGACACAAAACAAGCAGATACGCCACGCCCCGTTTCGAGCCACTTTAATTTTTGAGGCATCTTGATCGGACTTCTCTGTCAAAATCTATCGCCATTTGAAGTTTTTATACCCTAATATTCACTAAATGAAGTTTCCCCAAACCCCAAACTACTGACGAATCGGCAAAAAAACATGCAGATACGTCACGCCCCGTTTCGAGCCACTTTCACTTTTTAGGCGTCTTGATCCGACTTCTTTGTCAAAATCTACCGCCATTTGAAATTTGTATACCCTAATATTCACTAAATGAAGTTTCCCCAAACACCAAACTACTGACGAATCGGCACAAAGCATGCAGATACGCCACGCCCCGTTTCGAGCCACTTTAATTTTTGAGGCGTCTTGATCTGAGTTCTCTGTCAAAATCTATCGCCATTTGAAGTTTGTATGCCCTACTATTCACTAAATGAAGTTTCCCCAAACCCCAAACTACTGATGAATCGGCACAAAACATGCAGATACGTCACGCCTTGTTTCGAGCCACTTTCATTTTTTAGGCGTCTTGATCGGACTTCTCTGTCAAAATCTATCCCCATTTGAAGTTTGTATACCCTAATATTCACTAAATGAAGTTTCCCCAAACCCCAAGCAACTGACGAATCGGCACAAAACATGCAGATACGTCACGCTCCGTTCCGAGCCACTTTCATTTTTTAGGCGTCTTGATCGGACTTCTCTGTCAAAATCTATCACCATTTGAAGTTTGTATCCCCTAATATACACAAAATGAAGTTTCCCCAAACCCCAAACTACTAACGAGTCGGCACAAAACATGCAGATACACCATGCCCCGTTCCGAGCCACTTTCATTTTTGAGGCGTCTTGATCGGAAGTCTGTGTCAAAATCTATCGCCATTTGAAGTTTGTATACCCTAATATTCACTAAATGAAGTTTCTCGAATCCCCAAACTACTGACGAATTGGCACAAACCATGCAGATACGCCACGCCCCATTTTGAGCCACTTTAAATTTTGAGGCGTCTTGATCGGACTTCTCTGTCAAGATCTATCGCCATATGAAGTTTGTATACCCTAATATTCAGTAAATGAAGTTTCCCCAAACCCCAAACTACTGACGAATCAACACAAAGCATGCCGATACGCCCCACCCCGTTTCGAGCCACTTTCATTTTTGAGGCGTCTCTATCGGACTTCTCTGTCAAAATCTATTGCCATTTGAAATTTGTATACCCTAATATTCATTAAATGAAGTTTCCCCAAACCCTAAACTACTGACGAATTGGCACAAAGCATGCAGATACGCGACGCCCCGTTTCGAGCCACTTTCATTTTTTAGGCGTCTTGATCGGACTTCTCTGTCAAAATCTATCGCCATTTGAAGTTTGTATACCCTAATATTCACTAAATAAAGTTTCCCCAAACCTCAAACTACTAACGAATCGGCACAAAGCATGCAGATACGCCACGTCCTGTTTCGAGCCACTTTCATTTTTGAGGCCTCTTAATCGGACCTCTCTGTCAAAATCTATCGCCATTTGATGTTTTTATACCCTAATATTCACTAAATGAAGTTTCCCTAAACCTCAAACTACTGACGAATCGGCACAAAACTTGCAGAAACGCCACGCCCCATTTCGATTCACTTTCATTTTTGAGGCGTCTTGACCGGACTTCTCTGTCAAAATCTATCGCCATTTCAAGTTTGTATACCCTAATATTCACTAAATACAGTTTCCCCAAACCCCAAACTACTGACGAATTGGCACAAAACATGCAGATACGCCATGCCCCGTTTTAAGCCACTTTAATTTTTGAGGCGTCTTGATCGGACTTCTCTGTCAAGATCTATCGCCATTTGAAGTTTGTATAGCCTAATATTCACTAAATGAAGTTTCCCCAAACCCCAAACTACTGACAAATCGGCACAAAACATGCATATACGCCACGCCCCGTTTCGATCCACTTTCGTTTTTTGAGGCGTCTTGATCGGACTTCTCTGTCAAAATCTATCGCCATTTGAAGTTTTTATACCCTAATATTCACTAAATGAAGTTTCCGCTAAACCCAAACTACTGACGAATTGGCACAAAACATACAGATACGCCACGCCTCGTTTCGAGCCACTTTCATTTTTGAGGCGTCTTGATCAGAGTTCTCTGTCAAAATCTATCGCCATTTGAAGTTTGTATACCCTAATATTCACTAAATGAAGTTTCCCCAAACCCCAAACTACTGACGAATCGGCATAAAACATGCAGATACGCCAGGCCCCGTTTCGAGCCACTTTAATTTTTGAGGCGTCTTTATCGGACTTCTCTGTCAAGATCTGATCCGGTCGGTCATCGGTAGTCGATGACGTCAGCAGCAGATGACCACGTTGGCCAGTCACAGAGTAACGCGTCGCAGGAGATAGCAGATGAACCAGGGTGGAGATTGTTCAAGAACGACGATCAGTGGTCAGTTACCGAGTGACCTCCACCAGCAGATCATTGCCTACATGAGCGCCTGGAAGCAGAGCGCGGGAAGTGATGAAGCACCGATCAGTCATCGGTGCATGCAGAGCGATCAGTTGTCGGGGGTTCCTTTCCAACACGTGTTAAACTGGGACCCAGGCTCCCAGCGACAATGTTACCCAAGGACCTCGCCTGATCTCATAAGGAGAGCACGATAACGTGAAGAAGCGCCATCTGTCATCGGTCAGGGTGACACATCGATCACCGGCCAGAATGAGACATCGGCCATCGGTCAAGATGAGAGATACCTCGGTCATCGGTGTGTGGCGAGTGACGTCGGCCACGACGACGTGCGCTAAGTTACTCTGCAAGGGAATTGTAGTGGCCAAACCTCAGACATCAGCCAGGGGCTGAGAGATCGATGAGCCCTCAGAAGGGTTGATCACCAAGAACAAGGGCGATGAGAGATCGCCAACAGGAGGACACATCGGTCATCGGTGCCCAGAGTTAGGAAGCGGCCTTAGTCAAGGAACGACCATGCGTAAGGCGGTTGAGGCACGGTTAGGTGCAAAATCCTGTTGGGACGAGAACTCATCAAGGTTAGAGTCTCCCAGTGAGGTTGCATGCATGCTACGTGGACCGTGAAGATGTTTCCAAAGAATAGGCAGGGCAGATGGGCACAGAAATCGAGGGGTATAGAGGTACCCACGCGGCCTCCCCTGTCAGATTTTGCACTCAAGTGAGGAAGGCCTGCACGCAAGGTAGGCCTGGGGGGTAGACAGCGGCAGTGCAGAGCAATCAAGTGGCCCTAGAGGTAGCCAGTAGGGGGCGACGTGGGTTTATATGAGGAAGAAGAATGCCGAACCAGGTATGAGATACGTAACCCAGAAACTAGACAAAGAGAGTTCTTGGTGTTCCTTGCCCAAAACTGACTTGAGCGTCGGAGCTACACCGGCCGCAAGGGCGCCCCTCTGTGTTTGCAGGAACCGTTTGCTTCGTTCGAAGGGAACCCAACCGGAGGAACAGACACGGACGCGGGAGGAACGCAGAGCCCATCCACACTCGAGTCTACGGCGGGATCAAGATCTATCGCCATTTGAAGTTTGTATACCCTAATATTCACAAAAAGAAGTTTCCCCAAACCCCAAACTACTGACGAATCGGCACAAAACATGTATATACGCCACGCCTCGTTTCGAGCCACTTTCATTTTTTAGGCGTCTTGATCGGACTTCTCTGTCAAAATCTATCGCCATTTGAAGTTTTTATTCCCTAATATTCACTAAATGAAGTTTCCCCTAACCCCAAACTACTGACGAATCGGCACAAAACATACCGATACGCCACGCCTTGTTTCAAGCCACTTTCATTTTTGAGGCGTCTTGATCGGACTTCTCTATCAAAATCTATCGCCATTTGAAGTTTGTATTCCCTAATATTCACTAAATGAAGTTTCCCCAAACCCCAACCTACTGACAAATCGGCACAATGCATGCAGATACGCCACGCCCCTTTTCGAGAAACTTTCATTTTTGAGGCGTCTTGATCGGACTTCTCTGTCCAAATCTATCGCCATTTGAAGTTTGTATACCCTAATATTCACTAAATGAAATTTCCCAAAACCCCAAACTACTGACGAATCGGCACAAAACACGCAGATACGCCACGCCCCGTTTCGAGCCACTTTCATTTTTGAGGCATCTTGATCCCACTTCTCTGTCGAAATCTATTGCCATTTGAAGTTTGTATACCCTAATATTCACTAAATGAAGTTTACCCAAACCCCAAACTACTGACGAATCCGCACAAAACATGCAGATACGCCACGCCCCGTTTCGTGCCACTTTAATTTTTTAGGCATCTTGATCGGACTTCTCTGTCAAAATCTATCGCCATTTGAAGTTTGTATACCCTAAAATTCACTAAATGAAGTTTCCCCAAACCCCAAACTACTGACGAATAGGCACAAAACATGCAGATACGCCACGCCCCGTTTCGAGCCACTTTCATTTTTTAGGCGTCTTGATCAGACTTTTCTGTCAAAATCTATCGCCATTTCAAGTTTGTATACCCTAATATTCACTAAATGAAGTTTCCCCAAACCCCAAACTACTGACGAATCGGCACAAAACATGCAGATATGCCACGCCCCGTTTCGAGCGACTTTCATTTTTTAGGCCTCTTGATCGGACTTCTCTGTCAAAATCTATCGCCATTTGAAGTTTGTATACCCTAATATTCACTAAATGAACTTTCCCCAAACCCCAAACTACTGACGAATAGGCACAAAACATGCAGATACGCCACGCCCCGTTTCGAGCCACTTTCATTTTTGAGGCGTCTTGATCGGACTTTTCTGTCAAAATCTATCGCCATTTGAAGTTTGTATACCCTAATATTCACTAAATGAAGTTTCCCCAAACCCCAAACTACTGACGAATCGGCACAAAACATGCAAATACGCCATGCCCCGTTTCGAGCCACCTTATTTTTGAGGCGTATTGATCGGACTTCTCTGTCAAAATCTATCGCCATTTGAAGTTTGTATACCCTAATATTCAGTAAATGAAGTTTCCCCAAACTATAGACAAATCGGCACAAAACATGCAGATACGCCACGCCCCGTTTCGAGCCACTTTCATTTTTTAGGCGTCTTGATCGGACTTCTCTGTCAAAATCTATCGCCATTTGAAGTTTGTATAACCTAATATTCACTAAATGAAGTTTCCCCAAACCCCAAACTACTGACGAATCGGCACAAAACACGCAGATACGCCACGCCTCGTTTCGAGCGACTTTCATTTTTTAGGCGTCTTGATCGGACTTCTCTGTCAAAATCTATCGCCATTTGAAGTTTGTATACCCTAATATGCACTAAATGAAGTTTCCCAAAACGCCAAACTACTGACGAATAGGCACAAAACACGCAGATACGCCACGCCCCGTTTCGAGCCACTTTCATTTTTGAGGCGTCTTGATCGGACTTCTCTGTCAAAATCTATCGCCATTTGAAGTTTGTATACCTTAATATTCACTAAATGAAGTTTCCCCAAACCCAAAACTATTGACGAATCGGCACAAAATATGCAGATAGACCACGCCCTGTTTCGAGCCACTTTCATTATTGACGCGTCTTGATCAAGCTTCTCTGTCTAAATCTATCGCCATTTGAGGTTTGTATACCCTAATATTCACTAAATGAAGTTTCCCCAAACCCCAAACTACTGACGAATCGGCACAAAGAATGCCGATACGCCACACCCCGTTTCGAGCCACTTTAATTTTTGAGGCATCTGGATCGGACTTCTTTGTCAAAATCTATCGCCATTTGAAGTTTGTATACCCTAATATTCCCTAAATGAAGTTTCCCAAAACCCCAAACTACTGACGAATCAGCACAAACCATGCAGATACGCAACGCCCCGTTTCGAGCCACTTTAATTTTTGAGGCGTCTTTATCGGACTTCTCTGTCATGATCAATCACCATTTCAAGTTTGTATACCCTAATATTCACAAAATGAAGTTTCCCCAAACCCCAAACTATTGACGAATCGGCACAAAACATGCATATACGCCACGCCCCGTTTCGAGCCACTTTAATTTTTGAGGCGTCTTGATCGGACTTCTCTTTCAAAATCTATCGCCATTTGAAGTTTTTATTCCCTAATATTCACTAAATGAAGTTTCCCCTAACCCCAAACTACTGACAAATGGGCACAAAACAAACAGATACGCGACGCTTCATTTCGATCCAGTTTCATTTTTGAGGCGTCTTGATTTGACTTCTCTATGAAAATCTATCGCCATTTGAAGTTTGTATACCCTAATATTCACTAAATGAAGTTTCCCCAAACCCCAAACTACTGACGAATCGGCACAAAAGATGTAGATACGCCACGCCCCGTTTCGAGCCACTTTCATTTTTGACGCGTCTTTATTGGACCTCTCTGTCAAAATCTATCGCCATTTGAGGTTTTAATACCCTAATATTCACTAAATGAAGTTTCCCTAAACCCCAAACTACTGACGAATCGGCACAAAACATATTGGTACGCCACGCCCCGTTTCGAGCCACTTTAATTTTTGAGCCGTCTTTATCGGACTTCTCTGTCAAGATCTATCGCCATTTGAAGTTTGTAAACCCTAATATTCACTAAATGAAGTTTCCCCAAACCCCAAATTACTGACTAATCGGCATAAAAAACGCTGATACGCCACGCCTCGTTTCGAGCAACTTTCATTTTTGAGGCGTCTTGATCGGACTTTTCTGTCAAAATCTATCGCCATTTGAAGTTTGTATACCCTAATATTCACTAAATGAAGTGTCCCCAAACCCCAAACTAGTGCTGAATCGGCACAAAGCATGCAGATACGCCACGCCCTTTTCGAGCCACTTTCATTTTTTAGGAGTCTTGATCGACTTCTCTGTCAAAATCTATCGCCATTTGAAGTTTGTATACCCTAATATTCACTAAATGAATTTTCCCCAAACCCCAAACTACTGACGAATCGGCACAAAACATGCAGATACGCCACGCCCCGTTTCGAGCCACTTTCATTTTTGAGGCGTCTTGATCGGACTTCTCTGTCAAAATCTATCGCCATTTGAAGTTTGTATACCCTAATATTCACTAAAGGAAGTTTCCCCAAACCCCAAACTACTGACCAATCGGCACAAAAGATACAGATACGCCACGTCCTGTTTCGAGCCACTTTAATTTTTGAGGTGTCTTGATCGGACTTCTCTGTAAAAATCTATCGCCATTTGAAGTTTGTAGACCCTAATATTCACTAAATGAAGTTTCCCTAAACCCCAAACTACTGACGAATCGGCACAAAACATGCAGATACGCCACGCCCCGTTTCGAGCCACTTTCATTTTATAGGTGTCTTGATCGGACGTCTCTGTCAAGATCTATCGCCATTTGAAGTTTGTATACCCTAATATTTGGAAGGATGTAGAAATTTACACATCAGTCGTCTGCCATGATGAGAGACACATCGGTCGTCTTCCAGGATGAGACATCGGTCGTTTTCCAGGATGAGACATCAGTCGTCTTCCAGGGTGAGACATCGGTCGTTTTCCAGGATGAGACATCAGTCGTCTTCCAGGGAGAGACATCGGTCGTCTGCCAGGGTGAGACATCGGTGGATAGTCATCGCAAGATCAGTCATCGGTTCCTTCTCATCGGGGGGTCCTTTTATACGCAGATAAGCTGGGACCCAGGCTTCCAGCGAAGGCGTTCTGCAGGTGCGACACGTAGACAGTAAGGGTCCCCAGAGCAGTTGGCAACAGAGAGTAAGTGGGGCAGGTGATGGAAGAGGGCCAAGCACAACCTTCCATGAAAGGCAAGAGCCAAGTCAAGAGCGTCTAAGACCAAGCTAGGAGCGTCTAAGATAAGCTAGGAGCGTATAGGATGAGAAGGCCAAGCTAGAAGCGTCTAGGACAAGAAGACTTGGATCAAAGCTATGAATGGGAGAGTGGCATACTAGCACATATTCCGTGAAGGCCCATCAAATGTAGTTTAGCTTTAATTGGGGTGTAAATAGCATAGCCATGTGGACAAATATTTATTTTTCTGCACATTAGAATTAAGGAGAAGTTAACCTTCCCACTATTCTAGAAAGCCCATGGAGGGGGTGAACTTACAAACTAGACACACCCCTCCCCATGTGCTCACACTTTCCATGTGGCCCATGTGCTTCACATTTACATTTCATTTGGCTAGCATTAGGGTTGCATTATGGTCCTCCTTAGCCTATAAAAGGAGGAGCCTACACCTTGTATTTTCTAGATTAAATAGAGTATTGTTATGCTGCCCAAATTGTGCCATACACTACTCCTTGCCTAACACTTAGGTTTTAGTCTTCAATTCATCACTACCAAAGGGGCTGGCCAAACCTCCCCATTTCCTCACTCTTCATGCACCTTCAAGGCACCCATGCTTCCTAGGAAGGCCTTGCTCACCTCCTCCATAAGCTTCCGCATCCATCATCACCAAGGAACTCCAAAATCCAAAGAAGAGCTCATAGGAAGGCTATCATTTGGTATCAGAGCCAGGTTCTTCAAAGATGAGTATCTCTTTTCATTTTGTTTTTGAGTTCTTCTTTTCTCCAAGTTGTTCATCTTTATTCCAAGTTGTCTTGCTGTTTTTTGTGTTTTAATATGATTTGAATGCTTGTTTATTCATTTCATATGGTGGGTTTGTTCAAACTTGTGCTTGAACATCTATTTTCAATTTTGTGTAGGATTCTTGATATATTTGTGTTGCTGTTTTTATTTTTAGGTATTTGAGTCTTGCTTGAAATTTCATTTGGGTCATATGATGTTCTTGTGTCTTTTCATTTTATGAATCCATAAGTTTTGTCTAAGTCATGTGTTTCCATATTTGTCATCAAATCCTAGTAGTACTCTTTTTGATTTATCTGTTTCTTGTTTTTGGTCTGAATGTTTGATCTGAAATATGTTTTGTGTTGATCCTTTGGTGCATTTTTAATTTTAGTTTGAGTTCTTATTTGTGTGTTAGATCCACACTGTAGTGGCCAGAGCTCGGTCGTCCGGAACATAGAGAGGGGTGATCGGTCATCAGCCTGTTCTCACAGAGAGGGGTGATCGGTCATCAGCCTGTTCTCATAGAGAGGGGTGATCGGTCATCAGCCTGTTCCCGCAGAGAGAGGGAGATCGGTCATCAGCCTGTTCTCACAGAGAGGGGTGATCGGTCATCACCTGTTCCGCAGAGAGGGTGATCGGTCATCGCCTGCCACAGAGAGCGGGTGATAGCGGCCTATCAGTGTTTGCACTCCAGAGAAGGAAACCCTATGTGCTAGATTACCCCAAGACTGGGTGATAGCGGCGCAAGGGTATTCCAGTAAACCCTAAATATGGCTAGCAGCGCAGTAAACCCTAATTAGGGTTAGCGGCACAGCCCAGGCTATATAAGGAACAGTAATATACTTCACAGAGGTACGCAGTTTCTAGACCAAAACACATAGAGAATTAATACTTTGATGTTTCTTGCCCCATATTGACTTGAGCGTCGGAGCTACAACGGCCGCGAGGGCGCCCCCCCTTTCTCTTTTGCAGGTGCGGAATCGAGCACAGACCAAGGTGAGGAAGGAGGTGTGTGAGTGTCGCAGATTCAGCTGACGGCGGAGTCAACCGGCGAGAACATTTGGCGCCCACCGTGGGGCCGAGTAAAACAAGGTCCCATCCACAGTTGTGAAGAGGAAAGCCAGACAGCATGAGAAGCACTAGGCAAGGTGCCACTGGAGGAGGCGATGGTAATCACACCGCCACCATCCAGGAGCTAATGGAGACAATCCGCAATCTCCAGCAGGCGTTCACCGCCTCCAGCGCTGATCAGGCCTTAAAGCAGGAGCAGTTTAGGGCCGACCTGAACGCGTCTTTGGCGGCGAATGAGGAGCTGCGGAGAGCCAACGAGGAACTGAGGAGAGGAATGGGAGAAAGGGCCGCAGCGGGACAGGGGGCCATGCCTCCAGCCAGGCCCCGACCTATGCCTTTCTCGCAGGAGATCATGCAGACAGTAATACCAGCGTCTTTCGTAATCCCAAAGATTACCTTTACAGGCGTAGAAGATCCAGAAGCCCACATCACAGCGTTCCATACGCAGATGATGATCTCTGGGGGGACTGATGCCATGCACTGCAAGCTGTTTATGGGTACTTTTGCAGGGACAGCGCTAAACTGGTTCGTGGGACTCCCAGACGGACACGTTACATCCTTCGAGCAGTTTGCAGAATTGTTCAAAAGGCAGTTCATTGTCAATCGGGCTCGGATGCCGGTTGCGTTCGACCTCTTTGATGTAAAGCAGTTCCAGGAAGAACCACTGAAGGATTTCCTCAACCGGTTCGCGGCATTGGTGGTGAGACTGCCAACAAAGGACGACGCCGTAATAGTGCATGCCTTCGAGAGGGGAATCCTTCCTGGACCCTTCAGCGACGCGCTTATACGATGTCCAGCGAGGACATTTGATGAGATACAGTGCAGGGCGCTCGCCCACATCATGGCAGAAGGAAGGGTCGCCGAAAAGCGTACAAGGGGCGATCTCCCTCGCGCCTCGGTACGCACCCAACCCCTAAGGGTGCACGTGGCGGCAGAGAAGAAGGGTAGACATGCACCCTACGAGTCCACAAGGCCCAGACCACCCCGGCACAGCTTCAAGGTCGGCCTCAAGGAGCTCATCACAATCCCTGAGGTGGCAAGCAAGTTGAAGCCTCCCCAGAAGGCCGAGGGACATGTCGGACCTCGGAAAAGCCATTGGTGTGATTTCCATCAAGCCCAAGGCCACAATCTGCGCAATTGCCTCTGCTTGGGTTATCAATTGGATGACCTGGTAAAAAGCGGCTTTTTAGCGCCCTACCTGCAGGAACCACAGGGAGACGCGGCGGCAACAAACCCAACAGGAGACGAGAGGCACGAGGTGCCCATTCATGGGGAAATCTATACCATCTCAGGGGGGTTTGAAGGAGGAGCATGCCTCCTATAGGAGCACGCCTTCCAGAGGAGCACGCCTCCCAGAGGAGCACGCCTCCCAGAGGAGCACGCCTTCCAGTGGAGCACGCCTTCCAGCGAAGCACGCCTTCCACTGGAGCACGCCTTCCAGAGGAGCACGCCTCCCAGAGGAGCACGCCTTCCAGTGGAGCACGCCTTCCAGAGGAGCACGCCTTCCATTGGAGCACGCCTCCCTGAGGAGCACGCCTCCCTGAGGAGCTCGCCTCCCAGAGGAGCTCGCCTCCCAGTAGAGCTCGCCTCCCAGTGGAGCTACTAAGTTTGAGTTTTATTTCAATTAATAGATGCATGTTTAACACAATCTTATTATTCAGTCTAGGGGACACTCTTTTTAACGAGGTCACCCAATAAAGAGCAGAATTTAGAGAGACATATTTGTGTTGAACTGTAAAACGAACCTCCAAGTGGAGCACGCCTCCCAGAGGAGCTCGCCTCCCAGAGGGAGAATAGTATGGTTCACAGAGAAAAAGTCCTCTCCCTCGACTTTTTACAGCAAGGCTGAGGCGAGAAGAGAAAGAAGACCTCCTTGCCTTTGAGCAAGTGAGGCGAGATAAGAAAGTCCTCTCCCTCGACTTTGTACAGCGAGGCAGAGGCGAGATAAAAGGGTCCTCACCTCGACTTTGTACAGCGAGGCTGAGGCAACAGAGGAAGACCTTCTTGCCTTTGAGCAAGTGAGGGGAGATGAGAAAGACCTCACCCTCCGCTTCTTACAGCGGGGCTTGAGGAGGGCACGTGGATCAAGAAGAGTAAGAGAAAGGAAATCGCCCAAAGATAATTCGGCGAGTACCAGATCAGAAGAGTCTCTGGCGATGATGCCAAATGCTGGTCCTCGGGCACCGAGAGCAGATAGTAAAGGAGTCGATGACTTAGTCTCTTCGCTGAAACAAGTTAACAGCTTGAGACTGGGGGGCTTGTGATCCGGTCGGTCATCGGCAGTTGACCACGTCGAGTCATGCCACATAGGTCGACTGGGCGAGCTGTAAGGCTCTTCGTTGAAGCAAGTCACAACTCGAGCCTGGGGGGCTTGTGTAGTGGCCAGAGCTCAGTCGTCCGGAACATAGAGAGGGGTGATCGGTCATCAGCCTGTTCTCACAGAGAGGGGTGATCGGTCATCAGCCTGTTCTCATAGAGAGGGGTGATCGGTCATCAGCCTGTTCCCGCAGAGAGAGGGAGATCGGTCATCAGCCTGTTCTCACAGAGAGGGGTGATCGGTCATCACCTGTTCCGCAGAGAGGGTGATCGGTCATCGCCTGCCACAGAGAGCGGGTGATAGCGGCCTATCAGTGTTTGCACTCCAGAGAAGGAAACCCTATGTGCTAGATTACCCCAAGACTGGGTGATAGCGGCGCAAGGGTATTCCAGTAAACCCTAAATATGGCTAGCAGCGCAGTAAACCCTAATTAGGGTTAGCGGCACAGCCCAGGCTATATAAGGAACAGTAATATACTTCACAGAGGTACGCAGTTTCTAGACCAAAACACATAGAGAATTAATACTTTGATGTTTCTTGCCCCATATTGACTTGAGCGTCGGAGCTACAACGGCCGCGAGGGCGCCCCCCCTTTCTCTTTTGCAGGTGCGGAATCGAGCACAGACCAAGGTGAGGAAGGAGGTGTGTGAGTGTCGCAGATTCAGCTGACGGCGGAGTCAACCGGCGAGAACACACACAAATTCCATCATATTAACTCCATTGTGTTTTTAAGGTATCATTCTGTTTTTCATTCCAGTTTTCAGAACCCCTTGTTTTTCACTTTTCTGTGCTGACTGTTTTGATTTATGAAAATGACATACATCATCAAAAATTTCTGAGCCTCTGGATTTCACAAATTTGAGGTGTTAGCAAAAGGACAAAAAAAGAACCATCTGAAAAGAAGAAATAGAAAAAAAAAGATAAATATTACAAAAAAAGTGTGCAATCCTGACGTTCCAGCTGGCAGCTCTGAGCACTGATTTTATAAAATTTACCAAAATTAATTGGTATATGCGTTTGGAGTGAAACCAACGCCAAAAGTTTGTTAAGATCTTGTTCTGATTGTGTCTCAATTTTCAGAAGCAAATACAAAAGGGTCAGCTCAGCATAAATCTTTTAAAGATACGCTTTCTGGACCACAACAATTTGTGCTTTTCTGTGGTGCTGTTTTTTGGTTTTTAAATCAAATCTAGTGCTATTCCTAGGTTCCTTTTTGTGTGCCATCCATTATTTGAGTACCTTTTATTTGCTTGTCTAATTTCATTTGAAGTCTTTCTAGTTGTGTCACATTTAAATTCCATTTGTGTGGTACTGTTTTTCAAATTAATTTGTTTCTTGCTTTCTTTCTTTGGCCTCTAAGCTTGTTGGTGGATTAAATATCAATTGGTACTTGTTGAGTGAGAATTTGACTTGAGGGGAGTCTAGCTTGCTTAATAGGTGCTGGATTGAAGATTTTATTGACCTAATTCCAAGAGGAACAAAGGCAAAGGGCAGCAACAAACACCATACTACAAATACACCACACACTTTGGAAGGCCCAACAAGTAGAAAAGCAACAAAAGGGGTGCAACTAGAAGAACAACAAAAGGGGTGCAAATAGTAAAAGCAACAAAGGGAGTGTCATTTAATTTCTTTGCAATCTTGCTTGTGTTAATTACTTGTTAATCACGCAATTAGTCGGTGAGTGTGTCTTCAAGGGCTCCATGATGGCATTTTCATGTGTTCTTCTTGAATCAAAGTAGAAATAGATGGAGCGGAAGCAATGGATGAGTGAAACAAGACCCTCCTAGGAGTTGTGTTGGTCTTGAAGGTGCATGATGAGTATGGGCTGAGTGGTTCGGCCAGCTCAAGGGAGAAGGTGAAAGGATTGAAGTTTATAGCCTAGATTTCTAGGAGTAAAGCTTGTGCACAAAAATGGCAGCATAACATTACTCAAATAAACTTGAAAATACATGAGGTAGGCCTCCTTATTTATAGATTTAGGAGCCTTGGTGAGCAAGCTTAAAGGGTAGGGATGGAAATACAAAAAGTGGGGGCTGCCTAGGGTATTGACTTTAGTCAAACCATACCATCATCCTAATATTCTAGAAGATAGGTCAAAAATGCAACATTTGATAGTACACCCCTCCCTCTTTTGCTAAAGGCACCTATTTGCTAGCACACCCCTCCTTCTATTGCTAAGGGCACCCTTTTGATAGCACACCCCTAAGTTAGCAAGTTTTGCTTTCTACACTACACTAATCTACTAAGCTACCCCTAATGGGCCTCCAAGTAGCATGTACAAGGTCTTCTCCCTCCCATCCGTGGCTTCTTCTATGTGTGCTTGGATATGTTTAGCCATGGATCTTGTGAGAGGTCCTAGACAGTCTAGCTCCATGGATAGCCTCCCTCCTTCACGTCCTAGACGCTCACTTCTTGGAGCTAGACGGTCTTCTTGGTTTGGGCCTTGGCTTCCTTGGTTAGATGTGCTTGGCCCTCCTCCATCAAGTAGCGTCTAAGACAAGCTAGGAGTGTCTAGGACGAGAAGGCCAAGCTAGAAGCGTCTAGGACAAGAAGACTTGGATCAAAGCTATGAATGGGAGAGTGGCATACTAGCATATATTCCGTGAAGGCCCATCAAATGTAGTTTAGCTTTAATTGGGGTGTAAATAGCATAGCCATGTGGACAAATGTTTATTTTTCTGCACATTAGAATTAAGGAGAAGTTAACCTTCCCACTATTCTAGAAAGCCCATGGAGGGGGTGAACTTACAAACTAGACACACCCCTCCCCATGTGCTCACACTTTCCATGTGGCCCATGTGCTTCACATTTACATTTCATTTGGCTAGCATTAGGGTTGCATTATGGTCCTCCTTAGCCTATAAAAGGAGGAGCCTACACCTTGTATTTTCAAGATTAAATAGAGTATTGTTATGCTGCCCAAATTGTGCCATACACTACTCCTTGCCTAACACTTAGGTTTTAGTCTTCAATTCATCACTACCAAAGGGGCTGGCCAAACCTCCCCATTTCCTCACTCTTCATGCACCTTCAAGGCACCCATGCTTCCTAGGAAGGCCTTGCTCACCTCCTCCATAAGCTTCCGCATCCATCATCACCAAGGAACTCCAAAATCCAAAAAAGAGCTCATAGGAATGCTATCACGAAGAACATCGGAAGGAGAGGAATGCAAGAAGAAGAACGGAACAAGAAGAATGGCAGAGGAAGAATGGAAGAATAAGATCGAAAAAAGAAGAATGGCAGATGAACATCGGCAGAAGAAGAATGGAAGAAGAAGATCGGAAGAAGAAGAAAAGAAGAAGAAGATCGGATGAAGAAGAATGGAAGAAGATGATCAGAAGAAGAAGAATGGCAGAAGAAGATCGAAAGAAGAAGAATGGAAGAGGATGAATGGAAAAATAAGAGCAGAAGAAGAAGAATGGAAGAAGAAGATGGGAAGAAGAAGAATGGAAGAAGAAGATCGGAAGAAGAAGAATGGAAGAAGAAGATCGGAAGAAGAAGAATGGAAGAAGAAGATCGGAAGAAGAAGAATGGAAGAAGAAGATCGGAAGAACAAGAATGGAAGAAGAAGATCGGAAGAACAAGAATGGAAGCAGAAGAATGGAAGAAGAAGATCAGAAGAACAAGAATGGAAGAAGAAGAATGGAAGAAGAAGTTCGGAAGAAAAAGTTCGGAAGAAGAAGAATGGAAGAAGAAGATCGGAAGAAGAAGAATGGAAAAAGAAGATCGGAAGAAGAAGAATGGAAAAAGAAGATCGGAAGAAGAAGAATGGAAGAAGAATGGCAGAAGAAGATCGGAAGAAGAAGAATGGAAGAAGAAGATCGAAAGAAGAAGAATGGAAGAAGAAGATCGAAAGAAGAAGAATGGAAGACGAAGAATGGACGAAGAAGATGGGAAGAAGAAGATGGGAAGAAGAACAATTGAAGAAGAAGATCGGAAGAAGAAGAAGAACGAAAGAATAAGAATGGAAGAAGAAGATCAGAAGTAGAAGAATGGAAGAAGAAGATCGGAAGAAGAGGAATGGAAGAAGATGATCGGAAGAAGAAGAATGGTAGAAGAACATCGGAAGAAGAAGAATGGAAGAAGAAGATCAGAAGAAGAAGAATGGAAGAAGAAGATCGGAAGAAGAAGAATGGAAGAAGAAGATCGGAAGAAGAAGAATGGAAGAAGAAGATCGGAAGAAGAAGAATGGAAGAAGAAGATCGGAAGAAGAAGAATGGAAGAAGAAGATCGGAAGAAGAAGAATGAAAGAAGAAGATCGGAAGAAGAAGAATGGAAGAAGAAGAATGGACGAAGAAGATGGGAAGAGGAACAATGGAAGAAGAAGAATCGAAGAAAAAGATCGGAAGAAGTAGAATGGCAGAAGAAGATCGGAAGAAGAAGAATGGCAGAAGAGGATCGGAAGAAGAAGAATGGAAGAAGAAGATCGGAAGAGGAAAAACGGAAGAACAAGAATGGAAGAAGATGATCGGAAGAAGAAGAATTGAAGAAGAAGGATGGAAGAAGAAGAATGGAAGAAGAAGATCGGAAGAAGAGGAAGGGAAGAATAAGAATGGAAGAAGAAGATCGGAAGAAGAAGAATAGCAGAAGAAGATCGGAAGAAGAAGATCAGCAGAAGAAGAATGTAAGAAGATCGGAACAAGAAAAATGGAAGAAGAAGAATGGAAGAACAAGATCGGAAGAAGAAGAATGGAAGAAGAAGAATTTAAGAGGAAGAATGGAAGAAGGAGATCGGAAGAAGAAGAATGGCAGAAGAAGCATGGAAGAAGAAGACCGGAAGAAGAAGGATGGAAGAAGAAGAAGGGAAGAAGAAGAATGGCAGAAGAAGAATGGAAGTAGAAGATCGGAAGAAGAGGAATGGAAGAAGAAGATCGGAAGAAGAGGAATGGAAGAAGAAGATCGGAAGAAGAGGAATGGAAGAAGAAGAATGGAAGACGAGGTCGAAAGATGAAGAATGGGAAAGGAAGATCGGAAGAAAAAGAATGGCAGAAGAAGATCGGAAGAAGAAGAATGGCAAAAGAAGAATGGAAGAAAAAGATCGGAAGAAGAAGAATGGAAGAAAAAAAACGGAAGAAGAAGAATGGAAGAAGAAGACTGGAAGAAGAAGAATGGAAGAAGAAGATTGGAGGAAGAAGATCGGCAGAAGAAGAATGGCAGAAGAAGATCGGATGAAGAAGATCAGAAGAAGAAGAATGGAGGAAGAGGATCGGAAGAAGAAAAATGGAAGAAGAACAATGGAAGAAGAATATCGGAAGAAGAAGAATGGAAAAGGAAGAATGGAAGAAGGATATCGGAAGAAGAAGAAGAATGGCAGAAGAAGCATGGAAGAAGAAGACTGGAAGAAGAAGAATGGAAGAAGAAGAACGGAAGAAGAAGAATGGCAGAAGAAGAATGGAAGAAGAAGATCGAAAGAAGAAGAATGGAAGAAGAAGATCGAAAGAAGAAGAATGGAAGAAGAAGATCGGAGGAAGAAGAATGGAAGAAGCAGATCGGATGAAGAAGAATGGAAGAAGAAGATCGGAGGAAGAAGAATGGAAGAAGAAGATCAGAAGAGGAAGAATGGAAGAAGAAGATTGGAAGAAGAAGATCAGCAGAAGAAGATCGGAAGAAGAAGATCAGCAAAAGAAGAATGGAAGAAGAAGATCGGAAGAAGAAAAATGGAAGAAGAAGAATGGAAGAACAAGATCGGAAGAAGAAGAATGGAAGAAGAAGAGTGGAAGAGGAACAATGGAAGAGGGAGATCGGAAGAAGAAGAATTGCAGAAGAAGTATGGAAGAAGAAGACCGGAAGAAGAAGAATGAAAGAAGAAGAACGAAAGAAGAAGAATGGCTGAAGAAGATTGGAAGAAGAAGATCGGAAGAAGAACAATGGAAGAAGAAGATCGGAAGAAGAACAATGGAAGAGGAAGAATGGAAGAAGGATATCGGAAGAAGAAGAATGGCAGAAGAAGCATGGAAGAAGTAGATCGGAAGAAGAAGAATGGAAGAAGAAGAACAGAAGAAGAAGAATGGCAGAAGAAGATCGGAAGAAGAAGAACGGAAGATTAAGAATGGAAGAAGAAGATCGGCAGAAGAAAAATCGAAGAAGAAGAATAGAAGAAGAATAATTGAAGAAGAAGATCGGAAGAAGAAGAATGGAAGACGAAGAATGGAAGAAAGAGATCGAAAGAAGAAGAATGGCACAAGAAGCATGGAAGAAGAAGATCGGAAGAAGAACAGAAGCAGAAGAATGGGAGAAGAAGATCAGAAGAAGAAGAATGGAAGAAAAAGATCGGAAGAATAAGAATGCCAGAAGAAGATCGGAAGAAGAAAAATAGAAGAAGAAGATCGGAAGAAGAAGAATGGAAGAAGATTATCGGAAGAAGAAGAATGGCAAAAGAAGATCGGAAGAAGAAGAATGGAAGAGGAAGAATGGAAAAAGAAGATCAAAAGAAGAAGAATGGCAGAAGAAGATTAGAACAAGAGGAAGGGAAGAAGAAGAATGGAGGAAGAAGATCGGAAGAAGAAGAATGGCAGAGGAAGATCGGATGAAGAAGATAAGAAGAAGAAGAATGGAGGAAGAAGATCGGAAGAGGAAAAATGGAAGAAGAAGAATGGAAGAAGAAGATCGGAAGAAGAAGAGTCGAAGAGGAAGAATGCAAGAAAAACATCGGAAGAAGAAGATGAATAACAGAAGAAGCGTGGAAGAAGAAGACTGGAAGAAGAGCAATGGAAGAAGAAGAACGGAAGAAGAAGAATGGCAGAAGAAGAATGGAAGAAAAAGATCGAAAGAAGAAGAATGGAAGAAGAAGATCGGAGGAAGAAGAATGCAAAAAAGAAGATTGGAAGAAGAAAAATCGAAGAAGAAGAATGGAAGAAGAAGATTGGAAGAAAAAGAATGGAAGAAGAAGAATGGAAGAAGAAGAATGGAAGAAGAAGAATGGAAGAAGAAGAGTGGAAGAAGAAGATCGGAAGAAGAAGACTAGAAGAAGAAGATCGAAAGAAGAAGAATGGAAGAAGAAGATCGAAAGAAGAAAAATGGAAGAAGAAGAATGACGAAGAAGATGGGAAGAAGAGGATAGGAAGAAGAAGTTGGGAAGAAGAAGATGGGAAGAAGAAGATGGGAAGAAGAAGAATTGAAGAAGAAGATCAGAAGAAGAAGATCGGAAGAAGAAGATCAGAAGAAGAAGATCGGAAGAAGAAGAATGGGAGAATAAGAATGGAAGAAGAAATTCGGAAGAAGAAGAATGGAAGAAGAAGATCGGAAGAAGAAGAATGGAAGAAGATAATCGGAAGAAGAAAAATGGAAGAAGAAGATCGGAAGAAGAAGAATGGAAGAAGAAGATCGGAAGAAGAAGAATGGAAGAAGAAGATCGGAGGAAGAAAAATGCAAGAAGAAGATCGGAGGAAAAAGAATGGAAGATGAGGATCGGAAGAAGAAGAATGGAAGAAGAAGATCGGAAGACGAAGAATGGAAGAAGATGATCGGAAGAAGAATAATGAAAGAAGAGGAATGGAAAAAGAAGATCGGAAGAAGAAGAATGGAAGAAGATGAATGGAAGAAGATGATCGGAAGAAGAAGAATGGAAGAAGAAGATTGGAAGAATAAGAATGGCAGAAGAAGATTGGAAGAAGAAGAATGGAAGAAGAAGATCGGAAGAAGAAGAATGGAAGAAGAAGATCGAAAGGAGAAGAATGGAAGAGGAAGAATGGACGAAGAGGATGGGAAGAAGAAGATCGGAAGAAGAAGAATGGAAGAAGAAGATCGGAAGAAGAAGAATGGAAGAACAAGATCGGAAGAAGAAGAATGGAAGAAGAAGATCGGAAGGAGAAGAATGGAAGTAGAAGAATGGACGAAGAGGATGGGAAGAAGAAGATCGGAAGAAGAAGAACGGATGAATAAGAATGGAAGAAGAAGATCGGAAGAAGAATGTCAAAAGAAGAAGAATTGAAGAAGAAGAATGGACGAAAAAGATAGGAAGAACAGAGGGGAAGAAGAAGAATGGAAGAAGATGATCGGAAGATGAAGAATGGAAGAAGAGGAATGGAAAAAGAAGATCGGAAGAAGAAGAATGGAAGAAGATGAATGGAAGAAGATGATCGGAAGAAGAAGAATGGAAGAAAAAGATCGGAAGAATAAGAATTGCAGAAGAAGATTGGAAGAAGAAGAATGGAAGAAGAAGATCGGAAGAAGAAGAATGGAAGAAGAAGATCGAAAGGAGAAGAATGCAAGAAGAAGAATGGACGAAGAGGATGGGAAGAAGAAGATGGGAAGAAGAAGAATGAAAGAAGAAGATGGGAAGAAGAAGAACGGAAGAATAAGAATTGAAGAAGAAGATCGGAAGAAGAATGTCAAAAGAAGAAGAATGGAAGAAGAAGAATGGACGAAAAAGATAGGAAGAACACGATGGGAAGAAGAAGAATGGAAGAAGAAGATCGGAGGAAGAAGAATGGAAGAATAAGAATGGAAGAAGAAGATCGGAAGAAGAAGAATGGAAGAAGAAGATCGGAAGGAGAAGAATGGAAGAAGAAGAATGGACGAAGAAGAATGGAAGAAGAAGATCAGAAGAAGATGAATGGAAGAGGAAGAAGGGAAGAAGGAAATAGGAAGAAGAAGAATGGAAGAAGAAGATCGGACGAAAAAGAATGGAAGAAGAACAATGGAAGAAGAAGATCGCAAGAAGAAGATCGGAAGAAGAAGAATGGAAGAAGAAGATCGGAAGAAGAAGAATGGAAGAAGAAGATCGGAAGAAGAAGAATGGAAGAAGAAGATCGGAAGAAGAAGAATGGAAGAAGAAGATCGGAAGAAGAAGAATGGAAGAAGAAGATCGGAAGAAGAAGAATGGAAGAAGAAGATCGGAAGAAGAAGAATGGAAGAAGAAGATCGGAAGAAGAAGAATGGAAGAAGAAGATCGGAAGAAGAAGAATGGAAGAAGAAGATCGGAAGAAGAAGAATGGAAGAAGAAGATCGGAAGAAGAAGAATGGAAGAAGAAGATCGGAAGAAGAAGAATGGAAGAAGAAGATCGGAAGAAGAAGAATGGAAGAAGAAGATCGGAAGAAGAAGTATGGAAGAAGAAGAATGGAAGAATAAGATCGGAAGAAGAAGAATGGAAGAAGAAGATCGGAAGAAGAAGAATGGAAGAAGAAGATCGAAAGAAGAACAATGGAAGAAGAAGAATGGAAGAAGAAGATCGGAAGAAGAAGAATGGAAGAAGAAGATCAGAAGAAGAAGAATGGAAGAGGAAGAAGGGAAGAAGGAAATAGGAAGAAGAAGAATGGAAGAAGAAGATCGGACGAAAAAGAATGGAAGAAGAACAATGGAAGAAGAAGATCGCAAGAAGAAGATCGGAAGAAGAAGAATGGAAGAAGAAGATCGGAAGAAGAAGAATGGAAGAAGAAGATCGGAAGAAGAAGAATGGAAGAAGAAGAATGGAAGAAGAACATCGGAAGATGAAGCATGGAAGAAGAAGATAAGAAGAAGAAGAAAAGAAGAAGAAGATCGGAAGAAGAAGAATGGAAGAAGAAGATCGGAAGAAGAAGTATGGAAGAAGAAGAATGGAAGAATAAGATCGGAAGAAGAAGAATGGAAGAAGAAGATCGGAAGAAGAAGAATGGAAGAAGAAGATCGAAAGAAGAACAATGGAAGAAGAAGAATGGAAGAAGAAGATCGGAAGAAGAAGAATGGAAGAAGAAGATCAGAAGAAGAAGAATGGAAGAGGAAGAAGGGAAGAAGGAAATAGGAAGAAGAAGAATGGAAGAAGAAGATCGGACGAAAAAGAATGGAAGAAGAACAATGGAAGAAGAAGATCGCAAGAAGAAGATCGGAAGAAGAAGAATGGAAGAAGAAGATCGGAAGAAGAAGAATGGAAGAAGAAGATCGGAAGAAGAAGAATGGAAGAAGAAGAATGGAAGAAGAACATCGGAAGATGAAGCATGGAAGAAGAAGATAAGAAGAAGAAGAAAAGAAGAAGAAGATCGGAAGAAGAAGAATGGAAGAAGATGATCGGAAGAAGAAGAGTGGAAGAGGAAGATCGGAAGAAGAAGATTGAAAGAGGAAGAATGGAAAAAGAAGATCGGAAGAAGAAGAATGGAAGAAGAAGATCGGAAGAAGAAGAATGGAAAAAGAAGATCGGAAGAAGAAGAATGGAAGAAGAAGATCGGAAGAAGAAGAATGGAAGAAGAAGATCGGAAGAAGAAGAATGGAAGAAGAAGATCGGAAGAAGAAGAATGGAAGAAGAAGATCGGAAGAAGAAGAATGGAAGAAGAAGATCGGAAGAAGAAGAATGGAAGAAGAAGAATGGAAGAATAAGATCGGAAGAAGAAGAATGGAAGAAGAAGATCGGAAGAAGAAGAATGGAAGAAGAAGATCGAAAGAAGAACAATGGAAGAAGAAGAATGGAAGAAGAAGATCGGAAGAAGAAGAATGGAAGAAGAAGATCAGAAGAAGAAGAATGGAAGAGGAAGAAGGGAAGAAGGAAATAGGAAGAAGAAGAATGGAAGAAGAAGATCGGACGAAAAAGAATGGAAGAAGAACAATGGAAGAAGAAGATCGCAAGAAGAAGATCGGAAGAAGAAGAATGGAAGAAGAAGATCGGAAGAAGAAGAATGGAAGAAGAAGATCGGAAGAAGAAGAATGGAAGAAGAAGAATGGAAGAAGAACATCGGAAGATGAATCATGGAAGAAGAAGATAAGAAGAAGAAGAAAAGAAGAAGAAGATCGGAAGAAGAAGAATGGAAGAAGATGATCGGAAGAAGAAGAGTGGAAGAGGAAGATCGGAAGAAGAAGATTGAAAGAGGAAGAATGGAAAAAGAAGATCGGAAGAAGAAGAATGGAAGAAGAAGATCGGAAGAAGAAGAATGGAAAAAGAAGATCGGAAGAAGAAGAATGGAAGAAGAAGATCGGAAGAAGAAGATCAGAAGAAGAACAATGGAAGAGGAAGAAGGGAAGAAGGAAATAGGAAGAAAAAGAATGGAAGAAGAAGATCGGACGAAAAAAGAATGGAAGAAGAACAATGGAAGAAGAAGATCGCAAGAAGAAGATCGGAAGAAGAAGAATGGAAGAAGAAGATCGGAAGAAGAAGAATGGAAGAAGAAGATCGGAAGAAGAAGAATGGAAGAAGAACATCGGAAGATGAAGCATGGAAGAAGAAGATAAGAAGAAGAAGAAAAGAAGAAGAAGATCGGAAGAAGAAGAATGGAAGAAGATGATCGGAAGAAGAAGAGTGGAAGAGGAAGATCGGAAGAAGAAGATTGAAAAAGGAAGAATGGAAAAAGAAGATCGGAAGAAGAAGAATGGAAGATGATGGAGAGAGGCCAAGCTCACCCCACCATGAAAGCCAAGGGCCAAGACTAGACCGTCTAGAACAACATGGAGAGCGTCTAGCACAAGACAAGGGGGAGCTACATGAGGAGCATCTAGGAGGGAGCCTAGACCGTCTAGGACCTCTCACAAGGTCCATGGCCAAGCACATTCATGCCCAAATAAGTCAAGCCACGGATGGGAGGGAGAAGACCTTGTACATGCTACTTGGAGGCCCATTAGGGATAGCTTAGTAGAATAGTGTAGTGTAGAAAGCAAAACTTGCTCACTTAGGGGTGTGCTATCAAAAAGGTGCCCTTAGCAATAGAAGGAGGGGTGTGCTAGCAAATAGGTGCCTTTAGCAAAAGAGGGAGGGGTGTACTATCAAATGTTGCATTTTTGACCTATCTTCTAGAATATTAGGATGATGGTGTGGTTTGACTAAAGTCAATACCCTAGGCAGCCCCACTTTTTGTATTTCCATCCCTACCCTTTAAGCTTGCTCACCAAGGCTCCTAAATCTATAAATAAGGAGGCCTACCTCATGTATTTTCAAGTTTATTTGAGTAATGTTATGCTGCCATTTTTGTGCACAAGCTTTACTCCTCCTAGAAATCTAGGCTATAAACTTCAATCCTTTCACCTTCTCCCTTGAGCTGGCCGAACCACTCAACCCATACTTATCATGCACCTTCAAGACCAACACAACTCCTAGGAGGGTCTTGTTTCACTCATCCATTGCTTCTGCTCCATCTATTTCTACTTTGATTCAAGAAGAACACATGAAAATGCCATCATTTGGTATCAGAGCTTTTGGTTCTTCAAGATGAGTAGCTTGTCTTTTTAAATTTTCAGTTCTTCTTTATTTTCATCTTGTCATTTCAATTCCATAATTGTCTTGCTGTTTTTTTTACATTTTAAATTGTTCTTGGTGTGCTTATGGAAGATCCAACCGAAGCACATGTGTTCAATTGATCTTGAACATTTTCTTGTGCAATTATGATAGGATTCCTTACACATTGAGTGGCTGTTTTCTTTTAGGAATTTGAGTCTTTATTGCTTTCTTATAATTGCTTCATTTTATGCTTTGAGTCTTTATTTTCTGAATCTATAAATGTTGTGTCAAGTCATGTGAATCCATAATTGTCATCAATTCTTAGTAGTCCTATTTTTGGCTTGATTGTTTCTTGTTTTTGGGTCTCTTTAATTTGCCTTAATCTGCTATTATTTTGATCCTTTGCTGCCATTTTTCTTTTAGTTTGAGTTCATATTTGGGTGTTAGATCCACGCAAATTCCTATATCTTCACTCCATTGTGTTCTTGAAAAATTTTCTTTACTGTTTTTGGTTCCAGCTTTAGGATCCCCTGTTTTCACTGCAACTGGCCTGGCTTTTTTTATGTGTTAAAATTAAATACGTCACAAGAAATTTATGAGCCTCTGGATTTGAGTCACTTGAGATCTTAGCAAAAGAATACAAAAAGAATCAGGTCAAAAAAACAAATAGAAAAAAAATGATAAATCATACAAAAAAAGTGTGCAATCTGTTGTTCCAGCTGGCGGAAAATGAGCACTGGTAGTAAAAAATTTATCAAAATTAATTGGTGCATGCGTTTGGCGTGAAACCAACTCCAAAAGTTTGTTAAGATCTTGACCTAATTGTGTCTCAAATTTCAAAAGCAAAGTCAGAATATCCAACTCAGTACACACGTTTTAAGTGACGCTTTTTGTGCCAGGGAAACTTTTTCAGTAGTGCTGTTTTGGTTTTTCAAATCAATTCTAGTACCATTCTAGGATTCCTTTTGTGTGCCCACTTTATTTGTGTACCTTTTATTTGCTTGTCACATTTTATTGCAACTCTTCCTAGTTGTGTCACATTATAACTCCATTTGTGTGGTCCTATTTTTTGCAATTAATTTGTTTCTTGCTTTAATCCTTTGGCCTCTAAATTTGGTGCTGGAATTGTTTCTCAATTGGTGCCTATTTGAGTAGAAATTTAACTTGAGTGAGGTCTAGCTTGTGTGATAGGTGCTGGATTGGAGAATTAATTTCCTAATTCTAAGAGGAGCCAAAGCAAGGGCAGCAAACAAATATTACCCAAAAAAAAAAAAAACACCACAAACACTTGGAGGGCCCAACAAAGAAAAAGACAACCAAGGGAGTGCCAATAGCAAAACAAGGATCAACAAAAGGGGGTTTTCTTAATCTTTTTTGCAACTTAACCTTTTTAATTACTTCTTTAATTACGTGATTAGACGGTGAGTGTGTCTTCAAGGGCTCCAAGTGTCCAAGAAGCCTCACCTAGGGCCGACTAGTATAGACTTTAATTGGTTTAGCATGTGTTAATTGTTTTTAATTGTTTTCCTTGCTTAATTAATTACGTTTGCTAATTTGTTTTACCTTGTTTAAGTTTGTTAATTCTTTGCTTGGTTAATTAGCTAGTTGCACTGTTTTCTTGCATAAAAAAAAAAGTTTTCTTCAACTTAATTGTGTTTTAAGTGGTTTACTAAGAGAAAACTTTGTGTGAAGACATTGAGGAATAGTCTTTGGCTAAGGCAAGGCTTGGTATTTAAGTAGTCCATTGTGACTCACCTCCCTTACCTGGAAGACTACCTTCTTTGACTTCCCTAAATTTTCTCAAGGTAAAATACTTCTACACACAAAACTTTAGTCATGTCTTCTTCTTCTCATTCTCCAAAGTCTATTGAAAATGAATTAAAATCTATGAAAACTCTTTTGGAAGAAGTTTCACAAGCCGTGCAAATGATTTCTTTTAGACAATTGGAGAATGAGTCTAAAATTAATGATTTGACTAAAGCCCAAGAAGAGAAGTCACAAAAATCAAAAAAATCTCAAACTCATGCATCTCATTCACAAGTCCAAGAGTCTCTAGGGGAGGGAAGCCTTAGAATGTATGACTACTACCAACCACCCCCTAGAAGAAATAGGCAAAGGGAGCAAGAGGGCCCAAGGGAGGTTAGAGTAGACCTACCTCATTTCCATGGTAAGGAGAGTGTAGAAACCTACCTAGATTGGGAGATGAAAGTAGAGCAACTCTTTGCTTGCCATAGGGTGAGTGAAGAACGCAAGGTACCTCTAGCCACCCTTAGCTTCCAAGGGAACGCCATGTATTGGTGGACCTCTCTCGAAAGAGAAAGACGTCTTCATAGGGAACCTCCAATTGAATATTGGAATGACCTTAGGGGAGCCCTAAGACGTCGCCACATACCCTCATACTACCATAGGGAGTTGATGGACAAGCTCCAAAGACTCAGGCAAAACAATATGAGTGTTGAGGAGTATAGACAAAAAATGGAGCTCTACATGATGAGAGCCTCCATTAGAGAAGAGGAGCATATCACCATAGCTAGGTTCCTTAGTGGCCTCTCGCTTGAGATAAGGGATAGAGTAGAACTCCTTCCATACCAAGACTTGAATGACTTGGTCCAACTTTGCATTAAAGTTGAGCAACAAAATTTGCGCAAAACTTCAAGTCTAAAGGTTGGATCCTACTCTAACCTCTATCCCAAGAGAGAATATAGAAGGGAGGGTAGTACATCAAAAGAAAAACCTAGGGAAACTACCAAACCCTTAGCCAAAGATGCCTCCACCCCACCCATCCGAGCTAGGGACGTTAAGTGCTTTAAGTGCCATGGAAGAGGGCATGTGCAAGCACAATGCCCAAACCAAAGGACTTTGTTTTTGAAAGGTGTCGATGAATACACTAGTGGCGAGGATGAGCCAAGTGAAAGAGAGGAAGGGGGAGAGGATGAGAGGGTAGATCCATTAGAAAGAGAATTGCTAATGATTAGGAGAACCCTCAACAATCATCCTAGTGCATCTATGGAGACACAAAGAGAGAACATCTTTCACACAAGATGTAAAGTTTTAGAAAATATATGTTCTCTCATTGTGGATAGTGGATCAAGCTGCAACTGTTGTAGCTCTAGAATGATTGAAAAGCTCAATCTACAAGTAGTTCCTCATCCTAAGCCATACAAGTTGCAATGGATAAATGAGAATGGGGAACTAAGTGTAGATAAGCAAGTGGAAATCAAGTTTTCCATAGGGAACTACAAAGACAAGGTTTTATGTGATGTAGTGCCTATGGAAGCTTGCCATATTCTCTTAGGAAGACCATGGCAATTTGATAAAAAAACCTTGCATGATGGTCTTACTAATGAGATTTCCTTCACCCATAAGCATAAAAAGTTTGTACTTAGTCCTTTACCAAATTCCCAAGTGGTGAAAGATCAAATACAAATGAAAGAAAAGAGGGAAATGATTTTTTAGGAAGGAGACTTAGTTTGGCTTCATCTTCGAAAAGATAGATTTCCCACTCAAAGGAAGTCCAAACTAAGTCCCCGAGGAGATGGACCCTTTCAAGTCCTCAAGAGAGTCAACAACAATGCATACAAGTTGGACCTACCTCTTGAATATGGAGTGCATGACACATTTAATGTAATTGACCTATCTCCATTTGTAGGTACCAATGAAGACTTGGATTTGAGGACAAATCCTTTCCAAGGGGGAGGGGATGATGGAGAGAGGCCAAGCTCACCCCACCATGAAAGCCAAGGGCCAAGACTAGACCGTCTAGAACAACATGGAGAGCGTATAGCACAAGACAAGGGGGAGCTACATGAGGAGCGTCTAGGAGGGAGCCTAGACCGTCTAGGACCTCTCACAAGGTCCATGGCCAAGCACATTCATGCCCAAATAAGTCAAGCCACGGATGGGAGGGAGAAGACCTTGTACATGCTACTTGGAGGCCCATTAGGGGTAGCTTAGTAGAATAGTGTAGTGTAGAAAGCAAAACTTGCTCACTTAGGGGTGTGCTATCAAAAAGGTGCCCTAAGCAATAGAAGGAGGGGTGTGCTAGCAAATAGGTGCCTTTAGCAAAAGAAGGAGGGGTGTACTATCAAATGTTGCATTTTTGACCTATCTTCTAGAATATTAGGATGATGGTGTGGTTTGACTAAAGTCAATACCCTAGGCAGCCCCACTTTTTGTATTTCCATCCCTACCCTTTAAGCTTGCTCACCAAGGCTCCTAAATCTATAAATAAGGAGGCCTACCTCATGTATTTTCAAGTTTATTTGAGTAATGTTATGCTGCCATTTTTGTGCACAAGCTTTACTCCTCCTAGAAATCTAGGCTATAAACTTCAATCCTTTCACCTTCTCCCTTGAGCTGGCCGAACCACTCAACCCATACTCATCATGCACCTTCAAGACCAACACAACTCCTAGGAGGGTCTCGTTTCACTCATCCATTGCTTCCGCTCCATCTATTTCTACTTTGATTCAAGAAGAACACATGAAAATGCCATCAGAAGAAGAAGATCGGAAGAAGAAGAATGGAAGAAGAAGATCGGAAGAAGAAGAATGGAAGAAGAAGATCGGAAGAAGAAGAATGGAAGAAGAAGATCGGAAGAAGAAGAATGGAAGAAGAAGAATGGAAGAAGAAGATCGGAAGAACAAAAATGGAAGAAGAAGAATGGAAGAAGAAGATCAGAAGAAGAAGAATGGAAGAAGAAGATCGGAAGAAGAATAATGGAAGAGGAAGAATGGAAGAAGGAAATCGGAAGAAGAAGAATGGCAGAAGAAGCATGGAGGAAGAAGATCGGAAGAAGAAGAATGGAAGGAGAAGAACGGAAGAAGAAGAATGGCAGAAGAAGATCGGAAGAAGAAGAATGGAAGAAGAAGATCGGAAGAAGAAGAATGGAAGAAGAAGATCGGAAGAAGAAGAATGGAAGAAGAAGATCGGAAGAAGAAGAATGGAAGGAGAAGAACGGAAGAAGAAGAATGGCAGAAGAAGATCGGAAGAAGAAGAATGGAAGAAGAAGATCGGAAGAAGAAGAATGGAAGAAGAAGATCGGAAGAAGAAGAATGGAAGAAGAAGAGTGGAAGAAGAAGATCAGAAGAAGAAGAATGGAAGAAAAAGATCGGGAGAAGAAGAATGGAAGAAGAAGATCGGAAGAAGAAGAATGGAAGAAGAAGATCGGAAGAAAAAGAATGGAAGAAGAGGAATGGAAGAAGAAGATCGGAAGAAGAAGAATGGAAGAAGAAGATCGGAAGAAGAAGAATGGAAGAAGAAGATCGGAAGAAGAAGAATGGAAGAAGAAAATTGAAAGAAGAAGAATGGAAGAAGAAGAATGGAAGAAGAAGATCGGAAGAAGAAGCATGGAAGAAGAAGATCCGAAGAAGAAGAAAAGAAGAAGAAGATCGGAAGAAGAATAATGGAAGAAGATGATCGGAAGAAGAAGAGTGGCAGAAGAAGATCGGAAGAAGAAGATTGGAAGAGGAAGAATGGAAAAAGAAGATCGGAAGAAGAAGAATGGAAGAAGAAGATCGGAAGAAGAAGAATGGAAGAAGAAGATCGGAAGAAGAAGAATGGAAGAAGAAGATCGGAAGAAGAAAAATGGAAGAAGAAGAGTGGAAGAAGAAGATCGGAAGAAGAAGAATGGAAGAAGAAGATCGAAAGAAGAAGAATGGAAGAAGAAGATCGGAAAAAAAAGAACGGTAGAAGAAGAATGGAAGAAGAAGATCGGAAGAAGAAGAATGGAAGAAGAAGATCGGAAGAAGAAGAATGGAAGAAGAAGAGTGGAAGAAGAAGATCGGAAGAAGCACACCAAAATTCAAAATAAAAAAAATGATAAATGAAATACGAACAGAGTGCAAAAATCCTGACTCTGAAAAAACGCTGATGCGGCAGTGATTTCGGAAAAATTATTACAATTATTTGGCTCACTGTTTTGCTGAAAGTGGTGTGGGATGACAGATCGGGTGATTCAACTTGGAAGTTAGAAGAAACCATGAGAGAAGCCTACCCCTACCTCTTTTCTTTGTAATTCAATTTTCGAGGACGAAAATTTTTCTTGTTGGGGAGAATGTAAGGACCTAGAAAATTTTATTGGAATGAAAGAGATATATTTTAAGTGAATTCTAAGTATGTTTTTATTTAAAATATAAAGGAAGGAAAGTGTAGCTTTGAAGTCTCCGAGATCGCCGTTGTTGAAGACGGAGGCGACCTCCGACTTCTCTGGTGTACATGATCGCCAATCGCCTATGGTGTACATGATCTCCGAAAGTGCACTTAGTATGTGGTCAAGATGCTGGATCAACCATAGTGGGTTCCAAAAACCACGCGTATCAAGGTGTGGGTTAAGCCTTAGATACGCTGTGCATGTGAAGCTACCGACGTCACCAAGTCATGTGGAGGTGATACCTTGGACGTAACATAGTGGGATGAAGAACCTTCAGCAAGGCGTGGCGATGTGTCATCAGTCATCGCCGGGGCGAGAGATGTAAGGACCTGGAAAATATTACTGGAATAAAAGGATATAATTTAAATGGATTCGAAGTATGGTTGTACTTAAAATGAAAATGGAAGGAAAGTGTAGTTTAGAAGACTATGAGATCGCCTGGCACATGATCGCCGGTCGCCTACTGCACATTATCACCAGGGCGCGAGGCATGCGGGCATTGCCTGGGCGCGAGAGGCATGCGGGCATCGCCGGGGCGCGAGGCATACGGTCATCGCCAGGGCGCGAGGGATGCAGACGTCGTCAGGGCACGAGGCATGCGGGCATCGCCAAAGAGAGACATCGGTCGTCTTCCAGAGAGAGACATCGGTCGTCTTCCAGGATGAGTCATCGGTGGATAGCCTTCGCGCGGAAGGTCATCGGTGGAGAGTCTTCGCGCGGAAGGTCATCGGTGGAGAGTCTTCGCGCGAGAGGACATCGGTGGAGAGTCTTCGCGCCAGTGATCATCGGTGAAAGGTTATCGCGCGATGTCGAGTTTCACACAGATAAAGTGGGACCCAGACTCCCAGCATGAAACGTCCTGCACGCGCGCCACGTAGACAAAAGGGGTGGTTCAGAATAGTGATCTCAGAGTGTCAGCCTGCGCAGAGGCACGCGTAGTTGTACTGTTCAGGGAAGCGTACACGCAAACTTCCCTGCAGAGTGGGTGGTGGCAGCGGCTTTTGTGGGCAAGTGGGTTTAAGATTCAAAAACCCACTTCTGAGAAAAAGAAACGTTGCAGTGGTTCAAGAACGAAAGAGTGAGCTACCTCCTTTCTCCTCCATTTCTCTCTTTCGCGTTGCGATTCTGGTACCTTCAAGCACCAGTACGACGAGAAACGACGACTGCCATTAGAGCACCTGAGGAGTTCTCTGCAAGTCTATCGATCAGAACGCTTAGGCTGAGTTCGGGCATCCGTGAGTTCGGTGGATTAGAACTTGAAGAGAGAGTTTCACGCTAGTCCAGGTAAGGGAAGCTAGCTTTATTTTCAATGAAAGCCGTAGATTAGCTGTTTCTGAGGTGAGGGCGACGTGGTCGCCGGTTTCATATTTTGTTTTCGTGATGCTCCGTTCTATGTGCTTGGGCGACGTGGTCGCCGGTTTTTGAAATCCTATTGTCACGATGCTCTGTTTTGGTGATGGGGCGACGTGGTCACCAGTTTTTCAACTGTTATTGCATAATCCCCTGTTTTTGAACGAGATCGCCGGTTTTGGCGTTGTTTTTGCGAACTCCCCTGTTTTGGTGTTGTTTTGAAACTGTTTGAGATGTAAATGTGATATTCGAAAACATGAACCTTGGAGTGAGTTTTGCTGTGATTGAAATCATTCATTTAAGTGTGGTATGATGTGTTGAATGTTGTGAATGTGGGATCAAGGCATAGTATTTTCAGGAAAGAAAATACCGTGTAAGATCGTGTAGGATGTGCATTGATCGGTGATGTCTATAATGAGATTATCCTGACTCTCCTGAGATAATGAATTCATATAGATGAAGTTATTCAGGCGTTGAGAGTCGAAGGAGGTTCATATGAATGGGTGAGTCGTGTGAAAAAGAACGAGCTCGGCCTGTTATATGGATTAACCCTGTCATACTGTGAGAATGATGAACTTGAGATCGAGATTGTGTTGATGCGCATAGCTGTGGAAACATTACAGCAGTTTAGTATGACAGGTGCGGATCTCTGAGTCTAGTCAATGCACGTGTCTTCCGGAAGTAGTGTCAAGTGTCTTGTGTGATGAGTCAGTGGAAGTCTGACGTGAGAAATGAGAAACACTGAATTGATAGACACTTGATGTAGTTTGTGAAATAGAAAGACTCTTGAGGAAATTGTGAAATATGTGATTTACTTGATGGTTTTACGTGGGTGTCTTAAATTGGTTTTATCTTGATTTTTCAGTTCATATCTAAACTCTCTTTCAAATATCTAGCTTACCCCTGCATTTTCGTTTTGTGGATGCCTTTTCTTAAAACTGTGATGATCGTGTATAATTTACACGGGAGCAGATGATGTTGCAGGAAGTGGAGATCCTCGGTGAGTGGTCGCCTGAAGGAGATCGCCTATCTCTGTTCTGTTAGGCGATCACCCCTTTTTGTTTTCTGATAGGAGATCGCCGGTATGATAGGAGATCGCCTGTCTGATGGGAGATCGCCCTTTTGTTAGGAGATCGCCTGTTCTTCCATTTTGTTGTATTTTGCTTACGCTTTCTGAAAAAGTGACCGAATATGTATTAAACTCCCTGTGAGGAGCAACTTCATTACTTATATATATATATTATCATGTACTCTTCAATATTATTTGTTTACCTTTATTTTCATTATACATGTATGTATGGTTTTATTTTGGCGGGATGTTACATTAATGGTATCAGAGCAGTTCGTCCTTAGGATGACCTGAGGGCTGTGGATCCATTGTGTTTTCTTCTGCTCATGAAAACTTATTTGAGTTTTAAGTGACAACTATTGTGAAAGGTTTTCAAACGTTTTTGTATTGAAATTTTTTTGTGTGTGCTGTAGTGAATGTATGCCTAACTGAAAATCTTAGTATTTAGAATGAGAGGGTCTTGATAAGGTGGTGAGGGTGCACACTCATGACCGGATCAGGGTGATTCTCAATCTAAATTCCAGAGGTTTAATGTTTAGCATACTTTGAATTCTGGTGTGATCGATTTCATTTTATTGAGTGTGGTTGTAATTGATTGTTAGTGGCTGTTTGGATTGATGGTTGCACACCAGTAGCTGTTCTGGTGTTTTGCTTGAGGTTATAAGCTTCATGTTTCTGTTGATGAACTCAAATTCTTAAGGAATTTGAGAAGCTGACCTTGTAAGGTCTAGATGGTACCCCTTGAATGAATTGATTTCTTATCGATCTCATTCTTGTAGTTGTAGGGAATATAGAAAACTCATAGTTTCAAGATCCGAAACGGAGAGTGATGGCACGTAGACCCTCTACCCCTCCCCAACCTTCTCCTGAAATGGGCCAGATCGCCAGGGCCGTTGAGATGATGGCGGGTGCCATCCAACAGCAGAATGCGGTGATGGCTCAGAGTCATCAAGCTGCGATGCAGCAGTGGGAGAGCTTCACGGTGAAGTTTCTGGAGGAATGTTTTCCAGATAGTGCAAGGTTGGCGAAGGAAGCCGAATTTCTAAGGTTGGAGCAGGGAGAGATGTCTGTGGACGCCTATGCTGCTCGGTTTGAGTACTTCGCCCGTTTTTATACACAGGCGACCTCCGAGGCTTGGAGGTGCAGGAAGTTTGAAGAAGGACTGGAACATGGGCTGAAGAGGACCATAGCCCCTATGTGCATCAGGGAATTTCACGCCTTGGTGGAGACTCTGGAGAAGGGTGAGTCTCGGGTGATCAGGTCACACCCAGGGAGTTCCTCCAGTGGGAAGGCCAAGGTGCAGCAGCAGCAGAATGAGCCTTATGCGAGACCTCCACCACATCGGGCGGGAGCGACATCATCCCAGTTTCAGCAGCAGCAACCCTGGAAACTTAAATGTTTCCATTGTAGTGGACCACACCTAGCCAAGGTGTGCCCCAAGAAGACGTCGGGGAGAAAGTGTTTTGCATGCCAAAAGGTGGGACACGTTGCTAGAGATTGTCCTACCCACAATAGGATGACCCAACCCAGTGGTTCTTAGCAGTTGAAGAACGAAGGCAGCAGACCTCAGGCAACAGGGAGAGTGTTTGCCATGGCAGGAGCTGAGGCGTCCCAGTCAGGTATTTTGGCGTAAGATGCTTGTGTTATTGCTGGTAGAAGTATAAGAGCATTGCTTGTTTCTGAGCGACACACTCTTTGGTGTCAAGTCGGTGTAGCCGAGCTGGGCCTTCTAGTGAAGGAGTTACCCTTCGAAACTGTTGGTCTCTACACCTGTGTCAGGGCAGGTGTTGACCTCTACAGTTGCCCCGAATGTCCAGTGATAGTAGAGGGACGCAGATTCAAAGTGAATTTGATCTGTCTACCTCTGCAGGATCTAGATGTTATCCTAAGAATGGATTGGCTGTATGCCGATCACGTTCCCATAGTTTACGGTAGGCAGAAAGTGGTGTTTTCCGATCTCCAAGAGCCAGATGTGAGATCTGCTCGGCATGGGCGATCAGAGTTGGAAGAAGGGGCGAGGTGTTTCGTGATCATAGCTCGGTGGGAAGTGAAGAACGAAGAGGACGTAAGAAGGATTCATGTGGTGAAAAGTTTGATGGATGTATTTCCAGAAGAAGTACCTGGGTTACCTCCTAAGAGAGAAGTGGAATTCTCTACTGATTTGGTACCTGGAGCTGGACCAGTGTCAATGGCACCTTGCAGGATGACTCCAGCCGAGTTGGTAGAATTGAAGAAGCAAGTGGAAGAGCTGTTGGGGAAGCATTTCATCAAATCCAGCGTATCTCCATGAGGTACTCCAGTGCTGGTAATTCCAGAGGTCGGAAGACCTTTTGACGTCTACTGTGGTGCTTCACATCAAGGTTTGGGATGTGTTTTAGATGCAAGAGAAGAGAGTGGTTGCATATGCATCAAGGCAACTCAAATTTCATGAGAGAAATTATTCTACTTATGATTTAGAATCGGCAGTGGTAGTAGTGTTATGGAGTTTTGAAAACAGTGATTGTATGAAGCTTTGTATGGGAGGAAATGCAGAACTCCCTTATTATGGGAACCAGGAGGGCGAACCAGTTTTGATTGAACAATTAGAGGAGCCTAGTCTGAAGCGTGTTGTGAGAGTTCTAGGCGCCGAGCAAGCTAAGGGCTTTGTAATGGGTAAAGATGGGATATTAAGGTTAAGGGCAGAATTTGCATACCAGTAAATGAATAATTTAAGGGATAACAGAAAATTTAACTTTGCTCTTCTGGCGAAATGGAAATGGTGGATGATGAGTGATGAGAAAGGGAAATGGAAAGATATTCTTGTATCCAAATATGACTCGGAACTTGGGAGAAGCCGAGCTCATTTGAAATATCAATCGTGGTGGTGAAGAGATGTATGTAAGGTGTTCCTTTAGGGAGCGTGAGAATTAGATCAGCAGTTGGGATGTCGATGGATGGTTTTGATCAAGATGCAGAAGTTGATTCCTAGAAGGATATTTCGGATCCTAGTTTGTATTAGCTAGGGGGCATGAGCAGTAGGCAGTTGTTCTCTTTCCTTCCGATGAAGGGATCATGCTCGCTTTTCTCTAAGGAGGCTAGGCCTGGTTCTGTTAAGAGCCTAGTTGTGGAAATGCTCGACCGAGTCTTCAAGGTTGGGAGTAGAGTGTGAATGCTGGAGTTGGCGCTCAATGGAGCAGCATATCCCATATGCAGGGATGTACAATGGAATTTGATGAAGTAGTGGAGTAGTAAGAGTTGGTTCAGTAGGCAACCGAGAAGGTGATGCTGATACAAGGCAGGATGAAAGCTTCTCAAAGTCGGCAGATTCAGAGGAGAAGACCTTTGGAGTTTGCTGCTGGAGACCATGTGTTTATGAGAGTGACACCAACCAAGGGTGTAGGACGAGCTATCAAATCAAGGAAGCTGTCTCCTAAGTTTGTTGGACCATACCAGATCTAGAGGAAGATAGGTCCTGTAGCGTATGAGATCGCCCTATCTTCCCTTTTTGCAACCCTGCATAATGTCTTTCACGTATCACAGCTGAGGGAGTACATGGCAGACCCTAGTCACGATTTTTTGAAAGTGGGCGATGTGCAGATCAGGGATGATTGTTCGTTTGAAGCAACCAGTCAAGATCGACGATCGCTAAAGTAATCAGCTCAGAGGTAAGACCATCAACCTGATGAAAGTGGTGTGGGATGAGAGATCGGGTGATTCCACTTGGGAGTTAGGAGAAACCATGAGAAAGGACTATCCACATCTCTTTCCTTGTAATTCAATTTTCGAGGACGAAAATTTTTGTTGTTAGGGAGATTGTAAGGACCTGGAAAATATTACTGGAATAAAAGGATATAATTTAAATGGATTCGAAGTATGGTTGTACTTAAAATGAAAATGGAAGGAAAGTGTAGTTTAGAAGACTATGAGATCGCCTGGCACATGATCGCCGGTCGCCTACTGCACATTATCACCAGGGCGCGAGGCATGCGGGCATCGCCTGGGCGCGAGAGGCATGCGGGCATCGCCGGGGCGCGAGGCATACGGTCATCGCCAGGGCGCGAGGGATGCAGACGTCGTCAGGGCGCGAGGCATGCGGGCATCGCCAAAGAGAGACATCGGTCGTCTTCCAGAGAGAGACATCGGTCGTCTTCCAGGATGAGTCATCGGTGGATAGCCTTCGCGCGGAAGGTCATCGGTGGAGAGTCTTCGCGCGGAAGGTCATCGGTGGAGAGTCTTCGCGCGAGAGGACATCGGTGGAGAGTCTTCGCGCCAGTGATCATCGGTGAAAGGTTATCGCGCGATGTCGAGTTTCACACAGATAAAGTGGGACCCAGACTCCCAGCATGAAACGTCCTGCACGCGCGCCACGTAGACAAAAGGGGTGGTTCAGAATAGTGACCTCAGAGTGTCAGCCTGCGCAGAGGCACGCGTAGTTGTACTGTTCAGGGAAGCGTACACGCAAACTTCCCTGCAGAGTGGGTGGTGGCAGCGGCTTTTGTGGGCAAGTGGGTTTAAGATTCAAAAACCCACTTCTGAGAAAAAGAAACGTTGCAGTGGTTCAAGAACGAAAGAGTGAGCTACCTCCTTTCTCCTCCATTTCTCTCTTTCGCGTTGCGATTCTGGTACCTTCAAGCACCAGTACGACGAGAAACGACGACTGCCATTAGAGCACCTGAGGAGTTCTCTGCAAGTCTACCGATCAGAACGCTTAGGCTGAGTTCGGGCATCCGTGAGTTCGGTGGATTAGAACTTGAAGAGAGAGTTTCACGCTAGTCCAGGTAAGGGAAGCTAGCTTTATTTTCAATGAAAGCCGTAGATTAGCTGTTTCTGAGGTGAGGGCGACGTGGTCGCCGGTTTCATATTTTGTTTTCGTGATGCTCCGTTCTATGTGCTTGGGCGACGTGGTCGCCGGTTTTTGAAATCCTATTGTCACGATGCTCTGTTTTGGTGATGGGGCGACGTGGTCACCGGTTTTTCAACTGTTATTGCATAATCCCCTGTTTTTGAACGAGATCGTCGGTTTTGGCGTTGTTTTTGCGAACTCCCCTGTTTTGGTGTTGTTTTGAAACTGTTTGAGATGTAAATGTGATATTCGAAAACATGAACCTTGGAGTGAGTTTTGCTGTGATTGAAATCATTCATTTAAGTGTGGTATGATGTGTTGAATGTTGTGAATGTGGGATCAAGGCATAGTATTTTCAGGAAAGAAAATACCGTGTAAGATCGTGTAGGATGTGCATTGATCGGTGATGTCTATAATGAGATTATCCTGACTCTCCTGAGATAATGAATTCATATAGATGAAGTTATTCAGGCGTTGAGAGTCGAAGGAGGTTCATATGAATGGGTGAGTCGTGTGAAAAAGAACGAGCTCGGCCTGTTATATGGATTAACCCTGTCATACTGTGAGAATGATGAACTTGAGATCGAGATTGTGTTGATGCGCATAGCTGTGGAAACATTACAGCAGTTTAGTATGACAGGTGCGGATCTCTGAGTCTAGTCAATGCACGTGTCTTCCGGAAGTAGTGTCAAGTGTCTTGTGTGATGAGTCAGTGGAAGTCTGACGTGAGAAATGAGAAACACTGAATTGATAGACACTTGATGTAGTTTGTGAAATAGAAAGACTCTTGAGGAAATTGTGAAATATGTGATTTACTTGATGGTTTTACGTGGGTGTCTTAAATTGGTTTTATCTTGATTTTTCAGTTCATATCTAAACTCTCTTTCAAATATCTAGCTTACCCCTGCATTTTCGTTTTGTGGATGCCTTTTCTTAAAACTGTGATGATCGTGTATAATTTACACGGGAGCAGATGATGTTGCAGGAAGTGGAGATCCTCGGTGAGTGGTCGCCTGAAGGAGATCGCCTATCTCTGTTCTGTTAGGCGATCACCCCTTTTTGTTTTCTGATAGGAGATCGCCGGTATGATAGGAGATCGCCTGTCTGATGGGAGATCGCCCTTTTGTTAGGAGATCGCCTGTTCTTCCATTTTGTTGTATTTTGCTTAAGCTTTCTGAAAAAGTGACCGAATATGTATTAAACTCCCTGTGAGGAGCAACTTCATTACTTATATATATATTATCATGTACTCTTCAATATTATTTGTTTACCTTTATTTTCATTATACATGTATGTATGGTTTTATTTTGGCGGGATGGTACAAGAGACATGCGGGCATCGCCAGGGCGAGAGACATGCGGTCGTCGCCAGGGATAGACATCGATCGTCTTCCAGATAGAGACATCGGTCGTCTTCCAGGATGAGTCATCGGTGGAAGGTTATCGCGCGATGTCATGTTTCACACAGATAAGGTGGGGCCCAGGCTCCCAGCATGAGACGTCCTGCATGCGCGACACGTAAACAAAAAGGGTGTTTCAGAATAGTTAGCATCAGAGAGTTGGTATGCGCAGAAACCCACGTGGTCATACTGTTCAAGGAAGTGTGCACGCAAGCTTTCCTGCAGAGTGGGTGGTGGGAGCGGCAATTGTGGACAAGTTGGTTTAGATTCAAAAACTCACTTCTGAGAGGAAAAGAACGTTGCTGTGGTTCAAGAGTGACAGAGTGAGTTTACCTTCATCCTTCTCTTTTCTCTCCTTCGCGCTGCGATTCAGGCATCCTCAGGCACCAGTACGATGAGCGACGACTGCCCTGGGACTCCTGGGAAGTTCTCTGCGAGTTTTTCGATCAGGACGCTAAAACAGAGTTCGGATATCCTTAAGTTCGGTGGGTTAGAGCTCGTAGTGAGATTTTACGCAAGTCCAGGTAAGGGAAGCTAGCCTTATTCCAACGAAAACCTTAAGTTAGATGATTTTGATGATGGGGCGACGTGGTCGCTGGTTTTCAACTGTTATTGCATAATCCCCTGTTTTTGGATGTGATCGCCGGTTTTAATGTTGTTTTCGAACTCCCCTGTTTTAGTGTCGGTTTGAACTTGTTGAGATTGAAATGGAAAATGTATATGCTATTCGAAAACCTGAACGGTGGTATGCTTGTTTTTGTGAGTGGGGTTGTTTAAGAAAAGATTCAAAGTATTCTATGATGGAATTGTTCTTTATGTGTGGTATGATGTATGGAATGTGGTGAATGTGGGATCAAGGCATAGTATTTTCAGGAAAGAAAATACCGTGTAAGATCGTGTAGAGTGTGCATTGACCGGTGATTCGTTTATTATGAGATATCCTGACTCTCTTGATATAATGGAATCATATAGATGAAGTTATTCAGGCGTTGAGAGTCGAAGGAGGTTCATATGTATGGGTGAGTTGTTTGAAAGAGAACGAGCTTGACCCGTTGTATGGATTAACCCTGTCATGCTAGGATAGTGACGATATTGAGATTCATTTATACGCTTGTGAATGTGTGTGATTTCACAGCGACCCTGTGAATGTGTGTGATTTCACAGCGACCCTGTGAATGTGTGTGATTTCACAGTGGTGCAGTATGACAGGTGCAGATCTCCAAGTCTAGTCAATGCACGTGTCTTCCGGAAGTAGTGTCAAGTGTCTATGTGTGATGAGTCAGTGGAAGTCTGACGTGAGAAATGAGAAACATTGAAATTGATAGACACTTGATGGATTATGTGAATTGAACAACTCTTGAGGAAATTGTGAAATATGTGATTACTTGATGGTCATGTGAAGGGAATGAGAAAGTTGATGGTTTTTACGTGGGTGTCTTAAATTTGTTTTATCTTGATTTTAAAGTTTCATATCTAAATTCTCTTTAAAATATCTAGCTTACCCTGCATTTTTGTTTTGTGGATGTTTTCTTAAACCTGTGATGATCGTGTATAATTTACACGGGAGCAGATGATGTTGCAGGAAGTAGAGCTCCTCAGTGAGTGGTCGCCGGAAGGAGATCGCCTGTTTTCTGTTTCTGTTAGGAGATCGCCTGTTTTCTATTTTGCTGTATTTTGTTTAAGTTTTGGAAACTGACTGGATATGTATTAAACTCCCTGTGAGGAGAAATTTCATTACATATATATATATATGTTCACTTCGATATTATTGTTTTACCTTTATTTCATTATATAAATATGAAAAGGATTTGGCGGGATGTTACACCGATCACCTGTACTTGCACCTGGGGCAAGGAGAACTTTAAACTGGAAAACACGTGCACACTTGGTATACTGAAACCTTTTTATTGGGTGGCCTCGTTAAAAACCTTCATCAGGGAAAAGAGTGCCCCCTGATCTGCTCAACTATTTACAGTATATACATTGAGTGTGTGTACAGCGCAAGAACGCATCTACCTTACAACTTAACTGAAGTAGAAACTTGAGTGTGTAGCGTTCCATGTCCTGGGGATAGGTGCTCCATGCAGAGTCTCCAGCCAATAAGCTCCACTCTCCAACACTTCAACCACTCTGTATGGACCCCTTCCTTTCATAGGAGATGTGATGGAGGGAGGCCAAGCTCACCCCACCATGAAAGTCAAGGGCCTAGACTAGACCGTCTAGAACCACATGGAGAGCTTCTAGCACAAGACAAGGGGGAGCTACATGAGGAGCGTCTAGGAGGGAGCCTAGACCGTCTAGGACCTCTCACAAGGTCCATGGCCAAGCACATTCATGCCCAAATGAGTCAAGCCACGGATGGGAGGGAGAAGACCTTGTACATGCTACTTGGAGGCCCATTAGGGGTAGCTTAGTAGATTAGTGTAGTGTAGAAAGCAAAACTTGCTCACTTAGGGGTGTGCTATCAAAAAGGTGCCCTTAGCAATAGAAGGAGGGGTGTGCTAGCAAATAGGTGCCTTTAGCAAAAGAAGGAGGGGTGTACTATCAAATGTTGCATTTTTGACCTATCTTCTAGAATATTAGGATGGTGGTGTGGTTTGACTAAAGTCAATACCCTAGGCAGCCCCACTTTTTGTATTTCCATCCCTACCCTTTAAGCTTGCTCACCAAGGCTCCTAAATCTATAAATAAGGAGGCCTACCTCATGTACTTTCAAGATTAAATAGAGTATTGTTATGCTGCCCAAATTGTGCCATACACTACTCCTTGCCTAACACTTAGGTTTTAGTCTTCAATTCATCACTACCAAAGGGGCTGGCCAAACCTCCCCATTTCCTTACTCTTCATGCACCTTCAAGGAACCCATGCTTCCTAGGAAGGCCTTGCTCACCTCCTCCATAAGCTTCCGCATCCATCATCACCAAGGAACTCCAAAATGCAAAGAAGAGCTCACAGGAATGTGATGGCATTTTCATGTGTTCTTCTTGAATCAAAGTAGAAATAGATGGAGCGGAAGCAATGGATGAGTGAAACAAGACCCTCCTAGGAGTTGTGTTGGTCTTGAAGGTGCATGATGAGTATGGGTTGAGTGGTTCGGCCAGCTCAAGGGAGAAGGTGAAAGGATTGAAGTTTATAGCCTAGATTTCTAGGAGGAGTAAAGCTTGTGCACAAAAATGGCAGCATAACATTACTCAAATAAACTTGAAAATACATGAGGTAGGCCTCCTTATTTATAGATTTAGGAGCCTTGGTGAGCAAGCTTAAAGGGTAGGGATGGAAATACAAAAAGTGGGGGCTGCCTAGGGTATTGACTTTAGTCAAACCACACCATCATCCTAATATTCTAGAAGATAGGTCAAAAATGCAACATTTGATAGCACACCCCTCCCTCTTTTGCTAAAGGCACCTATTTGCTAGCACACCCCTCCTTCTATTGCTAAGGGCACCTTTTTGATAGCACACCCCTAAGTTAGCAAGTTTTGCTTTCTACACTACACTAATCTACTAAGCTACCCCTAATGGGCCTCCAAGTAGCATGTACAAGGTCTTCTCCCTCCCATCCGTGGCTTCTTCTATGTGTGCTTGGATATGTTTAGCCATGGATCTTGTGAGAGGTCCTAGACGGTCTAGCTCCATGGATAGCCTCCCTCCTTCACGTCCTAGACGCTCACTTCTGGGAGCTAGACGCTCCTCTTGGTCTAGACGCTCACTTCTTGGAGCTAGACGCTCCTCTTGGTCTAGACGGTCTTCTTGGTTTGGGCCTTGGCTTCCTTGGTTAGATGTGCTTGGCCCTCCTCCATCATCCCCTCCCCCTTGGAAAGGATTTGTCCTCAAATCCAGCTCGTCATCGTCATTGGTACCTACAAATGGAGAAAGATCAATTACATTAAATGTGTCATGTACTCCATATTCAAGAGGTAGGTCCAATTTATATGCATTGTTGTTGACTCGCTTAAGGACTTGGAAGGGTCCCTCACCTCGGGGACTTAGTTTGGACTTCCTTTGATTTGGAAATCTTTCTTTTCGAAGATGAAGCCAAACTAAGTCTCCTTCCTCAAAAATTGTTTCTCTCTTCCCTTTGTTGTTGTGTTTTGTGTACTTCTCATTTTGTTGTTGTATTTGAATTTTAATCTTCTCATGCATTTTCTTGACAAAATCAGCCTTGATTACTCCTTCCTTATGCACAAAATCTTGTGGATTAGGAAGAGGAATTAAATCCATGGGCGTGAGAGGATTAAAACCATATACTACCTCAAAAGGAGAAGCATTAGTAGTCTTGTGAACTACTCTATTGTAAGCAAATTCAATGTGGGGAAGGTACTCATCCCAAGATTTGTGGCTGCCCTTCATGATAGCCCTAAGCATAGTTCCAAGAGATCTATTGACTACTTCGGTTTGCCCATCCGTTTGAGGATGACAAGAAGTTTAAAATTGTAGTCTTGTTCCAAGTTTACCCCAAAGAGTTTTCCAAAAGTGACTTATAAACTTGGGATCTCTATCGGACACTATACTTCTAGGGAGACCATGGAGTCTCACCACTTCTCTAAAGAAGAGTTTAGAAATATTTTGAGCATCATCTACTTTGTGGCATGGAATAAAGTGAGACATTTTGCTAAAACGGTCCACTACCACAAAGATAGAGTCATGGCCTCTTGTAGTCCTAGGAAGTCCTAAAATGAAATCCATGCTAATGTCTTCCCAAGGAGCATTTGCAATCGGCAAAGGGGTGTAGAGTCCATGCGGCATTGTTCTAGACTTTGCTTTTAAACATGAGATACATCTAGAGCAATGGCGTTGGACATCTTTCCTCATGTGTGGCCAACAAAATTTTGCTTTCAAAAGATCTAGAGTCTTATCAACTCCAAAATGGCCCATGAGTCCCCCTTCATGTGATTCTTTGACAAGGAGTTTTCTATGTGTTCCTTGGGGAATGCAAAGTTTTCCTTCTTTAAAAAGATATCCCTCGGACACATAGTAACCTCCTTGCGCTCTATGTAGACATTGGGCATAGATGGATGAAAGTTCTTGATCTTCTTGGTAAAGCTCTCTTATGTGGTCAAATCCAAGAATTTGGGCACCCAATTTTGAAAAGAGTGTGTGGCGTCTTGAAAGAGCATCGGCCACTATATTGGTGCTTCCTTTCTTGTATTTGATTACATAAGGAAATTGTTCAAGAAATTCCATCCATTTTGCATGTCTCTTATTGAGCTTGTGTTGGCCCTTTAAATATTTTAAAGACTCGTGATCACTATGGATAACAAATTCTTTGGACACAAGATAGTGTTCCCAAGTCTTTAGGGCTCTCACAAGAGCATAGAGCTCTTTGTCATAAGTGGGGTAGTTGAGGGTGGCACCATGGAGTTTTTCACTAAAATAAGCAATGGGGTGTCCACCTTGCAACAATACCGCGCCTATGCCTACTCCCGATGCATCACACTCTATCTCAAAAGTTTTGGAAAATTTTGGGAGAGATAGGATGGGTGCATTGGTGAATTGAGCTTTTAGCCTTTGAAAGGCTTGCTCATGCTTTTCATTCCAACAAAATGCAACATCTTTTTTAACAAGTTCATTCAAAGGAGAAGCTAGGCTAGAAAAATTAGGCACAAACCTTCTATAGAAGCTAGCTAACCCATGAAAACTTCTTACATCACTTACATTTTGTGGAGTTGGCCACTCTTGGATGGCTTTGATTTTCTCGGGATCTACATGTACCCCCGTTTTGTTCACTATAAAGCCTAAAAAGACTACACTATATACACCAAAGGTACACTTATCCCTATTTGCAAAAAGACTATTTTTCCCAAGAACTAGAAAGACTTCCCTAAGGTGACTTAGATGGTCTTCTAGGGTTTTACTATATACTAAGATATCATCAAAGTAAACTACTACATATTTACCTATACAATCCCTCAAGGTGTGATTCATAAGCCTCATGAATGTGCTTGGAGCGTTAGTGAGTCCAAAGGGCATCACCAACCACTCATATAATCCAAATTTGGTCTTAAAAGCGGTTTTCCACTCATCACCCTCCTTGATTCGAATTTGGTGATATCCACTTTTAAGGTCAATTTTGGAGAATAGAGTTGACCCATGCAATTCATCAAGCATATCATCAAGCCTTGGGATTGGATGCCTATACTTGATGGTGATGTTGTTGATTGCTCTACAATCACAACACATGCGCCATTTTCCATCTTTTTTTGGCACCAACAAGACAGGTACGGCACAAGGGCTTAGACTCTTTTGAACCCAACCCTTCTCCAACAAGTCTTGAACTTGTGATTCTATCTCCTTTGTTTCCTCGGGGTTGGTTCTATAAGCAGGCCTATTTGGTAGGCTTGCCCCCGGAATGAAGTCAATTTGATGTTCTATCCCCCTAAGAGGAGGAAGCCCATTGGGTCCTTCTTGTGAGAATAGATCGTCAAATTCACTCAAAAGGTTTTCTATTTGAGGAGGTAAAACCGTGAGTTCATTACTTGTGGCAGTGCATGTAAGTGCTCCTTTACAAAAGATAAGGCTTGGTTGTTCAACAAGAAGCAAGTTTTCTAAAACATTTTCAAAAGGCTTTTCTTGTAGACCAACCTTGTGGGAAGGAACACTCTTCTCCCATGCCTTCCTATCCCTAAGGATTTTCTCTTTTTCTAGCACTCTTTTTTTTTTGTTTTCCTCATCCCTCTTTTGTTTCATTTGTATTTGGTCTTTCACCACTTGAGAATGTGGTAAAGGACTAAGTACAAACTTCTTATATTTATGGGTGAAGGAAATCTCGTTAGTGAGACCATCATGCAAGGTTTTCTTGTCAAATTGCCATGGCCTCCATAATAAGATATGGCAAGCTTCCATAGGCACTACATCACATAAAACTTTATCTTTGTATTTCCCTATGGAAAACTTGATTTCCACTTGCTTATCTACATGTAGTTCCCCATTTTCATTAAGCCATTGAAGTTTGTAAGGTTTTGGGTGAGGAACCACTTGTAGCTTAAGCTTTTCAACCATCCTAGCACTACAACAATTACAACTAGATCCACTATCCACAATGAGGGAACATATATTTTCTAAAACATTGCATCTTGTATGAAATATGTTCTCCCTTTGTGTTTCAATGGATGTGCTAGGGTGATTGTTGAGGGTTCTCCTAATCATAAGCAATTCTCCCTCTACTGGAGCTACCCTCTCATCCTCTCCCCCTTCCTCTTTCTCACTAAGCTCATCCTCGCCACTAGTGTATTCGTCTACACCTTTAAGAAACAAAGTCCTTTGGTTTGGACATTGTGCTTGCACATGCCCCCTACCATAGCACTTAAAACATTTAACATCTCTAGCTCGGATGGGTGGGGTTGAGGTTTCTTTGGTGAAGGGTTTGGTAGGTTCTTTTGGTTTTTCCTTAGATGTACTACCCTCCCTTTTAAACTCTCTCTTGGGATAAAAGTTAGAATAGGGGCTCACCTTTTGACTTGATGTTTTGCGCAAATTTTGTTGCTCAACTTTAATGCAAAGTTGAACCAAATCATTCAAGTCTTGATAAGGTAAGAGCTCTACTCTATCTCTTATCTCAAGTGATAGGCCACTAAGGAACCTAGATATGGTGGTTTCCTCTTCCTCTCTAATAGAGGCTCTCATCATATAGAGCTCCATCTTTTGCCTATACTCTTCTACACTCATATTCTTTTGTTGGAGTCTTTGGAGCTTGTCCATCAACTCCCTATGGTAGTAAGAAGGTATATGTCGACGTCTTAGGGCTCCCCTAAGGTCATTCCAATATTCTATGGGAGGTTCCCTATGAAGACGTCGGTCTCTTTCTAAAGAGGTCCACCAATACATGGCATTTCCTTGGAAACTAAGGGTGGCTAAGGGTACTTTTCGTTCCTCACTTACCCTATGGCAAGCAAAGAGTTGCTCTACCTTCATCTCCCAATCTAGATATATTTCTACATTTTCCTTTCCATGAAAATGAGGTAGGTCTACTCTAGTTTCCCTTGGCACCTCTTGTTCCCTTTGCCTAGTTCTTCTAGGGGGTGGTTGGTAGTAGTCATTAATTCTAAGGCTTCCCTCCCCTAGAGTTGCAATGCTTTGGGATGCATGAGTATTTGTTTTTTTTTTTATTTTTGAGATTTTTGGGATTTCTCTTCTTGAGCTCTAGCCAACTCATTAATCTTGTTTTCATTCTCCAATTGCCTAGAAGAGATTAATTGTACCGCTTGGGATACCTCTTTCAAAAGGGTTTTCAAAGATTTTACTTCACATTCTATAGACTTTGGAGAATGAGAAGAAGAAGACATGGCTAGACCTTTGTGTATTTAGGCGTTTTTACTTTGAGAAAGATTAGGGAAGATAAAGAAGGTAGTTTTCCAGGTAAGGGAGGTGAGTCTCCAAGGACTACTTAAGTACCAAGCCTTTTCCTTGCCAAAAACTAGTCTCCAATGCCTTCTCACAAAAATTTCTCTTAGTGAAACACTTAAAACACAAGAAGTTGAGAAATCAAAAAGCAATAAAACTATGTAAGCTAAAAAAAAAAAGATATGCAACAAACTAGTCAGTTTTAGCACAAATTAAACTAAACTAATCATGCAAAACGTTTCTACCAAAACAATAGAAAACAAGTTCAAACAAGCAACAAATTACTAAGCAAAAAATTTACTATGCTATTCGGCCCTAGGTGAGGCTTCTTGGACACTTTGAGCCCTTGAAGACACACTCACCGTCTAAACGTAATTAAAGAGGTAATTAACAATAAACCAAGTTGCAAAGGAAAAGAAGACTCCCTTTGTTGATCCTCTTTTGGGTTAGTGCACTTCCTTGTTGTCTTGAATTTTTTTTTTTTTTTTTGATCTTCTAGGTGTTTGTATTGTTTGTTTCAAGCAACCTTGTTTCGGCTTTAGCTTTGTCTCCTCCTTAAAATGATGGCTTTAATTCTCCAATTTCCAGCACCTATTCACAAGAGCTAAACCTAAACCAAGTCAAGTTCCATGCACATATGCACCAAGGAGAATTAAATTCCAGCACCCAAAAGAGAGGTCAAGAAACAAAAGCAAGAAACAAATTTAATTGAATAAAAACAGTACCACCAAAAGGATTTATAATATGACAACTTAGAAAGAGAGTCAAGAAATTAAAGCAAACAATTAAAGGTACTCAAAAAAAGTTGGCACACAAAAGGAATTCCTAAAGAAAAGCACTAGATTAGATGACCAAATAAAATAAAAAAACAGCACCACTGAAAATTGTTGTGGGCCAGAAAACGTGTTTGTTCCCCGATTTATGCTGAGCTGTATTTTTAAAATTTGTCTCTGAAATTTATATGCAAGAAAATTCAGGATCTTATCTAAACAATGGCTTTGGAATCACCTAAAACGCATGCACCATTTTTTTTAATAATTTTTGCAAATTTGGTGTGCAGTTAGGCCAGCTGGAGCGCTCAAGATTTGCACTCTGATTTTGTAAGATTTATCATATTTTTTCTGTTGCCTTTTTTGATCTGATTCTTTTTTTTGTCCTTTTTGTAACACTTCAAACTTGCATTTTCCAGAGAATCACAAATTTCCTAGGAGTGGAAATAATTTTTGAAACAAAAAAACAGCCAGACAGAGAGAGAAACAGGGGAAATCTGGAAAACTGGAAAAAAAACAGCAAGATACCAAAATTTAACACAAAGGAAAATGTAAGAAGGAAATTATGTAAGAACTAAGACACAATTATGAACTCAAACTAAAATTAAAAAGGCAGCAAAGGATCAAAATAACAGCAGATTAAGGCAAATTAAAGAGACCCAAAAACAAGAAACAATCAAGCCAAAAATAGGACTACTAAGAATTGATGACAATTATGGATTCACATGACTTGACACAACATTTATAGATTCAGAAAATAAAGACTCAAAGCATAAAATGAAGCAATTATAAGAAAGCAATAAAGACTCAAATTCCTAAAAGAAAACAGCCACTCAATGTGTAAGGAATCCTATCACAATTGCACAAGAAAATGTTCAAGATCAATTGAACACATGTGCTTCGGTTGGATCTTCCATAAGCACACCAAGAACAATTTAAAATGTAAAAAAAAAAATAGCAAGACAATTATGGAATTGAAATGACAAGATGAAAATAAAGAAGAACTGAAAATTTAAAAAGACAAGCTACTCATCTTGAAGAACCAAAAGCTCATGATACCAAATGATGGCATTTTCATGTGTTCTTCTTGAATCAAAGTAGAAATAGATGGAGCGGAAGCAATGGATGAGTGAAACAAGACCCTCCTAGGAGTTGTGTTGGTCTTGAAGGTGCATGATGAGTATGGGTTGAGTGGTTCGGCCAGCTCAAGGGAGAAGGTGAAAGGATTGAAGTTTATAGCCTAGATTTCTAGGAGGAGTAAAGCTTGTGCACAAAAATGGCAGCATAACATTACTCAAATAAACTTGAAAATACATGAGGTAGGCCTCCTTATTTATAGATTTAGGAGCCTTGGTGAGCAAGCTTAAAGGGTAGGGATGGAAATACAAAAAGTGGGGGCTGCCTAGGGTATTGACTTTAGTCAAACCACACCATCATCCTAATATTCTAGAAGATAGGTCAAAAATGCAACATTTGATAGCACACCCCTCCCTCTTTTGCTAAAGGCACCTATTTGCTAGCACACCCCTCCTTCTATTGCTAAGGGCACCTTTTTGATAGCACACCCCTAAGTTAGCAAGTTTTGCTTTCTACACTACACTAATCTACTAAGCTACCCCTAATGGGCCTCCAAGTAGCATGTACAAGGTCTTCTCCCTCCCATCCGTGGCTTCTTCTATGTGTGCTTGGATATGTTTAGCCATGGATCTTGTGAGAGGTCCTAGACGGTCTAGCTCCATGGATAGCCTCCCTCCTTCACGTCCTAGACGCTCACTTCTGGGAGCTAGACGCTCCTCTTGGTCTAGACGCTCACTTCTTGGAGCTAGACGCTCCTCTTGGTCTAGACGGTCTTCTTGGTTTGGGCCTTGGCTTCCTTGGTTAGATGTGCTTGGCCCTCCTCCATCAGAATGCTATCAAGATGATCGCCCTGGCGACGCCTGATTCTTCCAGCAACGACGAAAAGCTTTGTCCTTCACTTCAAACTTGTTCGCGCTTCCCAAGCTCTCCATAAGCTCGGTGCTTCCCCTTCGTTACACCATCGCGAGGTGTGTTAAAGCGAACTGACTGGACTTCCTCGAACTTGTGCGGGAAGCTCATGATTTCAAGTGCTACTGATGGCAGAGAAACTTTTCTCTACATATTCAAAGACCCTTCAGAGGACTACAAGGAGTAAAGCCCAAGCCATGGGAGCTGAGCATAAATTAATTTTAGTTTATTTATAATTTTAGTAGAGTAGGGTTCATTTAGCACAATCGGGGGTGTATTTAACAATTTAGCTTGTACCTAGGCCTTTTAGGGTAGGAATGTAGCCCTACCTTCTAGAAGCATGCTAAGGGGCTGCATTGACCTTTAGTCAACACCCTAGCAGCCCCCTCTTTTATGTATTCCCCATCCTACCCTTGTTCCTTACTCTCCAAGGCACCATCTCCTATAAATAGGGTGCTTTGGCTCATGTTTTTTTAAGATCAATTTATATGAGTAAATGCCGCCAAAATTATGCTAGCTTCTACTCTTTGTCTAGTCTCTCTAGGTTAGACACTTTGATCTTCATCTTCACCTTCCTCCAAGTGATTTGGCCTAACCTATCACTCTCCACACCTTTCATGCACCTACAAGGAACCCATAGCTCTATATGAGCCATCCTTGACCCATATCATCCATAGCTTCCACCACCTTTTTACCTCATATTTCAAGAAGAACAAATGGTCATGAAGAACAACCCATCATTTGGTATCTAGAGCTTTGGTTCTTCAAGAGATAAGTGTTCTCTTCATTTTATTTTTTGAGTCTTCTTCTTTATTCCATGTTGTTCATCATATCCTTTAATGTCTTGCTGTTTTTAATTTCTTTTTAAGTTGGTGTTGCTGTTTTTAAATTTCTATTTGGTATTTTTGGTTCAACTTGATCTTGAACTTCCATTTTCAAACTGTTTTAGGTTCCTTTTGTGTTGGCTGTTCTATTTTTATTTTATTTGAGTCTTATTGATGTTTTTAATCGGTGCAAAGTGTTTGTGGTTGAGTCATTTTGATTTTTGAATCCATACAAGTTTTGTCAAAGTCATGTTCATCCTACAATGTCATAAATTCCAAGTGGTGCCTTTTATTGTTGATTTGGTTGCTTGATTTTGTTTTGAGTGCAGTTTATATTTCTGGTTTTGAAGCTTTGGTGCCTTTTATACTTTCGTATTTGAGTTCATACTTGTGTGTTAGTTCCATACAAGTTCGTATCCAATCATTTCCATTGTGTTTTTGAAGTTTCTTTACCGTTTTCTAATTTCAAGTTAGGATTTCTCTGTTTTCACTGCTACTGTTCTGGATGGAATCGTTCCCAGAAATTACATATGTTGGTAAAAAATTCTGAAATTTTGGATTTGAGTAGTTTGATGTGTTAAGAAAAAGTGAAAAAAAGAAGCACATCAAAATTCAAAATACAAAAAAAAATGATAAATGAAATACGAACAGAGTGCAAAAATCCTGACTCTGAAAAAATGCTGACGCGGCAGTGATTTCGGAAAAATTATTACAATTATTTGACTCACTGTTTTGGTGAAATTCCAACGCCTATATTGAGCTAAAACATTGAAGTTTCTGTGGTTAAAATTTCAAGCTCAAATTTGAAGTATTCTGTCCAGCATAAAATTGGAAAGTTGTGAAAAATTTTACACAAAAAATTTTGTAGTGCTGTTTTGGTTTTATTCATCTATTCTAGTTCCATTCACTAGGATTCCACTTTGTGTGCTACCTTTTTCTTGTGTGCCTTAATTTTTTGCTTGTCAAATTTTATTGAATACTCTTTCAAGTCTTGTCAAATATCAACTCCATTTGCAGTAGTCCTTGATTTTAAATTTGAGTTTTGTTGCTTTAAAACTTGCTTGACCTCTCTTTGGTGGATTTGACCTAAAAAGTGCTTTGGTGAGTGTGGAGCTAAAATTTTGTTTTGGTGAAAGCCATATCACTAAAGAGGAGCTGGATTAAAGATTTAAGGTTGAATAACCTAAGGAGACAAAGCAAGGGACAGCAGCAACCTCATTGAAAAATACACAAATATACACAAAGGAGCTACAAGTGAAGGAGTGCATAGCATAGGACTTTAAATTTTTGTGCATCAAAATTTGTTAACCTAATTTCTTTGTATTTCTTTGAGTTGTAATTTGCAAGGACGTTGATTAATTAGTGGATTAATACGTCTTAGACGGTGAGTGTGTCTTCAAGGTTCCAAAGTGCCAAGAAGCCTCACCTTAGGATTCGACTAGTTTTAAAAGCTTTCTGGATAGCAATTTTCATTTGTGTTTTATTGCTTTACATATAGTTTTTCTTGCATAAAAATTTTGTTTTTATCTTTGATTGTGCTCTAAGTAAATTTCTTAGAGAAAGGTTTTTGAAAGTGTTGTGGGATAGTATCTGGCTAAGGAAAGGCTTGGTACTTAAGAGATCCTAGTGATCCACCTCCCTTTCCTGGGAAATTACCTACTTCACTCCACTTATCTTTCTTTTTGAAAATTACTTTTATCACAAACCCTAAACATGTCTACTCATTCTTCAAGTCATAGTGAAAGTGATAGAAAATCCACAAAATCTCTTTTGAAACAATTGGCTAGAGATTTTCAATCACTATCACTAAGACAATTGCAACATGAGGCTCAACTTTTGGAAGATAAAAAAGAAAGAGATGCCCATCTTGCACTTTTGGAAGAGGAGTTGAGAATTGTTAGAGAAAAAGATGAATACATTCGAAAATTAAAAAAATCACATGCATCACATGCATCTAGTTCTAGGTCAAGTGACTCACATGTTGAGGGGAGTCTGAGAGTAAATGATTATTATCAACCTCCACCTAGAAGAACTAGGAGAGAAAGCCACCTAAAAGAGACTAGGGTAGACTTACCTCATTTTTATGGAAAGGAAAATGTTGAAACATACCTAGATTGGGAAATGAAAGTAGAACAACTTTTTGCTTGCCATCATGTTAGCGAGGAAAGGAAAGTACCCTTAGCCACTTTAAGCTTTCAAGGAAATGCTATGTATTGGTGGACAGCCCTAGAGAGAGATAGGCGCCTCCACAGGGACCCTCCCATAGAATATTGGAATGACCTTAGGGGAGCCTTGAGACGCCGCCATATTCCTTCATACTATGATAGGGAGTTAATGGACAAGCTCCAAAGACTCCAATAGAAAAACATGAGTGTAGAGGAGTATAGGCAAAAGATGGAGCTCTACATGATGAGAGCCTCTATTAGGGAAGAAGCCACCACCACCATAGCTAGGTTCCTAAGTGGTCTCAATCTTGAGATAAGGGATAAAGTAGAACTTTTGCCCTACAGGGACTTGAATGATTTGATCCAACTTTGTATAAAAGTTGAACAACAAAATTTGAGAAAGGGATCAAGTCGCAAGGAGAGTTCTTACTCTAACTCTTATCCCAAGAGAGAGTATAGAAGAGAAAAGGAGGATAGTCTTTCAAAGGATAAATCCAAAGAAACTCCCAAGAGTGTAGGAAAAGATGTGTCTACCTCACAACCCCGCAGTAGAGACATCCAGTGCTTCAAGTGTCTTGGTAGAGGCCATATAGCATCCCAATGCCCAAATAGGAGAACCATGATCTTAAGAGGGAGGGATGAGTATAGCAGCCAAGATGAAGAGTCTAGTGGGGAAGAAGAGAAGGAAAGTAGTGAGGGGGCATATCCTTGTGAGGGAGAATTAATGATGATCAGAAGAACCCTCAACAATCAACCTAGTGTGAACCATGAAACACAGAGAGAGAACATCTTTCATACAAGATGCAAAGTTTCAGAAAACATTTGTGCTCTCATTGTGGATAGTGGCTCTTGCTGCAATTGTTGTTGATCCGGTCGGTCATCGGTATCCAATGACGTCAGCAGCAGATGACCATGTGGGCCGGTCACTGAGCAACACGTGGCATGAGATAGCAGATGAACAAGGGTGGAGATCGACTCCTACATGAGCGCCTGGAAGCAGAGCGCGAGAGTGATGAAGCACCGATCAGTCATCGGTGTATACAGAATGATCAGTCATCGGTGCACGCAGAGTGATCAGTCATCGGTGTATACAAAGTGATCAGTCATCGGTGTATACAGAGTGATCAGTCATCGGTGTATACAGAGTGATCAGTCATCGGTGTATACAGAGTGATCAGTCATCGGTGTATACAGAGTGATCAGTCATCGGTGTATACAGAATGATCAGTCGTCGGGGGTTCCTTGCCAACGCGTGTTAAACTGGGGCCCAGGCTCCCAGCGAGAACGTTACCCAAGGACCTCGCCTGATTCCATAAGCAGAGCACGACGACGTGAAGAAGCGCCATCGGACATCGGTCAGGATGAGAGATACCTCGGTCGTCGGTGTGCGTCGAGGCGACATCGACCGCGCGATGTGAACAACGCGACCAGTGACCAGTAAAGCACTCAGAGGCAGGGAGTGGCCATAGTCGCGAGACGACCATGCATGAAGATGAGAAGGCACAGGCAGATGCAGAATCCTGCTGGGACGAGAACCCATCAAGGCTAGAGTCTCCCAGTGAGCTTGCGCGCATGACACGTGGACCGTGAAGATGCTCCTAGTGAATAGGTAGGGCAGATAGGCACAGAAGTCGAGGGGTCCAGAGACACCCACGCAGCCTCCCCTGTCAGACTTTGCATTTAAGTGAAGAACGCTGGCGTGCAAGGTAGTGCGGGGGAGTGGAAACGACAATGCAGAGTAATCAAGTGACCCTAAGGGTAGCCTGTAGGGGCGACACTGGTTTATATGAGGAAGAAGAACACCAAACCAGGTATGAGTTTTTGACCTCAGAATACACACACAAAAACAGAGAACACTCAGGCTCCGAATCAAAGGGGACTGAGGACACACACACACGGGTCTCACACAGAGGGATCCGAGAGTGAGTTTTGGTGTTCCCGTTGCCTGACTTGAGCGTCGGAGCTACAACGGCCGCTAGAGGCGCCGTCTGTGTGTTTTGCAGGCATCGTCCGGAGTTCCAAGAAGGTTCCTGGAGCCTCCCTGCAGAACGCGCAGCAGCTGGAAAGCCAGACGAAGGAGAGACGAGGCATTTCCCCACGTTCGAGTCCGCGGCGAGATCATTTGGCGCCCACCGTGGGGCCCGAAGTAAAACGAAGCCCCATACACAAGAACGAGAGTAGGAATCGCACAGATGAATAGAAGAACCAGGCAAACGACCCCTCCACCACCCGCTGGTGAAGGAACGGTGACCATGGCGCAGGTCATGGAGATGATGCGCGCGTTGCAGGATAACGTCGCGGCGTCGAGAGTTGAGCAGGAGAAGATGCATGCAGAGCTGACTGCATCGCATAGCAGAAATGAAGAGTTGAACCGCGTCAACGAGGAGCTGCATAGGGAGTTGCAGGCGCAGAATGAGCGCGTATCCGAAGATAGGACGTCGATGCCGCCGTCGCCCCCTAGAGCATTTCCTATGCCCTTCTCCCCCGAGATCATGAACACGGTGGTGCCACCCAACCTGGTGGGAGTGAAAGCGTCGTTCACGGGGGTGGAAAACACAGAGGCACATTTGACAGCCTTCCACACTCAGATGATGCTGTCTGGAGGTTCAGATGCAATATACTGCAAAATGCTTATGAGCACGCTGAGCGGGGTAGCCATGGAGTGGTTCGTGAGCTTGCCGGAGGGCCACATCACCTCCTTCCACCAGTTCTCAAGGCTATTCACAGAGCAGTATATAGTCAACAGAGCGCCGCCGGTGGTGACTTACGACCTGTTCGACGTGCGTCAGAACCAGGGGGAGTCACTGAAGGACTTCCTCAACCGCTTTGGTGCACAGGTGGTAAGATTGCCCAACAAGGATGAGAGCATGCTGGTGCATGCATTCAAGAAAGGCGTGCTGCCTGGACCTTTCAGCGAATCGCTTATCAGGAGCCACCCCGCCACCTTCGCTGAGATTCGGCGACGAGCGGTGGCGCACATAGTAGCGGAGACAGAAGTCTCTGAGAAGAGGAGCAGCGTTGCACCATCGAGGCCACGCGGGAGTCATGGAAAACAACAGCAACAGGTGAGGGTGTATGAGACCAAGGAAGGGAAGAAGGTGCAAGGGAGGCCTCGTCCCTATACCCCCAGGAAAGACCAGGTCAGGGGGCGTGCGAGGGAGCAAGACGCACCCCCCAAGTACGATTTCGTTGTAGAGCTGGCAGAGCTGATTGCCATCCCTGCCGTGGCCGCAAGGCTCCAAGCACCAGAGAAAACCGACAGGGTACTTGGAAGGAAGAAGGATGAGTGGTGTGAGTTCCATCATGCTTATGGACACACACTCCGCACCTGCCTGGCGTTGGGACGTCAACTCGCTGAGTTGGTGAAGACAGGTCTCCTGACCGATTACCTACGGGGGGAGCAGAGTGATCGCGCTTCGGGGTCTCAAGCCGGCGATCAGCAACACGAAATCCCTGTGCATGGGGAGGTGATGACCATTGCGGGAGGTTTTTCCGGCGGAGGGTGTTCCAGGTCACAAAGAAGAAGGTATGCACGGTCGGTGATGGCTGTGGACTCGGTGGATGAAGGCAATTTTCCCGAGGTAGACATCACCTTCACAAGGGCTGATTTGCAAGACGTAATACCCCACAACAACGACCCGGTGGTCATCTCCCTGGTGACAGCAGGAAGACGAGTGCACAGGGCACTCGTAGACCAAGGAAGCTCAGCGGACGTCATGTTCTGGCCAACATTCAACAAGTTACAACTGTCCCCCGATCACTTGAGGCCATACGTTGGGTGTCTATATGGTTTCGCGGGAGACCAGGTTGAGGTACGGGGCTACATAGAGCTGAGGACGACGTTCACCGATGGAGTGGCGTCCCGCACAGAGAAGATAAAGTTCTTGGTGGTGAACGCCCCATCTGCATACAATATCTTGTTGGGAAGACCCACGCTCAACAGGTTGGGTGCGGTGCCATCGACGAGGCACATGAAGTTGAAACTGCCGTCGGTAGAAGGGGCTGTCATTACCATCAAGTCAGATCAGGCTGAGGCTAGACGCTGTTATGAGAACAGCCTCAAGCAGAAGAGAGGCATCTGCCATGTCACTACGGCACCACCAGCAGGCGTGCCCCAGGAGAAATTGGTGGTTCGTGGGGCACAGGAAGATCAAATAATGGAAGATGCTACGCTGGGGGGCTCTCAGGTAGCTCAAGTCGAAGCGGAGGCAGGGAGCGTGATCGATCCCCGTGAGTTAGACATCGCCAGGGAAGTCATCGCCCATGAAGGGAGGCCCCATCCAGCTGAGGGATGGAAAGAGATGGAGATAAAGGGAAAAAGGTTTAAATTGGGGAAATCGCTCACTGCGGAAGACCGAGCACAGATCGCCTGTGTGATCGAGAAGCATATGGGCGCTTTTGCGTGGTCAGCTTCTGACATGCCGGGGATCGACCCTGATTTCCTTTGCCACCACCTGTCAATGGACCCCAAGGCACGACCAGTGCGCCAAAGACGAAGGAGATTCAATGAAGAGAAGAAGAACGTGATCCATGAAGAGACGCAGAAGCTCCTTACTGCTGGACATATCAGAGAGATCCAGTACCCCGAATGGCTGGCAAACGTTGTACTAGTGCAGAAGTCAAATGGCAAGTGGAGGATGTGTGTGGACTTCACTGATCTCAATAAGGCCTGCCCCAAAGACTCCTACCCTCTCCCTAGTATAGATGCGTTGGTGGACAGCGCGTCAGGGGGGAAGCTCCTCAGCTTTCTGGACGCCTTCTCAGGCTACAACCAGATAAGGATGCACCCCATGGACGAGTGCAAGACTGCTTTCATGACGGAACGATCTTGCTACTGCTACAAGGTAATGCCATTCGGGTTGAAGAACGCAGGAGCTACCTATCAGAGACTTATGGATAGGGTGCTCTCGCCCATGCTTGGAAGGAACGTGCATGCATACGTAGATGACATGGTGGTCACATCGCGGGAGAAAGCGCACCATGTAGTTGATCTGGAGGAACTTTTCACCACCATCGCCAAGTACGGTTTGAAGCTCAACCCTGAGAAGTGCATCTTCGGTATGGAGGCCGGGAAGTTCTTGGGTTTCCTCCTAACGGAGCGTGGAATCGAGGCGAACCGGGAGAAGTGCGCGGCAATCGTGGCAATGAGGAGCCCAACGACGGTGAAGGAGGTGCAGCAGCTCACTGGTCGGTTGGCCGCCCTGTCACGGTTCATGTCTGCTGGAGGAGAGAAGGGTCATCCGTTTTTCCAATGTCTCAAGCGCAACAGTAGATTCGTGTGGACACCGGAATGCGAAGAAGCCTTCTTGGAGCTGAAGGAGTATCTGGCGAGCCCACCAGTATTGTGTAAACCGCAAATGGGCACCCCCCTTCGCTTGTATTTTGCTGTGACAGAGAGGGCGGTCAGCTCGGTCCTGGTGCAAGAGCAAGGTCAGGTCCAGAAACCTGTGTATTTTGTAAGTAAGGTACTGCGAGGCCCAGAAACAAGGTATCAGACCCTGGAGAAGGCAGCACTGGCAGTAGTTTTTTCAGCCAGAAGGCTCAGACACTATTTCCACAGCTTCACTATAGTGGTCATGACAGACTTGCCCATCCAGAATGTGTTGAAGAAGCCAGACGTAGCAGGAAGAATGGTCAAGTGGGCTGTGGAACTCTCAGAATTCGACATCCAGTACGAGCCCCGAGGACCGATCAAGGGGTAGGTGTTCGCCGACTTCGTGGTTGAGCTGTCGTCGGTCGCGACACCTGCACAAGGCGTAGTATTTCGATGGGTCTTATCAGTGGATGGCTCCTCCAATCAGCAGGGAAGCGGTGCTGGAGTCATTCTGGAAGGCCCGAACGGGGTGCTGATCGAACAATCCCTTCGTTTCGCCTTCAAGGCTAGCAACAATCAGGCGGAGTATGAAGCCCTGATCGCGGGAATGTTGCTGGCAAAAGAGATGGGAGCAAGAAGTCTGGTGGCTAAGAGTGATTCGTTGCTAGTCACTGGACAGGTTACAGGGGAGTTCCAGGCGAAAGATCCTCAAATGGCAGCCTACCTGGAGTACGTCCAACTCATGAAAACATCCTTCGATGAGTTTGAGTTGGTGCATGTGCCACGCGAGCAAAATGCCAGAGCAGATCTGCTTGCCAAACTGGCCAGCTCAGGCAAGGGGGGAAAACAGAGGACCGTCATTCAAGAGACTTTAAAGGCACCCCGAGCGTTCGTATCAGACAATCAAATACTTCAAGTATCCAAGTCGGTGAAGCGTCTGGCGATCAGTCATCGATCCCTGACTCAAGAAACGCTGAAAGCACCGAGGGTGAGGGCGCGACCGGCAAGGACCGATGAGGCGATGGAAGTCTGCGCTGTCAAGGGGCCCGATACGTGGATGACGCCGTACCAATTGTACCTAGAGGATGGTGTGCTCCCACTGGACTCAGCAAAGGCAAAGAAGATAAAGAAGAGCTCGAGTAAGTTTACTCTAATCGATGGGAACCTGTTTAGATTTGGCTTTTCCCATCCAGTACAAATGTGCGTGCATGGAGAGCAATGCACCAGACTCATGTTAGAGTTACACGAAGGGGTCTGCGGAAGCCACGTCGGTGGTCGCGCTCTGGCAAGTAGGATCCTCCGTGCAGGGTATTACTGGCCAACGCTGAAAGAAGACTGTGTGAAGTACGCTCAGCGGTGCAAACAATGCCAACTTCATGCAGACTGGCATAAGGCACCCCCGGAGGAGTTGAGATCCATCCATAGCCCGTGGCCATTTCACACGTGGGGAATCGACATCCTGGGACCCTTTCCTCTGGCGATCAGGCAGATGAAGTTCCTCATAGTGGCCACCGAGTATTTCACAAAATGGGTGGAGGCGGAACCAGTGGCCCACATAACCGCTCAGAAGGTCGAGCATTTTGTCTGGAAAAATATTGTCTGTCGTTTCGGAGTACCCAAGAGGCTGGTATCCGACAACGGCACTCAGTTCACCAGTCACCAGTTGAGAAAGATGTGCGAAGAACTGAAGATACAACAAGTGTTTGCCTCAGTAGAACACCCGCAGACCAACGGGCAGGTGGAGTCCGCCAACCGAGTGCTGCTTAGGGGACTAAAGCGAAGATTAGAGAAAGCCAAGGGGAAGTGGGCAGAAGAGGTTCCCAGAATTGTATGGTCCTACCATACCACCCCACAGTCTAGCACCCAAGAGACACCCTTTAGTCTTGTTTATGGGACGGATGCTATGATCCCCGTGGAGATACAGGAGAGCTCCCCTAGATTTTTGAACTTTGTCGCCGAAGAGTCCAATCAAGAGCGAAAGGTGAATCTGGACCTCCTGGACGAAGTGCGAGAAGGAGCCAGGATTAGTGCTGAAGCTGTCAAGAGAAGAGTAGAATGGAGGCACAATTCCAAGGTGAAGCCCAGGCGTTTCCAGGAGGGTGATCTGGTGATGAGGAAGGCACACCAAAATGAGATGGAGAACAAGTTATCTCCAAAGTGGACGGGTCCATACAGAGTGGTTGAGGCGTTGGAGAATGGAGCTTATCGGCTGAAGACTCTGGATGGAGCACCTATCCCCAGGACATGGAACGCTACACACTTAAGATTCTACTTCAGTTAAGTTAGAAAGTAGATGCGTTCTTGTACTGCACATACACCTAATGTATGTACTGTAAATAGTTGAACAGGTCAGGGGGCACTCTTTTCCCGATGAGGGTTTTTAACGAGGCCACCCAATAAAAAAAGATTTCAGTATGACAAGTTTCCCAATTTCAATTTCCGCTTGCCCCAAATGCGAGTCCAAGAGATCGGTTGGAGCCTGCTCGCCCCAGGCGCGAGTACGGACCACTGGCCTATATTCCCCTAACTCCAAGGTTGAGTGCAGGTGGCCAAAAATTCGGGGACTCGGGAGTACTAGTAAGACCGAGAGAGGGAAAGGGAGGATTTCGAGAAACGTCCAAACGGGAACTAGACCTAAAGGACGATGACCTCGGGGCAAGCAAGAGGGGTCAACGAGAAAACTCTTCTTCCCCGTAGCAAGACATCGTCTCCGCGTTTAAGCACCAGGGGCGCAGAGCGCGATCAGTGATCGGTGCATCCAACGTGCGATCAACCGTCGGTGCATGGTCATCGGGGTCTTGCTAACACGTGTTAAGCTGGGACCCAGGTTCCCAGCGAGAGCGTTACGCATGCACCTCGCATGATTCCAGAAGAAGGTTGGTCATCGGGGTCTTGCTAACACGTGTTAAGCTGGGACCCAGGTTCCCAGCGAGAGCGTTACGCATGCACCTCGCATGATTCCAGAAGAAGGTTGGTCATCGGGGTCTTGCCAACACGTGTTAAGCTGGGACCCAGGCTCCCAGCGAGAGCGTTACGCATGCGCCCCGCATGATTTCAAACCAGAAGAAGAGGAGTCGCCCACTCAGAGGACGTGCGGTGATACCATGCAGGCAGGGATGCGCCTAGCGAGTGCGCTTAGACAGCCACCCCTGGTGCTCCCCTGGGAGCATGCACCCACTCAAATAGAAAGTCCTCACCCTCGACTTTATACAGCGGGGTGCAGGCGAGAGAAAGTCCTCACCTCGACTTTGTACAGCGGGGTGCAGGCAGAGAAAGTCCTCTTCCTCTGCTTCTTACAGCAAGGTTGAGGCAAGAGATCCAAGTCCTTCTCCTCTGCTCCATACAGCAAGGTTAAGGCAACAGAGAAAGTCCTTTTCCTCTGCTTTTTACGGCAAGGTTGAGGCGAGATAAAAGGTCCTCACCACGACTTAGTACAGCGAGGCTGAGGCGAGAGGAGAAAGACCTCACCTCGACTTCTTACAGCGAGGCTGAGGCAAGAGGGGTCATCAAGAAGCATTCCCCAAAACACAGGCATCATCCTTGGCGTTCGGGCCCTCTATGCACCTAGCACTGGAGTGAGACAGAAGTAATGTGAAACCTGAAGCGCGCCGACTGATCGGTGGTGCGCTAACATGCTAGTCGGTGGTCGGTAGCAAAGCTCTGAGTAGGAGAGCTTCCCCAAATAAGCTCTTGGGCGATCAGTCGAAGCACTTAGACACCATCAGAGGCCAAGTTTGAAGGGTCACAGTGAGATCGCGCTGAAGCCTAAGCCAGTTAAACAGTTGGCCACAAGCAGAGTGAGTTAAAGATGGAGAGGGAGAAAGGCAGTTGAGAAAAGAGATTACACAAGAGGGGAAGCCCCAAGAGAAGAAGCTCAAGGAGGAGAAATGAGCTTGCTATCAACCACTGAATGGTGGAGGCTAGGTTGGGTAGAGTCCAAGTCTGGAAGGACGCAGTGAACCTGCTGCCAGCCCATGGAACCCATCTATCAGAGCCTCGACACCAGCAGCCATGGTCTCAGGTACATCGGCTTCGACCTCCTTCTTCTCTTTGGCAACGGAGAGCACTTAGTCTCTTCGCTGAGAACAAGTTCACAGCTCGAGACTGGGGGGCTTGTGATCCGGTCGGTCATCGGTATCCAATGACGTCAGCAGCAGATGACCATGTGGGCCGGTCACTGAGCAACACGTGGCATGAGATAGCAGATGAACAAGGGTGGAGATCGACTCCTACATGAGCGCCTGGAAGCAGAGCGCGAGAGTGATGAAGCACCGATCAGTCATCGGTGTATACAGAATGATCAGTCATCGGTGCACGCAGAGTGATCAGTCATCGGTGTATACAAAGTGATCAGTCATCGGTGTATACAGAGTGATCAGTCATCGGTGTATACAGAGTGATCAGTCATCGGTGTATACAGAGTGATCAGTCATCGGTGTATACAGAGTGATCAGTCATCGGTGTATACAGAATGATCAGTCGTCGGGGGTTCCTTGCCAACGCGTGTTAAACTGGGGCCCAGGCTCCCAGCGAGAACGTTACCCAAGGACCTCGCCTGATTCCATAAGCAGAGCATGACGACGTGAAGAAGCGCCATCGGACATCGGTCAGGATGAGAGATACCTCGGTCGTCGGTGTGCGTCGAGGCGACATCGACCGCGCGATGTGAACAACGCGACCAGTGACCAGTAAAGCACTCAGAGGCAGGGAGTGGCCATAGTCGCGAGACGACCATGCATGAAGATGAGAAGGCACAGGCAGATGCAGAATCCTGCTGGGACGAGAACCCATCAAGGCTAGAGTCTCCCAGTGAGCTTGCGCGCATGACACGTGGACCGTGAAGATGCTCCTAGTGAATAGGTAGGGCAGATAGGCACAGAAGTCGAGGGGTCCAGAGACACCCACGCAGCCTCCCCTGTCAGACTTTGCATTTAAGTGAAGAACGCTGGCGTGCAAGGTAGTGCGGGGGAGTGGAAACGACAATGCAGAGTAATCAAGTGACCCTAGGGGTAGCCTGTAGGGGCGACACTGGTTTATATGAGGAAGAAGAACACCAAACCAGGTATGAGTTTTTGACCTCAGAATACACACACAAAAACAGAGAACACTCAGGCTCCGAATCAAAGGGGACTGAGGACACACACACACGGGTCTCACACAGAGGGATCCGAGAGTGAGTTTTGGTGTTCCCGTTGCCTGACTTGAGCGTCGGAGCTACAACGGCCGCTAGAGGCGCCGTCTGTGTGTTTTGCAGGCATCGTCCGGAGTTCCAAGAAGGTTCCTGGAGCCTCCCTGCAGAACGCGCAGCAGCTGGAAAGCCAGACGAAGGAGAGACGAGGCATTTCCCCACGTTCGAGTCCGCGGCGAGATCAGTTGTAGCACTAGGATGGTTGAAAAGCTTAATCTACAATTAATACCTCATCCAAAACCTTACAAACTTCAGTGGATAAATGAAGATGGGGAATTAACTGTAGATAAGCGGGTACAAATCAGTCTTTCTGTGGGGAACTATAAAGATGAGATTTTATGTGATGTAGTACCCATGGAAGCCTGCCACATCTTATTGGGAAGACCATGGCAATTTGACAAGAAAACCATCCATAATGGTCTTACCAACGAGATAACTTTTACCCATAGGGAAAAAAAGTTTGTACTCTATCCTTTAACACCTTCACAAGTGGTAAAGGACCAAGTACAAATGAAAATAAAAAGAGAAAATGAGAAAAAGAAAAAAAAAATAGGAAAACAAGAGAAAATCCTTAGGAACGATGTTAAGGCGTGGGAGAAGAGTGTTCCTTCCCACAAGGTTATTCAGAAAGAAGAAAAATTTGAAAGTAAAATTGAAAAGATACTTCTATCTGAACAACCTTCAGGCCTCCTTCTGTGTAAAGGAACACTTGCATGCACTGCCACACTTTCTGAAGTTTGTGAACTACCTCCTCAAGTCCAAAAACTTTTAAAAGAATTTGGTGATGTATTCCCTGAGGAAGGACCTATTGGACTTCCACCTGTTAGGGGTATAGAACACCAAATAGATTTAGTTCCGGGAGCTAGTTTACCAAATAGACCAGCTTACAGAACTAATCCGGAAGAGACTAAGGAGATAGAGTCACAGGTTCAGGATTTGTTGGAGAAAGGCTGGGTTCAAAAAAGCCTAAGTCCTTGTGTTGTACCTGTTTTGTTGGTTCCAAAGAAAGATGGCAAGTGGAGAATGTGTTGTGATTGTAGGGCCATCAACAATATCACCATCAAATACAGGCATCCAATTCCTAGACTTGATGATATGCTTGATGAATTGCATGGGTCTACCATATTTTCCAAGATTGACCTTAAAAGTGGATATCACCAAATTAGAATTAAAGAAGGTGATGAGTGGAAAACTGCTTTTAAGACCAAATTTGGACTATATGAGTGGTTAGTGATGCCTTTTGGACTCACTAATGCACCTAGCACTTTCATGAGGCTTATGAATCATGTCTTTAGGGATTGCATAGGTAAGTATATAGTAGTCTATTTTGATGATATCTTAGTATATAGTCAAAGCCTAGAGTCCCACCTAAGTCACCTTAGGGAGGTTCTTTTAGTGCTTAGGAAAAATAGTTTGTTTGCCAATATAGATAAATGCACTTTTTGTGTAGATAGTGTAGTGTTTTTAGGTTTTATAGTAAACAAAAATGGGGTACATGTTGACCCCGAGAAAATCAAAGCCATCCAAGAGTGGCCAACCCCGCAAAATGTAGGAGATGTTAGGAGCTTTCATGGTCTAGCAAGTTTTTATAGAAGATTTGTTCCTAACTTCTCAAGTCTAGCTTCACCACTCAATGAGTTAGTAAAGAAAGACACTCCATTTTGTTGGACAGAGAAGCATGAGCAAGCCTTTCAAAGTTTGAAAGCTCAACTCACTAATGCACCCATTCTAGCTTTGCCAAACTTTTCAAAAAATTTTGAGCTAGAGTGTGATGCATCAGGAGTAGGAATAGGTGTTGTGTTGTTGCAAGGTGGGCACCCAATTGCATATTTTAGTGAAAAACTTCACGGTGCCACCCTCAACTACCCCACCTATGACAAAGAGCTTTATGCACTTGTGAGGGCCCTACAGACTTGGGAACACTATCTAGTTTCAAAAGAATTTATCATACATAGTGATCATGAGTCTTTGAAATATCTAAGGGGTCAACACAAGTTGAACAAAAGACATGCAAATTGGATGGAATTTCTTGAGCAATTTCCATATGTTATCAAATACAAGAAGGGCAGTACAAACATTGTGGCTGATGCTCTCTCAAGGAGACATATCCTCTTTTCTAAACTTGGAGCCCAAATTCTTGGATTTGAAAACATACCTGAACTTTATAAAGAAGATCAGGATTTTGCACCCACTTTTGCTGAGTGCCAACATAGAGCACAAGGAGGTTTTTATGTTTCTGAGGGGTACTTATTTAAAGAAGGAAAACTTTGCATACCCCAAGGAACACATAGAAAACTCCTTGTAAAAGAATCACATGAAGGAGGACTCATGGGCCATTTTGGAGTTGATAAAACTCTTGAGCTTTTGAAAGGAAAATTCTTTTGGCCACACATGAGGAAAGATGTCCAAAGACATTGTCATAGATGCATTTCATGTTTAAAAGCTAAGTCTAAGACAATGCCTCATGGACTCTACACTCCTTTACCTTTTGCAAGTGCTCCTTGGGAAGATATAAGCATGGATTTCATATTAGGACTTCCTAGGACACAAAGAGGTTTTGATTCCATTTTTGTGGTAGTGGATAGGTTTAGCAAGATGGCTCATTTTATACCTTGCCATAAAGTGGATGATGCTAGCAACATCTCTAAGCTCTTCTTTAGAGAAGTGGTAAGACTACATGGTTTACCTAAGACCATAGTGTCGGATAGAGATCCCAAATTTATTGGCCATTTCTGGAGAACTCTCTGGGAAAAGCTAGGAACTAAGTTGAACTTCTCAACTTCTTGTCATCCTCAAACGGATGGACAAACTGAAGTTGTAAATAGATCTCTTTCCACTATGCTTAGGTCAATCATGAAAGGAAACCACAAATCTTGGGATGAGTACCTTCCTCATATTGAGTTTGCATATAATAGGGTAGTTCATAAAACTACTAATATTTCTCCTTTTGAGGCTGTGTATGGGTTCAATCCTCTTAATCCTTTGGATTTGTTACCTCTACCTAATCCACAAAATCTTGTGCATAAGGAAGGAGTAACGAAGGCTGAATTTGTAAAGAAAATGCATGAGAGGATTAAGAACCAAATGCAACAACAAACAGAGAAATACATGAAACATAGCAATAAGGGGAAGAGAGAGATGATTTTTGAGGAGGGAGACTGGGTTTGGCTTCACCTTAGAAAAGATAGATTCCCTAATCAGAGGAAGTGTAAACTTAGTCCCCGGGGTGATGGTCCTTTCCAAGTTCTCAAAAGAATCAATAATAATGCATATCAAATTGACCTGCCTGAGGAATATGGAGTACATACTACCTTCAATGTTATGGATCTAACACCCTTTGCAGGTAGAGAAAATGAAGAGGCAGAAGCATGTGATTTGAGGACAAATCCTCTTCAAGAGGGAGGGGATGATGGAAGAGGCCTAAGCTCAGGCCCAACAACTAGGTCCATGGCAAAGAGGATTCAAGAAGAGTGGGACTCTGCTACTGATGGCAGAGAAACTTTTCTCTACATATTCAAAGACCCTTCAGAGGACTACAAGGAGTAAAGCCCAAGCCATGGGAGCTGAGCATAAATTAATTTTAGTTTATTTATAATTTTAGTAGAGTAGGGTTCATTTAGCACAATCGGGGGTGTATTTAACAATTTAGCTTGTACCTAGGCCTTTTAGGGTAGGAATGTAGCCCTACCTTCTAGAAGCATGCTAAGGGGCTGCATTGACCTTTAGTCAACACCCTAGCAGCCCCCTCTTTTATGTATTCCCCATCCTACCCTTGTTCCTTACTCTCCAAGGCACCATCTCCTATAAATAGGGTGCTTTGGCTCATGTTTTTTTAAGATCAATTTATATGAGTAAATGCCGCCAAAATTATGCTAGCTTCTACTCTTTGTCTAGTCTCTCTAGGTTAGACACTTTGATCTTCATCTTCACCTTCCTCCAAGTGATTTTGCCTAACCTATCACTCTCGACACCTTTCATGCACCTACAAGGAACCCATAGCTCTATATGAGCCATCCTTGACCCATATCATCCATAGCTTCCACCACCTTTTTACCTCATATTTCAAGAAGAACAAATGGTCATGAAGAACAACCCATCAGTAACCCTCGTTCATCTCTGCCTCAGCTTCCACCTGAGCTACCTGGGAGCCCCCCAGCGTTGCATCCTCCATCACCTCACGTCCCCATGCACAGGGACCTCGTGTTGCTGATCGCCTGTCTGAGACCCCGAAGCGCGATCACCTTGCGCCTCCCGCAGGTAATCGGTCAGGAATCCTGTCTTCACCAACTCAGCAAGTTGATGCCCCAACGTCAGGCAGGATCAGAGCTGTAACATCCCGCCAAAATACTTTTCATATTTATATAATGAAAATAAAGGTAAACAAATATATTGAAGTGAACATAATTATATATATGTAATGAAGTTTCTCCTCACAGGGAGTTTAATACATAATCGGTCAATTTCCAAAACTTAAACAAAATACAGCATAATAGAAAAAAAAACAGGCGATCTCCTAACAGATAAGGCGATCTCCTATCAGAAAACAGAAAAAGGGGTGATCGCCTAACAGAAACAGAAACAGGCGATCTCCTTCCGGCGACCCCTCATTGAGGAGCTTTACTTCCTGCAACATCATCTGCTCCCGTGTAAAATCATACACGATCATCACAGGTTTAAGAAACATCCACAAACAAGAACACAGGGTAAGCTAGATATTTTAAAGAGAATTTAGATATGAAACTTTAAAATCAAGATAAAACAAATTTAAGACACCCACGTAAAAACCATCAACTTTCTCATTCCCATCACATGACCATCAAGTAATCACATATTTCACAATTTCCTCAAGAGTCTTTCAATTCACATAATTCATCAAGTGTCTACCAATTTCAATGTTTCTCATTTCTCACGTCAGACTTCCACTGACTCATCACACACCGACACTTGACACTACTTCCGGAAGACTCGTGCGTTGAACTTAGCATCCAGAGACCTGCACCTGTCATACTTCATTGCTGTAATGTTCCCACAGCCATGCGCATCAACATAATCTCGATCTCAATCTCATCACTCTCACAGTATGACAGGGTTAATCCATATAACAGGTCAAGTCAATTATCTTTCAAACGACTTACCCATACATATGGACCCCCTTCGACTCTCACCAACCGAATGACTTCATCTATGTGACTCCATCATATCAGCAGAGTCAGGATCGTCTCATTCACAGGATACTCACTGATCAATACACCTCATAACTAATCTCAACACGGTATTTCCTTTCCTGAAAATACTATGTCTTGATCCCACATTCAAACATTCAACACATCATATAACACTTAAATGAACGATTTCCAATCACAGCAACAATCATTCCAAGGTTTAGACTTTAAAATATCACATTTCAATCTCAAACAATTTCAAACGACACTAAAACAGGGGATTTCGAAAAACAACGCCAAAACAGGCGATCTCGTCCAAAAATAGGGGATTATGCAATAACAGTTGAAAACTGGCGACCACGTCGCCCCATCATCAAAATCATCTAATATAAGGTTTTCCGTTGGAAATAAGGCTGGCTTCCCTTACCTGGACTAGCGCAAAACACCAAGTGATGGCATTTTCATGTGTTCTTCTTGAATCAAAGTAGAAATAGATGGAGCGGAAGCAATGGATGAGTGAAACAAGACCCTCCTAGGAGTTGTGTTGGTCTTGAAGGTGCATGATGAGTATGGGTTGAGTGGTTCGGCCAGCTCAAGGGAGAAGGTGAAAGGATTGAAGTTTATAGCCTAGATTTCTAGGAGGAGTAAAGCTTGTGCACAAAAATGGCAGCATAACATTACTCAAATAAACTTGAAAATACATGAGGTAGGCCTCCTTATTTATAGATTTAGGAGCCTTGGTGAGCAAGCTTAAAGGGTAGGGATGGAAATACAAAAAGTGGGGGCTGCCTAGGGTATTGACTTTACTCAAACCACACCATCATCCTAATATTCTAGAAGATAGGTCAAAAATGCAACATTTGATAGTACACCCCTCCCTCTTTTGCTAAAGGCACCTATTTGCTAGCACACCCCTCCTTCTATTGCTAAGGGCACCTTTTTGATAGCACACCCCTAAGTTAGCAAGTTTTGCTTTCTACACTACACTAATCTACTAAGCTACCCCTAATGGGCCTCCAAGTAGCATGTACAAGGTCTTCTCCCTCCCATCCGTGGCTTCTTCTATGTGTGCTTGGATATGTTTAGCCATGGATCTTGTGAGAGGTCCTAGACGGTCTAGCTCCATGGATAGCCTCCCTCCCTCACGTCCTAGACGCTCACTTCTTGGAGCTAGACGCTCCTCTTGGTCTAGACGGTCTTCTTGGTTTGGGCCTTGGCTTCCTTGGTTAGATGTGCTTGGCCCTCCTCCATCATCCCCTCCCCCTTGGAAAGGATTTGTCCTCAAATCCAGCTCATCATCGTCATTGGTACCTACAAATGGAGAAAGATCAATTACATTAAATGTGTCATGTGTTGGGTTTAATAGTGCCAAAGTTTAAGAGGGGGGGTGAATTGACCTTTTAAAGCTTTCTCGCAGAAATAGTGTTTAACACAGTTTTACAGAAAAATAAATCGATTTATGTGAAAATGAACAGATTTATTTCAGCACTGTTTTTGTTTGAAAAGCTTTTAATACAGCAAGGTTAATCACAAGATTATACAGATAGAATTTCAAGATGCACACACACAGATATCAGATTGAAAAACAGTGTAACTCAAAAACAGCAAACCTTATTTCCAATTCGTGTGATTTAGGTTCAGTTAAGGGTTTTAACAATTTCTTGAGCAACCTATCACAGCCAATCTGTTCCAGTGGCTTTTAGCAGATTATATATGTTCTTATCAGATTCAAACAACTTTTTCAGAAATTAAGAACAGTATGCACAGTGCCCAAAAAGAACAGATTTATTTTTAATTGAACAGATTTATTTCTTCGCTGTTTTATCAATTATGCAGAAACGAAATTGCAGAGAGAGAGAGAATGAGCACAAGCAGTTATACTGGTTCACTCAACTGAGCTACATCCAGTCTTCACCAAAACCAGGTGGAAATCACTAAAACACAGTACAACCAAGTACAATTCCCATTGTTCTTGAAACCTACAAGAACTTAGGTACTCTTGCTGAAAAAACCTATTTCAGCTCACACACACATACACACACTCTCCAAGAAAACCTATCAAGAAGAGTGTTCAACCAAACTATTACAAGAAATGAGAAGTGAAACGACTACACCTGATTGAGGATACAAAGATCTGCCTTAAACCAGTAGGCAAGATTGCTAGAACAGTAGCAGCACCTCACACCAAGCTTTTGGAACCAAACCAAGAACAAGCACTTTGTGATTTTTGAAATCTTTGAAGAACAAATGCTAATCCTTTGTAAACACTTAACTCTCTGCTGTCAAAACTTGTTTTTTGCAAATGTATGAATCACTAATAAACTCAGAAACAAGTTTGCATTTTATAGAAAACCAACTTATAACAGATTTTTGAAAAATAGTTAAAGCTGTTATAAAATGAACAGATTGAAAATAAAATGAACAGATTTATTTTCAAAAGCAGTTAGAGAATTTGTTAAGAGAGGAGACTTAGTCAACCATTCTGGTGCAGAGATAAAGATGAAAAACATTTAAGCTTGACATGGCACCAGAGACAAAAAGAATCTATTCATTTACAAATGAATAGATTTATTTTTCAAAACGAAAACAGAAAAGCTTAACTGTTTGAAACTCAGTCGTTTTGAAAAGAAGAAGACTTAGTCAAAATACCTGATGCACAACATCTAATTTTTACAAGACTTAGCTAAGGCATCAGTGAAAAAAATGAATCTGTTTATTTAGAAAAGAACAGATTTATTTTTATGCAGTAAACGTGTTTTTTGTAAAACATGTGAAAAACAGTTTAAGAAAACTTATGCTTGTTCTTATCACATGGCCAGTGGTTATGAGGTGAGATACTCAGCAAAAGCCCATTCTTAGACAACCTCTAAGCACTACCTAAGACACACTTAAAGCAAAGCAATATACAAAGGAAATGTACATAGAAGTCTTCATCAAACACAATCTTGAAGGGGCAGCAACCATCTTCAACAATCTCCCCCTGTTTGATGGAGACAAATCCCCATAGCTAACCTTATAGCTTTGTTGCTTTAAGCACCTGCACTGCACCAGATTTTAAACCAGAAAAAAAATAGCAGTATTGCATAGCATAAGACATGGTTTTAAGATGCAGAATGAACTCCCTGTTTCAGTTTTCAGCAGCTATTTTTCTCCCCCTTTGGATTCATCAAACAGCATATAAACATAGGGATAGCAAATATGAAACAGAAACCATAACCATAATAGTCTAGAAAAGTAAAAACATATTGTTCAGCATTACAGACATTTGAAAAATGATAAAAACAGCATTAAAAAGAGAAGACTACTGATCCTTGTAGTAAAGCTCTGCAAGCTGTGTTTGAACCCCTTCAATCTGATCATCAAGGTGTTGAAACCTTGCATGAGTAGTCCCAAAGTATGCCCTTTGTTCTGCAGACATTACATCAAGACGATACAGCACTTGCCTCTCAAACATAGACATTGGTTCTCCTCGGTATTCTGGACCTTGATAGGCAACTATGGCATTTGCAGCAACTTCCTCATGTTCAGATTTGGTAGCAGGTGAGTCATCATCCATAGGAACAGCTTCATCCTCATCCTCATGTTCTGCTTGAGGGTCCTTCTCCTTGAGAACCACCCACTTGTCTTCAATTTTGTGAAAACCCATTTTGGTGAGAGTTGAAGTATCAATCTCACTTACAGCTTTGATAGGGTCATTTCTCTCATTTGTAACATCAACACCAAAGTAATCAATTAATTTGGAAACAAGAATAGCATAGGGAAATCGGTAATCAGCCAACCTTTTTGACTTGAGCATGTGTTCATTGACAATGAACACCCAGTTTACCTTAATCTGGTTCATGATGCAATATAGGAGAATGAGATCCTCTTCATGTAAGACAGCATGGTTTGTCCCTCTTGGAATCAGTTGCCATGCTATGATGTATGCAACTAGGCGTGGAGTGAGGTTCAAATGTCCTGCATGGAACCTGTTTATACTCTCAGTAGGATTCCTCATGCAACTCTTATAATATTGCAGCTTGTTGAATCCTTGGATTCCACTGGTGTTTCCCTTTCCTACTTTCAATCCAGCATATTTTATTCCAGCCACAGAATTCCACACCTCACTTGTGATCTTCATTTTGGTCCCTTTCACATAAGAGACAACATTCTTCCCATCCAATGTGAGGTTAGTATAAAACACCTTAACCAAGTCAGGATAAACATTACCCGTTAATTCCAGCATCTTTTTCAGTTTCTGGTGCTTCAACACAGCCCTTGTTTCTACAAGTTTTTCAGATTTCAGCCAGTTGAAATCCAGCACCTTGGGTATGTTGATCTGCTTCCTGCTTGTCTCATGAATGTAGGCATTGATGCCCTCTTCATTTCCAGCGAACCATCCTTCTAACACACCTTGAGATGTGGTTTGCTTCCCCTTATTTTTCTGTTTCTTGAAAGAAGAAGCCATGGTTGAACCTGAATTCTTTTCTTGGTTTCAAATGGTGAGAACAGAAAGAGAATGGCCAATGTGGGTAGCAAATATTCACACAGATTTATAGCAGAATAAATGGATTGATATGGCAGTTATGAATGGATATGCATGAAGATTTTATGCTCTGAATTTGTGCAGAGAATCTTTGAAAAAGTACACCAAATATTTAGGGTCACGATGCATACACTCAAACTCTTATTGAGCACCCAAACCATCAAATCGGTTACATAACCATGACCAAAACAGTCAAAGGTACAGAGGTTAATGCCCACTAGGTCAGTCAAGCATTCAAAGATCAGAAATTCTCTTTCCTAGTCATTAATACATATCAGTGCAGAAAATAAACACATTCAATTACGAATGAATAGATTTAATTTTTTACTGCTAGGCACAATTGACATTTATAATACCCAATTCATTAAGCAGAAAATTAAACCTATCTTTGGCTAATGGTTTTGTGAACAAATCAGCAAGTTGTAAATTAGTACCAATGAACTTAATATCACATGTTCCATTAGATATGTGTTCCCTTAGAAAATGATGCCTAATTTCAATGTGTTTGGTTCTTGAATGCATGACAGGATTTTTGGTTAAGTTGATTGCACTTGTATTATCACACAGCAGAGGTATATGGTTAAGTAAGATACCAAAATCATTCAATTGTTATCTTAGCCATATAGTTTGAGCACAGCAACTTCCTGCTGCAATGTATTCTGCTTCAGCAGTGGAAAGAGCTACACAAGCCTGCTTTTTGCATTGCCATGAGATCAAGCTTGATCAAAGCAAATGACAGGTTCCACTTGTGCTCTTCCTATCAATTTTGCAACCTGCAAAATCTGAATCAGAATATCCAGTTAAGCTTAATGAAATATTACCTGGATACCACAAGCCAACTTCTTTAGTTCCTTGCAAATACTTCAAAATCCTTTTGACAGCATTGTAGTGTGATTCTTTAGGAGCAGATTGAAACCTTGCACACATGCACACTGCAAACATTATATCTGGCCTGCTAGCAGTGAGATACAATAGTGATCCTATGAGTCCTCTGTATTTGGTTTCATCAACAGAAATTCCAGCTTCATCATGATCCAAATAACAGCTTGTTGAGAAGGGTGTGCTGATTGGTTTACACTTGTCCATTTCAAATTTCTTCAGCAAATCCTTGCAGTACTTAGCTTGACTTAAGAAAATGCCATCCTTGAGTTGTTTGATCTGCAAGCCTAGAAAATAGTTCAACTCACCTATCATTGACATTTCAAACTCACTCTTCATGACTTTCACAAAAGCTTCACACAATTCTCCATTGTTTGATCCAAAAATGATGTCATCCACATATACTTGGACTAGAATTGAGTCGTCTCCTTTCTTCTTAATGAACAAGGTCTTATCTGATGTGCCTCTGTCATAGCCTTGTGAGGTAAGAAAATCACTTAGCCTCTCATACCATTGCCTAGGAGCTTGCTTGAGTCCATAGAGAGCCTTTTGGAGTTTGAACACATATTCTGGATGTTGATGGTCTTCAAAACCTGGTGGTTGTGAGACAAATACCTCTTCATTTATATAGCCATTTAGAAAGGCACTTTTCACATCCATTTGAAACAGCTTGAACCCTTTGATGCAGGAGAAGGCAAGCAACAGTCTAACAGCTTCTAACCGAGCCACTGGTGCATATGTCTCATCATAGTCTATTCCTTCTTCTTGATTGTACCCTTTAGCTACAAGCCTAGCCTTGTTTCTTGTGATCACTCCATGCTCATCCATCTTGTTTCTAAATACCCATTTTGTTCCAATTACATTCATCTCAGGTATTTTAGGAACAAGAGTCCAGACCTCATTCAGAGCAAATTGATTCAGTTCCTCTTGCATAGCTAAAATCCAGTTGCTGTCCTTGAGAGCTTCCTTCAAATTCTTGGGTTCAACTTGAGATACAAAGGCCATTGCTTCACAGAATTTGTTCAAGAATTTTCTAGTTGACACTCCTTTCTCAATGTTCCCAATGACATTATCAAGAGTTAAATCTCTTGGGATTTTCCACTCTTTTGGCAAACCTGCAGCTGCAGTAGATTCTTGTACAACATGTGTATCAGCAGTATCAAAATGAATCGATTCATTTTGATTTAAAACAGATTTAAATTCATTACTGTCAGGGTCATCAGCAGCAGTTTTAGATATGCTATGATCAGTTTCATCAAAAACAACATGCATTGATTCTTCTACTATAAGCAACCTTTTATTGAAGACTCTATATGCATGACCATTCAAAGCATAACCAATGTGCACACCTTCATCAGATTTAGCATCAAATTTACCAAGATTTTCTTTGCCATTATTCAATACAAAGCATTTACACCCAAATACTCTAAGGTGGCTTAAACTAGGTTTTCTGCCCTTATACAATTCATATGGGGTTTTCTTAAGAATTGGTCTTATTAAGGTCCTATTTAAGACATAACCTGCAGTATAAACAGCATCAGCCCAAAAATACTTAGGTAGCTTAGATTCATTTAACATAGTTCTAGCTAGTTCCTCTAGTGATCTATTTTTCCTTTCAACTACACCATTTTGTTGGGGTGTCCTAGGGGCTGAAAAGGTATGAGTTATCCCATGCTTCTCACAGAACCTCTCAAACTTAGCATTTTGAAACTCTCCCCCATGATCACTTCGAATTGATTTAATGCAGCAACCATTTTCATTTTGCAGAATTTTTGCTAATTTCTTAAAGGCAGTGTAAGCATCATGTTTATGTGCAAGAAATAAAGTCCATGTAAATCTAGAGTAATCATCCACAACAGCTAAGGCATACAAATTTCCAGCCAAGCTAGCAACTCTAGATGGACCAAATAAGTCCATATGTAACACGTCCAATGGATTTTTGGTAGAGACAATATCCTTTGACTTGAAAGAGGATTTGATTTGTTTACCTTTCACACAAGCATCACAAAGCCTGCTGTCCTGAAATTTAATGTTAGGTAAACCAGAAACTAAATCTTTAGATTTCAATTTATTCAAGTGATTTGTGTGTATGTGAGCCAACCTCCTGTGCCACAACCAAGACTCATCACTTCTGGACAGCAAACACTCATTTGAAGAGTTAGTTTCCATGATATTCAGCAGATATATGTTATTCACTCTCTTACCAGTAAACAGTACCTTACTAGATGAATTACTTGATATTGTGCAGCCTTTTGACTGAAAATTCACTTTTTATCCTTTGTCACAAAGCTGACTTATGCTGAGAAGACTATGCTTAAGTCCTTCTACATACAGCACATCCTCAATGGTTGTTGAGTTCCCTGTTCCAACAGTTCCTCTGCCCAAAATCCTCCCTCGGTTATTATCACCATAGGTTACATGTCCTTCTGCTTTGAGCTTTAAGCTGGTGAACTTTGTAAGATCTCCAGTCATATGCTTGGAACAGCCACTGTCCAAGTACCACTGATTTTTCTTGCTGCCAATCTGCAAAACAGAATAAAAATGATACAAATGGTACCCTTTTCAGTATAGGGTCCAGCACAGATTAAAACCTTCCCTTTGGTAGCCATTTTGCTAAGTTCTTAGGCACAAGATGCTTTCTAGCAATGCAAGACCTAGAGATATGACCAGATTTCATGCAGTAAAAACAGGTTACATGAGATGCCTTTTTGCCACTGTTAAAAGCTGAAAAAACTGATTTTGCTGGAACAAAAAAACTTGAAAGCTTTTTGACATTGGTTACATTTCCAGGGTTATAACCAAGTCCATTCTTGTTGAAAACAGCATTCTGTGATCCAAGAAGAGACTCAAGGTTTTCTCTTCCCTTGGTGAAATTGGAAAGGGTTTTCAGCAAATACTCCACTTGTTTTTCCAATTTTTTGCAGTTTTCACAGGATTTAATAGAGGCATGCAAGCAAGTTAGTTCAAGGCTTACTAAATCTGTTTTTGCCTTATGCAATTCTTCCTCAAGTGTTTTTACTTTAGGTGCCAACACATTATTTACCTTTTGCAGCTTATTGCACATTACAGCTAGCCTATTTGCTTCATCATGTGTTTCCTTGAAGGCAGCAAGCAAATCATCATAGTTATCAGAATCAGCAGAAAAATTACTTACTGAATCAGAGCTTGACTGCTCATCCTTCATCATGAGACACAAATTGTTCTCCTCATCTTCTGTTGAAGAGCTGCTGGTTGAGGATACTTCATTTTCCTCCCATGAGATGTAGGCTCTTCTTCCTTTGTTCCTTTCAAATTTCTTGTTGGCAGATTTGTCCTTAGTTTGATTGTCTGGACAATCTGTTTTGATATGCCCTGTTTTGCCACATCCAAAGCAAGTATATTTAGAGGAATTTGAATCATTGAGTTTAGGATACCTTCTTTTCTGCTGGTTTCTATTTTTGCTTTTCTTCCTCAGGAATTTACTGAATCTTTTTGTAAGAAGACTGATTGTATCATCATCTTCAGCATCTTCTTTTTCTTCCTTGATCTCATTTAATTCAGTTGCTTTCAGTGCAAAACCTTTGGGTTTTCTCTCTGTTGTTTCCTGCTCTTTAAGTCTTTTAAGCTCTAGCTCATGCTCCATCAGCTTTCCAAACAGTGCAGCAGTTCCCAACTTTGACAGATCACGGCTTTCAGAGATAGCTGTCACCTTTGGTTGCCAGCTTCTGTCGAGGCACTTCAATATCTTTATGTTGAGCTCCTCTCTGTCAAATTCTTTTCCCAAGCCAGTGAGGTGATTCACAATATGGGTGAATCTTTTCTGCACATCAGCAATGCTCTCCTCGGGTTGCATTCTGAACAACTCATATTCTTGGATGAGCGCATGTTTCCTTGACCTTTTCACATCTTCAGTCCCCTCATGAGTCACTTCTAATATTTCCCACATCTCCTTAGCTGACTTACATTGAGATATCCTGAAGAACTCATCCATTGTCAATGCAGAGGTTATGATGTTCTTGGCCACAAGATCATGTTGAGCCTTCCTCCTTTCGGTCTCATTCCATTCTGATCTTGGCTTTACCTTTTCTTCATCCTTGACAACCTGCAATGGAACATAAGGTCCATTGACCACAGCTTCCCAAATTAATGCATCAATGGATTCCATGAAAATTCTCATTCTAACTTTCCAAAATGCATAATTCATTCCATTGAACATAGGTGGTCTATTAACAGCAGAACCCTCAGCAAAAAGCACATTAAACTCAGACATTATTACAAACAAACTTGATTAAAATACAAGTCCTAGCTCTTGATACCAATTGTTGGGTTTAATAGTGCCAAAGTTCAAGAGGGGGGGTGAATTGACCTTTTAAAGCTTTCTCGCAGAAATAGTGTTTAACACAGTTTTACAGAAAAATAAATCGATTTATGTGAAAATGAACAGATTTATTTCAACATTGTTTTTGTTTGAAAAGCTTTTAATACAGCAAGGTTAATCACAAGATTATACAGATAGAATTTCAAGATGCACACACACAGATATCAGATTGAAAAACAGTGTAACTCAAAAACAGCAAACCTTATTTCCAATTCGTGTGATTTAGGTTCAGTTAAGGGTTTTAACAATTTCTTGAGCAACCTATCACAGCCAATCTGTTCCAGTGGCTTTTAGCAGATTATATATGTTCTTATCAGATTCAAACAACTTTTTCAGAAATTAAGAACAGTATGCACAGTGCCCAGAAAGAACAGATTTATTTTCAATTGAACAGATTTATTTCTTCGCTGTTTTATCAATTATGCAGAAACGAAATTGCAGAGAGAGAGAGAGAATGAGCACAAGCAGTTATACTGGTTCACTCAACTGAGCTACATCCAGTCTTCACCAAAACCAGGTGGAAATCACTAAAACACAGTACAACCAAGTACAATTCCCACTGTTCTTGAAACCTACAAGAACTTAGGTACTCTTGCTGAAAAAACCTATTTCAGCTCACACACACATACACACACTCTCCAAGAAAACCTATCAAGAAGAGTGTTCAACCAAACTATTACAAGAAATGAGAAGTGAAACGACTACACCTGATTGAGGATACAAAGATCTGCCTTAAACCAGTAGGCAAGATTGCTAGAACAGTAGCAGCACCTCACACCAAGCTTTTGGAACCAAACCAAGAACAAGCACTTTGTGATTTTTGAAATCTTTGAAGAACAAATGCTAATCCTTTGTAAACACTTAACTCTCTGCTGTCAAAACTTGTTTTTTGCAAATGTATGAATCACTAATAAACTCAGAAACAAGTTTGCATTTTATAGAAAACCAACTTATAACAGATTTTTGAAAAATAGTTAAAGCTGTTATAAAATGAACAGATTGAAAATAAAATGAACAGATTTATTTTCAAAAGCAGTTAGAGAATTTGTTAAGAGAGGAGACTTAGTCAACCATTCTGGTGCAGAGATAAAGATGAAAAACATTTAAGCTTGACATGGCACCAGAGACAAAAAGAATCTATTCATTTACAAATGAATAGATTTATTTTTCAAAACGAAAACAGAAAAGCTTAACTGTTTGAAACTCAGTCGTTTTGAAAAGAAGAAGACTTAGTCAAAATACCTGATGCACAACATCTAATTTTTACAAGACTTAGCTAAGGCATCAGTGAAAAAAATGAATCTGTTTATCAAGAAAAGAACAGATTTATTTTTATGCAGTAAACGTGTTTTTTGTAAAACATGTGAAAAACAGTTTAAGAAAACTTATGCTTGTTTTTATCACATGGCCAGTGGTTATGAGGTGAGATACTCAGCAAAAGCCCATTCTTAGACAACCTCTAAGCACTACCTAAGACACACTTAAAGCAAAGCAAAATACAAAGGAAATGTACATAGAAGTCTTCATCAAACACAATCTTGAAGGGGCAGCAACCATCTTCAACATCATGTACTCCATATTCAAGAGGTAGGTCCAATTTATATGCATTGTTGTTGACTCGCTTAAGGACTTGGAAGGGTCCCTCACCTCGGGGACTTAGTTTGGACTTCCTTTGATTTGGAAATCTTTCTTTTCGAAGATGAAGCCAAACTAAGTCTCCTTCCTCAAAAATTATTTCTCTCTTCCCTTTGTTGTTGTGTTTTGTGTACTTCTCATTTTGTTGTTGTATTTGAATTTTAATCTTCTCATGCATTTTCTTGACAAAATCAGCCTTGATTACTCCTTCCTTATGCACAAAATCTTGTGGATTAGGAAGAGGAATTAAATCCATGGGCGTGAGAGGATTAAAACCATATACTACCTCAAAAGGAGAAGCATTAGTAGTCTTGTGAACTACTCTATTGTAAGCAAATTCAATGTGGGGAAGGTACTCATCCCAAGATTTGTGGCTGCCCTTCATGATAGCCCTAAGCATAGTTCCAAGAGATCTATTGACTACTTCGGTTTGCCCATCCGTTTGAGGATGACAAGAAGTTGAAAATTGTAGTCTTGTTCCAAGTTTACCCCAAAGAGTTTTCCAAAAGTGACTTATAAACTTGGGATCTCTATCGGACACTATACTTCTAGGGAGACCATGGAGTCTCACCACTTCTCTAAAGAAGAGTTTAGAAATATTTTGAGCATCATCTACTTTGTGGCATGGAATAAAGTGAGACATTTTGCTAAAACGGTCCACTACCACAAAGATAGAGTCATGGCCTCTTGTAGTCCTAGGAAGTCCTAAAATGAAATCCATGCTAATGTCTTCCCAAGGAGCATTTGCAATCGGCAAAGGGGTGTAGAGTCCATGCGGCATTGTTCTAGACTTTGCTTTTAAACATGAGATACATCTAGAGCAATGGCGTTGGACATCTTTCCTCATGTGTGGCCAACAAAATTTTGCTTTCAAAAGATCTAGAGTCTTATCAACTCCAAAATGGCCCATGAGTCCCCCTTCATGTGATTCTTTGACAAGGAGTTTTCTATGTGTTCCTTGGGGAATGCAAAGTTTTCCTTCTTTAAAAAGATATCCCTCGGACACATAGTAACCTCCTTGCGCTCTATGTAGACATTGGGCATAGATGGATGAAAGTTCTTGATCTTCTTGGTAAAGCTCTCTTATGTGGTCAAATCCAAGAATTTGGGCACCCAATTTTGAAAAGAGTGTGTGGCGTCTTGAAAGAGCATCGGCCACTATATTGGTGCTTCCTTTCTTGTATTTGATTACATAAGGAAATTGTTCAAGAAATTCCATCCATTTTGCATGTCTCTTATTGAGCTTGTGTTGGCCCTTTAAATATTTTAAAGACTCGTGATCACTATGGATAACAAATTCTTTGGACACAAGATAGTGTTCCCAAGTCTTTAGGGCTCTCACAAGAGCATAGAGCTCTTTGTCATAAGTGGGGTAGTTGAGGGTGGCACCATGGAGTTTTTCACTAAAATAAGCAATGGGGTGTCCACCTTGCAACAATACCGCGCCTATGCCTACTCCCGATGCATCACACTCTATCTCAAAAGTTTTGGAAAATTTTGGGAGAGATAGGATGGGTGCATTGGTGAATTGAGCTTTTAGCCTTTGAAAGGCTTGCTCATGCTTTTCATTCCAACAAAATGCAACATCTTTTTTAACAAGTTCATTCAAAGGAGAAGCTAGGCTAGAAAAATTAGGCACAAACCTTCTATAGAAGCTAGCTAACCCATGAAAACTTCTTACATCACTTACATTTTGTGGAGTTGGCCACTCTTGGATGGCTTTGATTTTCTCGGGATCTACATGTACCCCCGTTTTGTTCACTATAAAGCCTAAAAAGACTACACTATCTACACCAAAGGTACACTTATCCCTATTTGCAAAAAGACTATTTTTCCCAAGAACTAGAAAGACTTCCCTAAGGTGACTTAGATGGTCTTCTAGGGTTTTACTATATACTAAGATATCATCAAAGTAAACTACTACATATTTACCTATACAATCCCTCAAGGTGTGATTCATAAGCCTCATGAATGTGCTTGGAGCGTTAGTGAGTCCAAAGGGCATCACCAACCACTCATATAATCCAAATTTGGTCTTAAAAGCGGTTTTCCACTCATCACCCTCCTTGATTCGAATTTGGTGATATCCACTTTTAAGGTCAATTTTGGAGAATAGAGTTGACCCATGCAATTCATCAAGCATATCATCAAGCCTTGGGATTGGATGCCTATACTTGATGGTGATGTTGTTGATTGCTCTACAATCACAACACATGCGCCATTTTCCATCTTTTTTGGGCACCAACAAGACAGGTACGGCACAAGGGCTTAGACTCTTTTGAACCCAACCCTTCTCCAACAAGTCTTGAACTTGTGATTCTATCTCCTTTGTTTCCTCGGGGTTGGTTCTATAAGCAGGCCTATTTGGTAGGCTTGCCCCCGGAATGAAGTCAATTTGATGTTTTATCCCCCTAAGAGGAGGAAGCCCATTGGGTCCTTCTTGTGAGAATAGATCGTCAAATTCACTCAAAAGGTTTTCTATTTGAGGAGGTAAAACCGTGAGTTCATTACTTGTGGCAGTGCATGTAAGTGCTCCTTTACAAAAGATAAGGCTTGGTTGTTCAACAAGAAGCAAGTTTTCTAAAACATTTTCAAAAGACTTTTCTTGTAGACCAACCTTGTGGGAAGGAACACTCTTCTCCCACGCCTTCCTATCCCTAAGGATTTTCTCTTTTTCTAGCACTCTTTTTTTTTTTGTTTTCCTCATCCCTCTTTTGTTTCATTTGTATTTGGTCTTTCACCACTTGAGAATGTGGTAAAGGACTAAGTACAAACTTCTTATATTTATGGGTGAAGGAAATCTCGTTAGTGAGACCATCATGCAAGGTTTTCTTGTCAACTTGCCATGGCCTCCCTAATAAGATATGGCAAGCTTCCATAGGCACTACATCACATAAAACTTTATCTTTGTATTTCCCTATGGAAAACTTGATTTCCACTTGCTTATCTACATGTAGTTCCCCATTTTCATTAAGCCATTGAAGTTTGTAAGGTTTTGGGTGAGGAACCACTTGTAGCTTAAGCTTTTCAACCATCCTAGCACTACAACAATTACAACTAGATCCACTATCCACAATGAGGGAACATATATTTTCTAAAACATTGCATCTTGTATGAAATATGTTCTCCCTTTGTGTTTCAATGGATGTGCTAGGGTGATTGTTGAGGGTTCTCCTAATCATAAGCAATTCTCCCTCTAATGGAGCTACCCTCTCATCCTCTCCCCCTTCCTCTTTCTCACTAAGCTCATCCTCGCCACTAGTGTATTCGTCTACACCTTTAAGAAACAAAGTCCTTTGGTTTGGACATTGTGCTTGCACATGCCCCCTACCATAGCACTTAAAACATTTAACATCTCTAGCTCGGATGGGTGGGGTTGAGGTTTCTTTGGTGAAGGGTTTGGTAGGTTCTTTTGGTTTTTCCTTAGATGTACTACCCTCCCTTTTAAACTCTCTCTTGGGATAAAAGTTAGAATAGGGGCTCACCTTTTGACTTGATGTTTTGCGCAAATTTTGTTGCTCAACTTTAATGCAAAGTTGAACCAAATCATTCAAGTCTTGATAAGGTAAGAGCTCTACTCTATCTCTTATCTCAAGTGATAGGCCACTAAGGAACCTAGATATGGTGGTTTCCTCTTCCTCTCTTGATCCGGTCCGTCATCGGTAATGGATGACGTCGCCAGCAGTTGACCATGTTGACTGTTCAAGGGGTGTCACGTGGTAGAGGATAGTAAGCCAGTTGGAGAGGCGATCACCCAGAATGGTGATTGGTTGTCAGTGGCTAAGGCGATCACCCAGTGTTAAGAGAGCGCCTGGAAGCAAAGTGCGAGAAGTAAAGAAGCACAGATCGGTAGTCGCCTATCACCGCGTGTAAAGAGTAGTGATCGCCTATCGCCATATGTGTGAAGATATAAGTGATCGCCTATCGCCATGTGTGTGAAGATATAAGTGATCGCCTATCGCCATGTGTGAAGATATAAGTGGTCGCCTATCGCCTGCAGGTATTCACATCGCCGGGTGTTCACATGATCGCCGGGTGTGAAGATCAGGAGATCAGGTTGTCAGCAAGTCGCCGAAAGGAGCACATCGCCGAGTGTTTGAGAAGACTTGTGTGAGCTGTGATACCCAGTGTTAACCAGATCGCCAGGTTAAGGTTGTGCCCAGAGTAGCCTGTGCACTAAGCTACTCCCTGTGTGGATAACTTAGTCGCAGGATCAAGGTGAAAGTAGCGTTTTAGCTGCAGGTACTCCAGATGGTGACACGTGAATGACCAGATGATGTCCACGTGTCAAGAGGAGTAACCGTCAGGAGAGAGAAAGACTCAGGTATATATAGCTAATCCTTAACAGAAAGAAGGGATGCACTTTTTGGTGTTTCACTGATACGCGGTCTTGAGCTTTTCTCTGAGTTTTCTTGAATGATCCAATCACTGACTTGAGCGTCGGAGCTACAACGGCCGCAGAGGCGCCATCTTGTTCTTTCAGGTTTCTTGGAGGAGCTTCAGGCGAAGGTCACTGAGGCGTTTGGCGTGAAGCTGGTGGCGACGAGGTCAAAGAAGGCGAAGTTCTAGCGCTCGAGTCAAGCGGCCGGATCATCTCTAATAGAGGCTCTCATCATATAGAGCTCCATCTTTTGCCTATACTCTTCTACACTCATATTCTTTTGTTGGAGTCTTTGGAGCTTGTCCATCAACTCCCTATGGTAGTAAGAAGGTATATGTCGACGTCTTAGGGCTCCCCTAAGGTCATTCCAATATTCTATGGGAGGTTCCCTATGAAGACGTCGGTCTCTTTCTAAAGAGGTCCACCAATACATGGCATTTCCTTGGAAACTAAGGGTGGCTAAGGGTACTTTTCGTTCCTCACTTACCCTATGGCAAGCAAAGAGTTGCTCTACCTTCATCTCCCAATCTAGATATATTTCTACATTTTCCTTTCCATGAAAATGAGGTAGGTCTACTCTAGTTTCCCTTGGCACCTCTTGTTCCCTTTGCCTAGTTCTTCTAGGGGGTGGTTGGTAGTAGTCATTAATTCTAAGGCTTCCCTCCCCTAGAGTTGCAATGCTTTGGGATGCATGAGTATTTGTTTTTTTTTTTATTTTTGAGATTTTTGGGATTTCTCTTCTTGAGCTCTAGCCAACTCATTAATCTTGTTTTCATTCTCCAATTGCCTAGAAGAGATTAATTGTACCGCTTGGGATACCTCTTTCAAAAGGGTTTTCAAAGATTTTACTTCACATTCTATAGACTTTGGAGAATGAGAAGAAGAAGACATGGCTAGACCTTTGTGTATTTAGGCGTTTTTACTTTGAGAAAGATTAGGGAAGATAAAGAAGGTAGTTTTTATGTTCTTGCCGGTTGACCCGCCTGTCGATTGACTCACGACACTCACACGCCTCCTTCCTCACGTTGATATGTGCTTGGTCCTTTCGAAGCAATCTGCACCTGCAAAAGAGAAAAGGGGCGCCCTAGAGGCCGTTTGCACTCCGACGCTCAAGTCAGTGTAGGGCAAGGAACACCAAGTGTATTAAGTTTCTCTCTGTGTGTTTAGGTCTAGAAACTGCGTACCTTGTGAAGTATCTTACTGTCCCTTATATAGGCTAGGATTTACTGCGCCGTTAGCCCTAATTAGGGTTTACTGCGCCGTTAGCCCTAATTAGGGTTTACTGCACTACTAGCCATATTTAGGGTTTACTGGAATACCCTTGCGCCGCTATCACCCAATCTTAGGGTAATCTAGCGTATAAGGTTTCCTTCTCTGGAGTGCAAACTCTCACAGGGTGACCACCTGGGTGCCTCATTGTGCACCTAGTCTCTGGGGCCACCTGTTCTGGGAGTGCCTTTACTGTTCACGTGCCATGCATGTAGCTTCATTGGGAAAACCCTAGCTCTGGTGAGTACTCGTCCCCTCAGGACTCTACACCCAACTGTGCTATCCCTGCTACCCGCATAGGCACTTCGTGATCCAGGCCTCTCCTTAACTCTGGGTATTTAACTGGTCATTGGCCCACTCTGGGAACCAATCTTAGCTGTTCTGTTTACGCTGTTCAAATCACCCAAGGCCGATGTCACCTCGCCACACCCTGTGGCCGAGGACTCCTCGCCGATGTCACCTCGCCACACCCTGTGGCCGAGGACTCCTCGCCGATGTCACCTCGCCACACCCTGTGGCCGAGGACTCCTCGACCTGCTGAGTGACGATGACACCTCCACCCATCCTGGTGAGCTGACAACTACTCACCTGGCTCTGTAGGGTGATGACTCATCACCCTTCCCTGTAGGCTGATGACTAATCACCCCACTCTGTAGGCTGATGACTAATCACCCCTCTTTGTAGGCTGATGACTCATCACCCTTCTTTATAGGCTGATGACTAATCACCCCTCTTTGTAGGCTGATCACTAATCACCCCTTTCCTGTTCAATACCCCCTACAGGGTCCACTCCACGTGGCTTTGGCCCATGCTGTGGGACCCAGCTGACGTCCGAGGACTGGCCAGTACACAAGCCCCCCAGTCTCAAGCTGCTAACTTGTTTCAGCGAAGAGACTAAGTGATGGACGAGGACTGATCGGTACACAAGCCCCCCTAGTCTCGAGCTGTCAACTTGTTCCAGCGTAGAGACTAAATCATTGACTTGGGCGACCTACGTGGTTCTGCGCATAAGTACATGAACAGTGCGCTGAAAAGACACTTCACCAACCCCCTTTCATCCGCTAACAAGTGGCTGCATCAACGGTTTGAGATTCATAACGTTTGCGCTCCCTAGGGCTACGTTAAACCTCTTCAAAACCCCGCGCCACTTCACTGTTTCATCACTTTGCATCCTCAACTTCTGCAAACTCTATCTTCCAGCGCACGCTTTCTTCTCTTCTCCAAGCTTTTCGAACTTCTCCGCCCTCGCTCAACCAAAGGTATGATTTTTACGTCTTCTTCACATTCGTGACATAATCTATGTTCTTCATATTGCATGCTGCTGTTCTGGGCCTGTGTGTGGTTTATGCATTCTAGGGTTTTGTTCTTCCTTCTGGGTTCGTTCTACCTTCGAGTCTTCGTCCACCATTGTTTTCTTCTGAGCCTCTCTTTTTTTTTTTCTGCCTCTCATTTGTTTAGATTCGAGATGGCCAGAACCAAAATTACCTCCAACCCTCCTCCAACCGTTGCGGTCGATTACAGGGCCCTCTACCCATGGGCTTCTGAGGATCTCCTTGCCGAGACCTCTAAACTCACATCCTGCGAGGATCTTCGCAAGCATAGGGATGATGAGAATGAGATTAAAGGACGCGTCTTTGGCAGGGAAACTGACGCGTACGTCTCTGTGCGCCCCAGTACAGCGAATGAACCCGTGTGCGCCGACGATCGCTGCAACGATGGGGAGCCGTTCTTCTTCTTCTACGCCACCATCTTCAAAAGAGTCAAAGTCCGCCTTCCTTTCACCGGGTTCGAGAGGGCTTTGCTCACGTAGTTAAATGTGGCGCCTGCTCAACTGCACCCCAACAGTTGGGCCTTTATCAGGGCGTTCTCCATCCTCTGCAATAATCTAGGTTTCACCCCCTCTGTCGATGTCTTCCTTTTCTTCTTTGAGGCAAAGAGCCCCGGCAAGAGGCTTTGGGTGAGCCTGAATGGGGTGGCAGGGAGAGTCCTTCTAACTCTCTTCTCGCAGTCATACAAGAACTTCAAGGGAAGGTTCTTCAGAGTCTGCTGCAGCTCCTACGATCCCACCATGCTCGACGGGTTTCCCTTATACTGGGTGGGGGAGTTGAAGTTCAAGAAACCACGCAAACTCGAGGAGTTGACTGATCCCGATCGAGAACTCTGCCAGACCATTTCCAGCTGGGGCGTGGTGTTTGACTCCACCCAGCTGATTAGGCATGAGTATGACGCTGAGACTCTCAGCGTGTACATTGGTACATCCACTTCATCTTGCATTTACCTGTTCGTATGCTTAACGCCTTGTCTTTCTCATACTTTCGTATTGTTCACTGCAGGCATGGTACTCAGCGCTGATAAGAAGAAAAGGCTGGCAGATGTGTTGAGTCGCCGCAACGCTAGCGGTTTAGCTCCTGCAGGTCCTTCATCACCCGCGGGTGCTGCCTTGGAACCCATTGCTGATAAGTCCAAGAGGGCAGCCCCTGTGGAGGTTTCTGATGATGAGGACACCTGCTCCGGCCTTGTCTTCAAAAGGAAAAGGGTGGGGACAGCCACGGAGGTCTCTTCGGCCACATAAGGGCACCCTTCATCCTTTAGGGAGCACCCTCCTAGCGCCTCCTCTCCTCCTGAGCCAATTTTAACGATTGAGGGGGGTGGGGAGAGTGCTCCTCCCTCCGGTCAGATGCCTTCTGCCCCAGAACTGCCTTCTTTGCTCCAAAGGTCACTTGCTCATATGCCTGACAGAGCTGTTTTGGAAGCCATGGACAGAAACTCCCTTGAGAACCTTCTCAGCCATGGCCTTGGGGAGTTCTTGGCCGCTTCCAACTCCTTGCTGGTCAAGGGCAACGCTGAGGCGGAGTTGCTTGAGGAGACCGCCCGATTGAAGAAAGAGCTGGAGCAAAAGGATCTCCAACTCCGTCAAGCGACCAAGCGCGAGACTGCCCTTAATCAAGAATTGGGTAGTCTCCGTCAGTCTGAGAAGGAGACCAAGAAGCTTCTTTTCTCCAAGGGGCAGGAGGCCCTCCAGCTCGAAGCTAAGATACTCCCCCTCCGCAACAAGATCATCGAACTGGAAGAGCAAGCAGAGGGGGCTCAAGCTAAAATGATCAAGCTGGAGGAGAGGGCGACCGATCGAGAAGTTCAGCTGGGCAAGGTTGAGGAGGAACTTGCCCAACAGATTGAACTGCTGAGGAAGACCGAGGCTGAGCTTATTGATGACGCCGCCGACGCCTATGGGGAAGGCTTTGGTGATGCCCTTGCTCAGGTTGCCTGCGTGCATCCTGAGATGGACCTCTCACCATACTCTGCAATTATGCAGGTGGTCGACGGGCAAATAGTGCCCAGATAGGTCTTCTGAATAGTTGTTTCTAGCTGGACATCTTGTAATCACCCTCATTTGTAATATAAGCTTCGATTTATACATTATTCATTTTTTTTTGTCGTGCTTTGTATCTGGTAGAATGCGCCTGCAAAAATGAACCTCAAGTAGCATGTTTTTCTGCCAATTTCATTAATGAACCTCAATTTTAGTCTGGGTGTTCTCACTCGGAGGGGGAAGGTGTTCCTTATGAAATCCCTTCTCCCTTCACGAGACCTCTAACCCCAACTAACAGGTTCTAGCTGACCTCACATCGCTCACAGGCGAGGAGGATTTCTCTGGGCGAACCCTTCTTTCACATTGGAAGTTCTCACTCGAAGTGGAGGTGTTCTCTGCGAACCTACCTCTCCACTTACGAGACCTCTAACTCCAAGTGACAGGTTCTAACTGACCTCACATCGCTCACAGGCGAGGAGGATTTCTCTGGGCGAACCCTTCTTTCACATTGGAAGTTCTCACTCGAAGTGGAGGTGTTCTCTGCGAACCTACCTCTCCACTTACGAGACCTCTAACTCCAAGTGACAGGTTCTAACCAGACTGTACAAACACATTAAAAAACATATATCTTTAACTGAATTTTATTGGGTGACCTCATTAAAAACCCTTAGAAGGGAAAAAAGAGTGTCCCCTGTATTGTGTAGTGTACAAGGTTACATGGCTTTAACTGAAATAATACTTCAAGTGAGTCGCATTCCATGTTCGAGGAATCGGACCTCCTTCTAAAGTCTCAAGCTTGTATGCTCCATTCCCTAGGGCCTCTGTCACTCTGAAAGGACCAGTCCACTTAGGGGATAGCTTGTTCTCTATCTGGTATGGAGACGCCTTCCGCATGACAAGGTCTGCCGCCTGGAACTGCCGAGCTCTCAGCTTAGAACTGTGTTTGAGTTCAACTCTTCTTTTTAGCGCCTCAGCCTTGATTCCAGCTTCTTCCCTGGCTTCATCCAAAAGATCGAGATTCACCTTCCTCTCTTCATTGGATTCCTTGGCCACAAAATTTTGAAAACGTGGCGAGCTCTCCTGGATTTCCACAGGGATCATGGCATCTGAACCATACACCAAACTAAAGGGAGTCTCCTTAGTGGTGGACTGGGGAGTAGTATGGTAAGCCCATACTATTCTGGGAACCTCCTCGGCCCACCTTCCCTTCGCTTTCTCCAGCCTCCTCTTCAGTCCTCTGAGGAGGACTCGGTTGGCTGACTCGACCTGCCCATTGGTCTGTGGATGCTCGACTGATGCAAACACCTGCTTGATTCCCAACTCCGTACATAGCTTTCCCAATTGTTGGCTTGCAAACTGCGTGCCATTGTCAGACACTAAACGTTTTGGTACGCCAAAATGGCAAACTATGTTCTTCCACACGAAGTGTTGGATCTTTTGTGCTGTAATCTGTGCGACTGGCTCAGCCTCAATCCACTTCATGAAATATTCTATGGCGACCACGAGGTACTTCATTTGTCGTATCGCCAAAGGGAAAGGCCCCAAGATATCGATTCCCCATGTGTGAAACGGCCAAGGGCTGTATATCGACCTGAGCTCTTCTGGTGGTGTCTTAGGCCAATCAGCATGCAACTGGCATTGCTTGCATTGCTGTGCATACCTAGTGCAATCTTCCCTCATTGTCGGCCAATAGTACCCTGCTCGAATGGTCTTAGAGGCCAGAGCTCGGCCTCCGATGTGACTACCACAGATACCTTCATGGAGCTCCGCCATTATCCTCACACACTGCTCGCCATGCACGCAGACCAAGATGGGGTGAGTAAACCCATGTCTGTACAACTCGCCTTCAATGAGCGTGTACCTGCACGAGTTTTTCTTTATCTTCTTTGCCTCCGTCGGCTCTGCTGGGAGCATTCCATCCGCTATGTAACGCTTATAGGGCGTCATCCATGTCTCACCATTCTGTAGTAGGCAGATCTGTGATACTTCTACCCCCATTAGCATACATGCGTTGACTCGTGGCTTCTTTAAAGTTTCTTGAGTCAACGACCGATGACTCCTCTTCTCGCCATCTGACTGGCTGATCTGATGGACTCCCACCAAGTTATCAGCTGTATAGGTACGAGGCGCCCTCAGGGTCTCCTGGATGACTGTCCTCTGTCTGCCCCCTTTGCCTGAGCTGGCGAGTTTGGCCAACAAGTCAGCTTTGGCATTCTGCTCCCTGGGTACGTGTTCTAGTTCAAATATCTCAAATGAACTCTTCAATCTCTGGACATACTCCAAGTAAGAGGCCATCTGAGGGTCTTTGGCCTGGTATTCTCCCGCCACTTGACCGGTGACCAACAATGAGTCACTCTTGGCCATAAGGCTCTGCGCTCCCATCTCCTTTGCCAACAACATCCCAGCGATCAAAGCCTCATACTCCGCCTGGTTATTGCTAGCTTTGAAAGCGAACCGCAGGGCCTGCTCTATCAACAACCCCTTGGGTCCTTCCAAGATCACTCCCGCTCCGCTGCCTTGCTGGTTTGAGGACCCGTCTACTGACAATACCCATTTGAAACTGGGTCCTTCATGCTGGGTCTCGGTTGAGGACATCTCGGCCACAAAATCAGCGTAGACCTGTCCTTTGATCGGACCCCTGGGTTCATACTGGATGTCGAATTCTGACAACTCGACCGCCCAACGCACCATTCTTCCCGCAACATCGGGCTTCTGCAGGACCTTACATATCGGCAGATCTGTCATCACCACCACTGTGAAACTCTGGAAATAGTGGCGAAGTCTCCTGGATGAAAACACAACTGCTAATGCTGCCTTTTCTAAGGCTTGGTACCTCGTTTCCGGCCCCTGCAACACTTTGCTAACAAAATAAATGGGCTTCTGGCTTTGTTGCTGCTCTTGAACCAAGACAGAACTCACCGCCCTATCCGTGACTACAAAGTAAAGACGCAGGGGTGTGCCGAGCTGAGGCTTGCACAAGACTGGCGGGCTGGCCAGGTACTCTTTGAGCTTAAGGAAAGCCTGCTCACATTTTGTAGTCCAGGTGAATCTGCTATTCCTCGTTAGGCATTGGAAATAAGGGTGTCCCTTGTCTCCTCCGGCTGACACGAACCTAGAGAGTGCAGCCATCCGACCCGTCAACTGTTGCACTTCTTTAATTGACGTCGGGCTCCTCATGGCTATGATTGCTGCACACTTGTTTGGGTTGGCCTCAATCCCTCTTTCCGTGAGCAAAAACCCAAGGAACTTGCCTGCCTCCACCCCAAAGACACACTTTTCCGGATTCAACTTCAACCTGTACTTTGCTATTGTGTTGAACAGCTCCTCCAAATCGTCAACATGCTGATCTCGTGCCTGGGACGTCACCACCATGTCATCTACATAGGCCTGCACATTGCGTCCCAGCATGGGGGCGAGGACCTTGTCCATTAGCCTCTGATATGTGGCACCCGCGTTCTTCAGGCCAAACGGCATGACCGTGTAGCAGTAACAAGACAGCTCTGTCATGAACGCAGTCTTGTTCTCATCCATTGGGTGCATCTTGATCTGATTGTACCCGGAGAAAGCGTCCAAGAAACTGAGTAATTTACAGCCCGAGGCACTGTCTACTAGTGCATCTATGTTGGGCAGAGGGTAGGAATCTTTTGGACAGGCCTTGTTAAGATCTGTGAAGTCCACACACATCCTCCACTTCCCGTTGGCCTTTTTCACCAGGACGACATTCGCAAGCCACTCAGGGTATTGTATTTCCCGTATGTGGCCTGCTTTCAGCAACTTCTGCGTTTCCTCCCTGACTACTTGCCTTCGTTCATCATTGAACTTCCTTCTCCTTTGGCGGACTGGCCTGGCTTGGGGATTCAGTGCCAGGCGATGGCATAGAAAATCGGGGTCAATGCCTGGCATGTCTGAGGGGGACCAAGCGAAAGCGTCTAGATGCTTTCCTATAACCCCCGCTACTTGATCCTGGGTTTCCTGAGACAGGGATTTACCCAGCTTGAAAATCTTTCCCCCGATCTCCTTCTCTACGACCTCCTCTGCCGGTTCGGGACGCCTCGTCTGGGCGACCTCTACTCGGGCGACCCCGACATCACCTCGGGGCATATCTGTTTCATTGAAGCCTCCTCCTGGTGGTGAGGTGGTCACCATGCAGACTCCCCTCTTTGTCTTGAGGCTATTCTCATAACATCTTTTAGCCTCCTTTTGATCTGACTTGACGGTTACCACCATCCCTTCCATCGATGGCAACTTCATCTTCATGTGCCTTGTGGACACCACAGCCCCTAGCCGGTTCAGGGCCGGTCTGCCTAGAAGTATGTTGTAAGCAGAGGGAGCGTTCACCACAAGGTACCTGATGTTCTCTGTGTGGGATGTTACTCCATCAGTGAACGTGGTCCTCAACTCTATGTACCCCCGCACTTCTACTTGGTCTCCTGCGAACCCATACAAACAACCGACGTAGGGGCGCAGCTGATCAGGAGACAACTGTAGCTTGTTGAAAGTCGACCAGAACATCACATCGGCCGAGCTTCCCTGATCGACCAGTACCCGGTGTACCTTACGTGCAGCAGTGACCACTGAAATAACCACCGGATCGTTGTCATGGGGAACAACTTCTCGGTGATCAGCCTTGGTGAAGACGACGTCAATGTTCGAAAAGTGATCCTCCTCGCAGGCCTCCACTATCATCACTGAACGGGCATACTTCTTTTACTGCGAAGAAGTGCACCCTCCTCCTGAGAACCCACCTGATATATTGTGGATCTCACCGTGTATGGGCACTTCATGCCCCTGGTCTGTCCTTGGTGCAACAATCGTCTCACCTTCCGATGCCTCCTTTAGGTAGTCATTCAAAAATCCGCTCTTCACCAACTCGTCCAATTGGTGGGCCAGGGTCAGGCAATTTCGAACGGGGTGCCCAAAAGCCTGATGGAATTCGCACCATGCATTTTTGTTGGGCCCCAACCTCTTGTCACTCTTTGGGGGCATCTTCAATCTTTCTGCCACGTTAGGAATGGCAATCAGTTCCTTCAACTCCACCACAAACTCATGTCTAGGGGGCATGTCATCTTTGCCTCGCGCCCTAGACTGTGGTTTTCGAGGCTCGTAGGGCTTCTGTTTCCCTTGAGCTTTCTTCTTCGTGGTTGTCTCGTGTACCCGCAGTGGTTGAGGCCGAATAGGTGCTCGAGGCCTTAACGAGACTGCACTTTCCCGCTTCTCACTAAGCTCTCCTTCGGCGACAATGTGGGCCACGGCACGCCGTTTTATGTCGTTGAAGGTTTTGGGACGGCTGCGTATCAGAGATTCGCTGAAAGGCCCTGGCAATACACCTTTCCTGAAAGCGTGTACCACTATGTCTTCATCCTTGGTGTGCAACCTTACCACCATCGCCCCAAACCTATTGAGATAATCTCTGAGGGACTCCCTCTGATGCTGCCTTACATCAAAAAGATCGTAAGACACTGGTGGAGGGGCCCTGTTGACAAGATATTGCTCCCTGAACAGTGCGGAGAATTGCGCGAAAGACGTGATATGTCCTTCAGGCAAACTCACAAACCATTCTAGCGCCGTTCCCGTCAGTGTGGCCATAAAGAGCTTACAGTGTACTGCGTCGGACCCTCCTGACAACATCATCTGCGTGTGGAAAGCAGTGAGATGCGTTTCAGGATCCTCTTTCCCGGTGAACATGGTCTTAGGTCCTACAAAGGTGGCTGGGACCACTGTGTTCATAATTGCTTGGGAGAAAGGCATGGGAAAGGCCCTTGGTGGCACTGGTGGGGCTCGATCATCTTCCCCACGATCTCCGGTTTGGTGTATGTGCTGCAAATTCACGCGCAGCTCCTCATTTGCTCGGTGTAACTCTTCATTCCTGGCCTGTGAGGCGGCCAGGTCTTCCTGCATACGCGCCTGATGCGCTCGAGATTCCGCCACCGTCTCCTGGAGGACGCGCATTGTTTCCATCAGCTGTTGCATGGTAACGCTGTCGCCTCCGTTTGGTGGAATGGACCCGTGTCTCGTGTTCCTCATCTTCCGTAGTTCTTCCTCTCGCTCTTGTGTATGGGACCTTCGTTTTACTCCGGCCCCACGGTGGGCGCCAAATGTTCTTGCCGGTTGACCCGCCTGTCGATTGACTCACGACACTCACACGCCTCCTTCCTCACGTTGATATGTGCTTGGTCCTTTCGAAGCAATCTGCACCTGCAAAAGAGAAAAGGGGCGCCCTAGAGGCCGTTTGCACTCCGACGCTCAAGTCAGTGTAGGGCAAGGAACACCAAGTGTATTAAGTTTCTCTCTGTGTGTTTAGGTCTAGAAACTGCGTACCTTGTGAAGTATCTTACTGTCCCTTATATAGGCTAGGATTTACTGTGCCGTTAGCCCTAATTAGGGTTTACTGCGCCGTTAGCCCTAATTAGGTTTTACTGCGCTACTAGCCATATTTAGGGTTTACTGGAATACCCTTGCGCCGCTATCACCCAATCTTAGGGTAATCTAGCGTATAAGGTTTCCTTCTCTGGAGTGCAAACTCTCACAGGGTGACCACCTGGGTGCCTCCTTGTGCACCTAGTCTCTGGGGCCACCTGTTCTGGGAGTGCCTTTACTGTTCACGTGCCATGCATGTAGCTTCATTGGGAAAACCCTAGCTCTGGTGAGTACTCGTCCCCTCAGGACTCTACACCCAACTGTGCTATCCCTGCTACCCGCATAGGCACTTCGTGATCCAGGCCTCTCCTTAACTCTGGGTATTTAACTGGTCATTGGCCCACTCTGGGAACCAATCTTAGCTGTTCTGTTTACGCTGTTCAAATCACCCAAGGCCGATGTCACCTCGCCACACCCTGTGGCCGAGGACTCCTCGCCGATGTCACCTCGCCACACCCTGTGGCCGAGGACTCCTCGACCTGCTGAGTGACGATGACACCTCCACCCATCCTGGTAAGCTGACAACTACTCACCTGGCTCTGTAGGGTGATGACTCATCACCCTTCCCTGTAGGCTGATGACTAATCACCCCACTCTGTAGGCTGATGACTAATCACCCCTCTTTGTAGGCTGATGACTCATCACCCTTCTTTATAGGCTGATGACTAATCACCCCTCTTTGTAGGCTGATGACTAATCACCCCTTTCCTGTTCAATACCCCCTACAGGGTCCACTCCACGTGGCTTTGGCCCATGCTGTGGGACCCAGCTGACGTCCGAGGACTGGCCAGTACACCAGGTAAGGGAGGTGAGTCTCAAAGGACTACTTAAGTACCAAGCCTTTTCCTTGCCAAAAACTAGTCTCCAATGCCTTCTCACAAAAAATTTCTCTTAGTGAAACACTTAAAACACAAGAAGTTGAGAAATCAAAAAGCAATAAAACTATGTAAGCTAAAAAAAAAAAAAGATATGCAACAAACTAGTCGGTTTTAGCACAAATTAAACTAAACTAATCATGCAAAACGTTTCTACCAAAACAATAGAAAACAAGTTCAAACAAGCAACAAATTACTAAGCAAAACATATTTACTATGCTATTCGGCCCTAGGTGAGGCTTCTTGGACACTTTGAGCCCTTGAAGACACACTCACCGTCTAAACGTAATTAAAGAGGTAATTAACAATAAACCAAGTTGCAAAGGAAAAGAAGACTCCCTTTGTTGATCCTCTTTTGGGTTAGTGCACTTCCTTGTTGTCTTGAATTTTTTTTTTTGATCTTCTACGTGTTTGTATTGTTTGTTTCAAGCAACCTTGTTTCGGCTTTAGCTTTGTCTCCTCCTTAAAATGATGGCTTTAATTCTCCAATTTCCAGCACCTATTCACAAGAGCTAAACCTAAACCAAGTCAAGTTCCATGCACATATGCACCAAGGAGAATTAAATTCCAGCACCCAAAAGAGAGGTCAAGAAACAAAAGCAAGAAACAAATTTAATTGAATAAAAACAGTACCACCAAAAGGATTTATAATATGACAACTTAGAAAGAGAGTCAAGAAATTAAAGCAAACAATTAAAGTTACTCAAAAAAAAGTTGGCACACAAAAGGAATTTCTAAAGAAAAGCACTAGATTAGATGACCAAATAAAAAAAAAACAGCACCACTGAAAATTGTTGTGGGCCAGAAAACGTGTTTGTTCCCCGATTTATGCTGAGCTGTATTTTTAAAATTTGTCTCTGAAATTTATATGCAAGAAAATTCAGGATCTTATCTAAACAATGGCTTTGGAATCACCTAAAACGCATGCACCATTTTTTTTAAATAATTTTTGCAAATTTGGTGTGCAGTTAGGCCAGCTGGAGCGCTCAAGATTTGCACTCTGATTTTGTAAGATTTATCATATTTTTTCTGTTGCCTTTTTTGATCTGATTCTTTTTTTTGTCCTTTTTGTAACACTTCAAACTTGCATTTTCCAGAGAATCACAAATTTCCTATGAGTGGAAATAATTTTTGAAACAAAAAAACAGCCAGACAGAGAGAGAAACAGGGGAAATCTGGAAAACTGGAAAAAAAAAAACAGCAAGATACCAAAATTTAACACAAAGGAAAATGTAAGAAGGAAATTGTGTAAGAACTAAGACACAATTATGAACTCAAACTAAAATTAAAAAGGCAGCAAAGGATCAAAATAACAGCAGATTAAGGCAAATTAAAGAGACTCCAAAACAAGAAACAATCAAGCCAAAAAATAGGACTACTAAGAATTGATGACAATTATGGATTCACATGACTTGACACAACATTTATAGATTCAGAAAATAAAGACTCAAAGCATAAAATGAAGCAATTATAAGAAAGCAATAAAGACTCAAATTCCTAAAAGAAAACAGCCACTCAATGTGTAAGGAATCCTATCATAATTGCACAAGAAAATGTTCAAGATCAATTCAACACATGTGCTTCGGTTGGATTTTCCATAAGCACACCAAGAACAATTTAAAATGTAAAAAAAAAAACAGCAAGACAATTATGGAATTGAAATGACAAGATGAAAATAAAGAAGAACTGAAAATTTAAAAAGACAAGCTACTCATCTTGAAGAACCAAAAGCTCATGATACCAAATGATGGCATTTTCATGTGTTCTTCTTGAATCAAAGTAGAAATAGATGGAGCGGAAGCAATGGATGAGTGAAACAAGACCCTCCTAGGAGTTGTGTTGGTCTTGAAGGTGCATGATGAGTATGGGTTGAGTGGTTCGGCCAGCTCAAGGGAGAAGGTGAAAGGATTGAAGTTTATAGCCTAGATTTCTAGGAGGAGTAAAGCTTGTGCACAAAAATGGCAGCATAACATTACTCAAATAAAATTGAAAATACATGAGGTAGGCCTCCTTATTTATAGATTTAGGAGCCTTGGTGAGCAAGCTTAAAGGGTAGGGATGGAAATACAAAAAGTGGGGGCTGCCTAGGGTATTGACTTTAGTCAAACCACACCATCATCCTAATATTCTAGAAGATAGGTCAAAAATGCAACATTTGATAGTACACCCCTCCCTCTTTTGCTAAAGGCACCTATTTGCTAGCACACCCCTCCTTCTATTGCTAAGGGCACCTTTTTGATAGCACACCCCTAAGTTAGCAAGTTTTGCTTTCTACACTACACTAATCTACTAAGCTACCCCTAATGGGCCTCCAAGTAGCATGTACAAGGTCTTCTCCCTCCCATCCGTGGCTTCTTCTATGTGTGCTTGGATATGTTTAGCCATGGATCTTGTGAGAGGTCCTAGATGGTCTATCTCCATGGATAGCCTCCCTCCCTCACGTCCTAGACGCTCACTTCTTGGAGCTAGACGCTCCTCTTGGTCTAGACGGTCTTCTTGGTTTGGGCCTTGGCTTCCTTGGTTAGATGTGCTTGGCCCTCCTCCATCACCTTTCTTGAACACGTGCACTAACATGTTCTCGTCCTTGCTGGGCAATCTCACCACCTGCGCAGCGAAACAGTTGAGGAAGTCCTTCAGCGACTCCCCCTGGTACTGGCACACGTCGAACAAATCGTAAGACACCACTGGTGGCGCTCTATTGACGATGTACTGCTCCATGAACAGCTTTGAAAACTGATGGAAAGAGGTGATGTGGCCCTCCGGTAGGCTCATGAACCACTCCATAGCTACTCCGCTCAGCGTGCTCATAAACATTTTGCAGTACACAGCGTCTGAACCTCCAGACAGCATCATCTGAGTGTGGAAGGTTGTCAAATGTGCTTCTGGGTCTTCCACCCCCGTGAACGACGCCTTCACTCCCACCAGGTTGGGAGGCACCACCGTGTTCATGATCTCGGGGGAGAAAGGCATAGGAAATGCTCTAGGGGGCGACGGCGGCATCGACGTTCTATCTTCGAATACACGCTCATTCTGCGCCTGCAATTCCCTACGCAACTCCTCGTTCACGCGGTTCAGCTCTTCATTTCTGCCATGCGATGCAGTCAGCTCTGCATGCATCTTCTCTTGCTCAGCTCTCGATGCCACGACATTCTCTTGCAGCGTGCGCATCATCTCCATGACCTGCGCCATGGTAACAGCTCCTTCTTCAGCAGATGGCGCAGGTACCGTTTGTCTGGTTCTTCTACTCATCTGTGCGATTTCTACTCTCGTTCTTGTGTATGGGGGCTTCGTTTTACATCGTGCCCCACGGTGTGATGGCCTTCATATGTTGAGCTCTCCTTGGATGTTGAAGATGGTGCGGAAGCAATGGTTTAAATGAGCAAGACCCTCCTAGGAGTGATGGTGATCTTGAAGGTGCATGATGTGTATGAAAATGAGAGAGGTTTGGCCAGCTCTCTTTGGTGGTGAAGGAGTGAAGATTAAAACCATAAATCAAGAGATTTAGGCAAGGGAGTAAGTATGGCACAAATTTGGCAGCACAACTTTACTCAAATTAATCTTGAAAATACATGAGGTAGGCCTCCTTATTTATAGATTTAGGAGCCTTGGTGAGCAAGCTTAAAGGGCAGGGATGGAAATACAAAAAGTGGGGTTGCCTAGGGTATTGACTTTAGTCAAACCACACCATCATCCTAATATTCTAGAAGATAGGTAAAAAATGCAACATTTGATAGTACACCCCTCCTTCTTTTGCTAAAGGCACCTATTTGCTAGCACACCCCTCCTTCTATTGCTAATGGCACCTTTTTGATAGCACACCCCTAAGTGAGCAAGTTTTGCTTTCTACACTACACTATTCTACTAAGCTACCCCTAATGGGCCTCCAAGTAGCATGTACAAGGTCTTCTCCCTCCCATCCGTGGCTTGACTTATTTGGGCGTGAATGTGCTTGGCCATGGACCTTGTGAGAGGTCCTAGACGGTCTAGGCTCCCTCCTAGACGCTCCTCATGTAGCTCCCCCTTGTCTTGTGCTAGACGCTCTCCATGTTGTTCTAGACGGTCTAGTCTTGGCCCTTGGCTTTCATGGTGGGGTGAGCTTGGCCTCTCTCCATCATCCCCTCCCCCTTGGAAAGGATTTGTCCTCAAATCCAAGTCTTCATTGGTACCTACAAATGGAGATAGGTCAATTACATTAAATGTGTCATGCACTCCATATTCAAGAGGTAGGTCCAACTTGTATGCATTGTTGTTGACTCTCTTGAGGACTTGAAAGGGTCCATCTCCTCGGGGACTTAGTTTGGACTTCCTTTGAGTGGGAAATCTATCTTTTCGAAGATGAAGCCAAACTAAGTCTCCTTCCTCAAAAATCATTTCCCTCTTCCCCTTATTGTGGTATTTTGCATACTTCTCATTTTGTTGTTGTATTTGAAGTTTAACCTTCTCATGAATTTTCTTAACAAAATCGGCCTTGATTGCTCCTTCCTTATGCACAAAATCTTGTGGATTAGGAAGGGATAACAAGTCCATAGGTGTGAGAGGATTAAATCCATATACTACTTCAAAAGGAGAAGCATTAGTAGTCTTGTGGACTACTCTATTATAAGCAAACTCAATGTGGGGAAGGTGCTCATCCCAAGACTTGTGGTTTCCTTTCATGATAGCCCTAAGCATAGTTCCTAGAGATCTATTGACTACTTCGGTTTGACCATCCGTTTGAGGATGACAAGAAGTGGAAAATTGTAGTCTTGTTCCAAGTTTACTTCAAAGAGTTTTCCAAAAGTGGCTTATAAACTTGGGATCTCTATCGGACACTATACTTCTAGGTATACCATGGAGTCTCACCACTTCTCTAAAGAAGAGCCTAGAAATATTTTGAGCATCATCTACCTTGTGGCATGGAATAAAATGGAACATTTTGCTAAAACGGTCCACTACCACAAAGATAGAGTCATGGCCTCTTGCAGTCCTAGGGAGTCCTAAAATGAAATCCATGCTAATGTCTTCCCAAGGAGCATTTGCAATCGGCAAGGGAGTGTAGAGTCCATGAGGCATTGCTCTAGATTTTGCTTTCAAACATGCTATGCATCTAAAACAATGTCTTTGGACATCTTTCCTTATGTGTGGCCAACAAAATTTTACTTTCAAAATGTCTAGAGTCTTATCAACTCCAAAATGGCCCATGAGTCCCCCCTCATGTGATTCTTTGACAAGGAGTTTCCTATGTGTGCCTTGGGGAATGCAAAGTTTTCCTTCTTTAAAAAGATATCCCTCGGACACATAGTAACCTCCTTGCGCTCTATGTTGACATTGGGCATAGATGGATGAAAATTCTTGATCATCTCGATAAAGCTCTCTTATGTGATCAAATCCAAGAATTTGAGCACCCAATTTTGAAAAGAGTGTGTGCCGTCTTGAAAGAGCATCGGCCACTATATTGGTGCTTCCTTTCTTGTACTTGATTACATAAGGAAATTGTTCAAGAAATTCCATCCATTTAGCATGTCTCTTGTTGAGCTTGTGTTGGCCCTTTAGATATTTTAAAGACTCGTGATCACTATGGATTACAAATTCTTTGGTCACAAGGTAGTGTTCCCAAGTCTTTAGGGCTCTCACAAGAGCATAAAGCTCTTTGTCATAGGTGGGGTAATTGAGGGTGGCACCATGGAGTTTTTCACTAAAATATGCAATGGGGTGACCACCTTGCAATAATACCGCACCTATGCCTACTCCCGATGCATCACATTCTATCTCAAAAGTTTTGGAAAAATTTGGGAGAGCTAGAATTGGTGCATTGGTGAGTTGAGCTTTTAGCCTTTGGAAGGCTTGCTCATGCTTATCATTCCAACAAAATTCAACATTCTTTTTCACAAGTTCATTCAAAGGAGAAGCTAGACTTGAAAAATTAGGCACAAACCTTCTATAAAAGCTAGCTAACCCATGGAAACTTCTTACATCACTTACATTTTGTGGAGTGGGCCACTGTTGGATGGCTTTGATTTTCTCGGGGTCAACATGCACCCCCTTTTGGTTGACTATGAAACCTAAAAACACTACACTATCTACACAAAAAGTGCATTTATCTATATTGGCAAACAAACTATTTTTCCTAAGCACTAAAAGAACCTCCCTAAGGTGACTTAGGTGGGACTCTAGGCTTTGACTATATACTAAGATATCATCAAAATAGACTACTACATACTTACCTATGCAATCCCTAAAGACATGATTCATAAGCCTCATGAAAGTGCTAGGTGCATTAGTGAGTCCAAAAGGCATCACTAACCACTCATATAGTCCAAATTTGGTCTTAAAAGCAGTTTTCCACTCATCACCTTCTTTAATTCTAATTTGGTGATATCCACTTTTAAGGTCAATTTTGGAAAACATGGTGGACCCATGCAATTCATCAAGCATGTCATCAAGCCTTGGGATTGGATGCCTATACTTGATGGAGATGTTGTTGATTGCTCTACAATCACAACACATGCGCCATTTTCCATCTTTTTTGGGCACCAACAATACAGGTACAGCACAAGGGCTTAGGCTCTTTTGAACCCAACCCTTCTCCAACAAGTCTTGAACTTGTGACTCTATCTCCTTGGTCTCCTCGGGGTTAGTTCTATAGGCGGGCCTATTTGGTAGGCTTACCCCCGGAATCAAGTCAATTTGGTGTTCTATACCTCTAATGGGAGGGAGTCCATTGGGCCCCTCATTAGAGAATACATCATCAAATTCACTTAAAAGTTTTTCTACTTTAGGAGGTAGACTCATAAGTTCACTACTTGTGGCAGTGCATGCAAGTGTTCCTTTACAAAAGACAAGGCTTGGTTGTTCAACAAGAAGCAAATTTTCCAAGATGTTTTCACAAGGCTTCTCTTGTTGAGCAACCTTGGAGGAAGGAACACTCTTCTCCCTCTCCTTCCTATCCCTAAGGACCTTTTCTTTTTCAAGCTCTCTTTTCTTTTTCTTTTCCTCATCCCTCTTTTCTTTCATTTGTATTTGATCTTTCACCACTTGGGAATGTGGTAAAGGACTAAGTACAAACTTTTTATGCTTATGGGTGAAGGAAATCTCATTAGTAAGACCATCATGCAAGGTTTTTTTATCAAATTGCCATGGTCTTCCTAAGAGAATATGGCAAGCTTCCATAGGCACTACATCACATAAAACCTTGTCTTTGTAGTTCCCTATGGAAAACTTGATTTCCACTTGCTTATCTACACTTAGTTCCCCATTCTCATTTATCCATTGCAACTTGTATGGCTTAGGATGAGGAACTACTTGTAGATTGAGCTTTTCAATCATTCTAGAGCTACAACAATTGCAGCTTGATCCACTATCCACAATGAGAGAACATATATTTTCTAAAACTTTACATCTTGTGTGAAAGATGTTCTCTCTTTGTGTCTCCATAGATGCACTAGGATGATTGTTGAGGGTTCTCCTAATCATTAGCAATTCTCCCTCTAATGGATCTACCCTCTCATCCTCTCCCCCTTCCTCTCTTTCACTTGGCTCATCCTCGCCACTAGTGTATTCATCGACACCTTTCAAAAACAAAGTCCTTTGGTTTGGGCATTGTGCTTGCACATGCCCTCTTCCATGGCACTTAAAGCACTTAACGTCCCTAGCTCGGATGGGTGGGGTGGAGGCATCTTTGGCTAAGGGTTTGGTAGTTTCCCTAGGTTTTTCTTTTGATGTACTACCCTCCCTTCTATATTCTCTCTTGGGATAGAGGTTAGAGTAGGATCCAACCTTTAGACTTGAAGTTTTGCGCAAATTTTGTTGCTCAACTTTAATGCAAAGTTGGACCAAGTCATTCAAGTCTTGGTATGGAAGGAGTTCTACTCTATCCCTTATCTCAAGCGAGAGGCCACTAAGGAACCTAGCTATGGTGATATGCTCCTCTTCTCTAATGGAGGCTCTCATCATGTAGAGCTCCATTTTTTGTCTATACTCCTCAACACTCATATTGTTTTGCCTGAGTCTTTGGAGCTTGTCCATCAACTCCCTATGGTAGTATGAGGGTATGTGGCGACGTCTTAGGGCTCCCCTAAGGTCATTCCAATATTCAATTGGAGGTTCCCTATGAAGACGTCTTTCTCTTTCGAGAGAGGTCCACCAATACATGGCGTTCCCTTGGAAGCTAAGGGTGGCTAGAGGTACCTTGCGTTCTTCACTCACCCTATGGCAAGCAAAGAGTTGCTCTACTTTCATCTCCCAATCTAGGTAGGTTTCTACACTCTCCTTACCATGGAAATGAGGTAGGTCTACTCTAACCTCCCTTGGGCCCTCTTGCTCCCTTTGCCTATTTCTTCTAGGGGGTGGTTGGTAGTAGTCATACATTCTAAGGCTTCCCTCCCCTAGAGACTCTTGGACTTGTGAATGAGATGCATGAGTTTGAGATTTTTTTGATTTTTGTGACTTCTCTTCTTGGGCTTTAGTCAACTCATTAATTTTAGACTCATTCTCCAATTGTCTAAAAGAAATCATTTGCACGGCTTGTGAAACTTCTTCCAAAAGAGTTTTCATAGATTTTAATTCATTTTCAATAGGCTTTGGAGAATGAGAAGAAGAAGACATGACTAAAGCTTTGTGTGTAGAATTATTTTACCTTGAGAAAATTTAGGGAAGTCAAAGAAGGTAGTCTTCCAGGTAAGGGAGGTGAGTCACAATGGACTACTTAAATACCAAGCCTTGCCTTAGCCAAAGACTATTCCTCAATGTCTTCACACAAAGTTTTCTCTTAGTAAACCACTTAAAACACAATTAAGTTGAAGAAATCCTTTTTGATGCAAGAAAACAATGCAAACTAGCTAATTAACCAAGCAAAGAATTAACAAACTTAAACAAGGAAAGACAATTAGCAAACGTAATTAATTAAGCAAGGAAAACAATTAAAAACAATTAACACATGCTAAACCAATTAAAGTCTATACTAGTCGGCCCTAGGTGAGGCTTCTTGGACACTTGGAGCCCTTGAAGACACACTCACCGTCTAATCACGTAATTAAAGAAGTAATTAAAAAGGTTAAGTTGCAAAGAAGATTAAGAAAACCCCCTTTTGTTGATCCTTGTTTTGCTATTGGCACTCCCTTGGTTGTCTTTTTCTTTGTTGGGCCCTCCAAGTGTTTGTGGTGTTTTTTTTTTTTTTTTGGGTAATATTTGTTTGCTGCCCTTGCTTTGGCTCCTCTTAGAATTAGGAAATTAATTCTCCAATCCAGCACCTATCACACAAGCTAGACCTCACTCAAGTTAAATTTCTACTCAAATAGGCACCAATTGAGAAACAATTCCAGCACCAAATTTAGAGGCCAAAGGATTAAAGCAAGAAACAAATTAATTGCAAAAAATAGGACCACACAAATGGAGTTATAATGTGACACAACTAGGAAGAGTTGCAATAAAATGTGACAAGCAAATAAAAGGTACACAAATAAAGTGGGCACACAAAAGGAATCCTAGAATGGTACTAGAATTGATTTGAAAAACCAAAACAGCACTACTGAAAAAGTTTCCCTGGCACAAAAAGCGTCACTTAAAACGTGTGTACTGAGCTGGATATTCTGACTTTGCTTTTTAAATTTGAGACACAATTAGGTCAAGATCTTAACAAACTTTTGGAGTTGGTTTCACGCCAAACGCATGCACCAATTAATTTTGATAAATTTTTTACTACCAGTGCTCATTTTCCGCCAGCTGGAACAACAGATTGCACACTTTTTTTGTATGATTTATCATTTTTTTTCTATTTGTTTTTTTGACCTGATTCTTTTTGTATTCTTTTGCTAAGATCTCAAGTGACTCAAATCCAGAGGCTCATAAATTTCTTGTGACGTATTTAATTTTAACACATAAAAACAGCCAGGCCAGTTGCAGTGAAAACAGGGGATCCTAAAGCTGGAACCAAAAACAGCAAAGAAAATTTTTCAAGAACACAATGGAGTGAAGATATAGGAATTTGCGTGGATCTAACACCCAAATATGAACTCAAACTAAAAGAAAAATGCACCAAAAGATCATCCAAAACAGCAAAATAAAAACTGGACCCAAAATAAAGCAAGAAACCAAATCATCAAGAACAAGTACCACTAAGATTTTGATGACAAATTTGGAAACACATGACTTAGACAAAACATATGGATTCATAAAATAAAAAGACTCAAAGCATCATATGACCCAAAAGAAAATAAAAACAAGCAAGACTCAAATACCTAAAAATAAAAACAGCAACACAAAGGTGTATGGAATCCTACCAAAAATTGCACAAAGATTGCTCAAGAACAATTGAACAAGATGCACCAATTGGAATTTCCAAACAGCACACCAATGCAAATTAAAAATTAAAAAAACAGCAAGACAAGTATGGAAAACAAAGATGAACAACAAGGATTAAAGAAGAACTCAAAATGAAAAAGGACCAAGAACTACTCATCTTTGAACAACCCCATGCTCATGATACCAAATGATGGCCTTCACATGTTGAGCTCTCCTTGGATGTTGAAGATGGTGCGGAAGCAATGGTTTAAATGAGCAAGACCCTCCTAGGAGTGATGGTGATCTTGAAGGTGCATGATGTGTATGAAAATGAGAGAGGTTTGGCCAGCTCTCTTTGGTGGTGAAGGAGTGAAGATTAAAACCATAAATCAAGAGATTTAGGCAAGGGAGTAAGTATGGCACAAATTTGGCAGCACAACTTTACTCAAATTAATCTTGAAAATACATGAGGTAGGCCTCCTTATTTATAGATTTAGGAGCCTTGGTGAGCAAGCTTAAAGGGCAGGGATGGAAATACAAAAAGTGGGGCTGCCTAGGGTATTGACTTTAGTCAAACCACACCATCATCCTAATATTCTAGAAGATAGGTCAAAAATGCAACATTTGATAGTACACCCCTCCTTCTTTTGCTAAAGGCACCTGATGGAGGAGGGCCAAGCACATCTAACCAAGGAAGCCAAGGCCCAAACCAAGAAGACCGTCTAGACCAAGAGGAGCGTCTAGCTCCAAGAAGTGAGCGTCTAGGACGTGAAGGAGGGAGGCTATCCATGGAGCTAGACCGTCTAGGACCTCTCAAGAGATCCATGGCTAAACATATCCAAGCACACATAGAAGAAGCCACGGATGGGAGGGAGAAGACCTTGTACATGCTACTTGGAGGCCCATTAGGGGTAGCTTAGTAGATTAGTGTAGTGTAGAAAGCAAAACTTGCTAACTTAGGGGTGTGCTATCAAAAAGGTGCCCTTAGCAATAGAAGGAGGGGTGTGCTAGCAAATAGGTGCCTTTAGCAAAAGAGGGAGGGGTGTACTATCAAATGTTGCATTTTTGACCTATCTTCTAGAATATTAGGATGATGGTGTGGTTTGACTAAAGTCAATACCCTAGGCAGCCCCCACTTTTTGTATTTCCATCCCTACCCTTTAAGCTTGCTCACCAAGGCTCCTAAATCTATAAATAAGGAGGCCTACCTCATGTATTTTCAAGTTTATTTGAGTAATGTTATGCTGCCATTTTTGTGCACAAGCTTTACTCCTCCTAGAAATCTAGGCTATAAACTTCAATCCTTTCACCTTCTCCCTTGAGCTGGCCGAACCACTCAACCCATACTCATCATGCACCTTCAAGACCAACACAACTCCTAGGGGGGTCTTGTTTCACTCATCCATTGCTTCCGCTCCATCTATTTTCTACTTTGATTCAAGAAGAACACATGAAAATGCCATCATTTGGTATCATGAGCTTTTGGTTCTTCAAGATGAGTAGCTTGTCTTTTTAAATTTTCAGTTCTTCTTTATTTTCATCTTGTCATTTCAATTCCATAATTGTCTTGCTGTTTTTTTTTTACATTTTAAATTGTTCTTGGTGTGCTTATGGAAGATCCAACCGAAGCACATGTGTTCAATTGATCTTGAACATTTTCTTGTGCAATTGTGATAGGATTCCTTACACATTGAGTGGCTGTTTTCTTTTAGGAATTTGAGTCTTTATTGCTTTCTTATAATTGCTTCATTTTATGCTTTGAGTCTTTATTTTATGAATCTATAAATGTTGTGTCAAGTCATGTGAATCCATAATTGTCATCAATTCTTAGTAGTCCTATTTTTGGCTTGATTGTTTCTTGTTTTTGGGTCTCTTTAATTTGCCTTAATCTGCTGTTATTTTGATCCTTTGCTGCCTTTTTAATTTTAGTTTGAGTTCATAATTGTGTCTTAGTTCTTACACAATTTCCTTCTTACATTTTCCTTTGTGTTAAATTTTGGTATCTTGCTGTTTTTTTTTCCAGTTTTCCAGATTTCCCCTGTTTCTCTCTCTGTCTGGCTGTTTTTTTGTTTCAAAAATTATTTCCACTCATAGGAAATTTGTGATTCTCTGGAAAATGCAAGTTTGAAGTGTTACAAAAAGGACACAAAAAGAATCAGATCAAAAAAGGCAACAGAAAAAATATGATAAATCTTACAAAATCAGAGTGCAAATCTTGAGTGCTCCAGCTGGCCTAACTGCACACCAAATTTGCAAAAATTATTAAAAAAAAATGGTGCATGCGTTTTAGGTGATTCCAAAGCCATTGTTTAGATAAGATCCTGAATTTTCTTGCATATAAATTTCAGAGACAAATTTTAAAAATACAGCTCACCATAAATCGGGGAACAAACACGTTTTCTGGCCCACAACAATTTTCAGTGGTGCTGTTTTTTTTTTTTTATTTGGTCATCTAATCTAGTGCTTTTCTTTAGGAATTCCTTTTGTGTGCCAACCTTTTTTGAGTACCTTTAATTGTTTGCTTTAATTTCTTGACTCTCTTTCTAAGTTGTCATATTATAAATCCTTTTGGTGGTACTGTTTTTATTCAATTAAATTTGTTTCTTGCTTTTGTTTCTTGACCTCTCTTTTGGGTGCTGGAATTTAATTCTCCTTGGTGCATATGTGCATGGAACTTGACTTGGTTTAGGTTTAGCTCTTGTGAATAGGTGCTGGAAATTGGAGAATTAAAGCCATCATTTTAAGGAGGAGACAAAGCTAAAGCCGAAACAAGGTTGCTTGAAACAAACAATACAAACACCTAGAAGATCAAAAAAAAAAAAAATCAAGACAACAAGGAAGTGCACTAACCCAAAAGAGGATCAACAAAGGGAGTCTTCTTTTCCTTTGCAACTTGGTTTATTGTTAATTACCTCTTTAATTACGTTTAGACGGTGAGTGTGTCTTCAAGGGCTCAAAGTGTCCAAGAAGCCTCACCTAGGGCCGAATAGCATAGTAAATATGTTTTGCTTAGTAATTTGTTGCTTGTTTGAACTTGTTTTCTATTGTTTTGGTAGAAACGTTTTGCATGATTAGTTTAGTTTAATTTGTGCTAAAACCAACTAGTTTGTTGCATATTTTTTTTTTTAGCTTACATAGTTTTATTGCTTTTTGATTTCTCAACTTCTTGTGTTTTAAGTGTTTCACTAAGAGAAATTTTTGTGAGAAGGCATTGGAGACTAGTTTTTGGCAAGGAAAAGGCTTGGTACTTAAGTAGTCCTTTGAGACTCACCTCCTTTACCTGGAAAACTACCTTCTTTATCTTCCCTAATCTTTCTCAAAGTAAAAACGCCTAAATACACAAAGGTCTAGCCATGTCTTCTTCTTCTCATTCTCCAAAGTCTATAGAATGTGAAGTAAAATCTTTGAAAACCCTTTTGAAAGAGGTATCCCAAGCGGTACAATTAATCTCTTCTAGGCAATTGGAGAATGAAAACAAGATTAATGAGTTGGCTAGAGCTCAAGAAGAGAAATCCCAAAAATCTCAAAAATAAAAAAAAACAAATACTCATGCATCCCAAAGCATTGCAACTCTAGGGGAGGGAAGCCTTAGAATTAATGACTACTACCAACCACCCCCTAGAAGAACTAGGCAAAGGGAACAAGAGGTGCCAAGGGAAACTAGAGTAGACCTACCTCATTTTCATGGAAAGGAAAATGTAGAAATATATATAGATTGGGAGATGAAGGTAGAGCAACTCTTTGCTTGCCATAGGGTAAGTGAGGAACGAAAAGTACCCTTAGCCACCCTTAGTTTCCAAGGAAATGCCATGTATTGGTGGACCTCTTTAGAAAGAGACCGACGTCTTCATAGGGAACCTCCCATAGAATATTGGAATGACCTTAGGGGAGCCCTAAGACGTCGACATATACCTTCTTACTACCATAGGGAGTTGATGGACAAGCTCCAAAGACTCCAACAAAAGAATATGAGTGTAGAAGAGTATAGGCAAAAGATGGAGCTCTATATGATGAGAGCCTCTATTAGAGAGGAAGAGGAAACCACCATATCTAGGTTCCTTAGTGGCCTATCACTTGAGATAAGAGATAGAGTAGAGCTCTTACCTTATCAAGACTTGAATGATTTGGTTCAACTTTTCATTAAAGTTGAGAAACAAAATTTGCGCAAAACATCAAGTCAAAAGGTGAGCCCCTATTCTAACTTTTATCCCAAGAGAGAGTTTAAAAGGGAGGGTAGTACATCTAAGGAAAAACCAAAAGAACCTACCAAACCCTTCACCAAAGAAACCTCAACCCCACCCATCCGAGCTAGAGATGTTAAATGTTTTAAGTGCTATGGTAGGGGGCATGTGCAAGCACAATGTCCAAACCAAAGGACTTTGTTTCTTAAAGGTGTAGACGAATACACTAGTGGCGAGGATGAGCTTAGTGAGAAAGAGGAAGGGGGAGAGTATGAGAGGGTAGCTCCATTAGAGGGAGAATTGCTTATGATTAGGAGAACCCTCAACAATCACCCTAGCACATCCATTGAAACACAAAGGGAGAACATATTTCATACAAGATGCAATGTTTTAGAAAATATATGTTCCCTCATTGTGGATAGTGGATCTAGTTGTAATTGTTGTAGTGCTAGGATGGTTGAAAAGCTTAAGCTACAAGTGGTTCCTCACCCAAAACCTTACAAACTTCAATGGCTTAATGAAAATGGGGAACTACATGTAGATAAGCAAGTGGAAATCAAGTTTTCCATAGGGAAATACAAAGATAAAGTTTTATGTGATGTAGTGCCTATGGAAGCTTGCCATATCTTATTAGGGAGGCCATGGCAATTTGACAAGAAAACCTTGCATGATGGTCTCACTAACGAGATTTCCTTCACCCATAAATATAAGAAGTTTGTACTTAGTCCTTTACCACATTCTCAAGTGGTGAAAGACCAAATACAAATGAAACAAAAGAGGGATGAGGAAAACAAAAAAAAAAAGAGTGCTAGAAAAAGAGAAAATCCTTAGGGATAGGAAGGCGTGGGAGAAGAGTGTTCCTTCCCACAAGGTTGGTCTACAAGAAAAGCCTTTTGAAAATGTTTTAGAAAACTTGCTTCTTGTTGAACAACCAAGCCTTATCTTTTGTAAAGGAGCACTTACATGCACTGCCACAAGTAATGAACTCACGGTTTTACCTCCTCAAATAGAAAACCTTTTGAGTGAATTTGACGATCTATTCTCACAAGAAGGACCCAATGGGCTTCCTCCTCTTAGGGGGATAAAACATCAAATTGACTTCATTCCGGGGGCAAGCCTACCAAATAGGCCTGCTTATAGAACCAACCCCGAGGAAACAAAGGAGATAGAATCACAAGTTCAAGACTTGTTGGAGAAGGGTTGGGTTCAAAAGAGTCTAAGCCCTTGTGCCGTACCTGTCTTGTTGGTGCCCAAAAAAGATGGAAAATGGCGCATGTGTTGTGATTGTAGAGCAATCAACAACATCACCATCAAGTATAGGCATCCAATCCCAAGGCTTGATGATATGCTTGATGAATTGCATGGGTCAACTCTATTCTCCAAAATTGACCTTAAAAGTGGATATCACCAAATTCGAATCAAGGAGGGTGATGAGTGGAAAACCGCTTTTAAGACCAAATTTGGATTATATGAGTGGTTGGTGATGCCCTTTGGACTCACTAACGCTCCAAGCACATTCATGAGGCTTATGAATCACACCTTGAGGGATTGTATAGGTAAATATGTAGTAGTTTACTTTGATGATATCTTAGTATATAGTAAAACCCTAGAAGACCATCTAAGTCACCTTAGGGAAGTATTTCTAGTTCTTAGGAAAAATAGTCTTTTTGCAAATAGGGATAAGTGTACCTTTGGTGTAGATAGTGTAGTCTTTTTAGGCTTTATAGTAAACAAAACGGGGGTACATGTAGATCCCGAGAAAATCAAAGCCATCCAAGAGTGGCCAACTCCACAAAATGTAAGTGATGTAAGAAGTTTTCATGGGTTAGCTAGCTTCTATAGAAGGTTTGTGCCTAATTTTTCTAGCCTAGCTTCTCCTTTGAATGAACTTGTTAAAAAAGATGTTGCATTTTGTTGGAATGAAAAGCATGAGCAAGCCTTTCAAAGGCTAAAAGCTCAACTCACCAATGCACCCATCCTATCTCTCCCAAATTTTTCCAAAACTTTTGAGATAGAGTGTGATGCATCGGGAGTAGGCATAGGCGCGGTATTGTTGCAAGGTGGACACCCCATTGCTTATTTTAGTGAAAAACTCCATGGTGCCACCCTCAACTACCCCACTTATGACAAAGAGCTCTATGCTCTTGTGAGAGCCCTAAAGACTTGGGAACACTATCTTGTGTCCAAAGAATTTGTTATCCATAGTGATCACGAGTCTTTAAAATATTTAAAGGGCCAACACAAGCTCAATAAGAGACATGCAAAATGGATGGAATTTCTTGAACAATTTCCTTATGTAATCAAATACAAGAAAGGAAGCACCAATATAGTGGCCGATGCTCTTTCAAGACGCCACACACTCTTTTCAAAATTGGGTGCCCAAATTCTTGGATTTGACCACATAAGAGAGCTTTACCAAGAAGATCAAGAACTTTCATCCATCTATGCCCAATGTCTACATAGAGCGTAAGGAGGTTACTATGTGTCCGAGGGATATCTTTTTAAAGAAGGAAAACTTTGCATTCCCCAAGGAACACATAGAAAACTCCTTGTCAAAGAATCACATGAAGGGGGACTCATGGGCCATTTTGGAGTTGATAAGACTCTAGATCTTTTGAAAGCAAAATTTTGTTGGCCACACATGAGGAAAGATGTCCAACGCCATTGATCTAGATGTATCTCATGTTTAAAAGCAAAGTCTAGAACAATGCCGCATGGACTCTACACCCTTTTGCCGATTGCAAATGCTCCTTGGGAAGACATTAGCATGGATTTCATTTTAGGACTTCCTAGGACTGCAAGAGGCCATGACTCTATCTTTGTGGTAGTGGACCATTTTAGCAAAATGTCTCACTTTATTCCATGCCACAAAGTAGATGATGCTCAAAATATTTCTAAACTCTTCTTTAGAGAAGTGGTGAGACTCCATGGTCTCCCTAGAAGTATAGTGTCCGATAGAGATCCCAAGTTTATAGGTCACTTTTGGAAAACTCTTTGGGGTAAACTTGGAACAAGACTACAATTTTCAACTTCTTGTCATCCTTAAATGGATGGGCAAACCGAAGTAGTCAATAGATCTCTTGGAACTATGCTTAGGGCTATCATGAAGGGCAACCACAAATCTTGGGATGAGTACCTTCCCCACATTGAATTTGCTTGCAATAGAGTAGTTCACAAGACTACTAATGCTTCTCCTTTTGAGGTAGTATATGGTTTTAATCCTCTCACGCCCATGGATTTAATCCCTCTTCCTAATCCACAAGATTTTGTGCATAAGGAAGGAGTAATCAAGGCTGATTTTGTCAAGAAAATGCATGAGAAGATTAAAATTCAAATACAACAACAAAATGAGAAGTACACAAAACACAACAACAAAGGGAAGAGAGAAATAATTTTTGAGGAAGGAGACTTAGTTTGGCTTCATCTTCGAAAAGAAAGATTTCCAAATCAAAGGAAGTCCAAACTAAGTCCCCGAGGTGAGGGACCCTTCCAAGTCCTTAAGCGAGTCAACAACAATGCATATAAATTGGACCTACCTCTTGAATATGGAGTACATGACACATTTAATGTAATTGATCTTTCTCCATTTGTAGGTACCAATGACGATGACGAGCTGGATTTGAGGACAAATCCTTTCCAAGGGGGAGGGGATGATGGAGGAGGGCCAAGCACATCTAACCAAGGAAGCCAAGGCCCAAACCAAGAAGACCGTCTAGACCAAGAGGAGCGTCTAGCTCCAAGAAGTGAGCGTCTAGGACGTGAAGGAGGGAGGCTATCCATGGAGCTAGACCGTCTAGGACCTCTCACAAGATCCATGGCTAAACATATCCAAGCACACATAGAAGAAGCCACGGATGGGAGGGAGAAGACCTTGTACATGCTACTTGGAGGCCCATTAGGGGTAGCTTAGTAGATCAGTGTAGTGTAGAAAGCAAAACTTGCTAACTTAGGGGTGTGCTATCAAAAAGGTGCCCTTGGCAATAGAAGGAGGGGTGTGCTAGCAAACAGGTGCCTTTAGCAAAAGAGGGAGGGGTGTACTATCAAATGTTGCATTTTTGACCTATCTTCTAGAATATTAGGATGATGGTGTGGTTTGACTAAAGTCAATACCCTAGGCAGCCCCCACTTTTTGTATTTCCATCCCTACCCTTTAAGCTTGCTCACCAAGGCTCCTAAATCTATAAATAAGGAGGCCTACCTCATGTACTTTCAAGTTTATTTGAGTAATGTTATGCTGCCATTTTTGTGCACAAGCTTTACTCCTCCTAGAAATCTAGGCTATAAACTTCAATCCTTTCACCTTCTCCCTTGAGCTGGCCGAACCACTCAACCCATACTCATCATGCACCTTCAAGACCAACACAACTCCTAGGAGGGTCTTGTTTCACTCATCCATTGCTTCCGCTCCATCTATTTCTACTTTGATTCAAGAAGAACACATGAAAATGCCATTAGTCTCCCTACAAACAGTCTCAACGACACTAAAACAGGGGATTTCGAAAGCTGTATTTAAAACCGGCGATCACGTCGCCCAAATACATAAAAACAGAACATCGTGAAATAGAGTTTAAAACCGGCGACCACGTCGCCCAAACACATAGAACAGAGCATCGTGAAATAGAGTTTAAAACCGACGACCACGTCGCCCAAACACATAGAACAGAGCATCACGAAATAGAGCTTAAAACCGGCGACCACGTCGCCCTCACTTCAGAAACAGCTAATCTACGGCTTTTATTGAAAAACAAAGCTAGCTTCCCTTACCTGGACTTGCGTAAACTTCACTAAGAGCTCCAACCCAACGAGCTTCAAGGATGCCTTAACTCTGTTTTAGCGTCGTGTTTGGAGGACTTGCAGAGAACCTCCCAGGTGCTCTATGGCAGTCGTCGATAGCCAAGCAGGGACGTGATAAGGCCTGAATCGCAGAGTGAAGGAGAGAAAAGAGAAGGATGAAGGTGAACTTACTCTGTCACTCTTGAACCACAGCAGCGTTCTTTGCCTCTCCGAAGTGGGTTTTTGAATCCAAGTCTACTTGTCCATGCATGCTGCTGCCACCACCCCCTCTGCAGGAAAGCCTGAGTGTACGTTTCACTGAACAGTACGACCACGGTTGTCTCTTGCGCATGCCAACTTTCTGATGTCACTATTCTGAACCACCCTTTTTGTCTTTTTGCGCATGCCAACCACTTCCCTGAACAGTACAACTGCGAGTGTCTCTTGCGCATGCCAACTTTCTGATGTCACTATTCTGAACCACCCTTTTTGTCTACGTGGCGCGCCTGCAGGACGTTTCATGCTGGGAGTCTGGGTCCAACTTTATCTGTGTGAAACACGACATCGCGCGATAACCTTTCACCGATGACTTATCCTGGAAGATGACCGATCTCTCTCTCTGGAAGACGACCGATCTCTCTCTCTGGGAGACGACCGATGTCTCTCTCTGGGAGACGACCGATGTCTCTCTCTGGGAGACGACCGATGTCTCTCTCTGGGAGACGACCGATGTCTCTCTCTGGGAGACGACCGATGTCTCTCTCTGGGAGACGACCGATGTCTATCCCTGGCGACGCCCGCATATCTCTCGCGCCCTGGCGATGCCCGCATGCCTCGCGCCCTGACGATGCCCGCATGCCTCTCGCGCCCTGGCGTTGCCCGCATGCTTCGCGCCCTGGCGATGCCCGCATGCCTCTCGCGCCCTGGGCTCGCGCCCTGGCGATGTCCGCATACCTCGCACCCTGGCGATGTCCGCATGGGTAGTCTAGGCGACAGGCGATTATGTACTAACCAGGCGATCTCATACTCTTCTAAGCTACACTTTCCTTCCTTTTTATTTTAAATAAAAACATACTTAGAATTCATTTAAAATATATTCCTTTTATTCCAATTTAATTTTACAGGTCCTTACAGAAGAAGAATGGAAGAATTAGATCGAAAAAAGAAGAATGGAAGAATTAGATCGAAAAAAGAAGAATGGAAGAACTAGATCGGAAGAAGAAGGGAAGAAGAAGAATGGAAGAAGAAGATCGAATGGAGAAGAATGGAAGACGAAGTTCAGAAGAAGAGGAATGGAAGAAGAAGATCGGAAGAAGAAGATTGGAAGAAGAATGGAACAAGAAAATCGGAAGAAGAAGAATGGAAGAATTAGATCGAAAGAAGACGAAAGGAAGAAGAAGAACGGAAGAAGAAGATCGGAAGGAGAAGAATAGAAGATGAAGATCGAAAGGAGAAGAAGTGAAAAAGAAGATCGGAAGGAGAAGAATGGAAGAAGAAGTTCGGAAGAAGAAGAATGGAAGAAGAAGATCGGAAGAAGAAGAATAGAAGAAGAACATCGGAATAAGAAGAATGGAAGAAGAAGATCAGAAGAAGAAGATCGGAAGAAGAAGATCGAAAGAAGAAGATGGGAAGAAGAAGATGGGAAGAAGAGGAATGGCAGAAGAATATTGGAAGAAGAAAAATGGAACAAGTAGATCGGAAGAAGAAGATTGCAACAAGAACAAGGGAAGAAGAAAGGAAGAAGAAAAAAGGAAGAAGAAGAATGGAAGAAGAAGATCGGAAGAAGAAGAATGGAAGAAGAAGAATGGAAGAAGAAGAATGGAAGAAGAAGATCAGAAAAAGAGGAATGGAAGAAGAAGATCGGAAGAAGTAGAATAGATGAAGAAGATCCGAAGAAGAAGAATGGAAGAAGTAGATCGGAAGAAGAAGAATGGAAGAAGAAGATCGAAAGAAGAAGAATGGAAGAAGAAGATCGGAAGAAAAACAATGGAACAAGTAGATCGGAAGAAGAAGATTGCAACAACAAGAATGGAAGAAGAAGAATGGACGAAGATCGGAAGAAGAAGAAAGGAAGAAGAAGAATGGAAGAAGAAGATGGGAAGAAGAAGAATGGAAGAAGAAGATGGGAAGAAGAAGAATAGATGAAGAAGATTAGAAGAAGAAGAATGGAAGAAGTAGATCGGAAGAAGAAGAATGGAAGAAGAAGATCGGAGGAAACGGAAAGGAAGAAGAAGAATGGAAGAAGAATAGAGGTAGAAGATCGGAAGAAGAAAAATGCAAGAAGAAGAAAAAAAGAAAAAGAATGGAAGAAGAAGATCGGAATAAGAAGAATGGAAGAAGATGATCGGAATAAGAAGAATGGAAGAAGAAGATCGGAAGAAGAAGAATGGAAGAAGAAGATCGCAACAAGAAGAATGGAAGAAGAAGATGGGAAGAAAAAGAATGAAAGTGGAAGAATGGAAGAAGGTGATCGAAAGAAGAAGAATGGACGAAGAAGATCGGAAGAAGAAGAAAGGAAGAAGAAGGGAAGAAGAAGATCGGAAGACGAAGAATGGAAGAAGATGATTGGAAGAAGAAGAATGGAAGAAAAAGATCGAAAGAAGAAGAATGGAAGAACAATATCGGAAGAAGAAGAATGGAAGAACAAGATCGGAAGAACAAGAATGGAAGAAGTAGATCGGAAGAAGAAGATCGCAAGAAAAAGAACGGAAGAAGAAGATCGGAATTAGAAGAATGGAAGAAGAAGATCGGAAGAAGAAGAGTGGAAGAAGAAGATGGGAAGAAGAAGAATGGAAGAAGAAGATTGGAACAAGAAGAATGGAAGAAGAAGATGGGAAGAAAAAGAATGGAAGAAGAATGATGGAAGAAGGTGATTGAAAGAAGAAGAATGGACGAAGAAGATGGGAAGAAGAAGAATGGAAAAACAAGATCGGAAGAACAAGAATGGAAGAAGTAGATCGCAAGAAGAAGATCGCAAGAAAAAGAACAGAAGAAAAAGATCGGAATAAGAAGAATGGAAGAAGAAGATCGGAAGAAGAAGAATGGAAGAAGAAGATGGGAAGAAGAATAATGGAAGAAGAAGAATGGATGAATAAGAATGGAAGAAAAAGATCGAAAGAAGAAGAATGGAAGAAGAAGATCGCAAGGAGAAGAAGGAAAGCAGAAGATCGGAGTGAGAAGAATGGAAATAGAAGATCGGAAGAAGAAGAATGGAAGATAAAGATCGGAAGAAGAAGAATGGAAGAAGTAGATCGGAAGAAGAAGAAAGGAAGAAGAAGAATGGAAGAAGAAGACCGGAAGAAGAAGAATGCAAGAATTAGATGGGAAGAAGAAGAATGGAAGATGAAGACCGGAAGTGATGGAAGAGGGCCAAGCACAACCTTCCATGAAAGGCAAGAGCCAAGTCAAGAGCGTCTAAGACCAAGCTAGGAGCGTCTAAGACAAGCTAGGAGCGTCTAGGACGAGAAGGCCAAGCTAGAAGCGTCTAGGACAAGAAGACTTGGATCAAAGCTATGAATGGGAGAGTGGCATACTAGCACATATGCCGTGAAGGCCCATCAAATGTAGTTTAGCTTTAATTGGGGTGTAAATAGCATAGCCATGTGGACAAATGTTTATTTTTTCTGCGCATTAGAATTAAGGAGAAGTTAACCTTCCCACTATTCTAGAAAGCCCATGGAGGGGGTGAACTTACAAACTAGACACACCCCTCCCCATGTGCTCACACTTTCCATGTGGCCCATGTGCTTCACATTTACATTTCATTTGGCTAGCATTAGGGTTGCATTATGGTCCTCCTTAGCCTATAAAAGGAGGAGTCTACACCTTGTATTTTCAAGATTAAATAGAGTATTGTTATGCTGCCAAAATTGTGCCATACACCACTCTTTGCCTAACACTTAGGTTTTAGTCTTCAATTCATCACTACCAAAGGGGCTGGGCAAACCTCCCCATTTCCTCACTCTTCATGCACCTTCAAGGCACCCATGCTTCCTAGGAAGGCCTTGCTCACCTCCTCCATAAGCTTCCGCATCCATCATCACCAAGGAACTCCAAAATCCAAAGAAGAGCTCATAGGAATGCTATCATTTGGTATCAGAGCTTTGGTTCTTCAAGAGATAAGTATTCTCTTCATTTTATTTTTTGAGTCTTCTTTATTCCATGTTTTTCATCATATCCTTAAATGTCTTGCTGTTTTTAATTTCTTTTTAAGTTGGTGTTGCTGTTTTTTAAATTTCTATTTGGTATTTTTGGTTCAACTTGATCTTGAACTTCCATTTTTTCAAACTGTTTTAGGTTCCTTTTGTGTTGGCTGTTCTGTTTTTATTTTATTTGAGTCTTATTGATGTTTTTAATCGGTGCAAAGTGTTTGTGGTTGAGTCATTTTGATTTTTGAATCCATACAAGTTTTGTCAAAGTCATGTTCATCCTACAATGTCATAAATTCCAAGTGGTGCCTTTTATTGTTGATTTGGTTGCTTGATTTTGTTTTGAGTGCAGTTTATATTTCTGGTTTTGAAGCTTTGGTGCCTTTTATACTTTCGTATTTGATTTCATACTTGTGTGTTAGTTCCATACAAGTTCGTATCCAATCATTTCCATTGTGTTTTTGAAGTTTCTTTACCGTTTTCTAATTTCAAGTTAGGATTTCTCTGTTTTCACTGCTACTGTGCTGGCTGGAATCGTTCCCAGAAATTACATTTGTTGGTGAAAAATTCTGAAATTTTGGATTTGAGTAGTTTGATGTGTTAAGAAAAAGTGAAAAAAATAAGCACATCAAAATTCAAAATACAAAAAAAATGATAAATGAAATACGAACAGAGTGCAAAAATCCTAACTCTGAAAAAACGCTGACGCGGCAGTGATTTCGGAAAAATTATTACAATTATTTGACTCACTGTTTTGGTGAAATTCCAACGCCTATATTGAGCTAAAACATTGAAGTTTCTGTGGTTAAAATTTCAAGCTCAAATTTGAAGTATTCTGTCCAGCATAAAATTGGAAAGTTGTGAATAATTTTACACAAAAAATTCTGTAGTGCTGTTTTGGTTTTATTCATCTATTCTAGTTCCATTCACTAGGATTCCACTTTGTGTGCTACCTTTTTCTTGTGTGCCTTAATTTTTTGCTTGTCAAATTTTATTGAATACTCTTTCAAGTCTTGTCAAATATCAACTCCATTTGCAGTAGTCCTTGATTTTAAATTTGAGTTTTGTTGCTTTAAAACTTGCTTGACCTCTTTTTGGTGGATTTGACCTAAAAAGTGCTTTGGTGAGTGTGGAGCTAAAATTTTGTTTTGGTGAAAGCCATATCACTAAAGAGGAGCTGGATTAAAGATTTAAGGTTGAATAACCTAAGGAGACAAAGCAAGGGACAGCAGCAACCTCATTGAAAAATACACAAATATACACAAAGGAGCTACAAGTGAAGGAGTGCATAGAATAGGACTTTAAATTTTTGTGCATCAAAATTTGTTAACCTAATTTCTTTGTATTTCTTTGAGTTGTAATTTGCAAGGACATTGATTAATTAGTGTATTAATACGTCTTAGACGGTGAGTGTGTCTTCAAGGTTCCAAAGTGCCAAGAAGCCTCACCTTAGGATTCGACTAGTTTTAAAAGCTTTCTAGATAGCAATTTTCATTTGTGTTTTATTGCTTTATATAGTTTTTTCTTGCATAAAAATTTTGTTTTTATCTTTGATTGTGCTCTAAGTAAATTTCTTAGAGAAAGGTTTGTGAAAGTGCTGTGGGAGAGTATCTGGCTAAGGAAAGGCTTGGTACTTAAGAGATCTTAGTGATCCACCTCTCTTTCCTGGGAAATTACCTACTTCACTCCACTTATCTTTCTTTTTGAAAATTACTTTTATCACAAACCCTAAACATGTCTACTCATTCTTCAAGTCATAGTGAAAATGATAGAAAATCCACAAAATCTCTTTTGAAACAATTGGCTAGAGATTTTCAATCACTATCACTAAGACAATTGCAACATGAGGCTCAAATTTTGGAAGATAAAAAAGAAAGAGATGCCCATCTTGCAATTTTGAAAGAAGTGTTGAAGATTGGCAAGGAAAAAGATGAATACATTAGAAAATTTAAAAAACCCCATGCATCACATGCATCTAGTTCTAGGTCAAATGACTCACATGCTGAGGGGAGTTTGAGAGTTAATGATTATTATCAACCTCCATCTAGAAGAACTAGAAGAGAAAAAGAGTTTAAAGAAAAATTACAAGCTCTTATCAGAAATAAAGAAGAGAAAGACAAAAGAGAAAGAGAAGAGAATGAAAGGAAAGATAGAGAAGAGAAAGAAAAGAGAGAAAAAGTGATGATAGAAAAGGAAAGTACAAAAAATCCTTTGTTTGGAGTTGAACCAGACATTGACTTAAATTCTTCTTCCATAGAAAACCCTTGTGAGAATATGCTTGAAGAAAAATCTGTGTCTGAAGCTGAACCAGATATAGATATAAATCTTTCCTGCACAGAAAAGCCAAGTGAGTGGTTGTTTGAAAAAGAAGAGGAATCTAGAAAGAATGAAGAGTATCTTACAACACCTCCTACAAGCATAGTGGGAAAAGAACCCTTAAAGGGGGATTGCAATACTTTGAACTCTTCTTTTCCTTTGAATCATGATGCTTACTCTTATTCTCAAAAATCACAAAAACAACACTTTGTGATGTTGCTTAATTTTCTTATCTCACTTTTCTATAATGTTTACTGTAGGTTAATATTTGATCCTGGAGGACAAGCATAGTTTTCAAAACAGGAATAAGGCTGCTGTTTGAGATCAACCCTGTAGATCTGAGGACAGATCCTCTCAAGAAGGAGGGGATGATGGAAGAGGCCCAAGCCCAAGCCTAAGCCCAAGCTCAGGCCCAACAACTAGGTCCATGGAAAAGAGTATTTAAGAAGATTGGGACTCTGCTACTGATGGCAGAGAAACTTTTCTTTACATATTCAAAGACCCCTCAGAGGACCACAAGGAGTAGAGCCCAAGCCATGGGAGCTGAGCATCAATTAATTTCAGTTTATTTGTAATTTCAGTAGAGTAGGGTTCATTTAGCACAATAGGGGGTGTATTTAACAATTTAGCTTGTACCTAGGCCTTTTAGGGTAGGGATGTAGCCCTACCTTCTAGAAGCATGCTAAGGGGCTGCATTGACCTTTAGTCAACACCCTAGCAGCCCCCTCTTTTATGTATTCCCCATCCTACCCTTGCTCCTTACTCTCCAAGGCACCATCTCCTATAAATAGGGTGCTTTGGCTCATGTTTTTTTAAGATCAATTTATATGAGTAAATGCTGCCAAAATTATGCTAGCTTCTACTCTTTGTCTAGTCTCTCTAGGTTAGACACTTTGATCTTCATCTTCACCTTCCTCCAAGTGATTTGGCCTAACCTATCACTCTCCATGCCTTTCATGCACCTACAAGGAACCCATAGCTCTATATGAGTCATCCTTGACCCATATCATCCATAGCTTCCACCACCTTTTTACCTCATATTTTAAGAAGAACAAATGGTCATGAAGAACAACCCATCTTGAGAAACAAAAGGCGTGGGAGAATACTGTTCCTTCTCACAAGGTCATTCAACAAGACAAAAGATTTAAAAATACCTTTGAAAATATGCGTCTTGTTGAACAACCTAGCCTTTCCTTTTGTAAAGGAACACTTGCAAGCATAGTAACAAAAAAAGAGTCTTTAAAAGAAGCTTGCATAGATAAAGATAAAGTGGATTATTTCTCATATGTGCTAGGATATCACCAAGTGAATGTCAAGTTATTTACAAGCATCTACAAAAACAAATTTTTATGTGAAGTAGTGCCTAAAGAAACTTGTCATGTCCTATTGAGACAACCATTGCCAAGTGTGCAACTTCTCATAAACAATGGTTGTAACAACGAGACTATCTTTACACATAAGAGAAAAATTCTTCATGAAGGAGAACTCATGGACCAAATTAGAGTTGATAAAACTCTAGAGCTTTTAAAAGGAAAACTTTTGTCACCCATGAGAAAAGATGTTCAAAGACATTACCCTAGATACATTTCTTGTTTTAAAAATACACCTAAGGTTATGTCTCATGAACTCTATACTCCTTTACCTTTTGCAAATGATCCTTGGGAAGACATAAACCTCAATTTTATCTTAGAGCTTCCTAGGACAACAAAAGGTTTTGATTCCATTTTTATGGATATGGATAATCTCTTCTATATAGAAGTGACAAGTCTTCATGGTTTATCTTCAAGCATAGTATTGGATAGAGCTCCAAAATTTGAAAACCATCATTTGAGGAATCTTTTAGAAAAACTTGAAATTAAGTTGTACTCTTCAAATTTTTATCCTCAAAAGAATGGTCAAAATAAATTTGAAAACATAGCTCTTTTTACTATGCCTAGAGAAATCATGAAAGACAATCACAATTCTTGGGATGAGTATCCTTTTGAGCATGCATACAATGGAGTAGTCCACAAGACTACTAATATTTCTACATTTGAAATTGCATGTGGACTTAATCCTCTTTCGCTTTTTAAGTTGTTACCCTTTCCTAAAGGTATTGTGCCTAAGGAAAAGGTAACCAATATTGAAAATTTTCAAATACATAAGAGGATTAGAGAACACATACAACCATCAAAAGAGAAATATTGTACCAAGTTGCCAAAAAACAAAAGAAAAACAAAAATGGCAACTTCATACAATTAAGTTCTCTCCAATTGCTCACACTAACACCTTTACTTTGTTTGATGATTTCCATAGGTGGACGTTTGATCCGAGAGGACAAGCCTTGCCGAAACAATAGGCTGCTATCCAAGATCAAATCTGTAGATCTGAGGATAGATCTTCTCAAAGGAGGAGGAGATGATGGACACCATCCAGCCCCATCCATCCCCCTAGTTGAAGACAAAGCAAGGGATTTGAGGACAAATCCTTTTTCAAGAGGGAGGGGATGATGGAAGAGGGCCAAGCACAACCTTCCATGAAAGGCAAGAGCCAAGTCAAAAGCGTCTAAGACCAAGTTAGGAGCGTCTAAGACAAGCTAGGAGCGTCTAGGACGAGAAGGCCAAGCTAGAAGTGTCTAGGACAAGAAGACTTGGATCCAAGCTATGAATGGGAGAGTGGCATACTAGCACATATTCCGTGAAGGCCCATCAAATGTAGTTTAGCTTTAATTGGGGTGTAAATAGCATAGCCATGTGGACAAATGTTTATTTTTCTGCACATTAGAATTAAGGAGAAGTTAACCTTCCCACTATTCTAGAAAGCCCATGGAGAGGGTGAACTTACAAACTAGACACACCCCTCCCCATGTGCTCACACTTTCCATGTGGCCCATGTGCTTCACATTTACATTTCATTTGGCTAGCATTAGGGTTGCATTATGGTCCTCCTTAGCCTATAAAAGGAGGAGCCTACACCTTGTATTTTCAAGATTAATATGAGTAAAGTTATGCTGCCAAATTTGTGCCAAGCTTTGCTCTCTCCTAGCTTCTAGGAATTGATCTTCATCTCCTTCACCTATCCAAGGGTTGGCCAAACCTCCCCATTTCCTCACTCTTCATGCACCTTCAAGGCACCCATGCTTCCTAGGAAGGCCTTGCTCACCTCCTCCATAAGCTTCCGCATCCATCATCACCAAGGAACTCCAAAATCCAAAGAAGAGCTCATAGGAATGCTATCACATGGTCTCCTGCAGCAAACTCCAAAGGTTTTCTCCTCTGATCTGCTATTACATTTCATTTGGCTAGCATTAGGGTTGCATTATGGTCCTCCTTAGCCTATAAAAGGAGGAGCCTACACCTTGTATTTTCAAGATTAAATAGAGTATTGTTATGCTGCCAAAATTGTGCCATACACCACTCTTTGCCTAACACTTAGGTTTTAGTCTTCAATTCATCACTACCAAAGGGGCTGGCCAAACCTCCCCATTTCCTCACTCTTCATGCACCTTCAAGGCACCCATGCTTCCTAGGAAGGCCTTGCTCACCTCCTCCATAAGCTTCCGCATCCATCATCACCAAGGAACTCCAAAATCCAAAGAAGAGCTCATACGAATGCTATCAGGAAGAACAAGAATGGAAGAATTAGATCGGAAGAAGAATGGAAGAAGTACATCGGAAGAAGAAGAATGGACGAAGAAGATCGGATGGAGAAGAATGGAAGACGAAGTTCGGAAGAAGAAGAATGGAAGAAGAAGATCGGAGGAACAAGAATGGAAGAAGAAGATCGGAAGAAGAAGAATGGAACAAGAAGATCGGAAGAAGAAGAATGCAGGAATTAGATCGGAAGAAGAAGAATGGAAGAAGAAGACCGGAAGAATAAGAATGGAAGAATTAGATCGAAAGAAGAAGAATGGAAGAAGAAGATCGGAATGAGACCAATGGAAAACGAAGAACAGAAGGAGAAGAAGTGAAGAAAAAGATCGGAAGAAGACGATGGAAGAAGAAGAATTGAAGAAGAACAATGGAAGAAGAAGATCGAAAGAAGAACAATGGAAGAAGAGGATCCGAATAAGAAGAATGGAAGAAGAAGATCGGAAGAAGAAGAGTGGAAGAAGAAGATCGGAAGAAGAAGAATGGAACAAGAAGATCCAAAGAAGAAGAATGCAGGAATTAGATCGGAAGAACAAGAATGGAAGAAGAAGACCAGAAGAAGAAGAATGGAAGAATTAGATCGGAAGAAGAAGAATGGAAGAAGAAGATCGGAAGGAGAAGAATGGAAGACGAAGAATGGAAGACGAAGAACGGAAGGAGAAGAAGTGAAGAAGAAGATCGGAAGAGGACGATGGAAGAAGAAGAATTGAAGAAGAAGATCGAAAGAAGAAGAACGGAAGAAGAAGATCGAAAGAAGAACAATGGAAGAAGAAGATCGAAAGAAGAACAATGGAAGAAGATGATCGAAAGAAGAACAATGGAAGAAGAAGATCCAAAAAAGAAGAATGGAAGAAGAAGATCGAAAGAAGAATAATGGAAGAAGAAGATCGGAAGAAGAAGAATGGAACAAGAAGATCCGAAGAAGAAGAATGCAGGAATTAGATCGGAAGAACAAGAATTGAAGAAGATGACCGGAAGAAGAAGAATGGAAGAATTAGATCGAAAGTAGAAGAATGGAAGAAGAAGATCGGAAGGAGAAGAATGGAAGACGAAGAACGGAAGGAAAAGAAGTGAAGAAGAAGATCGGAAGAAGACGATGGAAGAAGAAGAATTGAAGAAGAAGATCGGAAGAAGAAGAATGGAAGAAGAAGATCGAAAGAAGAAGAATGGAAGAAAAAGAATGGAAGATGAAGAATGGAAGAAGAAGTTCGAAAGAATAAGAATGGAAGAAGATGGGAACAAGAAGAATGGAAGAAGAAGATGAAAGAAGAAGATCGGAAGAAGAAGATCGGAAGATGAAGAATGAAAGAAGAAGATAGGAAGAAGATGATGGAAGAAAAAGAAATGAAGAAGAAGATCGGAAGAAGACAATGGAAGAAGAAGAAATGAAGAAGAAGATCGGAAGAAGAAGAATGGAAGAAGAAGATCGGCAGAAGAAGAATGGAAGAAGAAGATCGGAAGAAGAAGTATGGAAGAAGAAGATCGGAAGAAGAAGAATGGAAGAAGAAGATCGGAAGAAGAAGAATGGAAGAAGAAGATTGGAAGAAGAAGATCGGAAGAAGAAGAATGGAAGAGGAAGATCGGAAGAAGAAGATCGGAAGAAGAAGAATGGAAGTAGAAGATCGGAAGAAGAAGAATGGAACAAGAAGAATGGTAGAAGAAGAATGGAAGAAGAAGAGTGGAAGAAGAAGAGGGGAAGAAGAAGAACGGAAGAAGAAGATCGGAAGAAGAAGAATTGAAGAAGAAGATCGGAAGAAGAAGAATGGAGGAAGAAGAATGGAAGAAGAAGAATGGAAGAAGAAGAATGGAAGAAGAAGAATGGAAGAAGAAGATCAGAAGAAGATTGGAAGAAGAAGAATGGATGTCTCTTTCCATGCTAGCCTTGTAACGACATACTCACTTCTACTAATCGTATTTGAATTTATAGGATGTCTTATACAGATCTTCACTTTTTACTTAAACTTTTCGATACCTGGATCTCATGCCTACTTGGAAAACATTGATATTTCATGCAACTTGATCTATCATACTATTATCCCTTAATAATCTCATTTATTTTTCAAAACTCCACACATAATCTAGATTCCTCATCATTCTTCTTCACCAATCTTCTTCTTCGATTCCTTTTCTTCTGATCTTCTTCTTCACCAATCTTCTTCTTCGATTCCTTTTCTTCCGATCTTCTTCTTGCATTCTTCTTCTTCTGATCATCTTCTTGCATTCTTCTTCTTCCGATCTCCTTCTTACATTCTTCTTCTTCCATTCTTCTTCTTCCGATCTTCTTCTTCCATTCTTCTTCTTCCGATCTTCTTCTTCCATTCTTCTTCATCCGATCTTCTTCTTTTGATCTTCTTCTTCCATTCTTCTTCTTCCGATCTTCTTCTTTTGATCTTCTTCTTCCATTCATCTTCTTCTTTCAATCTTCTTCTTTCATTCTTCTTCTTCTTCCAATCTTCTTCTTTCATTCTTCTTCTTCTTCCAATCTTCTTCTTTCATTCTTCTTCTTCTAATCTTCTTCTTCCATTCTTCTTCTTCCGATCTTCTTCTTCCATTCTTCTTCTTCCGATCTTCTTCTTCCAATCTTCTTCTTCCATTCATCTTCTTCCGATCTTCTTCTCCCATTCTTCTTCTTCCGATCTTCCTCTTTCATTCTTCTTCTTCCGATCTTCTTCTTACATTCTTCTTCTTCCATTCTTCTTCTTCCGATCTTCTTCTTCCATTCTTCTTCTTCCGATCTTCATCTTCCATTCTTCTTCTTCCTATCTTCTTCTTCCATTCTTCTTCTTCCGATCTTCTTCTTCCATTCTTCTTCTTCCGATCTTCTTCTTCCATTCTTCTTCTTCGAATCTTCTTCTTTTGATCTTCTTCTTCAATTCTTCTTCTTTCGATCTTCTTCTTTTGATCTTCTTCTTCGATTCTTCTTCTTCTTCCAATCTTCTTCTTCCATTTTTCTTCTTCTTCCAATCTTCTTCTTCCATTCTTCTTCTTCTTCCAATCTTCTTCTTCCATTCTTCTTCCTCTTCCAATCTTCTTCTTGCATTCTTCTTCTTCCGATCTTCTTCTTCCATTCTTCTTCTTCGATCTTCTTCTTCCATTCTTCTTCTTTCGATCTTCTTCTTCCATTCTTCTTCTTCCGATCTTCTTCTTCCATTCTTCTTCTTCCGATCTTCTTCTTCCATTCTTCTTCTTCCGATCTTCCACTTTGATTCTTCTTCTTCCGATCTTCTTCTTCCATTCTTCTTCTTCCAATCTTCTTCCATTCTGCTTCTTTCGATCTTCTTCTTCCATTCTTCTTCTTCCGATCATGCTCTTCTGTTCTTCTTCTTCCGATCTTTTTCTTCCCTTCTTCCTCTTCCCATCTTCTTCTTCCATTTTTCTTCTTTCGATCTTCTTCTTCCATTCTTCTTCTTCCGATCATCTTCTTGCATTCTTCTTCTTCCAATCTTGTTCTTCCATTCTTCTTCTTCCGATCTTCTTCTTCCATTCTTCTTCTTCCGATCTTCTTCTTCCATTCTTCTTCTTTCGATCTTCTTCTTCCATTCTTCTTCATCTAATCTTCTTCTTCCACTCTTTTCCTTCTATTCTTCTTCTTCGGATCTTCTTCTTCCATTCTTCTTGTTCCGATCTTCTTCTTCCATTCTTCTTCTTCCGATCTTCTTCTTCAATTCTTGTTCTTCCAATCTTCTTCTTCCGATCTTCTTCTTCAATTCTTCTTCTTCCGATCTTCTTCTTCCATTCTTTCTTTCCGATCTTCTTCTGCCAACCTGCTTCTTCCATTTTTCTCCTTCCGATCTTCTTATTCCATTCTTCTTCTTCTAATCTTCTTCTTCCATTTTCTTTCCTTCCGATCTTCTTCTTCCCTTCTTCTTCTTCCGATCTTCTTCTTCCATTCGTCTTCTTCCGATCTTCTTCCGACATTCTTCTTCTTCCGATCTTCTTCTTCATTTCTTTCTTTCCGATCTTCTTCTTCCGACCTTCTTCTTCCATTTCTCTCCTTCCGATCTTCTTATTCCATTCTTCTTCTTCTGATCTTCTTCTTCTATTCTTCTTCTTCCAATCTTCTGCTTCCGTTCTTCTTCTTCCATTCTTCTTCTTCCGATCTTCTTGTTCCGATCTTCTTCTTCCATTCTTCTTCTTGCGATCTTCTTCTTGCGATATTCTTCTTCTATTCTTCTTCTTCCATTCTGCATTCTTCTTCTTCTGATCCTCTTCTTCCATTCTTCTTCTTCCATTCTGCATTCTTCTTCTTCTGATAATCTTCTTCAATTCTTCTTGTCCCATTCTTCTTCTTCCGATCTTCCTCTTCCATTCTTCTTCGATTCTTCTTCTTCCGATCTTCTTCTTCGATTCTTCTTCATCTGATCTTCCTTTTCCATTCTTCTTCTTCCGATCTTCTTCTTCCATTCTTCTTCACCGAATCTTCTTCTTCGACTCTTCTTCTATTCTTCTTCTTCCATTCTCCTTCTTCCATTCTTCTTCTTCTACTCTTCTTCTTCCGAACTTCTTCTTCCATTGTTCTTCTTCTGATCGTCTTCTTCCATTCTTGTTCTTCCGATCTTCTTCTTCCCTCTTTCTTCTTTTGATCTTCTTCTTCCATTCTTCTTCTTCCGATCTTCTTCTTCCATTCTTCTTCTTCCGATCCTCTTCTTCCATTCTTCTTCTTCCCATCTTCTTCTTCTGATCCTCTTATTCCATTTTTCTCCTTCCGATCTTCTTATTCCATTCTTCTTCTTCTTTTGATCTTGTTCTTCCATTCTTCTTCTTCCGATCTTCTTCTTCCATTCTTCTTCTTCCATTCTCCTTCTTCTATTCTTCTTCTTCCGATCTTCTTCTTCCATTCTTCTTCTTCCGAACTTCTTTTTCCATTGTTCTTCTTCCGATCATCTTCTTCCATTCTTGTTCTTCTGATCTTCATCTTCCCTTTTTCTTCTTTTGATCTTCTTCTTCCATTCTTCTTCTTCCGATCTTCTTCTTCCATTTTTCTTCTTCCGATCTTCTTCTTTCATTCTTCTTCTTCCGATCTTCTTCTTCCATTCTTCTTCTTCCGATCATCTTCTTCCATTCTTCTTCTTCCGATCTTCTTCTTCCATTCTTCTTCTTCCGATCATCTTCTTCCATTCTTCTTCTTCCGATCTTCTTCTTCCATTCTTCTTCTTCCCATCTTCTTCTTCCATTCTTCTTCTTCCCATCTTCTTCTTCCAGTCTTCTTCTTCCCATCTTCTTCTTCCATTTCTCTTCTTCCCATCTTCTTCTTCCATTTTTCTCTTTCCGATATTCTTATTCCATTCTTCTTCTTCCGATCTTCTTCTTCAATTCTTCCTTTCCTGATCTTCTTCTTCCGTTCTTCTTCTTCCATTCTTCTTCTTCCATTCTTCTTCCGATCTTCTTCTTGCATTCCTCTTCTTCTTTTCTCCTTTTTCCCTTCTTCTTCTTCCATTCCTCTTCTTCTATTCTTCTTTTTGCGATCCTCTTGTTCCATTCTTCTTCTTCCGATCCTCTTCTTCCATTCTTCTTCTTCCAATCTTCTTCTTCCATTCTTCGTCTTCCAATCTTCTTCTTCCATTCTTCTTCTTCGGATCTTGTTCATCCATTCTTGTTCTTCGGATCTTGTTCTTCGGATCTTCTTCTTCCATTCTTCTCCTTCCGATCTTCTTCTTCCGATCTTTTTCTTCCATTCTTCTTCTTCCGATCTTCTTCTTCCGTTCTTCTTGTTCCGATCTTCTTCTTCCATTCTCCTTCTTCCATTCTTCTTCTTCCGATCTTCTTCTTCCATTCTTCTTCTTCCGAACTTCTTCTTCCGATCATCTTCTTCCTTTCTTGTTCTTCCGATCTTCTTTTTCCATTCTTCTTCTTCTGATCTTCTTATTCCATTGTTGTTCTTCCGATCTTTTCCTTCCATTCTTCTTCTTCCGATCTTCTTCCGTTCTTCTTCTTCCGATCTTCTTCTCCCATTCTCCTTCTTCCATTCTTCTTCTTCCGATCTGCTTCTTCCATTCTTGTTCTTCCGATCTTCTTCTTCCATTCTTGTTCTTCCAATCATCTTCTTCCATTCTTGTTCTTCCGATCTTCTTCTTCCATTCTTGTTTTTCCAATTATCTTCTTCCATTCTTTTTCTTCCGATCTTCTTCTTCCATTCTTTTTCTTCCGATCTTCTTTTCCATTCTTCTTCTTCCGATCTTCTTCTTCTGATCTTCTTCTTCCATTGTTCTTCTTCCGATCTTCTTCTTCCATTGTTCTCCTTCCGATCTTCTTCTTCCATTGTTCTTCTTCCGATCATCTTCAAGGAGGCATATTCTCTTTTCAAAATTGGGTGCCCAAATTCTTGGATTTGATCACATAAAAGAACTGTACCAAGAAGACCAAGAATTCTCATCCATCTATGCTAAGTGCAAACAATGAGCACAAGGAGGTTACTATGTGGCCGAAGGGTATCTCTTTAAAGAAGGAAAACTTATTATTCCCCAAGGCACACACATAGGAAGCTCCTTGTAAAAGAATCACATGAAGGGGGTCTCATGGGCCATTTTGGAGTTGATAAAACTTTAGATCTTTTAAAAGAAAAATTTTATTGGCCACACATGAGAAAGGATGTCCAAAGACATTGTTCTAGATGCATATCATGTTTGAAAGCAGAGTCTAGAGCAATGCCTCATGGACTCTACACCCCTTTGCCGATTGCAAATGCTCCTTGGGAAGACATTAGCATGGATTTCATTTTAGGACTCCCTAGGACTACAAGAGGCCATGATTCTATCTTTGTGGTGGTGGACCGTTTTAGCAAAATGTCCCATTTTATTCCATGCCACAAGATAGATGATGCTCAAAATATTTCTAAACTCTTCTTTAAAGAAGTGGTGAGACTCCATGGTATACCTAGAAGTATAGTGTCCGATCGAGATCCCAAGTTTGTAGGCCACTTTTGGAAAACTCTTTGGGGCAAACTTGGTACGAGACTACAATTTTCAACTTCTTGTCATCCTCAAACGGATGGTCAAACTGAAGTAGTCAATAGATCTCTTGGAACTATGCTTAGGGCTATCATGAAGGGAAACCACAAATCTTGGGATGAGTATCTTCCCCATAGAGTTTGCTTACAATAGAGTAGTCCACAAGACTACTAATGCTTCTCCTTTTGAAGTTGTATATGGGTTTAATCCTCTCACACCTTTGGATTTGTTACCTTTACCTAATCCATAAGAATTTGTGCATAAGGAAGGAGTAATCAAAGCCGATTTTGTTAAGAAAATGCATGAGAAGATTAAACTCCAAATCCAACAACAAAATGAAAAGTATGCAAAATACCACAATAAGGGGAGGAGAGAAATCATTTTTGAAGAAGGAGACTTAGTTTGGCTTCACCTTCGCAAAGATAGATTTCCCACTCAAAGGAAGTCCAAACTAAGTCCCCGAGGAGATGGATCCTTTCAAGTCCTCAAGAGAGTCAACAAAAATGCATATAAGTTGGACCTACCTCTAGAATATGGAGTACATGATACTTTCAATGTAACTGAGTTATCTCCATTTGTAGGTACCAATGAAGACTTGGATTTGAGGACAAATACTTTTCAAGGGGGAGGGGATGATGGAGGACGGCTAGTCACACCCCCTCTAGTGCCAAGACGTGAGCTTGAAAGGATAGATCAAGAGCTTCTAGACCAAGAGGAAGACCGTCTAGCACCTTGCATGGAGCGTCTAGGACCTATCACAAGGTCCATGGCCAAACAAATCCAAGAGGAGACGGCCCAAGCTAAGGATGGGAGAGAAAGATACCTATACATGTTGCAAGAAGGCCCATCATGAAATTAGCTTAGTTTATGTGGTGTAAATAGCATTTTTCTTTCAAGACTTGACCTATCTTGCTTGGCAAGTTTGTGCCCACTTTTGCATTTCATTTCAAACACATTTGGTTAGCATCTAGGGTAACATTTAAGGTACTCCTTAGCTTATAAAAGGGGTAGCCTCCTTCATGAAACTTAAGATTAATTTAAGTAAAGTTATGCTGCCAAATTTGTGCCATACTTACTCCCTTGCCTAAATCTCTTGATTTATGGTTTTAATCTTCACTCCTTCACCACCAAAGAGAGTTGGCCAAACCTCTCTCATTTTCATACACTTCATGCACCTACAAGCCACCACCACTCTTAGGAGGGCTTGAACCATTTCATCCATTGAACTTCCGCTGCATTCATCACCCAAAACGCACCATGAAGAACTCAAGAATGCCACCACTTCTTCTTCCGATCTTCTTCTTGCGATCTTCTTGTTCCATTGTTCTTCTCCCGATCTTTTTGTTCCATTCTTCTTCTTCCGATCTTCTTCTTCCGTTCTTCTTCTTCCGATCTTCTGCTTGCACTCTCCTTCTTCCATGCTTCTTTTTCCGATTTTCTTCTTCCATTCTTGTTCTTCCGATCATCTTCTTCCATTCTTCTTCTTGCGATCTTCTTCTTCTTTTCTTTCCTTCCTATCTTCTTCTTCCAATGTTCTTCTTCCGATCTTCTTCTTCCATTCTTCTTCTTCCGATCTTCTTATCCATTCTTCTTCTTCCGATCTTCTTCTTCCATTCTTCTTCTACCGATCTTCTTCTTCCATTCTTCTTCTTCCGATCATCTTCTTCCATTCTTGTTCTTCCGATCTTCTTCTTCCATTCTTCTTCTTCCGATCTTCTTGTGCCATTGTTCTTCTTCCGATCTTCTTCTTCTTTTCTTTCCTTCGTATCTTCTTCTTCCATTCTTCTTCTTCCGATCCTCTTCTTCCACTCTTCTTCTTCCATTCTTCTTCTTCCGATCCTCTTCTACCATTCTTCTTCTTCCATTCTTGTTCTTCCGATCATCTTCTTCCAATCTTGTTCTTCCGATCTTCTTCCTCAATTCTTCTTCTTGCGATCTTCTTCTTCTTTTCTTTCCTTCTTATCTACTTCTTCCACTCTTCTTCTTCCATTCTTCTTCTTCCGATCCTCTTCTACCATTCTTCTTCTTCCATTCTTGTTATTCCGATCATCTTCTTCCAATCTTGTTCTTCCGATCTTCTTCCTCAATTCTTCTTCTTCCGATCTTCTTCTTCTTTTCTTTCCTTCTTATCTACTTCTTCCATTCTTCTTCTTCCGATCTTCTTCTTCCATTCATCTTCTTCTTTCATTCTTCTTCGTCCGATCTTCTTCTTCCATTGTTCTTCTTCCGATCTTCTTCTTCTTTTCTTTCCTTCCGATCTTCTTCTTCCATTCTTCTTCTTCCGATCTACTTCTTCGATTCTTCTTCTTCCGATCTTCTTCTTCGATTCTTCTTCTTCCGATGTTCTTCTCCCATTCTTCTTCTTCTGATCAACTTCCATTCTTCTTCTTCTGATCTTCTTCATCCATTTTTCTTCTTGCGATATTCTTCTTCCATTCTTCTTCTACCAATCTTATCCTTCCATTCCTCTTCTTCCGATCATCTTCTTCCATTCTTTTCTTCCAATCTTCTTGCGTTCTTCTTCTTCCATTCTTCTTCTTCCGATCATCTTCTTCCATTCATCTTCTTTCGATCCTCTTCTTGCTTTCTTCTTCTTCCATTCTTCTTCTTCCGATCAAATTCTTCAATTCTTTTTCTTCCAAAATTCTTCTTCCATTCTTTTTCTTCCGATCTTCTTCTTCCATTCTTGTTCCGATCATCTTTCTCCATTCTTCTTCTTCTGATCTTCTTCTTCCGATCTTCTTCTTCCATTCTTCTTCTTCCGATCTTCTTCTTCCATTCTTCTTCTTTCGATCTTCTTCTTCCGATTATCTTCTTCTGTTATCTACTTCTTCCGTACTTCTTCTTCCATTCTTCTTCTTGTGATCTTCTTCATCCATTCTTGTTCTTCCGATCTTCTTCTTCCATTCTTCTTCTTCCGATTTTCTTCTTCGATTCTTCTTCTTCCGATCTTCTTCTTCGATTCTTCTTCTTCCGATCTTCTTCTTCGATTCTTCTTCTTCCGATGTTCTTCTCCCATTCTTCTTCTTCTGATCATCTTCCATTCTTCTTCTGATCTTCTTCATCCATTCTTCTTCTTGCGATATTCTTCTTCCATTCTTCTTCTACCAATCTTATCCTTCCATTCCTCTTCTTCCGATCATCTTCTTCCATTCTTTTCTTCCAATCTTATTGCGTCCTTCTTCTTCCATTCTTCTTCTTCCAATCATCTTATTCCATTCATCTTCTTTCGATCCTCTTCTTGCTTTCTTCTTCTTCCATTCTTCTTCTTCCGATCAAATTCTTCAATTCTTTTTCTTCCAAAATTCTTCTTCCATTCTTTTTCTTCCGATCTTCTTCTTCCATTCTTCTTCCGATCATCTTTCTCCATTCTTCTTCTTCTGATCTTCTTCTTCCGATCTTCTTCTTCCATTCTTCTTCTTCCGATCTTCTTCTTCCATTCTTCTTCTTCCGATCTTCTTCTTCGATTCTTCTTCTTTCGATCTTCTTCTTCCATTCTTTTTCTTCCGATCTTCTTCTTCTGTTATCTACTTCGGATCTTCTACTTCTATTTTGCTTCTTCCGATCTTCTTCTTCAATTTTGCTTCTTCCGATCTTCTTCTTCCATTCTCCTTCTTCCGATCTTCTTCTTCCATTATTCTGCTCCCGATCTTCTTCTCCCATTCTTCTCCTCCCGATCTTCTTCTTGCATTTTTTTTCTTCTGATGTTATACTTCCATTCTTCTTCTTCCATTCTTCTTCCTGCATTCTTCTTCATTCATTCTTCTTTTTCCATTCTTCTTCTTTCATTCATCTTCTTACATTCTTCCACTTCCGATCTTCTTCTTCCATTGTTCTCCTTCCGATCTTCTTCTTCCATTGTTCTCCTCCCGATCTTCTTCTTCCATTCTCCTTCTTCCGATCTTCTTCTTCCATTCTCCTTCTTCCGATCTTCTTCTTCCATTCGTCTTCTTCCGATCTTCTTCATCTATTCTTATTCTTCCGATTATCTTCCAATCTTCTTCTCCCGAACTTCTTCTTCCATTCCTCTTCTTCCATTCTTCTTCTACCGATCTTCTTCTTCCAGTCTCCTTCTTCCGATCTTCTTCTTCCACTCTCCTTCTTCCGATCATCTTCTTCCGTTCTCCTTCTTCTGATCTTCTTCTTCCGTTCTCCTTCTTCCGATATTCTTCTTCCCTTCTCCGTCTTCCGATCTTCTTCTTCCCTTCTCCTTCTTCCGATCTTCTTCTTCCCTTCTCCTTCTTCCGATCTTCTTCTTCCATTCTCCTTCTTCCGATCTTCTTCTTCCATTCTCCTTCTTCCGATCTTTTTCTTCCATTCTTCTTCTTCCGATCTTCTTCCAATCTTCTTCTTCCGATCTTCTTCTTCTTCCGATCTTCTTCCAATCTTCTTCTTCCAATCTTCTTCTTCCGATCATCTTCTTCGATTCTTCTTCTTCCGATCTTCTTCTTCCATTCTTCATCTTCCGATCTTCTTCTTCCATTCTTTTTCTTCGGATCTTCTTCTTCCATTCTTCATCTTCCGATCTTCTTCTTCCATTGTTCTTCTTTCGATATTCTTCTTCCATTTTTCTTCTTTCGATCCTCTTGTTGCATTCTTTTTGTAACATCCCGCCAAAATGCTTTTCATATTTATATAATGAAAATAAAGGTAAACAAATATATTGAAGTGAACATAATTATATATATGTAATGAAGTTTCTCCTCACAGGGAGTTTAATACATAATCGGTCAATTCCAAAACTTAAACAAAATACAGCAAAATAAAAAAAAAAAACAGGCGATCTCCTGATAGAAAACAGAAAACGGCGATCTCCTAACAGATAAGGCGATCTCCTATCAGAAAACAGAAAAAGGGGTGATCGCCTAACAGAAACAGAAACAGGCGATCTCTTTCCGGCGACCACTCATTGAGGAGCTCTACTTCCTGCAACATCATCTGCTCCCGTGTAAAATCATACACGATCATCACAGGTTTAAGAAAACATCCACAAATAAGAACACAGGGTAAGCTAGATATTTTAAAGAGAATTTAGATATGAAACTTTAAAATCAAGATAAAACAAATTTAAGACCCACATAAAAACCATCAACTTTCTCATTCCCATCACATGACCATCAAGTAATCACATATTTCACAATTTCCTCAAGAGTCTTTCAATTCACATAATTAATCAAGTGTCTACCAATTTCAATGTTTCTCATTTCTCACGTCAGACTTCCACTGACTTATCACACACCAACACTTGACACTACTTCCGGAAGACTCGTGCGTTGAACTTAGCATCCAGAGACCTGCACCTGTCATACTTCATTGCTGTAATGTTCCCACAGCCATGCGCATCAACATAATCTCGATCTCAATCTCATCACTCTCACAGTATGACAGGGTTAATCCATATAACAGGTCAAGTCAGTTATCTTTCAAACGACTTACCCATACATATGGACCTCCTTTGACTCTCACCAACCGAATGACTTCATCTATGTGACTCCATCATATCAGCAGAGTCAGGATTGTCTCATTCACAGGATACTCACTGATCAATACACCTCATAACTAATCTCAACACGGTATTTCCTTTCCTGAAAATACTATGTCTTGATCTCACATTCAAACATTCAACACATCATATAACACTTAAATGAACGATTTCCAATCACCGCAACAATCATTCCAAGGTTCAGACTTTAAAATATAACATTTCAATCTCAAACAATTTCAAACGACACTAAAACAGGGGATTTCGAAAAACAACGCCAAAACCGGCGATCTCGTCCAAAAACAGGGGATTATGCAATAACAGTTGAAAAACCGGCGACCACGTCGCCCCATCATCAAAATCATCTAACGTAAGGTTTTCGTTGGAAATAAGGCTAGCTTCCCTTACCTGAACTTGCACCAAAACACCAAGAGCTCCAACACCCACCGAAGCTTAAAGATGCCTTAACTCTGCTTTAGTGTCCGGTTTGGAAAACTTGCAGAGAACTCCCCAGGTATCCAAGTGCAGTCGTCACTCGTCGTACTGGTGCTTGGGGATGTCTGAAATGCAGCGCGAAGGAGAGAAAAGAGAAGGATGAAGGTAGACTCACTCTCTCACTCTTGAACCACAGCAACGTTTTCCCTCTCAGAAGTGGGTTTTTGAATCTAAACCAACTTGTCCACAAATGCCGCTGCCACCACCCACTCTGCAGGAAGGCTTGCGTGCACGCTTCCTTGAACAGTACGGCCACGTGTGTCTCTGCGCATGCCAACTCTCTGATGTCACTCTTCTGAAACACCCTTTTTGTCTACGTGTCGCGCGTGCAGGACGTTTCATGCTGGGAGCCTGGGTCCCACCTTATCTGTGTGAAACACAACATCGCGCGATAACCTTCCACCGATGACTCATCCTGGAGGACGACCGATGTCTCTCTCTGGAAGAAGACCGATGTCTCTCTCTGGGAGACGACCGTTGTCTCTCTCTGGGAGACGACCGATGTCTCTCTCTGGGAGACGACCGATGTCTATCCCTGGCGACGCCCGCATGCCTCTCACGCCCTGGCGATGTCCGCATGTCTCTCGCGCCCCGGCGATGTCCGCATGCCTCGTGCCCTGGCGATGTCCGCATACCTCACGCCCTGGCGATGTCCGCATACCTCGCGCCCTGGCGATGTCCGCATATAGTCTAGGCGACAGGCGATTATGTACTACCCAGGCGATCTCATAGTCTTCTAAGCTACAATTTCCTCCCTTTTTTATTTTAAATAAAAACATACTTAGAATTCATTTAAAATATATTCCTTTTATTCCAATTTAATTTTACAGGTCCTTACATTCTCCCCAACAAGAAAAATTTTCGTCCTCGAAAATTGAATTACAAGGAAAAGAGGTATGGATAAGCTTCTCTCATGGGTTCTTCTAACTCGCAAGTTGAATCACCCGATCTCTCATCCCACACCACTTTCACCATGTTGATGGTTGTAACATCCCGCCAAAATCCTTTTCATATTTATATAATGAAAATAAAGGTAAACAAATATATTGAAGTGAACAAAAATATATATATGTAATGAAGTTTCTCCTCACAGGGAGTTTAATACATAATCGGTCAATTCCAAAACTTAAGCAAAATACAGCAAAATAAAGAAAAACGGGCGATCTCTTGATCAGAAAACAGAAAAAGGGGTGATCGCCTAACAGAAACAGAAACAGGCGATCTCCTTCCGGCGACCCCTCACTGAGGAGCTCTACTTCCTGCAACATCATCTGCTCCCGTGTAAAATCATACACGATCATCACAGGTTTAAGAAAACATCCACAAACAAGAACACAGGGTAAGCTAGATATTTTACTGAGAATTTAGATATGAAACTTTAAAATCAAGATAAAACAAATTTAAGACACTCACGTAAAATCCATCAATTTTCCCATTCATTTCACACACTTCACAATTTCATCAAGTTTTATTTGTTTCACATAAATATTCAAGTGTCTACCAATTTCAATGTTTCTCATTTCTCACGTCAGACTTCCACTGACTCATCACACCCCAACACTTGACACTACTTCCGGAAGACTCGTGCGTTGAACTTAGCATCCAGAGACCTGCACCTGTCATACTTCATTGCTGTAATGTTCCCACAGCCATGCGCATCAACATAATCTCGATCTCAATCTCATCACTCTCACAGTATGACAGGGTTAATCCATATAACAGGTCAAGTCAGTTATCTTTCAAACGACTTACCCATACATATGGACCTCCTTCGACTCTCACCAACCGAAGACTTCATCTATGTGACTCCATCATATCAGCAGAGTCAGGATCGTCTCATTCACAGGATACTCACTGATCAATGCACCTCATAACTAATCTCAACACGGTATTTCCTTTCCTTAAAATACTATGTCTTGATCCCACATTCAAACATTCAACACATCATATAACTCTTAAATGAACGATTTCCCATCACAACAACAATCATTCCAAGGTTCAGAAAATATCACATTTCAATCTCAACCAATTTCAAACGACACTAAAACAGGGGATTTCGAAAAACAACGCCAAAATCGGCGATCTCGTCCAAAAACAGGGGATTATGCAATAACAGTTGAAAACCGGCGACCACGTCGCCCCATCATCAAAATCATCTATTATAAGGTTTTTCGTTGAAAATAAGGCTAGCTTCCCTTACCTGGACTAGCGCAAAAACACCAAGAGCTCCGAAAACCCACCGAAGCTTAAAGAGGCTTTCACTCTGTTTTAGCGTCCCGGTCTGGAGAACTTGCAGAGAACCTCCCAGGTGCTCTATGGCAGTCGTCGATAGCCAAGCAGGGACGTGATAAGGCTTGAATCGCAGAGTGAAGGAGAGAAAAGAGAAAGATGAAGGTGCACTCGCTCTTTCACTCTTGAGCCACTGCAACGTTCTTTGCCTCCCCGCAGTGGGTTTTTGAATCCAAGTCTAGTTGTCCACGCATGCTGCTGCCACCACCCCCTCTGCAGGAAAGCCTGTGTGTACGTTTCACTGAACAGTACGACCACGGTGTCTCTTGCGCATGCCAACCACTTCCCTGAACAGTACGGCCGTGGGTGTCTCTTGCGCATGCCAACTTTCTGATGTCACTATTCTGAACCACCCTTTTTGTCCACGTGGCGCGCGTGCAGGACGTTTCATGCTGGGAGCCTGGGTCCCACCTTATCTGTGTGAAACACGACATCGCGCGATAACCTTCCACCGATAACTCATCCTGGAAGACGACCGATCTCTCTCTCTGGAAGACGACCGATGTCTCTCTCTAGGAGACGACCGATGTCGTCTTCTAAGCTACACATTCCTCCCTTTTTATTTTAAATAAAAACATACTTAGAATTCATTTAAAATATATTCCTTTTATTCCAATTTAATTTTACAGGTCCTTACAATGGTCTTGCCTCTGAGCTGTTTACTTTGCCGATCGTCAATCCTGACTGGTTTCGCTTCAAAGGACAAGTCATCCCTGATCTGCACATCGTCCGCTTCCAGCACATGACTAGGGTCTGCCATGTACTTCCTCAGCTGTGATACGTGAAAGACATTATGCAGATTCGCTAAATGGGGAGGTAAGGTGATCTCATAAGCCACTGGATCAATCCTCCTTAAGATCTGATATGGTCCCACGAACTTAGGGGACAACTTCTTTGATCTGATCGCCCGTCCTACACCCTTGGTTGGTGTCACTCTCATGAACACATGGTCTCCTACAGCAAACTCCAAAGGTCTTCTCCTCTGAATCTGCCGACTTTGAGAGGCTTTCATGCTGCCTTGTATCAGTTTCACCTTCTCGGTTGTCTGCTGAACCAACTCTTACTACTCAAATACTTCATCAAATTCCATTGTACATCCCTGCATATGGAATATGCTGCTCCATTGAGCGCCAACTCCAGCATTCACAATCTACTCCCAACCTTGAAGACTTGGTCGAGCAAGCCCAGAACTAGGCTCTTAACAGAACCAGGCCTAGCCTCTGTAGAGAAAAGCGAGCAAGATCCCTTCATCGGAAGGAAAGGGGACAACTGCCTACTGCACATGCCCCCTAGCCAAATCAAACTAGGATCCGAAATATCCTTCTAGGAATCAACTTCTGCATCTTGATCAAAACCGTCCATCGACTTCCCAACTGCTGATCTAATTCTCACGCTCCCTAAAGGGACACCTTTGGTTCACCACTATGCTACATAATTCTGTACCTTATAAAGACAAAGTTCCTGTTGCTGTTACTTTCTAAATCATTATTATGACTTCTTTTGCCAACTCGGTTTCCTACTCCATCCATCCCCCTAGTTGAAGACAAAGCAAGGGATTTGAGGACAAATCCTTTTTCAAGAGGGAGGGGATGATGGAAGAGGGCCAAGCACAACCTTCCATGAAAGGCAAGAGCCAAGTCAAGAGCGTCTAAGACCAAGTTAGGAGCGTCTAAGACAAGCTAAGAGCGTCTAGGACGAGAAGGCCAAGCTAGAAGCGTCTAGGACAAGAAGACTTGGATCAAAGCTATGAATGGGAGAGTGGCATACTAGCACATATTCCGTGAAGGCCCATCAAATGTAGTTTAGCTTTAATTGGGGTGTAAATAGCATAGCCATGTGGACAAATGTTTATTTTTCTGCACATTAGAATTAAGGAGAAGTTAACCTTCCCACTATTCTAGAAAGCCCATGGAGAGGGTGAACTTACAAACTAGACACACCCCTCCCCATGTGCTCACACTTTCCATGTGGCCCATGTGCTTCAAATTTACATTTCATTTGGCTAGCATTAGGGTTGCATTATGGTCCTCCTTAGCCTATAAAAGGAGGAGCCTACACCTTGTATTTTCAAGATTAATATGAGTAAAGTTATGCTGCCAAATTTGTGCCAAGCTTTGCTCTCTCCTAGCTTCTAGGAATTGATCTTCATCTCCTTCACCTATCCAAGGGTTGGCCAAACCTCCCCATTTCCTCACTCTTCATGCACCTTCAAGGCACCCATGCTTCCTAGGAAGGCCTTGCTCACCTCCTCCATAAGCTTCCGCATCCATCATCAACAAGGAACTCCAAAATCCAAAGAAGAGCTCATAGGAATGCTATCATTTGGTTTCTAGAGCTATGGTTCTTCAAAGATGAGTATCTCTTTTCATTTTCTTTTTAAGTTCTTCTTTTCTCCTAGTTGTTCATCTTTATTCCAAGTTGTCTTGCTGTTTTTTGTGTTTTAATATGATTTGAATGCTTGTTTATTCATTTCATTTGGTGGGTTTGTTCAAACTTGTGCTTGAACATCTATTTTCAATTTTGTGTAGGATTCTTGATATATTTGTGTTGCTGTTTTTATTTTTAGGTATTTGAGTCTTGCTTGAAATTTCATTTGGGTCATATGATATTCTTGAGTCTTTTCATTTTATGAATCCATAAGTTTTGTCTAAGTCATGTGTTTCCGTATTTGTCATCAAATCCTAGTAGTACTCTTTTTGATTTATTTGTTTCTTGTTTTTGGTCTGAATGTTTGATCTGAAATCTGTTTTGTGTTGATCCTATGGTGCATTTTTAATTTTATTTTGAGTTCTTATTTGTGTGTTAGATCCACACAAATTCCATCATATTAACTCCATTGTGTTTTTAAGGTATATCATTCTGTTTTTCATTCCAGTTTTCAGAACCCCTTGTTTTTCACTTTTCTGTGCTGACTGTTTTGACTTATGAAAATCACATACATCATCAAAAATTTCTGAGCCTCTGGATTTCACAAATTTGAGGTGTTAGAAAAAGGACAAAAAAAGAACCATCTGAAAAGAAGAAATAGAAAAAAAAAGATAAATATTACAAAAAAAGTGTGCAATCCTGACGTTCCAGCTGGCAGCTCTGAGCACTGATTTTATAAAATTTACCAAAATTAATTGGTATATGCGTTTGGAGTGAAACCAACGCCAAAAGTTTTTTAAGATCTTGTTCTGATTGTGTCTCAATTTTCAGAAGCAAATACAAAAGGGTCAGCTCAGCATAAATCTTTTAAAGATACGCTTTCTGGACCACAACAATATGTGCTTTTCTGTGGTGCTGTTTTTTGGTTTTTAAATCAAATCTAGTGCTATTCCTAGGTTCCTTTTTGTGTGCCATCCATTATTTGAGTACCTTTTATTTGCTTGTCTAATTTCATTTGAACTCTTTCTAGTTGTGTCACATTTAAATTCCATTTGTGTGGTACTGTTTTTCAAATTAATTTGTTTCTTGCTTTCTTTCTTTGGCCTCTAAGCTTGTTGGTGGATTAAATATCAATTGGTACTTGTTGAGTGAGAATTTGACTTGAGGGGAGTCTAGCTTGCTTAATAGGTGCTGGATTGAAGATTTTATTGACCTAATTCCAAGAGGAACAAAGGCAAAGGGCAGCAACAAACACCATACTACAAATACACCACACACTTTGGAAGGCCCAACAAGTAGAAAAGCAACAAAAGGGGTGCAACTAGAAGAACAACAAAAGGGGTGCAAATAGTAAAAGCAACAAAGGGAGTGTCATTTAATTTCTTTGCAATCTTGCTTGTGTTAATTACCTTTTAATTACGTTATTAGACAGTGAGTGTGTCTTCAAGGGCTCCAAGTGTCCAAGAAGCCTCACCTAGGGTCGACTAGTGTAGACCTTACTTGTTTTAGCATGTGTTAATTGTTTTAATTGCTTTCCTTGCTTAATTAGTTACGTTTGGTAATTGTTTTGTTTTGTTTAAGTTCGTTAATTCTTTTGCTTGGTTAATTAGCTAGTTTGCATTGTTTTCTTGCATCAAAATTTGATTTCTTCAACCTAATTGTGTTTTAAGTGGTTTACTAAGAGAAAGCTTTGTGTGAAGACATTAAGGAATAGTCTTTGGCTAAGGCAAGGCTTGGTGTTTAAGTAGTCCATTGTGACTCACCTCCCTTACCTGGAAGACTGACTACCTTCTTTGACTTCCCTAAATTTTCTCAAGGTAAAATATTTCTATACACAAAGGTCTAGTCATGTCTTCTCATTCCTTTAAATCTCTTAAAAGTGAGGTGAAATCCTTGAAATCTCTTTTGGAACAACTTTCCAAGAATATTCAATCAATTTCATCTAAACAATTGGAGAATGAGGCCAAAACTAATGAATTGACTAAATCAAAGGATGAGAAGTCTCACATTTCAAAAAAATTACCTTCTCATGCATCTATCTCTAAAAAGCATGATTCTTTTGGGGAGGGAAGACATGGAAGAGATATAAAAGAACAAGAAAGCCCAAGAGAGGTTAGGGTAGACCTACCCCATTCCCATGGAAAAGAAAATATAGAAACTTGCCTAGATTGGGAAATGAGGGTAGAAAATTGTTTGCTTCCCATAAAGAAAGAAAGGAAAGAAAGATACAAAAGAAAAGAGAGGAAGCCGAAAGGGAAGCTAAAGAAAAAGAAAAAGAAAAAGAAAAGCATGAGAAGACCCTTGAGAAACAAAAGGCGTGGGAGAATAGTGTTCCTTCTCAAAAGGTCATTCAACAAGACAAAAGATTTAAAAATACCTTTGAAAATATGCGTCTTGTTGAACAACCTAGCCTTTCCTTTTGTAAAGGAACACTTGCAAGCATAGTAACAAAAAAAGAGTCTTTAAAAGAAGCTTGCATAGATAAAGATAAAGTGGATTATTTCTCATATGTGCTAGGATATATCACCAAGTGAATGTCAAGTTATTTACAAGCATCTACAAAAACAAATTTTTATGTGAAGTAGTGCCTAAAGAAACTTGTCATGTCCTATTGAGACAACCATTGCCAAGTGTGCAACTTCTCATAAACAATGGTTGTAGCAACGAGACTATCTTTACACATAAGAGAAAAATTCTTCATGAAGGAGAACTCATGGACCAAATTAGAGTTGATAAAACTCTAGAGCTTTTAAAAGGAAAACTTTTGTCACCCATGAGAAAAGATGTTCAAAGACATTACCCTAGATACATTTCTTGTTTTAAAAATGCACCTAAGGTGATGTCTCATGAACTCTATACTCCTTTACCTTTTGCAAATGATCCTTGGGAAGACATAAACCTCAATTTTATCTTAGAGCTTCCTAGGACAACAAAAGGTTTTGATTCCATTTTTATGGATATGGATAATCTCTTCTATATAGAAGTGACAAGTCTTCATGGTTTATCTTCAAGCATAGTATTGGATAGAGCTCCAAAATTTGAAAACCATCATTTGAGGAATCTTTTAGAAAAACTTGAAATTAATTTGTACTCTTCAAATTTTTATCCTCAAAAGAATGGTCAAAATAAATTTGAAAACATAGCTCTTTTTACTATGCCTAGAGAAATCATGAAAGACAATCACAATTCTTGGGATGAGTATCCTTTTGAGCATGCATACAATGGAGTAGTCCACAAGACTACTAATATTTCTACATTTGAAATTGCATGTGGACTTAATCCTCTTTCGCTTTTTAAGTTGTTACCCTTTCCTAAAGGTATTGTGCCTAAGGAAAAGGTAACCAATATTGAAAATTTTCAAATACATAAGAGGATTAGAGAACACATACAACCATCAAAAGAGAAATATTGTACAAAGTTGCCAAAAACAAAAGAAAAACAAAAATGGCAACTTCATACAATTAAGTTCTCTCCAATTGCTCACACTAACACCTTTACTTTGTTTGATGATTTCCATAGGTGGACGTTTGATCCGGGAGGACAAGCCTTGCCGAAACAATAGGCTGCTATCCGAGATCAAATCTGTAGATCTGAGGATAGATCTTCTCAAAGGAGGAGGAGATGATGGACACCATCCAGCCCCATCCATCCCCCTAGTTGAAGACAAAGCAAGGGATTTGAGGACAAATCCTTTTTCAAGAGGGAGGGGATGATGGAAGAGGGCCAAGCACAACCTTCCATGAAAGGCAAGAGCCAAGTCAAGAGCGTCTAAGACCAAGTTAGGAGCGTCTAAGACAAGCTAGGAGCGTCTAGGACGAGAAGGCCAAGCTAGAAGCGTCTAGGACAAGAAGACTTGGATCAAAGCTATGAATGGGAGAGTGGCATACTAGCACATATTCCGTGAAGGCCCATCAAATGTAGTTTAGCTTTAATTGGGGTGTAAATAGCATAGCCATGTGGACAAATGTTTATTTTTCTGCACATTAGAATTAAGGAGAAGTTAACCTTCCCACTATTCTAGAAAGCCCATGGAGAGGGTGAACTTACAAACTAGACACACCCCTCCCCATGTGCTCACACTTTCCATGTGGCCCATGTGCTTCACATTTACATTTCATTTGGCTAGCATTAGGGTTGCATTATGGTCCTCCTTAGCCTATAAAAGGAGGAGCCTACACCTTGTATTTTCAAGATTAATATGAGTAAAGTTATGCTGCCAAATTTGTGCCAAGCTTTGCTCTCTCCTAGCTTCTAGGAATTGATCTTCATCTCCTTCACCTATCCAAGGGTTGGCCAAACCTCCCAATTTCCTCACTCTTCATGCACCTTCAAGGCACCCATGCTTCCTAGGAAGGCCTTGCTCACCTCCTCCATAAGCTTCCGCATCCATCATCACCAAGGAACTCCAAAATCCAAAGAAGAGCTCATAGGAATGCTATCACATGGTCTCCTGCAGCAAACTCCAAAGGTTTTCTCCTCTGATCTGCATAGGATTTCTGCCGGCTTTGAGAAGCTTTCATTCTGTCTTGTATCTGTTGCACCTTCTCGGTCGTCTGCTGAATCAACTCTGGTCCAACCAATACTGCTTCGCCCTCCTGGTACCAACATAAGGGAGTTCTGCATTTCCTCCCATACAGGGCTTCATATGGTGCCATCCCAATACTGGCGTGGTAACTGTTATTATAAGTAAACTCTACCAGCGGCAACACCTCATCCCAACTTCCCAATTGATCCAAGACACACATCCTCAGCAGGTCTTCCAAGGACTGGATCGTTCTCTCTGACTGTCCATCTGTTTGAGGATGATATGCCGAGCTCATTCTCAACTTGGTTCCCAAGCAATCTTGTAAGGTCTGCCAAAACCGTGAAGTGAACCTGGGATCTCTATCCGAAACAATGCTGGAAGGCACTCCATGTAACCTTACAATTTCTCTGATGTACAGCTGTGCCAACTTGGCCATAGGCATCCTCATACTCACCGAAAGAAAGTGAGCACTCTTCGTCAGCCGATCAATGATGACCCAGATTGCATCATGACCCTTTACCGATCTGGGTAAATGGGTAACAAAATCCATGGCAATGTTGTCCCATTTCCACTCAGGGATATCCAGTTGCTGTAACAACCCGCTAGGTCTTTGATGCTCTATCTTCGCCTTCTGACATGTTAAGCAGGTTGTAACGTACTGGGCGATGTCTTTCTTCATGCCCGACCACCAAAATGACTCCTTCAAGTCATGGTACATCTTGTTCATGCCTGGATGTAGGCTAAGGCGACTCTGGTGATCAACCTTCCTCTAGGATCATCTTCTTCAACTCTTCATTTGCAGGTATGCAAATTCTGCCATTAAATCTCAAGACCCCATCATCGCCCATCACAAAGTCTTTAGCCTGGTCGGTCCCTAGTGACTCCATAGTACGCTTCAGACTAGGGTCCTCCAACTGCTTATCCTTTATCACTCCAAGGAAGTCATTAGTTATAGCCAGCTTACTACAACTAATGTGATTTACATGAAATTCTACCCCAAGGTTTAAGTCTCTGAATTGCTCGATCAGTTTCTGCTCTTCCATCATCATGGTGGCTACTTGTATTGATTTTCTACTCAAAGCATCTGCCACTACATTGGCCTTCCCTGGATGATACATGAGTTGAAAATCATAGTCCTTTAGAAACTCCATCCACCTTCTTTGTCTCATGTTTAGTTCCTTCTGATCGAACAGGTATTTCAGGCTCTTATGGTCACTGAACACCTGGAACCGAGCTCCATATAAATAGTGCCTCCAAATCTTCAAGGCAAACACCACAGCCGCCAACTCCAAATCATGAGTAGGATAGTTTCTCTCATGAACCTTGAGTTGCCTTTAAGCATATGCAACCACTCTTTTCTCTTGCATCAAAACACATCCCAAACCCTGATGTGAAGCATCACAGAAGACATCAAAAGGTCTTCCTACCTCTGGGATCACCAGCACTGGAGCACTAGTGAACCTTTCCTTTAGTTCCATGAAGTTCTGCTCACATCGGTCGATCCAAGCAAAAGGTTGATCCTTGCGGGTCAACTGTTTTAAAGGAGCCACTACCTTGGAAAAGTCCTCAATGAACCTCCGATAGTAGCCTGCTAAGCCCACAAAACTCCTTATCTCCGTAACTGTCTTAGGACGTTCCCACTGAAGCATTGCCTCCACTTTGGCTGGATCCACCGAGATCCCCCGGGCAGATATCACGTGTCCTAAGAAGTTGACTTCCTTCAGCTAGAACTCACACTTAGAGAACTTGGCATAGAGTTGCTTCTCCCTCAGAATCTCCAATACTGTCCTCAGATGTTCTTCATGTTCTTCCTCGGTCCTTGAATAAATGAGTATGTCGTCTATGAAGACTACCACAAACTTATCCAAGAAAGGGCGAAAAATCCTATTCATGTAGTCCATGAACAGAGCTGGAGCATTTGTTACTCCAAACGGCATCACCACATACTCATAGTGCCCATAACGAGACCTAAATGCTGTCTTTTGAACATCTTCAGCTTTTACCAAAATTTGGTGGTACCCCGATCTCAGATCAATCTTTGAGAATATCGAGGCCCCATGTATTTGATCCATCAAATCGTCAATTCTAGGTAGGGGGTACTTGTTCTTGATGGTCAACTTGTTCAACTGCCTGTAATCTATACACAGCCGAGACCCTCCATCCTTTTTCTTAACTAGGAGCACTGGAGCCCCCCATGGAGATACACTGGGTCTGATGAATTGTTTCTCCAACAACTCTTCCACTTGCTTCTTTAATTCTACCAACTCGGCTGGAGCCATCCTGTAAGGTGCCATTGACACTGGTCCAGCTCCAGGTACCAAATCAATAGAGAATTCCACTTCCCTCTTAGGAGGTAATCCAGGTACTTCTTCTGGAAATACATCCATGAAATCTTTCACCACATGTATCCTGCTTACGTCCCCTTCATTCTCCACCTCCAACTGAGCTAGGATCATGAAGCACCTCGCTCCTTCTTCCAACACCGACCACCCTCGCTGAGCAGATATCACGTCTGACTCTTGGAGGTCTGGAAACGCTATCTTCTGACTACCGCAGTCTATGAGAACGTGATTGGCAGATAGCCAATCCATTCCCAGGATAACATCCAGGTCCTGAAGAGGTAGGCAGATCAAGTTCACTTTGAATCTACGTCCCTCTACTATCACTGGACATTCGGGGCAAACTGTAGAGGTCAACACCTGTCCTGACGCAGGTGTAGAGACCAACAGTTCGAAAGGTAACTCCTTCACTAGAAGGCCCAACTCGGCTACACACAGGTTTGACACAAAGGAGTGTGTCGCTCCAGAATCAAACAAGGCTTTTACACCTCTACCAGCTATAAAACAAACACCTTGCACGAGGTTACCTGACTGAGACGCCTCCGCTCCTGTCATGGCAAACACTCTCCCTGCTGCCTGAGGTCTGCTGCCTTCCTTCCTCAACTATTGAGGACCAACGGGTTGAGTCATCCTATTCCTACTTGGGCAATCTCTAGAAATGTGCCCCATCTTTTGGCACGTGAAACATCTGGATTTCCAAGGTTGTTGCTGCTGAAATTGGGATGACGCTACTCCCGCCCGATGAGGTGGAGGTCTCGCATAGGGCTTGCTTTGTGGGTGCTGCACCTTGGCCTTCCCACTGGAAGAACCCCCTGGGTGTGACCTGATTACCCGAGAATCACCCTTTTCCAGGGTCTCCACCATCTTCGCCTTCTCTACTAAGGCGTGAAATTCTCTGATGCACATAGGGGCTATGGTCCTCTTCAGCCCATGCTTCAGCCCTTCTTCAAACTTCCTGCACCTCCAAGCCTCGGAGGTCGCCTGGGTATAAAATCGGGCGAGGTCATCCTAAGGACGAATTGCTCTGATACCATTAATGTAACATCCCGCCAAAATGCTTTTCATATTTATATAATGAAAATAAAGGTAAACAAATATATTGAAGTGAACATAATTATATATATGTAATGAAGTTTCTCCTCACAGGGAGTTTAATACATAATCGGTCAATTCCAAAACTTAAACAAAATACAGCAAAATAAAAAAAAAAACAGGCGATCTCCTGATAGAAAACAGAAAACGGCGATCTCCTAACAGATAAGGCGATCTCCTATCAGAAAACAGAAAAAGGGGTGATCGCCTAACAGAAACAAAAACAGGCGATCTCCTTCCGGCGACCACTCACTGAGGAGCTCTACTTCCTGCAACATCATCTGCTCCCGTGTAAAATCATACACGATCATCACAGGTTTAAGAAAACATCCACAAATAAGAACACAGGGTAAGCTAGATATTTTAAAGAGAATTTAGATATGAAACTTTAAAATCAAGATAAAACAAATTTAAGACACCCACATAAAAACCATCAACTTTCTCATTCCCATCACATGACCATCAAGTAATCACATATTTCACAATTTCCTCAAGAGTCTTTCAATTCACATAATTCATCAAGTGTCTACCAATTTCAATGTTTCTCATTTCTCACGTCAGACTTCCACTGACTCATCACACACCGACACTTGACACTACTTCCGGAAGACTCGTGCGTTGAACTTAGCATCCAGAGACCTGCACCTGTCATACTTCATTGCTGTAATGTTCCCACAGCCATGCGCATCAACATAATCTCGATCTCAATCTTATCACTCTCACAGTATGACAGGGTTAATCCATATAACAGGTCGAGTCAGTTATCTTTCAAACGACTTACCCATACATATGGACCTCCTTCGACTCTCACCAACCGAATGACTTCATCTATGTGACTCCATCATATCAGCAGAGTCAGGATCGTCTCATTCACAGGATACTCACTGATCAATACACCTCATAACTAATCTCAACACGGTATTTCCTTTCCTGAAAATACTATGTCTTGATCTCACATTCAAACATTCAACACATCATATAACACTTAAATGAACGATTTCCAATCACCGCAACAATCATTCCAAGGTTCAGACTTTAAAGTATCACATTTCAATCTCAAACAATTTCAAACGACACTAAAACAGGGGATTTCGAAAAACAACGCCAAAACCGGCGATCTCGTCCAAAAACAGGGGATTATGCAATAACAGTTGAAAAACCGGCGACCACGTCGCCCCATCATCAAAATCATCTAACGTAAGGTTTTTTTTGGAAATAAGGCTAGCTTCCCTTACCTGAACTTGCGCCAAAACACCAAGAGCTCCAACACCCACCGAAGCTTAAAGATGCCTTAACTCTACTTTAGTGCCCGGTTTGGAGAACTTGCAGAGAACTCCCCAGGTATCCAAGTGCAGTCGTCACTCGTCGTACTGGTGCTTGGGGATGTCTGAAATGCAGCGCGAAGGAGAGAAAAGAGAAGGATGAAGGTAGACTCACTCTCTCACTCTTGAACCACAGCAACGTCTCCCTCTCAGAAGTGGGTTTTTGAATCTAAACCAACTTGTCCACAAATGCCGCTGCCACCACCCACTCTGCAGGAAGGCTTGCGTGCACGCTTCCTTGAATAGTACAGCCACGTGTGTCTCTGCGCATGCCAACTCTCTGATGTCACTCTTCTGAAACACCATTTTTGTCTACGTGTCGCGCGTGCAGGACGTTTCATGCTGGGAGCCTGGGTCCCACCTTATCTATGTGAATCACGACATCGCGCGATAACCTTCCACCGATGACTCATCCTGGAGGATGACCGATGTCTCTCTCTGGAAGACGACCGATGTCTCTCTCTGGGAGACGACCGTTGTCTCTCTCTGGGAGACGACCGATGTCTCTCTCTGGGAGACGACCGATGTCTATCCCTGGCGACGCCCGCATGCCTCTCGCGCCCTGGCGATGTCCGCATGTCTCTCGCGCCCCGGCGATGTCCGCATGCCTCGCGCCCTGGCGATGTCCGCATACCTCGCGCCCTGGCGATGTCCGCATATAGTCTAGGCGACAGGCGATTATGTACTAACCAGGCGATCTCATAGTCTTCTAAGCTACACTTTCCTCCCTTTTTTATTTTAAATAAAAACATACCTAGAATTCATTTAAAATATATTCCTTTTATTCCAATTTAATTTTACAGGTCCTTACACTTTTCTTCCGATCTTCTTCTTCCATTCTCCTTCTTCCGATCTTCTTCTTCCATTCTTCTCCTTCCGATTTTCTTCTTCCATTCTTCGTCTTCTGATCTTCTGCTTCCATTTTTCTTCTTCCAAACTTCTTCTTCCATTCTTCTTCTTCCGACCTTCTTCTTCCATTCTTCGTCTTCCGATCTTCATCTAACACTTTTCTTCTTCCGAACTTCTTCATCCATTCTTCTTCTTCCGATCTTCTTCTTCCATTTTTCTTCTTCCGGTATTCTTCTACCAATCTTCTTCTTCCGATATTCTTCTTCCATTCTTCTTCTTGAATTCTTCTTCTTCCATTCTTCTTCTTCCGATCTTCTTCTTCCATTCATCTTCTTCCGATCTTCTTCTTCCATTCTTCTTCTTCCGGTATTCTTCTACCAATCTTCTTCTTCCGATATTCTTCTTCCATTCTTCTTCTTCAATTCTTCTTCTTCCAATCTTTTTCTTCCATTCTTCTTCTTCAGATCTTCTTCTTCCATTCTTCTTCTTCAATTCTTCTTCTTCCAATCTTTTTCTTCCATTCTTCTTCTTCAGATCTTCTTCTTCCATTCTTCTTCTTCCAATCTTCTTCCATTCTCCTTCTTCTGATCTTCTTCTTCCATTCTTCTTCTTCCATTCTACTTCTTTCGACCTTCTTCTTCCATTCTTCTTCTTCCGACCTTCTTCTTCCATTCTTCATCTTCCGATCTTCTTCTTCCCTTCTTATTATTCCAATCTTCTTCTTCCATTCTTCTTGTTCGCATCTTCTTCTTCCATTCTTCTTGTTCGCATTTTCTTCTTCCATTCTTCTTCTTCCGATCTTCTTCCATTCTTCTTCTTTCGATCTTCTTCTTCCATTCTTCTTCTTTCGATCTTCTTCATCCATTCTGTTCTTCCGATATTCTTTATTCATTCTGGTTCTTCTGTTCTTTTTCTTCCATTCTGGTTCTTCCGATTCTCTTCTTCAAGTCTTCTTCTACCATTCTTCTCATTTTCGATCTTCTTCTGCCATTCTTCTCATTTTCGATCTTCTTCTTCCATGTTGCTTCTTCCGATCTTCTTCTTCCATTTTGCTTCTTCTGATCTTCTTCTTCCATTCTCCCTCTTCCGATCTTCTTCTTCCATTCTTCTGCTCCCGATCTTCTTCTGCCATTCTTCTCCTTCCGATCTTCTTCTCCCATTCTTCTCCTCCCGATCTTCTTCTTGCATTTTTTGTCTTCCGATGTTATTCTTCCATTCTTCTTCCTCCATTCTTCTTCATTCATTCTTCTTTTTCCATTCATCTTCTTACATTCTTCCACTCCCGATCTTCTTCTTCAATTCTCCTTCTTCCGATCTTCTTCTTCCATTCGTCTTCTTCCGATCTTCTTCATCTATTCTTATTCTTCCGATCATCTTCCAATCTTCTTCTCCCGATCTTCTTCTTCCATTCCTCTTTTTCCATTCTTCTTCTACCGATCTTCTTCTTCCAGTCTTCTTGTTCCGATCTTCTTCTTCCACTCTCCTTCTTCCGATCTTCTTATTTCCTTCTTCTCCTTCCGATCTTGTTCTTCCATTCTTCTTCTTTCGATATTCTTTTTCCATACTTCTTGTTCCGGTCTTCTTCTTCCATTCTTCTTCTTCCGATCTTCTTCTTCCATCCTCTTCTTCCGATCTTCTTCTTCCACTCTCCTTCTTCCGATCATCTTCTTCCTTTCTTCTTCTTCCAATCTTCTTCTTCCGTTCTCCTTCTTCCGTTCTCCTTCTTCCGATCTTCTTCTTCGATTCTTCTTCTTCCGATCTTCTTGTTCCATTCTTCTTCTTCCGATGTTCTTCTTCCTTTCTTCTTCTTCCCCTCTTCTTCATCCATTCTTGTTCTTTCCGATCTTCTTTCATTCATCTTCTTACATTCTTCCACTCCCGATCTTCTTCTTCCATTCTCCTTCTTCCGATCTTCTTCTTCCATTCGTCTTCTTCCGATCTTCTTCATCTATTCTTATTCTTTCGATCATCTTCCAATCTTCTTCTCCTGATCTTCTTCTTCCATTCCTCTTTTTCCATTCTTCATCTACCGATCTTCTTCTTCCAGTCTTCTTCTTCCGATCTTCTTCTTTCCTTCTTCTCCTTCCGATCTTCTTCTTTCGATCTTCTTTTTCCATACTTCTTGTTCCGGTCTTCTTCTTCCATTCTTCTTCATCCGATCTTCTTCTTCCATCCTCTTCTTCCGATCTTCTTCTTCCTTTCTTCTTCTTCCGATCTTCTTCTTCCGTTCTCCTTCTTCCGAACTTCTTCTTCCGTTCTCCTTCTTCCGATCTTCTTCTTCGATTCTTCTTCTTCCGATCTTCTTGTTCCATTCTTCTTCTTCCGATATCTTCTTCCATTCTTCTTCTTCCCGTCTTCTTCATCCATTCTTGTTCTTTCCGATCTTCTTTCATTCATCTTCTTACATTCTTCCACTCCCGATCTTCTTCTTCCATTCTCCTTCTTCCGATCTTCTTCGTCCATTCGTCTTCTTCCGATCTTCTTCATCTATTCTTATTCTTCCGATCATCTTCCAATCTTCTTCTCCCCATCTTCTTCTTCCATTCCTCTTTTTCCATTCTTCTTCTACCGATCTTCTTCTTTCAGTCTTCTTCTTCCGATCTTCTTCTTCCACTCTCCTTCTACCGATCTTCTTCTTTCCTTCTTCTCCTTCCGATCTTCTTCTTCCATTCTTCTTCTTCTTTCGATCTTCTTTTTCCATACTTCTTGTTCCGGTCTTCTTCTTCCATTCTTCTTCTTTCGATCTTCTTCTTCCATCCTCTTCTTCCGATCATCTTCTTCCTTTCTTCTTCTTCCGATCTTCTTCTTCCGTTCTCCTTCTTCCGAACTTCTTCTTCCGTTCTCCTTCTTCCGATCTTCTTCTTCGATTCTTCTTCTTCCGATCTTCTTGTTCCATTCTTCTTCTTCCGATGTTCTTCTTCCATTCTTCTTCTTCCCCTCTTCTTCATCCATTCTTGTTCTTCCGATATTCTTCTTTTATTCTTCTTCTTCCATTCTTTTCTTCCGATCCTCTTCTTCAATTCTTTTTCTTCCATTCATGTTCTTTCGATATTCTTCGTCCATTATTCTTCTTTCGATCTTCTTCTTCTATTCTCCTTCTTTCGATCTTCTTTTTCCATTCTTCTTCTTCCGCTCTTCTTCTTCCATTCTTCTTCTTCCGAACTTCTTCTTCGATTCTTCTTCTTCCGACCTTCTTCTTCCATTCTTCGTCTTCCGATCTTCTTCTAACACTTTTCTTCTTCCGAACTTCTTCTTCCAATCTTCTTCTTCCGATCTTCTTCTTCCATTCTTCTTCTGCCGATCATCTTCTTCGATTCTTCTTTTTCCGATCTTGTTCTTCCATTCTTCATCTTCCGATCTTCTTCTTCCATTCTTTTTCTTCCGAACTTCTTCTTCCATGCTTCCTCTTCCGATCTTCTTCTTCCATTCTCCTTCTTCCAATCTTCTTCTTCCATTCTTCTCCTTCCGATCTTCCTCTTCCATTCTTTTTCTACCGATCTTGTTCTTCCATTCTTCTTCTACTATTCTTCTTCTTCCATTCTTCTTCTTCCGATCTTCTTCTTCCATTCTTCTGCTTCCATTCTTTTTCTTCGGATCATCTTCTTCCATTCTCCTTCTTCCGATCTTCTTCTTCCATTCTTCTTCCTCCAATCTTCTTCCAATCCTTTTCTTACGATCTTCTTCTTCCATTCATCTTCATACGATCTTCCTTTTTCATTCTTCTTCTTCCATTCTTCTTCTTCCGATCTTCTTCTTCCACTCTTCTTCTTCCATTCTTCTTCTTCCGATCTTCTTCGTCCTATCTTCTTCTTACATTCTTCTTCTTCCGATCTTCTTCTTCCATTCTTCTGCTTCCATTCTTTTTCTTCCGATCTTCTTGTTCCATTCCTCTTCTCCTGATCTTCATCTTCCATTCTGCTTCTTCCGATCTTCTTCATCTATTCTTATTCCATTCTTCCGATCTTCTTCTTCCATTCTTCTTCTTCCGATCTTCGTTTTCCGATCTTCTTCTTCCATTCTTCTTCTTCCGATCTTCTTCTTCCATTCTCCTTCGTCCGATCGTCTTCTTCCATTCTTCTTCTTCCGATCTTCCTCTTCCATTTTTCGTCTTCCGATCTTCCTCTTCCATGCTTCTTCTCCAATTCTTCTCCTACTATTCTTTTTCTTCCATTCCTCTTCTTCCGATCTTCATCCTCCATTCTACTTCTTCCGATCATCTTCTTCGTCTATTCTTGTTCAATTCTTCTTCTCACGATCGTCTTCTTCCATTCTTCTTCTCACGATCCTCTGCCTCCATTCTTCATCTTCCGATCGTCTTCTTCCATTCTTCTTCTTCCGATCTTCTGCCTCCATTCTTCATCTTCCGATCGTCTTCTTCCATTCTTCTTCTTCCGATCTTCTGCCTCCATTCTTCATCTTCCGATCGTCTTCTTCCATTCTTCTTCTTGCGATCTACTTCTTCCATTCTTCTTCTTTCGATCTTCTTCTTCCATTCTTCATCTGCATTTCTTCTTCTTCCGATCTTCTTCTGCAATTCTTCTTCTTCCGATCTTCTTCTGCAATTCTTCTTCTTCTTCCGATCTTCTTCTTCCATTCTTCTTCGTCAATTCTTCTTCTTCCGATCTTCTTCTTCCATTCTTCTTCTTTCGATCTTCTTCTTCCCATTCTTCTTCTTCCATTCTTCTTCTTCCATTGTTCTTCTTCTGATCTTCTTCTTCCATTCTTCTTCTTCCGCTCTTCTTCTGCCATTCTTCTTCTTCCATTCTTCTTCTTCCGATCTTCTTCTTCCATTCTTCCTCTTCCATTCTTCTTCTTCCGATCTTCTTCTGCAATTCTTCTTCTTCTTCCTATCTTCTTCTTCCATTCTTCTTCGTCAATTCTTCTTCTTCCGATCTTCTTCTTCCATTCTTCTTCTTCCGATGTTCTTCTTCCATTCTTCTTCTTCCGATGTTCTTCTTCCATTCTTCTTGTTCCGATCATCATCTTCCATTCTTCTTCTTCCAATCTTCTTCTGCCATTCTTCTCCTTCCGATCTTCTTCTTCCATTCTTTTTCTTTCGATCTTCGTTTTCCATTCTTCTTCTTCCAACTTCTTCTTCCGATCTTCTTCTGCCATTCTTCTTCTTCCGATCCACTTCTTCCATTCTTCTTCTTCCGATATTCTTCTTCCGATCTTCTTCTTCCATACTTGTGCTTCCAATCTTCTTCCTCCATTCTTCTTCTTGTGATCTTCTTCTTCCATTCTTCTTCTTCCATTCTTCTTCTTCCGATCTTCTTCTTCCCTTCTTCATCTTTCGATCTTCTTCTTCCATACTTCTTCTTCGGATCTTCTTCTTCGATTCTTCTTCTTCTGATCTTCTTCTGCCATTATTCTTCTTCCGATCTTCTTCTTCGACCATTCTTCTTCTTCCGATCTTCTTCTTCCGTTCTTCTTCTTCCGATCTTCTTCTTCCATACTTCTTCTTCCGATCTTCTTCTTCCCTTCTTCTTCTTCCGATTTTCTTCTTCCCATTCTTCTACTTCCATTCTTCTTCTTCCGATCTTCTTCTTCCATTCGTCTTCTTGAATTCTTCTTCTTCCGATCTTCTTCTTCCATTCTTCTTCTTCCATTCTTCTTCTTCCGATCTTCTTCCATTCTTCCTCTTCCATTCTTCTTCTTCTGATCTTCTTCTTCCATTCTTCTTCTTCCAATCTTCTTCTTCCATTCATCTTCTTCCATTCTTCTTCTTCCAATCTTTTTTTCTGATATTCTTCTTCCGTTCTCCTTCTTCCGATCTTGTTCTTCCGTTCTCCTTCTTCTGATCATGTTCTTCCCTTCTCCTTCTTCCGATCTTCTTCTTCCATTCTCCTTCTTTCGATCGTCTTCTTCCATTCTTCTTCTTCCGATCTTCTTCCGATCTTCTTCTTCCATTCTTTTCTTCCGATTATCTTCTTCTATTCTTCTTCTTCCGATCATCTTCTTCCATTCTTCATCTTCCGATCTTCTTCTTCCGATCTTCTTCTTCCATTCTTCTTCTTCCAATTCTTCTTCTTCCATTCTTCTGCTTCCGATCTTCTTCTTCCATTCTTCTTCTTCTGATCTTCTTCTTCCATTCTTCTTCTTCCGATCTTCTTCTTCCATTCTTCTTCTTCCCATCTTCTTCTTCCATCCGTCTTCTTCTGATCTTCTTCTTCCATTCTTCTTCTTCCGATCCTCTTCTTCAATTGTTCTTCTTCCATTCTTCTTCTTCCGATCCTCTTCTTCAATTATTCTTCTTCCATTCTTTTTCTTCTGATCCTCTTCTTCGATTCCTCTTCATCCATTTTTCTTCTTTCAGTCTTCTTCTTCCATTCTTCTTCTTCCGATCCTCTTCTTCCTACTTCTTCTTCCGATCTTCTTCTTCCATTCTTCTTCATCCATTCTTCTTCTTTCGATCTTCTGCTTCCATTGTTCTTCTTCCGATCTTCTTCTTGACTTCTTCTTCTTTCGTTCTGCTTCTTCCATTCTTCTTCTTCCGTTCTTCTTCTTCCATTCTTCTTCTTCCGATCTTCTTCTTCCCTTCTTCTTCTTCCCTTCTTCTTCTTCCGTTCTGCTTCTTCCAATCTATTTCTTCCGTTCTTCTTCTTCTTTTGATCATCTTCTTCCATTCTTTTTCTTTCGATCTTCTTCTTCCATTCTTCTTCCTCCGATCTTCTTCTTCCATTCTTCTTCTTCCATTCTTCTTCTTCCGATCATCTTCATCCATTCTTCTTCTTCCGATCTTCTTCTTCCATTCTTCTTCTTCCGATCATCTTCTTCCCTTCTTCTTCTTTCGTTCTGCTTCTTCCATCTTCTTCTTCCGTTCTTCTTCTTCTGATCATCTTCTTCCATTCTTCTTCTTCCGATCATCTTCTTCCGATCTTGTTCTTCCATCTTCTTCTTCCGATCTTCTTCGGCCATTCTTCTTGTTCCGATCTCCTTCTTCCATTCTTTTTCTTTCGATCTTCTTCGTCCAATTCTTCTTCTTCCGATTTGTTTCTTCCATTCTTCTTCTTCCGATCTTCTTCCATCTTCTTCTTCCGATCTTCTTCTTCCATGTTCTTCTTCATCCATTCTTCTTCTTCCGATCTTCTTATTCCATTCTTCTTCTTCCGATCTTCTTCTTCCCTTCTTCTGCTTCCCTTCTTCTTCTTCCGTTCTGCTTCTTCCATTCTTTTTCTTCCGTTCTTCTTCTTCCGTTCTCCTTCTTCCATTTTTTTTCTTCCGTTCTGCTTCTTCCATTTTTTTTCTTCCGTTCTACTTCTTCTTCTGATCATCTTCTTCCATTCTTCTTCTTCCAATCTTCTTCTTGCATTCTTCTTCCTCCGATATTCTTCTTCCGATCTTCTTCCATTCTTCTTCTTCCGATCATCTTCTTCCATTCTTCTTCTTCCATTCTTTTTCTTCTGACCAACTTCTTCCATTCTTCTTCTTCCGATCTTCTTCTTCGATTCTTCTTCTCTCGATCCTCTTGTTGCATTCTTCTTCTTCCGATCTTCTTCTTCCATTTTCCTTCTTCCAATCTTTTTCTTCCATTCTTCTCCTTCCGATCTTCCTCTTTCATTCTTCTTCTTCCGATCTTTTTCTTCCATTCTTCTTCTTTCGATCTTCTTCTTCCATCTTCTTCTTTCGATCTTCTTCTTTCGATCCTCTTATTCCATTCTTCTTCTTCCGATCTTCTTCTTCTGTTCTTCTTCTTCCATTCTTCTTCTTCTGATCGTCTTCTTCCATTCTTCTTCTTCCGATCCTCTGCTTCCATTCTTCTTCTTCTGATCATCTTCCATTCTTCTTCTTCCGATCTACTTCTCCTGTTCTTCTTCTTTCGATCTTCTTCTTTCATTCTTCTGCAATTCTTCTTCTTCCGATCTTCTTCTTCCTCCATTCATCTTTTTTTTATCTTCTTCTTCCATTCTTCTTCTTCCGATCTTCTTCTTCCATTCTTCTTCTTCCGATCTTCTTCTTCCATTCTTCTTCTTTTGATCTTCTTCTTCCCATTCTTCTTCTTCCGATCTTCTTCTTCCATTCTTCTTCTTCCGATCTTCTTCTTTCCTTCTTCTCCTTCCGATCTTCTTCTTCCATTCTTCTTCTTTCAATCTTCTTTTTCCATACTTCTTGTTCCGGTCTTCTTCTTCCGATCATCTTGCAATCTTCTTCTCCCGATCTTCTTCTTCCATTCCTCTTCTTCCATTCTTCTTCTACCGATCTTCTTCTTCCAGTCTCCTTCTTCCGATCTTCTTCTTCCACTCTCCTTCTTCCGATCTTTTTCTTCCATTCTCTCTCTTCCGATCTTCTCCTTCCCTTCTCCTTCCTCCTATCTTCTTCTGCCGTTCTCCTTCTTCCGATCTTCTTCTTCCATTCTCCTTCGTCCGATCTTCTCCTTCCCTTCTCCTTCTTCCGATCTTCTTCTTTCGGTCTTCTTCTGCCATTCTTCTTCTTCCATTCCTCTTCTTGCATTCCTCTTCTTCCCTTCCTCTTCTTCCGATCTTCTTCTTCCATTCTTCTTCTTCCGATCTTCTTCTTGCATTCTTCTTCTTCCATTCTTCCTCTTCCATTATTCTTCTTCCATTCTTCTTCTTCTTCCGATCTTCTTGTTCCATGCTTCCTCTTCCCTTCCTCTTCTTCCGATCTTCTTCTTCCATTCTTCTTCTTCCATTCTTCTTCTTCCATCCTTCTTCTTCCATTCTTCTTTTTCGGATTATCTTCTTCCATTCTTCTTCTTCCATCCTTCTTCCTCTATTCTTCTTCTTCCGATCTTCTTCTTCCATTGTTCTTCTTCCGATCTTCTTCTTCCATTGTTCTTCTTCCGATCTTCTTCTTCCATACTTCTTCTTCCAATCTTCTTCTTCCATTGTTCTTCTTCAATTCTTCTTCTTCCATTGTTCTTCTTCAATTCTTCTTCTTCCGATCTTCTTCTTCCATTCTTCTTCTTCCAATCTTCTTCTGGCATTCTTCTTCCATTCTTCTTCTTCAATTCTTCTTCTTCTGATGTTCTTCTTCCATTCTTCTTCTTCCGATCTTCTTCTGCCATTCTTCTTCTTGCGATCTTGTTCTTCCATTCTTCTTCTTCCGATCTTCTTCTCCCATTCTTCTTCTTCCGATCTTCTTCTTCCATTCTTCTTCTTCTTCTGATCTTCTTGTTCCATGCTTCCTCTTCCCTTCCTCTTCTTCTGATCTTCTTCTTCCATTCTTCTTCTTCGATCTTTCTTCTTCCATTCTTCTTTTTCCGATTATCTTCTTCCATTCTTCTTCTTCCATCCTTCTTCTTCCATTGTTCTTCTTTCGATCTTCTTCTTCCATTCATTCTTTTTCCATTCCTCTTCTTCCGATCTTCTTCTGCCACTCTTCTTTTTTTGGTCTTCTTCTTCCATTCTTCTTCTTCCGATCTTCTTCCTCCATTTTTCCTCTTCCATTCTTCTTGTTCCATTCTTCTTCTTCTTTCGATCTTCTTCTTCCATGCTTCCTCTTCCCTTCCTCTTCTTCCGATCTTGTTTTTCCATTCATCTTCTTCCGATCTTCTTCTTCCATTGTTCTTGTTCCGATCTTCTTCTTCCATACTTCTTCTTCCATTCATCTTCTTCCGATCTTCTTCTTCCAATTTTCTTCTTCCAATTTTCTTCTTCAATTCTTCTTCTTCCGATCTTCTTCTTCCATTCTTCTTCTTCCGTTCTTCTTCTTCCCCTCTTCTTACGTGTCTAGTTCTGGGATCGGGAGCACCAGGCTTACCAACGGTTTTACTGCCTTACCCTAGGAGTTACTACCGGGAACACCCTTACCGGCTGACCAACGCTCCTCACTAAACCAACGCTCATTACATTATAGAGTTAATTAAACTATTATCTTAAAGATTGGAGCAGGAAAGATTACACAACAGAAATATAGTGCATAAAATAATAATCATATAACAGTCACCAGCCAAGCGTCCTCAGATATCCTCTCGGATCAGTCACCACCAGCACCGATTAAGTGCTAATGGCTCTGATACCAGTTGATACCAGAGTCCAGGCGGAATATATTAAAAGTGTGTAAAACAATTTCATATAGTGAAAACATAGTAATTTTAAGAAGAAAGACTTACAAAGACAGGGTATTAAGCAATTCTTTGATCTTTTGACAAATATTACAAGCTTCTGAAGAATATTCCAGAATGGGGTTTTTACACGGAATTTTGAATACAAGACTTAGAATTCTATTGCAAAGAGGTAATGACTTAGTTCTAGGATGAAGGTTGCCTAAGTTCTGCCTTCTTCAATGCATTCTTAGTCCTATTTATACAACTTGCAAACTGGCGGATTTCAAATTCTCGCTCAGCTGCGGAATTCAAAATTTTATTTTACACTATTCAGAGACTTTCTTTATTCAGAGTGGAGTCACTTCTTGTCTGCCACGCTTGTGAAAGAGTCTCTTCTTTGTCATAGTGGAGTCACTTCTGGTCTGCCACACTTTTAGGTTTTATTTGGATGCTTGTGCCAAGATGCTCGTTGAATGCCGTCTTGTCACTTTGCTTTTACCAGCTGCAGCTTTTGTCTTTTATAGGTCCAGACCATAGCAGTCGTCTTCGTTCTGATAAAATGGATCAGAACAACTTTCTTCGTCTTCATCATCTGACCCAAGAGAAGATAAGGCCTCTAATAGTGTTGCTCTTAATTCTGCCTTGGTCTTTCCTTTAGATAATGATGCAAGCTTTTTCTGTGCTGCTGCTTGCTTTTCTAGTGTTTTTGGGGAAGTCATCGGACCATTCTTCCATCGGCGAAATTTTTCGTCTAGGAACTTTATGTCAAATTTTTTCCACCAAGAGATTTTTATTTTTAGACACAAGTGCCGGGGAAATGGTATAGGTTTGTGCTGATGAATCTCATATATATGCTGAACAATCCATCCCACTCCCATTTTACAACAAAAATTTATTAATTTAAGATGAGTCGGCATTTCTGGATTCAGCTCTTTGTAATTATTATAATATTTTAAAAGTTGTGGAGGGAAGATGGCTCTAGTAGGTCCAATCCAACAGAACCATTCTTGAAACCAGGCCGGAATCTCGGTACTTAATACATTTACGTGATCAAAAGAAATATACCAAGAGAGCCGGTTATTAAGGTCATACAAGATATTATACCAGGCTTGCTGGTAATCAAAATAGGTGAATGAGGCCGGCTCAAAAACCCTTGAAAATCTTTTCTCTGTTATGGGTTTTTGATTCCAGTCTTTCTCGGATAAAATCCTTTTAATTCGTAATTTAGAGAAGCAGGTAGTTGTTTGATCTTTATCGTATACGGGGGTAATCTCAGCGGACCGGGTATCTATTAGTATTAACTGATAAAACCTTTTGGTCTTTTTAAGTGATTCCCATGGGATCCAAGCCCATTGGGGAGCAAAATATTTAGGGATTATTTGAGAGGGGTCAACCTCTTCCATGTGGGGTTCTAGGACCGCCAGAGTTTTACACGACTCTTTTAAAACAGAATCCACTGGGGAATCTTTTGATGTGTCGGGAAGTGTCCCTAACACAGTAAATTTTGAAGGGGACGAGATAGAAGGGGGAAGAATCCTTCCATCGATCTTTTTAGAAAGTTTTGAGGCAGTGGACGAACTTGTCCCTGACTCTATTAACTTTTTAGAGGCCAGAGGGGCAAAATCGTCTAACGATAAACCCCGGGATTTTGATTTTTCAGCCATGTCCCTGCAAAAATTCTCTTGTTAAAAAATCAGGAATGGAATTATTAACTCCTTTTATAAATTCTATTTTAAAATCAAAACAAGACAAAATACTTTGCCATCTAGCAAAAATTTGTTTTGAAACAATATTTTTAACATCCTTTTCTAAAATCTCTTTAGCAGATTTGCAATCTATTCGTTATAGAAATGGTTTGTTTATTAAATCATTTTGAAATTTTGTTATACATAAAACAATAGAAAGAATTTCCTTTTTAACCGTACTATATTTTTTGTTGCGTTTCATTCCATGCTCCAGAATGATATTTTATTATCTGTTCAGGATAATTTTTTATTTTTTGTTTTAATATTCCTCCGAATCCTAATTCAGAGGCGTCTGTCTCAACTATTAGTCTGCTTCAGGATTTTGGATTCCCAAACAGGGAAGATTATTTACTAAGGTTTTGATTTTCTTTACAGCCATAGTATGTTCTGTTTCCCAAGGTTTTGGGTTTTTTCTTAACCTTTTATATAATGGTCTAGCAACTATTCTTATTTCAGGAATAAAATCTGACACATAATTTAAACATCCTAAAAATCTTTGGAGTTGAGTTTTATTGGTTATTTCATCAGGAAACCTTTTTGCAAATTCTATACTTCTAGTTATAGGTACCTTGCCATATTTCATGGCCTAAAAATCTGATTTTTGTCTCGCCTATTGTCATTTTTTTACTAGATATTACCAGTCCATTCTTTTTACTAAATCTTTAAAGGTTCTTAAATGTTTTAGATGTTGTTCCAGGGAATTAGAGTATATTAATACATCATCTAGATATACTATCCCGAATTCTGAGTATGGTAGTAGTATATTATTCATTATGTTTTGAAATTCGGACGGAGCGTTCTTTAAACCCATAGGCATAACGTTCCATTCATAGTGTCCAAAGGGAACTACGAAGGCTGTTTTATATTTATCTTTTTCATTTATCTTAATTTGATAATAGCCAGATTTCATATCGAATTTTGAAAAGATTAATGCATTGTATAAATTTTTAATTAATTCTTGCTTATTTGGTAAAGGATATCTTATCCATTTTAATACATTGTTAAGGGGTTTATAGTTTATTACCATGCGAGGTTCTCTTCTTTCCTTTTCATTAGCGTTATTAACATAGAAGGCCGCGCAACTCCATGGCGATTTACTTGGCCTTATTAATTTCTTATCTAAAAACCTTTTAACTTCTTCTTTACATAGTTTTAGGGTTTCTTGGTTCATTTGAACCGGTTTTGCCTTAGTAGGGATATCTGTTTCTTTAAAATCATCATTATATGGGAGACTTACTTCGTGAGTTTTTCTACCCCAAAAAGTCGTAGGTATCTCGGCGCATACTTCTGTTTTAAATTGGCTTGTAATATTTTCTAGTTTATCCTTATTAAATTTTATATCCTTTTCTATATTTTCATATTGTAACTTTTTTTTCAAAAACTTTATTTGCGAATCTTTATTTTTTATCAGACTAATAAAATCTTCTTCCTGGGTTTTTAAGGTTTTTATTTCTTTTTTTTCTTGGATCTAAAAAAGTAAATAATATATTTCCCGATGATATTCCTTTTTCTGTTACGGAAAAGGGATGTATCTGTGTTAAAAAGGGGGTTCCTAAAATTATATCTTCGTTTAGTTCTTTAGCAAGGATAAAATTTGTCCTATAGCATTTTCCGTTGTTACATATCTGTGCATTTGTTAGTTTATATTCTACTCCTAATTTTGTACTATTAGCAGATCAGAGTTGCTGAGTAGTTTTTTCATAGTATTGAGTAGGTATTAATCCTTCCTGTATACAATTTAAATCGGCTCCAGAGTCTATTAGGGCCGTAAATTCTTTATGAAAAGAGTTTCCTATTTTTAACGTTATTTTTACCTTCCATTTTTGTTGGTAGGCTTTTACCTGAGCCACAAAATCTTGGCCCGATGTTGAAGCCACAAAGTTTTGACCTGCTTTTGACTCCTGTAATTCTATTAAGTCTAATTTTATTATACGTATTTCTTCTTTTAATAATTTTATTTCTCTATGAAGGTCATTTGCGGTTATTTTTCTTTCTTCTTGTTTTGCTCGTTGTAGAATTTTGTTAAAATTATAGCCTGTAAAGATCTCTTTATCTTTCTTTTGTTCTCGATCTTCGGTTTCTAAAATTTCATTTTTTATCTTAGTTAGCCAATGAAATTTTTCTTCAGGATTTTCTATTAAATCTACCATCTCCTAGGCTCGTTTTGTTTCACTGGATATTACGTTGATTTGATAGCGACAACTACACTCTTCACCACAGTTATCTTTGTCGCAATCTTCTATAGATTCCTCTTCTGAATCTTCATTTATTTCTTCTATGATCTCCTCTTCTTCGTCAGAGGATTCTAATAAAATCTTGGCTATTTGTTCTCTTAATTCTTCGCTCATATCTAACTTGTTAATTTTTTCTTTTACTCTACAGTCTTTCTTATAGTGGCCATATCGTCCACACTTAAAACATATTACTTTATTTGTATTTTGTATTGGACTATTATTTTGAGGTTTTGGGATGGTTTTAGTAGAGCTTATTTTATTCTAGGGTTTTCTAGGAATATTTTTCTGAATTTTTTGTTTTACCATCTTTCTTCTGGAGTTTGACGGAGGAGTTATCTTTTCGTACCCATATTGGGCACAGAAATCTCCTAATTCTCTTATGCCTAATTGTTGATTTTTCTTTATTCGATTTTCTATTTTCATAGCATTGCACAATGCTATTCCTGTGTTTTTAACCATAGCACTAATTCTTCCATTGGTAAGATCTTTTAGAGTCGTATCTGGGTATTCCGTTTGGAGATTTTCTTTAACCTTTTCCGCAAAGACTAAAGGTAGTCCTGCTACAAAACGTTCTTTCCAATATGGTTCTCGACAATCCTCCCGTGTCAGAACCATAGACATAAAATTATCAACATACCATCTAAAGTCTCCTAGAGTTGGACACCTTAGATTATGTAATAGAATTGAAGTTCTTTCATCGAAGATTTTGGGGTCTCCGATAAAGTTATGAATAATGGCCGTAACCAAGGTTTCTACCATTAGGGGAATTTGTCCATTTTCTTCGTTTTTAACGCAGGTAGTAATGTATAATCTATTCTCTGAATTGAGATAATTATCCCACCATCCTTTTAAAATGCCAGTAAAACCGGCCACTATTAATTTTATTGTTTGTTCTTCGGAATGTTTTACCCTATAGGCTGAAGCGGCCATTGTTAATTCATGGGTTTTGCGAAGAATCTGATGGTCGGTCATACCATCAATATTCCATTATGTTATCCCATTGCCGTCAAAGGCAGATGGGTGTTCTAATTCCCATTCTTCAAACTGAATATCGGGAAGAGTGGGTCTCTTATAAAAATTTCTACTGGTTGGGAATGTTTGTGGGGCCTTTCCCCTATTTATTTTATTGATTGATTCGTCTTCTTCAGTAAGAACATTTATTTTTGAAATTTTTAACTCATCTAGCTTTTTATTAATCTCATCTAATGCAGAATTTGCATCTCTTCCAATTTTTAATTCTTTTAACTCGTCTTCAGAGAATTTAAATGGTTTTATTAAAGATTTTCCCAATCTTTCCGATTGTTTGTTAAGAATTTTAGGTTTTGATTCGGGTTCAGTTTTTTCCATTTGATGTAAAAGTTGGTTAGTGTAATTTAATTGGGAATGAATATTTTGAATGTCTTTTATTTGAATTTCTCTTTTTTCTCCTATCATTTTGAAGGGAGAGGCAATGACCTCTTTATTTTCAATATTGGGGAATTTTACTTCCTCTAGAGGAGGAATAATACTGGAGACTTCTCCTTTAGCGGTTTTCCATATTTTTTCTCCTGATTTTATAACTTTTATCATCTGAAAATAATTATGTTCGAACCATTCAAAGAAGAACACATTTATTTTGACGATATTCATGTAGTCGTAATATTCTTCTCTTATTTTAGCCCGTTCTTCATCACTAAAATTTTTATAAAACCAATCCTTTTTCTTTTTATTGGCACTACTTACGAAATCTTCTTGAAGCATTCTTTTATTAATTTCAAATGTCTTTATGACATTTAACTGACTAAAGTCAGATTTAGTTGGTGAGTCCTGTGATCGAGCCGAGGTGTAATGGGTTTCTTCGGGCTCAAATTTCGGGGTGGGTATGGTATGATCTGGATGTAATCCTTGCATTACCAACCCTCTAGGTATTGAAAAACTTCGCCTATCTATGGATGGTCTGGTTAGACTAAATTCAGATCTTGCCATTGAGCGTACTCTTCTTAAGTTTTCTCTTAAAGGAGCAAAGGTAATTTCTACTGCTCCCGATTTAAATTCTGTTATAGCGTCTACTTCGCTAGGGGTAGGAGGAATTGGAGGTAGTATGTCTTCTAATCTCCATTTTAATCCACTGGTTACCTCATCATGTCTTAGTACCCGAGGGACCGAGGCATTTACCCTTTCTGGATTTACCAATAATAGGGTAGTTTCGTCTTTAGGAGATATTAATAAAGCCTGGGGGGCTAATTGGGTTTTCATTACTTTATAATAGAGACGATATATTATAGTAATAGGAATTGCTCTAGGATTCCAACCATCGTCCTTCATCTTAATATCTAAAATAATATTGTAATTAGTTTCGTGAAAGCTTTTAAGAGATACCGAGTAATTAGGGTAATTATTAATATAAACCGGTCCTTCGTGGAGATTGGTTTCAAAGATGGCCAAGATCTGATCATTCAAATTTTTTGGCCTATTATCTCTTAAAACTGCAAATAATGGAGTATCGATTCCTTGCCTAAACAAGGGTTTAATAGCTATTTGAATCGATTCTATATGTAAATACTAGTAATCTTTTATATGTTCGGCTATTAGAGCTCGTGAGATTAATGGTATAGACTCTTGGGTTTGTTTTAAATCGATCTCTTTTTCGACAGTTTTAATTACATATTCGCTTTTAAACATGTCTGATATTTTAGTTTTGTAAAGAGAGGAAATTTCTAACTTGGGAAGTTTCCATTTATTAAGTTGGGATTCTATTTCTGGGATTCTTAGCTCATGATGTAATATATGATTATTATTTTCTTCACTAGATTCTCCTACTTCTTCTTCCTTTTCCTTTCCTTTAGACAACATTTTAATTAACCTAGACATAACTTACGTGTCTAGTTCTTGGATCGGGACCACCAGGCTTACCAACGGTTTTACTGCCTTACCGTAGGACTTACTACCGGGAACACCCTTACCGGCTGACCAACGCTCCTCACTAAACCAACGCTCATTACGTTATAGATTTAATTAAACTATTATCTTAAAGATTGGAGCAGGAAAGATTACACAGCAGAAATATAGTGCATAAAATAATAATCATATAACAGTCATCAGCCAAGCGTCCTCAGATATCCTCTCGGATCAGTCGCCACCAGCACCGATCTTCTTCTTCCATTCTTCTTCTTCCAATCTTCTTCTTCCACTCTTCTTCTTCCGTTCTTCTTCTTCCATTCTTCTTCTTCCGATCTTCTTCTTCCATTCTTCTTCTTCCAATCTTCTTCTTCCATTCTTCTTCTTCCGATCTTCTTCTTCTTTTCTTTCCTTCCGATCTTCTTCTTCCATTGTTCTTCGTCCGATCTTCTTTTCGATTCTTCTTCTTCCATTCTTCTTCTTCCGATCTTCTTCCATTCTCCTTCTTCCGATCTTCTTCTTCCATTCTTTTTCTTGCGATCATCTTCTTCCATTCAACTTCTTCTAGTCTTATTCTTGTAAACTTCTTCCATTCTTCTTGTTCCGACAATCTTCTTCTTTTCTTTCCTTCCGATCTTCTTCTTCCATTCTTCTTCTTCCGAACTTCTTCTCCCATTCTTCTTCTTCCATTCTTCTTCTTCCGATCGTCTTCTTCCATTCTTCTTCTTCCGATCGTCTTCTTCCATTCTTCTTCTTTCGATCTTCTTCTTCCATTCTTCTTCTTCCGATCTTCTTCTTCCTTTCTTCTTCTTCCGATCTTCTTCTTGCATTCTTCTTCTTCCCCTCTACTTCGTCCCATCTTCTTCTTCCACTCTTCTTCTTCCCTTCTTCTTCTTCCAATCCTCTTCTTCCGATCTTCTTCTTCCATTCTTCTCCTTCCTATCTTCTTCTTCCGATCTTCTTCTTCCATTGTTCTTCTTTCGATCTTCTTCTTCCACTCTTTCTCTTCCATTCTTCGTCTTCCATTCTTCTTCTTTCGATCTTCTTCTTCCATTCTTCTTTTTTCGATGGTCTTCTTCTATTCTACTTCTTCTGTTCTTCTTCTTCTGATCTTCTTCTTCCATTCTTCTTCTTCCGATCTTCTTCTTCTGATCATCTTCTTCCATTCTTATACTCGCGATCTTCTTCTTCCACTCTTCTTCTTCCAATCTTCTTCTTCCATTCTTCTTCTGCCGATCTTTTTTTTCTAATCATCTTCTTCCATTCTTCTTCTCGCGATCTCCTTCTTCCATTCTTCTTCTTCCGATCTTGTTCTTCCATTCTTCTTCTGCGGATCTTCTTCTTCTGATCATCTTCCATTCTTCTTCTCGCGATCTCATTCTTCCATTCTTCTTCTTCCGATCTTCTTCTTCCATTCTTCTTCTGCCGATCTTCTTCTTCTGATCATCTTCTTCCATTCTTCTTCTCACGATCTTCTTCTTCCATTCTTCTTCTTCCTTTCTTCTTCCTCCGATCTTCTTCTTCCGATCTTCTCCTTCCATTCTTCCTCATCCATTATTCTTCTTCCGATCTTCTTCTTCCGTTCTCTTTCTTTCGATCATCTTCTTCTATTCTTCTTCTTGCGATCTTCTCCTTCCCTTCTTCTTCTTCCATTCTTCTTCCTTCGATCTTCTTCTTCCATTCTTCTTCTTTCGATCTTCTTCTTCCATTGTTCTTCTTCCGATCTTTTTCTTGTTTTCTTTCCTTCCGATCTTCTTCTTCCACTATTCTTCTTCCATTCCTGTTCTTCCACTCTTCTTCTTCCGATCTTCTTCTTCCATTCTTCTTCTGCCGATCTTGTTCTTCTAATCATCTTCTTCCATTCTTCTTCTCGCGATCTCCTTCTTCCTTTCTTCTTCTTCCGATCTTCTTCTTCCATTCTTCTTCTGCCGATCTTCTTCTTCTAATCATCTTCTTCCATTCTTCTTCTCGCAATCTTCTTCTTCCATTCTTCTTATTCCGATCTTCTTGTTCCATTCTTCTTCTGCCGACCTTCTTCTTCTGATCATCTACTTCCATTCTTCTTCTCGCGATCTTCTTCTTCCATTCTTCTTCTTCCTTTCTTCTTCCTCTGATCTTTTTCTTCCGATATTCTTCTTCCCATCTTCTCCTTCCATTCTTCCTCATCCATTATTCTTCTTGCGATCATCTTCTTCTTCTCCTTCTTTCGATCATCTTCTTCCATTCTTCTTCTTCCGATCTTCTCCTTCCCTTCTTCTTCCTTCGATCTTCTTCTTCCATTCTTCTTCTTTGGATCTTCTCCTTCCATTCTTCTTCTTGCGATCTTCTTCTTCCATTCTTCTTCTTCCGATCTTCTTCTTCCATTGTTCTTCTTCCGATCTTTTTCTTGTTTTCTTTCCTTCCGATCTTCTTCTTTCACTATTCTTCTTCCATTCTTGTTCTTCCGATCTTCTTCGTCCATTTTTGTTCTTCCGATCTTCTTCTGCCATTCTTCTTCTTTTCTTTCCTTCCGATCTTCTTCTTCCACTTTTCTTCTTCCATTCTTCTTCTTCTGATATTCTTTTTCCGATCTTCTTCTTCCATTATTCTTCTTCCAATCTTCTTCTTCCATTGTTCTTCTTCCGATCTTCTCCTTCCATTCTTTCTCTTCCATTCTTCTTCTTCCGTTCTCCTTCTTCCGATCATCTTCTTCCATTCTTCTTCTTCCGATCTTCTCCTTCCATTCTTTCTCTTCCATTCTTCTTCTTCCGATCTTCTCCTTCCATTCATTCTCTACCATTCTTCTTCTTCCGATCTTCTTCTTCCGTTCTCCTTCTTCCGATCATCTTCTTCCATTCTTCTTCTTCCGATCTTATCCTTCCATTCTTCTGCTTGCAATCTTCTTCTTCCATTCTCTTTCTTCCGATCTTATTCTTCCATTGTTCTTTTTCCGATGTTCTTCTTCCATTCTTATTCTTCCTTTCTTCTTCTTCCGAGAAGAACAATGGAGGAAGATGATCGGAAGAAGAAAAATGGAAGAAGAAGATCGGAAGAAGAAGAATTGAAGAAGAAGGTCGGAAGAAGAAGAATGGAAGAAGAAGATCGGAAGAAGAAGATAGGTAGGAGAAGATCGGAAAAAGAAGATAGGAAGGAGAAGAATAGAGGAAGAAGATCGAAAGAAGAAGAATTCAAGAATGGAAGAAGAAGATCACAAGAAGAAGATCGAAAAGAGAAAAATGGAAGAAGATGATCGGAAGAAGAACAATGGAAGACGAAGATTGGAAGAAGAAGAATGGAAGAAGAAGATCGGAAGAAGAACAATGGAAGAAGAAGATCGGAAGAAAAAGAATGGAAGAAGAAGATTGCAAGAATAAGAATGGAAGGAGAAGATCGGAAGAAGAAGAATGGAAGAAGATGATCGGAAGAAGGAGAACGGAAGAAGAAGATTGGAAGAAGAAGAATGAAGAGAAAGAATGGAAGGGGAAGATCGGAAGAAGAACAATGGAAGAAGAAGATTGGAAGAAGAAGAATGGAAGAAGAAGATCGGAAGAAGAATATCGGAAGAAGAAGATCGAAAGAAGAAGAATGGAAGAAGAAGATCGGAAAAAGAAGAATGGAAGAAGAAAAATGTTAGAAGAAGAAGAGCGGAAGGAAAGAATGGAAGGGGAAGATCGGAACAAGAAGAATGGAAGAAGAAGATTGAAAGAAGAAGAATGGAAGAAGAGGATCGGAAGTAGATCAATGGAAGAAGAAGATCGGAAGAAGAAGACCGGAAGAAGAAGAAAGGAAGAAGAAGAAGGGAAGAAGAAGATCGGAAGAAGAAGAATGGAAGAAGATGATCGGAAGAAGAAGAATGGAAAAAGAAGATCGAAAGAAAAAATATGGAAGAAGAAGATCGGAAGATAAAGAAAGGAAAAAGAAGATCAGAAGAAGAAGAAAGGAAGAAGAAGAATGGAAGAACAAGATCGCAAGAAGAACAATGGAAGAAGATGATCGGAAGAAGAAAAATGGAAGAAGATCGGCAGAAGAAGAATGGAAGAAGAAGATCGGAAGAAGAAGAACGGAAGAAGAAGATCGGAAGAAGAAGATAGGTAGGAGAAGAATGGAAGAAGAAGATCGGAAGAAAAAGAATGGAACAAGAAGATCGGAAGAAGAAGATAGGAAGGAGAAGATCGGAACAAAAAGATAGGAAGGAGAAGAATGGAAGAAGAAGATCGAAAGAAGAAGAATTCAAGAATGGAAGAAGAAGATCGGAAAGAAAAAAATGGAAGAACATGATCGGAAGAAGAAGAATGGAAGAAGAAGATCGGAAGAAGAAGAATGAGAGAAGATCATCGGAAGAAGAGGAATGGAACAAGAAGATCGGAAGAAGAACAATGGAAGAAGAAGATCGGAAGAAGAACAATGGAAGAAGAAGATCGGAAGAAGAACAATGGAAGAAGAAGATCGGAAGAAGAACAATGGAAGAAGAAGATCGGAAGAGGAAGAATCGAAAAGGAGATCGGGAGAAGAAGAATGGAAGAAGAAGATCGGAAGAAGAAGAATGGAAGAAGAACATCGGAAGAAGAAGAATCGAAAAGAAGATCGGATGGAAGAAGAAGATCGGAAGGAAAGAAAAGAAGAAGAAGATCGGAAGAAGAAGAATGGAAGAAGAAGATTGGAAGAAGAAGAATGGAAGAAGAATATCGGAAGAAGAAGAATGGAAGAAGAAGATGGGAAGGACAATAAGGGAAGAAGAAGATCAGAAGAAGAAGATCGGAAGAAGAAGAATGGAAGAAGAAGAATGGAAGAAGAAGATCGGAAGAAAAAGAATGGAAGAAGAAGATCAGAAGAAGAAGAATGGAAGAAGAAAAGTGGAAGAAGAAGATCAGAAGGAAAGAAAAGAAAAAGAAGATCGGAAGAAGAAGAATGGAAGAAGATATCGGAAGAAGAAGAATGGAAGAAGAAGATCGGAAGAAGAAGAATGGAAGAAGAAGAGTGGAAGAAGAAGATTGAAAGTAAAGAAAACTAGAAGAAGATCGGAAGAAGAGGAATGGAAGAAGATGATCGGAAAAAGAAGAATGGAAGAAGAAGATATGAAGGAGAAGAATGGAAGAAGAAGATCGGAAGAAGAAGAGTGGGAGAAGAAGATTGAAAGTAAAGAAAACGAGAAGAAGATCGGAAGAAGAGAAATGGAAGAAGAAAAGTGGAAGAAGAAGATCGGAAGTAAAGAAAAGAAAAAGAAGATCGGAAGAAGAAGAATGGAAGAAGAAGATCGGAAGAAGAAGAATTGAAGAAGATATCGGAAGAAGAAGAATGGAAGAAGTAAAGTGGAAGAAGAAGATCGGACGTACAGAAAAGAAAAAGAAGATCGGAAGAAGAAGAATGGAAGAAGAAGATCGGAAGAACAAGAATGGAAGAAGAAGATCGGAAGAAGAAGATCGGAAGAAGAAGAATGGAAGAAGAAGATTGAAAGGAAAGAAAACAAGAAGAAGATCGTAAAAAGAGAAATGGAAGAAGAGGATCGGAAGAAGAATAATTGAAGAAGAAGATAGGAAGGAAAAGAATGCAAGAAGAAGAATGGAAGAAGATGATCGGAAGAAGAAGAATGGAACAAGAAGAACGAAAGAAGAAATATAGAAGAAGAAGATCGGAAGGAAAGAAAAGAAGAAGAAGACCGGAAGAAGAAGAATATCGGAAGAAGAAGAATGGAAGAAGAAGATTGGAAGGACAAGAATGGAAGAAGAAGATCAGAAGAAGAAGATCGGAAGAAGAAGAATGGAAGAAGAAGATCGGAAGAAGAAGAATGGAAGAAGAAGATCGGAAGAACAAGAATGGAAGAAGAAGATCCGAAGAAGAAGAATGGAAGAAGAAGATCGGAAGAAGAAGAATGGAAGAAGAAAAGTGGAAGAAGAAGATCAGAAGGAAAGAAAAGAAAAAGAAGATCGGAAGAACAGGAATGGAAGAAGATATCCGAAGAAGAAGATCGGAAGAAGAAGAATGGAAGAAGAAGAGTGGAAGAAGAAGAGTGGAAGAAGAAGATTGAAAGTAAAGAAAACAAGAAGAAGATCGGAAGAAAAAGAATGGAAGAAGATGATCGGAAAAAGAAGAATGGAAGAAGAACATAGGAAGGAGAAGAATGGAAGAAGAAGATCGGAAGAAGAAGATTGAAAGTAAAGAAAACAAGAAGAAGATCGGAAGAATAGAAATGGAAGATGATGATCGGACGAAGAATAATTGAAGAAGAAGATAGGAAGGAGAAGAATGGAAGAAGAAGATCGGAAGAAGAAGATAGGAAGGAGAAGAATGGAAGAAGAAGATCGAAAGAAAAAGAATGGAAGAAGATGATCGGAAGAAGAAGAATCGAAAAGAAGATCGGAAGAAGAACAATGGAAGAAGAAGATTGGAAGAAGAAGAATGGAAGAAGAAGATTGGAAGAAGAATATCGGAAGAAGAAGATCGGAAGAAGAAGAATGGAAGAAGAAGAATGGAAGAAGAAGATCGGAAAAAGAAGAATGGAAGAAGAAAAATAGAAGAAGAAAAATGTTAGAAGAAGAAGATCGGAAGGAAAGAATGGAAGGGGAAGATCGGAAGAAGAAGAATGGAAGAAGAAGATCGGAAGAAGAAGAATGGAAGAAGAAGACTGGAAGAAGAAGAAAGGAAGAAGAAGAAGGGAACAAGAAGATGGGAAGAAGAAGAATGGAAGAAGATGATCGGAAGAAGAAGAATGGAACAAGAAGATTGAAAGAAGGAAAATGGAAGAAGATGATCGAAAGAAGAAGAATGGAAGAAGACGATCGGAAGAAGAAGAATGGAAGAAGAAGATCGGAAGAAGAAGAATGAGAGAAGATCATCGGAAGAAGAGGAATGGAAGAAGAAGATCAGAAGAAGAACAATGGAAGAGGAAGATGGGAAGAAGAAGAATGGAAAAAGAAAATAGGAAGAAAAAGAATCGAAAAAAAGATCGGAAGAAGAAGATCGGAAGGAACGAAAAGAAGAAGAAGATCGGAAGAAGAACAATGGAAGAAGAAAATCGGAAGGAAAGAAAAGAAGAAGAAGATCGGAAGAAGAAGAATGGAAGAAGAAGATCGGAGAACAAGAATGGAAGAACAAGATCGCGAGAACAACAATGGAAGAAGAAAATTGGAAGAAGAAGATCGGAAGGAAAGAAAAGAAAAAGAAGATCCGAATAAGAAGAATGGAAGAAGAAGATCGGAAGAAGAAGAAAAATGGAAGAAGAAGATCGGAAGAAGAAGAATGGAAGAAGACGATCGGAAGAAGAAGAGTGGAAGAAGAAGATTGAAAGTAAAGAAAACAAGAAGAAGATCGGAAGAAGAGAAATGGAAGAAGATGATCGGAAAAAGAAGAATTAAAGAAGAAGATAGGAAGGAGAAGAATGGAAGAAGAAGATCGGAAGAAGAAGAGTGGAAGAAGAAGATTGAAAGTAAAGAAAACAAGAAGAAGATCGGAAGAAGAGAAATGGAAGAAGATGATCGGAAGAAGAAGAATTGAAGAAGAAGATAGGAAGGAGAAGAATGGAAGAAGAAGAATGGAAAAAGATGATCGGAAGAAGAATATTGGAACAAGAAGATCGAAAGAAGAAATATAGAAGAAGAAGATCGGAAGAAAAAGAAAGGAAGACAAAGATCATAAGAAGAAGAAAGGAAGAAGAAGAATGGAAGAAGAAGATCGTGAGAAGAACAATGGAAGAAGATGATCGGAAGAAGAAAGATGGAGGAAGAAGATCGGCAGAAGAAGAATGGAAGAAGAAGATCGGAAGAAGAAGAATGGAAGAAGATGATCGGAAGAAGAAGATAGGAAGGAGAAGAATGGAAGAAGAAGATCAGAAGAAAAAGAATGGAAGAAGAAGATCGGAAGAAGAAGAGAGGAAGGAGAAGATCGGAGAAGGAAGAATTCAAGAATAGAAGAAGAAGATCACAAGAAGAAGATCTGAAAGAAAAAAAAGGAAGAAGATGATCGGAAGAAGGAGAATGGAAGAAGAAGATCGGAAGAAGAACGGAAGAAGAAGATCGGAAGAAGAAGATCGGAAGAAGAAGAATAGAAGAAGAAGATCAGAAGAAGAAGAATCGAAAAGAAGATCGGAAGAAGAACAATGGAAGAAGAAGATTGGAAGAAGAAGAATGGAAGAAGAAGATCGGAAGAAGAATATCGGAAGAAGAAGATCGGAAGAAGAAGATTGGAAGAAGAAGATCGGAACAAGATGAATCGAAGAAGAAGTTCGGAAAAAGAAGAATGGAAGAAGAAAAATCGAAGGAGAAAAATGTTAGAAGAAGAAGATCGGAAGGAAAGAATGGAAGGGGAAGATCGGAAGAAGAAGAATGGAAGAAGAAGATCGGAAGAAGAAGAATGCAAGAAGAGGATCGGAAGAAGAAGAATGGAAGAAGAAGACCGGAAGAAGAAGAAAGGAAGAAGAAGAAGGGAAGAAGAAGATCGGAAGAAGATGATCGGAAGAAGATGATCGGAAGAAGAAGAATGGAAGAAGAAGATCGAAAGAAGAAATATGGAAGAAGAAGATCGGAAGATAAGGAAAGGAAGAAGAAGATCGGACGAAGAAGATCAGAAGAAGAAGATCGGAAGAAGAAGAAAGGAAGAAGAAGAATGGAAGAACAAGAACGCGAGAAGAACAATAGAAGAAGCTGATCGGAAGAAGAAAAATGGAAGAAGATCGGCAGTAGAAGAATGGAAGAAGAAGATCGGAAGAAGAAGATTGGAAGAAGAAGATCGGAAGAAAAAGATAGGAAGGAGAAGAATGGAAGAAGAAGATTGGAAGAAAAAAAATGGAAGAAGAAGATCGGAAGAAGAAGATTGGAAGGAGAAGATCGGAAGAAGAAGATAGGAAGGAGAAGAATGGAAGAAGAAGACCGGAAGAAGAAGAAAGGAAGAAGAATAAGGAAGGAAGAAGATTGGAAGAAGCAGACTGGAAGAAGATGATCAGAAGAAGAAGAATGGAACAAGAAGATCGAAAGAACAAAAAAGAAATAAGAAGATCGGAAGAAAAAGAAAGGAAGAAGAAGATCGGAAGAAGAAGAATTGAAGAAGAAGATCGCGAGAAGAACAATGGAAGAAGATGATCGGAAGGAGAGAAATGGAAGAAGAAGATCGGCAGAAGAAGAATGGAAGAAGAAGATCGGAAGAAGAAGATAGGAAGGAGAAGAATGGAAGAACAAGATCGCGAGAACAACAATGGAGGAATATGATTGTAACATCCCGCCAAAATAAAACCATACATACATGTATAATGAAAATAAAGGTACACAAATAATATTGAAGAGTACATGATAATATATATATAAGTAATGAAGTTGCTCCTCTTAGGGAGTTTAATACATAACCAGTCAAATGTTTTCAAAATTTAATAAAATTCAATCAAATACAACAAGACCGGCGGTCTCCATACATGAACCGGCGATCTGGTAACAAAAGGCCCCAAAACAGGCGATCTGCTAGCAGGACATAAAACCGGCGATCACCACCCAGAGATAGAAACCGGCGATCTCTTCCTCGGCGACCACTCACTAGGGAGCTCTGCTTCCTGGAAGATCATCTGCTCCCGTGTAAGTTATACACGATCATCGCAGTTTTAAGAGAAAAACAGCCAACGAGCAGAACACGCAGGGTAAGCTAGATATTGTAAGGAGAGTTTAAATAAGGATAATTAAATTAAAATCAAGGTAAACAATTTCAAGATATTCACGTATCGCTATCAAGTTTCTCATACCCTTCACTTGATCGCCCAGAAATCACATATTTCACAATATTTTCAAGAGTCATTCTATTTCACAAACTGCATCAAGTGTCTATCAATTTCAAGTTCCTCATTTCACATGTCAAACCACCACTAACTCAGCACACAAGACACTTGACACTACTTCCGGAAGACTCATGCATTGATTAGACTCAGAGATCTGCACCTGTCATACTAAACAGCTGTAATGTTTCCCAGCTATGCGCATCAACACAAATCTCGATATCAAGTTCATCATTCTCACAGTATGACAGGGTTAATCCATAGAACAGGCCGAGCTCGTTCTTTTTCACACGAGTCACCCATTCATATGAACCTCCTTCGATTCTCACCAACTGAGTAACTTCCTCTATGTGATTCCATTACCTCAGCAGAGTCAGGATATCCCCTTAGGAATCACCGATCAATGCACATCCTACACGATCTTACACGGTATTTTCTTTCCTGAAAATACTATGCCTCGATCCCACATTCACAACACCCAAGACATCATACCACTTAAATAAATGATTCAAGTCACAGCAACATTCGTTTCAAAGATTCAGATTTTCGAAGATCACCTTTAAGCTTCAACAGTTCAAAGTACACCAAAAACAGGGAGTTCGCAAACATCGCCCAAACCGGCGACCTGGTTCAAAAACAGGGTATTTCGAAGTTTGTATTTAAAAACCGGCGACCACGTCGCTCAAAAACACACAGAACAGAGCATTCACGAAGATGAAAACGAAACCGACGACCTCGTCGCCCTCACTTCCGAAGTAGCTAAACTACGACTTGTATTGAAAATGAAGGCTAGCTTCCCTTACCTGGACTTGCGCAAACACCAGGAGCTCCGAAATCCAACGAAGCCTAAAGAACGCCTTGGCTCTGTTTTTGCGTCTGTTTTGAAGGACTTGCAGAGAACTTCCCAGGTGCTCTAATGGTGGCTGCCGCTCGTCGTACTCTTGTGTGAAGGTGCCAGAATCGCAGCGCGAAGGAGAGAAATGGAGGAGAAAGGAGGTAGCTCACTCTTTCGCTCTTGAACAACTGCAACGTTCCTTTTTTTTTTTTTTGCATCTTAAACTAACTTGTCCACAAAAGCTGCTGCTACCAACCACTCTGCAGGGAAGTTGCGTGTACGCTGCACTGAACAGTACTACTAAGCGTGCCTCTGCGCAGGCTAACACTCTGAGGTCACTATTCTGAACCACCCCTTTTGTCTACGTGGCGTACGTGCAGGACGTTCCATGCTGAGAGTCTGGGTCCCACTTTATCTGTGTGAAACACGTCATCGCGCGATAACCTGGAAGACGACCGATGTCTAGCCCTGGCGATGCCGACATGCCTCGAGCCCCGGCGATGCCCGCATGCCTCGCGCCCCGGCGATGCCCGCATGCCTCGCGCCCCGGCGATGCCCGCATGCCTCGCGCCCCGGCGATGCCCGCATGCCTCGCGCCCCGGCGATGCCCGACGACACATCGCCACGCCTTCCTGAAGGTTCTTCATTCCACTATGTTACGCCCAAGGTATCATCTCCACATGACTCGGTGACGTCGGTAGCTTCACATTTCCAATGGTAGATTGACACTTGCCCTCGTGCGCCCATGCATGCAACACTAAGGACGATCTCCTATACTCAAGCATAGGGCTTCGCATGCACAGCGTGTCTAAGGCTTAACCCACACCTTGATGCACGTGGTTTTTGGGAACCCACTATGGTTGATCCAACATCTTGACTACACACTAAGTGTAGTTTCGGCGATCATGTGTACTCTAGGCGACAGGCGACTATGTACACTACAGGCGATTGGAGTTCAGGTGAAATCAAGGCGACAGGCGATCATGTGCCAGAGAAGTCGGAGATCGCCTACTCTTTCAATTACGGCGATCTCGTAGACTTTTAAGCTATACCTCCCTTCCCTTATATTTTAAATAAAAACATACTTAGAATTCATTTAAAATATACCCTTTTATTCCAATTTAATTTTACAGGTCCTTACAATGATCGGAAGATGAAAAATGGAAGAAGATTGGCAGGAGAAGAATGGAAGAAGAAGATCGGAAGAAGAAGAATGGAAGAAGAAGATCGGAAGAAAAAGATAGGAAGGAGAAGAATGGAAGAAGAAGATCGGAAGAAAAAGAATGGAAGAAGAAGATCGGAAGAAGAAGATAGGAAGGAGAAGATCGAAAGAAGAAGATAGGAAGGAGAAGAATGGAAGAAGAAGATCGAAAGAAGAAGAATTCAAGAATGGAAGAAGACATCACAAGAAGTGATCGGAAAGAAAAAAATGGAAGAAGATGATCGGAAGAAGAAGAATGGAAGAAGATGATCGGAGGAAGAAGAATGGAAGAAGAAGATCGGAAGAAGAAGAATGAGAGAAGATCATCGGAAGAATAGGAATGGAAGAAGAAGATCCAAAGAAGAAAAATGGAAGAAGAAGATCGGAAGAAGAAGAATGGAAGAAGAAGAATCGAAAAGAAGATCGGAAGAAGAACAATGGAAGAAGAAGATCGGAAGGAAAGAAAAGAAGAAGAAGATCGGAAGAAGAAGAATGGAAGAAGAAGATTGGAAGAAGAAGAATGAAAGAAGAAGATCGGAAGAAGAAGATTGGAAGAAGAAGAAGAATGGAAGAAGAAGATTGGAAGGACAAGAATGGAAGAAGAAGATCGGAAGGACAAGAATGGAAGAAGAAAATTAGAAGAAGAAGATCGGAAGAAGAAGAATGGAAGAAGAAGATCGGAAGAAGAAGAATGGAAGAAGAAGATCGGAAGAAGAAGAATGGAAGAAGAAGATCGGAAGAACAAGAATGGAAGAAGAAGAGTGGAAGAAGAAGATTGAAAGTAAAGAAAACAAGAAGAAGATCGGAAGAGGAGAAATGGAAGACGTTGATCGGAAAAAGAAGAATGGAAGAAGAAGATAGGAAGGAGAAGAATGGAAGAAGAAGATCGGAAGAAGAAGAGTGTAAGAAGAAGATTGAAAGTAAAGAAAACAAGAAGAAGATCGGAAGAAGAGAAATGGAAGAAGATGATTGGAAGAAGAAGAATTGAAGAAGATAGGAAGGAGAAGAATGGAAGAAGAAGAATGGAAGAATATGATCGGAAGAAGAAGAATGGAACAAGAAGATCGAAAGAAGAAATATAGAAGAAGATCGGAAGAAAAAGAGAGGAAGACGAAGATCAGAAGAAGAAGAAAGGAAGAAGAAGAATGGAAGAAGAAGATCGCGAGAAGAACAATGGAAGAAGATGATCGGAAGAAGAAAGATGGAGGAAGAAGATCGGCAGAAGAAGAATGGAAGAAGAAGATCGGAAGAAGAAGAATGGAAGAAGAAGATCGGAAGAAGAAGATAGGAAGGAGAAGAATGGAAGAAGAAGATCGGAAGAAAAAGAATGGAAGAAGAAGATCGGAAGAAAAAGAATGGAAGAAGAAGATCGGAAGAAGAAGATAGGAAGGAGAAGATCGGAAGAAGAAGAATTCAAGAATAAAAGAAGAAGATCACAAGAAGAAGATCTGAAAGAAAAAAATGGAAGAAGATGATCGGAAGAAGGAGAATGGAAGAAGAAGATCGGAAGAAGACTGGAAGAAGAAGATCGGAAGAAAAAGAAGGAGAGAAGATCATTGGAAGAAGAGGAATGGAAGAAGAAGATCGGAAGAAGAAGAATGGAGGAAGAAGATTGGAAGAAGAAGATCGGAAAGAAAGAATGGAAGAAGAAGATCGGATGAAGAAGAATGGAAGAAGAAGATCGGATGAAGAAGAATGGAAGAAGAAGATCGGAAGGAAAGAATGGAAGAAGAAGATCAGGAGAAGAAGAATGGAAGAAGAAGATCGGAAGAAGAGGATCGGAAGACGAAAAATGGAAGAAGAAGAAGAGAAGGAAGAAGAATGGAGGAAGAAGATCGCAAGAAGAAGAAAGGAAAAAGAAGAATGGAAGAAGAAGATCGGAAGAAGAAGAATGGAAGATGAAGAATGGATGAAGAATATCGGAAGAAGAAGATCGGAAGGAGAAGAATGGAGGAAGAAGAATGGAAGAAGAAGATCGGAAGAAGAAGAATGGAAGAAGAAGATTGCAAGAAGAAGAATGGAAGAAGAGGATCGCAAGAAGAAAAATGGAAGTAGAACATCGGTAGAAAAAGAATGGAAGAAGAGTATCGGAAGAACAAGATCGGAAGGAGAAGAATGGAAGAAGAAGATCGAAAGAATAAGAAAAAAAGACGTTGAATGGAAGGAGAAGATGGGAAGAAGAAGAATGGAAGAAGAATAAGATGAGAAGAAGAATGCAAGAATGGAAGAAAAAGATCGCAAGAAGAAGAATGGAAGAAGAATTGAAGAAGAAGATGGGAAGAAAGAGAATGGAAGAAGAAGATCGAAAGAAGAAGAATGGAAGAAGAAGAATGGAAGAAGAAGAACGCAAGAAGAAGATCGGAAGAAGAAGAATGGAAGTAGAAGATCAGAAGAAGAAGAATGGAATAAGAAGATCGGAAGGAGAAGAATGGAAGAAGAGATCGGAAGAAGAAGAATGGAAGAAGAAGATCGGAAGAAGAAGTAGGGAAGAAGAAGATTGGAAGGAAAGAATGCAAGAAGAAGATCGGAAGAAGAAGAATGGAAGAAGAAGATTAGAAGAAGAAGAATGGAATAAGAAGATCAGAAGAAGAAGAATGGAATAAGAACATCGGAAGGAGAAGGAAGAATGGAGGAAGAAGATCGGAAGAAGAAGATTGGAAGAAGAAGATAGGCAGAAGAAGAATGGAAGAAGAATCTTGGAAGAAGAAGAATGGAAGAAAAAGATTGGAAAGAGAAGAATGGAAGAAGAAGATCAGAAGAAGAAGAATTGAAGAAGAATGGAAGAAGAAGATCGGAAGAAAAAGAATGGAAAAAAGAAGAACGGTCTAAGAAGATCGGAAGAACAAGAATGGAAGGAGAAGATCGGAAAAACAAGAATGGAAGATGAAGATCGGAAGAACAAGAATGGAAGAAGATCGGAAGAACAAGAATGGAAGGAGAAGATCGGAAAAAGAAGAATGGAAGGAAAAGATCGGAAGAAGAAGAATGGAAGAAGAAGATCGGAAGAAAAAGAATGGAAGAAGATGAGCGGAAGAAGAAATAGAAGAAGAAGATGGGAAGAAAAAGAATGGAAGAAGAAGATCGAAAGAAGAAGAATTGAAGAAGAAGATGGGAAGAAAGAGAATGGAAGAAGAAGATCGAAAGAAGAAGAATGGAAGGAGAAGAATTGAAGAAGAAGAACGGAAGAAGAAGATCGGAAGAAGAAGAATGGAATAAGAAGATCAGAAGAAGAAGAATGGAATAAGAAGATCGGAAGGAGAAGAATGGAAGAAGAAGATCGGAAGAAGAAGAATGGAAGAAGAAGATCGGAAGAAGAAGTAGGGAAGAAGAAGATTGGAAGGAAAAAATGCAAGAAGAATATCAGAAGAAGAAGAATGGAAGAAGAAGATCAGAAGAAGAAGAATGGAATAAGAATATCAGAAGAAGAAGAATGGAATAAGAACATCGGAAGGAGAAGGAAGAATGGTGGAAGAAGATCGGAAGAAGAAGATTGGAAGAAGAAGATAGGCAGAAGAAGAATGCAAGAAGAAGCTTGGAAGAAGAAGAATGGAAGAAAAAGATTGGAAAGAGAAGAATGGAAGAAGAAGAACAGAAGAAGAAGAATTGAAGAAGAATGGAAGAAGAAGATCGGAAGAAAAAGAATGGAAAAAAGAAGATCAGTCAAAGAAGATCGGAAGAACAAGAATGGAAGAAGAAGATCAGAAGAAAAAGAATGGAAGGAGAAGATAGGAAAAAGAAGAATGGAAGGAAAAGATCGGAAGAAGAAGAATGGAAGAAGAAGATCGGAAGAAGAAGAATGGAAGAAGAAGATCGGAAGAAGAAGAATGGAAGAAGAAGATCGAAAGAAAAAGAATGGAAGAAGAAGATCGGAAGAAGAAGAATGGAAGAAGAAGATCGGATGAAGAAGAAGGGAAGAAGAATATCGAAAGGAAAGAATGGAAGAAGAAGATCGACAGAAGAAGAATGAAAGAAGAAGATCTGAAGAAGAAAAATTGAAGATGAGGAATGGAAGAAGAAGATCGGAAGAGGAAGAATGGAAGAAGAAGATCGGAAGAAGAAGAATGGAAGAAGAAGATCGGAAGACGAAGAATGGAAGAAGAAGATCGGAAGAAGAAGAATGGAAGAAGAAGAGTGGAAGAAGAAGATCGGAAGAAGAAGACTGGAAGAAGAAGATCGGAAGAAGAAGACTGGAAGAAGAAGATCCGAAGAAGAAGAATGGCAGAAGAAGATCGGAAGAAGAAGAATGGCAGAAGAAGATCGGAAGAAGAGGAATGGAAGAAGAAGATCGGAAGAAGAAAAATGGAAGAAAAAGATCGGAAGAAGAAGAATGCAAAAATGGATGAAGAAGAATGGAAGAAGAAGATCGGAAGAAAAAGAATGGAAGAAGATGAGCGGAAGAAGAAGAATGGAAGAAGAAGATCGGAAGGAGAAGAATGGAAGAAGAAGATAGGATGGAGAAGAATGGAAGAAGAATATCGGAAGAAGAAGAATGGAAGAAGAAGAGTGGAAGAAGAAGATCGGAAGAGGAAGAATGGAAGAAGAAGATGGGAAGAGAAAGGAAAGAAGAAGAATGGAAGGGGAAGGTGGGAAGAGAAACGGAAGAAGAAGATCGGAAGAAGAAGAATGGAAGAACATGAGCAGAAGAAGGAGAATGGATGGACAAGATCAGAAGAAGAATGGAAGAGGAAAAATGGGTGGAGAAGATCGGAAGAAGAAGAATGGAAGAGGAAGAATGGAAGGAGAAGATCGGAAGAAGAAGAATGGAAGAACAGGATCCGAAGAAGAAGAAGGGAAGAAGAGGATCTAAAGGAAAGAATGGAAGAAGAAAATAGGAAGAACAAGAATGGAAGAAGATCCGAAGAAGAAAAATGGAAGAAGAAGAATGGAAGAAGAAGATCGGAAGGAGAAGAAAGGAAGAAGATCGGAAGGAAAGAAAAGAAGAAGAAGATCGGAATAAGAAGAGTGGCACAAAAAGATCGGACTAAGAAGAATGGAATAAGAAGAGTGGCACAAGAAGATCGGAAGAAGAAGAATGGAAAAAGAAGATTGGAAGAAGAAGAACAGAAGAAGTAGAATGGAAGAAGAAGATCGGAAGGAGAAGAATGGAAGAAGAATATTGGAGGAAGAAGAATAGAAGAAGTAGAATGGAAGAAGAATATCGGAAGAAGAAGAAGAATGGAAGAGGAAAAATGGAAGAAGAAAGCAAGAAGAAGAATGGAAGAAGAATATCGGAAGACGAACAATGGTAGAAGAATATCGGAAGAAGAAGAATGGAAGAAGAAGAATGGAAGAAGAATATCAGAAGAAGAAGAATGGAAGAAGAATATCGGAAGAAGAAGAATGGAAGAAGAATATAGGAAGGAGAAGAATGGAAGAAGAAGATCGGAAGAGGAAGAATGGAAGAAGAAGATCAGAAGAAGAAGAATAGAAGAAGTAGAATGGAAGAAAAAGATCGGAAGAAGAAGAATGGAAGAAGAAAAATGGAAGAAGAAAGGAAGAAGAAGAATGGAAGAAGAATATCGGAAGACGAACAATGGTAGAAGAATATCGGAAGAAGAAGAATGGAAGAAGAATATCAGAAGAAGAAGAATGGAAGAAGAATATTAGAAGAAGAAGAATGGAAGAAGAATATCGGAAGAAGAAGAATGGAAGAAAAATATCGGAAGAAGAAGAATGGAAGAAGAATATAGGAAGGAGAAGAATGGAAGAAGAAGATCGGAAGGAGAAGAATGGGAGAAGAGGATCGGAAAAAAACGAACGGAAGAAGTAGAATGGAAGAAGAAGATCGGAAGAAGAAGAATGGAAGAAGAAGATCGGAAGAGGAAGAATGGAAGAAGAAGATCGGAAGAAGAAGAATGGAAGAAGAAGATCGGAAGAAGAATAATGCAACAAGAAATCGGAAGGAGAAGAATGGAAGAAGAAGATCGAAGAAGAACAATGGAAGAAGAAGCTAGGAGAAGAATGGAAGAACAAGATCGGAAGAAGAAAAAGGGAAGAATAAGATCGGAAGAAGAAGAATGGAAGAAGAGGAACGGAAGAAGAAGAATGGAGGAAGAGGAATGGAAGAAAAAGATGGGAAGAAGAAGAAAAGAAGAACAGGAATGCAAGAAGAAGATCGGAAGAAGAAGAATGGAAGAAGAAGAACAGAAGAAGAAGAATGGTATAAGAAGATGGGAAGGAGAAGAATGGAAGAAGAAGATCGGAAAGAAGGAATGGAAAAAGAAGATCGGATGAAGAAGAATGGAAGAAGAAGATCGGAAGGCGAAGAATGGAAGAAGAAGATTGGTAGGAGAAGAATGGAGGAAGAAGATCGGAAGGCGAAGAATGGAAGAAGAAGATCGGAAGAAGAAAAATTGAAGATGAAAGGAAGAAGAAGAATGGAAGAAGAATATCGGAAGAAGAAGAATGGAAGAAGAAGATCGGAAAAAGAAGAATGGAAGAAGAAGATCGGAAGAAGAAGAATGGAAGAAGAAGATCGAAAGAATAAGAATGGAAGAAGAAGATAGAAAGGAGAAGAATGGAAGAAGAAGATCGGAAAGAAATGGAAGAAGAATATAGGAAGGAGAAGAATGGAAGAAGAAGATCGGAAGGAGAAGAATGGGAGAAGAGGATCGGAAAAAAACGAACGGAAGAAGTAGAATGGAAGAAGAAGATCGGAAGAAGAAGAATGGAAGAAGAAGATCGGAAGAGGAAGAATGGAAGAAGAAGATCGGAAGAAGAAGAATGGAAGAAGAAGATCGGAAGAAGAATAATGCAACAAGAAATCGGAAGGAGAAGAATGGAAGAAGAAGATCGAAGAAGAACAATGGAAGAAGAAGCTAGGAGAAGAATGGAAGAACAAGATCGGAAGAAGAAAAAGGGAAGAATAAGATCGGAAGAAGAAGAATGGAAGAAGAGGAACGGAAGAAGAAGAATGGAGGAAGAGGAATGGAAGAAAAAGATGGGAAGAAGAAGAAAAGAAGAACAGGAATGCAAGAAGAAGATCGGAAGAAGAAGAATGGAAGAAGAAGAACAGAAGAAGAAGAATGGTATAAGAAGATGGGAAGGAGAAGAATGGAAGAAGAGGATCGGAAGAAGAAGAATGGAAGAAGAATGATAGCATTCCTATGAGCTCTTCTTTGGATTTTGGAGTTCCTTGGTGATGATTAATGCGGAAGCTTATGGAGGAGGTGAGCAAGGCCTTCTTAGGAAGCATGGGTGCCTTGAAGGTGCATGAAGAGTGAGGAAATGGGGAGGTTTGGCCAGCCCCTTTGGTAGTGATGAATTGAAGACTAAAACCTAAGTGTTAGGCAAGGAGTAGTGTATGGCACAATTTGGCAGCATAACAATACTCTATTTAATCTTGAAAATACATGAGGTAGGCCTGCTTATTTATAGATTTAGGAGCCTTGGTGAGCAAGCTTAAAGGGTAGGGATGGAAATACAAAAAGTGGGGGCTGCCTAGGGTATTGACTTTAGTCAAACCACACCATCATCCTAATATTCTAGAAGATAGGTCAAAAATGCAACATTTGATAGTACACCCCTCCTCCTTTTGCTAAAGGCACCTATTTGCTAGCACACCCCTCCTTCTATTGCTAAGGGCACCTTTTTGATAGCACACCCCTAAGTGAGCAAGTTTTGCTTTCTACACTACACTAATCTACTAAGCTACCCCTAATGGGCCTCCAAGTAGCATGTACGAGGTCTTCTCCCTCCCATCTGTGGCTTGACTCATTTGGGCGTGAATGTGCTTGGCCATGGACCTTGTGTTGGGCCTGAACTTGGGTTGGAGCTTGGGCCTCTTCCATCAAAGAAGATCAGAAAGAAGGAATGGAACAACAAGATCGGATGAAGAATAATGGAAGAATAAGATCGGAGGGACAAGAATGGAAGAAGAAGATCGGAAGGAGAAGAATGGAAGAAGAAGATCCGAAGAAGAAAAATGGAACATGAAAGGAAGAAGAAGAATGGAAGAAGAATATCGGAAGAAGAAGAATAGAAGAAGAAGATCGGAGAAAGAAGAATGGAAGAAGAAGATTGGAAGAAGAAGAATGGAAGAAGAAGATCGAAAGAAGAAAAATGGAAGAAGAAGATAGGAAGGAGAAGAAAGGAAGAAGAAGATCGGAAAGAAAGAATGGAAGAAGATGATCGGAAGATGAAGAATGGAAGAAGAGGATCGGAAGAAGAAGAATGGAAGAAGAAGATCGGAAGAAGAAGAATGGAAGAGGAACAAAGGAAGAAGAAGAATGCAAGAAGAAGAACAGAAGAAGAAGATCGGAAGAAGAAGAATGGAAGAAGAAGATCAAAAGAAGAAAAATGGAAGAAGAAGATAGGAAGGAGAAGAATGGAAGAAGAAGATCGGAAAGAAAGAATGGAAGAAGATGATCGGAAGATGAAGAATGGAAGAAGAGGATCGGAAGAAGAAGAATTGAAGAAGAAGATCAGAAGAAGAAGAATGGAAGAAGAGGAACAAAGGAAGAAGAAGAATGCAAGAAGAAGAACAAAAGAAGAAGATCGGAAGAAGAAGAATGGAAGAAGAATATCACAAGAAGAAGAATAAGAACATCGGAAGGAGAAGAACGGAAGAAGAAGATCAGAAGAAGAAGAATGGAAGAAGACGATCGAAAGAAGAAGAATGGAAGAAGAAGATCGGAAGAAGAAGAACGGAAGAAGAAAGAATGGAAGAAGACGATCGAAAGAAGAAGAACCGAAGAAGATCGAAGAAGAAGAATGGAAGAAGAAGATCGGAAGGAGAAGAATGGAAGAAGAAGATCGAAAGGAAAGAATGGAAGAAGAAGATCGGAAGAAGAAGAATGGAAGAAGAAGATAGGAAGGAGAAGAATGGAAGAAGAACAATGGAAGAGGGAGATCGTAACAAGAAGAACAGAAGAAGAAGAATGGAAGAAGAAGAGTGGAAGAAGAAGATCGGAAGAAGAAGAATGGAAGAAGAAGATCGGAAGGAAAGAAAAGAAGAACAAGATCGGAAGGAGAAGAATGGAAGAAGAAGATAGGAAGGAGAAGAATGGAAGAGGAAGATCGAAACAAGAAGAACAGAAGAAGAAGATCGAAAGAAGAAGATCGAAAGAAGAAGAATAGAAGAAGAAGAATGGAAGAAGAAGAGTGGAAGAAGAAGATCGGAAGAAGAAGAATGGAAGAAGAAGATCGGAAGGAAAGAAAAGAAGAACAAGATCGGAATAAGAAGAATAGAAGAAGAAGATCGGAATAAGAATAATAGAAGAAGAAGATCGGAATAAGAAGAATAGAAGAAGAAGATCGGAATAAGAAGAATGGAAGAAGAGGATCGAAAGGAGACGATTGGAAGAAGAAGATGGGAAAGAGAAGAATGGAAGAAGAAGATCGGAAGAAGAAGAACAGAAGAAGTAGAATGGAAGAAGATCGGAAGAAGAAGAATGGAAGAAGAAGATCGGAAGAGGAAGAATGGAAGAAGAAGATCGGAAGAGGAAGAATGGAAGAAGAAGATCGGAAGAAGAAGAATGGAAGAAGAAGAAGAAGAATGGGAGAAGAAGAATGGAAGAAGAAGATGGGAAGGAGTAGAATGGAAGATGAAGATTGGAAGAAGAAAACAGAAGAAGAAGATCGAAAGAAGAAGAACAGAAGAAGGAGAATGGAAGAAGAAGAGTGGAAGCAGAAGATCGTAAGAAGAAGAATGGAAGATGAAGATCGGAAGGAAAGAAAAGAAGAAGAAGATCGGAATAAGAAGAGTGGCACAAGAAGATCGGAAGAAGAAGAAGACTGGAATAAGAAGAATGGAAGAAGAAGATCGGAAGAAGAAGAATGGAAGAAGAAGATCAGAAGAATGGGAGAAGATGATAGGAAGGAGAAGAATGGAAGAAGATGATAGGAAGGAGAAGAATGGAAGAAGAAGAATGGAAGAAGAAGATCGGAAAAAGGGGAATGGAAGAAGAAGAGTGGAAGAAGAAGATCGGGAGAAGAAGACTGGAAGAAGAAGATCGGAAGAAGAATGGAAGAAGATGATAGGAAGAAGAAGAATGGAAGAAGAAGATCGGAAGAAGAAGAATGGAAGAAGATGATAGGAAGGAGAAGAATGGAAGAAGAAGATCGGAAGAAGAAGAAGTGAAGAAGAAGAGTGGAAGAAGAAGATTGGAAAGAAAAATGGAAGAAGAAGATCGGAAGAAGAAGAATGGAAGAAGAAGATAGGAAGGAGAAGAATGGAAGAAGAAGAATGGAAGAAGAAGATAGGAAGAAGAGGATCGGAAGAGGAAGAATGGAAGAAGAAGATCGGAAGAAGAAGAATGGAAGAAGAAGATCGGAAGAAGAAGAAGATCGAAAGAAGAAAAATGGAAGAAGATCGGAAGAAGAAGAATGGAAGCAGAAGATCAGAAGAAGATGAATGGATAATAAGATCAGAAGAAGAAGAATGGAAGAATAAGATCGGGAGGACTAACCATCCTGCGGGGTGACGAGGACACATCTGTTCCTTCTGGCGAACATCACAGTGATGACTAATCACCCGTCTCTCTGGGGACATGCTGATGATTAATCACCCTTCTCTCTTGGGACATGCTGATGACTGATTACACTTCTCTGAGGGGAGACGTCGATGACTGATCACCCTTCTCTCTGGGGACATGCTGATGACTGATCACCTTTCCCTTAGGGGACACACCGATGACTGATCACCCTACTCTGATGGGACACACCGATGAGTGATCACCCTCTAATCCAAGCTTCCTGCGGGGTCCACTCCACGTGGCTTTGGCCCATGCTGTGGGACCCAGCTGACGTGGTTTGCCCTTTACCATCTGTTCTCGGTGTCCGAAGACAGGTCGGTACACAAGCCCCCTAGTCTCAAGCTGTTAACTTGGTTCAGTGAAGAGACTAAGTCATCGGCTCAGGCGACCTACATGGCTCTGAGCGAACGGACATGAACAGTGCGCTGAAGGGACATCTCACCACCTTGTCATCGCCCACATCTCTTAACCCTCTGAGGACTTCATTGGTGAGCCCTCTGCTCGAATTGAGGACTTCTTTCTCGTCAAAGAGGTGTTAATCACCCTTCTCTAAGGGAAGACATCGATGACTGATCAGGCGCGCTCCGCTGTCAGGCGCTCATCTAGGAACTGATCTGCTAGTGGTGGTCACTTAGCAACTGACCACCGATCACCGTTCTGAGTGATCTCCTCTCTGATTCACCTGCTATCTTCTACCACGTGTCACCCTGTGAATAGTCCACGTGGTCATCTGCTGCTGACGTCATCGACTACCGATGACCGACCGGATCAAAAGAAGAAGAGTGGAAGCAGAAGATCGGAAGAAGAAAAATGGAAGAAGAAGATTGGAAAGAAAGAAAAGAAGAAGAAGATCAGAATAAGAAGATGCGCACAAGAAGATCGGAATAAGAAGAATGGAAGAAGAAGATCGGAAGAGGAAGAATGGAAGAAGAAGATGGAAGAAGAAGATCGGAAGGAGAAGAATGGAAGAACAAGATCGGAAGAAGAACAACAGAAGAAGTAGAATGGAAGAAGAATATCGGAAGAAGAAGAATGGAAGAAGAAGATCGGAAGGAGAAGAATGGGAGAAGAGGATCGGAAAAAGAAGAACAGAAGAAGTAAAATGGAAGAAGAAGATCGGAAGAAGAAGAATGGAAGAAGAAGATCGGAAGAAGAAGAATGGAAGAAGAAGATCGGAAGAAGAGGATCGGAAGAAGAAGAATGGAATAAGAAGATGGGAAGGAGAAGAATGGAAGAAGAAGATCGGAAGGACAAGAATGGAAGAAGAAGATCGGAAGGAGAAGAATGGAAGAAGAATATCGGAAGAAGAAGAATGGAAGAAGAAGATCGGAAGAAGAAGAATGGACGAAGAAGATAGGAAGGAGAACAATGGAAGAAGAAGAATGGAAGAAGAAGATAGGAAGAAGAAGATCGGAAGAGGAAGAATGGAAGAAGAAGATCGGAAGAAGAAGAATGGAAGAAGAAGATCGGAAGAAGAAAAATGGAACAAGATCGGAAGAAGAAAAATGGAACAAGATCGAAAGAAGAAAAATGGAAGAAGAATGGAAGAAGAAGAAAGAAAGAAGAAGAATGCAAGAAGAAGATCGGATGACGAAGAATGGAAGAAGAAGATCGGAAGAAGAAGAATTGAAGAAGAAGAATGGGAGAAGAAGATCGGACGATCAAGAAAGGAAGAAGAAGAATGCATGAAGAAGATCGGATGACGAAGAATGGAAGAAGAAGATCGGAAGAAGAAAAATGGAAGAAGAAGAATGGGAGAAGAAGATCGGAAGAAGAAGAATGCAGGAATGGAAGAAGAAGATCGGAAGAAGAAGAATCCAAGAATGGAAGAAGAAGATCAGAAGGAAAGGATTGAAGAAGAAGATCGGAAGAAGAAAAAGGGAATAAGATGATCGGAAGGAGAAGATTGGAAGAAGAGGATAGGAAGAAGAAGATTGGAAGAAGAGGAATGGAAGAAGAAGAAGGGAGAAAGCAGAAAAGAAGAAGACGTATGCAAGAAGAAGATCGGAAGAAAAAGAATGGAAGAAGAAGAACGGAAGAAGAAGATTGGAAGAAGAAGATAGGAAGGAGAAGAATGGAAGAAGAAGATAAGAAAGAAAGAATGGAAGAAGATGATCAGAAGAAGAAGAATGGAAGAAGAAGATCAAAAGAAGAAGAAGAATGGAAGAAAAAGATCGGAAGAAGAAAAAGGAAAGAAGATGATCGGAAGAAAAAGAATGCAAGAAGAGGAACAGAAGAAGAAGATCGGACGAAGAAGAATGGAAGAAGAAGATCAAAAGAAGAAGAATGGAATAAGAACATCGGAAGGATAAGACTGGAAGAAGAAGACCGGAAGAGGAAGATTGGAAGAAGAAGAAGATAGGATGAAGAAGATTGGAAGAAGAAGATAGGAAGAAGAAGAATGCAAGAAGAAGCTTGGAAGGAGAATTATGAAAGAAAAAGATGGGAAGGAGAAGAATGGAAGAAGAAGATCGGAAGAAGAAAAATGGAAGAAGAAGATCGGAAGAAGAAGAACGGAAGAAGAAGAGTGGAAGAAGAAGATCGAAAAGAAAATTGGAAGAAGAAGATCGGAAAGAAAAATGGAAGAAGAAGATCGGAAGAAGAAGATAGGAAGGAGAAGAATGGAAGAAGAAGAATGGAAGAAGAAGATAGGAAGAAGAAGATCGGAAGAGAAAGAATAGAAGAAGAAGATCGGAAGAAGAAAAATGGAACAAGATCGGAAGAAGAAAAATGGAAGAAGAATGGAAGAAGAAGATCGGAAGAAGAAGAACGCAAGAAGACGATCGGATGACGAAGAATGGAAGAAGAAGATCGGAAGAAGAAGAATGGAAGAAGAAGATCGGAAGAAGAAAAATGGAAGAAGAAGAATGGGAGAAGAAGATCGGAAGAAGAAGAATGCAGGAATGGAAGAAGAAGATCGGAAGCAGAAGAATGCAAGAATGGAAGAAGAAGAATGGAATAAGAAGATTGCAACAAGAAGAATGGAAGAAGAAGATCGCAAGAAGAAAAATGGAAGAAGAAGATCGCAAGAAGAAAAATGGAAGAAGAAGATCGCAAGAAGAAGAATGGAAGAAGAAGAGTGGAAGAAGAAGAAGAATGGAAGAAGATGATCGGAAGGAGAAGAGTGGAAGAAGAAGATCGGAAGAAGAAGAATGGAAGAAGAAGATCGGAAGAAGAAGAAGAAAGGAAGAAGAAGAATGGAAGAAGAAGATGGGAAGAAGAAGATGGGAAGAAGAAAAATGCAAAAAGAAGAACGAAAGAAGATCGAAAGAAGAAGAATGGAAGAAGAAGATCGGAAGAAGAAGAATGGAAGAAGAAGATCAGAAAAAGAAGAATGGAAGAAGAAGATCAGAAAAAGAAGAATGCAAGAATGGAAGAAGAAGATCGCAAGAAGAAGAATGGAAGAAGAAGATCGGAAGAAAAAGAATAGAAGAAGATGAGCGGAAGAAGAAGAATGGAAGAGGAAGATCAGAAGAGGAAGAATGGAAGAAGAAGATCGGAAGAAGAATGGAAAAAGAAGATCGGAAGACGAAGAATGGAAGAAGAAGATCGGAAGAAGAATGGAAGAATGGAAGAAGAAGATCGCAAGAAGAAGAATGGAAGAATGGAAGAAGAAGATCGGAAGGGGAAGAATGGTCGAAGAAGATAGGAAGGAGAAGAATGGAGGAAGAAGATCGGAAGAGGAAGAATGGATGGAGAAGATAGGAAGGAGAAGAATGGAAGAAGAAGATCGAAAGATGAACAATGGAAGAAGAAGATCGGAGGGAGAAGATTGGAAGAAGAAGAGTGGAAGAAAAAGATCGGAAGAAGAAGACTGGAAGAAGTAGATCCGAAGAAGAAGAATAGAAGAAGAATGCAAGAAGAAGATCGGAAGAAAAGAAAAGAAGAAGAAGATCGGAAGAAAAGAAGAGAGGAGAAGAAGATCGGAAAAAGAACAATGGCAGAAGAAGATCGGAAGAAGAAGAATGGAAGAAGAAGATCGCAAGAAGAAGAACGGTAGAACATGATCGGAAGAAGAACAAATGAAGAAGAATGGAAGAAGAAGATCCGAAGAAGAAGAATGGAAGACGAAGAGTGGAAAGAGATGATCGGAAGGAAAGAAGACAAGTAGAAGATCGGAAGAAGAAGAACGGAAGAAGAACATCGGAAGAAGAAGAAGGAAAGAAGAAGATCGGAAGGACAAGAATGGAAGAACAAGATCGGAAGAAGAAGAATGCAAGAAGAAGATCGGAAGAAGAAGAATGCAAGAAGAAGATCGGAAGAAGAAGAATGGAAGAAGTAGAAGGGAAGAAGATCAGAAGAAGAAGAAGAATGGAAGAAGAAAGGTGGAAGGAGAAGATAGGAAGAAGAAGAATGGAAGAAGTAGATCGGAAGAAGAAGAATGGAAGCAGAAAGGTGGAAGAAGAAGATAGGAAGAAGAAGAATGGAAGAAGAAGACCGGAAGAAGAAGAATGGAAAAAGAAGATCGGAAGAAGAAGATGGGAAGAGGAAGAATGGAAGAAGATGATGGGAAGAAGAAGAATGGAAGAAGAAGATCGAAAGAAGAAGAATGAAAGAAGAAGATCGAAAGAAGAAGAATGGAAGAAGAAGATTGGAAGAAGATGAATGGAAGAATATCGGAAGAAGAAGAATGGAACAAGAAAGGTGGAAGAAGAATGGAAGAAGAAGATCGGAAAAAGAAAAATGGAAGAAGAAGAATGGAAGAGGAAGATCAGAAGAAGAAGAAAGGAATAAGAAGAATGGAAGAAGATTGGAAGAAGAAAAATGGAAGAAGAAGAACGGAAGAAGATCGAAAGAAGAAGAATGGAAGAAGAAGTTCGGAAGTAGAAGAATGGAGGAAGAAGATCGGAAGAAGAAGAATGGAGGAAGAAGATCAGAAAAAGAAGAATGCAAGAATGCAAGAAGAAGATCGCAACAAGAAGAATGGAAGAAGAAGATCGGAAGAAAAAGAATAGAAGAAGATGAGCGGAAGAAGAAGATCAGAAGAGGAAGAATGGAAGAAGAAGATCGGAAGAAGAATGGACGAAGAAGATCGGAAGAAGAAGAATGGAAGAAGAGGATCGGAAGACGAAGAATGGAAGAAGAAGATCGGATGAAGAAGAATGGAAGTAGAAGAATAGAAGAAGAAGATCGCAAGAAGAAGAATGGAGCACGAAGATGGGAAGAGAAAAGGAAGAAGAAGAATGGAAGAAGAAGAATGGAAGAAGAAGATCGGAAGAAGAAGAATGGAAGAAGAAGATCGGAAGATGAAGAATGGAAGAAGAAGATCGGATGCAGAAGAATGGAAGTAGAAGAATGGAAGAAGAAGATCGCAAGAAGAAGAATGGAGGACGAAGATGGGAAGAGAAAGGGAAGAAGAAGAATGGAATATGAAAATCACAAGAGGAAGAATGGAAGAAGAAGATCGGAAGAAAAAGAATGGAAGAAGAAGATCGGAAGGAGAAGATTGGAAGAAGAGTGGAAGAAGAAGATTGGAAGCAGAAGACTGGTGTAACATCCCGCCAAAATAAAACCATACATACATGTATAATGAAAATAAAGGTACACAAATAATATTGAAGAGTACATGATAATATATATATAAGTAATGAAGTTGCTCCTCTTAGGGAGTTTAATACATAACCAGTCAAATGTTTTCAAAATTTAACGAAATTCAATCAAATACAACAAGACCGGCGGTCTCCATATATGAACCGGCGATCTGGTAACAGAAGGCCCCAAAACAGGCGATCTGCTAGCAGGACATAAAACCGGCGATCACCACCAAGAGATAGAAACCGGCGATCTCTTCCTCGGCGACCACTCACTAGGGAGCTCTGCTTCCTGGAAGATCATCTGCTCCCGTGTAAGTTATACACGATCATCACAGTTTTAAGAGAAAAACAGCCAACGAGCAGAACACGCAGGGTAAGCTAGATATTTTAAGGAGAGTTTAAATAAGGATAATTAAATTAAAATCAAGGTAAACAATTTCAAGATATTCACGTATCGCTATCAAGTTTCTCATACCCTTCACTTGATCGCCCAGAAATCACACATTTCACAATATTTTCAAGAGTCATTCTATTTCACAAACTGCATCAAGTGTCTATCAATTTCAAGTTCCTCATTTCACATGTCAGACCACCACTGACTCAGCACACAAGACACTTGACACTACTTCCGGAAGACTCATGCATTGATTAGACTCAGAGATCTGCACCTGTCATACTAAACAGCTGTAATGTTTCCCAGCTATGCGCATCAACACAAATTTCGATCTCAAGTTCATCATTCTCACAGTATGACAGGGTTAATCCATAGAACAGGCCGAGCTCGTTCTTTTTCACACGAGTCACCCATTCATATGAACCTCCTTCGACTCTCACCAACTGAGTAACTTCCTCTATGTGATTCCATTACCTCAGCAGAGTCAGGATATCCCCTTAGGAATCACCGATCAATGCACATCCTACACGATCTTACACGGTATTTTCTTTCCTGAAAATACTATGCCTCGATCCCACATTCACAACACCCAAGACATCATACCACTTAAATAAATGATTCAAGTCAAGGCAACATTCGTTTCAAAGATTCAGATTTTCGAAGATCACATTTAAGCTTCAACAGTTCAAAGTAACACCAAAAACAGGGAGTTCGCAAACATCGCCCAAACCGGCGACCTGGTTCAAAAACAGGGTATCTCGAAGTTTGTATTTAAAAACCGGCGACCACGTCGCTCAAAACACATAGAACAGAGCATTCACGAAGATGAAAACGAAACCGGCGACCTCGTCGCCCTCACTTCCGAAATAGCTAAACTACGACTTGTATTGAAAATGAAGGCTAGCTTCCCTTACCTGGACTTGCGCAAACACCAGGAGCTCCGAAATCCAACGAAGCCTAAAGAACGCCTTGGCTCTGTTTTTGCGTCTGGTTTGAAGGACTTGCAGAGAACTTCCCAGGTGCTCTAATGGTGGCTGCCGCTCGTCGTACTCTTGTGTGAAGGTGCCAGAATCGCAGCGCGAAAGAGAGAAAAGGAGAAGAATGGAGGTAAACTCACTCTTTTGCTCTTGAACCACTGCAACGTTTCTTTTCTCAGAAGTGGGTTTTTGAATCTTAAACCAACTTGCCCAAAAAAGCCGCTGCCACCACCCACTCTGCAGGGGAGTTTGCGTGTACGCTTCCCTGAACAGTACAACTACGCGTGCCTCTGCGCAGGCTAACACTCTGAGGTCACTATTCTGAACCACCCCTTTTGTCTACGTGGCGCGCGTGCAGGACGTTTCATGCTGGGAGTCTGGGTCCCACTTTATCTGTGTGAAACTCGACATCGCGCGATAACCTTTCACCGATGACCACTGGCGCGAAGACTATCCACCGATGACCTCTCGCGCGAAGGCTATCCACCGATGACCTCTCGCGCGAAGACTATCCACCGATGTCCTCTCGCGCGAAGATTATCCACTGATGTCCTCTCGCGCGAAGACTAACCCCCCGATGTCCTCTCGCGCGATGACTAACCCCGCATGCCTCGCGCCCTGGCGATCACGTGTAGTCTAGGCGACCGACGATTATGTGTTAACAAGGAACTCTTGTAGTCTTCTAAGCTACACTTTCCTTCCTTTTTATTTTAAATAAAACATACTTAGAATTCATTTAAAATATACCCTTTTATTCCAATTTAATTTTACAGGTCCTTACATTCTCCCCATCAAGAAAAATTTTCGTCCCCGAAAATTGAATTACAAGGAAAAGAGGTATGGATAAGCCTCTCTCATGGGTTCTTCTAACTCCCAAGTTGAATCCCCCGATCTCTCATCCCACACCACTTTCACCATGTTGATGGTCTTGCCTCTGAGCTGTTTACTTTGCCGATCGTCAATCCTGACTGGTTTTGCTTCAAAGGACAAGTCATCCCTGATCTGCACATCGTCCACTTCCAGCACATGACTAGGGTCTGCCATGTACTTCCTCAACTGTGATACGTGAAAGACATTGTGCAGATTCGCTAGATGGGGAGGTAGGGCGATCTCATAAGCCACTGGACCAACCTTTCTTAAGATCTGATATGGTCCCACGAACTTAGGGGACAACTTCCTTGACCTGATCGCCCGTCCTACACCCTTGGTTGGTGTCACTTTCATGAACACGTGGTCTCCAGCAGCAAACTCCAAAGGCTTTCTCCTCTGATCTGCATAGGACTTCTGCCTACTCTGAGAAGCTTTCATTCTGCTTTGTATCTGTTTCACCTTCTCGGTCTTCTGCTGAATCAACTCTGGCCCAACCAAGACTGCCTCGCCCTCCTGGTACCAACATAAGGGAGTTCTGCATTTCCTCCCATACAGGGCTTCATATGGTGCCATCCCAATACTGGTGTGGTAGCTATTATTATAGGTAAACTCCACCAGTGGCAACACCTCGTCCCAACTTCCCAATTGATCCAAGACGCACGCCCTCAGCAGATCTTCCAAGGATTGTATCGTTCTCTCTGACTGACCATCTGTTTGGGGATGATATGCAGAGCTCATCCTCAACTTAGTTCCCAAGCACTCTTGCAAGGTCTGCCAAAACCGTGAAGTGAACCTGGGATCTCTATCTGAAACGATGCTGGAAGGCACTCCATGCAACCTCACTATTTCTTGGATGTATAACTGTGCCAGCTTGGCCATAGGCATCTTCATATTCACTGGAAGGAAGTGGGCACTCTTCGTCAGCCTATCAATGATAACCCAGATTGCATCATGACCCTTTACCGATCTGGGTAAATGGGTGACAAAATCCATGGCGATGCTGTCCCATTTCCACTCAGGGATATCCAGTTGCTGCAACAGCCCGCTAGGTCTTTGATGCTCTACCTTCGCCTTCTGACACGTTAAGCAGGTTGCAACATACTGGGCGATGTCCCTCTTCATGCCCGACCACCAAAATGACTCCTTCAAGTCATGATACATCTTGTTCATGCCTGGATGAAGGTTAAGGCGACTCTTATGACCTTCTTCTAGGATCATCTTCTTCAACTCTTCATTTGCAGGTATGCAAATTCTGCCATTAAATCTCAAGATCCCATCATCGCCCATTACAAAGTCTCTCGCCTGATCTGTCCCTAGTGACTCCATAGTACGCTTCAGACTAGGATCCTCCAACTGCTTATCCTTTAACATCCCAAGGAAGTCATTAGTTATAGCCAGCTTACTACAACTAATGTGATTTACGTGAAATTCTACTCCAAGGTTTAAGTCTCTGAACTGCTCGATCAGTTTCTGCTCTTTCATCATCATGGTGGCGACTTGTATTGATTTTCTACTCAAAGCATCTGCCACTACATTGGCCTTCCCTGGATGATACATGAGTTGAAAATCGTAGTCCTTTAGAAACTCCATCCACCTTCTTTGTCTCATGTTTAGTTCCTTCTGATCGAACAGGTATTTCAGGCTCTTATGGTCACTGAACACCTGGAACCGAGCTCCATATAAATAGTGCCTCCAGATCTTCAAGGCAAAAACCACAGCCGCCAACTCTAAGTCATGCGTAGGGTAATTTCTCTCATGAACCTTGAGTTGCCTTGAAGCATATGCAACCACTCTCTTTTCTTGCATCAAAACACATCCCAAGCCCTGATGTGAAGCGTCACAGAAGACATCAAAAGGTCTTCCTACCTCGGGGATCACCAGCACTGGGGCACTGGTCAACCTCTCCTTTAGTTCCATGAAGCTTTGCTCACATCGGTCGGTCCAAGCAAAAGGTTGGTCCTTGCGGGTCAGCTGTGTTAAAGGAGCCACTACCTTGGAAAAATCCTCAATAAACCTTCGATAGTAGCCCGCCAAACCCACAAAGCTTCTTATCTCAGTGACTGTCTTAGGACGTTCCCACTGCAGCACTGCCTCCACCTTGGCTGGATCCACCGAGATCCCCTGGGCAGATATCACGTGTCCTAGGAAGTTGACTTCCTTCAGCCAGAACTCACACTTGGAGAACTTGGCATAGAGTTGCTTCTCTCTCAGTATCTCCAATACTGTCCTCAAGTGTTCCTCATGCTCTTCCTCGGTCCTTGAATAAATGAGTATGTCGTCTATGAAGACCACCACAAACTTATCCAAGAAAGGGCGAAAAATCCTATTCATGTAGTCCATGAACAGGGCTGGAGCATTGGTGACTCCAAACGGCATCACTACATACTCATAGTGCCCATACCGAGACCTAAAAGCTGTCTTTTGAACATCTTCAGCTTTTACCAAAATTTGGTGGTACCCCGATCTCAGATCAATCTTGGAGAACACCGAGGCCCCATGTATTTGATCCATCAAATCATCAATCCTAGGTAGGGGGTACTTGTTCTTGATGGTCAACTTGTTCAACTACCTGTAGTCTATACACAACCGAGACCCTCCATCCTTCTTCTTGACTAGGAGCACTGGAGCTCCCCATGGAGATACACTGGGTCTGATGAATTGTTTCTCCAGCAACTCTTCCACTTGCTTCTTTAATTCCACCAACTCGGCTGGTGCCATCCTGTAGGGCGCCATAGACACTGGTCCAGCCCCAGGTACCAAATCAATAGAGAATTCCACTTCTCTCTTAGGGGGTAACCCAGGTACCTCTTCTGGAAATACATCCGTGAAATCTTTCACCACGTGTATTCTGCTTACGTCCCCTTCATTCTTCACCTCCAACCGAGCTAGCATCACGAAGCACCTCGCCCCTTCTTCCAACTCTGACTGCCCTTGCTGAGCAGATATCACATCTGACTCTGGGAGGTCTGGAAACGCTACCTTCTGCCTACCGCAGTCTATGAGAATGTGATTGGCAGCTAACCAATCCATTCCCAGGATAACATCCAGGTCCTGAAGAGGTAGGCAGATCAAGTTCACTTTGAATCTGCGTCCCTCTACTATCACTGGACATTCGGGGCAAACTGTAGAGGTCAACACCTGTCCTGACGCAGGTGTAGAGACCAACAGTTCGAAAGGTAATTCCTTCACTAGGAGGCCCAACTCGGCTACACACAGGTTTGACACAAAGGAGTGTGTCGCTCCAGAATCAAACAAAGCTTTTACACCTCTACCAGCAATAAAACAAACACATTGGATGAGGTTACCTGACTGAGATGCCTCTGTTCCAGACATGGCAAACACTCTCCCTGTTGCCTGAGGTCTGCTGCCTTCGTTTCTCATCTGCTGGGAGCCACTGGGTTGGGTCACCCCATTCCTGCTAGGGCACTCTCTAGCAACGTGCCCTGTCTTTTGGCAGACAAAACATCTCCTCTCTGAAGTCTTCTTGAAGCATGCATTGGAGGCGTGTGGTCCGCCACAATGGAGACACTTGGGTTTCCAAGGTTGCTGCTGCTGAAACTGGGGAGGTGCTGCTCCTGCCCGATGTGGTGGAGGTCTCGCATAGGGCTTGCTTTGTGGGTGTTATGCCTTAGCTTTCCCACTGGAAGGACCTCCGGGGTGTGACCTGATCACCCGAGAATCACCCTTTTCCAGGGTCTCCACCATCTTCGCCTTTTCTACTAAGGCGTGAAATTCCCTGATGCACATCGGGGCTATGGTCTTCTTCAGCCCATGCTTCAGCCCCTCTTCGAACTTCCTACACCTCCAGGCCTCGGAGGTCGCCTGGGTATAGAACCGGGCGAGGTACTCAAACCGAGCAGCATAGGCGTTTACTGACATATCCCCCTGCTCCAACTTTAGGAACTCAGCTTCCCTCGCAAACTTGGCGCTGTCTGGGAAGTATTTCTCCAAGAACCTCACCCTGAAGCTCTCCCAATCCAATACATCCTCTCGGGCCTCCATCATCTGCTGAGCTCCCATCCACCAGAACTCAGCTTCTCCAGTTAGTAGATAGGTGGCAAACAACAGTTTCTTCTCTTCAGGGCAGGAGGTCGTCCTAAAGATTTTCTCCAACTCTCTGACCCACTGATCTGCCTGATCAGGGGTAGCATTCCCACTGAACTTGGGTGGGTTGTGTCGCATGAACTCGGTCAGTCCCATCTGTTCTTGAGGCTGACCGATGTGGGAGTTTGTTTCCGCAGATCGAGCAGTTTCCCAGTGTTGCATTGTAGCTTGATGGTTCTGTGCCATCGCTGCATTCTGCTGTTGAATGGCAGTTGCCATCATCTCAATGGCCTTAGCAATCTGGCCCATCTCCGAAGAAGGTTGGGGAGGGGTAGAAGGTCTACGTGCCATCTCTCTTCGTTTCAGACTTTGAATCTGTAGGTTTTCTATATTCCCTACAACTATAAGAATGAGATCGATCAGAAATCAATTCATTCAGGAGGTACCATCTAGACCTTACAAAGGTCAGCATCTCAAAGTCATTAAGAATTTGAGTTCATCAACAGGATTATAACACTCCTAACTTCAAACAAAACACCAGAACAGTTACTGGTGTGCAATCATCAATCCAAACAACCACTCTCAGTCAATTACAAGAACACTCAATAAATCACACCAGAATTCAATGTAGGCTAAACATCAAACCTCTGGAATTAAGATTAAGAATCATCCCGATCCAGTTATGAGTGTGCACCCTCATCACTTTATCAAGATCCTCTCATTCTTAGTACCAAGATTTTCAATTAGGGCATACATTCTCTAAGGCACACACAAAATTTCAATACAAAAACGTTTTGAAAACCTTTCACTATAGTTATTATTTGAAACTCAAATAGATTTTATGAGCAGAAGAAACACAATGGATCCACAGCCCTCAGGTCATCCTAAGGACGAACTGCTCTGATACCATTAATGTAACATCCCGCCAAAATAAAACCATACATACATGTATAATGAAAATAAAGGTACACAAATAATATTGAAGAGTACATGATAATATATATATAAGTAATGAAGTTGCTCCTCTTAGGGAGTTTAATACATAACCAGTCAAATGTTTTCAAAATTTAACGAAATTCAATCAAATACAACAAGACCGGCGGTCTCCATACATGAACCGGCGATCTGGTAACAGAAGGCCCCAAAACAGGCGATCTGCTAGCAGGACATAAAACCGGCGATCACCACCAAGAGATAGAAACCGGCGATCTCTTCCTCGGCGACCACTCACTAGGGAGCTCTGCTTCCTGGAAGATCATCTGCTCCCGTGTAAGTTATACACGATCATCACAGTTTTAAGAGAAAAACAGCCAACGAGCAGAACACGCAGGGTAAGCTAGATATTTTAAGGAGAGTTTAAATAAGGATAATTAAATTAAAATCAAGGTAAACAATTTCAAGATATTCACGTATCGCTATCAAGTTTCTCATACCCTTCACTTGATCGCCCAGAAATCACACATTTCACAATATTTTCAAGAGTCATTCTATTTCACAAACTGCATCAAGTGTCTATCAATTTCAAGTTTCTCATTTCACATGTCAGACCACCACTAACTCAGCACACAAGACACTTGACACTACTTCCGGAAGACTCATGCATTGATTAGACTCAGAGATCTGCACCTGTCATACTAAACAGCTGTAATGTTTCCCAGCTATGCGCATCAACACAAATTTCGATCTCAAGTTCATCATTCTCACAGTATGACAGGGTTAATCCATAGAACAGGCCGAGCTCGTTCTTTTTCACACGAGTCACCCATTCATATGAACCTCCTTCGACTCTCACCAACTGAGTAACTTCCTCTATGTGATTCCATTACCTCAGCAGAGTCAGGATATCCCCTTAGGAATCACCGATCAATGCACATCCTACACGATCTTACACGGTATTTTCTTTCCTGAAAATACTATGCCTCGATCCCACATTCACAACACCCAAGACATCATACCACTTAAATAAATGATTCAAGTCACGGCAACATTCGTTTCAAAGATTCAGATTTTCGAAGATCACATTTAAGCTTCAACAGTTCAAAGTAACACCAAAAACAGGGAGTTCGCAAACATCGCCCAAACCGGCGACCTGGTTCAAAAACAGGGTATCTCGAAGTTTGTATTTAAAAACCGGCGACCACGTCGCTCAAAACACACAGAACAGAGCATTCACGAAGATGAAAACGAAACCGGCGACCTCGTCGCCCTCACTTCCGAAATAGCTAAACTACGACTTGTATTGAAAATGAAGGCTAGCTTCCCTTACCTGGACTTGCGCAAACACCAGGAGCTCCGAAATCCAACGAAGCCTAAAGAACGCCTTGGCTCTGTTTTTGCGTCTGGTTTGAAGGACTTGCAGAGAACTTCCCAGGTGCTCTAATGGTGGCTGCCGCTCGTCGTACTCTTGTGTGAAGGTGCCAGAATCGCAGCGCGAAGGAGAGAAAAGGAGAAGAATGGAGGTAAACTCACTCTTTTGCTCTTGAACCACTGCAACGTTTCTTTTCTCAGAAGTGGGTTTTTGAATCTTAAACCAACTTGCCCACAAAAGCCGCTGCCACCACCCACTCTGCAGGGGAGTTTGCGTGTACGCTTCCCTGAACAGTACAACTACGCGTGCCTCTGCGCAGGCTAACACTCTGAGGTCACTATTCTGAACCACCCCTTTTGTCTACGTGGCGCGCGTGCAGGACGTTTCATGCTGGGAGTCTGGGTCCCACTTTATCTGTGTGAAACTCGACATCGCGCGATAACCTTTCACCGATGACCACTGGCGCGAAGACTATCCACCGATGACCTCTCGCGCGAAGGCTATCCACCGATGACCTCTCGCGCGAAGACTATCCACCGATGTCCTCTCGCGCGAAGATTATCCACCGATGTCCTCTCGCGCGAAGACTAACCCCCCGATGTCCTCTCGCGCGATGACTAACCCCGCATGCCTCGCGCCCTGGCGATCATGTGTAGTCTAGGCGACCGGCGATTATGTGTTAACAAGGAACTCTTGTAGTCTTCTAAGCTACACTTTCCTTCCTTTTTATTTTAAATAAAACATGCTTAGAATTCATTTAAAATATACCCTTTTATTCCAATTTAATTTTACAGGTCCTTACAACTGGAAGAAGAAGAACCGAAGAAGAAGAATAGAAGAAGAATGCAAGAAGAAGATCGGAAGAAAAGAAAAGAAGAAAAAGATCGAAAGAAAAGAAAAGAAGAGAAGCAGATCGGAAGAAGAAGAATGGAGTAAGAATGGCAGAAGAAGATCAGAAGAAGAAGAATGGCAGAAGAAGATCGGAAGAAGAAGAATGGAAGTAGAAGATCGGAAGAAGAAGAATGGAAGTAGAAGATCGGAAGAAGAAGATCGGAAGAAAAATGGAAGAAGAAGAACGGAAGAAGATCGAAAAAAGAAGAATGGAAGAAGAAGATCAGAAGAAGAAGAATGGAAGAAGAAGATTAGAAAAAGAAGAATGGAAGAAGAAGATCAGAAAAAGAAGAATGGAAAAAGAAGATCGTGAGAAGAAGAATGGAAGAAGAAGATCGGAAGAAAAAGAATAGAAGAAGATGAGCGGAAAAAGAAGAATGGAAGAAGAAGATCAGAATAGGAAGAATAGAAGAAGAAGATCGGAAGAAGAATGGAGGAAGAAGATCGGAAGAAGAAGAATGGAAGAAGAAAATTAGAAGTAGAAGATATATGGAAGAAGAATTTCGGGAGAAGAAGAATGGAAGAAGAAGATCGGAAGAAGAAAATGGAAGAAGAAGATCGGAAGAAGAAGAATGGAAGAAGAAGATCAGAAGAAGAAGAATGGGAGAAGAAGATCGGAAAAAGAAGATTGGAAGAAGAAGAGTGGAAGAAGAAGATCGAAAGAGGAAGAATGGAAGAAGAAGAATGGAAGATGAAGAACGGAAGAAGAAGATTGGAAGGAGAACAATAGAATAAGAAGATCGAAAGAAGAAGAATAAAAGAAGATGATCGGAAGAAGAAGAAATGAAGAAGATCGGAAGAAGAAGATTGGAAGAAGAAGATCGGAAGAAAATAAATGGAAGAAGAAGAACGGGAGAAGAATATCGGAAGAAGAAGATTGGAAGAAGAAGAATGGAAGAAGAAGATCGGAAGAAGAAGAAGGGAACAAGAAGATCGGAAGAAGAAGCATGGAAGAAGAAGATCGGAACTAGAAGAATGGAAGAAAAAGAATGGAAGAAGAAGATCGGAAGAAGAATGGAAGAAGAAGATCGGAAGCAGAAGAATGGAAGAAGAAAATGTAAAGAAGAAGAATGAAAAAAGTATTCGGAGGAAGAAGAATGGAAGAAGATGATCGGAAGAAGAAGAATTGAAGAAGAAAATGGAAAGAAGAAGAATTGAAGAAGAGCATAGGAAGAGGAAGAAGGGAAGAAGAAGAATGGATGGAGATGATCGGAAGAAGGAGAATGGAAGAAGAATATTGGAAGAAGAAGAATGGAAGAGGAAGAATGGAAGGAGAAGATCGGAAGAAAAAAAGGGAAGACGAAGATCGGAAGAAGAAGAATAGAAGAAAATGAATGGAAGAAGAAGATCGGAATAAGAAGAATGGAAGAACAAGATTGGAAGAAAAAGAAGGGAAGAACAAGATCGGAAGAAGAAGAATGGAAGAAGAAGATCGGAAGAAAAAGAAGGGAAGAAGAAGATTGGAAGAAAAAGAAGGGAAGAAGAAGATCGGAAGAAGAAGATTGGAAGAAAAAGAATGGAAGAAGAAGATCGGAAGAAGAATGGAAGAAAAAGAATGGAAGAAGAAGATCGGAAGAAGCATGGAAGAAGAAGATCGGAAGAAGAAGAATGGAAGAAGAGGATCGGAAGAAGAAGCATGCAAGAATGCAAAAAGAAGATCGGAAGAAGAAGAATGGAGGAAGAATATCGGAAGAAGAAGAATGGAAGAAGATCGAAAGAAGAAGAATGGAAGAAGAAGAATGGAAGAAGAAGATGGGAAGAGGAAGAAGGGAAATAGAAGATCTGAAAAAGAAGAATGCTAGAAGAAGATGGGAAGAAGGAGAATGGAAGAAGAATAATTGAAGAAGAAGAATCGAAGCGGAAGAATGGAAGGAGAAGATCAGAAGAAGAAGAATGGAAGCAAACGATCGGAAGAAGAAGAATGGAAGAAGAAGAAAGGAAGAAGAAGAATGGAAGAAGAAGATCGGAAGAAGAAGAATGGAAGAAGAAGATCGCAACAAGAAGAATGGAAGAAGATGATCAGAAGACGAAGAATGGAACAAGAAGATCGAAAGAAGAAATATGGAAAAAAAAGATCGGAAGAAGAAGAAATGAAGAAGACCGGAAGAAGAAGAATGGAAGAAGAAGATCGGAAGAAGAATAATGGAACAAGAAGATCAGAAGAAGAAGAATGGACGAAGAAAAATGGAAGAAGAGGATCTGAAGAAGAAGAATAGAAGAAGAAAATCGGAAGGAGCGAATGCCAGAAGAAGATCGGAAGGAGAGAATGGAAGAAGAAGATCGGAAGACGAAGAATGGAAGAAGAGGATCGGAAGAAGAGGAAAGGAAGAAGAGGAATGGAAGAAGAATATCGGAAGAAGTACAATGGAAGAAGATGATCGGAAGAAGGAGAATGGAAGAAGAATATTGGAAGGAGAAGATCGGAAGAAGAAGAATGGAAGAAGAAGATCGGAAGAAGAAGAATTGAAGAATAAGAATGCAAGAAGAAGAATGGAAGAAGAAGATCGGAAGAAGAAGAATGGAAGAAGAAGATCGGAAGAAGAAGAATGCAAGAATGGAAGAAGAAGATCGGAAGAAGAAGATCATAAGGAAGAAGAAAGGAAGAAGATGAATGGAAGAAGAAGATCGGGAGAAGGATAAAGGAAGAAGAAGAATGGAAGAAGAAGATCGCAACAAGAAGAATGGAAGAAGATAATCGAAAGAAGAAGAATGGAACAAGAAGATTGAAAGAAGATATATGGAAGAAGAACATCGGAAGAGGAAGAATGGTAGAAGAAGATCGGAAGGAGAAGAATGGAAGAAGAAGATCAGAAGAAGAAGATTGGAAGCAGAAGATCGGACGAAGAAGAATGGAAGAAGAAGATCGGAATAAGAAGAATGGAAGAAGAAGAACGAAAGAAGATTGCAAGAAGAAGAATGGAAGAATGGAAGAAGAAGATCGGAAGAACAACATCGGAAGAAGAAGAATGGAAGAAGAAGAACGAAAGAAGAAGATCAGAAGGAAGGAGAAAGGAAGAAGAATAATGGAAGAAGAAGATCGGGAGAAGGAGAAAGGAAGAAGAAGAATGGAACAAGAAGATCGAAAGAAGATATATGGAAGAAGAACATCGGAAGGAGAAGAATGGAAGAAGAAGATCGGAAGGAGAAGAATCGAAGAAGAAGATCGCCAGAAGAAGAATGGAAGAAGAAGATCGGAAAAAGAAGAATGGAAGAAGAAGATCGAGAGAAGAAGAACAGAAGAACTAGAATGGAAGAAGAAGATCGGAAGAAAAAGAACGGAAGAAGAAGATAGGAAGAAGAAGAAAGGAAGAAGAAGATCGCAACAAGAAGAATGGAAGAAGATAATCGAAAGAAGAAGAATGGAACAAGAAGATCGAAAGAAGAAGAGTGGAACAAGAAGATCGAAAGAAGAAATATGGAAGAAGGACATCGGAGGAAGAAGAATGGAAGAAGAAGAATGGAAGAAGAACATCGGAAGAAGAAAAATGGAAGAAGAAGATCGGAAGAAGAAGAATGGCAGAAGAAGATAGGAAGGAGAAGAATGGAAGAAAAAGATCGGAAGGAGAGAATGGAAGAAGAAGATCGGAAGAAGAAGAACAGAAGAAGTAGAATGGAAGAAGAAGATCGGAAGAAGAAGATAGGAAGAAGAAGAAAGGAATAAGAAGATCGCAACAAGAAGAATGGAAGAAGATAATCGAAAGAAGAAGAATGGAACAAGAAGATCGAAAGAAAAAGAATGGAACAAGAAGATCGAAAGAAGAAATATGGAAGAAGAACATCGGAAGAAGAAGAATGGAAGAAGAACATCGGAAGGAGAAGAATGGAAGAAGAAGATCGCAGGAAGAAGAAGATCGGAAGAAGAAGAATGGAAGAAGAAGATCGAGAGAAGAAGAATAGAAGAACTAGAATGGAAGAAGATCGGAAGAAGAAAAATGGAAGAAGAAGATCGGAAGGAGAAGAATGGAAGAAGAAGATCGGAAGAAGAAGAATGGAAGAAGAAGATAGGAAGGAGAAGAATGGAAGAAAAAGATCGGAAGGAGAGAATGGAAGAAGAAGATCGGAAGAAGAAGAACAGAAGAAGTACAATGGAAGAAGAAGATCGGAATATGAAGAATGGAAGAAGAAGATCACAAGAAGAGAATGGAAGAAGAAGAACAGAAGAAGTAGAATGGAAGAAGAAGATCGGAAGGAGAAGAACGAAAGAAGAAGATTGGAAGAAGAAGAACAGAAGAAGTAGAATGGAAGAAGAAGATCGGAAGGAGAAGAACGAAAGAAGAAGATCGGAAGAAGAAGAACAGAAGAACAAGAATGGAAGAAGATCGGAAGAAGAGGATCGGAGGAACCAGATCAGAAGCAGAGGATTGGAAGAAGAAGATCGGAAGAAGAAGAACAGAAGAAGTAGAATGGGAGAAGAATAATGGAAGAAGAAGATCGGAAGAAGAAGAATGGGAGAAGAAGAGTGGAAGAAGAAGATCGGACGAAGAAGAATGGAAGAAGAAGATCGGAAAGAAAGAATGGAAGATGAAGATCCGAAAGAAAGAATGGAAGAAGAAGATCGGAAGAAGAAGATTGGAAGAAGAAGATCGGAAGAAGAAGATTGGAAGAAGAAGATCGGAAGGAGAGGAATATAAGAAGATTATCGGAAGAAGAAGATCAGAAGAAGAGGAATGAAAGAAGAAGATCGGAAGAAGGAGAATGGAAGTAGAAAATCGGAAGAAGAAGAATGGTAGAAGATGATCGGAAGATGGAGAATGGAAGAAGAAGAACAAAAGAAGAAGATCGGAAGCAGAAGAATGGAAGAAGAAGATCGGATGAAGAAGAATGGAAGTAGAAGAATAGAAGAAGAAGATCGGAAGAAGAAGAATGGAGGCCGAAGATGGGAAGAGAAAGGGAAGAAGAAGAATGGAAGAAGAAGATCGGAAGAAGAAGAATTGAAGCAGAAGAATGGAGGAAGAAGAATGAAAGAAGATCAGAAGAACAAGAATTGAAGAAGAAAGATCGGAAGAAAAAGAATGGAAGAAGAAAAAAGGGAGAAGAAGAATGGAAGAAGAAGATCGGATGAAGAAGAATGGAAGAAGAAGATCGGATGAAGAAGAATGGAAGAAGAAGATCGGATGAAGAAGAATGGAAGAAGAAGATCGAAAAAAGAAGAAAGGAAGAAGAAGATCGGATGAACAAGAATGAAAGAAGAAGATCGGAAGAAGAAGAATGAAAGAAGAAGATCGAAAGAAGAAAAATGCAAGAATGGAAGAAGAAGATCACAAGAAGAAGAATGGAAAAAAAAGATCGGAAGAAAAATAATGGAAGAAGATGATCGAAAGAAGAAGAATGGAAGAAGAGGAATGGAAGAAGACGATCGGAAGTAGAATAATGGTAGAAGAAGATGGGAAGAAGAAGAATGGAAGAAGAAGAGTGGAAGAAGAAGAAGAATGGAAGAAGATGATCGGAAGGACCAGAATGGAAAAAGAATATTGGAAGAAGAAGATCGGAAGAAGAAGAATGGAAGAAGAAGATCGGAAGAAGAAGACTGGAAGAAGAAGATCGGAAGAAGAAGACTGGAAGAAGTTCATCGGAAGAAGAAGAAGATCGGAAGAAGAAGAATGGACGAGGATTAGTGGAAGAAGAAGATCGGAAGGAAAGAAAACAAGAAAAAGGTCGGAAGAAGAAGAATAGAAGAAGAAGATCGGAAGAAGAAGATCGGAAGAAGAAGATCATAAGAAAAAGAATGGAAGAAGAAGATCGGAAGAAGAAGATCGAAAGAAGAAAAATGGAAGAAGAAGATTGCAAGAAGAAGATGGGAAGAGGAAGAAGGGAAGCAGAAGATCGCAAGAAGTAGAATGGAAGAAGAAGAATGCAAAAGAAGATGGGAAGAGGAAGAAGGGAAGGAGAAGATCGGAAGAAGAGGAATGGAAGAAGATGATCGGAAGAAGAAGAATGGAAGAAGAAGATCGGAAGAACAAGAATGGAAGATGAAGAATGGAAGAAGAAGAATCGAAGAAGAAGAATGGAAGAAGAAGATCGGAAGAAGAAGAATGGAAGAAGAAGATCAGAAGAAGAGGAAGATCAGAAGAAGAAGAATGGAAGAAGAAGGCTGGAAGAAGAAGGAGATCAGAAGAAGAAGAATGAACGAGGATTAGTGGGAGAAGAAGATCGGAAGGAAAGAAAACAAGAAGAAGATCGGAAGAAGAAGAATAGAAGAAGAAGATCGGAAGAAGAAGATCATAAGAAAAAGAATGGAAGAAGAAGATCGGAAGAAGAAGAATGGAAGAAGAAGATCGAAAGAAGAAAAATGGAAGAAGAAGAATGCAAGAAGAAGATGGGAAGAGGAAGAAGGGAAGCAGAAGATCGCAAGAAGTAGAATGGAAGAAGAAGAATGCAAGAAGAAGGGAAGGAGAAGATCGGAAGAAGAGGAATGGAAGAAGATGATCGGAAGAAGGAGAACAGAAGACGAACATCGGAAGAAGAAGAATGGAAGAGGAAGAAGAATGGAAGGAGAAGATCGCAAGAAGAAGAATGGAAGAAGATGATCGGAAGAAGAAGATCAGATGAAGATCGGAAGAAGAAGAATGGAAGAAGAAGATCGGAAGAAGAAGAATGGAAGAAGAAGATAGGAAGGAGAAGAATGGAAGAAAAAGATCGGAAGGAGAGAATGGAAGAAGAAGATCGGAAGAAGAAGAACAGAAGAAGTAGAATGGAAGAAGAAGATCGGAATAAGAAGAATGGAAGAAGAAGATCAGAAGAAGAAGAATGGAAGAAGAAGATCGGAAGAGGAAAAATGGAAGAGGAAGAATGGAAGAAGAAGATCGGAAGAAGAAGAATGGAAGAAGAAGATCGGAAGAAGAAGAATGGAAGAAGAAGATCGGACGAAGAAGAATGCAAGAAGAAGATTGGAAGAAGAAGAATGGAAGAAGCACATCGGAAGTAGCATGGAAGAAGAAGATCGGAAGAAGAAGATCGGAAGGAAAGAATGGAAGAAGAAGATTGATCCGGTCGGTCATCGGTAGTCGATGACGTCAGCAGCAGGTGACCACGTGGGCCAGTCACGGAGCAACACGTGGCATGAGATAGCAGATGTACCAGGGTGAAGATCGGCTCCTACATGAGCGCCTGGAAGCAGAAGCGCGAGAGTGATGAAGCACCGATCAGTCATCGGTGTATACAAAGTAATCAGTCATCGGTGCATGCGGAGTGATCAGTCGTCGGGGGTTCCTTGCCAACACGTGTTAGACTGGGACCCAGGCTCCCAGCGAGAACGTTACTCAAGGACCTCGCCTGATTCCATAAGCAGAGCACGACAACGTGAAGAAGCGCCATCGGACATCGGCCAGGATGAGAGATACCTTGGTCATCGGCGTGTGTCGAGGCGACATCGGCCGCGCGATGTGAGCAACGCAGCCAATGATCAGTAAAGCGCCCAGAGGCAGGGAATGGCCTTAGTCGCGAGACGACCACGCATGAAGACGAGAAGACGCAGTTAGATGCGGAATCCTGCTGGGACAAGAACCCATCAAGTTTAGAGTCTCCCAGTGAGGTTGCATGTCTGCCACGTGGACGGTGAAGATGTTCCCAGAGAATAGGTAGGGCAGATAGGCACAGAAGTCGAGGGGTACAGAGGCACCCACGCAGCCTCCCCTGTCAGACTTTGCACTCAAGTGAAGAAGGCTGGCACGCAAGGTAGCCCTGGGGAGTGGAAACGACAATGCAGAGTAATCAATTGGCCCTAGAGGTAGTCTGTAGGGGCTACGCGGGTTTATATGAGGAAGAACACCAAACCAGGTATGCACTCTTTTGCCTCAGAATACACAACACAAAACTAAGAACACTCAGTTTTCGAATCAAAGGGGACTGAGGGCACACACACGGGTCTCACACAGAGAGAGATCCGAGAGAGAGTTTTGGTGTTCCCGTTGCCTGACTTGAGCGTCGGAGCTACAACGGCCGCTAGAGGCACCGTCTGTGTGTTTTGCAGGCATCGTTCGGAGTTCCGTCGAAGGTTCCTGGAGCCTCCTTTGAGAACGCGCAACAGTTAGAAAGCTAGACGAAGGCGTGACGAGGCATTTTCCCCACGCTCGAGTCCGCGGCGAGATCATTTGGTGCCCACCGTGGGGCCCGAAGTAAAACGAAGCCCCCATACGAAAGAACGAGAGTAGGAATCGCACAGATGAGTAGAAGAACCAGACAAAAGATACCTCCACCACCTGCTGGTGAAGGAATTGTGACCATGGTGCAGGTCATGGAGATGATGCGCGCGCTGCAAGAGAATGTCGCAACGTCGAGAGTTGAGCAAGAGAAGATGCATGCAGAGCTGACTGCATCGCATAGCAGGAATGAAGAGTTGAACCGCGTCAACGAGGATTTGCGTAGGGAGTTGCAGGCGCAGAATGAGCGCGTATCCGAAGATAGGACGTCGATGCCGCCGTCGCCCCCTAGAGCATTTCCTATGCCCTTCTCCCCCGAGATCATGAACACGGTGGTGCCCCCCAACCTGGTGGGAGTGAAGGCATCGTTCACGGGGGTGGAAGACCCAAAGGCACATTCGATAGCCTTCCACACTCAGATGATGCTGTCTGGAGGTTCAGACGCTGTGTACTGCAAAATGCTTATGAGCACGCTGAGCGGAGTAGCTATGGAATAGTTCGTGAGCTTGCCGGAGGGCCACATCACCTCCTTCCATCAGTTCTCAAAGCTATTCACGGAGCAGTATATAGTCAACAGAGCGCCGCCGGTGGTGACTTACGATCTGTTCGACGTGCGCCAGAACTAGGGGGAGTCGCTGAGGGACTTCCTCAACCGCTTTGGTGCGCAGGTGGTGAGATTGCCCAGCAAGGATGAGAACATGTTAGTGCACGCGTTTAAGAAAGGCGTGCTGCCTGGTCCTTTCAGTAAATCCCTTATCAGGAGCCACCCCGCCACCTTTGCTGAGATTCGGCGACGAGCGGTGGCGCACATAGTAGCAGAGACAGAGGTCTCTGAGAAGAGAGGCAGCACTGCGCCGACGAAGCCGCGCGGAGGTCAGGGGAAGCAGCAGCAGCAGGTGCGGGTATATGAGGCCAAGGAAGGGAGGAAGGTGCAGGGAAGGCCTCGTCCGTATGCGCCCAGGAAGGACCAGCCCAGGGGGCGTGCAAGGGAGAACAACACACCCCCTAGGTATGATTTCGTGATAGAGTTGGCAAAGCTGATCGCCATCCCTGCTGTGGCTGCAAGACTCCGAGTACCAGAGAAAACCGACAAGGTACTTGGAGGGAGGAAGGACGAGTGGTGTGAGTTCCATCAGGCTTATGGACACACGCTCCGATCCTGCCTGACGTTGGGGCATCAAGTCGCTGAGTTGGTGAAGACAGGATTCCTGACCGATTACCTGCGGGAGGCGCAAGGTGATCACGCTTCGGGATCTCAGACAGGCGGTCAGCAACACGAGGTCCCTATGCATGGGGACGTGAGGTGATGGAGGATGCAACGCTGGGGGGGGGCTCCCAGGCAGCTCAGGAGGAAGCTCCTCATGAATAAGGCGTCGCCAGGGCAGTCATCGCCTATGAAAGGAAGGGGTCCATACAGAGTGGTTGAAGCGTTGGAGAGTGGAGCTTATTGGCTGGAGACTCTGCATGGAGCACCTATCCCCAGGACATGGAACGCTACACACTCAAGTTTCTACTTCAGTTAAGTTGTAAGGTAGATGCGTTCTTGCGCTGTACACATACTCAATGTATATACTGTAAATAGTTAAGCAGATCAGGGGGCACTCTTTTCCCTGGTGAGGGTTTTTAACGAGGCCACCCAATAAAAAAGATTTCAGTATACCAAGTGTGCACGTGTTTTCTAGTTTCAAGTCCTACTTGCCCCGGATGAAAGTGCAAGTGATCGGTTGGAGCCTGCTAGCCCTAGGCGCGAGTACGGACGACCGATAGGGGTCAACAAGAAAAACTCTCCTTCCCCAAAGCAAGACATCATCTTCGCGTTTAATCACTAAGAAGCAGAACGCGATCATTCATCGGTGCACCCAAAGGACGATCAGTCATCGGTGCACTCGAAGCAGAGCACTCGGTCGGTGCATGGTCATCGGGGTCTTGCTAACACGTGTTAAGCTGGGACCCAGGTTCCTAGCGAGAGCGTTACGCATGCACCTCGCATGATTCCAGAAAGAAGGTTGGTCATCGGGGTCTTGCCAACACGTGTTAAGCTGGGACCCAGGCTCCCAGCGAGAGCGTTACGCATGCACCTCGCATGATTCCAAACCGGAAGAAGGGGAGTTGCCCACTCAAAGGGCGTGCGGTGATACCATGCAGGCAGGGATGCGCCTAGCGAGTGCGCTTAGACAGCCACCCCTGGTGCTCCCCAGGGAGCATGCACCCACTCAGAGGAGAAAGTCCTCACCCTCGACTTTATACAGCGAGGTGCAGGCAAGAGAAAGTTCTCTCCCTCGACATCGTACAGCGAGGCATGGGCCAGATAAAAAAAGTCCTCACCCTCGACTTTATACAGCGGGGCGCAGGCGAGAGAAAGTCCTCACCCTCGACTTTGTACAGCGGGGTGCAGGCAGAGAAAGTCCTCTTCCTCTGCTTTTTACAGCAAGGTTGAGGCGAGGAGAAAGTCCTCACCCTCGACTTTATACAGCGGGGTGCAGGCGAGAGAAAGTCCTCCCCCTCGACTTCGTACAGCGAGGCATGGGCTAGATAAAAAAGTCCTCGCCCTCGACTTTATACAGCGGGGCGTAGGCGAGAGAAAGTCCTCTCCCTCGACTTCGTACAGCGAGGCATGGGCCAGAGAAGAAAGTCCTCACCTCGACTTTGTACAGCGAGGTGCAGGCAGAGAAAAGTCCTCTTCCTCTGCTTTTTACAGCAAGGTTGAGGCAAGAGAACCAAGTCCTCCTCCTCTGCTTTTTACAGCAAGGTTAGGGCGAGTGAAAAAGTCCTCACCTCGACTTTATACAGTGAGGCTGAGGCGAGAGGATAAAGACCTCACCCGACTTCTTACAGTGAGGCTGAGGCAAGAGGGGTCATCGAGAAGCATTCCCCAGAACACAGGCGTCATCCCTGGCGTTCGGGCCCTCTATGCAACTAGCGCTGGAGTGACACAGAACTAATGCGAAGACTGAAGAGCGGTGACTGATCGGTGGTTCGCTAACATGCTAGTCGGTGGTCGGTAGCGAAGCTCTGAGTATGAAAGCTTCCCCAAACAAGCTCTTGGGCGATCAGTCGAAGCATTTAGACACCATCAGGTCAGTCATCCAACATGAATTTATGCATGAAAACTGTTAAAGAGAATGCTAAGGTACAGTTGGTCGCGATCGAGTTAGGGGCCAAGTTCGAAGGGTCACAGTGAGATCGCGCTGAAGCGTAAGCCGGTTAACAGTTGGCCACATGCAGAGTGAGTTAAAGGCAGTTGAAAAAAAAAAGAGTCAACCGGCTGCCAGCCCATGGAACCCATCTATCAGAGCCTCGGCACCAGCAGCCATGGTCTCAGGTACATCAGTTTCGAGCTCCTTCTTCTCTTTGGCAACGAAGAGCACTTAGTCTCTTCGCTGAGAACAAGTTCACAGCTCGAGACTGGGGGGCTTGTGATCCGGTCGGTCATCGGTAGTCGATGACGTTAGAAGTAGATGACCACGTGGGCCAGTCACGGAGCAACACGTGGCATGAGATAGCAGATGTACCAGGGTGAAGATCGGCTCCTACATGAGCGCCTGGAAGCAGAAGCGCGAGAGTGATGAAGCACCGATCAGTCATCGGTGTATACAAAGTAATCAGTCATCGGTGCATGCGGAGTGATCAGTCGTCGGGGGTTCCTTGCCAACACGTGTTAGACTAGGACCCAGGCTCCCAGCGAGAACGTTACTCAAGGACCTCGCCTGATTCCATAAGCAGAGCACGACAACGTGAAGAAGCGCCATCGGACATCGGCCAGGATGAGAGATACCTTGGTCATCGGCGTGTGTCGAGGCGACATCGGCCGCGCGATGTGAGCAACGCAGCCAATGATCAGTAAAGCACCCAGAGGCAGGGAATGGCCTTAGTCGCGAGACGACCACGCATGAAGACGAGAAGACGCAGTTAGATGCGGAATCTTGCTGGGACAAGAACCCATCAAGTTTAGAGTCTCCCAGTGAGGTTGCATTTCTGCCACGTGGACGGTGAAGATATTCCCAGAGAATAGGTAGGGCAGATAGGCACAGAAGTCGAGGGGTACAGAGGCACCCACGCAGCCTCCCCTGTCAGACTTTGCACTCAAGTGAAGAAGGCTGGCACACAAGGTAGCCCTGGGGAGTGGAAACGACAGTGCAGAGTAATCAAGTGGCCCTAGAGGTAGCCTATAGGGGCTACGCGGGTTTATATGAGGAAGAACACCAAACCAGGTATGCACTCTTTTGCCTCAGAATACACAACACAAAACTAAGAACACTCAGTTTCCGAATCAAAGGGGACTGAGGGCACACACACGGGTCTCACACAGAGAGAGATCCGAGAGAGAGTTTTGGTGTTCCCGTTGCCTGACTTGAGCGTCGGAGCTACAACGGCCGCTAGGGGCACCATCTGTGTGTTTTGCAGGCATCGTTCGGAGTTCCGTCGAAGGTTCCTGGAGCCTCCTTTCAGAACGCGTAACAGTTAGAAAGCTAGACGAAGGCGTGACGAGGCATTTTCCGCACGCTCGAGTCCGCGGCGAGATCAAAGATCGTAAGAAGAAGAATGGAAGAAGAAGAATAGAAGAGAAAGATCGAAAGAAGAAGAATGGAAGAAGAAGATTGGAAGAAGAAGAATGGAAGAAGAAGATCGGTAGAAGAAGAATGGAAGAAAAAGAGTGGAAGAAGAAGATTGGAAAGAAAGAATGGAGGAAGAAGATCGGAGAAGAAGAATGGAAGAAGAGGATCGGAAGAAGAAGAATGGAAGAAGAAGACCGAAAGAAGAAGAATGGAAGAAGAAGACCGAAAGAAGAAGAATGGAAGAAGAAGAGTGGAAGAAGAAGATTGGAATAGGAAGAATGGAAGAAGAAGATCGGAAGAAGAAGAAGGGAAGAAGAAGATCGGAAGAAGAACAATAGAAGAAGAAGATCGGAAGAAGTAAAATGGAAGAAGAAGAATGGAAGCAGAAGATCGGAAGAAGAAGAAAGGAAGAAGAAGAATGGAAGAAGAAGATCGGAAGAAGAAGAATGGAAGAAGAACAATGGAAGAAGAAGATCGGAATAAGAAGAATGGAAGAAGAAGATCGGAAGAAGAAGAATGGAAGAAGAAGATCGGAATAAGAAGAATGGAAGAAGAAGATCGGAAGAAGAAGAATGGAAGAAGAAGATCAGAAGGAGAAGAATGGATTTGAGCCTCTGGATTTGAGTCATTTGAGATCTTAGCAAAAGAATACAAAAGGAATCAGTTGAAAAGGGCAAATAGAAAAAAAAATGATAAATCATACAAAAAAAGTGTGCAATCTGTTGTTCCAGCTAGCGGAAAATGAGCACTGGTAGAAAACAATTTATCAAAATTAATTGGTGCATGCGTTTGGCGTGAAACGAACTCCAAAAGTTTGTTAAGATCTTGACCTAATTGTGTCTCAAATTTCAAAAGCAAAGTCAAAATATCCAGCTCAGTACACACGTTTTAAGTGACGCTTTTTGTGCCAGGGAAACTTTTTCAGTAGTGCTGTTTTGGTTTTTCAAATCAATTCTAGTACCATTCTAGGATTCCTTTTGTGTGCCCACTTTATTTGTGTACCTTTTATTTGCTTGTCACATTTTATTGCAACTCTTCCTAGTTGTGTCACATTATAACTCCATTTGTGTGGTCCTATTTTTTTGCAATTAATTTGTTTCTTGCTTTATTTCCTTGACCTCTAAGTTTTTGTGGTGGATGAAATTTTCATTTGGTGCTTGTTGAGTGAGATTTTGACATGCGCTGTCCAGCTTGCTTAATAGGTGCTGGAATGAGGATTTTATTGACCTAATTTCAAGAGGAACAAAGGCCAAAGGTGCAGAAACAAATACATACCACAAATACCCATACACTTTGGAAGGCCCAACAAGTAGAAAGACAACAAAAAAGGAAGGGTGCATATAGTCAAGCAACAAAGGGAGTGTTCTTTAACTTTCTTGCAAGATTAACTTTCTATTAATTACTTGTTAATCACGTTTTAGACAGTGAGTGTGTCTTCAAGGGCTCCAAGTGTCCAAGAAGCCTCACCTAGGGCCGCCTAGAATTAATTGTTGCTATTTCAATTTCTTTGGAATTTGCTTAATCTTGCTATTTGCGCGTTTTGTTTTGGGCTTTGCATAAGCTTTCATTTGCATAAAAAAAAAATTGTTTTCTCATTGTGTTCTAAGTGTTTAACCTAAAGAGAGGATTGTGTGAAGATTTTGAGGGATAGTTTTTGGCTAAGGCAAGACTTGGTACTTAAGAAGTCCTTTGTGACTCACCTCTCTTACCTGGAAAGCTACCTTCATTAACTTCCCTATTCTTTCTTGAAGAAGAACATTTATATACACAACGTTTTAACCATGTCTTCTCATGCATCCAAGTCTACTGATAGTGATGAAAAGTCCATTAAATCACTTTTGAAACAACTTGTCAAGGATGTACAACATCTTTCATATAGACAATTGGAAAATGAATCTAAAATCAATGATTTGGCTAGAGCAAGGAAAGAGAAATCACAAAATTCAAACAAATCTCATTCACATGCATCTCATTCTCAACTCCAAGAGTCTCTAGGAGAGGTAAGCATTAGAAACCATGAGTATTACCAACCACCACCTAGAAGACTTAGGCAAAGAAAGGAAGAAGCCCCAAGGGAAGTAAGGGTAGACCTACCACATTTCTATGGTAAGGACAATGTAGAAGTTTACCTAGATTGGGAAATGAAAGTGGAACAACTCTTTGCTTGTCATAGGGTGAGTGAAGAGTGAAAGGTACCCTTAGCCACCCTTAGTTTTCAAGGAAATGCCATGTATTGGTGGACCTCTCTAAAGAGAGATAGACGTCTTCATAGGGACCCTCCCATAGAGTATTGGAATGACCTTAGGGGAGCCCTAAGACGTCGCCACATACCTTCCTACTACCATAGGGAGCTAATGGACAAGCTCCAAAGGCTCCAACAAAAGAACATGAGTGTGGAAGAGTATAGGCAAAAGATGGAGCTATACATGATGAGAGCCTCTATTAGAGAGGAAGAGGTCACCACCATATCTCGGTTTTTAAGTGGACTCAACCTTGAGATAAGAGATAAAGTAGAGCTTCTTCCCTACCAAGACTTGAATGATTTGGTTCAACTTTGCATTAAAGTTGAACAACAAAATTTGTGCAAAACTTCAAGTCAAAGGGTGGGAATCTACTCTAACTCCTATCCCAAGAGAGAATATAAAAGGGAGGGTAGTACATCTAGAGAAAAACCAAAGGAAACTACCAAGCCCATAACAAAAGACACCTCTACCCCACCCATCCGAGTTAGGGACATCAAGTGCTTTAAGTGTTTTGGAAGAGGACATGTGCAAGCCCAATGCCCAAACCAAAGGACCATGTTTTTAATAGGCAAGGATGAGTACACTAGTGATGAGGATGAGCCTAGTGTAGAAGAAGAAGAAGGGGGAGAGGATGAGAGGGTTAGTCCTTTAGAAGGAGAATTACTCATGATTAGGAGAACCCTCAACAATCATCCTAGCACATCCATGGAAACACAAAGAGAGAACATCTTTCACACAAGGTGTAATGTTTTAGAAAATATATGTTCTCTTATTGTGGATAGTGGATCAAGTTGCAATTGTTGTAGCTCTAGGATGGTTGAGAAGCTCAATCTACAATTAGTTCCTCATCCTAAGCCATACAAGTTGCAATGGATCAATGAGAATGGGGAACTAAGTGTAGATAAGCAAGTGGAAATCAAGTTCTCCATAGGTAACTACAAAGATAAAGTTTTATGTGATGTAGTACCAATGGAAGATTGCCATATCTTGTTAGGTAGACCATGGCAATTTGATAAAAAAACCTTGCATGATGGTCTAACTAATGAGATTTCCTTCACCCATAGGCAAAAAAGATTTGTACTTAGTCCCTTAACCCATTCTCAAGTGGTGAGAGACCAAATACAAATGAGAGAAAAGAGGGATGAAGAAAATAAGAGAAAGAAGAAAGAAAAACAAAGAGAGATAGAAAAAGAGAAAGTTCTTAAGGATAGAAAGGAGTGGGAGAAGAGTGTTCCTTCCCACATGGTTGCTCAACAAGAAAGATCTTTTGAAAACATTTTAGAAAACTTGCTTCTTGTTGAACAACCAAGCCTTGTTTTTTGTAAGGGAACACTTGCATGTGTAAGGACCTGTAAAAGGTAATTTGGAATAAAAGGGTATATTTTAAATAAATTCTAAGTAAGTTTTATTTAAAATAAAACATGGAAGAAAAGGGCGCGAAGCGTGCGGGCATCGCCAGGGCGCGAGGCGTGTGGACCTCGCCAGGGTGCGAGAGTGTGTGGACCTCGCCAGGGCGCGAGGCGTGTGGACTTCGCCAGGAGAAGACCTCGGTCGTCCGCAAGAGGGAGACCTCGGTCGTCCGCAAGAGGGAGACCTCGGTCGTCCGCAAGGGAGAGAAGTCGGTCGTCTGCAGGGGAGACGTCGGTCGTCCTCCAGGGTGAGGAATCAGTCATCGCCGGTGTAAGGAACATCGGTCATTTCTGACATGGGAGCCATGGATACCGGTGGATGGTTATCAGGGGTCCGGTTATACGCAGATGAGGTGGGCCCCCGGCTTCCAGGATTAACGTGCTGCATGTGCAACATGTAGGCAGTGAAAGACCCTCGGAACAGTGGCTCCATGCACGTAGAGACGCCATGTGGCCATTCTGTCAAGTCTGCATTTAATTAGAGGAAGAAACCCACACGGAAGTGTTAGTTAGAGAGTAGGTAATGATAGCTACATGGCAGGCCTATGTTCCTAGTATCGGAATGCACCGCCTCTTAGTGAGATTAGAACGCAGTGGGAGTATAAAAGGTGACAGAGTGAGTTCACCTTCATCTTTCTCTTTTCTCTCCTTTGCGCTGCGACTCAGTAATTCCAGGCACCAGTTTATTTACCAGCGATTGCCATAGAGCATTTGAGAAGGTTCTCTACAAGTTTTACCGATTAGAACGCTTAGGCAGAGTTCAGGCATCTTTTACGTTCGGTGGTTAGAGCTTGAAGTGAGTTTCACGCTGATCCAGGTAAGGGAAGCTAGCCTTACTTCTAATGAAAACTGTATGTGTGATGATTTTGATGTTGGGGGCGACGTGGTCGCCGGGTGTTCAAACTGTTCTTGCTTTAAACCCAGTTTTGTTCGTGATCGCCGATTTCTGGAGGTGATCGCCGGTTTTCATCTGTTATTGAATTATCTCCTGTTTTTGTGTTGTTTGAAAACTGTTTGAGATTTAAATGTGATATTCGAAAATCTGAACCTTGGCATGAGTTTTGCCGTGATTGGAATCAATTGTTGAAATGTTATGTGATGTGTGAATGTTGTGAATGTGGGATCGAGGCATAGTATTTTCAGGAAAGGAAATACCGTGTAAGATCTGTGTAGGATGTGTATTGATCAGTGAGTGTCCTGTTAATGAGACGATCCTGACTCTGCTGATATGATGGAATTACGTAAATGAAGTCATTTGGTGGTGAGAGTCGAAGGAGATCCTATGAATGAGTGGCCCGTGTGAAACAGAACGAGCTCAGCCGTCATATGGATTCACCCTGTCACACTGTGATAATGATGATATTGAGATTGAGATTGTGTGATGCGCATGGCTGAGGGCACTTTCCAGCCTTTTAGCATGACAGGTGCAGGTCTCTGGACGCTGAGTTCAATGCACGAGTCTCCGGAAATAGTGGTCAAGTGTCTGGTGTGATGAGTCAGTGGAAAGTCTGACGTGTGAAATGAGAAATTGAATTGATAGACACTTGATTGCTGATGTGAATTTTGAGACTCTGGAATTGATTTGTGAGATATGTGATTATCGAATGGTTTGGTGGAATATGAGAAAGTTGATGGTTTTATGTGGATGTCTTATATTGGTTTTCATCTTGATTTTTAAGTTCATATTCAAACTCTCTTTTAAATGTCTAGCTTATCCTTTGCGTTTTGGTTCTGTGATTGTTTCTTAAAACCTGTGATGATCGTGTAATCTTTACACGGGAGCAGATGATCTTTCAGGAAGTCGGGCTCCTCAGTGAGAGATCGGCTGTTATGAGGTCGGATGTTGTGAGGTCGGCTGTTATGAGGTCGGCTGTTATGAGGTCGGCTGTTATGAGGTCGGCTGTTAGGAGACCAGCTGTTAGGAGATCGCCTGTTTTTGTCTTTCTTTGCCTGTTTTTGTTTAAGTTTTGAAAAAAATGACCGTTTGTATTAAACTCCCTGCAAGGAGAAACTTCATTATATATAAAATCATGTTCATTTCAAAACATTTTGGTCTTACGTTTATTTTCATTATATATTTATGGAAACGGTATTTTTGGCGGGATGTTACAGCATGCACTGCCACAAGTAGTGAACTTATGAGTCTACCTCCTCAAGTGGAAAATCTTTTGAGTAAATTTGATGATGTATTCTCTAGTGAGGGACCCCATGGTCTTCCTCCCATTAGAGGTATAGAACATCAAATTGACTTTATCCCGGGGGCTAGCCTACCAAATAGGCCAACTTATAGAACTAACCCCGAGGAAACCAAGGAGATAGAGTCACAAGTTCAAGACTTGTTGGATAAGGGTTGGGTTCAAAAGAGCCTTAGTCCTTGTGCTGTACCTGTCTTGTTGGTGCAAAAAAAAGATGGAAAATGGCGCATGTGTTGTGATTTCCGAGCAATCAACAATATCACCATCAAGTACAGGCACCCAATCCCAAGGCTTGATGACATGCTTGATGAACTACATGGATCCACCATATTTTCCAAGATTGACCTTAAAAGTGGTTATCACCAAATTAGGATCAAAGAGGGTGATGAGTGGAAAACTGCTTTTAAGACCAAATTTGGATTATATGAGTGGTTAGTGATGCCTTTTGGCCTTACTAATGCTCCTAGTACATTCATGAGGCTCATGAATCATACCTTAAGGGATTGCATAGGTAAATATGTAGTAGTTTACTTTGATGATATCCTAGTGTATAGCAAAACCCTAGAAGACCATCGAAGTCACCTTAGGGAAGTCCTTCTAGTGCTTAGGAAAAATAGTTTGTTTCCCAATAAGGATAAGTGTACCTTCTGTGTAGATAGTGTAGTTTTCTTAGGTTTCATAGTTAACCAAAAGGGGGTGCATGTTGATCCTGCAAAAATCCAAGCCATCAAAGAGTGGCCCACTCCACAAAATGTAAGTCAAGTAAGAAGTTTTCATGGGTTAGCTAGCTTTTATAGAAGGTTTGTGCCTAATTTTTCAAGTTTAGCTTCCCCTCTCAATGAACTTGTTAAAAAGGATGTTGCATTTTTTTGGAATGAAAAGCATGAACAAGCCTTTCAAAGGCTAAAAGCTCAACTCACCCATGCTCCCATTCTAGCTCTCCCAAATTTTTCTAAAACTTTTGAGATAGAATGTGATGCATCGGGAGTGGGCATAGGTGCGGTGTTGTTACAAGGTGGACACCCCATTGCATATTTTAGTGAAAAGCTACATGGTGCCACCCTTAACTACCCCACTTATGACAAAGAGCTATATGCACTTGTGAGGGCCTTAAAGACTTGGGAACATTATCTCATTTCAAAAGAGTTTGTTATCCATAGTGATCATGAGTCCCTAAAGTACTTAAAAGGCCAACACAAGCTCAACAAAAGACATGCTAAATGGATGGAGTTTCTTGAACAATTTCCTTATGTAATCAAATACAAGAAAGGAAGCACTGATGTGAGTTGATTTTAGGTTCATTATATTTGTGACACTTTCTTAGAATTAGGATCAAGATTCTTAGCAATTTAGAGTGAGTCACCTAAGGAAAATCCCCACTGGACATTAACTTAACAAGTGTTAAGTAGATGTGAAGGTTCATTTCCAAAGGTCCAAGGTTAAAACACAAATAGAGATATGAATGGATGACAATTAAGGTGCAGAATCCAGATTTGAATGGTGCAAAACAAAGCTGGAAACAGAATTGAAATTAAGCACAAAAACAGAATTGAAACAACACACAAATTCAAGGAAGCTTAAGGAATCATCAATGGAGACAATGCCTTCCAAAATGATGAACCAAACTCAACTATGAGTGCTATATCCTTGTACACAACAATTGATATAGGAAGAACACAAAAACAGAACAGAATTGGAAAGGAAAATAGAATTACTGAATAGAAACACAAATTGAAACAAAAGAACCGATTGAAATGACAATGGAAGATGAAAGAAGATAAAACTTATGTGGTTGTAGCCATGGATTGGGAATGGACACGCCACTTGGAGGTGATGATCCAAGATAAGTGCAGATTTGCCGCCACTTGAGTGCTCCCAAAGCTTCACAAGATGAGACAAGGAAGAGGAGAACAAGTCTCACAAAATTCACTCACAATTTGAGTATAGTAACTTTTCTTCTAATTTCAATCTTTTTTTATTCAAAGTACCAAGCACCCCTATTTATAATGGAGAGGGCTGGTCATGTTACAAAGGGGAAGGAGTGGGAAGAGTCACTCTTCTAGCTCCTTCTAGTGCCTAAGAGAGAAAGGAGTAGAAAAGTCACTTTTTCCACTTTTTCCTAAAGAAAGTGCCTAAAATGCCTTACATTTAGAGGTTTCTTTTGGTTTTCCTCTTTGGCATACTCCTAAGGATATTTCTATATTATTTACAAATTTATACAAGAGTATTTACAAAGATTTATTTATACTACTATCTTTTGAATTTTCAAGAGAACCCAAAATGTTCTACTTTTTAAGAAGACTAGTAAGAAGAATTTTAAATGCTTGGGTGGATGACCTCTTCCTCCATTAGTAAAATCCTCTTCTACTTGATCTCCATCATGCTCCCCAGGTTGGAGAGAATTCGTCCGCGAATTCAGAATCCCTACATATAACAAAGTCAGTTTGCTATCAAATAAAATAGTGGATGATAATAAAGGCAAACTTGACTTAGCATTATGAATCATTGGGATGTCAGAAAAAGAAGTCCTATAGACAGACCATGTTGGAAAAAAATGTGGGGGAATGATTATTTTCTTAGGAAAAATTTCCTTTAAAGGGTAAAAACCATTAGTAGGTATGGAAAAATCATCCCTAACATTTTTCAACCAATATGGAGTGCAAGTAGGAACTTTTGGTAATGAAAAAGACAAAGAAGAAGAATACCCTGGATGCTCAAATTGAGGCATAGCATGAGTAAAAAAGATTGATTTAGTTGATAAGGTATTATGACTCATTTTATCATTTTCTTTTTTTTCATTTTCTCTTTTATTTTTCATTTTTAATTGGTCCTCATGAACTTCTTGTGGAGAGAGGGGTTTTAAGGTAACCTTGCGCCCTTGGAAGGAAAAAGACATTATATTGGTGAGGCCATCATGTAAAACATGTCTATCAAATTGCCAAGGCCTCCCTAAAAGAATATGGGTTGCTTCCATAGGCACAACATCACATAAAACCTCATCTTTATACTTTCCTATTTCAAAATTTATGAGGACTTGTTTATTAACCATGATTTCTCCCTTTTTAGTAAGCCATTGGAGCTTATAGGGCTTGGGATGAGAGATAGTGGGTAAAACAAGCTTATCCACCACTCTTGTACTAGCCACATTTGTACAACTACCACCATCCACAATCAATGAACATAACTTGTTATTAATGAGACACCTTGTATGGAAAATGTTTTCTCTTTGGCTTTCATCAAAAGGTTTTAAAACTTGGCCAAGCATGCGTCTCACTACTAACAAGTCACCTTCAAGTGGACTTTCACTATCACATTCATTAGATGAACTAGGCGGTGTAGAATGTCTAGAAGAAGCCGAATCATGCTCACTAACTACTATGCCATCATGCATCATCATATTTCTTTTAGAAGGGCAATTAGAAGCTATGTGACCATATCCTAAACATTTAAAGCATTTCTTACTAGACGATTTGGTTGGAGATTTATTAGTTGAAGTGGAAGGCTTTGAATCCTTGGATTTGAAAGATGAATCTTTAGAAGGAAATTTGGACAAAGACTTGTTTTTATTTTTCCAAGAGTTGTTGTAATAGCCATCATTATGAGTATTTTTGAAAGCAAGTTTCTTTGCAATTTGGGTTTCAACCTTGATGGCAAGGTGAACCAAGTTTTCTAAAGAAGAGTACTCATAAAGTTCAACAACATCTTGAATGTCCCTTCTAAGACCACTTACAAATCTAGCCATCTTAGCTTCATCACTTTCATGTATATCAACTTTAAGCATAAGCGTTTCTAGCTCTTTAAAATAAGCATCCACACTTAGCGTGCCTTGGTGAAGCCTTTGGAGCTTCAACAATAGGTCTTTCCTAAAGTGTGGTGGAACAAATCTAGCGCGCATACACTCTTTCAAATTGTTCCAAGAAACCACGGGAGGTCTCTTGTTTAGCCCAATGTCCATAAGAGTTTTATGCCACCATTGCATGGCATAGTCTAGAAATTCTAAAGTAGCTAGTTTTACCCTTTGGTCTTCTTGGACCTCATGTACATGAAATATTTGTTCAACCTTTGCTTCCCACCCCAAATATACATTTGGATCACCTTCACCACTAAAGCTAGGTAATTTTACAAAAGGCATATAAGGCTTTGCCACATGTTGGCGCCTTTCTTCATAATGATGATGCCTCCTCCATTGGGTTTCATCTTCATGTCCATGATAGTTGGAAGAAGTTCTTGATGAATGCCTTGAAGAATGGCGTCTTCTATGGTGTGTATGGCTGGACCTTTCATTAGTCACTTCAAGCCTTTGCAATCTTTCTTCCAATTGTCTTATAGCTTCATCTTTTTGTGCAAGTGACCTTTTGGCTTCTTTTAATTCACCAAGAATGAAAGCTTTTTGTGGAGAGTGTGGTTTGGAAGATTCACCACTTGAATATTGAGCCATTTTCAAAACAGTACAGCAAACACAAATAGCAAACAATTAAAGAAACAATGTTAGAAAACAAAGAAAATATGGTGCGGTTTTGGACAAAAAATAAAGGCACTCAAAATCACTCCAAGAAATTATACTTCCCTCAACCAAGCTTCTCTTGTGAAATGGAGTAACCTCAAATGAAAGATGCCAAAGCACTCAACCACTCATCCAAAAATAACCACCACAAAACTTAAAGAACAACAAAAGACAAGCAAGAAAAAGGTACAAAACAAGAAAGGGTAGTGCAAAAGGAAGACAAGATATATGACAAAACTTAAGAAATGAAAGACAAGCAATAAAAGGCACACAATAAGACTCAAAGAATACTCACTAAACTTTATAATCAAGAAAGAAAGTACAACTCATAAACTTGTCAAAATACAAGGATCAAAAGTTCCACAAAGTAGACAACAATTTGCCAATCACTATGAATCCAACTTTGGTATGAAAATTAATGTGCAAAAGAATGAATAGATGCAAATACCAAACTGTTTTGAAGGATTTAAAAACAGAATTGGTTATGTTTTGTTCTGTTTCAGTTCTGTTTTTTTTTTCTTTTTTTTTCTTTTTTTTTTTCACTCCAAGAAATTATCTCCATCAAGCACCAATATAGTAGCCGATGCTCTCTCAAGGAGGCATATTCTCTTTTCAAAATTGGGTGCCCAAATTCTTGGATTTGATCACATAAAAGAACTTTACCAAGAAGACCAGGAATTCTCATCCATCTATGCTAAGTGCAAACATAGAGCACAAGGAGGTTACTATGTGGCCGAAGGGTATCTCTTTAAAGAAGGAAAACTTTGTATTCCCCAAGGCACACATAGGAAGCTCCTTGTAAAAGAATCACATGAAGGGGGTCTCATGGGCCATTTTGGAGTTGATAAAACTTTAGATCTTTTAAAAGAAAAATTTTATTGGCCACACATGAGAAAGGATGTCCAAAGACATTGTTCTAGATGCATATCATGTTTGAAAGCAAAGTCTAGAGCAATGCCTCATGGACTCTACACCCCTTTGCCGATTGCAAATGCTCCTTAGGAAGACATTAGCATGGATTTCATTTTAGGACTCCCTAGGACTGCAAGAGGCCATGATTCTATCTTTGTGGTGGTGGACCGTTTTAGCAAAATGTCCCATTTTATTCCATGCCACAAGATAGATGATGCTCAAAATATTTCTAGACTCTTCTTTAAAGAAGTGGTGAGACTCCATGGTATACCTAGAAGTATAGTGTCCGATCGAGATCCCAAGTTTGTAGGCCACTTTTGGAAAACTCTTTGGGGCAAACTTGGTACGAGACTACAATTTTCAACTTCTTGTCATCCTCAAACGGATGGTCAAACTGAAGTAGTCAATAGATCTCTTGGAACTATGCTTAGGGCTATCATGAAGGGAAACCACAAATCTTGGGATGAGTATCTTCCCCATATTGAGTTTGCTTACAATAGAGTAGTCCACAAGACTACTAATGCTTCTCCTTTTGAAGTTGTATATGGGTTTAATCCTCTCACACCTTTGGATTTGTTACCTTTACCTAATCCACAAGAATTTGTGCATAAGGAAGGAGTAATCAAAGCCAATTTTGTTAAGAAAATGCATGAGAAGATTAAACTCCAAATCCAACAATAAAATGAAAAGTATGCAAAATACCACAATAAGGGGAGAAGAGAAATCATTTTTGAAAAAGGAGACTTAGTTTGGCTTCACCTTCGCAAAGATAGATTTCCCACTCAAAGGAAGTCCAAACTAAGTCCCCGAGGAGATGGACCCTTTCAAGTCCTCAAGAGAGTCAACAAAAATGCATATAAGTTGGACCTACCTCTAGAATATGGAGTACATGATACTTTCAATGTAACTGACTTATCTCCATTTGTAGGTGCCAATGAAGACTTGGATTTAAGGACAAATCCTTTTCAAGGGGGAGGGGATGATGGAGGACGACTAGTCACACCCCCTCTAGTGCCAAGACGTGAGCTTGAAAGGATAGATCAAGAGCGTCTAGACCAAGAGGAAGACCGTCTAGCACCTTGCATGGAGCGTCTAGGACCTATCACAAGGTCCCATGGCCAAACAAATCCAAGAGGAGACAGCCCAAGCTAAGGATGGGAGAGAAAGATACCTATACATGTTGCAAGAAGGCCCATCATGAAATTAGCTTAGTTTATGTGGTGTAAATAGCATTTTTCTTTCAAGACATAACCTATCTCGCTTGGCAAGTTTGTGCCCACTTTTGCATTTCATTTCAAACACATTTGGTTAGCATCTAGGGTAACATTTAAGGTACTCCTTAGCTTATAAAAGGGGTAGCCTCCTTCATTAAACTTAAGATTAATTTGAGTAAAGTTATGCTGCCAAATTTGTGCCATACTTACTTCCTTGCCTAAATCTCTTGATTTATGGTTTTAATCTTCACTCCTTCACCACCAAAGAGAGCTGGCCAAACCTCTCTCATTTTCATACACTTCATGCACCTTCAAGATCACCATCACTCCTAGGAGGGTCTTTCTCATTTCAACCATTGCTTCCGCACCATCTTCAACATCCAAGGAGAGCTCAACATGTGAAGGCCATCAGATGAGGAAAAGAAAAAGAAAAGAGAGCTTGAAAAGGAAAAAGTACTTAGGGATAGGAAGGAGTGAGAGAAGAGTGTTCCTTCTCCCAAGGCTGCTCAACAAGAGAAGCCTTTTGAAAACATCTTGGAAAATTTGCTTCTTGTTGAACAACCAAGCCTTGTCTTTTGTAAAGGAACACTTGCATGCACTGCCACAAGTAGTGAACTTATGAGTCTACCTCCTAAAGTAGAAAAACTTTTAAGTGAATTTGATGATGTATTCTCTAATGAGGGACCCAATGGTCTCCCTCCCATTAGAGGTATAGAACACCAAATTGACTTGATTCCGGGGGCAAGCCTACCAAATAGGCCCGCCTATAGAACTAACCCCGAGGAGACCAAGGAGATAGAGTCACAAGTTCAAGACTTGTTGGAGAAGGGTTGGGTTCAAAAGAGCCTAAGCCCTTGTGCTGTACCTGTCTTGTTGGTGCCCAAAAAAGATGGGCCCTTTCAAGTCCTCAAGAGAGTCAACAACAATGCATACAAGTTGGACCTACCTCTTGAATATGGAGTGCATGACACATTTAATGTAATTGACCTATCTCCATTTGTAGGTACCAATGACGACTTGGATTTGAGGACAAATCCTTTCCAAGGGGGAGGGGATGATGGAGAGAGGCCAAGCTCACCCCACCATGAAAGCCAAGGGCCAAGACTAGACCGTCTAGAACCACATGGAGAGCGTCTAGCACAAGACAAGGGGGAGCTACATGAGGAGCGTCTAGGAGGGAGCCTAGACCGTCTAGGACCTCTCACAAGGTCCATGGCCAAGCACATTCACGCCCAAACAAGTCAAGCCACGGATGGGAGGGAGAAGACCTTGTACATGCTACTTGGAGGCCCATTAGGGGTAGCTTAGTAGATTAGTGTAGTGTAGAAAGCAAAACTTGCTCACTTAGGGGTGTGCTATAAAAAAGGTGCCCTTAGCAATAGAACGAGGGGTGTGCTAGCAAATACGTGCCTTTAGCAAAAGAAGGAGGGGTGTACTATCAAATGTTGCATTTTTGACCTATCTTCTAGAATATTAGGATGATGGTGTGGTTTGACTAAAGTCAATACCCTAGGCAGCCCCCACTTTTTGTATTTCCATCCCTACCTGATCCTGCCGCTTGACTCGAACGTGGAGGATTGCCTCGTCACTCCTTCGTCTAGCCTTCTGTTCTGCAGGAACGCTCCAAGAACCACCGTCGGAACTCCAAACGCTTCCTGCAAAACACACAGACGGCGCCTCTGGCGGCCGTTGTAGCTCCGACGCTCAAGTCAGGCAACAGGAACACCAAAACTATATCTGAATCTCTCTGTGAGACTCGTGTGTCACTGAAACTCTCAAATGTGTAAGCTGTAAGAATCTCAAAAAACCTTCCTCAATTTCGTTAAGAGTTTGTATATATACCTGAGTCTTTCTCTCTCCTGACGATTATTCCTCTTGACGCGTGGATAACATCTGGTCATACACGTGTCACCATCTGGAGTATCTGTAGCTGAAAAGTTACTTCCACTGTGCCCCCGGCAACTGAGTTATCCACACAGGGAGTAGCTTAGTACGCAGGCTACTCTGGGCGCAACCTTAACATGGCGAGCTGGTTAACCCTGGGCATTGCAGCTCACACTACACATGGTGGCAGATATGCCACTTATCCTCTGTACTTAGACCATACAACAAGTGCTTGCCAAGTCTTCTCAAACACCCGGCGATGTGCTCTTTCGGCGACTTGCTGACCACCTGATCTCCTAACCTTAACACACGGCGATCATGTGCAATCTGGGCGATTACTGATCCATACCGGCGATGAGCGATTACTCATCCTCAAGCCGATAGGCGATTACTCACCTCAAGGCGATAGGCGATTACTCATCCTCAAGGCAATAGGCGATTACTCCTCCTCAAGGCGATAGGCGATCACCATTCTGAGTGATCGCCTCCCTGATTCGCCTGCTATCCTCTACCACGTGTTACTCTGTGAATGGTCCACGTGGTCAACTGCTGCTGATGTCATCGACTACCGATGACCGACCGGATCACTACCCTTTAAGCTTGCTCACCAAGGCTCCTAAATCTATAAATAAGGAGGCCTACCTCATGTATTTTCAAGATTAATATGAGTAAAGTTATGCTGCCAAATTTGTGCCAAGCTTTGCTCTCTCATAGTTTCTAGGAATTGATCTTCATCTCCTTCACCTCACCAAGGGTTGGTCGAACCTCCCTACTCCCATACACATCATGCACCTTCGAGATCACCATCACTCCTAGGAGGGTCTTGCTCATTTCAACCATTGCTTCCGCACCATCTTCAACATCCAAGGAGAGCTCAACATGTGAAGGCCATCACTAGATGCTAACCAAATGTGTTTGAAATGAAATGCAAAAGTGGGCACAAACTTGCCAAGCAAGATAGGTCAAGTCTTGAAAGAAAAATGCTATTTACACCACATAAACTAAGCTAATTTCATGATGGGCCTTCTTGCAACATGTATAGGTATCTTTCTCTCCCATCCTTAGCTTGGGCTGTCTCCTCTTGGATTTGTTTGGCCATGGACCTTGTGATAGGTCCTAGACGCTCCATGCAAGGTGCTAGACGGTCTTCCCCTTGGTCTAGAAGCTCTTGATCTATCCTTTCAAGCTCACGTCTTGGCACTAGAGGGGGTGTGACTAGCCGTCCTCCATCAAGAAGATCGGAAGAAGAAGGATGGAAGAAGAAGAATGGAAGAAGAAAATCGGAAGATGAAGATCGGAAGAAGAATAAGGGAAGAAGAGGATCGGAAGAAGAAGAACGGAAGAAGATGATCGGAAGAAGAAGGATGGAAGAAGAAGATTGGAAGAAGAAGAATGGAAGAAGAAGATTTAACGAAAATGATCGGAACAAAAAGAATGGAAGAAGAAGATCGGAAGATGAATAATGGAAGAAGAAGATCAGAAGAAGAAGAAGGGAAGAAGAAGATCGGAAGAAGAAGAATGGAAGAAGAAGAATGGAAGAAGAAGAATTGAAGAAGAAGATCGAAAGAAGAAGAATAGGAGAAGAAGATCGGAAGAAGAAGATTGGAAGAATATTGGAGGAAGAAGAATGGAAGAAGAAGATCAGAAGAAGAAGAATGGAAGAAGAAGATTGGAAGAAGAAGAATGGAAGAAGAAGATCGGAAGAAGAAGAATGGAAGAAGAAGAAAGGAAGAAGAAGATCGGAAGAAGAAGAAAGGAAGAAGAAGATCGGAAGAAGAAGAAAGGAAGAAGAAGATCGGAAGAAGAAGATCGGAAGAAGAAGAAGAATGAAAGAAGAAGATCAGAAGAAGAAGAATGGAAGAAGAAGACCAGAACGAGAGGAACAGAAGAAGAAGATCGGAAGTAGAAGAATGGAAGAAGAGGAATGGAAGAAGAAGAAGGGAACATGAAAAATGGAAGAAGAAAAACGGAAGAAGAAGAGCGGAAGAAGAAAAACGGAAGAAGAAGAGCGGAAGAAGAAGATCGGAACGAGAAGATTGGAAGACGAAGATCAGAAGGAAAGAATGGAAGAAGAAGATCGGAAGAAGAAAAATGGAGGAAGAAGAATGGAAGAAGAAGTTCGGAAGAAGAAGAATGGAGGAAGAAGAATGGAAGAAGAAGATTGGAAGAAGAAGAATGGGAGAAGAAGATCGGAAGGAGAAGAATGGAAAAAGAAGATCGGAAGGAAAGAATGGAAGAAGAAGATCGGAAGAACAAGAATGGCAGAAGAAGAATAGAAGAAGAAGAATGGAAGAAGAAGATCGGAAGAAGAAGATCGGAAGAAGAAGAATGGAAGAAAAAGATAGGAAGAAGAAGAAAGGAAGAAGAAGAATGGAAGAAGAAGAATGGAAGAAGAAGAGCGGAAGAAGAAGAATGGAAAAAGAAGATCGGAAGAAGAAGAAAGGAAGAAGAGGATCGTAAAAAGAAGAATGGAAGAAGAAGTAGATCGGAAGAAGAAGAAAGGAAGAAAAAGATCGGAAGAAGAAGAAAGGAAGAAAAAGATCGGAAGAAGAAGAAAGGAAGAAAAAGATCGGAAGAAGAAGAAAGGAAGAAAAAGATCGGAACAAGAAGAAAGGAAGAAAAAGATCGGAAGAAGAAGAAAGGAACAAAATGATCGGAAGAAGAAGATCGAAAGGAAAGAATGGAAGAATAAGATCGGAAGAAGAAGAAGGGAAGAAGATGAATGGAAGAACATGATCGAAAGAAGAAGAATGGAAGAAGAAGATCAGAAGAAGAAGAACGGAAGAAGAAGATCAAAAGAAGAAGAATGAAAGAAGAAGAATGCAAGATCAACATCAGAAGAAGAAGAATAGAACAAGAATATCCTAAGAAGAAGAATGGGAGAAAAGGATCGGAAGAAGAAAAATGGAATAAGAAGATCGGAAGAAGAAGAATGGAAGAAGAAGAAGTGGAGAAGAAGAAGATCGGAAGGAAAAGAATGGAAGAAGAAGATCGGAAGAAGAAGAATGGAAGGAAAAGAATGGAAGAAGAATTTCGAAAGAAGAAGAATGGAAGAAGAAGATCGGCAAAAGAAGAATGCAAGAAGAAGATCGGAGGAAGAAGAATGGAAGAAGAAGAAGAGCGGAAGAAGAAGAAAAGAAGAACAAGAAAAGAAGAAGAAGATCGGAAGAAGAAGAAAACAAGAAAAAGATTGGATGAAGAAGAAAAGAAGGAGAAGAATGCAGGAAGAAGAATGGAAGAAGAAGATCAGAAGAAGGAGAATGTAGGAAGAAGAATGCAAGAAGGAGATCAGAAGGAAAGAATGGAAGAAGAAGATCGGAAGAAGAAGAATTGAAGAAGAATGGAAGAAGAAGAATGAAAGAAGATCAGAAGAACAAGAATGGAACAAGAAGATCGGAAGAAGAAGAACGGAAGAAGAAATCGGAAGAAGAAGAATGGAAGAAGAAGATCGAGTGAAGAAGAATGCAAGAAGAAGATCGAAAAAAGAAGAATGGAAGAGGAAGATCGGAAGACGAAGGATTGAAGAAGAATATCGGAAGAAGAAGAAGGGAAGAAGAAGATCGGAAGAAGAAGAACGGAAAAAGAAGATTGGAAGAAGAAGATCGGAAGAAGAAGATCGGAAGAAGGAGAATGGAAGAAGGGGATCAGAAGAAGAAGACCGGAGGAAGAAGTTCGGAAGTAGAAGAACTGAAGAAGAAGATCGGAAGAAGAAGAACGGAAATAGAAGAATGCAAGAAGAAGATCGGAGGAAAAAGAATGGAAGAAGTAGATCGGAAGAAGAAGAATGGAAGGACAAGATCGAAAGAAGAAGATCGGAAGAAGAAGAATGGAAGAAGAAGATAGGAAGAAGAAGAATGGAAGAAGAAGATGGGAAGACGAAGATCAGATGCTGAAGAATGGAAGAAGAAGAAGAAGAAGATCGGAAAAAGAAGAATGGATGAAGAAGATCGGAAAAAGAAGAATGGAAGAAGAAGATCGGAAAAAGAAGAATGGAAGAAGTAGATCGAAAGAAGAAGAATGCAAGAAGAAAATCGGAAGAACAAGAATGTAAGAAGAAGATCGGAAGAACAAGAATGGAAGAAGAAAAATGGAAGAGGAAGATCAGAAAAAGAAAAATGGAAGAAGAAGAATGAAAGAAGAAGAATGGACGAAGAGAAGGGAAGCAGAAGAATGGAATAAATAGGAATGGAAGCAGAAGATGGGAACAAGAAAAATGGAAGTAGAAGAATGGAAGAACAAGATCGGAAGAAGAACAACAGAAGAAGAAGATCGTAAGAAGAAGAATGGAGGCAGAAGAACGGAAAAGACGAATGGAAGAAGAAGATCGGAAGGAAACAATGGAGGAAGAGGATCGAAGAAGAAGAATGGAAGACGAAGATCGGAACGAGAAGAATGGAAGAAGAAGATCGGAAGAATAAGATCGGAAGAAGAAAAATGGAGGAACAAGAATGGAAGAAGAAGATCGGAAGCAGAAGAATGGAGGAAGAAGATCGGAAGAAGAAGAATGGACGAAGAAGATCGGCAGAAGAATCTGAAGAAGAAGAATGGCAGAAGAAGAATGGAAGAAGAAGATCGGAAGAAGACGAATGGAAGAAGAAGATCGGACGAAGAAGAATGGAAGAATAAGATCGTAAGGAGAAGAATGGAAGAAGAAGATCGGAAGAAGAAGAATGGAAGAAGAAGATCGGAAGAAGAAGAATGGAAGAAGATCGGAGGAAGAAGAATGGAAGACTAAGATCGGAAGGAGAGGAATGGAAGAAAAGATCGGAAGAAGAGTGGAAGAAGAAGATCCGAAGAAGAAGAATGGAAGAAGAAGATCGGAATCAGAAGAAGGGAACAATAAGATCGGAAGAAGAAGAATAGAAGAAGAACATCAGAAGAAGAAGAATAGAAGAAGCATATCAGAAGAAGAAGAAAGGAAGAAGAAGATCGGAAGAAGAAGAATGGAAGAAGAAGATCGGAAGAAGAAGAATGGAAGAAGAAGATCGGAAGAAGAAGAATGGAAGAAGAAGATCGGAAGAAGAAGAATGGAAGAAGAAGATCGGAAGAAGAAGAATGGAAGAAGAAGAGTTCAAGACGAAGATCGAAAGAAGAAGAATGGAAGAAAAAGATCGGAAGGAAAGAATGGAAGAAGAAGATCGCAAGAAAAAGAATGGAAGAAGAAGATCGGAAGGAGAAGAATGGAAGAAGAAGATCTGAAGAAGAAGAATGGAAGAAGAAGATCGGAAGAAGAAGAATGGAAGAAGATCGGAGGAAGAAGAATGGAAGACGAAGATCGGAAGGAGAAGAATGGAAGAAAAGATCGGAAGAAGAGTGGAAGAAGAAGATCCGAAGAAGAAGAATGGAAGAAGAAGATCGGAATCAGAAGAAGGGAACAAGAAGATCGGAAGAAGAAGAATAGAAGAAGAACATCAGAAGAAGAAGAATAGAAGAAGAATATCAGAAGAAGAAGAAAGGAAGAAGAAGATCGGAAGAAGAAGAATGGAAGAAGAAGATCGGAAGAAGAAGAATGGAAGAAGAAGATCGGAAGAAGAAGAATGGAAGAAGAAGATCGGAAAAAGAAGAATGGAAGAAGAAGAGTTGAAGACGAAGATCGAAAGAAGAAGAATGGAAGAAGAAGATCGGAAGGAACGAATGGAAGAAGAAGATCGGAAGAAAAAGAATGGAAGAAGAAGATCGGAAGGAGAAGAATGGAAGAAGAAGATCGGAAGAAGATGAATGGAAGAAGAGGATCGGAAGAAGAAGAATGGAAGAAGAAGAGTTGAAGACGAAGATCGAAAAAAGAAGAATGGAAGAAGAAGATCAGAAGGAAAGAATGGAAGAAGAAGATCGGAAGAAAAAGAATTGAAGAAGAATATCGGAAGGAGAAGAATGGAAGAAGAAGATCGGAAGAAGATGAATGGAAGAAGAAGATCGGAAGAAGAAGAATGGAAGAAGAAGAGTTGAAGACGAAGATCGAAAGAAGAAGAATGGAAGAAGAAGATCGGAAGGAAAGAATGGAAGAAGAAGATCGAAAGAAAAAGAATGGAAGAAGAAGATCTATAGAAGAGAAATGGAAGATGAAGAATGGAAGAAGAAGATCGGAAGAAGAAGAATGGAAGAAGAAGATCTATAGAAGAGAAATGGAAGAAGAAGATTGAAAGAAGAAGATCGAAAGAAGAAGATCGAAAGAAAAAGAATGGAAGAAGAAGATCGAAAGAAGAAGAACAGAAGAAGAAGAATGCAAGAAACAGATCGCAAGAAGAAGAATGGAAGAAGAAGATTGGAAGGAAAGAATGGAAGAAGAAGATCGGAAGAAAAAGAATGGAAGAAGAAGATCGGAAGAAAAAGAATGGAAGAAGAAGATCGGAAGGAGAAGAATGGAAGAAGAAGAATGGAAGAAGAAGATCGGAAGAAGAAGAATGGAAGAAGAAGATCGGAAGAAGAAGAATGGAAGAAGAAGAGTTGAAGACGAAGATCGAAAGAAGAAGAATGGAAGAAGAAGATCGGAAGGAGAAGAATGGAAGAAGAAGAATGGAAGAAGAAGATCGGAAGAAGAAGAATGGAAGAAGAAGATCTATAGAAGAGGAATGGAAGAAGAAGATTGAAAGAAGAAGATCGAAAGAAGAAGATCGAAAGGAAAAGAATGGAAGAAGAAGATCGAAAGAAGAAGAACAGAAGAAGAAGAATGCAAGAAACCGATCGCAAGAAGAAGAATGGAAGAAGAAGATCGGAAGAAGAAGAATAGAAGAAGAAGATCGGAAGGAGAAGAATGGAAGAAGATGATCGGAAGAAGAAGAATGGAAGAAGCAGAATTGAAGAAGATGATCAGAAGAAGATGAATTGAAGAAGAAGATCGGAAGATGAAGAATGGAAGAAGAAGATTGGAAGAGAAAATCGGAAGAAAAAAGAATAGAAGAAGCAGAATTGAAGACTATGATCGGAAGTAGAAGATTGGAAGAAGAAGAAAGGAAGAATAATAAAGGAAGAAGAAGAATGGAAGAAGAGGATCGAAAGAAGAAGAATGGAAGAAGATGATCAGATGTTGAAGTATGGAAGAAGAAGATCGGAAGAGGAAGAATGGAAGAAGAAGATCGGAAGAGGAAGAATGGATGAAGAAACTCGAAAGAAGAAGAATGGAAGAAGAAGAATGCAAGGACAATCAAGAAGATTGGAAGAGAAAATCGGAAGAAAAAAGAATAGAAGAAGCAGAATTGAAGACTATGATCAGAAGAAGAAGATTGGAAGAAGAAGAAAGGAAGAATAAGAGAGGAAGAAGAAGAATGGAAGAAGAGGATCGAAAGAGGAAGAATGGAAGAAGATGATCGGAAGAAGAAGAATGGGAAGAAGAAGAATGGAAGAAGAAGAATGGAAGAAGATGATCGGAATAAGAAGAGTGGAAAAAGATTGAAAGTAGAAGAACTGAAGAAGAAGATCGGAAGAAGAAGAACGGAAGTAGAAGAATGGAAGAAGAAGAATGGAAGAAGAAGATAGGAAGAAGAAGAATGGAAGAAGAAGATGGGAAGACGAAGATCAGATGATGAAGAATGGAAGAAGAAGAAGAAGATCGGAAAAAGAAGAATGGAAGAAGAAGATCGGAAAAAGAAGAATGGAAGAAGAAGATCGGAAAAAGAAGAATGGAAGAAGAAGATCGGAAAAAGAAGAATGGAAGAAGAAGATCGGAAAAAGAAGAATGGAAGAAGTAGATCGACAGAAGAAGAATGCAAGAAGAAAATTGGAAGAACAAGAATGTAAGAAGAAGATCGGAAGAACAAGAATGGAAGAAGAAAAATGGAAGAGGAAGATCGGAAAAAGAAAAATGGAAGAAGAAGAATGAAAGAAGAAGAATGGACGAAGAGAAGGGAAGCAGAAGAATGGAATAAATAGGAATGGAAGAAGAAGATGGGAACAAGAAAAATTGAAGTAGAAGAATGGAAGAACAAGATCGGAAGAAGAACAACAGAAGAAGAAGATCGTAAGAAGAAGAATGGAGGCAGAAGAACGGAAAAGACGAATGGAAGAAGAAGATCGGAAGGAAAGAATGGAGGAAGATCATCGGAAGAAGAAGAATGGAACACGAAGATCGGAACCAGAAGAATGGAAGAAGAAGATCGGAAGAAGAAGAATGGAAGATGAAGATCGGAAGAAGAAGAATGGAAGAATAAGATCGGAAGAAGAAAAATGGAGGAACAAGAATGGAAGAAGAAGATCGGAAGTAGAAGAATGGAGGAAGAAAATCGGAAGAAGAAGAATGGACGAAGAAGATCGGCAGAAGAATCTGAAGAAGAATAATGGCAGAAGAAGAATGGAAGAAGAAGATCGGAAGAAGAAGAATGGAAGAAGAAGATCGGACGAAGAAGAATGGAAGAATAAGATCGGAAGGAGAAGAATGGAAGAAGAAGATCGGAAGAAAAAGAATGCAAGAAGATCGGAGGAAGAAGAATGGAAGACAAAGATCGGAAGGAGAAGAATGGAAGAAAAGATCGGAAGAAGAGTGGAAGAAGAAGATCCCGAGAAGAAGAATGGAAGAAGAAGATCGGAATCAGAAGAAGGGAACAAGAAGATCAGAAGAAGAAGAATGGAAGAAGAACATCAGAAGAACAAGAAAGGAAGAAGAAGATCGGAAGAAGAAGAATGGAAGAAGAAGATCGGAAGAACAAGAATGGAAGAAGAAGATCGGAAGAAGAAGAATGGAAGAAGAAGATCGGAAGAAGAAGAATGGAAGAAGAAGAATTGAAGACGAAGATCGAAAGTAGAAGAATGGAAGAAGAAGATCGGAAGGAAAGAATGGAAGAAGAAGATCGGAAGAAAAAGAATTGAAGAAGAAGATCTGAAGGAGAAGAATGGAAGAATAAGATCGGAAGAAGAAAAATGGAGGAAGAAGAATGGAAGAAGAAGATCTATAGAAGATGAATGGAAGAAGAAGATTGAAAGAAGAAGATCGAAAGAAAAAGAATGGAAGAAGAAGATCGAAAGAAGAAGAACAGAAGAAGAAGAATGCAAGAAACAGATCGCAAGAAGAAGAATGGAAGAAGAAGATCGGAAGGAAAAGAATGGAAGAAGAAGATCGGAAGGAGAAGAATGGAAGAAGAAGAATGGAAGAAGAAGATCGGAAGAAGAAGAATGGAAGGAGAAGATCGGAAGAAGAAGAATGGAAGAAGAAGAGTTGAAGACAAAGATCGAAACAAGAAGAATGGAAGAAGAAGATCGGAAGGAAAGAATGGAAGAAGAAGATCGGAAGGAAAAGAATGGAAGAAGAAGATCGGAAGGAGAAGAATGGAAGAAGAAGAATGGAAGAAGAAGATCGGAAGAAGAAGAATGGAAGAAGAAGATCGGAAGAACAAGAATGGAAGGAGAAGATCGGAAGAAGAAGAATGGAAGAAGAAGAGTTGAAGACAAAGATCGAAAGAAGAAGAATGGAAGAAGAAGATCGGAAGGAAAGAATGGAAGAAGAAGATCGGAAGAAAAAGAATGGAAGAAGAAGATCGGAAGGAGAAGAATGGAAGAAGAAGAATGGAAGAAGAAGATCGGAAGAAGAAGAATGGAAGAACAAGATCTATAGAAGAGGAATGGAAGAAGAAGATTGAAGGAAGAAGATCGAAAGAAGAAGATCGAAAGAAAAAGAATGGAAGAAGAAGATCGAAAGAAGAAGAACAGAAGAGGAAGAATGCAAGAAACAGATAGCAAGAAGAAGAATGGAAGAAGAAGATCGGAAGGAAAGAATGGAAGAAGAAGATCGGAAGAAAAAGAATGGAAGAAGAAGATCGGAAGGAAAGAATGGAAGAAGAAGATCGGAAGAAAAAGAATGGAAGAAGAAGATCGGAAGGAGAAGAATGGAAGAAGAAGAATGGAAGAAGAAGATCCGAAGAAGAGGAATGGAAGAAGAAGATCGGAAGAACAAGAATGGAAGAAGAAGATCGGAAGCTGAAGAATGGAGGAAGAAGATCGGACGAAGAAGAATGGTAGAAGAAGATCGGAAGAAGAAGATCTATAGAAGAGGAATGGAACAAGAATATTGAAAGAAGAAGATCGAAAGAAGAAGATCGAAAGAAAAAGAATGGAAGAAGAAGATCGAAAGAAGAAGAACAGAAGAAGAAGAATGCAAGAAACAGATCGCAAGAAGAAGAATGGAAGAAGAATATCCTAAGAAGAAGAATGGGACAAAAGGAACGGAAGAAGAAGAATGGAAGAAGAAGAATGGGAAGAAGAAGATCGGAACAAGAAGAATGGAAGAAGAAGATCGGAAGAAGAAGAACGGAAGAAGAAGAACTGAAGAAGAACATCGGAAGAAGAAGAACGGAAGAAGAAGTTCGGCAGAAGAAGAATGGAAGAAGTAGATCGGAAGAAGAAGAATGGAAGAACAAGATCGGAAGAAGTAGAATCGAAAAAGAAGATCGGAAGAAGAATGGAAGAAGAAGATAGGAAGAAGAAGAATGGAAGAAGAAGATGGGAAGACGGGATCGGATGATGAAGAATGGAAGAAGAAGAATATCGGAAGAAGAAGAATGGAAGAAGAAGATCGGAAGAACAAGAGTTGAAGAAGAAGATCGGAGGAAGAAGAAAGGAAGAAGAAGAATGGAAGAACAAGATCGGAAAAAGAGGAATGGAAGAAGAAGATCGAAAGAAGAAGAATGCAAGAAGAAGATCAGAAGAACAAGAATGGAAGAAGAAAAATGAAAGAGGGAGATCGGAAAAAGAAAAATGGAAGAAGAAGAATGAAAGAAGAAGAATGGACGAAGAGATGGGAAGAAGAAGAATGGAATAAATAGGAATGGAAGCAGAAGATGGGAACAAGAAAAATGGAATTAGAAGAATGGAAGAACAAGATCGGAAGAAGAACAACAGAAGAAGAAGATCGTAAGAAGAAGAATGGAAGCAGAAGAACGGAAAAGAAGAATGGAAGAAGAAGATCGGAAGGAAAGAATCGAGGAAGAGGACTGGAAGAAGAAGAATGGAAGAAGAAGAAGGGAAGAAGAAGATCGGAACGAGAAGAATGGAAGAAGAAGATCGGTAGAAGAAGAATAGAAGATGAAGATCGGAAGAAGAAGATCGGAAGAAGAAAAATGGAAGAACAAGAATGGAAGAAGAAGATCGGAAGCAGAAGAATGGAGGAAGAAGAAAACTGGAGGAAGAAGATCGGAAGAAGAAGAATGGAAGAAGAAGATCGAAAGAAGAAGAATGGAAGAATAAGATCGGAAGAAGAAGAGTGGAAGAAGAAGATCAGAAGAAGATCGGAGGAAGAGGAATGGAAGACGAAGATTGGAAGGAGAAGAATGGAAGAAGAAGATCGGAAGAAGAAGAGTGGAAGAAGAAGATCGGAAGAAGAGGAATGGAAGAAGAAGATCGAAATCAGAAGAAGGGAACAAGAAGATCGGAAGAAGAAGAATGGAAGAAGAACATCAGAAGAAGAAGAATTGAAGAGGAAGATCGGAAGAAGAAGAATGGAAGAGGAAGATCGGAAGAAGAAGAATGCAGGAAGAAGATCGGAAGAAGAAGAATGGAAGAAGAAGATCGTAAGAAGAAGAATGGAAGAAGAAGATCGGAAGAAGAAGAATGGAAATAGATGATCGGAAGAAGAAGAAGATTGTAAGAAGAAGAATGGAAATAGATGATCGGAAGAAGAAGAAGAATGGAAGAAGAAGAGTGGAAGAAGAAGATCGAAAGAAGAAGAATGGAAGAAGAAGAGTGGAAGAAGAAGATCGAAAGAAGAAGAATGGAAGAAGAAGATCGGAAGGAAAGAATGGAAGAAGAAGATCGAAAGAGAAAGAATGGAAGAAGAAGATCGGAAGGAGAAGAATGGAAGAAGAAGAATGGAAGAAGAAGATCGGAAGAAGAAGAATGGAAGAAAAACATCGCAAGCTAAAGAATGGAGGAAGAAGATCGGAAGAAGAAGAATGGAAGAAGAAGATCTATAGAAGAGGAATGGAAGAAGAAGATCGAAAGAAGAAGATCGGAAGAAGAAGAATGGAAGAAGAAGATCGGGAGAAGAAGAATAGAAGAAGAAAGAACGGAAGAAGAAGAATGGAAGAAGATCGGAAGGAGCAGAATGGATGAAGAAGATCGGAAGAAGACGAATTGAAGAAGAAGATCGGATGAAGAAGAATGGAAGAAGAAGATCGGAAGAAGAAGAATGGAAGAAGAAGATCGGAAGAAGAAGAATGGAAGAAAAACATCGCAAGCTAAAGAATGGAGGAAGAAGATCGGAAGAAGAAGAATGGAAGAAGAAGATCTATAGAAGAGGAATGGAAGAAGAAGATCGAAAGAAGAAGATCGGAAGAAGAAGAATGGAAGAAGAAGATCGGGAGAAGAAGAATAGAAGAAGAAAGAACGGAAGAAGAAGAATGGAAGAAGATCGGAAGGAGCAGAATGGATGAAGAAGATCGGAAGAAGACGAATTGAAGAAGAAGATCGGATGAAGAAGAATGGAAGAAGAAGATCGGAAGAAGAAGAATGGAAGAAGAAGATCGAAAGAGGAATAATAGAAGAAGAAGATCGGAATAAGAAGAAGGGACGAAAAAGATCGGAAGAAGAAGAATGGAAGAAGAAGATCAGAAGAGAAAGAATGGAAGAAGAAGATCGGAAGAAGAAGAATGGAAGAAGAAGATCGAAAGAGGAATAATAGAAGAAGAAGATCGGAATAAGAAGAAGGGACGAAAAAGATCGGAAGAAGAAGAATGGAAGAAGAAGATCAGAAGAGAAAGAATGGAAGAAGAAGATCGGAAGAGAAAGAATGGAAGAAGAAGATCGGAAGAACAAGAATGGAAGAAGAAGATCGGAAGAAGCAGAATGGAAGAGGAAGATCGAAATAAGAAAAATGGAAGATGATCCTGCCGCGGACTCGAACGTGGAGGATGTGCCTCGTCACTCCTTAGTTTCGTCTTCTGCAACTGCGCGTTCTGCAAGAACGCTCCAAGAACCTCCTCTGGAACTCCAAGCGATGCCTGCAAAACAACATAGACGACGCCTCTAGCGGCCGTGTGCACTCCGACGCTCAAGTCAGGCAACAGGAACACCAAATCTCTCACTGAATCTCTCTGTGAGACTCGTGTGTGCTCTGATCCACTTTCTCTCATTGTGAAACTCAAATCTGTGTGTGGATGAATTGTGTAAACTTGTGTAATAGAATGTGTGTCAGAATCCCGTTACCTTACATGAGGTGGAGTACTTTTATACTGGGCCGCGCCTCTCTCTCAGATGGTGACACGTGGAGGCATGCAACTTGCATCTAACCGTACGCGTGTCACACCTGAAGGGCCTCTGCGCTTTTCTCTGTGCGGGTAAGTTATCCTCTTGCAGAGTAACTTAGCGCGTTTCTTCTCTCTGAGTGAGTCGCATGCTCCCAGGAGATCGCCAGGTGTGGCTGGTCTGAGCACACTCACCTGGCAATCCTGCCTGCATGGTCTCGCCGCACGTCCTCTGAATGGATGCATGCTCCCAGGAGAGCACCGGGTGTGGCTGTTCTGCGCACGCTCACCAGGCGCATCCTGCCTGCATGGTCTCACCGCACGTCTTTTGGGTGGGCATCATGCGAGGTGCATGCGTAACGCTCTCGCTGGGAACCTGGGTCCCAGCTTAACACGTGTTGACAAGAACCTCGATGACCGATCGCGCTCTGCATGCACTACCGACCGAGCGGTGCCCCATCACTGTCCACCGATGACCATGCGGTGCCTCATCGCCTTCCACTGATGACCGTGCGGTGCCCCATTACTTTCCACCAGCGTCCGTGCGGTGCCTCCAGGCGCTTCCACCGACGTCCGTGCGGTGCCTCATGGTCTTCCACCGACGTCCGTACGGTGCCTCCAAGCGCTTATCTAGCCACCGATCTGGGGGTCGTGGCCACTTGCTAACTGACCACCGATCACCATTCTAAGTGGTCTCCTCCCTGATTCGCCTGCCACCTCATGCCACATGCGTGTCACCCTGTGACTGTTCCACGTGGTTATCTGCTGCTGATGTTATCGCCTACCGATGACCGACCGGATCAAAAGAGGATCGGAAGAAGAAGAATAGAAGAAGAAGATCGAAAGAAGAAATATGGCCGAAGAAGATCGAAAGAAGAAGAGTGGAAGAAGAAGATTTGAAGAAGAAGATCGGAAGAAGAAGAATGGAAGAAGAAGATCGGAAGAAGAATGCAAGAAAAAGATCGGAAGAAGAAGAGTGGAAGAAGACTTTTGAAGAAGAAGATCGGAAGAAGAAGAATGGAAGAAGAAGATCGGAAGAAGAAGAATGCAAGAAAAAGACTAGAAGAAGAAGAAAGGAAGAAGAAGATCGAACGAAGAAGAATGGAAGAAGAAGAATGGAAGAAGAAAGATCGGAAGAAGAAGAATGGAAGAAGAAGAACGGAAGAAGAAGAATGGAAGAAGAAGATCGGAAGAAAAATAATGGAAGAAGATCGGAAGGAGAAGAATGGAAGAAGAAGATCGGAAGAAGATGAATAGAAGAAGAAGATCGGATGAAGAAGAATGGAAGAAGAAGATCAGAAGAAGAAATATCGCTGAAGAAGATCAGAAGAAGAAGAGTGGAAGAAGAAGATATGAAGAAGAAGATCGGAAGAAGAAGAGTGGAAGAAGAAGATTTGAAGAAGAAGATCGGAAGAAGAAGAATGGAATAAGAAGATCGGAAGAAGAAGAATGCAAGAAAATATCTTCTTCTTTCGATCTTCTTCTTCCATTTTTGTTCTTCCATTCTTCTTCTTCAGATCTTCTTCCTCCATTCTTCTTCTTCCAATCTTCTTCTTCCATTCTTCTTCTTCCCTTCTTCTTCTTCTTCCATTCTTCTTCTTGCATTCTTCATCTTTCATTCTTCTTCTTCCGATCTTATTCTTCCATTCTTCTTCTTCCGATCTTCTTCTTCAATTCTTGTTCTTCTGATCTTCTTCTTCCATTCTTCTTCTTCCGATGTTCTTCTTCCATTCTTCTTCTTCCGATCTTTTTCGTCCCCCCTTCTTCTTATTCCGATCTTCTTCTTCCAATATTCTTCTTTCGATCTTCTTCTTCCATTCTTCTTCTTCCGATCTTCTTCTTCCATTCTTCTTCATCTGATCTTCTTCTTCTATTCGTCTTCTTCCGATCTTCTTCTTGCATTCTTCTCCTTCCGATCTTCTTCCATTCTTCTTCTTCCGATCTTCGTCTTCCATTCTTCTTCTTCCGTTCTTCTTCTTCCATTCTTCTTCTTCTGATCTTTCTTCTTCAATTCTTGTTCTTCTGATCTTCTTTCATTCTTCTTCTTCCATTCTTCTTCTTCAATTCTTCTTCTTCCGATCTTCTTCTTCCATTCTTTCCTTCCGATCTTCTTCTTGCATTCTTCTTCCTCCATTCTTCTTCTTCTGATCTTCTTCTTCCATTCTTCTTCCTGCATTCTTCTTCTTCCGATCTTCTTCTTCTTTTCTTCTTCATCCAATCTTCTTCTTGTTTTCTTCTTCTTCTGATCTTCTTCTTCTTTTCTTCTTCTTATGATGTTCTTCTTCCGCTCTTCTTCTCCCATTCTTCTTCCTCCGATGTTCTTCTTGCATTCTTCTTTTGCCGATCTTCTTCTTCCATTCTTTTCCTTCCATTCTTCTTCTTCCGATCTTCTTCTTCCTTTCTTTTCCTTCCGATCTTCTTCTTCTTCCCTTCTTCTTCTTCCATTCTTCTTGTTCCGATCTTCTTGTTCCATTTTTCTTCTTCCGATCCTTTTCTCCCATTCTTCTTCTTAGGATCTTCTTCTTGCATTCTTCTTCTTCCAATCTTGTTCTTGCATTCTTCTTCTTCCACTCTTCTTCTTCCGATCTTCTTCTTCCATTCTTCTTTTTCCGATCATGTTCTTCCATTCATCTTCTTCCGATCTTCTTCTTCTTCCGATCTTTTTTTTCCATTCTTTCCTTCCGATCTTCTTCTTCCTCCATTCTTCTTCTTCCGATCTTTTTCTTCCTTTCTTCTTCTTCCGATCTACTTCTTCTTCCATTCTTCTTCCTCCATTCTTCTTCTTCCGATCTTCTTCTTCCTTTCTTCTTCTTCCGATCTTCTTTTTCCATTCTTCTTCGTCCGCTCTTCTTCTTCCATTCTTCTTCTTCCATTCTTCTTCGTCCTTTCTACTTCTTCCTATCTTTTTCTTCCATTCTTCTTCTTCCGATCTTCTTCTTCTATTCTTCTTCTTCCATTCTTTCTTTCCGATCTTCTTCTTCCATTCTTCTCCTTCCGATCTTCTTCTCCTATTCTTCTTCTTACGATCTTCATCTTCCATTCTTCTTCCTCCATTCTTCTTGTTCCGATCTTCTTCTTCCATTCTTCTTCATCTGATCTTCTTCTTCTATTCATCTTCTTCCGATCTTCTTCTTCCATTCTTTTCCTTCCGATCTTCTTCCGATCACCTTCTTCCATTCTTCTTCTTCTGTTCTTTTCTTCCATTCTTCTTCTTCCGATCTTTCTTCTTCAATTCTTGTTCTTCTGATCTTCTTTCATTATTCTTCTTCCATTCTTCTTCTTCAATTCTTCTTCTTCCATTCTTTCCTTCCGATCTTCTTCTTGCATTCTTCTTCCTCCATTCTTCTTCTTCTGATCTTCTTCTTCCATTCTTCTTCCTGCATTCTTCTTCTTCCGATCTTCTTCTTCTTTTCTTCTTCATCCAATCTTCTTCTTGTTTTCTTCTTCTTCCGATCTTCTTCTTCTTTTCTTCTTCTTATGATCTTCTTCTTCCGCTCTTCTTCTCCCATTCTTCTTCCTCCGATCTTCTGCTTGGATTCTTCTTTTGCCGATCTTCTTCTTCCGATCTTCTTCTTCCATTCTTTTCCTTCCATTCTTCTTCTTCCGATCTTCTTCTTGCTTTCTTTTCCTTCCGATCTTCTTCTTCTTCCATTCTTCTTCTTCCGATCTTCTTGTTCCATTTTTCTTCTTCCGATCCTTTTCTCCCATTCTTCTTCTTAGGATCTTCTTCTTGCATTCTTGTTCTTCCGATCTTGTTCTTGCATTCTTCTTCTTCCATTCTTCTTCTTCCGATCTTCTTCTTCCATTCTTCTTCTTCCGATCATGTTCTTCCATTCATCTTCTTCCCTTCTTCTTCTTCCGATCTTATTCTTCCATTCTTTCCTTCCGATCTTCTTCTTCCCCCATTCTTCTTCTTCCGATCTTCTTCTTCCTCCATTCTTCTTCTTCCGATCTTTTTCTTCCTTTCGTCTTCTTCCGATCTACTTCTTTTGCCATTCTTCTTCCTCCATTCTTCTTCTTCCGATCTTCTTCTTCCTTTCTTCTTCTTCCGATCTTCTTTTTCCATTCTTCTTCTTCCGCTCTTCTTCTTCCATTCTTCTTCTTCCTATCTTTTTGTTCCATTCTTCTTCTTCCGATCTTCTTCTTCCATTCTTTCCTTCCGATCTTCTTCTTCCATTCTTCTCCTTCCGATCTTCTTCTCCCATTCTTCTTCCATTCTTCTTCCTCCATTCTTCTTCTTCCGATCTTCCTCTTCCTTTCTTCTTCTTCTGATCTTCTTCTTCCATTCTTTCCTTCCGATCTTCTTCTTCCATTCTTCTAGTTCCGATCTTCTTCTTGCATTCTTCTAGTTCCGATCTTCTTCTTCCGCTCTTCTTCTTCCATTTTTCTTCTTCCGCTCTTCTTCTTCAATTCTTCTTCCTCCATTTTTCTTGTTCCCTTCTTCTTCTTCCATTCCTCTTCTTCCATTCGTCTACTTCTGATCTTCTTCTTCCATTCTTCTTCTTCTGATCTTCTTCTTCCATTCTTCTTCTTCCGATCTTCTTCTTCTGATCTTCTTCTTCCGATCTTCTTCTTCCTTTCTTCTTCTTCCATTATTCTTCTTCCGATCTTCTTCTTCCATTCTTCTTCTTCCGATATTCTCCTTCCATTCTTCTTCTCCCGATCTTCTTCTGCTCTTCTTCTTCCGATCTTGTTCTCCCATTCTTCTTCTTCCATTCTTCTTCTTCCCTTCCTCTTCTTCCAGTCTTCTTCTTCCACTCTTGTTCTCCCCTTCTTGTGCTTCTGATCTTCTTCTTCCGCTATTCTTCTTCCTTTCATCTTCTTCTGATCTTCTTCTTGCATTCTTCTTTTGCCGATCTTCTTCTTCCATTATTCTTCTTCCGATCTTTTTCTTCCATTCTTCTTCTTGCGTTCTTCTTCTTCCACCATTCTCCTTCCAATCTTCTTCTTCCCATCTTCTTCTTCCATCTTCTTCCTCCATTCTTCCTCTTCCGATCTTCTTCTTCCTTTCTTTTTCTTCCGATCTCCTTCTTTTTCCATTCTTCTTCTTCCATTCTTCTTCCTCCATTCTTTTTCTTCCGATCTTCTTCTTCCTTTCTTCTACTTCCGATCTTCTCCTTCTTCCATTCTTCTTCCTCCATTCTTATTCTTCCGATCTTCTTCTTGCTTTCTTCTTCTTCCGATCTTCTTTTTCCATTCTTCTTCTTCCGATCATCTTCTTCCATTCTTTCCTTCCGATCTTCTACTTCCATTCTTCTTCTTTCGCTCTTCTTCTTTCGCTCTTCTTCTCCCATTCTTCTTCTTCTAATCTTGTTCTTCCATTCTTGTTCTTCCATTCCTCTTCTTTCGATCTTCTTCTTCCGATCTTCGTGTTCCATTCTGCTTTTGTCGATCTTCTTCTTCCATTCTTCATCTTTAAATCTTCTTTTTCCATTCTTCTTCTTCCGATCTTCTTCTTCCGATCTTCTTCTTCCATTCTCATTTTTCCTATTTTCTTCTTCCATTCTGCTTCCGATCTTCTTCTTCCATTCTTTTTCTTCCGATTTTCTTCTTCGATTCTTGTTCTTCCGATCTTCTTCTTCCATTCTTTTTCTTCTGATCTTCAATTCTTCTTCTTCCGATCTTCTTCTTCCATTCTTTCCTTCCGATCTTCTTCTTCCGTTCTTTTTCCTCCATTCTTCTTCTTCCATTCTTCTTCTTCCGATCTTCTTCTTCTTTTCTTCTTCATCCGATCTTCTTCTTCTTTTCTTCTTCTTCCGATCCTCTTGTTCTTTTCTTCTCTTCCGATCTTCTTGTTCTTTTCTTCTTCTTCCGATCTTCTTGTTCTTTTCTTCTTCTTCCTATCTTCTTGTTCTTTTCTTCTTCTTCTGATCTTCTTCTTCTTTTCTTCTCTTCCGATCTTCTTGTTCTTTTCTTCTTCTTCCTATCTTCTTGTTCTTTTCTTCTTCTTCTGATCCTCTTGTTCTTTTCTTCTTCTTCCGATCTTCTTCTTCCATTCTTCTTCTTCTTATCTTCGTCTTCCATTCTTCTTCTTCCGATCTTCCTCTTCCGATGTTCTTCTTCCGATCTTCTTCTTCCATTCTTCTTCTTCCATTCCTGCTTTCTTCTTCTAGTGATCTTTTTCTTCCATTCTTCTTCTTCCATTCTTGCATTCTTCTTCTTTCGATCTTCTTCTTCCGATGTTCTTCTTCCATTCTTCTTCTTCTGATGTTCTTCTTCCATTCTTCTTCTTCCGATGTTCTTCTTCCATGCCTTTTCTTCCGATCTTCTTCTTCCATTCCTCTTCGTTTGATCTTCTTCCTCCATTCTTCTTCTTTCGATATTCTTCTACCATTCTTCTTCTACCCTTCTTCTTCTTCCATTCTTCTTCTTCTCATCCTCTTCTTCCGATGTTCTTCTTCCATTCATCTTCTTCCGATATTCTTCTTCCATTCTTTTTCTTCCGATCTTCTTCTTCCATTCTTCTTCGTCCAATCTTCTTCTTCCATTCTTTTTCTTCCGATCTTCTTCTTCCATTCTTCTTCTTCCCCTTCTTCTTCCTCCATTCTTCTTGTTCCGATCTTGTTCTTCCATTCTTCTTCTTCCGATCTTCCTCTTCCATTCTTCTTCCGACAGTCTTCTTCCATTCTTCTTGTTCTGATCTTCTTCTTCCATTCTTTTCCTTCTGATCTTCTTCTTCCCTTCTTCTTCTTCCCCTCTTCTCCTTCCATTCTTCTTCTTCCCATCTTCTTGTTCCATTCTTCTTCTTCCCATCTTCTTGTTCCATTCTTCTTCTTCCGATCTTGTTCTTGTAACATCCCGCCAAAATGCTTTTCATATTTATATAATGAAAGTAAAGGTAAACAAATATATTGAAGTGAACATATTTATATATATGTAATGAAGTTTCTCCTCATAGGGAGTTTAATACATAATCGGTCAATTCCAAAACTTAAACAAAATACAGCAAAATAAAGAAAAACAGGCGATCTTCTGATAGAAAACAGAAAACGGCGATCTACTAACAGATAAGGCGATCTCCTATCAGAAAACAGAAAAAGGGGTGATCGCCTAACAGAAACAGAAACAGGCGATCTCCTTCCGGCGACCACTCACTGAGGAGCTCTACTTCCTGCAACATCATCTGGTCCCGTGTAAAATCATACACGATCATCACAGGTTTAAGAAAACATCCACAAACAAGAACACAGGGTAAGCTAGATATTTTAAAGAGAATTTAGATATGAAACTTTAAAATCAAGATAAAACAAATTTAAGACACCCACATAAAAACCATCAACTTTCTCATTCCCATCACATGACCATCAAGTAATCACATATTTCACAATTTCCTCAAGAGTTGTTCAATTCACATAATCCATCAAGTGTCTACCAATTTCAATGTTTCTCATTTCTCACGTCAGACTTCCACTGACTCATCACACACCGACACTTGACACTACTTCCGGAAGACTCGTGCGTTGAACTTAGCATCCAGAGACCTGCACCTGTCATACTTCATTGCTGTAATGTTCCCACAGCCATGCACATCAACATAATCTCGATCTCAATCTCATCACTCTCACAGTATGACAGGGTTAATCCATATAACAGGTCAAGTCAGTTATCTTTCAAACGACTTACCCATACATATGGACCTCCTTCGACTCTCACCAACCGAATGACTTCATCTATGTGACTCCATCATATCAGTAGAGTCAGGATCGTCTCATTCACAGGATACTCACTGATCAATGCACCTCATAACTAATCTCAACACGGTATTTCCTTTCCTGAAAATACTATGTCTTGATCCCACATTCAAACATTCAACACATCATATAACACTTAAATGAACGATTTCCCATCACAACAACAATCATTCCAAGGTTCAGACTTTAAAATATCACATTTCAATCTCAAAATATTTCAAACGACACTAAAACAGGGGATTTCGAAAAACAACGCCAAAACCGACGATCTCGTCCAAAAACAGGGGATTATGCAATAACAGTTGAAAACCGGCGACCACGTCGCCCCATCATCAAAATCATCTAATATAAGGTTTTTCGTTGGAAATAAGGCTATCTTCCCTTACCTGGACTAGCGCAAAACACCAAGAGCTCCAACACCCACCGAAGCTTAAAGATGCCTTAACTCTGCTTTAGTGTCCGGTTTGGAGAACTTGCAGAGAACTCCCCAGGTATCCAAGTGCAGTCGTCGCTCGTCGTACTGGTGCTTGGGGATGTCTGAAATGCAGCGCGAAGGAGAGAAAAGAGAAGGATGAAGGTAGACTCACTCTGTCACTCTTGAACCACAGCAACGTTCTCCCTCTCAGAAGTGGGTTTTTGAATCTAAACCAACTTGTCCACAAATTCCGCTGCCACCACCCACTCTGTAGGAAGGCTTGCGTGCACGCTTCCTTGAACAGTATGGCCACGTGTGTCTCTGCGCATGCCAACTCTCTGATGTCACTCTTCTGAAACACCCTTTTTGTCTACGTGTCGCGCGTGCAGGACGTTTCATGCTGGGAGCTTGGGTCCCACCTTATCTGTGTGAAACACGACATCGCGCGATAACCTTCCACCGATGACTCATCCTGGAGGACGACCGATGTCTCTCTCTGGGAGACGACCGATGTCTCTCTCTGGGAGACGACCGATGTCTCTCTCTGGGAGACGACCGATGTCTATCCCTGGCGACGCCTGCATGTCTCTCGCGCCCTGGCGATGCCCGCATGCCTTGCGCCCTGACAATGCCCGCATGTCTCTCGTGCCCCGGCGATGCCCGCATGCCTCTCGCGCCCTGGCGATGCCCGCATGCTTCGCGCCCTGGCGATGCCCGCATGCCTCTCGCGCCCTGGCGATGTTCGCATGCCTCGCGCCCTGGCGATGTCCGCATACCTCGCGCCCTGGCGATGTCCGCATGGGTAGTCTAGGCGACAGGCGATTATGTACTAACCAGGCGATCTCTTAGTCTTCTAAGCTACACTTTCCTCCCTTTTTATTTTAAATAAAAACATACTTAGAATTCATTTAAAATATATTCCTTTTATTCCAATTTAATTTTACAGGTCCTTACAGTTCTCCCATTCTTCTTCTTCGATTCTACTTCTTCCGATCTTCTTCTTAGGATTTTCCTCTTCCATTCTTCTTTTTCCGATCTTGTTCTTGCTTTCTTCTTCTTCCATTCTTCTTCTTGAGATCTTCTTCTTGCATCCTTCGTCTTCCATTCTTCTTCTTCCGATGTTCTTCTTCCATTCTTCTTCTTCCTTTATTCTTCTTCCGATAATCTTCTTCCATTCTTCTTCTTCCAATATTCTTCTTCCCTTCTTCTTTTTCTGATCTTATTCTTCCATTCTTTCCTTCCGAGCTTCTTCTTGCATTCTTCTCATCCGAACTTTTTCTTCCATACTTCTTCTTCCGATCTTCTTCTTCCATTCTTCTTCCTCCATTCTTCTTCTTCCGATCTTCTTTTTCCATTCTTCTTCTTCCGGCCTTTTCTTCCATTCTCCTTTTTCCATTCTTCTTCTTCCTTTCTTCTTCTTCCGATCTTTTTGTTCCATTCTTCTTCTTTTGATCTTCTTCTTCCATTTTTGTTCTTCTATTATTCTTCTTCGATTCTTGTTCTTCCGATCTTCTTCTTCCATTCTTTCCTTCCGATCTTCTTCTGCCATTCTTCTTCTTCCGTTCTTCTTCTTTCGATCTTCTTCTTCCACTCTTCTTCTTCCATTCCTCTTCTTTCGATCTTCTTCTTCCAATCTTCGTGTTCCATTCTCCTTTTTTCGATCTTCTTCTTCCATTCTTCATCTTTAAGTCTTCTTTTTCCATTCTTCTTGTTCCAATCTTCTTTTTCCATTCTTTCCTTACGATCTTCTTCTTCCATTCTTCTCCTTCCGATCTTCATCTTCCGTTCTTCTTCTTCCGATCTTCCTCTTCCATTCATTCCTTTCGATCTTCTTCTTCCATTCTTCTCATTCCAGTCTTCTTCTTCCGCTCTTCTTCTTCCATTATTCTTCTTCCATTCTTCTTCTTCCGATCTTCTTCTACCATTCTTCTTCTTCCGATCTTCTTCTACCATTCTTCTTCTTCTGATCTTCTTCTACCATTCTTCTTCTTCCGATCTTCTTCTACCATTCTTCTTTTTCCGATCTTCTTCTTCCATTCTTCTTCCTCCATTCTTCTTCTTTCGGTCTTCTTCCTCTTTTCTTCTTCTTTTTTTCTTCTTCTTGCGATCTTCTTCTTTTTTTCTTCTTCTTGTGATCTTCTTCTTCTTTTCTTCTTCTTGCGATCTTCTTCTTCTTTTCTTCTTCTTGTGATCTTCTTCTTCTTTTCTTCTTCTTGCGATCTTCTTCTTGTTTTCATCTTCTTGCGATATTCTTCTTCTTTTCTTCTTCTTCCGATCCTCTTCTTCTTTTCTTCTTCTTCCGATCTTCTTCTTCCGCTCTTCTTCTTCCTTTCTTCTTCTTCCGATCTTCTTCTTGCGTTCCTCTTCTTCCGATCTTCTTCTTGCATTCTTCTTCTTCCGTTCTTCTTCTTCCATTCTTCTTCTTCCGATCTTCTTCTTTCCTTCTTCTTTTTCCGATCTTTTTCTTGCAATCTTCGTCTTCCGATCTTCTTCTTCCATTCTTCTTCTTTTGATCATCTTCTTTCCTTCTTCTTCTTTCGATCTTATTCTTCCATTCTTTCCTTCCGATCTTCTTCTTCCATTCTTCTTCTTCCGATCTCGTTCTTCCTCCATTCTTCTTCTTCCGATCTTCTTCTTCCTTTCTTCTTCTTCCGATCTTCTTCTTCTTCCATTCTTCTTCCTCCATTCTTCTTCTTCCGATCTTCTTCTTCCATTCTTCTTCCTCCATTCTTTTTCTTCCGATCCTCTTATTCCTTTCTTCTTCTTCCGATCTTCTTCTTCCATTCTTTCCTTCCTATCTTCTTCTTCAATTCTTCTCCTTCCGATGTTCTTCTTCCATTCTTCTTCTTCCGAACTTCTTCTTCCATTCATCTTCCTCCATTCTTCTTCTTCCGATCTTCTTCTTCTTTTCTTCTTCTGCTGCTCTTCTTCTTCCGTTTTTCTTCTTCTGCTCTTCTTCTTCCCTCCTTCTTCTTCCATTTTTCTTGTTCCCTTTTACTTCTTCCATTCCTCTTCTTTCTCCGATCTTCTTCTGGCATTCTTCTTCTTCCATTCTTCTTCTTACGATCTGCCTCTGCCATTATTCTTCTTCCGATCTTCTTCTTCCATTCTTCTTCTTCTCATCTTCTTCTTCCGTTCTTCTTCTTCCCTTCTTCATCTTCCTATGTTCTTCTTCCATTCTTTTTCTTCGATTGTTCTTCCTTTCTTCTTCTTCCATTCTTCAGCTTCCGATCTTCTTCTTCCATTCTTTCTTTCCAATCTTCTTCTTCCATTCTTCTTCTTCCGATCTTCTTCTTCCACTCTTGTTGTTCCGTTCTTCTTCTTCCATTCTTCTTCTTCTGATCTTCTTCATGCATTCCTCTTCTTCCATACTCCTTCTTCCTTTCTTCTTCTTCTTCCAATCCTCTTCTTCCATTCTTCTCCTTCCATTCTTCTTCTTCTGAACTTCTTCTTCCGTTCTTGTTCTTCCATTCTTCTTCTTCCGATCTTGTTCTTCCATTCTTCTCCTTCCTATCTTCTTCCCATCTTCTTTTTCCATTCTTCTTCTTCCGAACTTCTTCTTCCGTTCTTCTTCTTCTGATCTTCTTTTGCCATACTTCTTCTTCCGATCTTCTTCTTCCATTCTTTTTCTTCCCATCTTCCTCCATTCTTCTTCTCCCCCCATTCTTCTTCTTCCGATCTTCTTCTCCCATTGTTCATCTTCCGATCTTCTTCTTTTCTTTCCTTCCGAACTTCTTCTACCATTGTTCTTCTTCCGATCTTCTTCTACAATTCTTCTTCTTGCATTCTTCGTCTTCTGATCTTCTGCTTCCATTCTTCTTCTTTGGATCTTCTTCTTCCATTCTTCTACTTCCATTCTTCTCCTTCTATTCTTCTTCTTCCATTCTTCTTCTTCCTTTCTTCTTCTTCCGATCTTCTTCTTCCATTCTTCTTCTTCCGATCTTCTTCTGCCATTCTTCTTCTTCCTTTCTTGTTCTACTGATCTTCTTCTTCGATTCTTCTTCTTCCTTTCTTGTTCTACTGATCTTCTTCTTCAATTCTTCTTCTTCCTTTCTTGTTCTACTGATCTTCTTCTTCGATTCTTCTTCTTCCTTTCTTGTTCTACTGATCTTCTTCTTCAATTCTTCTTCTTCCTTTCTTGTTCTACTGATCTTCTTCTTCAATTCTTCTTCTTCCGATCTTTGTGTTCCATTCTTCATTTTCGATCTTCTTCTTCCATTCGTGTTTTTTCGATCTTCTTCTTCCATTCTTCTTCTTTCGATCTTCTTCCATTCGTCTTTTTTCGATATTCTTCTTCCATTCTTCTTCTTTCGATCTTCTTCTTCCATTCCTCTTCCTTCGATCTTCTTCTTCCGATCTTCGTGTTCCATTCTTCTTCCGATCTTCTTCTTCCATTCTTCATCTTCCCATCTTGTTCTTCCATTCTTCTTCTTCCGATCTTCTTCTTCCATTGTTCTTCTTCTGATCTTCTTCTTCCATTCTTATTATTCCTATCTTCTTCTTCCATTCTTCTTCTTCCGATCTTCTTCTTCCATTCTTTTTGTTCCGATTTTCTTCTTCCATTCTTCTTCTTCTGATCTTTTTTGAATCTTCTTCTTCCATTCTTCTTATTCCATTCTTCTTCTTCAATTCTTCTTCTTCCGATCTTCTTCTTCCATTCTTTCCTTCTGCTCGTCTTCTTCCGTTCTTCTTCTTCCGATCTTCTTCTTGCATTCTTCTTTTGTCGATCTTCTTCTTCCATTCTTTTTCTTCCGATCTTCATCTTCCATTATTCTTCTTCCGATCTTCTTCTTCCATTCTTTTTCTTCCATTCTTCTTCTTCCATTCTTCTCCTTCCGATCTTCTTCTTCCCTTCTTCTTCTTCCATTCTTCTCCTTCCGATCTTCTTCTTCCCTTCTTCTTCTTCCATTCTTCTCCTTCCAATCTTCTTCTTCCTTCTTCTTCCATTCTTCTTCCGATCTTATTCCTCATGCATCTTCTTCCTATCTCTTTCTTCCGATCTTCTTCTTCCATTTTTCATCTTCCCATCTTCTTCTTCCATTCTTCTTCTGCCATTCTAGTTTTTCCGTTCTTCTTCTTCCATTCTTATTTTCCTGATATTCTTCATCATTTATTCTTCTTTCGATCTTCTTCTTCTTCTCTTTCATTACGATCTTCTTCTTCCATTCTTCTTCTTCTTCCGATCTTCTTCTTCCATTCTTCTTCTTCCGATCTTCTTCTTCCATTCTTATTTTTCCTATCTTCTTCTTCCAATCTTCTTCCGATCTTCTTCTTCCATTTTTTTTCTTCTGGTTTTCTTCTTCCATTCTTGTTCTTCCGATCTTCTTCTTCCATTCTTTTTCTTCTGATCTTCAATTCTTCTTCTTCTTTTCTTCTTCATCCGATCTTCTTCTTCTTTTCTTCTTCTTCCGATCCTCTTGTTCTTTTCTTCTCTTCCGATCTTCTTGTTCTTTTCTTCTTCTTCCTATCTTCTTCTTCTTTTCTTCTTCTTCCGATCTTCTTCTTCCATTCTTCTTCTTCCGATCTTCTTCTTCCATTCTTCTTCTTCCGATCTTCTTCTTCCATTCTTCTTCTTCCGATCTTCCTCTTCCCATCTTCTTCTTCCGATCTTCTTCTTCCATTCTTCTTCTTCCATTCTTGCTTTCTTCTTCTAGTGATTTTTTCTTCCATTCTTCTTCTTCCATTCTTGCATTCTTATTCTTTCGATCTTCTTCTGCCGATGTTCTTCTTCCATTCTTCTTCCAATGTTCTTCTTCCATTCTTCTTCTTCCGATGTTCTTCTTCCATTCTTTTTCTTCCGATCTTCTTCTTCCATTCTTCTTCGTCTGATCTTCTTCCTCCATTCTTCTTCTTTCGATATTATTCTACCCTTCTTCTTCTTCCATTCATCTTCTTCCGATATTCTTCTTCCATTCTTTTTCTTCCGATCTTCTTCTTCCATTCTTCTTCGTTCGATCTTTTTCTTCCATTCTTCTTCTTCCGATCTTCTTCTTCCATTCTTCTTCTTCCGATCTTCTTCTTCCATTCTTCTTCTTCCCTTCTTCTTCCTCCATTCTTCTTGTTCCGATCTTCTTCTTCCATTCTTCTTCTTCCGATCTTCCTTTTCCATTCTTCTTCCGATTGTCTTCTTCCATTTTTCTTCTTCCGATCTTCTTCTTTCATTCTTCTTCTTCCATTCTTTTCCATCTGATCTTCTTCTTCCCTTCTTCTTCTTCCCCTCTTCTTCTTCCATTCTTCTTCTTCCGATCTTCTTGTTCCATTCTTCTTCTTCCGATCTTGTTCTCCCATTCTTCCCGTATTCTTTTTCCGATCTTCTTCTTGCATTCTTCTCATCCGAACTTTTTCTTCCATACTTCTTCTTCCGATCTCCTTCTTCCATTCTTCTTCCTCCATTCTTCTTCTTCCGATCTACTTCTTCTTTTATTCAACTTCCTCCATTCTTCTTCTTCCTTTCTTCTTCTTCCGATCTTCTTTTTCCATTCTTCTCCTTCCGGTCTTCTTCTTCCATTCTCCTTCTTCCATTCTTCTTCCTCCTTTCTTCTTCTTCCGATCTTTTTGTTCCATTCTTCTTCTTCCGATCTTCTTTTACCATTCTTTCCTTCCGATCTTCGTCTGCCATTCTTCTTTTTTCGATCTTCTTCTTCCACTATTTTTCTTCCATTCTTCTTCTTCCGATCATCTTCTTCCAATCTTTTTCTTACGATCTTCTTCTTCCCTTCTTCTTTTTCCGATCTTATTCTTCCATTCTTCTTCTCCCGATCTTCTTCTTCCATTCTTCTTCTTTGATCTTTTTCTTCCATTCTTCTTCTTTCGATCTTCTACTACCATTCTTCTTCGTCCATTATTCTTCTTCTCCCGATCTTCTTCTTCCATTCTTCTTCTCCGATCTTTTTCTTCCATTATTCTTCTTTCGATCTTCTACTACCATTCTTCTTCGTCCATTATTCTTCTTCCGATCTTCTTCTTCCAGTCTTCTTCTTCCGATCTTCTTCAATTCTTCTTGTTCCCATCTTCTTCTTCCTTTCTTCTTCTTCCGATCTTATTCTTCCATTCTTCTTCTTCCGATCTTCTTCTTCCATTCTTCCTCTTCCAAACTTCTTTCACCATTCTTCTTCTTTCGAACTTCTTTCACCATTCTTCTTCTTCGATTCTTCTTCTTCCGGTGTTCTTCTTCCCTTCTTCTTCTTCTTCTGATCTTCATCTTCCATTCTTCTTCTTCCTATCTACTTCTTCCATTCTTCTTCTTCCGATCTTCTTCTTCCATTCTTCTTCATCCGATCTTCTTCTTCCATTCTTCTTCTTTCGAACTTCTTTCACAATTCTTCTTCTTCTGGTGTTCTTCTTCCATTCTTTTTATTCCGATCTTCTTCTTCTGTTCTTCTTCTTCCATTTTTCTTGTTCCCTTCTTCTTCTTCCTTTCCTCCTCTTCTTCCATTCTTCTTCTTTCGATGTTCTTCTTTCATTCTTGTTCTTCCGATGTTCTTCTTCCATTGATCTCCTTCCGATCTTCTTCTTCCATTCTTCTTCTTCCAGTCTTCTTTTTCCAATCTTCTTCTTCCTTTCTTCTTCTTCCGATCTTCTTCTTCCGATCGTCTTCTTCCATTCTTCTTCTTCCGATCTTCTTCTTCCCGTCTTCTACTTCTAACCCTCTTCTTCCATTCTTCTTCTTCCGATCTTCTTTTTCCACTCTTCTTCTTCCATTCTTCTTCTTCCGATCTTTTTCTTTCGGTGTTCTACTTCTGATCCTCTTCTTTCATTCTTCTTCTTCCGATCTACTTCTTCCACTCTTCTTCTTCCATTCTTCTTCTTCCGATCTTCTTCTTCCTTTCTTTTTCCTCTGATCTTCTTCTTCCAGTCTTCTTCTTCCGATCTTCTTCTTCCATTCTTTTGCTTCCGATCTTCTTCTTCCATTCTTCTTCTTCCGATCTGCTTCTTCCACTCTTCTTCCATTCTTCTTCTTCCGATTATCTTCTTCCATTCTTCTTCTTCCGATATTCTCCTTCTGTTCCTCTTCCTCCATTCTTCTTCTTTCGATCTTCTACTTCCATTTTTCTTCTTCCGGTCTTCTTCTTCCATTCTTCTTCTTCCATTCTCCATCTTCCCTTCTTCTTCTTCCATTCCTCTTCTTCCATGCTTCTTCTTACGATCTTCTTCTTATGATCATCTTTTTGCATTCTTCTTCTTCCGATCTTCTCCTTCCATTCTTCTTCTTCCTTTTTTGTTCTTCCGATCCTCTTCTTCCGTTCTTCTTCTTCCATTCTTCTTCTTCCGATCTTCTTCTTTCGATCTTCATCTTCTTCTTTCGATCTTCTTCTTCCGATCTTCTTCTTCCGTTCATTTTCTTTCGATCATCGTCTTCCATTCTTCTTCTTCAGATCTTGATCCGGTTGGTCATCAGTAGTTGATGACGTCAGCAGCCGTTGACTGCGTGGACCATGAACAGGGTGGCATGTGGTAGAAAGAGCAAGTGAATCAGGGAGGAGATCACCTAGAATGGTGATCGGTAGTCAGATACCAAGTGGCCACCACTCCCAGTTCAGAGCATAGATAAGCACCTGAAAGCCCCGCACGGACGTCGGTGGATATTCATGAGGCACCGCACGAATGTCGGTGGCAGGTCATGAGGCACCGCACGGACGTCGGTGGATATTCATGAGGCACCGCACGGACGTCGATTGCAAGTCATGAGGGACCGCCCGGGTGTGACTGCATGAGGAGTGCGATCGGGCTTTAAGAGGGAGATCGGTCGTAATTGCATGCAGAGGGAGGTCGGTCATCGGGGTTCCCAGCGAGAACGCTACGCATGCACCTCGCATGATGCCCACTCAGAGGACGTGCGGCGAGGCCATGCAGGCAGGATGTGCCTGGCGCTCTCCTGGGAGCATACAGCCCGCACAGAGAGAAGCGCAGAAGCCCTCCAGGTGTGACGCGTGTACGGTAGATTCAAGCTGGTGCCTCCACGTGTCACCATCTGGGAGCGAGGCGCGGCTCAGGTATAAAGCACTCCACATCAGGTAAGGTAGGGGGATTCCTTCCATTCTTTTCCAAGTTTACACAGGCTCTCTACACTGGGTTTCTGAGTCACTGTGAGAGCGTTCTTACACGTGGCACAGTGATAACAGAAAACAGTTATAGAGAGAGAAAGTGGATCTGAGAGCACACACGAGTCTCACAGAGAGATTCAGTGATAGATTTGGTGTTCCTGTTGCCTGACTTGAGCGTCGGAGCTACAACGGCCGCCAGAGGCGCCGTTCGTGTGTTTTGCAGGCAGCGTTTGGAGTTCCGGTGGTGGTTCTTGGAGCGTTCCTGCAGACCAGAGGGCTAGACGAAGGGGTGAAAAGGCAATCCTCCACATTCGAGTCAAGCGGCAGGATCAGATCTTATTCTTCTTCTTCCGATCTTCTTCTTCTTCTTTCGATCTTCATCTTCCTTTCTTCTTCTTTTGATCTTCTTCTTCCATTCTTCTCCTTCCGATCTTCTTCTTCCATTCTTCTTGTTCCGATCCTCGTCTTCTATTCCTCTTCTTCCATTCTTCTACTTCTGATCTTCTTCCTCTATTCTTCTTCTTCCTTTCTTGTTCTTCCGATCTTCTTCTTACGTTCTTCTTCTTGCATTTCTCTTCTTCCGATCTTCTTCTCCTTTCTTCTTCTTCCGATCTTCGTCTTCCAATCTTCTTCTTCCGATCTATGTCTTCCATTCTTCTTCTTCAGATCTTCTTCTTCCGATCTTCTTCCATTCTTCTTCTTCCTTTCTTCTTGTACTGATCTTCTTCTTCCATTCTTCTTCTTCCGGTCTTCTTCTTCCATTCGCTTCTCCCGAAATTCGTCTTCCAATCTTCTCCTTCGGATCTTCTTCTTTCATTCTTCTCCTTCGGATCTTCTTCTTCCATTCTTCTTCTTCCGATCTTCTTCTTCAATTCTTCTTCTTTCGATCTTCGTCTTCCATTCTTCCTCTTTCAATCTTCTTATTTCATTCTACTTGTTCTGTTCTTCTTCTTCCGATCTTCTTCTTACATTCTTCTCCTTCTGATCTTCTTCTTCCACTCTTCTTCTTCCGATCTTCTTCTCGGAATCTTGTTCTTCCGTTCTTCTTCTGATCCTCTTCTTCCATTCTTCTTCTTCCGTTCTTCTTCCTGCATTCTTCTTCTTCTTCTTTCGATCAGAAGGATGGAAGAAGAAGATCGGAAGGAGTAGAATGGAAGAAGAATATCGAAAGAAGAAGAATGCAAGAAGAAGATTGGAAGAAGAAGAATGCAAGAAGAAGATTGGAAGAAGAATGGAAGAAGAAGATCGGAGGAAGAGGAATGGAAGAAGAAGAATGGAAGCTGAAGATAGGAAGAAGAAGGATTGAAGAAGAAGAATGGAAGAAGAAGATCGGAAGAAGAAGAATGGAAGAAGAAGATTGGAGGAAGAAGAATGAAAGAGGAAGAAGGGAAGAAGAAGAATGGAAGAAGAGGAGGAACGGAAGAAGAAGAAGGGAACATGAAAAATGGAAGAAGAAGATCGGAAGAAGAAGATTATCGGAAGGAAAGAGTGGAAGAAGAAGATTGGAAGAAGAAAAATGGAAGAAGAAGATCGAAAGAAAAGGCATGGAAGAAGAAGATCGGAAGAAGAAGAATGGAAGAAGGAGAATGGAAGAAGAAGATTGGAAGAATAAGAACGGAAGAAGAAGATCGGAAGAAGAAGAAGAAGATTGGAAGAAGAAGAAGAACGGAAGATGAAGATTTGAATGAGAAGAAGAAAGGCAGAAAAAGATCGGAAGAAGAAGCATAGAAGAAGAAGAAGGGAAGAAGAATGGAAGAAGAAGATCGAAAGAAGAATGGATGAAGAAGATCGGAAGAAGAAGAATGGAAGAAGAAGATTAGAAGAAGAAGAATCAAAGAAGAAGATGGAAAGAAGTAGAATGGAAGAAGAAGATCGGAAGAAGAAGAAAGAAATAAGAAGATCCGAAGAGGACGAATGGAAGAAGAAGAATGGATGAAGAAGATCGGAAGAAGAAGAATGGAAGAAGAAGAATGGAAGAAGAAAAATGGAAGAAGAAGATCAAAAGAAAAGGCATGGAAGAAGAAGATCGGAAGAAGAAGAATGGAAGAAGGAGAATGGAAGAAGAAGAATGGAAGAAAGAGAATGGAAGAAGAAGATTGGAAGAAGAAGAACGGAAGAAGAAGATCGGAAGAAGAAGAAGAACGGAAGATGAAGATTTGAAGAAGAAGAAGAACGGGAGATGAAGATTTGAAGAACAAGAAGAACGGAAGATGAAGATTTGAAGAAGAAGAAGAACGGAAGATGAAGATTTGAAGAAGAAGAAGAAAGGAAGAAAAAGATCGGAAGAAGAAGCATGGAAGAAGAAGAAGGGAAGAAGAATGGAAGAAGAAGAAAGGAAGAATAAGATCGGAAGAAGAAGAAAGGAAGAAGAAGAATGGAAGAAGAAGATTGGAGGAAGAAGAATGAAAGAAGAAGAAGTGAAGAAGAAGAATGGAAGAAGAGGAGGAACGGAAGAAGAAGAAGGGAACAAGAAAATTGGAAGAAGAAGATCGGAAGAAGAAGATTATCGGAAGGAAAGAGTGGAAGAAGAAGAATGGAAGAAGAAGATCGAAAGAAAAGGCATGGAAGAAGAAGATCGGAAGAAGAAGAATGGAAGAAGGAGAATGGAAGAAGAAGATTCGAAGAAGAAGAACGGAAGAAGAAGATCGGAAGAAGAAGAAGAACGGAAGATGAAGATTTGAAGAAGAAGAAGAACGGGAGATGAAGATTTGAAGAACAAGAAGAACGGAAGATGAAGATTTGAAGAAGAAGAAGAACAGAAGATGAAGATTTGAAGAAGAAGAAGAAAGGAAGAAAAAGATCGGAAGAAGAAGCATGGAAGAATAAGAAGGGAAGAAGAATGGAAGAAGAAGATTAGAAGAAGAAGAATCAAAGAAGAAGATCGAAAGAAGTAGAATGGAAGAAGAAGATCGGAAGAAGAAGAAAGAAATAAGAAGATCCGAAGAGGACGAATGGAAGAAGAAGAAAGGATGAAGAAGATCAGAAGAAGAAGAATGGAAGAAGAAGAATGGAAGAAGAAGATTGGAAGAAGAAGAATGGAAGAAGAAGATCGGAAGAAGAATAAGTTCGGAAGAAGAAGAATGGAAGAAGATGATCGAAAGAAGAAGAACGGAAGAAGAAGATCGGAAGAAGAAGAAAAGAAGAAGAAGATCGAAAGAAGAAGAATGGAAGAAGAAGATCGGAAGAAGAAGAACGGAAGAAGAAGATTGGAAGAAGAAGAAAGGAAGAAGAAGAATGGAAGAAGAGGAATGCAAGAAGAAGATTGGAAGAAGAGGAATGCAAGAAGTAGATTGGAAGAAGAGGAATGCAAGAAGAAGATCGGAAGAAGAGGAATGCAAGAAGAAGATCGGAAGAACAAAAAACCAAGATGAAGAATGGAAGGACAAGATCGGAAGAAGAAGAATGGAAGAAGAAGAATGCAGGAAGAACATCAGAAGAAGAAGAAGATCGTAAGAAGAAGAATGGCAGAAGAGGAATAGAAGAAGATCGGAAGAAGAAGAATAGAAGTAGAAGATTGGAAGAAGCAGAATGGAAGAAGAAGATCGGAAGAAGAGGAATGGAAGAAAAAGATTGGAAGAAGAAGAATGAAAGAAGAAGATCGGAAGAAGAAGAATTGAAGAAGAAGATCGAAAGAAGAAGAATGGAAGAAGAAGATCGGAAGAAGAGGAATGGAAGAAAATGATCGGAAGACGAAAAATGGAAGAAGAAGATCAGAAGATGAAGAATGGAAGAAGAAGAATGGAAGAAGATAATTAAACTGTTATCTTAAAGATTGGAGCAGGAAAGATTACACAGCAGAAATATAGTGCATAAAATAATAATCATATAACAATCACCAGCCAAGCGTCCTCAGATATCCTCTCGGATCAGTCGCCACCAGCACCGATTAAGTGCTAATGGCTCTGATACCAGTTGATACCAGAGTCCAGGCGGAATATATTAAAAGCGTGTAAAACAATTTCATATAGTGAAAACATAGTAATTTTAAGAAGAAAGACTTACAAAGACAGGGTATTAAGCAATTCTTTGATCTTTTGACAAATATTACAAGCTTCTGAAGAATATTCCAGAATGGGGTTTTTACACGGATTTTTGAATACAAGACTTAGAATTCTATTGCAAAGAGGTAATGACTTAGTTCTAGAATGAAGGTTGCCTAAGTTCTGCCTTCTTCAATGCATTCTTAGTCCTATTTATACAACTTGCAAACTGGCGGATTTCAAATTCTCGCTCAGCTGCGGAATTCAAAATTTTATTTTACACTATTCAGAGACTTTCTTTATTCAGAGTGGAGTCACTTCTTGTCTGCCACACTTGTGAAAGAGTCTCTTCTTTTACAGTTGTCATAGTGGAGTCACTTCTGGTCTGCCACATCTTTAGGCTTTATTTGGATGCTTGTGCCAAGATGCTCGTTGAGTGCCGTCTTGTCACTTTGCTTTTACCAGCTGCAGCTTTTGTCTTTTATAGGTCCAGACCATAGCAGTCGTCTTCGTTCTGATAAAATGGATCAGAACAACTTTCTTCGTCTTCATCCTCTGACCCAAAAGAGGATAAGGCCTCTAATAGTGTTGCTCTTAATTCTGCCTTAGTCTTTCCTTTAGATAATGATGCAAGCTTTTTCTGTGCTGCTGCTTGCTTTTCTGGTGTTTTTGGGGAAGCCATCGGACCATTCTTCCATCGGTGAAATTTTTCGTCTAGGAACTTTATGTCAAATTTTTTCCACCAAGAGATTTTTATTTTTAGACACAAGTGCCGGGGAAATGGTATAGGTTTGTGCTGATGAATCTCATATATATGCTGAACGATCCATCCCACTCCCATTTTACAACAAAAATTTATTAATTTAAGATGAGCCGGCATTTCTGGATTCAGCTCTTTGTAATTATTATAATATTTTAAAACTTGTGGAGGGAGGATGGCTCTAGTAGGTCCAATCCAACAGAACCATTCTTGAAACCAGGCCGGAATCTCGGTACTTAATACATTTACGTGATCAAAAGAAATATACCAAGAGTGCCAGTTGTTAAGATCATACAAGATATTATACCAGGCTTGCTGGTAATCAAGATAGGTGAATGAGGCCGGCTCAAAAACCCTTGAAAATCTTTTCTCTGTTATGGGTTTTTGATTCCAGTCTTTCTCGGATAAAATCCTTTTAATTCGTAATTTAGAGAAGCAGGTAGTTGTTTGATCTTTATCGTATACGAGGGTAATTTCAGCGGACCGGGTATCTATTAGTATTAACTGATAAAACCTTTTGGTCTTTTTAAGTGATTCCCATGGGATCCAAGCCCATTGGGGAGCAAAATATTTAGGGATTATTTGAGAGGGGTCAACCTCTTCCATGTGGGGTTCTAGGATCGCCAGAGTTTTACATGTAAGGACCTGGAAAACCTTATTGGAATAAAAGTGATATATTTTAAGTAAATTCTAAGTATGTTTTATTTAAAATAAAAATGAAGGAAAGAGTAGTTAGAGAGCCATGAGATCGCCTGGAACATGATCACCAGGGCGCGAGATGCATGTGGGCTTTGCCCGGGCGCGAGAGGCATGCGGGTGTCGCCAAGAGGAGACCTCGGTCGGTCTCCAGGAAGAGGAGACCTCGGTCGGTCTCCAGGAGGAAGAGACCTCGGTCGTCCTCCAGGATGAGTCATCGGTGGAGAGTCTTCGCAAGGAAGGTCATCGGTGGATTGTCATCGTGCGAGAGGTCATCGGTGGATTGTCATCGCGCGAGAGGTCATCGGTGGATTGTCTTTGCGCGAGTGGTCATCGGCGAAAGGTTATCGCGCGATGTCGTGTTTCACGCAGATGAAGTGGGGCCCTGGTTTCCAGGATGAACGTGCTGCATGTGCGACATGTAGGCAGTAAAAGTCCTTCGGAACAGTAGCTCCATGTGCGCAGAGACGCCACGTGGCCATACTGTCAGGTTGCATTTAATTCGAGGAAGAAAACCCACACGGAAGGGTTAGTTAGAAAGTAGGTAATGATAGCTACATGGCAGGCCTATGTCCCTAGTATCAGAATGCACCGCCTCTTAGTGAGTTTAGAAACGCAGTGAGAGTATAAAAGGTGACAGAGTGAATTCACCTTCATCTTTCTCTTTTCTCTCCTTTGCGCTGTGACTCAGTAATTCCAGGCACCAGTTTATTTACCAACGATTGCCATAGAGCATTTGAGAAGGTTCTCTACAAGTTTTACTGATTAGAACGCTTAGGCAGAGTTCAGGCATCCTTTACGTTCGGTGGTTAGAGCTTGAAGTGAGTTTCACGCTGATCCAGGTAAGGGAAGCTAGCCTTACTTCTAATGAAAACTGTATGTGTGATGATTTTGATGTTGGGGGCGACGTGGTCGCCGGGTGTTCAAACTGTTCTTGCTTTAAACCCAGTTTTGTTCGTGATCGCCGGTTTTTCATCTGTTATTGAAATATCCCCTGTTTTATGCTGTTTTCAAAAGTGTTTGAGATTTTAAATGTGGTTTTCGAAAATCTGAACCTTGGTATGAGTTTTGCTGTGATTGAAATCGTTCATTGAAGTGTTATGTGATGTGTTGAATGTTGTGATTGTGGATCGAGGCATAGTATTTTCAGGAAAGAAAATACCGTGTAAGGTCGTGTAAGAAGTGTATTGATCGGTGATCCTATAATGAGACATCCTGACTCTACTGAGGTAATGAAATCACATAGAGGAAGTTACTCAGTTGTGGAGAGTCGATGGAGGTTCATACGTATGGGTGTCTCGTGTGAAACAGAACGAGTTCGGCCTGTTGTATGGATTAACCTTGTCATACCGTGATAATGAGAATATTGAGATGGTGTGATGCGCATGGCTGAGGGCACTTTCCAGCCTTTTGGTATGACAGGTGCGAATCTCTGGGTCTAATCAACGCACGAGTCTCCGGAAATAGTGGTCAAGTGTCTGGTGTGATGAGTCAGTGGAAAGTCTGACGTGAGAAATGAGAAATTGAATTAATAGACACTTGATTGCTGATGTGAATTGAAATACTCTTGGATTGATTTGTGAAATATGTGATTTCCTGATAGTCTTGTGGAATATGGAAATGTGATGGCTGATATTGATATGGTTCATGGATGTTGTGAAGTTCTTATGTATGCTCTTGATTTAAAGTTTTCTTAAATATATAGCTTACCCTGTATTTTGTTTCTGTGGCTGTTTTCTTAAACCTGTGATGATCGTGTAATTTTACACGGGAGCAGATGAGGTTGCAGGAAGTGGATTTCCCCTGTGAGTGATCGCCGTATGTGGTCGCCTGTTTCTGTTCTTGCTGGGCGATCGCCCCCTTTTGCCATTTTCTGATAGGCGATCTCCGTTTTCTGTTAGGAGATCGGTAGTTTTGTATTTTGCTGTCTTTATGTTTAAGTTTTGGAAAACGACCGTTTTGTATTAAACTCCCTGCGAGGAGAACTCCTTTGTATATATATACAATTATGTTTATTTCAGTATATTTGTTTTACCGTTATTTCATATTACGAAAATGCAAAAAAATGCGAAATGTATTTGGCGGGATGTTACATTACACGACTCTTTAAAAACAGAATCCAGTGGGGAATCTTTTGATGTGTCGGGAAGTGTCCCTAACACAGTAAATTTTGAAGGGGACGAGATAGAAGGGGGAAGAATCCTTCCATCGATTTTTCAGCCATGTCCCTGCAAAAATTCTCTTGTTAAAAAATCAGGAATGGAATTATTAACTCCTTTTATAAATTCTATTTTAAAATCAAAACAAGACAAAATACTTTGCCATCTAGCAAAAATCTGTTTTGAAACAATATTTTTAACATCCTTTTCTAAAATCTCTTTAGCAGATTTGCAATCTATTCGTAATAGAAATGGTTTGTTTATTAAATAATTTTGAAATTTTGTTATACATAAAACAAACAATAGAAAGAATTTCCTTTTTAACCGTACTATATTTTTGTTGCGTTTCATTCCATGCTCCAGAATGATATTTTATTATTTGTTCAGGATAATTTTTTATTTTTTGTTTTAATATTCCTCCGAATCCTAATTCAGAGGCGTCTGTCTCAACTATTAGTTCTGCTTCAGGATTTTGGATTCCTAAACAGGGAAGATTATTTACTAAGTTTTTGATTTTCTTTACAGCCATAGTATGTTCTGTTTCCCAAGGTTTTGGGTTTTTTCTTAACCTTTTATATAATGGTTTAGCAACTAGTCTTATTTCAGGAATAAAATCTGACACATAATTTAAACATCCTAAAAATCTTTGGAGTTGAGTTTTATTGGTTATTTCATCAGGAAACCTTTTTGCAAATTCTATACTCCTAGTTATAGGTGTTATCTTACCTTGCCATATTTCATGGCCTAAAAATCTGATTTTTGTCTCGCCTATTGTCATTTTCTTACTAGATATTACCAGTCCATTTCTTTTTACTAAATCTTTAAAGGTTCTTAAATGTTTTAGATGTTGTTCCAGGGAATTAGAGTATATTAATACATCATCTAGATATACTATTGCGAATTCTAAGTATGGTAGTAGTATATTATTCATTATGTTTTGAAATTCGGACGGAGCGTTCTTTAAACCCATAGGCATAACGTTCCATTCATAGTGTCCAAAGGGGACTACAAAGGCTGTTTTATATTTATCTTTTTCATTTATCTTAATCTGATAATAGCCAAATTTCATATCGAATTTTGAAAAGATTAATGCATTGTATAAATTTTTAATTAATTCTTGTTTATTTGGTAAAGGATATCTTATCCATTTTAATACATTGTTAAGGGGTTTATAGTTTATTACCATGCGAGGTTCTCCTCTTTCCTTTTCATTAGCGTTATTAACATAGAAGGCCGCGCAACTCCATGGCGATTTACTTGGCCTTATTAATTTCTTATCTAAAAACCTTTTAACTTCTTCTTTACATAGTTTTAGGGTTTCTTGGTTCATTTGAACCGGTTTTGCCTTAGTAGGGATATCTGTTTCTTTAAAATCATCATTATATGGGAGACTTACTTCGTGAGTTTTTCTACCCGAAAAAGTTGTAGGAATCTCGGCGCATACTTCTGTTTTAAATTGGGTTGTGATATTTTCTAGTTTATCCTTATTAAATTTTATATCCTTTTCTATTTTTTCATATTGTAACTCTTTTTTCAAAAACTTTATTTGCGAATCTTTATTTTTTATCAGACTAATAAAATCTTCTTCCTGGGTTTTTAAGGTTTTTATTTCTTTTTCTTTTCTTGGATCTAAAAAAGTAAATAATATATTTCCTGATGATATTCCTTTTTCTGTTACGGAAAAGGGATATATCTGTGTTAGAAAGGGGGTTCCTAAGATTATATCTTCGTTTAGTTCCTTAGCAAGGATAAAATTTTTCCTATAACATTTTCCGTTGTTACATATCTGTGCATTTGTTAGTTTATATTCTACTCCTAATTTTGTACTATTAGCAGACCAGAGTTGCTGAGTAGTCTTTTCATAGTATTGAGTAGGTATTAATCCTTCCTGTATACAATTTAAATCGGCTCCAGAGTCTATTAGGGCCGTAAATTCTTTATGAAAAGAGTTTCCTATTTTTAACGTTATTTTTACCTTCCATTTTTGTTGGTAGGCTTTTACCTGAGCCACAAAGTCTTGGCCCGATGTTGAAGCCACAAAGTTTTGACCTGCTTTTGACTCCTGTAATTCTATTAAGTCTAATTTTATTATACGTATTTCTTCTTTTAATAATTTTATTTCTCTATGAAGGTCATTTATGGTTATTTTTCTTTCTTCTTGTTTTGCTCGTTGTAGAATTTTGTTAAAATTATAGCCTGTAAAGATCTCTTTATCTTTCTTTTGTTCTCGATCTTCGGTTTCTAAAATTTCATTTTTTATCTTAGTTAGCCAATGAAATTTTTCTTCGGGATTTTCTATTAAATCTACCATCTCCAAGGCTCGTTTTGTTTCACTGGATATTACGTTGATTTGATAGCGACAACTACACTCTTCACCACAATTATCTTTGTCGCAATCTTCTATAGATTCCTCTTCTGAATCTTCATTTATTTCTTCTATGATCTCCTCTTCTTCATCAGAGGATTCTAATAAAATCTTGGCTATTTGTTCTCTTAATTCTTCGCTCATATCTAACTTGTTAATTTTTTCTTTTACTCTACAGTCTTTCTTATAGTGGCCATATCGTCCACACTTAAAACATATTACTTTATTTGTATTTTGTATTGGACTATTATTTTGAGGTTTTGGGATGGTTTTAGTAGAGCTCCTTTTATTCCAGGGTTTTCTAGGAATATTTTTCTGAAATTTTTGTTTTACCATCTTTCTTCTGGAGTTTGACGGAGGAGTTATCTTTTCATACCCATATTGGGCACAGAAATCTCCTAATTCTCTTATGCCTAATTGTTGATTTTTCTTTATTCGATTTTCTATTTTCTTAGCATTGCACAATGCTATTCCTGTGTTTTTAACCATAGCACTAATTCTTCCATAGGTAAGATCTTTTAGAGTCGTATCTGGGTATTCTGTTTGGAGATTTTCTTTAACCTTTTCCGCAAAGACTAAAGGTAGTCCTGCTACAAAACGTTCTTTCCAATATGGTTCTCGACAATCCTCCCGTGTCAGAACCATAGACATAAAATTATCAACATACCATCTAAAGTCTCCTAGAGTTGGACACCTTAGATGATGTAATAGAATCGAAGTTCTTTCATCGAAGATTTTGGGGTCTCCGATAAAGTTATGAATAATAGCCGTAACCAAGGTTTCTACCATTAGGGGAATTTGTCCATTTTCTTCGTTTTTAACGCAGGTAGTAATGTATAATCTATTCTCTGAATTGAGATAATTATCCCACCATCCTTTTAAAATGCCAGTAAAACCGGCTACTATTAATTTTATTGTTTTTTCTTCGGAATGTTTTACCCTATAGGCTGAAGCAGCCATTGTTAATTCATGGGTTTTGCGAAGAATCTGATGGTCGGTCATGCCATCAATATTCCATTCTGTTATTCCATTGCCGTCAAAGGCAGATGGGTGTTCTAATTCCCATTCTTCAAACTGAATATCGGGAAGAGTGGGTCTCTTATAAAAATTTCTACTGGTTGGGAATGTTTGTGGGGCCTTTCCCTTATTTATTTTATTGATTGATTCGTCTTCTTCAGTAAGAACATTTATTTTTGAAATTTTTAACTCATCTAACTTTTTATTAATCTCATCTAATGCGGAATTTGCATCTCTTCCGATTTTTAATTCTTTTAACTCGTCTTCAGAGAATTTAAATGGTTTTATTAAGGATTTTGCCAATCTTTCCGATTGTTTGTTAAGAATTTTAGGTTCTGATTCGGGTTCGGTTTTTGCCATTTGATGTAAAAGTTGGTTAGTGTAATTTAATTGGGAATGAATATTTTGAATGTCTTTTATTTGAATTTCTCTTTTTTCTCCTATCATTTTGAAGGGAGAGGCAACTGTAAGGACCTAGAAAATCTTATTGGAATAAAAGTGATATATTTTAAGTAAATTCTAAGTATGTCTTTATTTAAAATAAAAGTGAAGGAAAGTGTAGTTAGAAAGCTATGAGATCGCCTGGAACATGATCGCCAGGGCGCGAGAGGCATGCGGGCATCGCCAGGGCGCGAGAGGCATGCGGGCATCGCCAGGGCGCGAGAGGCATGCGGGCATCGCCAGGGCGCGAGAGGCATGCGGGCATCGCCAGGGCGCGAGAGACATACGGGCATCGCCAGGGCGCGAGATGCATGTGGGCTTTGCCTGGGCGCGAGAGGCATGCGGGTGACGCCAAGAGGAGACCTCGGTCGGTCTCCAGGAGAAAGAGACCGCGGCCGGTCTCCAGGAGGAAGAGACCTCGGTCGGTCTCCAGGAGGAAGAGACCTCGGTCGGTCTCCAGGAGGATGGAGACATCGGTCGTCTTCCAGAGAGAGACATCGGTCATCGGTGGATTGTCTTTGCGCGAATGGTCATCGGCGAAAGGTTATCGCGCGATGTCGCGTTTCACGCAGATGAAGTGGGGCCCTGGTTTCCAGGATGAACGTGCTGCATGTGCGACATGTAGGCAGTGAAAGTCCTGCAGGAGCAGTAGCTCCATGTGCGCAGAGACGCCACGTGGCCATACTGTCAGGTTGCACTGAATTTGAGGGAGGAAAACCCACCAAGGAGGGTTAGTTAGAGAATAGGTAATGATGGCTACATGGCAGGCCTATGTTCCTAGTGTCAGAATACACCGCCTCTTAGTGAGTATAAAAACGCAGTGAGAGTATGAAAGGTGACAGAGTGAGTTCACCTTCAGCTTTCTCTTTTCTCTCCTTTGCACTGCGACTCAGAAATTCCAGGCACCAGTTAAATTACCAGCGATTGCCATAGAGCATTTGAGAAGGGTCTCTGCAAGCTTTACCAATTAGAACGCTTAGGCAGAGTTCAGGCATCCTTTACGTTCGGCGGTTTGGAGCTTGAAGTGAGATTTCACGCTGATCCAGGTAAGGGAAGCTAATCTTTTTCCAACAATAACTGGATATTTGATGTTTGAAAAGATAGGGCGACATGGTCGCCGGTTTTACTTCGATTTCAAGGTGTTTTTGATGTTGTAAGGGAAGCTAATCTTTTTCCAACAATAACTGGATATTTGATGTTTGAAAAGATAGGGCGACATGGTCGCCGGTTTTACTTCGATTTCAAGGTGTTTTTGATGTTGTAAGGGAAGCTAATCTTTTTCCAACAATAACTGGATATTTGATGTTTGAAAAGATAGGGCGACATGGTCGCCGGTTTTACTTCGATTTCAAGGTGTTTTTGATGTTGTAAGGGAAGCTAATCTTTTTCCAACAATAACTGGATATTTGATGTTTGAAAAGATAGGGCGACATGGTCGCCGGTTTTACTTCGATTTCAAGGTGTTTTTGATGTTGTAAGGGAAGCTAATCTTTTTCCAACAATAACTGGATATTTGATGTTTGAAAAGATAGGGCGACATGGTCGCCGGTTTTACTTCAATTTCAAGGTGTTTTTGATGTTGTAAGGGAAGCTAATCTTTTTCCAACGATAACTGGATATTTAATGTTTGAAATGGTAGGGCGACATGGTCGCCGGTTTTACTTCGATTTCAAGGTGTTTTTGATGTTGTAAGGGAAGCTAGCCTTACTTCTAATGAAAACTGTATGCGTGATGATTTTGATGTTGGCGGCAACGTGATCGCAGGGTGTTCAAACTGTTCTTGCTTTAAACCCAGTTTTGTTTGTAATCGCCGGTTTTTCATCTGTCATAGAAATATCCCCTGTTTTATGCTGTTTCAAAAGTGTTTGAGATTTTAAATGTGGTTTTCGAAAATTTGAACCTTGGTATGAGATTTGCTGTGATTGAAATTGTTTCAGTGAAGTGTTATGTGATGTGTTGAATGTTGTGATTGTGGATCGAGGCATAGTATTTTCAGGAAAGAAAATACCGTGTAAGGTCGTGTAATAGGTGTATTGATCGGTGATCCTATAATGAGACATCCAGACTCTACTGAGGTAATGAAATCACATAGAGGAAGTTACTCAGTTGTGGAGAGTCGATGGAGGTTCATACGTATGGGTGTCTCGTGTGAAAAAGAACGAGCTCCACCTGTTGTATGGATTAACCCTGGTCATACCGTGATAATGAGAGTATTGAGATGTTGTGATGCGCATGGCTGAGGTCACTTTCCAGCCTTTGGTATGACAGGTGCGAATCTCTGGGTCTAATCAACGCACGAGTCTCCGGAATAGTGGTCAAGTGTCTGGTGTGATGAGTCAGTGGAAAGTCTGACGTGAGAAATGAGAAATTGAATTAATAGACACTTGATTTCTGATGTGAATTGGAATACTCTTGGATTAATTTGTGAAATATGGGATTTTCTGATAGTCTTGTGGAATATGGAAATGTGATGGCTGATACTGTTATGGTTCGTGGATGTTGTGAAGTTCTTATGTATGCTCTTGATTCAAATGTTTTCTTAAATATATAGCTTACCCTGTATTTTGTTTCTGTGGCTGTTTTTCTTAAACCTGTGATGATCGTGTAACTTTACACGGGAGCAGATGATGTTGCAGGAAGTGGATTTCCCTTGTGAGTGATCGCCGTATGTGGACGCCGGTTTTTCTGTTCTTGTTGGGCGATCGCCCCTTTTACTATTTTCTGATAGGCGATCTCCGTTTTCTGTTAGGAGATCGGTAGTTTTGTATTTTTGCTGTTTTCTTTATGTTTAAGTTTTGTACTAAACTCCCTGCGAGGAGAACTCCTTTGTATATATATATACAATTATGTTTATTTCAATATATTTGTTTTACCATTATTTCATATTACGAAAATGCAAAAATGCGAAATGTATATTGGAGGGATGTTACAAGAGATCGCCGGTTTTTCTATCTCTTGATGGTGATCGTCGGTTTTATGTCCTGTAGCAGATCGCCTGTTTTGGGGCCTTCTGTTACCAGATCGCCGGTCTTGTAGTTTTGATTGAATTTCATTAAATTTGTAAACATTTTGACTGGTTATGTATTAAACTCCATGAGAGGAGTAAGTTCATTACTTATATATATATATTACCATGTACTCTTCAATATTAATTGTGTACCTTTATTTTCATTATACATGTATGTCTAGTTTTATTTTGGCAGGATGTTACATTAATGGTATCAGAGCAGTTCGTCCTTTGGATGACCTGAGGGCTGTGGATCCATTGTGTTTTCTTCTGCTCATGAAAACTTATTTGAGTTTTAAGTGACAACTATTGTGAAAGGTTTTCAAACGTTTTTGTATTGAATTTTTGTGTGTGCTGTAGTGAATGTATGCCTAACTGAAAATCTTAGTATTTAGAATGAGAGGGTCTTGATAAGGTGGTGAGGGTGCACACTCATGACCAGATCGGGGTGATTCTCAATCTAAATTCCAGAGGTTTAATGTTTAGCATACTTTGACTTCTGGTGTGATCTATTTCATGTTATTGAGTGTTCTTGTAATTGATTGTGAGTGGCTGTGTGGATTGATTGTTGCACACCAGTAGCTGTTCTGGTGTTTTGCTTGAGGTTATAAGCTTTATGGTTCTGTAGATGGACTCAAATTCCTAAGGAATTTGAGAAGCTGACCTGGTAAGGTCGTGATGTTATCCCCCTTGAATGAATTGATTTCCTTATCGATTTCATTCTTGTAGTTGTAGGGAATATAGAAGCTAGTAGTTTCGGAACCTGAGAAAGAAGGAAGATGCCTCGTAGATCTCCTACCCCTTCCCAACCTTCTTCTGAGATGGGCCAGATCGCCAGGGCCATTGAGATGATGGCAGGTGCCATCCAGCAGCAGAATGCGGCGATGGCGCAGAACCATCAAGCTACCATGCAGCATTGGGAGACTACTCGGTCGGCTGATACGAATTCGCCTGTCGGTCAGCCTCAGGAGCGGATGGGACTGGCTGAGTTTATGAGGCACAACCCACCCAAGTTCTGTGGGAATGCTACCCCTGATCAAGCAGATCAGTGGGTCAGAGAAATGGAGAAAATCTTTAGGGCGACCTCCTGCCCTGAAGAGAAGAAGTTGTTGTTTGCCACCTATCTGCTGTCTGGAGAAGCAGAGTTCTGGTGGATGGGAGCTCAGCAAATGATGGAGGCCAGAGAAGAGGTGTTAGACTGGGAGAGCTTTAGGGTAAGGTTCTTGGAGAAATACTTCCCTGACAGCGCAAAGTTTGCGCGGGAAGCGGAGTTTTTAAAGTTGGAGCAGGGGGTGATGACGGTGAACGCCTATGCTGCCAGGTTTGAGTACCTCGCGCGATTCTACACTCAGGCGACCTCCGAAGCTTGGAGGTGCAGGAAGTTTGAGGAAGGGCTGAAGCACGGGCTGAAGAGGACGATAGCCCCAATGTGCATCAGAGAATTTCACGCCTTGGTAGAAAAGGCGAAGATGGTGGAGACCCTGGAAAAGGGTGATCCCCGGGTGATCAGGTCACACCCAGGGGGTTCTTTCAGTGGGCGGGCTAAGGTGCAGCATTCACAAGGCAGGCCATATGCGAGACCTCCACTACATCGGGCGGGGACAGGGCCACCCCAGTTTCAACAGCAGCAACCCTGGAAACTAAAATGTTCCCTCTGTGGTGGACCACACATGCCAAATGTGTGCCCCAAGAAGAATTTGGAGAGAAGGTGTTTCGTATGCCAAAGGACAGGGCACGTTGCTAGAGAATGCCCTAACCGGAGTGGGGCGACTCAACCTGGTAGTTCTCAGCAGTTGAGAAATGAAGGCAGCAGACCCCAGGCAGCAGGGAGGGTGTTTGCCATGTCAGGAGCAGAGGCGTCTCAATCAGGTAACCTCGTGCAAGGTGTCTGTTTTATATCTGGTAGAAGTGTAGAAGCGTTGTTTGATTCTGGAGCGACACACTCTTTTGTGTCAAGTCGGTGTATAGCCGAGTTGGGCCTCCTAGTGAAGGAGCTGCCTTTTGAACTGTTGGTCTCCACACCTGCATCAGGACAGGTTATGACCTCTACAGTTTGCCCTGAATGTCCAGTAATAGTAGAGGGACGCAGATTCAAAGTGAACTTGATCTGCCTGCCTCTTCAGGACCTAGATGTTATCCTGGGAATGGATTGGCTTTCTGCCAATCACGTTCTCATAGATTGCGGTAGGCAGAAAGTGGTGTTGCCCGATCTCCAAGAGCAGGATGTAGTATCTGCTGGGCATGGGCGGTTGGAGATGGAAGAAGGGGCGAGGTGCTTCGTGATGCTAGCTCGGTTGGAAGTGAAGAACGAAGGGGACGTGAGCAGAATACCTGTAGTAAAAGACTTCACAGATGTGTTCCCAGAAGAGGTACCTGGGTTACCTCCTAAGAGAGAAGTAGAATTCTCTATTGATTTGGTACCTGGGGCTGGACCAGTGTCTATGGCGCCCTACAGGATGGCACCAGCCGAGTTGGTGGAATTAAAGAAGCAAGTGGAAGAGTTGCTGGAGAAACAATTCATCAGACCCAGTGTATCTCCATGGGGGGCTCCAGTACTCCTAGTTAAGAAGAAGGATGGAGGGTCTCGGCTGTGTATAGATTACAGGCAGTTAAACAAGTTGACCATCAAGAATAAGTACCCTCTACCCAGAATTGATGACTTAATGGATCAAGTAAATGGGGCCTCAGTGTTCTCAAAGATTGATCTGAGATCGGGGTACCATCAAATTTTGGTAAAGGCCGACGATGTCCAGAAAACAGCCTTTAGGTCCCGGTATGGGCACTATGAGTACGTGGTGATGCCGTTTGGAGTGACCAATGCCCCAGCTCTGTTCATGGATTATATGAATAGGATTTTCCGCCCTTTCTTGGATAAGTTTGTGGTAGTCTTCATAGACGACATATTTGTCTATTCAAAGACCGAGGAAGAACATGAAGGACATCTGAGGTCGGTGTTGGAGGTTCTGAGGGAGAAGCAACTCTATGCCAAGTTCTCCAAGTGTGAGTTCTGGCTGAAGGAAGTCAACTTTCTAGGACACGTGATATCTGCCCAGGGGATCTCGGTAGACCCAGCCAAAGTAGAGACAGTGCTGCAGTGGGAACGTCCCAAGACAGTCACTGAGATAAGGAGCTTTGTGGGTTTGGCGGGTTACTATCGGAGATTTATTGAGGACTTTTCCAAGGTGGTGGCTCCGTTAACACAGCTGACCCGTAAGGACCAACCTTTTGCTTGGACCGACCGATGTGAGCTCAGCTTCAGGGAACTAAAGGAGAGATTGACCAGTGCCCCAGTGCTGGTGATCCCCGAGGTAGGAAGACCTTTTGACGTCTACTGTGATGCCTCACATCAGGGACTGGGATGCGTTTTAATGCAAGAGAAAAGGGCAGTCGCCTATGCTTCAAGGCAACTCAAGGTCCATGAGAGGAACTACCCTACGCATGATTTGGAGTTGGCGGCAGTGGTCTTCGCCCTAAAGATCTGGAGGCATTACTTATATGGAGCTCGGTTCCAGGTGTTCAGCGACCATAAGAGCCTGAAATACCTGTTCGATCAGAAGGAACTGAACATGAGGCAAAGAAGGTGGATGGAGTTCCTTAAGGACTACGATTTTCAACTCATGTACCACCCAGGGAAGGCCAACGTAGTGGCAGACGCTTTGAGTAGAAAATCAATGCAAGTAGCCACCATGATGATAAAAGAGCAGAAACTGATCGAGCAGTTCAGAGACTTAAACCTTGGAGTGGAATTTCACGTAAATCACATTAGTTGTAGTAAGCTGGCTATAACTAATGACTTCCTTGGGATGTTAAAGGATAAGCAGTTGGAGGACCCTAGTCTGAAGCATACTATGGAGTCACTAGGGACAGATCAGGCGAGAGACTTTGTAATGGGCGATGATGGGATCTTGAGATTTAATGGCAGAATTTGCATACCTGCAAATGAAGAGTTGAAGAAGATGATCCTAGAAGAAGGTCATAAGAGTCGCCTTAACTTACACCCAGGTATGAACAAGATGTACCATGACTTGAAGGAGTCATTTTGGTGGTCAGGCATGAAGAGGGACATCGCCCAGTATGTTGCAACCTGCTTAACGTGTCAGAAGGCGAAGGTAGAGCATCAAAGACCTGGCGGGCTGTTGCAGCAACTGGATATCCCTGAGTGGAAATGGGACAGCATTGCCATGGATTTTGTCACCCATTTACCCAGATCGGCGAAGGGTCATGATGCAATCTGGGTTATCATTGATAGGCTGACAAAGAGTGCCCACTTCCTTCAAGTGAATATGAAGATGCCTATGGCCAAGCTGGCACAGTTATACATCCAAGAAATAGTAAGATTGCATGGAGTGCCTTCCAGCATCGTTTCAGATAGAGATCCCAGGTTCACTTCACGGTTTTGGCAGACCTTGCAAGAGTGCTTGGGAACTAAGTTGAGGATGAGCTCTGCATATCATCCCCAAACAGATGGTCAGTCAGAGAGAACGATCCAATCCTTGGAAGATCTGCTGAGGGCGTGCGTCTTGGATCAATTGGGAAGTTGGGACGAGGTGTTGCCACTGGTGGAGTTTACGTATAATAACAGTCACCACGCCAGCATTGGAATGGCACCTTATGAAGCCCTGTACGGGAGAAAATGCAGGACTCCCTTATGTTGGTATCAGGAGGGCGATGCAATCTTGGTTGGGCCAGAGTTGATTCAGCAGACGACCGAGAAGGTGAAACAGATACAAAGCAGAATGAAAGCTTCTCAGAGTAGGCAGAAGTCCTATGCAGATCAGAGAAGAAGACCTTTGGAGTTTGCTGCTGGAGAACATGTATTTTTGAGAGTGACCCCAACCAAGGGTGTAGGACGAGCTATCAGACCAAAGAAGCTGTCTCCTAAGTTTGTTGGACCTTACCAGATCTTGAGGAAAATTGGTCCAGTAGCCTATGAGATCGCCCTACCTCCACATTTAGCAAATCTGCATAATGTCTTCCACGTATCACAGTTAAGAAAATATCTCGCCGACCCTTGTCACGTGTTGGAGGTGGACGACGTGCAGATCGGGGACGACTTGTCTTTTGAAGCAAGACCAGTCAGGATAGACGATCACCAAAGCAAACAGCTCAGGAATAAGACCATCCATATGGTAAAGGTAGTGTGGGATGAGAGATCCGGTGATTCGACTTGGGAGTTGGAAGAGGACATGAGAAACGACTATCCCCATCTCTTTTTCTTGTAATTCCATTTTCGAGGACGAAAATTTTTGTTGTTAGGGAGATTGTAAGGACCTAGAAAATCTTATTGGAATAAAAGTGATATATTTTAAGTAAATTCTAAGTATGTCTTTATTTAAAATAAAAGTGAAGGAAAGTGTAGTTAGAAAGCTATGAGATCGCCTGGAACATGATCGCCAGGGCGCGAGAGGCATGCGGGCATCGCCAGGGCGCGAGAGGCATGCGGGCATCGCCAGGGCGCGAGAGGCATGCGGGCATCGCCAGGGCGCGAGAGGCATGCGGGCATCGCCAGGGCGCGAGAGACATACGGGCATCGCCAGGGCGCGAGATGCATGTGGGCTTTGCCTGGGCGCGAGAGGCATGCGGGTGACGCCAAGAGGAGACCTCGGTCGGTCTCCAGGAGAAAGAGACCGCGGCCGGTCTCCAGGAGGAAGAGACCTCGGTCGGTCTCCAGGAGGAAGAGACCTCGGTCGGTCTCCAGGAGGATGGAGACATCGGTCGTCTTCCAGAGAGAGACATCGGTCATCGGTGGATTGTCTTTGCGCGAATGGTCATCGGCGAAAGGTTATCGCGCGATGTCGCGTTTCACGCAGATGAAGTGGGGCCCTGGTTTCCAGGATGAACGTGCTGCATGTGCGACATGTAGGCAGTGAAAGTCCTGCAGGAGCAGTAGCTCCATGTGCGCAGAGACGCCACGTGGCCATACTGTCAGGTTGCACTGAATTTGAGGGAGGAAAACCCACCAAGGAGGGTTAGTTAGAGAATAGGTAATGATGGCTACATGGCAGGCCTATGTTCCTAGTGTCAGAATACACCGCCTCTTAGTGAGTATAAAAACGCAGTGAGAGTATGAAAGGTGACAGAGTGAGTTCACCTTCAGCTTTCTCTTTTCTCTCCTTTGCACTGCGACTCATAAATTCCAGGCACCAGTTAAATTACCAGCGATTGCCATAGAGCATTTGAGAAGGGTCTCTGCAAGCTTTACCAATTAGAACGCTTAGGCAGAGTTCAGGCATCCTTTACGTTCGGCGGTTTGGAGCTTGAAGTGAGATTTCACGCTGATCCAGGTAAGGGAAGCTAATCTTTTTCCAACAATAACTGGATATTTGATGTTTGAAAAGATAGGGCGACATGGTCGCCGGTTTTACTTCGATTTCAAGGTGTTTTTGATGTTGTAAGGGAAGCTAATCTTTTTCCAACAATAACTGGATATTTGATGTTTGAAAAGATAGGGCGACATGGTCGCCGGTTTTACTTCGATTTCAAGGTGTTTTTGATGTTGTAAGGGAAGCTAATCTTTTTCCAACAATAACTGGATATTTGATGTTTGAAAAGATAGGGCGACATGGTCGCCGGTTTTACTTCGATTTCAAGGTGTTTTTGATGTTGTAAGGGAAGCTAATCTTTTTCCAACAATAACTGGATATTTGATGTTTGAAAAGATAGGGCGACATGGTCGCCGGTTTTACTTCGATTTCAAGGTGTTTTTGATGTTGTAAGGGAAGCTAATCTTTTTCCAACAATAACTGGATATTTGATGTTTGAAAAGATAGGGCGACATGGTCGCCGATTTTACTTCAATTTCAAGGTGTTTTTGATGTTGTAAGGGAAGCTAATCTTTTTCCAACGATAACTGGATATTTAATGTTTGAAATGGTAGGGCGACATGGTCGCCGGTTTTACTTCGATTTCAAGGTGTTTTTGATGTTGTAAGGGAAGCTAGCCTTACTTCTAATGAAAACTGTATGCGTGATGATTTTGATGTTGGCGGCAACGTGATCGCAGGGTGTTCAAACTGTTCTTGCTTTAAACCCAGTTTTGTTTGTAATCGCCGGTTTTTCATCTGTCATAGAAATATCCCCTGTTTTATGCTGTTTCAAAAGTGTTTGAGATTTTAAATGTGGTTTTCGAAAATTTGAACCTTGGTATGAGATTTGCTGTGATTGAAATTGTTTCAGTGAAGTGTTATGTGATGTGTTGAATGTTGTGATTGTGGATCGAGGCATAGTATTTTCAGGAAAGAAAATACCGTGTAAGGTCGTGTAATAGGTGTATTGATCGGTGATCCTATAATGAGACATCCAGACTCTACTGAGGTAATGAAATCACATAGAGGAAGTTACTCAGTTGTGGAGAGTCGATGGAGGTTCATACGTATGGGTGTCTCGTGTGAAAAAGAACGAGCTCCACCTGTTGTATGGATTAACCCTGGTCATACCGTGATAATGAGAGTATTGAGATGTTGTGATGCGCATGGCTGAGGTCACTTTCCAGCCTTTGGTATGACAGGTGCGAATCTCTGGGTCTAATCAACGCACGAGTCTCCGGAATAGTGGTCAAGTGTCTGGTGTGATGAGTCAGTGGAAAGTCTGACGTGAGAAATGAGAAATTGAATTAATAGACACTTGATTTCTGATGTGAATTGGAATACTCTTGGATTAATTTGTGAAATATGGGATTTTCTGATAGTCTTGTGGAATATGGAAATGTGATGGCTGATACTGTTATGGTTCGTGGATGTTGTGAAGTTCTTATGTATGCTCTTGATTCAAATGTTTTCTTAAATATATAGCTTACCCTGTATTTTGTTTCTGTGGCTGTTTTTCTTAAACCTGTGATGATCGTGTAACTTTACACGGGAGCAGATGATGTTGCAGGAAGTGGATTTCCCTTGTGAGTGATCGCCGTATGTGGACGCCGGTTTTTCTGTTCTTGTTGGGCGATCGCCCCTTTTACTATTTTCTGATAGGCGATCTCCGTTTTCTGTTAGGAGATCGGTAGTTTTGTATTTTTGCTGTTTTCTTTATGTTTAAGTTTTGTACTAAACTCCCTGCGAGGAGAACTCCTTTGTATATATATATACAATTATGTTTATTTCAATATATTTGTTTTACCATTATTTCATATTACGAAAATGCAAAAATGCGAAATGTATATTGGAGGGATGTTACAAGAGATCGCCGGTTTTTCTATCTCTTGATGGTGATCGCCGGTTTTATGTCCTGTAGCAGATCGCCTGTTTTGGGGCCTTCTGTTACCAGATCGCCGGTCTTGTAGTTTTGATTGAATTTCATTAAATTTGTAAACATTTTGACTGGTTATGTATTAAACTCCATGAGAGGAGTAAGTTCATTACTTATATATATATATTACCATGTACTCTTCAATATTAATTGTGTACCTTTATTTTCATTATACATGTATGTCTAGTTTTATTTTGGCAGGATGTTACAGCAACGACCTCTTTATTTTCAATATTGGGGAATTTTACTTCCTCTAGAGGAGGAATAATACTGGAGACTTCTCCTTTAGCGGTTTTCCATATTTTTTTTCCTGATTTTATGACTTTTATTGTCTGAAAATAATTCTGTTCGAACCATTCAAAGAAGAACACATTTATGTCGATGGTATTCATGAAGTCGTAATATTCTTCTCTTATTTTAGCCCGTTCTTCATCACTAAAATTTTTATAAAACCAATCCTTTTTCTTTTTATTGGCACTACTTACGAAATCTTCTTGAAGCATTCGTTTATTAATTTCAAATGTCTTTATGACATTTAACTGACTAAAGTCAGATTTAGTTGGTGAGTCCTGTGATCGAGCCGAGGTGTAATGGGTTTCTTCGGGCTCAAATTCAGGGGTGGGTATGGTATGATCTGGATGTAATCCTTGCATTACCAACCCTCTAGGTATTGAGAAGCTTCGCCTATCTATGGATGGTCTGGTTAAACTAAATTCAGATCTTGCCATAGAGCGTACTCTTCTTAAGTTCTCTCTTAAAGGAGCAAAGGTAATTTCTACTGCTCCCGATTTAAATTCTGTTATAGCGTCTACTTTGCTAGGGGTAGGAGGAATTGGAGGTAGTATGTCTTCTAACCTCCATTTTAATCCACTGGTTACCTCATCATGTCTCAGTGCATTTACTCTTTCTGGATTTACCAATAATAGGGTAGTTTCGTCTTTAGGAGATATTAATAAAGCCTGGGGGGCTAATTGGGTTTTCATTACTTTATAATAGAGACGATATATTATGGTAATAGGAATCGCTCTAGGATTCCAACCATCGTCCTTCATCTTAATATCTAAAATAATATTGTAATTAGTTTCGTGAAAGCTTTTAAGAGATACCGAGTAATTAGGGTAATTATTAATATAAACCGGTCCTTCGTGGAGATTGGTTTCAAAGATGGCCAAGATCTGATCATTCAAATTTTTTGGCCTATTATCTCTTAAAACTGCGAATAATGGAGTATCGATTCCTTGCCTAAACAAGGGTTTAATAGCTATTTGAATCGATCCTATATGTAAATACTTATAATCTTTTATATGTTCGGCTATTAGAGCTCGTGAGATTAATGATATAGACTCTTGGGTTTGTTTTATATTGATTTCTTTTTCGACAGTTTTAATTACATATTCGCTTTTAAACATGTCTGATATTTTAGTTTTGTAAAGTGAGGAAATTTCTAACTTGGGAAGTTTCCATTTATTGAGTTGGGATTCTATTTCTGGGATTCTTAGCTCATGATGTAATATATGATTATTATTTTCTTCACTAGATTCTCCTATTTCTTCTTCCTTTTCCTTTCCTTTAGACAACATTTTAATTAACCTAGACATAACTTACGTGTCTAGTTCTTGGATCGGGACCACCAGGCTGACCAACGGTTTTACTGCCTTACCCTAGGACTTACTACCGGGAACACCCTTACCGGCTGACCAACGCTCCTCACTAAACCAACGCTCATTACGTTATAGAGTTAATTAAACTTTTATCTTAAAGATTGGAGCAGGAAAGATTACACAGCAGAAATATAGTGCATAAAATAATAATCATATAACAATCACCAGCCAAGCGTCCTCAGATATTGTAAGGACCTAGAAACTTTAATTGGAATAAAAGTGTTATATTTAAATAATTTCAGAAGATGTTATTATTTAAAATACAAAGAGCTGGTAATAGAAGTTTCGTAGTAGTCGCACCTCGGATGTCACCCAAGGGCTGGGGTCAGCTGGTAGAGGTCGGTCGGCTGACTCTTGTATTAACAAAGTAGTCAGGTGCGATGACCTTATCGTGAGGTAATCAAGAGGGTGTGCTCGAGGAAGACATGTGGATCAAGAAGAGTAAAGGAAGGAAAGTGTAGCTTAGAAGACTATGAGATCGCCTGGTTAGTACATAATCGCCTGTCGCCTAGACTACCCATGCGGACATCGCCAGGGCGCGAGGTATGCGGACATCACCGGGGCGCGAGAGACATGCGGGCGTCGCCTGGGATAGACATCGGTCGTCTCTCAGAGAGAGACATCGGTCGTCTCCCAGAGAGAGACATCGGTCGTCTCCCAGAGAGAGACATCGGTGGTCTCCCAGAGAGAGACATCGGTCGTCTCCCAGAGAGAGACATCGGTCGTCTCCTAGAGAGAGACATCGGTGGTCTCCCAGAGAGAGACATCGGTCGTCTTCCAGAGAGAGACATCGGTCGTCTTCCAGAGAGAGACATCGGTCGTCTTCCAGAGAGAGACATCGGTCGTCTTCCAGAGAGAGAGATCAGTCGTCTTCCAGGATGAGTCATCGGTGGAAGGTTATCGCGCGATGTCGTGTTTCACACAGATAAGGTGGGACCCAGGCTCCCAGCATGAAACGTCCTGCACGCGTGCCACGTCGACAAAAAGGGTGGTTCAGAATAGTGACATCAGAAAGTTGGCATGCGCAAGAGACACTCGCGGTCGTACTGTTGAGGGAAGTGGTTGGCATGCGCAAGAAGACAAAAAGGGTGGTTCAGAATAGTGACATCAGAAAGTTGGCATGCGCAAGAGACAACCGTGGCCGTACTGTTCAGTGAAACGTACACTCAGGCTTTCCTGCAAAGTGGGTGGTGGCAGCAGCATGTGTGGACAAGTTAGTGTAGATTCAAAAACCCACTTCGAGGAAGCAAAGAATGTTGCTGTGGTTCAAGAGTGACAGAGTGAGTCTACCTTCATCCTTCTCTTTTCTCTCCTTCACTCTGCGATTCAAGCCTTATCACGTCCCTGCTTGGCTATCGACGACTGCCATAGAGCACCTGGGAGGTTCTCTGCAAGTCCTCCAAACCAGACGCTAAAACAGAGTTAAGGCATCCTTGAAGCTCGTTGGGTTGGAGCTCTTAGTGAAGTTTACGCAAGTCCAGGTAAGGGAAGCTAGCCTTATTTCCAACGAAAACCTTAAGTTAGATGATTTTGATGATGGGGCGACGTGGTCGCCGGTTTTCAACTGTTATTGCATAATCCTCTGTTTTTGATGTTGCGGCGATGTGGTCACCAGTTTTTCCCTTGTGTTTTGAAATCCCCTGTTTTGGATGTGATCGCCGGTTGGTGATCGCCGGTTTTAAATATTGATTTCGAACTCCCCTGTTTTTAGTGTTGTTTGAAACTGTTTGAGATTGAAATGTGAAATGCATGCAATATTCGAAAATCTGGACCTCTGAATGATTGCTGCTGTGATTGGAATCGTTCATTTAAGTGTCATATGATGTGTTGAATGTTGTGAATGTGGGATCAAGGCATAGTATTTTCAGGAAAGAAAATACCGTGTAAGATTGTTGTAGAATGTGCATTGATCGGTGATTTCTATAATGAGATATCCTGACTCTCCTGATATAATGGACTCATATAGAGGACGTCATTCAGGCGTTGAGAGTCGATGGAGGTTCATATGTATGGGTAAGTGGTTTGAAAAATAACCACTTGACCTGTTGTATGGATTCACCCTGTCATACTAGGTGAGTGATGAGATTGAGATTATGTTGATGCGCATAGCTGTGGGAACTTTACAGCAGTGTAGTATGACAGGTGCAGATCTCTGAGTCTAGTCAATGCACGAGTCTTCCGGAAGTAGTGTCAAGTGTCTATGTGTGTTGAGTCAGTGGAAGTCTGACGTGAGAAATGTGAAATATTGAGAATTGTTGATAGACACTTGATGGTTGTGTGATATGAATGAGAAAGTGATGGACTCTTGAGAATGTTTAAAAAGGCTGATCTACGTTGGTTGTCCAGTTTATAATTTAAAGTTTTAAAAAATTATCTAGCTTACCCTTTGTATTGTTCTGTGGCTGTTTTCTCTTAAAACTGTGATGATCGTGTATTTTACACGGGAGCAGATGATCTTCCAGGGAGTAGAGCTCCTCAGTGAGTGGTCACCGGAAGGAGATCGCCTGTTTCTATCTCTACGTGGTGATTGCTTGTTTTCTGTTCTGATAGCAGATCGGCTGTTTTGGGTCTTCTGATAGGAGATCGCCGTTTTATGTAGGGAGACCGCTGATTTCATTTTATTTGGCTGTATTTTGTTTTAAGTTTTGGAAAATTGACCGGTTATGTATTAAACTCCCTGTGAGGAGCAACTCCATTTTATATAAATACGTATGTTCACTTCAATATTATTGTTTTACCTTTATTTCATTTTATAATTGTGAAAAGGATTTGGCGGGATGTTACATTAATGGTATCAGAGCAGTTCGTCCTTAGGATGACCTGAGGGCTGTGGATCCATTGTGTTTCTTCTGCTCATAAAATTTATTTGAGTTTTAAACAAAAACTATAGTGAAAGGCTTTCAAACGTTTTTGTATTGAAATTTTGTGTGTGTTGTAGTGAATATATGCTCTAACTGAAAATTTTAGTATTGAGAATGAAAGGATCTTGATAAAGTAGTGAGGGTGCACACTCATAACTAGATTGAGATGTTCTCAATCTTAATTCTAAAGGTTGATGTTTAGCATACAATGAATTCTGGTGTAATTTATTTCATTCTCTTGAGTGTCTTTGTAATTGATTGAAAGTGGTTGTTTGGATTGATGATTGTATACCAGTAGTTATCCTGGTGTTATGCTTGATGTTACAAGCATTATGATTCTGTTGATGAACTCAAACTCTAAATGATTTTGAGATGCTGACCTTTGTAAGGTCTAGAGGTTACCTCCTGAATGAATTGATTTCTTATCGATCTCATTCTTGTAGTCGTAGGGAATATAGAAACCAATAGTTTCAAAATCTGAAACGAAGAAAGATGGCACGTAGACCTCCTACCCCTCCCCAACCTTCTTCGGAAATGAGCCAGATTGCCAGGGCTATAGAGATGATGGCAAGTGCTGTCCAACAACAGAATACAGTAATGGCTCAGATTCATCAGGCTGTAATGCATCATTGGGAAACTGCTGGATCGGCTGCAACAGCTTCTGTAACATCTCGCCAAATCCTTTTCACAAATATAAAATGAAATAAAGGTAAAACAATAATATTGAAGTGAACATACGTATTTATATAAAATGGAGTTGCTCCTCACAGGGAGTTTAATACATAACCGGTCAATTTTCCAAAACTTAAACAAAATACAGCCAAAAAAAATGAAACCGGCGGTCTCCCTACATAAACCAGCGATCTCCTATCAGAAGACCCAAAACAGCCGATCTGCTATCAGAACAGAAAAACACGCGATCACCACATAGAGACAGAAACAGGCGATCTCCTTCCGGCGACCACTCACTGAGGAGCTCTACTCCCTGGAAGATCATCTGCTCCCGTGTAAAATACACGATCATCACAGTTTTAAGAGAAAACAGCCACAGAACAATACAAAGGGTAAGCTAGATATTTTTAAAACTTTAAATTATAAACTGGACAACCAACGTAGATCAGCCCTTTTTAAACATTCACAAGAGTCCATCACTTTCTCATTCATATCACACAACCATCAAGTGTCTATCAACAATTCTCAATATTTCACATTTCTCACGTCAGACTTCCACTGACTCATCACACATAGACACTTGACACTACTTCCGGAAGACTCGTGTGTTGACTCAGGCTCAGAGATCTTCACCTGTCATACCACACCACTGTGAAATCCACACAGGGTCGCTGTGAAATCCACACAGCCATGCGCATACATAGTCTCAATATCAACTCTCCCGGTATGACAGGGTTAATTCATATAACAGGTCAAGTGAGTTATCTTTCAAACAACTTACCCATACATATGAACCTCCTTCGACTCTCCACAACGGAATAACTTCATCTATGTGATTCCATTATATCAGCAGAGTCAGGATATCTCCTTCTAGACAAGCCCCTAGTCAATGCACATTACACACGATCTTACACGGTATTTTCTTTCCTGAAAATACTATGCCTTGATCCCACATTCACAACGTTCAACACATCATACAACATTGAATGAACGATTCAGTCACAACAACATTCATTTCACATTTAAATCTCAAACAGTCTCAACGACACTAAAACAGGGGATTTCGAAAGCTGTATTTAAAATCGGCGACCACGTTGCCCAAATACATAAAAACAGAACATCGTGAAATAGAGTTTAAAACCGGCAACTGTAACATCCCTCCAAATACATTTCGCATTTTTTGCATTTTCGTAATATGAAATAACGGTAAAACAAATATATTGAAATAAACACAATTGTATATATATACAAAGGAGTTCTCCTCGCAGGGAGTTTAATACAAAACGGTCGTTTTCCAAAACTTAAACATAAAGACAGCAAAATACAAAACTACCGATCTCCTAACAGAAAACGGAGATCGCCTATCGGAAAATGGCAAAAGGGGGCGATCGCCCAACAGAAGCAAAACAGGCGATCTCCTTCCGGCGATCACTGAGGAGCTCTTCTTCCTGCAAGATCATCTGCTCCCGTGTAAAATACACGATCATCACAGGTTTTAAGAAAACAGCCACAGAACCAAAATACAGGGTAAGCTAGATATTAAGAAAAACTTTGAATCAATAGAAAGCGATAAAACTTCACAACATCCATGATCCATATCAATTTCAATATCAACAATCTCAGATTATCATTCTCACAGAAAGACAGGGTTAATCCATACAACAGGTGGAACTCGTTCTCTTTCACGCTAGACGCCCATTTAATCCATACAACAGGTGGAGCTCGTTCTCTTTCACACGAGACGCCCATTTAATCCATACAACAGGTGGAGCTCGTTCTCTTTCACACGAGACGCCCATTTAATCCATACAACAGGTGGAGCTCGTTCTCTTTCACACGAGACGCCCATTTAATCCATACAACAGGTGGAGCTCGTTCTCTTTCACACGAGACGCCCATTTAATCCATACAACAGGTGGAGCTCGTTCTCTTTCACACGAGACGCCCATTTAATCCAGACAACAGGTGGAGCTCGTTCTCTTTCACACGAGACGCCCATTTAATCCATACAACAGGTGGAGCTCGTTCTCTTTCACACGAGACGCCCATTTAATCCATACAACAGGTGGAGCTCGTTCTCTTTCACACGAGACGCCCATTTAATCCATACAACAGGTGGAGCTCGTTCTCTTTCACACGAGACGCCCATTCATAACATTTCAACAAATGATTCCAGTCACAGCAAAACTCATGCCAAGGTTCAGATTTTCGAATATCACATTTAAATCTCAATCAGTTTTCAAACAACATAAAACAGGGGATATTTCAATAACAGATGGAAAACCGGCGATCATCTCCAGAACCGGCGATCACGAACAAAACTGGGTTTAAAGCAAGAACAGTTTGAACACCCGGCGACCACGTCGCCCCCAACATCAAAATCATCACACATACAGTTTTCATTAGAAGTAAGGCTAGCTTCCCTTACCTGGATCAGCGTGAAATCTCACTTCAAGCTCTAACCCACCGAACGTAAAGGATGCCCGAACTCTGCCTAAGCGTTCAAATCGGTAAAACTTGTAGAGAACCTTCCCAAAAGCTCTATGGCAGTCGTCGCTCGTCTTGCTTTTGCTTGAAGGTGCCTGGGAAATACTGAGTCGCAGTGCAAAGGAGAGAAAAGAGAAAGATGAAGGTGAACTCACTCTGTCACCTTTTATACTCTCACTGCGTTTCTAAACTCACTAAGAGGCGGTGCATTCCGATACTAGGAACATAGGCCTGCCATGTAGCTATCATTACCTACTCTCTAACTAACCCTTCCGTGTGGGTTTCTTCCTCGAATTAAATGCAAACCTGACAGTATGGCCACGTGGCGTCTCTGCGCACATGGAGCTACTGTTCCGAAGGACTTTCACTGCCTACATGTCTCACATGCAGCACGTTCATCCTGGAAACCAGGGCCCCACCTCATCCGCATATAACAGGACGACCGACGTCCCTCCTTGGAAGACGACCGATGTCTCCTCCTCCTGGAGACCGACCGAGGTCTCTTCCTCCTGGAGACCGACCGAGGTATCTTCCTCCTGGAGACCGACCGAGGTATCTTCCTCCTGGAGGCCGACCGAGGTCTCTTCCTCCTGGAGACCGACCGAGGTCTCCTCTTCCTGGAGACCGACCGAGGTCTCCTCTTGGCGACGCCCGCATGTCTCTCGCGCCCAAGCGATGCCCGCATGCCTCGCGCCATGGCGATGTCCGCATGCCTCTCGCGCCCTGGCGATGCCCGCATGCCTCTCGCGCCCTGGCCATGCCCGCATGCCTCTCGCGCCCTGGCGATGCCCGCATATCTCTCGCGCCCTGGCGATCCCCGCATGTCTCTCGCGCCCTGGCGATCATGTGTAGTACGCGACCGGCGATCGTGTTCCAGGCGATCTCATAGTCTTCTAAACTACACTTTCCTTCCTTTTCATTTTAAATACAACATACTTCGAATCCATTTAAATATGACACTTTTATTCCAATAAGATTTTCCAGGTCCTTACAATCTCCCTAACAACAAAAATTTTCGTCCTCGAAAATTGAATTACAAGGAAAGGGATGTGGATAGTCCTTTCTCATGGTTTCTCCTAACTCCCAAGTGGAATCACCCGATCTCTCATCCCACACCACTTTCATCAGGTTGATGGTCTTACCTCTGAGCTGATTACTTTAGCGATCGTCGATCTTGACTGGTTGCTTCAAACGAACAATCATCCCTGATTTGCACATCGCCCATTTTTAAAAAAAAAAAAATCGTGACTAGGGTCTGCCATGTACTCCCTCAGCTGTGATACGTGAAAGACATTATGCAGGGTTGCAAAAAGGGAAGATAGGGCGATCTCATACGCTACAAGACCTATCTTCCTCCTGATCTGGTATGGTCCAACAAACTTAGAAGACAGCTTCCATGATTTGATAGCTCGTCCTACACCCTTGGTTGGTGTCACTCTCATAAACACATGGTCTCCAGCAGCAAACTCCAAAGGTCTTCTCCTCTGAATCTGCCGACTTTGAGAAGCTTTCATCCTGCCTTGTATCCGCATCACCTTCTCGGTTGCCTGCTGAACCAACTCTTACTACTCCACTACTTCATCAAATTCCATTGTACATCCCTGCATATGGGATATGCTGCTCCATTGCGCGCCAACTCCAGCATTCACACTCTACTTCCAACCTTGAAGACTTGGTCGAGCATTTCCACAACTAGGCTCTTAACAGAACCAGGCCTAGCCTCCTTAGAGAAAAGCGAGCATGATCCCTTCATCGGAAGGAAAGAGAACAACTGCCTACTGCTCATGCCCCCTAGCTAATACAAACTAGGATCCGAAATATCCTTCTAGGAATCAATTTCTGCATCTTGATCAAAACCATCCATCGACATCCCAACTGCTGATCTAATTCTCACGCTCCCTAAAGGAACACCTTACATATATCTCTTCACCACCACGATTGAGATTTCAAATGAGCTCGGCTTTTCCCAAGTTCCGAGTCATATTTGGATACAAGAATATCTTCCCATTTCCTTTTCTCATCACCCATCATCCACCATTTCCATTTCGCCAGAAGAGCAAAGTTAAATTTTCTGTTATCCCTTAAATTATTCATTTACTGGTATGCAAATTCTGCCCTTAACCTTAATATCCCATCTTTACCCATTACAAGGCCCTTAGCTTGCTCGGCGCCTAGAACTCTCACAACACGCTTCAGACTAGGCTCCTCTAATTGTTTAATCAAAACTGGTTCGCCCTCCTGGTTCCCATAATAAGGGAGTTCTGCATTTCCTCCCATACAAAGCTTCATACAATCACTGTTTTCAAAACTCCATAACACTACTACCACTGCCGATTCTAAATCATAAGTAGAATAATTTCTCCCATGAAATTTGAGTTGCCTTGATGCATATGCAACCACTCTCTTCTCTTGCATCTAAAACACATCCCAAACCTTGATGTGAAGCACCACAGTAGACGTCAAAAGGTCTTCCGACCTCTGGAATTACCAGCACTGGAGTACCTCATGGAGATACGCTGGATTTGATGAAATGCTTCCCCAACAGCTCTTCCACTTGCTTCTTCAATTCTACCAACTCGGCTGGAGTCATCCTGCAAGGTGCCATTGACACTGGTCCAGCTCCAGGTACCAAATCAGTAGAGAATTCCACTTCTCTCTTAGGAGGTAACCCAGGTACTTCTTCTGGAAATACATCCATCCAATCTTTCACCACATGAATCCTGCTTACGTCCTCTTCATCCTTCACTTCCAACCGAGCTACCATCACGAAACACCTCGCCCCTTCTTCCATCTCCAACCGCCCATGCCTAGCAGATCTCACATCTGGCTCTTGGAGATCGGAAAACACCACTTTCTGCCTACCGCAAACTATGGGAACGTGATCGGCAGACATTCAATCCATTCACAGGATAACATCCAGATCCTGCAGAGGTAGACAGATCAATTTCACTTTGAATCTGCGTCCCTCTACTATCACTGAACATTCGGGGCAACTGTAGAGGTCAACACCTGCCCTGACACAGGTGTAGAGACCAACAGTTTCGAAGGGTAACTCCTTCACTAGAAGGTCCAGCTCGGCTACACCGACTTGACACAAAAGAGTGTGTCGCTCAGAAACAAACAAGGCTCTTATACTTCTACCAGCAATAAAACAAGCATCTTACACCAAATTACCTGACTGGGACGCCTCAGCTCCTGCCATGGCAAACACTCTCCCTGTTGTCTGAGGTCTGCTGCCTTCATCCCTCAACTGTTGGGAACCACTGGGTTGAGTCGTCCTATACTGGGTAGGACAATCTCTAGCAACGTGCCCCACCTTTTGGCATTCATAACACCTTCTCCCCGAAGTCTTCTTGGGGCATACATTGGGCATGTGTGGTCCACCACAGAGGGAACATTTTGGTTTCCAGGGTTGCTGCTGCTGAAACTGGGGCGGTGCCGCTCCTACCCTATGCTGTGGAGGTCTCGCATAAGGCTCAGACTGCTGTTGCTGCATCCTTGTCTTCTCACTGGAAGAACCCCCTGGGTGTGACCTGATCACCCGAGAATCACCCTTTTCCAGGGTCTCCACCATCTTCGCCTTTTCTACTAAGGCGTGAAATTCCCTGACGCACATCGGGGCTATAGTCCTCTTCAGCTCATGCTTCAGCCCTTCCTCAAACTTCCTGCACCTCCAAGCCTCGGAGGTCGCCTGAGTGTAGAATCGGGCGAGGTACTCAAACCGAGCAGCATAGGCGTTCACCGACATCACCCCCTGCTCCAACTTTAAGAACTCCGCTTCCCGCGCAAACTTTGCGCTGTCAGGGAAGTATTTCTCCAAGAACCTCACCCTGAAGCCCTCCCAGTCCAAAACATCCTCTCGAGCCTCCATCATCTGCTGAGCTCCCATCCACCAGAACTCTGCTTCTCCAGACAGCAGATAAGTGGCGAACAACAACTTCTTCTCTTCAGGGCAGGAGGTCGCCCTAAAGATTTTCTCCATTTCCCTGACCCACTGATCTGCTTGATCAGGGGTAGCATTCCCACAGAACTTGGGTGGGTTGTGCCTCATGAACTCAGTCAGTCCTATCCGTTCCTGAGGCTGACCGACGGGCGAATTCGTATCAGCCGACCGAGCAGCTTCCCAGTGGTGCATGGTATCTTGATGGTTCTGAGCCATCGCCGCATTCTGTTGCTGGATAGCACCTGCCATCATCTCAATGGCCCTGGCGATCTGGCCCATTTCAGAAGAAGGTTGGGAAGGGGTAGGAGGTCTACGAGGCATCTTCCTTCTTTCTCAGGTTCCGAAACTACTAGCTTCTATATTCCCTACAACCATAAGAATGAAATCGATAAGGAAATCAATTCATTCAAGGGGGTAACATCTCGACCTTACAAAGGTCAGCATCTCAATTTCCTTAAGAATTTGAGTTCATCCACAGAAACATGAAGTTATAACCTCAAGGAAAACACCAGAACAGCTACTGGTGTGTAACCATTACTCCAAACAAACACTCACAATCAATTACAACAACACTCAATAAAATGCAATCAATCACGTCAGAAATCAAAGTATGCTAAACATTAAACCTCTGGAATTTAGATTGAGAATCACCCCGATCCGGTCATGAGTGTGCACCTTCACCACCTTATCAAGACCCTCTCATTCTAAATACTAAGATTTTCAGTTAGGCATACATTCACTACAGCACACACAAAAATTTCAATACAAAAACGTTTGAAAACCTTTCACAATAGTTGTTACTTAAACTCAAATAAGTTTTCATGAGCAGAAGAAAACACAATGGATCCACACAGGGTCGCTGTGAAATCCACACAGCCATGCGCATACATAGTCTCAATATCAACTCTCCCGGTATGACAGGGTTAATTCATATAACAGGTCAAGTGAGTTATCTTTCAAACAACTTACCCATACATATGAACCTCCTTCGACTCTCCACAACGGAATAACTTCATCTATGTGATTCCATTATATCAGCAGAGTCAGGATATCTCCTTCTAGACAAGCCCCTAGTCAATGCACATTACACACGATCTTACACGGTATTTTCTTTCCTGAAAATACTATGCCTTGATCCCACATTCACAACGTTCAACACATCATACAACATTGAATGAACGATTCAGTCACAACAACATTCATTTCACATTTAAATCTCAAACAGTCTCAACGACACTAAAACAGGGGATTTCGAAAGCTGTATTTAAAATCGGCGACCACGTTGCCCAAATACATAAAAACAGAACATCGTGAAATAGAGTTTAAAACCGGCAACTGTAACATCCCTCCAAATACATTTCGCATTTTTTGCATTTTCGTAATATGAAATAACGGTAAAACAAATATATTGAAATAAACACAATTGTATATATATACAAAGGAGTTCTCCTCGCAGGGAGTTTAATACAAAACGGTCGTTTTCCAAAACTTAAACATAAAGACAGCAAAATACAAAACTACCGATCTCCTAACAGAAAACGGAGATCGCCTATCGGAAAATGGCAAAAGGGGGCGATCGCCCAACAGAAGCAAAACAGGCGATCTCCTTCCGGCGATCACTGAGGAGCTCTTCTTCCTGCAAGATCATCTGCTCCCGTGTAAAATACACGATCATCACAGGTTTTAAGAAAACAGCCACAAAACCAAAATACAGGGTAAGCTAGATATTAAGAAAAACTTTGAATCAATAGAAAGCGATAAAACTTCACAACATCCATGATCCATATCAATTTCAATATCAACAATCTCAGATTATCATTCTCACAGAAAGACAGGGTTAATCCATACAACAGGTGGAACTCGTTCTCTTTCACACTAGACGCCCATTTAATCCATACAACAGGTGGAGCTCGTTCTCTTTCACACGAGACGCCCATTTAATCCATACAACAGGTGGAGCTCGTTCTCTTTCACACGAGACGCCCATTTAATCCATACAACAGGTGGAGCTCGTTCTCTTTCACACGAGACGCCCATTTAATCCATACAACAGGTGGAGCTCGTTCTCTTTCACACGAGACGCCCATTTAATCCATACAACAGGTGGAGCTCGTTCTCTTTCACACGAGACGCCCATTTAATCCAGACAACAGGTGGAGCTCGTTCTCTTTCACACGAGACGCCCATTTAATCCATACAACAGGTGGAGCTCGTTCTCTTTCACACGAGACGCCCATTTAATCCAGACAACAGGTGGAGCTCGTTCTCTTTCACACGAGACGCCCATTTAATCCATACAACAGGTGGAGCTCGTTCTCTTTCACACGAGACGCCCATTTAATCCATACAACAGGTGGAGCTCGTTCTCTTTCACACGAGACGCCCATTCATAACATTTCAACAAATGATTCCAGTCACAGCAAAACTCATGCCAAGGTTCAGATTTTCGAATATCACATTTAAATCTCAATCAGTTTTCAAACAACATAAAACAGGGGATATTTCAATAACAGATGGAAAACCGGCGATCATCTCCAGAACCGGCGATCACGAACAAAACTGGGTTTAAAGCAAGAACAGTTTGAACACCCGGCGACCACGTCGCCCCCAACATCAAAATCATCACACATACAGTTTTCATTAGAAGTAAGGCTAGCTTCCCTTACCTGGATCAGCGTGAAATCTCACTTCAAGCTCTAACCCACCGAACGTAAAGGATGCCCGAACTCTGCCTAAGCGTTCAAATCGGTAAAACTTGTAGAGAACCTTCCCAAAAGCTCTATGGCAGTCGTCGCTCGTCTTGCTTTTGCTTGAAGGTGCCTGGGAAATACTGAGTCGCAGTGCAAAGGAGAGAAAAGAGAAAGATGAAGGTGAACTCACTCTGTCACCTTTTATACTCTCACTGCGTTTCTAAACTCACTAAGAGGCGGTGCATTCCGATACTAGGAACATAGGCCTGCCATGTAGCTATCATTACCTACTCTCTAACTAACCCTTCCGTGTGGGTTTCTTCCTCGAATTAAATGCAAACCTGACAGTATGGCCACGTGGCGTCTCTGCGCACATGGAGCTACTGTTCCGAAGGACTTTCACTGCCTACATGTCGCACATGCAGCACGTTCATCCTGGAAACCAGGGCCCCACCTCATCCGCATATAACAGGACGACCGACGTCCCTCCTTGGAAGACGACCGATGTCTCCTCCTCCTGGAGACCGACCGAGGTCTCTTCCTCCTGGAGACCGACCGAGGTATCTTCCTCCTGGAGGCCGACCGAGGTCTCTTCCTCCTGGAGACCGACCGAGGTCTCCTCTTCCTGGAGACCGACCGAGGTCTCCTCTTGGCGACGCCCGCATGTCTCTCGCGCCCAAGCGATGCCCGCATGCCTCGCGCCATGGCGATGTCCGCATGCCTCTCGCGCCCTGGCGATGCCCGCATGCCTCTCGCGCCCTGGCCATGCCCGCATGCCTCTCGCGCCCTGGCGATGCCCGCATATCTCTCGCGCCCTGGCGATCCCCGCATGTCTCTCGCGCCCTGGCGATCATGTGTAGTACGCGACCGGCGATCGTGTTCCAGGCGATCTCATAGTCTTCTAAACTACACTTTCCTTCCTTTTCATTTTAAATACAACATACTTCGAATCCATTTAAATATGACACTTTTATTCCAATAAGATTTTCCAGGTCCTTACAGCGACCACGTCGCCCAAACACATAGAACAGAGCATCGTGAAATAGAGTTTAAAACCGGCGACCACGTCGCCCAAACACATAGAACAGAGCATCACGAAATAGAGCTTAAAACCGGCGACCACGTCGCCCTCACTTCAGAAACAGCTAATCTACGGCTTTTATTGAAAAACAAAGCTAGCTTCCCTTACCTGGACTTGCGTAAACTTCACTAAGAGCTCCAACCCAACGAGCTTCAAGGATGCCTTAACTCTGTTTTAGCGTCTGGTTTGGAGGACTTGCAGAGAACCTCCCAGGTGCTCTATGGCAGTCATCGATAGCCAAGCAGGGACGTGATAAGGCCTGAATCGCAGAGTGAAGGAGAGAAAAGAGAAGGATGAAGGTAGACTCACTCTGTCACTCTTGAACCACAGCAACGTTCTTTGCCTCCCCGCAGTGGGTTTTTGAATCCAAGTCTACTTGTCCATGCATGCTGCTGCCACCACCCCCTCTGCAGGAAAGCCTGAGTGTACGTTTCACTGAACAGTACGGCCACGGTTGTCTCTTGCGCATGCCAACTTTCTGATGTCACTATTCTGAACCACCCTTTTTGTCTTCTTGCGCATGCCAACCACTTCCTTGAACAGTACGACCGCGAGTGTCTCTTGCGCATGCCAACTTTCTGATGTCACTATTCTGAACCACCCTTTTCGTCTACATGGCGCGCCTGCAGGACGTTTCATGCTGGGAGTCTGGGTCCCACTTTATCTGTGTGAAACACGACATCGCGCGATAACCTTTCACCGATGACTCATCCGGGAAGATGACCGATCTCTCTCTCTGGAAGATGACCGATCTCTCTCTCTGGGAGACGACCGATGTCTCTCTCTGGGAGACGACCGATGTCTCTCTCTGGGAGACGACCGATGTCTCTCTCTAGGAGACGACCGATGTCTATCCCTGGCGACGCCCGCATGTCTCTTGCGCCCTGGCGTTGCCCGCATGCTTCGCGCCCTGGCGATGCCCGCATGCCTCTCGCGCCCTGGCGATGTCCGCATACCTCACGCCCTGGCGATGTCCATATACCTTGCGCCCTGGCAATGTCCGCATACCTCGCGCCCTGGCGATGTCCGCATACCACGCGCCCTGGCGATGTCCGCATACCTCGCGCCCTGGCGATGTCCGCATACCTCGCGCCCTGGCGATGTCCGCATACCTCGCGCCCTGGCGATGTCCGCATACCTCGCGCCCTGGCGATGTCCGCATACCTCGCGCCCTGGCGATGTCCGCATACCTCGCGCCCTGGCGATGTTCGCATACCTCGCGCCCTGGCGATGTCCGCATGTGTAGTCTAGGCGACAGGCGACAGGCGATTATGTACTAACCAGGCGATCTCATACTCTTCTAAGCTACACTTTCCTTCCTTTTTATTTTAAATAAAAACATACTTAGAATTCATTTAAATTATATTCCTTTTATTCCAATTTAATTTTATAGGTCCTTACAGCTTCCCATGTCAATCAGCCTCAGGAGCAGATGGGGATGACCGAGTTCATGAGGCACAACCCACCCCAGTTCCGTGGGAATACTTCTCTGAACCAACCAGATCAGTGGATCAGGGAGTTTCATGCCTTAGTGGAGAAGGCAAAGAGGGTGGAGACCCTGGAGAGGAGTGATTCCAGGGTAATCAGATCACACCCAGGGGGTTCCTCCAGTGGGAAGACAAAGGTTCAGCAGCAGCAGAATAAGCCTTATGCGAGACTTCCACAGCATAGGGCAGGAGCAGCGCCGCCCCAGTTTCAGCAACAACAAACATGGAGACCCAGGTGTTTCACATGCCAAGAGATGGGGCACATTTCTAGAGATTGTCCTAACAGAAAAAGGATGACTCAACCCGTTGATTCCCAGCAGTTGAGGAACGAAGGCAGCAGACCTCAAGCAGCAGGGAGAGTGTTTGCCATGTCTAGAGCGGAGGCATCTCGGTCAGGTAACCTAGTACAAGGTACTTGTGTATAGCTGGTAGATACGTTAGAGTTTTGTTTGATTCTGGAGCGACACACTCTTTTGTGTCAAATCGGTGTGCAACCGAACTGGGCCTTTTAGTGGAGGAGCTGCCGTTTGAACGGTTGGTCTCTACACCTGCATCAAAACAGGTTTTGACCTCCCCAGTTTGCTCTGAATGTCCCGTGATAGTAGAGGGACGCAGGTTCAAGGTAAATTTGATCTGTCCACCTCTGCAAGATCTGGATGTTATCCTAGGAATGGATTGGTTATCTGCCAATCACATCCTCATAGACTGCGGTAGGCAGAAGGTAGTGTTTCCCGATCTCCAAGAGCCAGATGTAATATCTGCTCAGCAGGTGCGATCAGAGTTGAAAGAAGGGGCGACGTGTTTTATAATCCTAGCTCAAGGGGAAGTGAAGAATGAAGGAGATATGGGCAATATACATGTGGTGAAGGAATTCATGGATGTAATTCCAGAAGAAATACCTAGACTACCTCCTAAGAGAGAGATGGAATTCTCTATTGTTTTGGTACCTGGAGCTGGACCAGTGTCCATGGCTCCCTACATAATGGCTCCAGCTGAGTAGATGGAATTAAAGAAGCAAGTGTAAGTTAGATTTAGTTGTACCAAGGTTTAGTTTCCGCTACATATAAGTTATGGAGAGTAAATAAGCAGTATGTTGGGGGTTTAAAGACTTAAGCATGTGTATCCATGGGAAGTACCAGAGTTAAGTTTCGAGAATGAAAGAATGAATTTTTCTTTTATTTGAAGCTTGGAAGATGTTCATGTCGATGAAACAGCATGGGATGGCTCTAGCTTAAGCTTCACGCAGAATGGATGCTGTTTTGTTGATCGTGATTTGAAAGATGATTATGGAAATGGTGGGTTGAGATAAAAGGCTTCCGAAGCCGTAAGCCTCCTGAATTTGGCAAATGAGGATGCAGTTCGGCCTGTGAATGTAGAAGGGAAGGAGGTAATGGCTGTGGATAAGGATGAGGGTAAGCCGTGTTATGATGATGTTGAGTCCTTCTAGCGATGTAGTAAATTTCAGAAAGTTGGGTGTGGAAGGGAATGTGGGTAGAAATAGTCTGTTGTATCTGAGAGAAGAAGAATAGAGTTGTCTTTAAGCAAGAAATTCCGGATGCAGAGGAAATCTTCCAATCGGCTCCACTACTGGTAGGGTTGTGGTTGAGATATATGGTGCCTTCGTTCTCGTATGCCTTTTCGGATTGGCACCTGAACCCAAATCAATGCATTCAATGTATACATTGAAAAAGGAGGTCGTAATGGGAGCAGGAAGCCGAGTTGGCAAAAGAAGTCATAATAATGATTTAGAAAGTAACAGCAACAGGAACTTTGTCTCTATAAGGTGCAGAATTATGTAGCATAGTGGTGAACCAAAGGTGTCCCTTTAGGGAGCGTGAGAATTAGATTAGCAGTTGGGAAGTCGATGGATGGTTTTGATCAAGATGCAGAAGTTGATTCCTAGAAGGATATTTCGGATCCTAGTTTGAGTTGGCTAAGGGGCATGAGCAGTAGGCAGCTGTCCCCTTTCCTTCCAATGAAGGGATCTTGCTCGCTTTTCTCTAAAGAGGCTAGGCCTGGTTCTGTTAAGAGCCTAGTTCTGGACTTGCTCGACCAAGTCTTCAAGGTTGGAAGTAGAGTGTGAATGCTGGAGTTGGCGCTCAATGGAGCAGCATATTCCATATGCAGGGATGTACAATGGAATTTGATGAAGTATTGGAGTAGTAAGAGTTGGTTCAGCAGACAACCGAGAAGGTGAAACTGATTCAAGGCAGGATGAAAGCTTCTCAAAGTCGGCAGATATCCTAGGCAGATTCAGAGGAGAAGACCTTTGGAGTTTGCTGCTGGAGATCATGTCTTTATGAGAGTGACACCAACCAAGGGTGTAGGACGAGCAATCAGATCAAAGAAGTTGTCCCCTAAGTTTGTTGGGCCATATCAGATCCTAGGGGGGGAGTCAGTCCAGTGGCTTATGAGATCGCCCCACCTCCCCAATTAGCAAACCTGCATAATGTCTTTCATATACCACAACTGAGGAAGTACATGGCAGACCCTAGTCAAGTGCTGGAAGTGGACGATGTACAGATCAAGGATGACTTGTCTTTTGAAGCAAAACCAATTAGGATTGACGATCAGCAGAGTAAGCAGCTCAGAGGCAAGACCATCAACATGGTAAAGGTGGTGTGGGATGACAGATCGGGTGATTCAACATGGGAATTTGAAGAAACCATGAGAGAAGCATATCCCTACCTCTTTTCCTTGTCATTCAATTTTCGAGGACGAAAATTTTTCTTGTTGGGGAGATTGTAAGGACCTAGAAACTTTAATTGGAATAAAAGTGTTATATTTAAATAATTTCAGAAGATGTTATTATTTAAAATACAAAGAGCTGGTACTAGAAGTTTCATAGTAGTCGCACCTCGGACGTCACCCAAGGGCTGGGGTCAGCTGGTAGAGGTCGGTCGGCTGACTCTTGTAATAACAAAGTAGTCAGGTGCGATGACCTTATCGTGAGGTAATCACGAGGGTGTGCTCGAGGAAGACATGTGGATCAAGAAGAGTAAAGGAAGGAAAGTGTAGCTTAGAAGACTATGAGATCGCCTAGTTAGTACATAATCGCCTGTCGCCTAGACTACCCATGCGGACATCGCCAGGGCGCGAGGTATGCGGACATCACCGGGGCGCGAGAGACATGCGGGCGTCGCCTGGGATAGACATCGGTCGTCTCCCAGAGAGAGACATCGGTCGTCTCCCAGAGAGAGACATCGGTCGTCTCCCAGAGAGAGACATCGGTCGTCTCCCAGAGAGAGACATCGGTTGTCTCCCAGAGAGAGACATCGGTCGTCTCCCAGAGAGAGACATCGGTTGTCTCCCAGAGAGAGACATCGGTCGTCTTCCAGAGAGAGACATCGGTCATCTTCCAGAGAGAGACATCGGTCGTCTTCCAGAGAGAGAGATCAGTCGTCTTCCAGGATGAGTCATCGGTGGAAGGTTATCGCGCGATGTCGTGTTTCACACAGATAAGGTGGGACCCAGGCTCCCAGCATGAAACGTCCTGCACGCGCGCCACGTGGACAAAAAGGGTGGTTCAGAATAGTGACATCAGAAAGTTGGCATGCGCAAGAGACACTCGCGGTCGTACTGTTCAGGGAAGTGGTTGGCATGCGCAAGAAGACAAAAAGGGTGGTTCAGAATAGTGACATCAGAAAGTTGGCATGCGCAAGAGACAACCGTGGCCGTACTGTTCACTGAAACGTACACTCAGGCTTTCCTGCAAAGTGGGTGGTGGCAGCAGCATGTGTGGACAAGTTAGTGTAGATTCAAAAACCCACTTCGGGGAAGCAAAGAATGTTGTTGTGGTTCAAGAGTGACAGAGTGAGTCTACCTTCATCCTTCTCTTTTCTCTCCTTCACTCTGCGATTCAGGCCTTATCACGTCCCTGCTTGGCTATCGACGACTGCCATAGAGCACCTGGGAGGTTCTCTGCAAGTCCTCCAAACCAGACGCTAAAACAGAGTTAAGGCATCCTTGAAGCTCGTTGGGTTGGAGCTCTTAGTGAAGTTTACGCAAGTCCAGGTAAGGGAAGCTAGCCTTATTTCCAACGAAAACCTTAAGTTAGATGATTTTGATTATGGGGCGACGTGGTCGCCGGTTTTCAACTGTTATTGCATAATCCTCTGTTTTTGATGTTGGGGCGATGTGGTCGCCAGTTTTTCCCTTGTGTTTCGAAATCCCCTGTTTTGGATGTGATCGCCGGTTGGTGATTGCCGGTTTTAAATATTGATTTCGAACTCCCCTGTTTTTAGTGTTGTTTGAAACTGTTTGAGATTGAAATGTGAAATGCATGCAATATTCGAAAATCTGGACCTCTGAATGATTGCTGCTGTGATTGGAATCGTTCATTTAAGTGTCATATGATGTGTTGAATGTTGTGAATGTGGGATCAAGGCATAGTATTTTCAGGAAAGAAAATACCGTGTAAGATTGTTGTAGAATGTGCATTGATCGGTGATTTCTATAATGAGATATCCTGACTCTCCTGATATAATGGACTCATATAGAGGAAGTTGTAACATCCCGCCAAATACTTTTCATAAATATAAAATGAAATAAAGGTAAAACAATAATATTTAAGTGAACATACGTATTTATATAAAATGAAGTTGCTCCTCACAGGGAGTTTAATACATAACCGGTCAATTTTCCAAAGCTTAAACAAAATACAGCAAAATAGAAAAAAAAACAGGCGATCTCCTAACAGAAAAGGCGATCTCCTATTAGAGATCAGAAAAAGGGTGATCGCCTAACAGAAACAGAGACAGGCGATCTCCTTCCGGCGACCACTCACTGAGGAGCTCTACTTCCTGCAACATCATCTGCTCCCATGTAAATTATACACGATCATCACAGTGTTAAGAAAAACAGCCACAGAACCAAACACAGGGTAAGCTAGATATTTGAAAGAGAGTTTAAATATGAACTTAAAAATCAAGATAAAACCAATTTAAGTCACCCACGTAAAAACCATCAACTTTCTCATTCATATCACACAGTCATCAAGTAATCACATATTTCACAATTTCCTCAAGAGTTGTTCAATTCACATAATTCCATCAAGTGTCTATCAACAATTTCTCAACATTTCTCACGTCAGACTTCCACTGACTCATCACACATAGACACTACTTCCAGAAGACACGTGCATTGACTAGACTCAGAGATCTGCACCTGTCATGCTGCACCACTGTGAAATCACACACATTCACAGGGTCGCTGTGAAATCACACACATTCACAAGCGTATAAATGAATCTCAATATTATCACTATCCTAGCATGACAGGGTTAATCCACACAACGGGTCGAGCTCGTTCTCTTTCACACAACTCACCCATACCTGTGAACCTCCTTCGACTCTCAACGCCTGAATAACTTCATCTATGTGATTCCATTACATCAGGAGAGTCAGGATATCTCATAAAACGAATCCCCGGTCATTGCACACTTTACACGATCTTACACGGTATTTTCTTTCCTGAAAATACTATGCCTTGATCCCATATCCACAACACTCAAAGCATCATTCCACACATAAAGAATAAATCCATCATAGAATACCTTGAATCTTTTCTTAAACAACCCCACTCACAAGAACAAGCATACCACCGATCAGGTTTTCGAATAGCATATACATTTTTCATTTCAATCTCAACAAGTTCAGAGCGACATTAAACAGGGGAGTTCGAAGAACAATATTAAAACCGGCGATCACATCCAAAACAGGGGATTTTGCAATAACAGTTGAAAAACCGGCGACCACGTCGCCCTCACTTCAGAAACAACTAATCTACAGCTTTTATTGAAAATAAAGCTAGCTTCCCTTACCTGGACTTGCGTAAACTTCACTAAGAGTTCCAACCAAACGAGCTTCAAGGATGCCTTAACTCTGTTTTAGCGTCTGGTTTGGAGGACTTGCAGAGAACCTCCCAGGTGCTCTATGGCAGTCGTCGATAGCCAAGTAGGGACGTGATAAGGCCTGAATCGCAGAGTGAAGGAGAGAAAAGAGAAGGATGAAGGTGAACTCACTCTCTCGCTCTTGAACTACTGCAACGTTCTCCCTCTCAGAAGTGGGTTTTTGAATCTAAACCAACTTGTCCACAAATGCCGCTGCCACCACCCACTCTGCAGGAAGGCTTGCGTGCACGCTTCCTTGAACAGTAAGGCCACGTGTGTCTCTGCGCATGCCAACTCTCTGATGTCACTCTTCTGAAACACCCTTTTTGTCTACGTGTCGCGCGTGCAGGACGTTTCATGCTGGGAGCCTGGGTCCCACCTTATCTGTGTGAAACACGACATCGCGCGATAACCTTCCACCGATGACTCATCCTGGAAGACGATCGATGTCTCTCTCTGGAAGACGACCGATGTCTCTCTCTGGGAGACGACCGAAGTCTCTCGCTGGGAGACGACCGATGCCTCTCTCTGGGAGACGACCGATGTCTCTCTCTGGGAGACGACCGATGTCTATCCCTGGCGATGCCCGCATGCTTCGCGCCCTGGCGATGCCCGCATGCCTCGCGCCCGGCGATGTCCGCATGCCTCGCGCCCGGCGATGTCCGCATACTTCGCGCCCTGGCGATGTCCGCATACCTCGCGCCCGGCGATGTCCGCATACTTCGCGCCCTGGCGATGTCCGCATACCTCGCGCCTGGCGATGTCCGCATGCCTTGCGCCCGGCGATGTCCGCATGCCTTGCGCCCGGCGATGTCCGCATACTTCGTGCCCTGGCGATGTCCGCATACCTCGCGCCCTGGCGATGTCCGCATACCTCGCGCCCTGGCGATGTCCGCATACTTCGCACCCTGGCGATGTCCGTATACCTCGCGCCCCGGCGACGTCCGCATGGGTAGTCTAGGCGACAGGCGATTATGTACTAACCAGGCGATCTCATAGTCTTCTAAGCTACACTTTCCTCCCTTTTTATTTTAAATAAAAACATACTTAGAATTCATTTAAAATATATTCCTTTTATTCCAATTTTATTTTACAGGTCCTTACAGAAGTCATTCAGGCGTTGAGAGTCGATGGAGGTTCATATGTATGGGTAAGTGGTTTGAAAAATAACCACTTGACCTGTTGTATGGATTCACCCTGTCATACTAGGTGAGTGATGAGATTGAGATTATGTTGATGCGCATAGCTGTGGGAACTTTACAACAGTGTAGTATGACAGGTGCAGATCTCTGAGTCTAGTCAATGCACGAGTCTTCCGGAAGTAGTGTCAAGTGTCTACGTGTGTTGAGTCAGTGGAAGTCTGACGTGAGAAATGTGAAATATTGAGAATTGTTGATAGACACTTGATGGTTGTGTGATATGAATGAGAAAGTGATGGACTCTTGAGAATGTTTAAAAAGGCTGATCTACGTTGGTTGTCCAGTTTATAATTTAAAGTTTTAAAAAATTATCTAGCTTACCCTTTGTATTGTTTTGTGGCTGTTTTCTCTTAAAACTGTGATGATCGTGTATTTTACACGGGAGCAGATGATCTTCTAGGGAGTAGTGCTCCTCAGTGAGTGGTCGCCGGAAGGAGATCGCCTGTTTCTGTCTCTACGTGGTGATCGCCTGTTTTCTGTTCTGATAGCAGATCGGCTGTTTTGGGTCTTCTGATAGGAGATCACCGGTTTATGTAGGGAGACCGCCGGTTTCATTTTATTTGGCTGTATTTTGTTTTAAGTTTTGGAAAATTGACCGGTTATGTATTAAACTCCCTGTGAGGAGCAACTCCATTTTATATAAATACGTATGTTCACTTCAATATTATTGTTTTACCTTTATTTCATTTTATAATTGTGAAAAGGATTTGGCGGGATGTTACAGATATCAACTGGTATCAGAGCCATTAGCACCCTTCTTTCACCATTCTTCTTCTTCCGGTGTTCTTCTTCCCTTCTTCTTCTTCTTCTTCTTCTGATCTTCATCTGCCATTCTTCTTCTTCCTATCTACTTCTTCCATTCTTCTTCTTCCGATCTTCTTCTTCCATTCTTCTTCATCCGATCTTCTTCTTCCATTCTTCTTCTTTCGAACTTCTTTCACCATTCTTCTTCTTCCGGTGTTCTTCTTCCATTCTTTTTATTCCGATCTTCTTCTTCTGTTCTTCTTCTTCCATTTTTCTTGTTCCCTTCTTCTTCTTCCTTTCCTCCTCTTCTTCCATTCTTCTTCTTTCGATGTTCTTCTTTCATTCTTGTTCTTCCGATGTTCTTCTTCCATTCTTCTTCTTCCATTCATCTCCTTCCGATCTTCTTCTTCCATTCTTCTTCTTCCAGTCTTCTTTTTCCAATCTTCTTCTTCCTTTCTTCTTCTTCCGATCTTCTTCTTCTGTTCTTCTTCTTCCGATCGTCTTCTTCCATTCTTCTTCTTCCGATCTTCTTCTTCCCGTCTTCTACTTCTGACCCTCTTCTTCCATTCTTCTTCTTCCGATCTTCTTCTTCCACTCTTCTTCTTCCATTCTTCTTCTTCCGATCTTTTTCTTTCGGTGTTCTACTTCTGATCCTCTTCCTTCATTCTTCTTCTTCCGATCTACTTCTTCCACTCTTCTTCTTCCATTATTCTTCTTCCGATCTTCTTCTTCCTTTCTTTTTCCTCTGATCTTCTTCTTCCAGTCTTCTTCTTCCGATCTTCTTCTTCCATTCTTCTGCTTCCGATCTTCTTCTTCCATTCTTCTTCTTTCGATTTACTTTTTCCACTTTTCTTCTTCCATTCTTCTTCTTCCCATTATCTTCTTCCATTCTTCTTCTTCCGATATTCTCCTTCTATTCCTCTTCCTCCATTCTTCTTCTTTCGATCTTCTACTTCCATTTTTCTTCTTCCGGTCTTCTTCTTCCATTCTTCTTCTTCCATTCTTCTTCTTCCATTCTCCATCTTCCCTTCTTCTTCTTCTTCCATTCCTCTTCTTCCATGCTTCTTCTTATGATCTTCTTCTTCTGATCATCTTCTTGCATTCTTCTTCTTCCGATCTTCTCCTTCCATTCTTCTTCTTCCTTTTTTGTTCTTCCGATCTTCTTCTTCCGTTCTTCTTCTTCCATTCTTCTTCTTCCGATCTTCATCTTCTTCTTTCGATCTTCTTCTTCCTATCTTCTTCTTCCGTTCATTTTCTTTCGATCATCTTCTTCCATTCTTCTTCTTCCGATCTTCTTCTTCTTCTTTCGATATTCATCTTCCTTTCTTCTTCTTTCGATCTTCTTCCTCCATTCTTCTCCTTCCAATCTTCTTCTTCCATTCTTCTTGTTCTGATCCTCGTCTTCTATTCCTCTTCTTCCATTATTCTTCTTCCGATCTTCTTCTTCCATTCTTCTACTTCTGATCTTCCTCCTCTATTCTTCTTCTTCGTTTCTTATTCTTCCGATCTTCTTCTTACGTTCTTCTTCTTGCATTCCTCTTCTTCTGATCTTCTTCTCCTTTCTTCTTCTACCGATCTTCTTCTCCTTTCTTCTTCTTCCGATCTTCGTCTTCCATTCTTCTTCTTCCGATCTACGTCTTCCATTCTTCTTCTTCAGATCTTCTTCTTCCACTCTTCTTCTTCCGATCTTCTTCCATTCTTCTTCTTCCTTTCTTCTTGTACTGATCTTCTTCTTCCATTCTTCTTCTTCCGGTCTTCTTCTTCCATTCGCTTCTCCCAAAATTCGTCTTCCAATCTTCTCCTTCGGATCTTCTTCTTCCATTCTTCTCCTTCGGATCTTCTTCTTCCATTCTTCTTCTTTCGATCTTCTTCTTCAATTCTTCTTCTTTCGATCTTCGTCTTCCATTCTTCCTCTTTCGATCTTCTTCTTTCATTCTACTTGTTCTGTTCTTCTTCTTCCGATCTTCTTCTTACATTCTTCTCCTTCTGATCTTCTTCTTCCACTCTTCTTCTTCCGATCTTCTTCTCGGAATCTTGTTCTTCTGTTCTTCTTCTGATCCTCTTCTTCCATTCTTCTTCTTCCGTTCTTCTTCCTGCATTCTTCTTCTTTCGATCTTCTTCTTCTTCTTCTTTCGATCAGAAGGATGGAAGAAGAAGATCGGAAGGAGTAGAATGGAAAAAGAAGATTGAAAGAAGAAGAATGCAAGAAGAAGATCGGAAGAAGAAGAATGCAAGAAGAAGATCGGAAGAAGAATGGAAGAAGAAGATCGGAGGAAGAGGAATGGAAGAAGAAGAATGGAAGCTGAAGATAGGAAGAAGAAGGATTGAAGAAGAAGAATGGAAGAAGAAGAATGGAAGAAGAAGAATGGAAGAAGAAGATTGGAGGAAGAAGAATGAAAGAGGAAGAAGGGAAGAAGAAGAATGGAAGAAGAGGAGGAATGGAAGAAGAAGAAGGGAACATAAAAAATGGAAGAAGAAGATCGGAAGAAGAAGATTATCGGAAGGAAAGAGTGGAAGAAGAAGATTGGAAGAAGAAAAATGGAAGAAGAAGATCGAAAGAAAAGGCATGCAAGAAGAAGATCGGAAGAAGAAGAATGGAAGAAGGAGAATGGAAGAAGAAGATTGCAAGAAGAAGAACGGAAGAAGAAGATCGGAAGAAGAAGAAGAACGGAAGATGAAGATTTGAAGAAGAAGAAGAACGGAAGATGAAGATTTGAAGAAGAAGAATGGAAGAAGAAGATCAGAAGAAGAAGAATGGAAGAAGAAGATTAGAAGAAGAAGAATCAAAGAAGAAGATCGAAAGAAGTAGAATGGAAGAAGAAGATTGGAAGAAGAAGAAAGAAATAAGAAGATCCGAAAAGGACGAATGGAAGAAGAAGAATGGATGAAGAAGATCGGAAGAAGAAGAATGGAAGAAGAAGAATGGAAGAAGAAGATTGGAAGAAGAAGATCGGAAGAAGAATAAGTTCGGAAGAAGAATAAGTTCGGAAGAAGAAGAATGGAAGAAGATGATCGAAAGAAGAAGAACGGAAGAAGAAGATCGGAAGAAGAAGAAAGGAAGAAGAAGATCGAAAGAAGAAGAATGGAAGAAGAAGATTGGAAGAAGAAGAACGGAAGAAGAAGATTGGAAGAAGAAGAAAGGGAGAAGAATAATGGAAGAAGAGGAATGCAAGAAGAAGATTGGAAGAAGAGGAATGCAAGAAGTAGATCGGAAGAAGAGGAATGCAAGAAGAAGATCGGAAGAAGAGGAATGCAAGAAGAAGATCGGAAGAACAAAAAACCAAGATGAAGAATGGAAGGACAAGATCGGAAGAAGAAGAATGGAAGAAGAAGAATGCAGGAAGAACATCAGAAGAAGAAGAAGATCGTAAGAAGAAGAATGGCAGAAGAGGAATAGAAGAAGATCGGAAGAAGAAGAATGGAAGTTGATCTCGCCGCGGACTCGAGCGTGGGGAAAATGCCTCGTCGCTCCTTCGTCTAGCTTTCCAGCTGCTGCGCGTTCTGCAAGGAGGCTCCAGGAACCTTCGACAGGACTCCGAACGATGCCTGCAAAACAAACAGACGGCGCCTCTAGCGGCCGTTGTAGCTCCGACGCTCAAGTCAGGCAACGGAAACACTAAAACTCTCTCTCGGATCTCTCTGTGTGAGACCCGTGTGTGTGTGCCCTCAGTCCTCTTTGATTCGAAAACTGAGTGTTCTTGGTTTTGTGTTGTGTATTCTGAGGCAAAGACTGCATACCTGGTTTGGTGTTCTTCTTCCTCATATAAACCCGCGTAGCCCCTACTGGCTACCTCTAAGGCCACTTGATTACTCTGCACTGTCGTTTCTACTCCCCAGGGCTACCTTGCGTGCCAGCCTTCTTCACTTGAGTGCAAAGTCTGACAGGGGAGGCTGCGTGGGTGCCTCTGTACCCCTCGACTTCTGTGCCTATCTGCCCTACCTATTCTCTGGGAACATCTTCACCGTCCACATGGCAGACATGCAACCCCACTGGGAGACTCTAAACTTGATGGGTTCTTGTCTCAGCAGGATTCTGCATCTAACTGCGTCTTCTCGTCTTCATGCGTGGTCGTCTCGCGACTAAGGCCATTCCCTGCCTCTGGGCGCTTTACTGATCATTGGCTGTGTTGCTCACATCGCGCGGCCGATGTCGCCTTGACACACGCCGATGACCGAGGTATCTCTCATCCTGGCCGATGTCCGATGGCGCTTCTTCACGTTGTCGTGCTCTGCTTATGGAATCAGGTGAGGTCCCTTGAGTAACGTTCTTGCTGGGAGCCTGGGTCCCAGTTTAACACGTGTTGGCAAGGAACCCCGACGACTGATCACTCTGCATGCACCGATGACTGATCACTCTGTATACACCGATGACTGATCACTCTGTATACACCGATGACTGATCGGTGCTTCATCACTCTCGCGCTTCTGCTTCCAGGCGTTCATGTAGGAGCTGATCTCCACCCTGGTTCATCTGCTATCTCATGCCACGTGTTGCTCTGTGACTGGACCACGTGGTCATCTGCTGCTGACGTCATTGGATACCGATGACCGACCGGATCACAAGCCCCCCAGTCTCGAGCTGTGAACTTGTTCTCAGCGAAGAGACTAAGTGCTCTTCGTTGCCAAAGAGAAGAAGGAGCTCGAAACTGATGTACCTGAGACCATGGCTGCTGGTGCCGAGGTTCTGATAGATGGGTTCCATGGGCTGGCCGCAGGTTCACTGCGTCCTTCCAGACCTGGACTCTGCCCAACCTAGCCTCCACCATTCAGTGGTTGATGGCAAGCTCATTCCTCCTTCGTGAGCTTCTTCCCTTGCGACTTCTCCTTTTGTGTAATCTCTTTTTCTCAGCTGCCTTTCTCTCTCTCCACCTTTAACTTACTCTGCATGTGGCCGGCTGTTAACAGGCTTAGGCTCTAGCGTGATCTCACTGTGACCCTTCAAACTTGGCCTCTAACTTGATCGCGACCAACTGTACCTTAGCATTCTCAGAGTTTTGCTACCAACCACTGACTAGCATGTTAGCGCACCACCGATCAGTCACCGCGCTTCAGTTTTCGCATTACTTCTGTGTCACTCCAGTGCAAGTCGCATAGAGGGCCCGAACGCCAGGGATGACGCCTGTGTTTTGGGGAATGCTTCTCGATGACCCCTCTTGCCTCAGCCTCGCTGTAAGAAGTTGAAGTGAGGACTTTTTATCTTGCCTCAGCCTTGCTGTATAAAGTTGAGGTGAGGACTTGTTATCTCGCCTCAGCCTCACTGTATAAAGTCGAGGTGAGGACTTTTTTCACTCGCCCCAACCTTGCTGTAAAAGCAGAGGAAGAGGACTTTCTCTGTTGCCTTAACCTTGCTGTATGAAGCAGAGGAAAAAGACTTAGTTTTCTTGCCTCAACCTCGCTGTAAAAAGCAGAGGAAGAGGACTTTTTTCTGCCTGCACCTCGCTGTACAAAGTCGAGGGTGAGGACTTTTTTATCTGGCCCATGCCTTGCTGTACGAAGTCGAGGGAGAGGACTTTCTCTCGCCTGCACCCCGCTGTATAAAGTCGAGGGTGAGGACTTTTTTTATCTGAGTGCATGCTCCCAGGGGAGCACCAGGGGTGGCTGTCTAAGCGCACTCGCTAGGCGCATCCCTGCCTGCATGGTATCACCGCACGCCCTTTGGAGTGGGCAACTCCCCTTCTTCTGGTTTGGAATCATGCGAGGTGCATGCGTAACGCTCTCGTTGGGAGCTTGGGTCCCAGCTTAACACGTGTTGGCATGACCCCAATGACCAACCTTCTTCTGGAATCATGCGAGGTGCATGCGTAACGCTCTCGCTGGGAAACTGGGTCCCAGCTTAACACGTGTTAGCAAGACCCCGATGACCATGCACCGACCGAGTGCTCTGCTTTGAGTGCACCGATGTCTGATCGTCCTTTGGGTGCACCGATGAATTATCGCGTTCTGCTTCTTAGTGATTAAACGCGAAGATGATGTCTTGCTTTGGGAAAGAAGAGTTTTTCTTGTTGGCCCCTATCGGTCGTCCGTGCTCGCGTCTGGGGCGAGCAGGCTCCAACCGATCACTTGCACTTTCAGCCGGGGCAAGTAGGACTTGAAACTGGAAAACATGTGCACACTTGGTATACTTAAATCTTTTTTATTGGGTGGCCTCGTTAAAAACCCTCATCGGGAAAAGAGTGCCCCCTAATCTGTTCAACTATTTACAGTATATACATTGGGTGTGTGTGCAGCGCGAGAACGCATCTACTGAAGTAGAATCTCAAGTGTGTAGCGTTCCATGTTCTGGGGATAGGTGCTCCATCCATAGTCTCCAGCCGATAAGCTCCATTCTCCAACGCCTCAACTACTCTATATGGACCCGTCCACTTTGGAGATAACTTGTTCTCCATCTCATTCTGGTGTGCTTTCCTCATCACCAGATCGCCCTCTTGGAAACGCCTGGGCTTCACCTTGGAATTGTGCCTCCGTTCTACTCTTCTCTTGACAGCTTCAGCACTAACCTTGGCTCCTTCTCGCACTTCGTCCAGGAGGTCCAGATTCACCTTTCGCTCTTGATTGGACTCTTCGACGATAAAGTTCAGGAATCTAGGGGAGCTCTCCTGTATCTCCACGGGGATCATAGCATCCGTCCCATAGACAAGACTAAAGGGCGTCTCTTGGGTGCTAGACTGTGGGGTGGTATGGTAGGACCATACAATTCTGGGAACCTCTTCTGCCCAATTCCCCTTGGCTTTCTCTAATCTTCGCTTTGGTCCCCTAAGCAGCACTCGGTTGGCTGACTCCACCTGCCCGTTGGTCTGCGGGTGTTCTACTGAGGCGAACACTTGTTGTATCTTCAGTTATTCGCACATCTTTCTCAACTGGTGACTGGTGAACTGAGTGCCGTTGTCGGATACCAGCCTCTTGGGTATTCCGAAACGACAGACAATATTCTTCCAGACAAAATGCTCGACCTTCTGAGCGGTGATGTGGGCCACTGGTTCCGCCTCCACCCATTTTGTGAAATACTCGATGGCCACTATGAGGAACTTCATCTGCCTGATCGCCAGAGGAAAGGGTCCCAGGATGTCGATTCCCCACGTGTGAAATGGCCACGGGCTATGGACGGACTTCAACTCCTCCGGGGGTGCTTATGCCAGTCTGCATGAAGTTGGCATTGTTTGCACCGCTGAGCGTACTTCACACAGTCTTCTTTCAGCGTTGGCCAGTAATACCCTGCGCGGAGGATCCTACTTGCCAAAGCGCGACCACCGACGTGGCTTCCGCACACCCCTTCGTGCAACTCTGACATGAGTCTGGTGCATTGCTCTCCATGCACGCACATTTGTACTGGATGGGAAAAGCCAAATCTAAACAAATTCCCATCGATTAGAGTAAACTTACTCGAGCTCTTCTTTATCTTCTTTGCCTCTATTGAGTCCAGTGGGAGCACACCATCCTCTAGGTACAACTGGTACGGCGTTATCCACGTATCGGGCCCCTTGACAGCGCAGACTTCCATCGCCTCATCGGACCTTACCGGTCGCGCCCTCACCCTCGGTGCTTTCAGCGTTTCTTGAGTCAGGGATCGATGACTGGTCGCCAGACGCTTCACCGACTTGGATACTTGAAGTATTTGATTGTCTGATACGAACGCTCGTGGTACCTTTAAAGTCTCTTGAATGACGGTCCTCTGTTTTCCCCCCTTGCCTGAGCTGGCCAGCTTGGCAAGCAGATCTGCTCTGGCATTTTGCTCGCGGGGTACATGCACCAACTCAAACTCATCGAAGGACGTCTTCATGAGCCGGACGTACTCCAGGTAGGCTGCCATCTGAGGATCTTTCGCCTAGAACTCCCCTGTAACTTGCCCAGTGACTAGCAACGAATCACTCTTAGCCACCAGACTTCTTGCTCCCATCTCTTTTGCCAGCAACATTCCTGCGATCAGGGCTTCATACTCCGCCTGATTGTTGCTAGCCTTGAAGGCAAAGCGAAGGGATTGTTCGATCAGCACCCCGTTCGGGCCTTCCAGAATGACTCCAGCACCGCTTCCCTGCTGGTTGGAGGAGCCATCCACTGATAAGACCCATCGAAAAACTACGCCTTCTGCAGGTGTCGCGACCGACGACAGCTCAACCACGAAATCGGCGAACACCTGCCCCTTGATCGGTCCTCGGGGCTCGTACTGGATGTCGAATTCTGAGAGTTCCACAGCCCACTTGACCATCCTCCCTGCTACATCTGGCCTCTTCAACACATTCTGGATGGGCAAGTCTGTCATGACCACTATGGTGAAGCTGTGGAAATAGTGTCTGAGCCTTCTGGCTGAAAAAACTACCGCCAGTGCTGCCTTCTCCAGGGTCTGATACCTCGTTTCCGGGCCTCGCAGTACCTTACTTACAAAATACACAGGTTTCTGGACCTAACCTTGCTCTTGTACCAGGACCGAGCTGACCGCCCTCTCTGTCACAGCAAAATACACGCGAAGAGGGGTGCCCATTTGCGGTTTGCACAATATTGGTGGGCTCGCCAGATACTCCTTCAGCTTCAAGAAGGCTTCTTCGCATTCCGGTGTCCACACGAATCTACTGTTGCGCTTGAGACATTGGAAAAACGGATGACCCTTCTCTCCTCCAGCAGACATGAACCGTGACAAGGCGGCCAACCGACCAGTGAGCTGCTACACCTCCTTCACCGTCGTTGGGCTCCTCATTGCCACGATTGTCGCGCACTTCTCCGGGTTCGCCTCAATTCCACGCTCCGTTAGGAGGAAACCCAAGAACTTCCCAGCCTCCACACCGAAGATGCACTTCTCAGGGTTGAGCTTCAACCCATACTTGGCGATGGTGGTGAAAAGTTCCTCTAGATCAACTACATGGTGCGCCTTCTCCTGCGACGTGACCACCATGTCATCTACGTATGCATGCACGTTCCTTCCAAGCATGGGCGAGAGCACCCTATCCATAAGTCTCTGATAGGTAGCTCCTGCGTTCTTCAACCCGAATGGCATTACCTTGTAGCAGTAGCAAGATCGTTCCGTCATGAAAGCAGTCTTGCACTCGTCCATGAGGTGCATCCTTATCTGGTTGTAGCCTGAGAAGGCGTCCAGAAAGCTGAGGAGCTTCCCCCCTGACGCGCTGTCCACCAACGCATCTATACTCGGGAGAGGGTAGGAGTCCTTGGGGCAGGCCTTATTGAGATCAGTGAAGTCCACACACATCCTCCACTTGCCATTTGACTTCTGCACCAGTACCACGTTTGTCAGCCACTCGGGGTACTAGATCTCTCTGATATGTCTAGCAATAAGGAGCTTCTGCGTCTCGTCATTGATCACCTTCTTCTTCTCTTCATTGAATCTCCTTCGCCTTTGGCGCACTGGTCGCGCCTTGGGGTCCATTGACAAGTGGTGGCAAAGGAAATCAGGGTCGATCCCCGGCATGTCAGAAGCTGACCACGCAAAAGCGCCCATGTGCTTCTCAATCGCACAGGCGATCTGTGCTCGGTCTTCCGCAGTGAGCGATTCCCCCAACTTAAACCTTTTTCCCCTTATCTCCATCTCTTTCCATCCCTCAGCTGGATGGGACCTCCTTTCATGGGCGATGACTGCCCTGGCGATGCCTGATTCACGAGGAGCTTCCTCCTGAGCTGCCTGGGAGCCCTCCAGCGTTGCATCCTCCATCACCTCACGTCCCCATGCACAGGGATCTCGTGTTGCTGATCGCTTGTCTGAGACCCTGAAGCGCGTTCACCTTGCGCCTCCCGCAGGTAATTGGTCAGGAATCCTGTCTTCACCAACTCAGCAAGTTGATGCCCCAACGTCAGGCAGGTGCGGAGCGTGTGTCCATAAGCCTGATGGAACTCACACCACTCGTCCTTCCTCCCTCCAAGTACCTTGTCAGTTTTCTCTGGTACTCGGAGTCTTGCAGCCACGGCGGGGATGGCGATCAGCTCTGCCAACTCTACAATGAAATCGTACCTAGGGGGTGCGTCGTGCTCCCTCGCACGCCCCCTGACCTGGTCTTTCCTGGGTGTATAGGGACGAGGCCTCCCTTGCACCCTCTTTCCTTCCTTGGTCTCATACACCCTCACCTGTTGTTGTTGTTTCCCATGACCCCCGCGTGGCTTTGATGGTGCAACACTGCTTCTCTTCTCAGAGACCTCTGTCTCCGCTACTATGTGCGCCACCGCTCGTCACCGAATCTCAGCGAAGGTGGCAGGGTGGCTCCTGATAAGCGATTCACTGAAAGGGCCAGGTAGCACGCCTTTCTTGAATGCATGCACCAGCATGCTCTCATCCTTGTTGGGCAATCTCACCACCTGCGCACCAAAGCGGTTGAGGAAGTCCTTCAGTGACTCCCCCTGGTTCTGGCGCACGTCGAACAGGTCGTAAGTCACCACCGGCGGCGCTCTGTTGACTATATACTACTCCATGAATAGCTTTGAGAACTGATGGAAGGAGGTGATGTGGCCCTCCGGCAAGCTCACGAACCACTCCATGGCTACTCCGCTCAGCGTGCTCATAAGCATTTTGCAGTACACTACGTCTGAACCTCCAGACAGCATCATCTGAGTGTGGAAGGCTGTCAAATGTGCCTCTGGGTCTTCCACCCCCGTGAACGACGCTTTCACTCCCACTAGGTTGGGGGGCACCACCGCGTTCATGATCTCGGGGGAGAAGGGCATAGGAAATGCTCTAGGGGGCGACGGCGGCATCGACGTCCTATCTTTGGATATGCGCTCATTCTGCGCCTGCAACTCCCTACGCAGCTCCTCGTTGACCCGGTTCAACTCTTCATTCCTGCTATGCGATGCAGTCAGCTCTGCATGCATCTTCTCCTGCTCAACTCTCGACACCGCGACGTTATCCTGCAATGCGCGCATCATCTCCATGACCTGCGCCATGGTCACAAATCCTTCACCAGCAGGTGGTGGAGGTGTCGTTTGTCTGGTTCTTCTACTCATCTGTGCGATTCCTACTCTCGTTCTTGAAATTGTGACTTTATCTCCTTGGTCTCCTCGGGGTTAGTTCTATAGGCGGGCCTATTTGGTAGGCTTGCCCCCGGAATCAAGTCAATTTGATGTTCTATACCTCTAATGGGAGGGAGTCCATTGGGCCCCTCATTAGAGAATACATCATCAAATTCACTTAAAAGTTTTTCTACTTTAGGAGGTAGACTCATAAGTTCACTACTTGTGGCAGTGCATGCAAGTGTTCCTTTACAAAAGACAAGGCTTGGTTGTTCAACAAGAAGCAAATTTTCCAAGATTTTTTCACAAGGCTTCTCTTGTTGAGCAACCTTAGGGGAAGGAACACTCTTCTCCCACTCCTTCCTATCCCTAAGGACTTTTTCCTTTTCAAGCTCTCTTTTCTTTTTCTTTTCCTCATCCCTCTTTTCTTTCATTTGTATTTGGTCTTTCACCACTTGGGAATGTGGTAAAGGACTAAGTACAAACTTTTTATGCTTATGGGTGAAGGAAATCTCATTAGTAAGACCATCATGCAAGGTTTTTTTATCAAATTGCCATGGTCTTCCTAAGAGTATATGGCAAGCTTCCATAGGCACTACATCACATAAAACCTTGTCTTTGTAGTTCCCTATGGAAAACTTGATTTCCACTTGCTTATCTACACTTAGTTCCCCATTCTCATTTATCCATTGCAACTTGTATGGCTTAGGATGAGGAACTACTTGTAGATTGAGCTTTTCAATCATTCTAGAGCTACAACAATTGCAGCTTGATCCACTATCCACAATGAGAGAACATATATTTTCTAAAACTTTACATCTTGTGTGAAAGATGTTCTCTCTTTGTGTCTCCATAGATGCACTAGGATGATTGTTGAGGGTTCTCCTAATCATTAGCAATTCTCCCTCTAATGGATCTACCCTCTCATCCTCTCCCCCTTCCTCTCTTTCACTTGGCTCATCCTCGCCACTAGTGTACTCATCTACACCTTTCAAAAACAAAGTCCTTTGGTTTGGGCATTGTGCTTGCACATGCCCTCTTCCATAGCACTTAAAGCACTTAACGTCCCTAGCTCGGATGGGTGGGGTGGAGGCATCTTTGGCTAAGGGTTTGGTAGTTTCCCTAGGTTTTTCTTTTGATGTACTACCCTCCCTTCTATATTCTCTCTTGGGATAGGAGTTAGAGTAGGATCCAACCTTTAGACTTGAAGTTTTGCGCAAATTTTGTTGCTCAACTTTAATGCAAAGTTGGACCAAGTCATTCAAGTCTTGGTATGGAAGGAGTTCTACTCTATCCCTTATCTCAAGTGAGAGGCCACTAAGGAACCTAGCTATGGTGATATGCTCCTCTTCTCTAATGGAGGCTCTCATCATGTAGAGCTCCATTTTTTGTCTATACTCCTCAACACTCATTGTTTTGCCGAAGTCTTTGGAGCTTGTCCATCAACTCCCTATGGTAGTATAAGGGTATGTGGCGACGTCTTAGGGCTCCCCTAAGGTCGTTCCAATATTCAATTGGAGGTTCCCTATGAAGACGTCTTTCTCTTTCGAGAGAGGTCCACCAATACATGGCGTTCCCTTGGAAACTAAGGGTGGCTAGAGGTACCTTGCGTTCTTCACTCACCCTATGGCAAGCAAAGAGTTGCTCTACTTTCATCTCCCAATCTAGGTAGGTTTCTACACTCTCCTTACCATGGAAATGAGGTAGGTCTACTCTAACCTCCCTTGGGCCCTCTTGCTCCCTTTGCCTATTTCTTCTAGGGGGTGGTTGGTAGTAGTCATACATTCTAAGGCTTCCCTCCCCTAGAGACTCTTGGACTTGTGAATGAGATGCATGAGTTTGAGATTTTTTTGATTTTTGTGACTTCTCTTCTTGGGCTTTAGTCAACTCATTAATTTTAGACTCATTCTCCAATTGTCTAAAAGAAATCATTTGCACGGCTTGTGAAACTTCTTCCAAAAGAGTTTTCATAGATTTTAATTCATTTTCAATAGGCTTTGGAGAATGAGAAGAAGAAGACATGACTAAAGCTTTGTGTGTAGAAGTATTTTACCTTGAGAAAATTTAGGGAAGTCAAAGAAGGTAGTCTTCCAGGTAAGGGAGGTGAGTCACAATGGACTACTTAAATACCAAGCCTTGCCTTAGCCAAAGACTATTCCTCAATGTCTTCACACAAAGTTTTCTCTTAGTAAACCACTTAAAACACAATTAAGTTGAAGAAATCCTTTTTTTTTTTTTTGATGCAAGAAAACAATGCAAACTAGCTAAATAACCAAGCAAAAAAAATTTATAAACTTAAACAAGGCAAGACAATTAGCAAACGTAATTAATTAAGCAGGGAAAACAATTAAAAACAATTAACACATGCTAAACCAATTAAAGTCTACACTAGTCGGTCCTAGGTGAGGCTTCTTGGACACTTGGAGCCCTTGAAGACACACTCACCGTCTAATCACGTAATTAAAGAAGTAATTAACAAGGTTAAGTTGCAAAGAAGATTAAGAAAACCCCCTTTGTTGATCCTTGTTTTGCTATTGGCACTTCCTTGGTTGTCTTTTCTTTGGTGGGCCCTCCAAGTGTTTGTGGTGTTTTTGGGTAATATTTGTTTGCTGCCCTTGCTTTGCCTCCTCTTAGAATTAGGAAATTAATTCTCCAATCCAGCACTGATGTGAGTCTCTTATGAACCTTTCTTGGTTTGGGTTGAGTTGATATAGGTTTCATTATATTCATGACACTTTCAAGAATTAGGATCAAAATTCTAAAGAACAATTAATAGAGTTTCTACTCAAGAAAACAAAAGGTTCATACTAAAAGCACATGAATAGGTAACTTGTAGTGTAAGATAACAATGGAATATGAATGGGTAATTCAAGAACAGTACCAAACCTCAAAGGAAACACAAGAACAACATAAGAACACCAAGAACAAGTGAAAATACTGATTGAAATTCAATAGGAATTAGAAAATCACAAAGAAATTCATCAAAGAACAAAAACCCATGGATGGAAAACAAGAACAACACATGTATATGGAAACCCATGGTTTGGACGAAATTAAAACAGCAAGAAAACAAGGAAATAAACCAGCAAAGTGCAGAACAATGGCAGAAAATGAAAGGAAACAACTCATGGAAAAGATTGAACCGATTAAAAATGGAAAAACTACAAGAAAACATAAATGGGTATTTTTAGAAGATGAATAGAAATGACTTATGTGGTTGTAGCCTTTTGGAGATGTGATTCACGCCACTTGGAGGGTGGTTCTTCCAAGATGAGTGGGTGGTGCCGCCACTTGAGAGTCTCCAAAGCTCACAAGATAAGACATGAAGGAGAAGAAGAGACAAGTCTCACAAACTCACTCTCTCTCAATTTCAAGATAGTTTCTTTTCTTCTAACTTTCAACTTTTTTTTTCAAAGTACCAAGCACCCCTATTTATAATGGAGAGGGTTGGTCATGTTACAAAGGGGAAGGAGTGGGAAGAGTCACTCTTCTAGCTCCTTCTAGTGCCTAAGAGAGAAAGGAGTAGAAAAGTCACTTTTTCCACTTTTTCCTAAAGAAAGTGCCTAAAATGCCTTACATTTAGAGGTTTCTTTTGGTTTTCCTCTTTGGCATACTCCTAAGGATATTTCTATATTATTTACAAATTTATACAAGAGTATTTACAAAGATTTATTTATACTACTATCTTTTGAATTTTCAAGAGAACCCAAAATGTTCTACTTTTTAAGAAGACTAGTAAGAAGAATTTTAAATGCTTGGGTGGATGACCTCTTCCTCCATTAGCAAAATCCTCTTCTACTTGATCTCCATCATGCTCCCCAGGTTGGAGAGAATTCGTCCGCGAATTCAGAATCCCTACATATAACAAAGTCAGTTTGCTATCAAATAAAACATTGGATGATAATAAAGGCAAACTTGACTTAGCATTATGAATCATTGGGATGTCGGAAAAAGAAGTCCTATAGACAGACCATGTTGGAAAAAAATGTGGGGGAATGATTATTTTCTTAGGAAAAATTCCCTTTAAAGGGTAAAAACCATTAGTAGGCATGGAAAAATCATCCCTAACATTTTTCAACCAATATGGAGTGCAAGTAGGAACTTTTGGTAATGAAAAAGACAAAGAAGAAGAATACCTTGGATGCTCAAATTGAGGCATAGCATGAGTAAAAAAGATTGATTTAGTTGATAAGGTATTATGACTCATTTTATCATTTTCTTCTTTTTCATTTTCTCTTTTATTTTTCATTTTTAATTGGTCCTCATGAACTTCTTGTGGAGAGAGGGGTTTTAAGGTAACCTTGCGCCCTTGGAAGGAAAAAGACATTATATTGGTGAGGCCATCATGTAAAACATGTCTATCAAATTGCCAAGGCCTCCCTAAAAGAATATGGGTTGCTTCCATAGGCACAACATCACATAAAACCTCATCTTTATACTTTCCTATTTCAAAATTTATGAGGACTTGTTTATTAACCATGATTTCTCCCTTTTTAGTAAGCCATTGGAGCTTATAGGGCTTGGGATGAGAGATAGTGGGTAAAACAAGCTTATCCACCACTCTTGTACTAGCCACATTTGTACAACTACCCCCATCAATTATCATGGAACATAACTTTTTGTTGATAAGGCACCGGGTATGGAAAATATTTTCTCTTTGGGTATCATCCAAAGGTTTTTGAATTGTGCCCATCATGCGCCTTATCACCAATAAGTCACCTTCACATTGTATTTCACATTCATTATCACTAGGGCTAGGGGAAGGGGAGTTAGATTTAGAAGAATTATCACTATGTTCATTTACAACTAAACCCCCTTTTACCATCATGGTTCTTTTTGTTGGACAATTTGCGGCTATATGACCATAACCTAAACACTTAAAACATTTCTTACTTGAGGTTTTGGTTGGTGATTTATTAGTTGAAGTGGAAGGCTTTGAATCCTTGGATTTGAAAGATGAATCTTTAGAAGGAAATTTGGACAAAGACTTGTTTTTATTTTTCCAAGAGTTGTTGTAATAGCCATCATTATGAGTATTTTTGAAAGCAAGTTTCTTTGCAATTTGGGTTTCAACCTTGATGGCAAGGTGAACCAAGTTTTCTAAAGAAGAGTACTCATAAAGTTCAACAACATCTTGAATGTCCCTTCTAAGACCACTTACAAATCTAGCCATCTTAGCTTCATCACTTTCATGTATATCAACTTTAAGCATAAGCGTTTCTAGCTCTTTAAAATAAGCATCCACACTTAGCGTGCCTTGGTGAAGCCTTTGGAGCTTCAACAATAGGTCTTTCCTAAAGTGTGGTGGAACAAATCTAGCGCGCATACACTCTTTCAAATTGTTCCAAGAAACCACGGGAGGTTTCTTGTTTAGCCCAATGTCCATAAGAGTTTTATGCCACCATTGCATGGCATAGTCTAGAAATTCTAAAGTAGCTAGTTTTACCCTTTGGTCTTCTTGGACCTCATGTACATGAAAGATTTGTTCAACCTTTGCTTCCCATCCCAAATATACATTTGGATCACCTTCACCACTAAAGCTAGGTAATTTTACAAAAGGCATATAAGGCTTTGCCACATGTTGGCGCCTTTCTTCATAATGATGATGCCTCCTCCATTCGGTTTCATCTTCATGTCCATGATAGTTGGAAAAAGTTCTTGATGAATGCCTTGAAGAATGGCATCTTCTATGGTGTGTATGGCTGGACCTTTCATTAGTCACTTCAAGCCTTTGCAATCTTTCTTCCAATTGTCTTATAGCTTCATCTTTTTGTGCAAGTGACCTTTTGGCTTCTTTTAATTCACCAAGAATGAAAGCTTTTTGTGGAGAGTGTGGTTTGGAAGATTCACCACTTGAATATTGAGCCATTTTCAAAACAGTACAGCAAAGACAAATAGCAAACAATTAAAGAAACAATGTTAGAAAACAAAGAAAATATGGTGCGGTTTTGGACAAAAAATAAAGGCACTCAAAATCACTCCAAGAAATTATACTTCCCTCAACCAAGCTTCTCTTGTGGAATGGAGTAACCTCAAATGAAAGATGCCAAAGCACTCAACCACTCATCCAAAAATAACCACCACAAAACTTAAAGAACAACAAAAGACAAGCAAGAAAAAGGTACAAAACAAGAAAGGGTAGTGCAAAAGGAAGACAAGATATATGACAAAACTTAAGAAATGAAAGACAAGCAATAAAAGGCACACAATAAGACTCAAAGAATACTCACTAAACTTTATAATCAAGAAAGAAAGTACAACTCATAAACTTGTCAAAATACAAGGATCAAAAGTTCCACAAAGTAGACAACAATTTGCCAATCACTATGAATCCAACTTTGGTATGAAAATTAATGTGCAAAAGAATGAATAGATGCAAATACCAAACTGTTTTGAAGGATTTAAAAACAGAATTGGTTCTGTTTTGTTCTGTTTCAGTTCTGTTTTTTTTTCTTTTTTTTTTATACCAAATGGAACTTATGTAGTGAAAGAACCATAATATGCATCATATGAAAGTTGAAACATCAATCAAATTGCACAAAAATTTTATGAAGGATTCAAGACAATTGAACACTTGAAATCAAATGTTTGGAACCTCCAATCACAAGTACTAAAACAAATTCAAGAGAAACACAAACTTTCAAAATCAAAAGCAAGCAAGTAGAGACAAGATTTGGACACCTAGAACACTATGAACATAAAACTCAAAGCAAAAAGTATGATCAATGAAAAGGCACAACTAAAACATATTCAAACCAAACAAAAGTATGAATATAAGGTGCTGGAAAAACAAGAAACACGAAATTATATGTGCTGGAAAAAAAATTTACCCAAAAAGAAAGTGTCTATTCAACTCACAATCAACAAATCAACACCATGGCTCTAGATACCACATGATGTGAGTCTCTTATGAACCTTTCTTGGTTTGGGTTGAGTTGATATAGGTTTCATTATATTCATGACACTTTCAAGAATTAGGATCAAAATTCTAAAGAACAATTAATAGAGTTTCTACTCAAGAAAACAAAAGGTTCATACTAAAAGCACATGAATAGGTAACTTGTAGTGTAAGATAACAATGGAATATGAATGGGTAATTCAAGAACAGTACCAAACCTCAAAGGAAACACAAGAACAACATAAGAACACCAAGAACAAGTGAAAATACTGATTGAAATTCAATAGGAATTAGAAAATCACAAAGAAATTCATCAAAGAACAAAAACCCATGGATGGAAAACAAGAACAACACATGTATATGGAAACCCATGGTTTGGACGAAATTAAAACAGCAAGAAAACAAGGAAATAAACCAGCAAAGTGCAGAACAATGGCAGAAAATGAAAGGAAACAACTCATGGAAAAGATTGAACCGATTAAAAATGGAAAAACTACAAGAAAACATAAATGGGTATTTTTAGAAGATGAATAGAAATGACTTATGTGGTTGTAGCCTTTTGGAGATGTGATTCACGCCACTTGGAGGGTGGTTCTTCCAAGATGAGTGGGTGGTGCTGCCACTTGAGAGTCTCCAAAGCTCACAAGATAAGACATGAAGGAGAAGAAGAGACAAGTCTCACAAACTCACTCTCTCTCAATTTCAAGATAGTTTCTTTTCTTCTAACTTTCAACTTTTTTTTTCAAAGTACCAAGCACCCCTATTTATAATGGAGAGGGTTGGTCATGTTACAAAGGGGAAGGAGTGGGAAGAGTCACTCTTCTAGCTCCTTCTAGTGCCTAAGAGAGAAAGGAGTAGAAAAGTCACTTTTTCCACTTTTTCCTAAAGAAAGTGCCTAAAATGCCTTACATTTAGAGGTTTCTTTTGGTTTTCCTCTTTGGCATACTCCTAAGGATATTTCTATATTATTTACAAATTTATACAAGAGTATTTACAAAGATTTATTTATACTACTATCTTTTGAATTTTCAAGAGAACCCAAAATGTTCTACTTTTTAAGAAGACTAGTAAGAAGAATTTTAAATGCTTGGGTGGATGACCTCTTCCTCCATTAGCAAAATCCTCTTCTACTTGATCTCCATCAAGCACCTATCACACAAGCTAGACCTCACTCAAGTTAAATTTCTACTCAAATAGGCACCAATTGAGAAACAATTCCAGCACCAAATTTAGAGGCCAAAGGATTAAAGCAAGAAACAAATTAATTAGAAAAACAGTACCACCAAATGGAGTTAAAATTGTGACAACTAGAAAGAGTTCCAAAGAAATATAAAACAAGCAAATAAAGGTACTCAAAGAAAGGTAGGCACAAAAAGTGAATCCTAAGAACAGCACTAGAATTGATTAAAAAAAAAACAAAAACAGCACCACTGAAAATCTGTTGTGGCCAGAAAACGTGATTTTCCCCAATTTATGCTGAGCTGTCCTTTACAGATTTGCCTCTGAAAATTGATATGCAAATATTTCAAGATCTCAACAAGATTCTGGGCCATTTTTTTTTAATAAATTTTGCAAAATCAGTGTTCAGTTACGCCAGCTGGAGCGCCCAAATTTGCACACTGTTTTTAAAATATTTATCATTTTTTTCTATTTGTTTTTTTGACCTGATTCTTTTTTTTTTCTTTTCAATAACACCTCAATCTTGCATATTCCAGAGAATCAAAATTTTTCTATGTGGCAAAACAATTTTTCTAAGCAAAAACAGCCAGCACAGATTGATGCAAAACAGGGGATTCTGTGTAGAATGGAAAAACGGCAAGATATACCAAAAGACACAAAAGGAAAAGATGTGAAATAATTTGTGTAGAACTAAAACACAAATATGAACTCAACCTAAAATTAAAAAGGCACCAAAAGCTCAAAAACCCAGCAGATTCAAATCAAACTTTTTGACCAAAATCAAGAAACAAATAAGCCAAACAAAGTACTACTTTTGATTTTATGACATTTTGGAGAAACATGACTTAGACAATATATATAGATTCAAAAATTAAAGACTCAAAGAGCATAAAATGAACCAAAATAAAAATTGCAATAAAGACTCAAAACCTAAAAGAAAAACAGCAACACAAAGGTGTATGGAATCCTACCAAAAATTGCACAAAGATTGCTCAAGAACAATTGAACAAGATGCACCAATTGGAATTTCCAAACAGCACACCCACTCAAATTAAAAATTAAAAAAAACAGCAAGACAAGTATGGAAAACAAAGATGAACAACAAGGATTAAAGAAGAACTCAAAATGAAAAAGGACCAAGAACTACTCATCTTTGAAGAACCCCATGCTCATGATACCAAATAATGGCCTTCACATGTTGAGCTCTCCTTGGATGTTGAAAATGGTGCGGAAGCAATGGTTGAAATGAGCAAGATCCTCCTAGGAGTGATGGTGATCTTGAAGGTGCATGATGTGTATGGAAGTAGGCAGGTTCGGCCAACCCTTGGTGAGGTGAAGGAGATGAAGATCAATTCCTAGAAACTAGGAGAGAGCAAAAATTGGCACAAATTTGGCAGCATAACTTTACTCATATTAATCTTGATAATACATGAGGTAGGCCTCCTTATTTATAGATTTAGGAGCCTTGGTGAGCAAGCTTAAAGGGTAGGGATGAAAATACAAAAAGTGGGGCTACCTAGGGTATTGACTTTAGTCAAACCACACCATCATCCTAATATTCTAGAAGATAGGTCAAAAATGCAACATTTGATAGTACACCCGTCATTCTTTTGCTAAAGGCACCTATTTGCTAGCACACCCCTCCTTCTATTGCTAAGGGCACCTTTTTGATAGCACACCCCTTTTGCTTTCTACACTACACTAATCTACTAAAGCTACCCCTAATAGGCCTCCAAGTAGCATGTACAAGGTCTTCTCCCTCCAATCCGTGGCTTGACTCATTTGGGCGTGAATGTGCTTGGCCATGGACCTTGTGAGAGGTCCTAGACGGTCTAGGCTCCCTCCTAGACGCTCCTAATGTAGCTCCCCCTTGTCTTGTGCTAGACACTCTCCATGTGGTTCTACACGGTTTAGTCTTGGCCCTTGGCTTTCATGGTGGGGTGAGCTTGGCCTCTCTCCATCACTTCTTCTTCCGATCTTCTTCTTCCATTCTTCTTCTTTCGATCTGCTTCTTCCATTTCCATTCTTCTTATTCTGATCTTCCTCTTCCATTCTCTCTCTTCCAACCTTCTTCTTCCATTCTTCTTCTTCCGATCCTCTTCCTCCATTCTTTTTCTTCCGATCTTCTTCTTCCGATCTTCATCTTCCATTCTTCTTGTTTCGTTCTTCTTCTTCTGATCTTCTTCTACCATTCTTTTTCTTCCGAACTTCTTCTTCCATTCTTCTTCTTCCGATCTTCTTCTTCCATTCTTCTTCTTCCGATCTTCTTCTTCCATTCTTCTTCTTCCGATCTTCTTCTTCCGTTCTTCTTCTTCCGATCTTCTTCTTCCGTTCTTCTTCTTCCGATCTTCTTCTTCCGTTCTTCTTCTTCCGATCTTCTTCTTCCGTTCTTCTTCTTCTGATCCTCTTCTTCCCTTCTTCTTCTTCCGATCCTCTTCTTCCATTCTTCTTCTTCCGATCTTCTTCTTCCATTCTTCTTCTGCCGATCCTCTTCTTCCATTCTTCTTCTTATATTCTTCTTCTTCCGATCTTCTTCTTCCATTCTTCTTCTTCCGATCTTCTTCTTCCGATCATCTTCTTCCATTCTTCTCCTTCTGATCTTCTTCTTCAATTCTTCTTCTTCTGATCTTCTCCTTGCATTCTTCTTCTTCCGATTTTCTTTTTGTTCTTCTTCTTCCGATCTTCTTCTTCCATTCTTCTTCTTCCGATCTTCTTCTTCCATTCTTCTTCATCTGATATTCTTCTTCCCTTCTTCTTCTTCCGATCTTCTTCTTTTTTCCTTCTTCTTCCGATCTTCTTCTTCCGTTCTTCTTCTTCCGATCTTCTTCTTCCGTTCTTCTTCTTCCGATCTTCTTCTTCCGTTCTTCTTCTTCCATTATTCTTCTTTCGATCTTCTGCTTCCATTCTTCTGCTTCCGATCTTCTTCTTCAATTCTACTTCTTCCGATCTTCTTCTTTCATTCTTCTTGTTTCGTTCTTCTTCTTCTGATCTTCTTCTTCCATTCTTTTTCTTCCGAACTTCTTCCATTCTTCTTCTTCCGATCTTCTTCTTCCATTCTTCTTCTTCAAATCTTCTTCTTCCGTTCTTCTACTTCCGATCTTCTTCTTCCATTCTTCTTCTTCCAATCTTCTTCTTCCATTCTTCTTCCTCCGATCTTCTTCTTCTGTTCTTCTTCTTCCGATCTTCCTCTTCCGTTCCTCTTCTACCGATCTTCTTCTTCCGATAGTCTTCTCTTCCGTTCTTCTTCATCCGATATTCTTCTTCCGATCTTCTTCTTCCGTTCCTCTTCTTCCGATCCTCTTCTTCCGTTCTTCTTCTTCCGATCTTCTTCTTCCGTTCTTCTTCTTCCGATCTTCTTCTTCCGTTCCTCTTCTTCCGATCTTCTTGTTCTCTTCTTCTTTTTCTGATCTTCTTCTTCCATTCTTCTTCCATTCTTGATCTACCAATCTTCTTCTTTCGATCTTCTTCTTCCATTCTTTTTCTTCCATCCTTCTTCTTCCCATCTGCTTCTTCCATTCTTCTTCTTCCATGCTTGATCTTCCGATCTTCTTCTTCCCTTCTTCTTCTTCCGATCTTCTTCTTCCATTCTTCTTCTTCCATTCTTCTTCTTTCGATCTTCTTCTTCCATTCTTCTTCTTTCGATCTTCTTCTTCCATTCTTCTTCTTTCGATCTTCTTCTTCCATTCTTCTTCTTTCGATCTTCTTCTTCCATTCTTCTTCTTTCGATCTTCTTCTTCCATTCTTCTTCTTTCGATCTTCTTCTTCCATTCTTCTTCTTTCGATCTTCTTCTTCCATTCTTCTTCTTGCCCGCTTCTTCTTGTATTCTTCTTCTTCCAATCTTCTTCTTCCATTCTTCTTCTTCTTATCTTCTTCTTCCAATCCTCTTCTTCCGATCTTCTTCTTCCATTCTTCTTCTTCTTATCTTCTACTTCCATTCTCCTTCTTGCATTCTTCTTCTTCCGATCTTCTTCTTCCATTATTCGTCTTACGATCTTCCTCTTCCATTCTTCCTCTTCGGATCTTCATCCATTCTTCTTCTTCCGATCTTCTTCTTTCATTCTTCTTCTTCCGATTTTCATCTTCCATTCTTCTTCTTCCATTCTTCTTCTTCCGATCTTCTTCTTCCATTCTTCATCTTCCATTCTTCTTCGTTCGATCTTCTTCTTCCGTGCTTCTTCTTCCCCGCTTCTTCCTCTATTCTTCTTCTTCCAATCTTCTTCTTCCATTCTTCTTCTTCCTATCTTCTTCTTCCAATCCTCTTCTTCCGATCTTCTTCTGCCACTCTTCTTCTTCTTATCTTCTTCTTCCATTCTCCTTCTTCAATTCTTCTTCTTCCGTTCTACTTCTTCTGATCTTCCTCTTCCATTCTTCTTCTTCGGATCTTCATCCATTCTTCTTCTTCTGATCTTCTTCTTCCATTCTTCTTCTTGCGATCTTCTTCTGCAATTCTTCTTCATCCGATATTCTTATTCCGAGCTTCTTCTTCCGTTCTTGTTCTTCCGATCTTCTTCTTCACTTCTTCTTTTTCTGATCTTCTTCTTCCATTCTTGATCTTGCAATCTTCTTCTTTCGATATTCTTCTTCCATTCTTCTTCTTCCGATCTTCTTCTTCCATTCTTCTTCTTCCATGCTTGATCTTCTGATCTTCTTCTTCCATTCTTCTTCTTCCGATCTTCTTCTTCCATTCTTCGTCTTCCATTCTTGATCTTCCGATCTTCTTCTTCCATTCTTCTTCTTCCGATCTTCTTCTTCCATTCTTCTTCTTCCAATCTTCTTCTTTTGTTCTTGCCGGTTGACTCGCCTGTCAGTTGACTCCAGGACACTCACGCGCCTCCTCCCTCACGTTGATACGTGCTTGAATCTTGCGAAACAATCTGCACCTGCAAAGGAGAAAGGGGCGCCCTAGAGGCCATTTACACTCGGACGTTCAAGTCAATAGGGGGCAAGTAACACCAAGTGTATTGAGTTTCTCTGTGTTTAGGTCTAGAAACTGCGTACCTCTGTGAAGTATTTTACTGTCCCTTATATAGTCTAGGGTTTACAGCGCCGCTAACCCTAATTAGGGTTCATTGCGCTACTAGCCATATTTAGGGTTTACTGGAATACCCTTGCGCCGCTGTCACCCAATCTTAGGGTAATCTAGCACATAAGGTTTCCTTCTCTGGAGTGCAAACTCTAACAGGGTGACCACCTGGATGCCTCCTTGTGCACTAGTCTCTGGGGCCACTTGTTCTGGGACTGCCCTTGCTGTTCACGTGCCATGCATATAGCCTTTACTGGGAAACCCTAGTTCTGATGAGTACTCGACCCTCAAGACTCTGCACCTAACTGTGCTCTCCCTGCTACCCGCATAGGCTCTTCGTGATTCAGGCCTCTCCCTACCTCTGGGTATTTAACTAGTCATTGACCCACACTGGGAACCAATCTTAGCTGTTCTGTCTATGCTGTTCAAATCACCCAAGACCGATGTCACCTCATCACACTCTGTTGCCGAGGACTGATCACCCTGCGAAGTGACGAGGACACATCAGCCCTTCTTGGTGATCGTCACGCTGATGACTAATCACCCTTCTCTGTGGGAACATGCTGATGACTAATCACCCTTCTCTCAGGGGACACACCGATGACTGATCACCCTTCTCTGATTGGACACACCGATGACTGATCACCCTCTAATCCAAGCTGCCTGCGGGGTCCACTCCACGTGGCTTTGGCCCATGCTGTGGGACCCAGCTGACGTGGTTCTTCCTTTCTACTTCTTGCGATCTTCTTCTTCCTTTTTCTTGTTCCGATCTTCTTCTACCATTCTTCTTCTTCCGATCTTCTTCTTCCATTCTTCTTTGTTCCATCTTCTGCTTCCGATCTTCTCCTCTCCTTCTTCTTGTTCCGATCTTCTTCTTCCATTCTTCTTGTTTCGATCTTTTTCTTCCCTTCTTCTCGTTCCGATCTTCTTCTTCCATTATTCTTCTACCGATTTTCTTCTTCCATTCTTCTTCTTCCGATCTTCTTCTTCCATTCTTCTTCTTTCCATCTTCTGCTTCCATTCTTCTGCTTCCGATCTTCTTCTTCAATTCTACTTCTTGCGATCTTCTTCTTCCATTCTTCTGCTTCCGATCTTCTCCTCTCCTTCTTCTTGTTCCGATCTTCTTCTTCCATTCTTCTTGTTCCGATCTTTTTCTTCCCTTCTTCTCGTTCCGATCTTCTTCTTCCATTCTTCTTCTTCTATTCCTCTTCTCCCATTCTTTTTCTTCCGATATTCTTCTTCCATTCTTCTTCTTCCGATCTTCTTCTTCCATTCTTTTTCCATTCTTCTTCTGCGATCCTTTTCTTCCTTTCTTCTTCTTCCGATCTTCTTTTTCCATTCTTCTTCTTTTGATGTTCTTCTACCATTCTTCTTCTTCCGAACTTCTTCTTCCGTTCTTCTTCTTCCGATCTTCTTCTTCCATTCTTCTTCTTCCTTTCTTCTTCTTTCCATCTTCTTATTCCATTCTTCTTCTTCCGATCTTCTTCTTCCACTCTTCTTCTTCCATCCTTCTTCTTCCGATCTTCTTCTTCCATTCTTCTTCTTCCGATCTTCTTCTTCCATTCTTCTCGATCCTATCTTTTTCTTCCATTCTTCTCGATCCTATCTTTTTCTTCCATTCTTCTTGTTCCGATCTTTTTCTTCAATTCTTCTCGTTCCAATCTTCTTCTTCCATTCTTCTTCTTCTATTCCTCTTCTTCCATTCTTCTTCAATTCCTCTGCTTCCATTCTTCTTCTCCCGATCTTCTTCTTCCATTCTTCTTCAATTCCTCTTCTTCCATTCTTCTTCTCCCGATCTTCTTCTTCCATTCTTCTTCTTCCGATCTTCTTCTTCCATTCTTCTTCTTCCGACCTTCTTCTTCCACTCTTCTGCTTCAATTCCTCTTCTTGCATTCTTCGTCTTCCGATCTTCTTCTTTCATTCTTCTTCTTCCGATCTTCTTCTTCCATTCTTCTCGTTCCAATCTTCTTCTTCCATTCTTCTCGTTCCGATCCTCTTCTTCCATTCTTCTCGTTCCAATCCTCTTCTTCCATTCTTCTCGTTCCAATCCTCTTCTTCCATTCTTCTTCTTCTATTCCTCTTCTTCCATTCTTCTTCTTCTATTCCTCTTGTTCCATTCTTCTTCTTCTATTCCTCTTCTTCCATTCTTCTTCTATTCCTCTTCTTCCATTCTTCTTCTTCCGATCTTCTTCTTCCATTCTTCTTCTTCCGATCTTCTTCTTCCATTCTTCTCCTTCCGATCTCCTTCTTTTATTCTTCTTCTTCCGATCTTCTTCTTCCAATCTTCTTCTTCGATCTTCTTCTTCATTTAGTCTTCTTCCGATCTTTTGTTTCCATTCTTCTTCTTCCGTTCTTCTTCTACCATTCTTCTTCTTCCAAACTTCTTCTTCCGTTCTTTTTCTTCCGATCTTCGTCTTCCGATCTTCTTTTTCCACTCTTCTTCTTCCGTTCTTCTTCTTTCGATCTTCATATTCCATTCTTCTTCTTCCGATCTTCTTCTTCAGTTCTTCTTCTTCCATTCTTCTTCTTCCGATCTTCTTCTTCCATAATTCTTCTTCCGATCTTCTTCTTCCAATCTTCTTCTTCCGATGTTCTTCTTCCATTCTTCTTCTTCCGATCTTCTTCTTCCATTCTTCTTCTTCAATTCCTCTTGTTCCATTCTTCTTCTTCCGATTTTTTTCTTCCATTCTTCTTCTACCGATCTTCTTCTTCCATTCTTCTTGTTCCGATGTTGTTCTTCCATTCTTCTCGTTCCAATCTTCTTTTTCCATTCCTCTTCTTCTATTCCTCTTCTTCCATTCTTCTTCTACCGATCTTCTTCTTCCATTCTTCTTCTTCCGATCTTCTTGATCCGTTCTTCTCCTTCCGATCTTCTTCTTTCATTCTTCTTCTTTTGATCTTCTTCTTCCATTATTCTTCTTCGATCTTCTTCTTTCTTTCGTCTTCTTCCGATCTTATTTTTCCTTTCTTCTTCTTCCAATCTTCTTCTACCATTCTTCTTCTTCCGATCTTCTTCTTCCGGTCTTCTTCTTCTGATCTTCTTCTTCCATTCTCCTTCTTCGTTTCTTCTTCTTCCGATCTTCTTCTTCCATTCTTTTTCTTCCGAACTTCTTCTTCCATTCTTTCCTTCCGATCTTCTTCTTCCGTTCTTCTTCTTCCGATCTTCTTCTTCCGTTTTTCTTTTTCCAATCATCTTCTCCCATTCTTCTTCTTCCGATCTTCTTGTTTCATTTTTCTTGTTGCGATCTTCTTCTTGCATTCTTGTTCTTCCATTCTTCTTCTTCCGATCTTCTTCTTCCATTATTCTTCTTGCGATCTTCTTCTTGCATTATTCTTCTTCCATTCTTCTTCTTCCGATCCTCTTCTTCCATTCTTTCCTTCCGATCTTCTTCTTCCTTTGTTCTTCTTCTGATCTTCTTCTTCCATTCTTCTTCTTTCGATCTTCTTCCTCCATTCTTCTTCCATTCTTTCCTTCCGATCTTCTTCTTCCATTACTCTTCTTCCGATCTTCTTCTTCCATTCTTCTTCTTGCATTCCTCTTCTTCCGATCTTCTTCTTGCATTCCTCTTCTTCCGATCTTCTTCATCCATTCTTCTCCTTTCGATCTTCTTCTTCAATTTTTCTCCTTTTGATCGTCTTCTTACACTCTTCTTCTTCCGATCTTCTTCTTCCATTCTTCTTCTTCCGATCTTCTTCTTCCATTCTTCTTCCTCCGATCTTCTTCTTCCATTCTTCTTCTTTCGATCTTCTTCTTCCAGTCTTCTTCTTTCGATCTTCTTCTTCCATTGTTCTGCTTCCAATCTTCTTCTTCCATTCTTCTTGATGGAAGAGGCCCAAGCCCAAGCCAAAGCCCAAGCTCACGCCCAACAACTAGGTCCATGGAAAAGAGTATTTAAGAAGATTGGGACTCTGCTACTGATGGCAGAGAAACTTTTCTTTACATATTCAAGGACCCCTCAAAGGACCAGAAGGAGTAGAGCCCAAGCCATGGGAGCTGAGCATCAATTAATTTCAGTTTATTTGTAATTTCAGTAGAGTAGGGTTCATTTAGCACAATAGGGGGTGTATTTAATAATTTAGCTTGTACCTAGGCCTTTTAGGGTAGGAATGTAGCCCTACCTTCTAGAAGCATGCTAAGGGGCTGCATTGACCTTTAGTCAACACCCTAGCAGCCCCCTCTTTTATGTATTCCCCATCCTACCCTTGCTCCTTACTCTCCAAGGCACCATCTCCTATAAATAGGGTGCTTTGGCTCATGTTTTTTTAAGATCAATTTATATGAGTAAATGCTGCCAAAATTATGCTAGCTTCTACTCTTTGTCTAGTCTCTCTATATTAGACACTTTGATCTTCATCTTCACCTTCCTCCAAGTGATTTGGCCTAACCTATCACTCTCCATACCTTTCATGGACCTACAAGGAACCCATAGCTCTATATGAGTCATCCTTGACCCATATCATCCATAGCTTCCACCACCTTTTTACCTCATATTTTAAGAAGAACAAATGGTCATGAAGAACAACCTATCACTTCTTCTTCCGAACTTTTTCTTCCATTCTTCTCATTCTATCTTCTTCTTCCATTCTTCTTCTTCTATTCCTCTGCTTCCATTCTTCTTCTTCCGATCTTCTTCTTCCATTCTTCTACTTCCGATCTTCTTCTTCCATTCTTCTACTTCCGATCTTCTTCTTCCATTCTTCTTTTTCGATTTTCTTCTTCCAATCTTATTTTCCATTCTTCTTCTTCCGATCTTCTTCAACCATTCTTCTTCTTCCGATTTTCTTCTTCCGTTCTTCTTCTTCCGATCTTCTTCTTGTTGCAATCTTCTTCTTGCATTCTTGTTCTTCCATTCTTCTTCTTGCGATCTTCTTCTTGCATTCTTCTTCTTCCAATCTTCTTCTTCCATTCTTCTTCTTCCGATCATCTGCTTCCATTCTTCTTCTTCCATTCTTCTTCTTGCGATCTTCTTCTTGCATTATTCTTCTTCCGATCTTCTTCTTCCATTCTTCTTCTTTCGATTTTTTCTTCCATTATTTTTCTTTCAATCTTCTCCTTCCATTCTTCTTCTTGCGATCTTCTCCTTTCATTTTTCTTCTTCCGATCTTCCTCTTCCATTCTTCTTCTTCCGATCTTCTTCTTCCATTCTTCTTCTTCCGATCTTCTTCTTCCATTCTTCTTCTTCCGATCTTCTTCTTCTAGTCTTCTTCTTTCGATCTTCTTCTTCCATTCTTCTGCTTCCGATCTTCTTCTTCCATTCTTCTTCTTCTGATCTTCTTCTTCCATTCTTCTTCTTCCGATCTTCTTCTTCCATTCTTCTTGTTCCGAACTTTTTCTTCCATTCTTTTCGTTCCGATCTTCTTCTTCCATTCTTCTTCTTCTATTCCTCTTCTTCCATTCTTCTTCTTCCGATCCTTTTCTTCCATTCTTCTCCTTCCGATCTTCTTCTTCCAGTCTTCTTCTTCCAATCTTCTTGTTCCATTCTTCTTCTTCGATCCTCTTCTTCTTTTCTTCTTGTTCCGATCTTCTTCTACCATTCTCCTTCTTCTGTTCTTCTTCTACCGATCTTCTTGTTCCATTCTTCTTCTTCGTTTCTTCTTCTTCCGATCTTCTTCTTCCATTCTTCTTCTTCCGATCTTCTTCTTCCATTCTTTCCTTCCGATCTTCTTCTTCCATACTTCTTCTTCCATTCTTCTTCTTCGAATCATCTTCATCCTTTATTCTTCTTCCGATCTTCTTGTTTCATTCTTTTTCTTGCGATCTTCTTCTTGCATTGTTTTTCTTCCATTCTTATCCTTGCGATCTTCTTCTTGCATTCTTCTTCTTCCGATCTTCTTCTTCCATTCTTCTTCTTCCGATCATCTTCTTCCATTCTTCTTCTTGCGATCTTCTTCTTGCATTATTCTTCTTCCGATCTTCTTCTTCCATTCTTCTTCTTCCGATCCTCTTCTTCCATTCTTTCCTTCCGATCTTCTTCTTCGATTATTCTTCTTCCGATCTTCTTCTTCCATTCTTCTTCTTCCTCCATTCTTCTTCCATTCTTTCCTTCCGATCTTCTTCTTCCATTATTCTTGATGGAAGAGAGCCAAGCACAACCTTCCATGAAAGGCAAGAGCCAAGTCAAGAGCGTCTAAGACCAAGCTAGGAGCATCTAAGACAAGCTAGGAGCTCCTAGGAAGGCCTGGCTCACCTCCTCCATAAGCTTCCGCATCCATCATCACCAAGGAACTCCAAAATCCAAAGAAGAGCTCATAGGAATCCTATCATTTTTGGATTTTGGAGTTCCTTGGTGATGATGGATGCGGAAGCTTATGGAGGAGGTGAGCAAGGCCTTCCTAGGAAGCATGGGTGCCTTGAAGGTGCATGAAGAGTGAGGAAATGGGGAGGTTTGGCCAGCCCCTTTGGTAGTGATGAATTGAAGACTAAAACCTAAGTGTTAGGCAAAGAGTGGTGTATGGCACAATTTTGGCAGCATAACAATACTCTATTTAATCTTGAAAATACAAGGTGTAGGCTCCTCCTTTTATAGGCTAAGGAGGACCATAATGCAACCCTAATGCTAGCCAAATGAAATGTAAATGTGAAGCACATGGGCCACATGGAAAGTGTGAGCACATAGGGAGGGGTGTGTCTAGTTTGTAAGTTCACCCCCTCCATGGGCTTTCTAGAATAGTGGGAAGGTTAACTTCTCCTTAATTCTAATGTGCAGAAAAATAAACATTTGTCCACATGGCTATGCTATTTACACCCCAATTAAAGCTAAACTACATTTGATGGGCCTTCACGGAATATGTGCTAGTATGCCACTCTCCCATTCATAGCTTTGATCCAAGTCTTCTTGTCCTAGACGCTTCTAGCTTGGCCTTCTCGTCCTAGACGCTCCTAGCTTGGTCTTAGACGCTCTTGACTTGGCTCTTGCCTTTCATGGAAGGTTGTGCTTGGCCCTTTTCCATCAATTCTTCTTCCGATCTTCTTCTTCCATTCTTTCCTTCCGATCTTCTTCTTCCATTCTTTTTCTTCCCCTCTTCTTCCATTTTTCTTCTTCCATTCTTTTTCTTCCCCTCTTCTTCCATTTTTCTTCTTCCATTCTTCATCTTCCGAACTTTTTCTTCCTTTCTTCTTCTTCCAATCTTCTTCTTCCATTATTCTTCTTCCGATCTTGTTCTTCCATTCTTCTTCTTCCGAACTTCTTCTTCCATTCTTCTCCTTCCGATCTTCTTCTTCCATTCTTCTTCTTCCGATCTTCTTCTTCCATTCTTCTCCTTCCGATTTTCTTCCTCCATTCTTCTTCTTCCAATCTTCTTGTAACATCCCGCCAAATCCTTTTCATATTTATATAAAATAAAGATAAAACAAAAATTTCGAAGTGAACATAATTATATATATATGTGTAATAAAATTTCTCCTCGCAGGGAGTTTAATACATAATCGGTCAATTTCCAAAACTTAAACAAAATACAGCAAAATAGAATAACAGGCGATCTCCTAACAAAAAACAGAAGACGGGCGATTGCCTAACAGAAACAGAAAAACGGCGATCTCCTTCCGGCGACCACTCATAGAGGAGCTCTACTACCTGCAACCTCGTCTGCTCCTGTGCCAAAAATACACGATCATCACAGGTTTAAGAAAACAACCACGATACAGATAAAAGGGTAAGCTAGATATTTTTCAAAACTTTAAATATGAAACTTTATATCAGTAGAAAACATAAATCTTCACACCATTCATAAACTATATTAATTTCAACCATCAACATCCCCATATACCACAAACTCGTCAAGTGTCTATTCAATACATTCAATACTCATGGTTCACATGTCAGACTTTCCACTGACTCATAACATATAGACACATGACTCTACTTCCGGAAGACTCGTGCGTTGACTCAGACTCAGAGATCTGCACCCGTCATACCACACCACTGTGAAATCCACACAGGGTCGCTGTGAAATCCACACAGCCATGCGCATACACAATCTCAATACCATCACTCTCCCGGTATGACAGGGTTAATTCATATAACAGGTCAAGTCAGTTATCTTTCAAACAACTTACCCATACATATGAACCTCCTTCGACTCTCCACAACTGAATAACTTCATCTATGTGATTCCATTATATCAGCAGAGTCAGGATATCTCCTTCTAGACAAGTCCCTTGTCAATGCACATTACACATGATCTTACACGGTATTTTCTTTCCTGAAAATACTATGCCTCGATCCCACATTCACAACATTCAACACCTCATACAACACTTAATGAACGATTTCAATCACAGCAACATTCATTCCATGGTTAAGATTTTCGAATATCACATGCATTTCACATTTAAATCTCAAACATTTTCAAACAACACTAAAACAGGGGAGTTCGAAAAACAACGCCAAAACCGGCGATCTCATCCAAACACAGGGGATTTCGAAAACAACATTAAAACTGGCGATCACGTCGCCCCACACATAAAAACAGAGCATCGTGAAAAGGAATATGAAAACCGGCGACCACATCGCCCTCACTTCAGAACCTACTCGCCTAACGTTTTTATAAATGCAAAGTGCTAGCTTCCCTTACCTGAGCTTGCGCAAAACACCAAGAGCTCCAAAACCCACCGAAGCTTAAAGGTGCCTTAACTCTGTTTTAGCGTCCGGTCTGGAGAACTTGCAGAGAACCTCCCAGGTGTCCAAGGGCAGTCGTCGCTCGTCGTACTGGTGCTTGAGGGTGCCTAAATCGCAGCGCGAAGGAGAGAAAAGAGAAAGATGAAGGTGAACTCACTCTTTCACTCTTGAACCACTGCAACGTTCTTTGCCTCCCCGAAGTGGGTTTTTTAATCTAAGCCTACTTGTCCACGCATGCTGCTGCCACCACCCACTCTGCAGGAAAGCCTGAGTGTACGCTTCCCTGAACAGTACGGCCACGAGTGTCTCTTGCGCATGCCAACCGCTTCCGTGAACAGTACAGCCACGGGTGTCTCTTGCGCATGCCAACTCTCTGATGTCACTATACTGAACCACCCTTTTCGTCTACGTGGCGCGCGTGCAGGATGTTTCATGCTGGGAGCCTGGGTCCCACCTTATCTGTGTGAAACACGACATCGCGCGATAACCTTCCACCGATGACTCATCCTGGCGGACAACCGATGTCTCTCTCTGGAAGACGACCGATGTCTATCCCTGGCGACGCCCGCATGTCTCATGCCCTGGCGATGCCCGCATGTCTCGCGCCCTGGCGATGTCCGCATGTCTCTCGCGCGCTGGCGATGCCCGCATGCCTCGCGCCCTGGCGACGTCTGCATGTCTATCGCGCCCTGGCGACGTCCGCATGCCTCGCGCCCTGGCGATGTCCGCATGTCTCTCGCGCGCTGGCGATGCCCGCATGCCTCGCGCCCTAGCGACGTCTACATGTCTCTCGCGCCCTGGCGACGTCCGCATGCCTCGCGCCCTGACTGTGTCCGCATATCTCTCGCGCCCTGGCGATGCCCGCATGCCTCGCGCCCTGGCGATGTGCGCATGCCTCTCGCGCCCTGGCGATGTCCGCATGTCTCGCGCCCTGGCGATGCCCGCATGTCTCGCACCCTGGCGATGACTGATGACACATCGCCACGCCTTGCTGAAGGTTCTTCATCCCACAATGTTACGTCCAAGGTATCACCTCCACATGACTTGGTGACGTCGGTAGCTTCACATTTCCAAGAATAGATCAGCACTACTCCTCGTGCGCCCATGCATGCAACACTAAGGACGATTTCTTATGCTCAAGCATAGAGCTTCGCATGCACAGCGTATCTAAGGTTTAACCCACACCTCGATACGCATGGTTTTTGGAACCCACTATGGTTGATCCAGCATCTTGACCACATACTAAGTGCATTCCCGGCGATCACGTACACCATAGGCGATTGGCGATCATGTGTACTCTAGGCGACAGGCGATTATGTGCCAGAGAAGTCGGAGATCGCCTCTATCTTCAACAACGGCGATCTCGTAGACTTCTAAGCTATACTTTTCTTCCTTTACTCTTCTTGATCCACATGTCTTCCTCGAGCACCCCCAGGTGATTACCTCACGATAAAGTCATCGCACCTGACTACTTGGTTAATACAATGGTCAGCCGACCGACCTCTACCAGCTGACCCCTGACCTTGGGCGATGTTCGAGGTCCGACTACTACGAAACTTCTATTACCAGCTCTTTGTATTTTAAATAATAACATCTTCTGAAATTATTTAAATATAACACTTTTATTCCAATTAAAGTTTCTAGGTCCTTACACTTCTTCTTCCATTCTTCTTCTTCCGATCTTCTTCTTCCATTCTTCTCCTTCCGATCTTCTTCTTCCATTCTTCTGCTTCCGATCTTCTTCTTCCTTTCTTCTTCTTCCGATCTTCTTCTTCCATCTTCTTCTTCCATTCTTCTTCTTCCGATCTTCTTCTTCCATTCTGCTTCCTTCGATCTTCTTGTTCCATCCTTTCCATCCGATCTTCTTGTTCCATTCTTTCCATCCGATCTTCTTCTTCCATTATTTCCATCCGATCTTCTTTTTCCATTCCTCTTCTTCCGATCTTCTTCTTCCATTCTTCTCCTTCCGATCTTCTTCTTCCATTCTTTTCCCTTCGATCTTCTCCTTCCATTCTTCTTCCTTTCTTGTTCTTCCGATCTTCTTCCTCCATTCTTCTTCTTCCGATCTTCGTCTTCCATTCTTCTTCTTCCGATCTTTTTCCTCCATTCTTCTTCTTTCGATCTTCTCCTTCCATTCTTCTTCTTCCTTTCTTGTTCTTCCGATCTTCTTCATCCGTTTTTCTTTTTCCGATCTTCTTCTTCCATTCTTCTTCTTCTGATCTTCTTCTTCCCATCTTGCTCTTCCATTCCTATACTTCAATTGTTCTTCTTCCGATCTTCTTCGTCCATTCTTCTCCTTGCGATCTTCTTCTTGCATTCTTCTTCTTCCATTCTTCTTCTTCCGATCATCTTGTTCCATTCCTCTTCTTCCATTCTTCTTCTTGCGATCTTCTTCTTGCATTATTCTTCCTGGGATCTTCTTCCTGCATTATTCTTCTTCCGATCTTCTCCTTCCATTCTTCTTCTTCCTTTCTTGTTCTTCCGATCTTCTTCTTCCATTCTTCTTCTTCCAATCTTCTTCTTCCATTATTCTTCTTCCGATCATCTTCTTCCATTCTTCTTTTTGCGATGTTCTTCTTGCATTATTCTTCTTCCGATCTTCTCCTTTCATTCTTCTTCTTCCTTTCTTGTTCTTCCGATCTTCTTCTTCCATTCTTCTTCTTCCGATCTTCTTCTTCCGATCTTCTTCTTCCATTCTTCTTCTTCGGATCGTTTTCTTCCATTCTTCTTCTTTCGATCTTCTCCTTCCATTCTTCTTCTTGCTTTCTTGTTCTTCCGATCTTCTTCTTCTTCCATTTTTCTTCTTCCGATCGTCTTCTTCCCTTGTTCTTCTTCCGATCTTCTTCTTCCATTCTTCTTCTGCTGATCTTTTCTTCCATTCTTCTTCTTTCGATCTTCTCCTTCCAACCTTCTTCTTGCTTTCTTGTTTTTCTGATCTTCTCCTTTCCTTCTTCTTCTTCCATTCTTCTTTTTCCGATCTTCGTCTTCCATTCTTCTTCTTCTGATCATCTTCTTCCATTCTTCTACTTCCAATCTTCCTCTTCCATTCTTCTTCTTCCGATCATCTTCTTTTGTTCCTCTTCTTCCATTCTTCTTCTTCCGATATTCTTCTTCCATTCTTCTTCTTCCGATCTTTTTCTTCCATTCTTCTTGTTCCGATCTTCTTCTTCCATTCTTCTTCTTTCGATCTTCTTCTTCCATTCTTCTTCTTCCGATCTTCTTCTTCCATTGTTCTCCTTCTGATCTTCTTCATCCGATCTTCTTCTTCCATTGTTCTCCTTCTGATCTTCTTCTTCGGATCTTCTTCTTCCATTCTCCTTCTTCCGATATTCTTCTTCCATTCTTCTTCTTTCGATCTTCTTCTTCCATTCCTTTTCTTGCATTCTTCTTCTTCCCTTCTTCTTCTTCCATTCTTCTTCTTCCATTTTTGTTCTTCTTATCTTCTTCTTCCATCCTTCTTTTTCGGATGTTCTTCTTCTTCCATTCTTCTTCTTCAGATCTTCTTCTTCCATTCTTTTGGTGCCGATCTGCTTCTTCCATTTTTCTTGATCCCTTCTTCTTCTTTCCTTCTTCTTCTTCCACTCTTCTACTTCCATTCTTCTTCTTCCGATCTTCTTCTTCCATTCTTCTCCTTTCGATCTTCTTCTTCCATTATTCTTCTTCCATTCTTCATCTTCCGAACTTGTTCTTCCTTTCTTCTTCTTCCGATCTTCTTCTTCCGATCTTTTTCTTCCATTCTTCTCTATCCGGTCTTCTTCTTCCATTCTTCTGCTTTTGATCTTCTTCTTCCATTCTTCTCCTTTCGATCTTCTTCTTCCATTATTCTTCTTTCGATATTCTTTTTCCATTCTTCACCTTCCGATCTTTTTCCTGCTTTCTTCTTCTTCCGATCTTCTTCTTCCATTCTTCTTTTTCCGATCTTCTTCTTCCATTCTGTGTCCTCCGATCTTCTTCTTGCATTCTTCTTCCGATCTTCTTCTTCCATTCTTCTTCTTCCGATCTTCTTCTTACATTCTTCTTCTTCCGATCATCTTCTTCCATTCTTCTCCTTTCGATCTTCTTCTTCCATTATTCTTCTTTCGATCTTCTTTTTCCATTGTTCACCTTCCGATCTTCTTCTTCCTTTCTTCTTCTTCCGATCTTCTTCTTCCATCTTCTTCTTCCATTCTTCTTCTCCTTCCGATCTTCTTCTTCCATTCTGCTTCCTCCGATCTTCTTCTTCCATTCTTTCCATCCGATCTTCTTTTTCCATTCCTCTTCTTCCGATCTTCTTCTTCCATTCTTCTTCTTCCGATCATCTTCTTCCATTCTTCTCCTTTCGATCTTCTTCTTCCATTATTCTTCTTTCGATCTTCTTTTTCCATTGTTCACCTTCCGATCTTCTTCTTCCTTTCTTCTTCTTCCGATCTTTTTCTTCCATCTTCTTCTTCCATTCTTCTTCTCCTTCCGATCTTCTTCTTCCATTCTGCTTCCTCCGATCTTCTTCTTCCATTCTTTCCATCCGATCTTCTTTTTCCATTCCTCTTCTTCCGATCTTCTTCTTCCATTCTTCTCCTTCCGATCTTCTTCTTCCATTCTTTTCCTTTCGATCTTCTCCTTCCATTCTTCTTCGTTTCTTGTTCTTCCGATCTTCTTCCTCCATTCTTCTTCTTCCGATCTTCTTCTTCCATTCTTCTTCTGCTGATCTTTTCTTCCATTCTTCTTCTTTCGATCTTCTCCTTCCAACCTTCTTCTTGCTTTCTTGTTTTTCCGATCTTCTCCTTTCCTTCTTCTTCTTCCATTCTTCTTTTTCCGATCTTCGTCTTCCATTCTTCTTCTTCTGATCATCTTCTTCCATTCTTCTTCTTCCAATCTTCCTCTTCCATTCTTCTTCTTCCGATCATCTTCTTTTGTTCCTCTTCTTCCATTCTTCTTCTTCCGATATTCTTCTTCCATTCTTCTTCTTCCGATCTTTTTCTTCCATTCTTCTTGTTCCGATCTTCTTCTTCCATTCTTCTTCTTTCGATCTTCTTCTTCCATTCTTCTTCTTCCGATCTTCTTCTTCCATTGTTCTCCTTCTGATCTTCTTCATCCGATCTTCTTCTTCCATTGTTCTCCTTCTGATCTTCTTCTTCGGATCTTCTTCTTCCATTCTCCTTCTTCCGATATTCTTCTTCCATTCTTCTTCTTTCGATCTTCTTCTTCCATTCTTCGGCATTGGATCTTCTTCTTCCATTCTTCTTCTTTCGATCTTCTTCTTCCATTCCTTTTCTTGCATTCTTCTTCTTCCCTTCTTCTTCTTCCATTCTTCTTCTTCCATTTTTGTTCTTCTTATCTTCTTCTTCCATCCTTCTTTTTCGGATGTTCTTCTTCTTCCATTCTTCTTCTTCAGATCTTCTTCTTCCATTCTTTTGGTGCCGATCTGCTTCTTCCATTTTTCTTGATCCCTTCTTCTTCTTTCCTTCTTCTTCTTCCACTCTTCTACTTCCATTCTTCTTCTTCCGATCTTCTTCTTCCATTCTTCTCCTTTCGATCTTCTTCTTCCATTATTCTTCTTCCATTCTTCATCTTCCGAACTTGTTCTTCCTTTCTTCTTCTTCCGATCTTCTTCTTCTGATCTTGTTCTTCCATTCTTCTCCATCCGGTCTTCTTCTTCCATTCTTCTGCTTTTGATCTACTTCTTCCATTCTTCTCCTTTCGATCTTCTTCTTCCATTATTCTTCTTTCGATATTCTTTTTCCATTCTTCACCTTCCGATCTTTTTCCTGCTTTCTTCTTCTTCCGATCTTCTTCTTCCATTCTTCTTTTTCCGATCTTCTTCTTCCATTCTGCGTCCTCCGATCTTCTTCTTGCATTCTTCTTCCGATCTTCTTCTTCCATTCTTCTTCTTCCGATCTTCTTCTTACATTCTTCTTCTTCCGATCATCTTCTTCCATTCTTCTCCTTTCGATCTTCTTCTTCCATTATTCTTCTTTCGATCTTCTTTTTCCATTGTTCACCTTCCGATCTTCTTCTTCCTTTCTTCTTCTTCCGATCTTCTTCTTCCATCTTCTTCTTCCATTCTTCTTCTCCTTCCGATCTTCTTCTTCCATTCTGCTTCCTCCGATCTTCTTCTTCCATTCTTTCCATCCGATCTTCTTTTTCCATTTCTCTTCTTCCGGTCTTCTTCTTCCATTCTTCTTCTTCCGATCATCTTCTTCCATTCTTCTCCTTTCGATCTTCTTCTTCCATTATTCTTCTTTCGATCTTCTTTTTCCATTGTTCACCTTCCGATCTTCTTCTTCCTTTCTTCTTCTTCCGATCTTCTTCTTCCATCTTCTTCTTCCATTCCTCTTCTCCTTCCGATCTTCTTCTTCCATTCTGCTTCCTCCGATCTTCTTCTTCCATTCTTTCCATCCGATCTTCTTTTTCCATTCCTCTTCTTCCGATCTTCTTCTTCCATTCTCTCCTTCCGATCTTCTTCTTCCATTCTTTTCCTTTCGATCTTCTCCTTCCATTCTTCTTCGTTTCTTGTTCTTCCGATCTTCTTCCTCCATTCTTCTTCTTCCGATCTTCTTCTTCCATTCTTTCCATCCGATCTTCTTTTTCCATTCCTCTTCTTCCGATCTTCTTCTTCCATTCTTCTTCTTCCGATCATCTTCTTCCATTCTTCTCCTTTCGATCTTCTTCTTCCATTATTCTTCTTTCGATCTTCTTTTTCCATTGTTCACCTTCCGATCTTCTTCTTCCTTTCTTCTTCTTCCGATCTTTTTCTTCCATCTTCTTCTTCCATTCTTCTTCTCCTTCCGATCTTCTTCTTCCATTCTGCTTCCTCCGATCTTCTTCTTCCATTCTTTCCATCCGATCTTCTTTTTCCATTCCTCTTCTTCCGATCTTCTTCTTCCATTCTTCTCCTTCCGATCTTCTTCTTCCATTCTTTTCCTTTCGATCTTCTCCTTCCATTCTTCTTCGTTTCTTGTTCTTCCGATCTTCTTCCTCCATTCTTCTTCTTCCGATCTTCTTCTTCCATTCTTCTTCTGCTGATCTTTTCTTCCATTCTTCTTCTTTCGATCTTCTCCTTCCAACCTTCTTCTTGCTTTCTTGTTTTTCCGATCTTCTCCTTTCCTTCTTCTTCTTCCATTCTTCTTTTTCCGATCTTCGTCTTCCATTCTTCTTCTTCTGATCATCTTCTTCCATTCTTCTTCTTCCAATCTTCCTCTTCCATTCTTCTTCTTCCGATCATCTTCTTTTGTTCCTCTTCTTCCATTCTTCTTCTTCCGATATTCTTCTTCCATTCTTCTTCTTCCGATCTTTTTCTTCCATTCTTCTTGTTCCGATCTTCTTCTTCCATTCTTCTTCTTTCGATCTTCTTCTTCCATTCTTCTTCTTCCGATCTTCTTCTTCCATTGTTCTCCTTCTGATCTTCTTCATCCGATCTTCTTCTTCCATTGTTCTCCTTCTGATCTTCTTCTTCGGATCTTCTTCTTCCATTCTCCTTCTTCCGATATTCTTCTTCCATTCTTCTTCTTTCGATCTTCTTCTTCCATTCTTCGGCATTGGATCTTCTTCTTCCATTCTTCTTCTTTCGATCTTCTTCTTCCATTCCTTTTCTTGCATTCTTCTTCTTCCCTTCTTCTTCTTCCATTCTTCTTCTTCCATTTTTGTTCTTCTTATCTTCTTCTTCCATCCTTCTTTTTCGGATGTTCTTCTTCTTCCATTCTTCTTCTTCAGATCTTCTTCTTCCATTCTTTTGGTGCCGATCTGCTTCTTCCATTTTTCTTGATCCCTTCTTCTTCTTTCCTTCTTCTTCTTCCACTCTTCTACTTCCATTCTTCTTCTTCCGATCTTCTTCTTCCATTCTTCTCCTTTCGATCTTCTTCTTCCATTATTCTTCTTCCATTCTTCATCTTCCGAACTTGTTCTTCCTTTCTTCTTCTTCCGATCTTCTTCTTCTGATCTTGTTCTTCCATTCTTCTCCATCCGGTCTTCTTCTTCCATTCTTCTGCTTTTGATCTACTTCTTCCATTCTTCTCCTTTCGATCTTCTTCTTCCATTATTCTTCTTTCGATATTCTTTTTCCATTCTTCACCTTCCGATCTTTTTCCTGCTTTCTTCTTCTTCCGATCTTCTTCTTCCATTCTTCTTTTTCCGATCTTCTTCTTCCATTCTGCGTCCTCCGATCTTCTTCTTGCATTCTTCTTCCGATCTTCTTCTTCCATTCTTCTTCTTCCGATCTTCTTCTTACATTCTTCTTCTTCCGATCATCTTCTTCCATTCTTCTCCTTTCGATCTTCTTCTTCCATTATTCTTCTTTCGATCTTCTTTTTCCATTGTTCACCTTCCGATCTTCTTCTTCCTTTCTTCTTCTTCCGATCTTCTTCTTCCATCTTCTTCTTCCATTCTTCTTCTCCTTCCGATCTTCTTCTTCCATTCTGCTTCCTCCGATCTTCTTCTTCCATTCTTTCCATCCGATCTTCTTTTTCCATTTCTCTTCTTCCGGTCTTCTTCTTCCATTCTTCTTCTTCCGATCATCTTCTTCCATTCTTCTCCTTTCGATCTTCTTCTTCCATTATTCTTCTTTCGATCTTCTTTTTCCATTGTTCACCTTCCGATCTTCTTCTTCCTTTCTTCTTCTTCCGATCTTCTTCTTCCATCTTCTTCTTCCATTCCTCTTCTCCTTCCGATCTTCTTCTTCCATTCTGCTTCCTCCGATCTTCTTCTTCCATTCTTTCCATCCGATCTTCTTTTTCCATTCCTCTTCTTCCGATCTTCTTCTTCCATTCTCTCCTTCCGATCTTCTTCTTCCATTCTTTTCCTTTCGATCTTCTCCTTCCATTCTTCTTCGTTTCTTGTTCTTCCGATCTTCTTCCTCCATTCTTCTTCTTCCGATCTTCTTCTTCCATTCTTCTTGTTCTGATCTTTTTCCTCCATTCTTCTGCTTCCGATCTTTGTAAGGACCTGTAAAATTAAATTGGAATAAAAGGAATATATTTTAATTGAATTCTAAGTATGTTTTTATTTAAAATAAAAAGGGAGGAAAGTGTGGCTTAGAAGACTATGAGATCGCTTGGTTAGTACATAATCGCCTGTCGCCTAGACTATATGCGGACATCGCCAGGGCGCGAGGTATGTGTACATCGCCAGGGCGTGAGGTATGCGGACATCGCCAGGGCGCGAGGTATGCAGACATCGCCAGGGCGTGAGGCATGCGGACATCGCCAGGGCGCGAGGCATGCGGACATCGCCAGGGCGCGAGGCATGCGGACATCGCTAGGGCGCGAGGCATGCGGACATCGCCAGGGTGCGAGAGGCATGCGGGCATCGCCAGGGCGCGAAGCATGCGGGCATCGCCAGGGCGCGAGAGGCATGCGGGCATCGCTGGGGCGCGAGAGGCATGCGGGCATCACCGGGGCGCGAGAGACATGCGGGCGTCGCCTGGGATAGACATCGGTCGTCTCCCAGAGAGAGACATCGGTCGTCTCCCAGAGAGAGACATCGGTTGTCTTCCAGAGAGAGAGATCGGTCGTCTTCCAGGATGAGTCATCGGTGGAAGGTTATCGCGCGATGTCGTGTTTCACACAGATAAGGTGGGACCCAGGCTCCCAGCATGAAACGTCCTGCACGCGCGCCACGTGGACAAAAAGGGTGGTTCAGAATAGTGACATCAGAAAGTTGGCATGCGCAAGAGACACCGTGGTCGTACTGTTCAGGGAAACGTACACTCAGGCTTTCCTGCAAAGTGGGTGGTGGCAGCAGCATGTGTGGACAAGTTAGTGTAGATTCAAAAACCCACTTCGGGGAGGCAAAGAAGGTTGCAGTAGTTCAAGAGCGAAAGAGTGAGTTCACCTTCATCCTTCTCTTTTCTCTCCTTCGCGCTGCATTTCAGACATCCCCAAGCACCAGTACGACGAGCGACGACTGCCCTTGGACACCTGGGAGGTTCTCTGCAAGTTCTCCAGACCGGGACGCTAAAACAGAGTGAAAGCATCTTTAAGCTTCGGTGGGTTTTCGAAGCTCTTGGTGTTTTGTGCTAGTCCAGGTAAGGGAAGCTAGCCTTATTTCCAACGAAAAACCTTATATTAGATGATTTTGATGATGGGGCGACGTGGTCGCCGGTTTTCAATTGTTATTGCATAATCCCCTGTTTTTGGACGAGATCGCCAGTTTTGGCGTTGTTTTTCGAAATCCCCTGTTTTAGTGTCGTTTGAAATTGTTTGAGATTGAAATGTGATATTTTAAAGTCTGAACCTTGGAATGATTGTTGTTATGATGGGAAATCGTTCATTTAAGTGTTATATGATGTGTTGAATGTTTGAATGTGGGATCAAGACATAGTATTTTCAGGAAAGGAAATACCGTGTTGAGATTAGTTATGAGGTGTATTGATCAGTGAGTATCCTGTGAATGAGACGATCCTGACTCTGCTGATATGATGGAGTCACATAGATGAAGTCATTCGGTTGGTGAGAGTCGAAGGAGGTCCATATGTATGGATAAGTCGTTTGAAAGATAACTGACTTGACCTGTTATATGGATTAACCCTGTCATACTGTGAGAGTGATGAGTTTGAGATCGAGATTATGTTGATGCGCATGGCTGTGGGAACATTACAGCAATGAAGTATGACAGCTGCAGGTCTCTGGATGCTAAGTTCAACGCACGAGTCTTCCGGAAGTAGTGTCAAGTGTCGGTGTGTGATGAGTCAGTGGAAGTCTGACGTGAGAAATGAGAAACATTGAAATTAGTAGACACTTGAATGTTTATGTGAAACAAATAACACTTGATGAAATTGTGAAGTGTGTGAAATGAATGGGAAAATTGATGGATTTTACGTGAGTGTCTTAAATTTGTTTTATCTTGATTTTAAAGTTTCATATCTAAATCCTCTTTAAAATATCTAGCTTACCCTGTGTTCTTGTTTGTGGATGTTTTCTTAAACCTGTGATGATCGTGTATGATTTTACACGGGAGCAGATGATGTTGCAGGAAGTAGAGCTCCTCAGTGCGTGGTCGCTGGAAGGAGATCGCCTGTTTCTGTTTCTGTTAGGCGATCACTCCTTTTTCTGTTATCTGTTAGGAGATCGCCTTATCTGTTAGGAGATCGCCGTTTTCTGTTTTCTATCAGGAGATCGCCTGTTTTTCTTTATTTTGCTGTATTTTGTTTAAGTTTTGGAATTGACCGATTATGTATTAAACTCCCTGTGAGGAGAAACTTCATTACATATATATAATTATGTTCACTTCAATATATTTGTTTACCTTTATTTTCATTATATAAATATGAAAAGCATTTTGGCGGGATGTTACAATCTTCATCTTCCATTCTTCTCCTTTCGATCTTCTTCTTCCATTATTATTTTTTCGATCTTCTTTTTCCATTCTTCACCTTCCGATCTTTTTCCTCCTTTCTTCTTCTTCCGATCTTCTTCTTCCATTCTTCTTCTTCCGATCTTCTTCTTCCATTCTTCTTCTTCCGATCTTCTTCTTCCATTCTGCTTCCTCCGATCTTCTTCTTCTATTCTTTCCATCCGATCTTTTTCTTCCATTCCTCTTCTTCCGATCTTCTTCTTCCATTCTTCTCCTTCCGATCTTCTTCTTCCATTCTTTTCCCTTCGATCTTCTCCTTCCATTCTTCTTCCTTTCTTGTTCTTCCGATCTTCTTCCTCCATTCTTCTTCTTCCGATCTTCTTCTTCCATTCTTCTTCTTCTGATCGTTTTCTTCCTTTCTTCTTCTTTCGATCTTCTCCTTCCATTCTTCTTCTTGCTTTCTTGTTCTTCCGATCTTCTCCTTTCCTTCTTCTTCTTCCATTCTTCTTCTTCCGCTCTTCGTCTTCCATTCTTCTTCTTCCCATCATCTTCTTCCAATCTTCTTCTTCTATTCCTCTTCTTCTATTCCTCTTCTTCCATTCTTCTTCTTCCATTCTTCTTCTTCCAATCTTCTTCTTCCACTTTTCTCCTTTCGATCTTCTTCTTCCGATCTTCTTCTTCCGTTCTTCTGCTTCGGATCTTCTTCTTCCATTCTTCTTCTTCCGATCTTCTTCTTCCATTCTCCTTCTTCCGATCTTCTTCTTCCAATCTTCTTCTTCCCATCTTCTTCTTCCATTCCTCATCTACCATTCTTCTTCTTCCATTCCTCTTCTACCATTCTTCTTCTTCCATTCCTCTTCTACTATTCTTCTTCTTCCATTCCTCTTCTACCATTCTTCTTCCGATCTTCTTTTTCTGTTCTTCTTCTTCTAATCTTCTTCTTCCCTTCTTCTTCTTCCATTTTGCTTCTTCAATATTCCTTCTATTCTTCTTCTTCCATTCTTCTTCTTCTTCTTCTATTCTTCTTCTTCCATTCTTCTGCTTCCATTCTTCTTCTTGCATTCTTCATCTTTTATTCTTCTTCTTCTTCGATCGTCTTCTTCCATTCTTCTTCTTCCGTTCATCTTCTTCCATTCTTCTTTTTCCGGTCATCTTCTTCCGTTCATGTTCTTCCATTCTTCTTCTGCCATTCTTCCAACCTTCTTCTTTCACTCTTCTTCTTTCTTCTTGTTCCGATCTTATTCTTCCATTCTTCTTCTTCTGATCTTCTTCTTCCATTCTTCTTCTTCCGTTCTTCTTCTTCCATGCTTTTTCTTCCATTCTTCAACTTTTGATCTTCTTCTTCCATTCTTTTTCTTCTGATCTTCCTGTTCCGATCCTCTTCTTGTTTCATTCTTCTTCTTCCGATGATCTTCTTCCATTCCTCTTCTTCTGATCTTCTTCCATTCTTCTTCTTCCGATCTTCATCTTCCATTCTTCTTCTTCCATTCTTCTTCTTCCGATCTTCTTCTTCCATTCTTCTTCTTTCGATCTTCTTCTTCCATTCTTCTTCTTCCGATCTTCTTCTTCTATTCTTCTTCTTCGATTGTTCTTTTCGATTGTTCTTTTTCCATTCTTCTTCTTGCATTCTTGTTCTTCCGATCTTCTTCTTCCATTCTTGTTGTTCCAATCTTCTTCTTCCATGCTTCTTCTTCAATTCTTCTTTTCGATTCTTCTTCTTCCATTCTTCATCCTCCATTATTCTTCTTCCGATCTTGTTCTTCCATTCTTCTTCTTCTCTTCTTCTTTTCAATTCTTCTTCTTCCATTCTTCTTCATCCGATCTTCTTCTTCCATTCTTCTTCTTCTGTTCTTCTTCTTCCGATCGTCTTCTTCCGATCTTCTTCCATTCTTCTGCTTCCATCCTTATTATTCCAGTCTTCTTCTTCCATCCCTCTTCTTCCATTCTTCTTCTTCCATTCTGCTCCTTCCGTTGTTCTTCTTCCGATGTTCTTCTGTCGATCTTCTTTTTCCGATAATCTTCTTCCCAGACTTCTGCTTCCATTCTTCTTCTTTTATTCTTCTTCTTCTTTTGATCTTCTTCTTCCATTTTTCTTCTTCCATACTTCTGCTTCCATGCTTCTTTTTGCATTCTTCTTCTTTTATTCTTCTTCTTCTTCTTCTTCTGATCTTCTTCCATTCTTCTTCTTCCATTCACCTTCTTCCATTCTTCTTCTGTCATTCTTCCTCATCCGATCTTCTTCTTCCTACCTTCTTCTTTCACTCTTCTTCTTCCATTCTTCTTGTTCCGATCTTCTTCTTCCATTCTTCTTGTTCTGATCTTCTTCTTCCACTCTTCTTCTTCTGATCTTCTTCTTCCGTTCTTCTTCTTCCATTCTTTTTCTTCCATTCTTCCCCTTCCGATCTCCTTCTTCCAATTTTTTTCTTCCGATCTTCTTCTTCCAGTCTTCTTCTTTCATTCTTCTTCTTCCGATGATCTTCTTCCATTCCTCTTCTTCCGATCTTCTTCTTCCATTCTTCTTCTTCCAATCTTCTTCTTCCATTCTTCTTCTTCCGATCTTTTTCTTCCATTCTTCTTCTTCCGATCTTCTTCTTCCATTCTTCTTCTTTCATTTTTTTCTTCTATTAGTTCTTCCGATCTTCTTCTTCCAATATTCTTCGTCCACTCTCTTCTTCCAATCTTCGTCTTCCATTCTTCATCTTCCTTTCTTTTCTTCCATTCTTCTTCTTCTATTCTTCTTCTTTCGATCCTCTTCTTCCATTCTTCTTCTTACGATCTTCTTCTTCCATTCTTCTTCTTCCTTTCTTCTTCTTCCATTGTACTTCTTCCATTCTTCTTGTTCCGATCTTATTCTTCCGATCTTCTTCTTTCGATCTTCATCTTTTGATCTTCTTCTTCCATTCTTCTTCTAACATTCTTCGTCTTCCATTCTTCTTCTTCGGATCTTCTACTTCTGATAATCTTCTTCCCATTTCTCTTCTTCCATTCTTCTTCTTTCGATCTTCTTCTTCCATTCTTCTTCTTCCGATCTTCTTCTTCCCTTCTTCTTCTTCCATTCTTCTTCTTCCTATCTTCGTCTTCCATTCTTCTTCTTCCGATTTTTTTCCTCCAATCTTCCTCTTCCATTCTTCTTCCGATCTTCTTCTTTCATTCTTCTTCTTCTGATCTTCTTCTTCTTCCATTCTTCTTCTTCCGATCTTCTTCTTCTTCCATTCTTCTTCTTCCGATCTTCTTCTTCCATTCTTCTTCTTCTTGATTCTTCTTCTTCCATTCTTCATCTTCCATTCTTGTTGTTCCAATCTTCTTCTTCCATGCTTCTTCTTCAATTCTTCTTTTCGATTCTTCTTCTTCCATTCTCCATCCTCCATTATTCTTCTTCCGATCTTGTTCTTCCATTCTTCTTCTTCTATTCTTCTTTTCAATTCTTCTTCTTCCATTCTTCTTCATCCGATCTTCTTCTTCCATTCTTCTTCTTCCATCCTTCCTCTTCCATTCTTCTTCTTCCGTTCGTCTTCTTCCTTTCTTCTTCTTCCATTCTTCTTCTTTCTATCTTCTTCTTCCGATCTTCTTCTTCCAATCTTCTTCTTCTTTGGATCTTCTCCTTCCGTTCTTCTTCATCCATTCTTTTTCTTCTTTCGATCTTCCTCTTTTGGTCTTCTTGTTTCTTCTTCTTCCCTTTTCTTCTTCCATTCTTCTTCTTCCATACTTCTTCCACCAATCTTCTTGTTCCATTCTTCTTCTTCGATTCATCTTTTCGATTCTTCTTCTACCAATCTTCTTCTTCCGATCTTCTTCTTTCGATCTTCTTCTTCCATTCTTATGCTTCCGATCTTGTTCTTCCATTCTTCTTCTTCTGATCTTCTTCTTCCATTCTTCTTCTTCTGATCTTCTTCTTCCGTTCTTCTTCTACCAATCTGCTTCTTTCGATCTTCTTCCATTCTTCTTTTTTCGATCTTCTGTTTCCATTCTTCTTCTTCTGATCTTCTTCTTCCATTCTTCTTCTTCCGATATTTTTCTTCCATTCTTCTTCTTCCAATCTTCTTCCATTCTTCTTCTTCTGATCTTCTTCTTCCATTCTTCTTCTTCCAATCTTCTTCCATTCTTCTTCTTCTGATCTTCTTCTTCCATTCTTCTTCTACCATTCTTCTTTTTCCTTTCTTCTTCTTCCATGCTTTTTCTTCGATTCTTCTTCTTCTGATCTTCTTCTTCCATTCTTCTTCTTCCGATCTTCTTCTTCCGAACTTCTTCTTCCATTCTCCTTCTTCCGATCTTCTTCTTCCATTTTTCTTCTTCCAATCTTCTTCTTCCATTCTTCTTCTTCCTTTCTTCTTCTTTCATTCTTCTTCTTCCCATCTTCTTCTTCCGTTCTTCTTCTCCCCCTCTTCATCATCCAATCTTCTTTTTCTGATTGCCTTCATATGAGCTCTTCTTTGGGTTTTGGAATTCCTTGGTGATGATGGATGCGGAAGCGTATGGAGGAGGTGAGCAAGGCCTTCCTAGGAAGCATGGGTGCCTTGAAGGTGTATGAAGAGTGAGGAAATGGGGAGGTTCGGCCAGCCCCTTTGGTAGTGATGAATTGAAGTCTAAAACCTAAGTATTAGGCAATGAGTAGTGTATGACACAATTTGGGCAGCATAACAATACTCTATTTAATCTTCCAAATACAATAGGTTGGCTCCTCCTTTTATACGCTAAGGAGGACCATAAAGGTTAACCTAATGCTAAGCAAATGTACTCAAAATGAAATGCAAATGTCACACATAGGACTCATGGCTGACCCTAGTTTTAGGAATGCTTCTAGAAATGTAACAAAAGCTAGGTTAAACCCTCATGGAAACAAGTTTGTGCTATTTACACCATAGCTAAAACTAAGCTACTCTTGATGGGCCTTCATGTAACATGTACAAATATCTTTCTCTCCCATCCGTAGCTAGGTCAACGTTTTCATGTAGTCTTTTGGCCATGGACCTAGTAAATGGTCCTAGACGCTCTTCCCGTGGCCCTAGACGCTCCTCCCATGGTCCTAGACGCTCCTCTTCTTGCCCTAGACGATCTTGGTGTGGCTTTGGATGCTCTTGTCATGGCTCTTGTGCGGTTGTGCTTGGCCCTCTTCCATCATCTTCCATTCTTATTCTTCCATTGTTTGTCTTCCATTCTTCTCCCGATAATCTTCTTGCATTCTTCTTCTTCCCATCTTCTTCCTCCATTCTTCTTCTTCCCATCTGTTTTTTCCATTATTCTTCTTCCGATCTTCTTAGTCCATTCTTCTTGTTCTGATCTTCTTCCATTCTTCTTCTTCTATTCCACCTGTTCCGATCTTCTTCTTCCATTCCTTTTCTTCTATTCTTCTTCTTCCGATCTTTTTCTTTTGATCTTCTTCTTCCGATCTTATTCCTCCAATCTTCTTCTTCCATTCTTTTCTTCTTTGGATCTTCTTCTTCTAATCTTCTTCTGCCATTTTTCTTTTTCCATTCTTCTTCTTCCATTCTCCTTCTTCCCTTCTTCTTCTTCCATTCCTCTGCTTCCGATCTTCTTCTACCATTCTTCTACCATTCTTCTACCATTCTTCTACTTCTGATCTTCTTCTACCATGCTTCTTCTTCTGATCTTCTTCTTCCGATCTTCTTCTTCCATCCTTCTTCTTCCGATCTTCTTCTTCCATCCTTCTTCTTCCGATCTTCTTCTTCCATCCTTCTTCTTCCGATCTTCTTCTTCCATCCTTCTTCTTCCGATCTTCTTCTTCCATCCTTCTTCTTCCGATCTTCCTCTTCCGTTCTTCTTCTTCCCCTTTTCTTCTTCCAATCTTCTTCATCCATTCTTATTCTTCTGATCTTCTTCTGCCATTGTTCTTCTTCCATTCTTCTTCTTCCATTCTTCTTCTCCCGATCTTCTTTTTTTCATAATCTTCTCCCATTCTTCTTCTTCCCATTCTTCTACTTGCATTCTTCTTCTTCCCTTTCATCTTCTTGCATTCTTCTTCTTCCCAATCTTCTTCTTCCTTTGTTCTTATTCCATTGTCTGTCTTCCATTCTTCTTATTCCATTGTTCGTCTTCCATTGTCCTTCTTCCATTGTTCGTCTTCCATTCTTCTTCTTTGGAGCCTCTTCTTCCATCCTTCTTCTTCCATTCTTATTCTTCCGATCCTCTTCTTCCATTCTTCATCTTCAATTCTTCTTCTTTCGATCTTCTTCTTTCGATCTTCTTCTTCCATTCTTCTTCTTCCATCCTTTTTCTTCCATTCTTCTTCTTCCATCCTTCTTCTTCCATTCTTCTTCTTCCTTTTTCTTGTTCCATTCTTCTTCTTCCCTTCTTCTCTTCCGTTCTTTTTCTTCCATTCTTCTTCTTCCATTGCTCTTCTTTTGATCTTATACCTCCGATCTTCTGCTTTCGATAATCTTCTTCCATTCTTCTTCTACCGATCTTCTTCTTCCAACTTCTTCTTCTATTTTTCTTCTTCTATTCTTCTTCTTACGATCTTCTTCCTCCACTGCTCATCTTCCATTCTTCTTCTGTCGCTCTTCTTCTTCCATTCTGCTCCTGCCGATATTCTTCTTCTTCCATTCTTCTTCGTCGTTTCTTGATCTCGATTCTTCTTCCTCCATTCTTCTTCTTCTTCCGATCTTCTTCTTCCATTCTTCCTCTTCCATTCTTTTTCTTTCGATCTTCTTCTTGCATTCTTCTTCTTCCGATCTTCTTCTTTAATTCTTCTTCGTCAATTATTCTTCTTCCGATCTTCTTTCAATCTTCTTCTTCCATTTTTCTTCTTCTATCCTTGTTCCTCCATTGTTCTTCTTTCATTATTCTGCGTCCATTCTTCTTCTTCCGATCTTCTTCCAATCTTCTTCTTCCATTCTTGTTCTTCCATTTTTCTTCTTCCATTCTTCTTCTTCCGATGTTCTTCTTCCATTCTTGTTCTTCCGATAATCTTCTTCCGTTATTCTTCTTCCATTCTTCCTCTTTCGATCTGCTTCTTCCGATCTTTTTCTTCCATTCTTCTCCTTCCACTCTTCTCTTCCCATTCTTCTTCTTCTGATCTTCTTCTTCCATTCTTCTTCTCCCATTCTTCTTCTTCCGATATTCTTCTTCAGATATTCTTCTTCCGATCTTCTTCTTCCATTCTTCATTTTTCAATCTTCTTCTTCCACTCTTATTCTTCCGATCTTTTTTTTCCATTCTTATTCTTCCGATCTTCTTCTTCCATACTTCTTCTTCCGATCTTCTTCTTCCATACTTCTTCTTCCGATCTTCTTCTTCCATACTTCTTCTTCCGATCTTCTTCTTCCATTCTTCTTCTTCCGATCTTCTTCCGTTCTTCTTCTTCCGATATTCTTCTTCCTATCTTCTTCTTCCATTCTTCTTTTTCCAATCTTCTTCTTCCACTCTTATTCTTCCAATCTTTTTTTTCCATTCTTATTCTTCCGATCTTCTTCTTCCATACTTATCTTTTGCTATTCTTCTTCCATTCTTCTTCTTTTATTCCTCTTCTTCAATTCTTTTTCTTCCCTTCTTCTTCCATTTTTCTCCTTCCATTTTTCTTCTGCCAATCTTCTTCTTCCATGCTTCTTCTTCCATTCTTCAACTTCCATTCTTCTTCATCTATTCTTCTTCTTCCATTTTTCTTCTTCTACTCTTCTTCTCTGTCAAAATCTATCGCCATTTGAAGTTTGTATATCCTAATATTCACTAAATGAAGTTTCCCCAAACCCCAACCTACTGACGAATCAGCACAAAACATGCAAATACGCCATCCCCGTTTCGAGCCACTTTTATTTTTTAGGCGTCTTGATCCGACTTCTCTGTCAAAATCTATCGCCATTTGAAGTTTGTATACCCTAATATTCACTAAATGAAGTTTCCCCAAACCCCAAACTACTGACGAATCGGCACAAAACATGCAGATACGCCATGCCCCCTTTCGAGCCACTTTCCTTTTTTAGGCGTCTTGATCGGACTTCTCTGTCAAAATCTATCGCCATTTGAAGTTTGTATACCCTAATATTCACTAGATGAAGTTTCCCCCAACCCCAAATGAATGATGAATCAGCACAAAACATGCAGATACGCCACGCCCCGTTTCGAGCCACTTTCATTTTTGAGGCGTCTTGATCGGACTTCTCTGTCAAAATCTATCGCCATTTGAAGTTTGTATACCTAATATTTACTAAATGAAGTTTCCCCAAACCCCAAACCCCAAACTACTGACGAATCGGCAGAAAACATGCAGATACGCCACGCTCTGTTTCGAGCCACTTTCTTTTTTGAGGCGTCTTGATCGGACTTCTCTGTCGAGATCTATCGCCATTTGAAGTTTGTATACCCTAATATTCACTAAATGAAGTTTCCCCAAACCCCCACTATTGACGAATTGACACAAAACATGCAGATACGCCACGCCCCATTTCGAGCCACTTTCATTTTTGAGGCGTGTTGATCGGACTTCTCTGTCAAAATCTATTGCCATTTGAAGTTTGTATACCCTAATATTCACTAAATGAAGTTTCACCAAACCCCAAACTACTAACGAATCGGCACAAAACATGCAGATACGCCACGCCTCGTGTCGAGCCACTTTGATTTTTGAGGCGTCCTGATCGAACTTCTCTGTCAAAATCTATCGCCATTTGATGTTTGTATACCCTAATAATCACTAAATGAAGTTTCCCCAAACCCCAAACTACTAACGAATCGGCACAAAACATGATGGAAGAGGCCCAAGCCCAAGCCTAAGCCCAAGTTCAGGCCCAACAACTAGGTCCATGTCAAAGAGGATTCAAGAAGAGTGGGACTCTGCTACTGATGGCAGAGAAACTTTTCTCTACATATTCAAAGACCCCTCAGAGGATCACAAGGAGTAAAGCCCAAACCATGGGAGCTGAGCATCAATTAATTTCAATTTATTTATAATTTCAGTAGCGTAGGGTTCATTTAGCACAAGCGGGGGTGTATTTAACAATTTAGTAGAGTAGGGTTCAGTTAGCACAATAGGGGGGTGTATTTAACAATTTAGCTTGTACCTAGGCCTTTTAGGGTAGGAATGTAGCCGTACCTTCTAGAAGCATGCTAAGGGGCTGCATTGACCTTTAGTCAACACCCTAGCAGCCCTCTCTTTTATGTATTCCCCATCCTACCCTTGCTCCTTACTCTCCAAGGCACCATCTCCTATAAATAGGGTGCTTTGAGTCATATTTTTTTAAGATCAATTTATATGAGTAAATGCTGCCAAAATTATGCTAGCTTCTACTCTTTGTCTAGTCTCTCTAGGTTAGACACTTTGATCTTCATCTTCACCTTCCTCCAAGTGATTTGGCCTAACCTATCACTCTCCATACCTTGCATGCACCTACAAGGAACCCGTAGCTCTATATGACCCATATCATCCATAGCTTCCACCACCTTTTTACCTCATATTTCAAGAAGAACAAATGGTCATGAAGAACAATCCATCATTTGGTATTGATCCGGTCGGTCACCGGTAGTCGATGACATCAGCAGCAGATGACCATGTGGACCATTTACATGGTGGCACGTGGTAGAAGATAGCAGGTGAATCAGAAGGGTGATCAGTCATCGGTGTGTTCCCTTAGAGAAGTGTGATCAGTCATCGGTGCAAGGTCATCGGGGAGAAGGGTGATTAACACCTCTTTGTCGAGAAAGACGTCCTCAATTTGAGCAAAGAGCTCACCAATGAAGTCCTCAGAGGGTAAGAGATGTGGGCAATGACAAGGTGGTGAGATGTCCCTTCAGCGCGCTACTCATGTCCTTACGCGCAGAGCCACGTAGGTCGCCCGGGCCGATGACTTAGTCTCTTCGCTGAAACAAGTTAACAGCTTGAGACTGGGGGGCTTGTGTACCGACCAGTCCTCAGACACCGAGAACAGGTAGTAAAGGGCGAACCACGTCAGCTGGGTCCCACAGCATGGGCCAAAGCCACGTGGAGTGGACCCTGCAGGCAGCTTGGATTAGAGGGTGATCAGTCATCGGTGTGTCCAATCAGAGAAGGGTGATCAGTCATCGGTGTGTTCCCTCAGAGTAGGGTGATCAGTCATCGGTGTGTCCCCTCAGAGTAGGGTGATCACTCATCAGTGTGTCCCCTGAAAGAAGGGTGATTAGTCATCAGCATGTTCCCACAGAGAAAGGTGATTAGTCATCAGCATGTTCCCACAGAGAAGGGTGATTAGTCATCAGCGTGACGATCACCAGGAAGGGCTGATGTTTCCTCGTCACTTCGCAGGGTGATCAGTCCTCGGCAACAGAGTGTGACGAGGTGACATCGGTCTTGGGTGATTTGAACAGTGTAGACAGAACAGCTAAGATTGGTTCCCAGTGTGGGCCAATGACCAGTTAAATACCCAGAGGTAGGGAGAGGCCTTAGTCACGAAGAGCCTATGCGGGTAGCAGGGAGAGCACGGTTAGGTGTAGAGTCCTGAGGGGACGAGTACTCACCAGAACTAGGGTTTTCCCAGTGAAGCTACATGCATGGCACGTGAATAGTGAAGACACTCCCAGAACAGGTGGCCCCAGAGACTAGGTGCACAAGGAGGCACCCAGGTGGTCACCCTGTTAAAGTTTGCACTCCAGAGAAGGAAACCTTATGTGCTAGATTACCCTAAGATTGGGTGATAGCGACGCAAGGGTATTCTAGTAAACCCTAAATAAGGCTAGCAGCGCAGTAAACCCTAATTAGGGCTAGTAGTGCAGTAAACCCTAGACTATATAAGGGACAGTAAAATACTTCACAAAGGTACGCAGTTTCTAGACCTAAACACAGAGAAACTCAATACATTGGTGTTGCTTGCCCAATCTTGACTTGAGCGTCGGAGTGCAAACGGCCTCTAGGGCGCCCCCTTTCTCTTTTGCAGGTGCAGATTGTTTCGAAAGAACCAAGCACGTATCAACGTGAGGGAGGAGGCATGTGAGTGTCATGGAGTCAACTGACAGGCGAGTCAACCGGCAAGAACAGGTATCTAGAGCTTTGGTTCTTCAAGAGATAAGTGTTCTCTTCATTTTATTTTTTTGAGTCTTCTTCTTTATTCCATGTTGTTCATCATATCCTTAAATGACTTGCTGTTTTTAATTTCTTTTTAAGTTGGTGTTGTTGTTTTTAAATTTCTATTTGGTATTTTTGGTTCAACTTGATCTTGAACTTCCATTTTCAAACTGTTTTAGGTTCCTTTTGTGTTGGCTGTTCTATTTTTATTTTATTGGAGTCTTATTGATGTTTTTAATCGGTGCAAAGTGTTTGTGGTTGAGTCATTTTGATTTTTGAATCCATACAAGTTTTGTCAAAGTCATGTTCATCCTACAATGTCATAAATTCCAAGTGGTGCCTTTTCTTGTTGATTTGGTTGCTTGATTTTGTTTTGAGTGCAGTTTATATTTCTGGTTTTGAAGCTTTGGTGCCTTTTATATTTTCATATTTGAGTTCATACTTGTGTGTTAGTTCCATACAAGTTCGTTTCCAATCATTTCCATTGTGTTTTTGAAGTTTCTTTACCGTTTTCTAATTCCAAGTTAGGATTTCTCTGTTTTCACTGCTACTGTTTTGGCTGGAATCGTTCCCAGAAATTACATTTGTTGGTAAAAAATTCTGAAATTTTGGATTTGAGTAGTTTGATGTGTTAAGAAAAAGTGAAAAAAATAAGCACATCAAAATACAAAAAAAATGATAAATGAAATACGAACAGAGTGCAAAAATCCTGACTCTGAAAAAATGCTGACGCGGCAGTGATTTCGGAAAAATTATTAAAATTATTTGGCTCACTGTTTTGGTGAAATTCCAACGCCTATATTGAGCTAAAACATTGAAGTTTCTGTGGTTAAAATTTCAAGCTCAAATTTGAAGTATTCTGTCCAGCATAAAATTGGAAAGTTGTGAAAAGTTTTACACAAAAAATTCTGTAGTGTTGTTTTGGTTTTATTCATCTATTCTAGTTCCATTCACTAGGATTCCACTTTGTGTGCTACCTTTTCTTGTGTGCCTTAATTTTTTGCTTGTCAAATTTTATTGAATACTCTTTCAAGTCTTGTCAAATATCAACTCCATTTGCAGTAGTCCTTGATTTTAAATTTGAGTTTTGTTGCTTTAAAACTTGCTTGACCTCTCTTTGGTGGATTTGACCTAAAAAGTGCTTTGGTGAGTGTGGAGCTAAAATTTTGTTTTGGTGAAAGCCATATCACTAAAGAGGAGTTGGATTAAAGATTTAAGGTTGAATAACCTAAGGAGACAAAGCAAGGGACAGCAGCAACCTCATTGAAAAATACACAAATATACACAAAGGAGCTACAAGTGAAGGAGTGCATAGAATAGGACTTTAGATTTTTGTGCATCAAAATTTGTTAACCTAATTTCTTTGTATTTCTTTGAGTTGTAATTTGCAAGGACATTGATTAGTTAGTGGATTAATACGTCTTAGACGGTGAGTGTGTCTTCAAGGTTCCAAAGTGCCAAGAAGCCTCACCTTAGGATTCGACTAGTTTTAAAAGCTTTCTAGATAGCAGTTTTCATTTGTGTTTTATTACTTTACATATTTTTTTCTTGCATAAAAAATTTTGTTTTTATCTTTGATTGTGCTCTAAGTAAATTGCTTAGAGAAAGGTTTGTGAAAGTGTTGTGGGATAGTATCTGGCTAAGAAAAGACTTGGTACTTAAGAGATCCTAGTGATCCACCTCCCTTTCTTGGGAAATTACCTACTTCACTCCACTTATCTTTCTTTTTGAAAATTAATTTTATCACAAACCCTAAACATGTCTACTCATTCTTCAAGTCATAGTGAAAGTGATAGAAAATCCACAAAATCTCTTTTGAAACAATTGGCTAGAGATTTTCAATCACTATCACTAAGACAATTGCAACATGAGGCTAAACTTTTGGAAGATAAAAAAGAAAGAGATGCCCATCTTGCAGTTTTGGAAGACGAGTTGAGGATTGTTAGAGAAAAAGATGAATACATTCGAAAATTAAAAAAATCACATGCATCACATGCATCTAGTTCTAGGTCGAGTGACTCACATGTTGAGGGGAGTTTGAGAGTAAATAATTATTATCAACCTCCACCTAGAAGAACTAAGAGAGAAAGCCACCCAAAAGAGACTAGGGTAGACTTACCTCATTTTTATGGAAAGGAAAATGTTGAAACATACCTAGAATGGGAAATGAAAGTAGAACAACTTTTTGCTTGCCATCATGTTAGTGAGGAAAGGAAAGTACCCTTAGCCACTTTAAGCTTTCAAGGAAACGCTATGTATTGGTGGACAACCCTAGAGAGAGATAGGCGCCTCCACAAGGACCCTTCCATAGAATATTGGAATGACCTTAGGGGAGCCCTGAGACGCCGCCATATCCCTTCATACTATGATAGGGAGTTAATGGACAAGCTCCAAAGACTCCAACAGGAAAACATGAGTGTAGAGGAGTATAGGCAAAAGATGGAGCTCTATATGATGAGAGCCTTTATTAGGGAAGAAGCCACCACCACCATAGCTAGGTTCCTGAGTGGTCTCAATCTTGAGATAAGGGATAAAGTAGAACTTTTGCCCTATAGGGACTTGAATGACTTGATCCAACTTTGTATAAAAGTTGAACAACAAAATTTGAGAAAGGGATCAAGTCACAAGGAGAGTTCTTACTCTAACTCTTATCCCAAGAAAGAGTATAGAAGAGAAAGGGAGGATAGTTTTTCAAAGGATAAATCCAAAGAAAATCCCAAGAGTGTAGGAAAAGATGTGTCTACCTCACAACCCCGCAGTAGAGACATGGAGTGCTTCAAGTGTCTTGGTAGAGGCCATATAGCATCCCAGTGCCCAAATAGGAGAACCATGATCTTAAGAGGGAGGGATGAGTATAGCAGCCAAGATGAAGAGTCTAGTGGGGAAGAAGAGAAGGAAAGTAGTGAGGGGGCATATCCTTGTGAGGGAGAATTAATGATGATTAGAAGAACCCTCAACAATCAACCCAGTGTGAACCATGAAACACAGAGAGAGAACATCTTTCATACTAGATGTAAAGTTTCAGAAAACATTTGTTCTCTCATTATGGATAGTGGCTCTTGCTGCAATTGTTGTAGCACTAGGATGGTTGAAAAGCTTAATCTACAATTAATACCTCATCCAAAACCTTACAAACTTCAGTGGATAAATGAAGATGGGGAATTAACTATAGATAAGCGGGTAAAAATCAGTCTTTCTGTGGGGAACTATAAAGATGAGATTTTATGTGATGTAGTACCCATGGAAGCCTGCCACATCTTATTGGGAAGACCATGGCAATTTGACAAGAAAACCATCCATAATGGTCTTACCAACGAGATAAATTTTACCCATAGGGAGAAAAAGTTTGTACTCTATCCTTTAACACCTTCACAAGTGGTAAAGGACTGAGTAGAAATGAAAATAAAGAGAGAAAATGAGAAAGACAAAAGAGAAAGAGAGGATAATGAAAGGAAAGATAGAGAAGAGAAAGAAAAGAGAGAAAAAGTGATGATAGAAAAGGAAAGTACAAAAAATCCTTTGTTTGGAGTAGAACCAGACATTGACTTAAATTCTTTTTTCATAGAAAACCCTTATGAGAATATGCTTGAAGAAAAATCTGTTTCTGAAGCTGAACCAGATATAGATATAAACCTTTCCTCCACAGAAAAGCCAAGTGAGGGGTTGTTTGAAAAAGAAGAAGTGGAATCTAGAAAGAATGAAGAGTATCTTACAACACCTCCTACAAGCATAGTGGCAAAAGAACCCTTAAAGGGGGATTGCAATACTTTGAACTCTTCTTTTCCTTTGAATCATGATGCTTACTCTTATTCTCAAAAAACACAAAAATAACACTTTGTGATGTTGTTGCTTATCTTGGGCAATGAACAACAGAAAGGAAGGAAAAATATTTTTGAAAAGGGCCCTATTTCTTTCAAACAAAACTTTTATAAAAATAGCAAAGGGCCTTATTTCCTTACTATTTTATTTGAATACACTAGTCTTAATTTTCTTATCTCACTTTTCTTTAATGTTTACTATAGGTTAATATTTGATCCTGGAGGATGAGCATAGTTTTCAAAGCAAGAATAAGGCTACTGTTTGAGATCAACCCTGTAGATCTGAGGACAGATCCTCTCAAGAAGGAGGGGATGATGGAAGAGGCCCAAGCCCAAGCCTAAGTCCAAGCTCAGGCCCAACAACTAGGTCCATGGCAAAGAGGATTCAAGAAGAGTGGGACTCTGCTACTGATGGCAGAGAAACTTTTCTCTACATATTCAAAGACCCCTCAGAGGACCACAAGGAGTAAAGCCCAAGCCATGGGCGTTGAGCATCAATTAATTTCAATTTATTTATAATTTCAGTAGCGTAGGGTTCATTTAACACAATAGGGAGGGTGTATTTAACAATTTAGCTTGTACCTAGGCCTTTTAGGGTAGGAATGTAGCCCTACCTTCTAGAAGCATGCTAAGGGGCTGCATTGACCTTTAGTCAACACCCTAGCAGCCCCCTCTTTTATGTATTCCCCATCCCACCCTTGATCCTTACTCTCCAAGGCACCATCTCCTATAAATAGGGTGCTTTGGCTCATATTTTTTTAAGATCAATTTATATGAGTAAATGCAGCCAAAATTATGCTAGCTTCTACTCTTTGTTTAGTCTCTCTAGGTTAGACACTTTGATCTTCATCTTCACCTTCCTCCAAGTGATTTGGCCTAACCTATCACTCTCCATACCTTTCATGCACCTACAAGGAACCTGTAGCTCTATTTGACCCATCCTTGACCCATATCATCCATAGCTTCCACCACATTTTTACCTCATATTTCAAGAAGAACAAATGGTCAAGAAGAACAATCCATCAAAACATGCAGATATGCCACGCCCCGTTTTGAGCCACTTTCATTTTTGAGGCGTCTTGGTCGTGCTTCTCTGTCAAAATCTATCACCATTTGAAATTTGTATACCCTCATATTCACTAAATGAAGTTTTCCCAAACCCCAAACTACTGACGAATCGGTACCAAACATGCAGATACCCCAAACCCCGTTTCGAGCCACTTTCATTTTTGAGGTGTCTTGATCGGACTTCTCTGTCAAAATCTATCGCCATTTGAAGTTTGTATACCCTGATATTCACTAAATGAAGTTTCCCCAAACCTCAAACTACTGCGAATCCACACAAAACATGCAGATACGCCACGCCACGTTTCGAGCCACCTTCATTTTTAGGCGTTTTGATCGGACTTCTCTGTCAAAATCTATCACCATTTGAAGTTTGTATGCCCTAATATTCACTAAATGAAGTTTCCCCAAACCCAAACTACTGACCAATCGGCACAACACATGCAGATACACCACGCCCCGTTTGGAGCCACTTTCATTTTTTAGGCGTCTTGATCGGAGTTCTCTGTCAAAATCTATCACCATTTGAAGTTTGTATGCCCTAATATTCACTAAATGAAGTTTCCCCAAACCCCAAACTACTGACGAATAGACACAAAACGTGCAGATACGCCACGCCCCGTTTCGAGCCACTTTCATTTTTGAGGCGTCTTGGTGGACTTCTCTTTTAAAATATGTCGCCATTTAAAGTTTGTATACCCTAATATTCACCAAATGAAGTTTCCCCAAACTACTAACGAATCGGCACAAAACATGCAGATACGCCACACCCCGTTTCGAGCAGCTTTCATTTTTGAGACGTCTTGATCGGACTTCTCTGTCAAAATCTATCGCCATTTGAAGTTTGTATGCCCTAATATTAATTAAATGAAGTCTCCCAAAACCCCAGACTACTGACGAATCGGCACAACACATGCATATACGCCACGCCCCGATTCGAGCCACTTTCATTTTTGAGGCGTCTTGATCGGACTTCTCTATCAAAATCTATCGCCATTTGAAGTTTGTATACCCTGATATTTACTAAATGAATTTTCCCCAAACCCCAAACTACTGACGAATCGGCACAAAACATGCAGATACGCCACACATCGTTTCGAGCCACTTTCATTTTTGAAGCGTCTTGATCGGACTTCTCTGTCAAAATCTATCGCCATTTCAAGTTTCTATACCATAATATTCACTAAATGAAGCTTCCCCAAACCCCAAACTACTGACGAATCGGCACAAAACATGCAGATACGCCACACCCCGTTTCGAGCCACTTTCATTTTTCAGGCGTCTTGATCGGACTTCTCTGTCAAAATCTATCGCCATTTGAAGTTTGAATACCCTAATATTCACTAAATGAAGTTTCCCAACACCCCAAACAATTGACGTTTCGGCAAAAAACATGCAGAGACGCCACGCCCCGTTTCGAGCCACTTTCATTTTTGAGGCGTCTTGATCGGACTTCTCTGTAAAAATCTATCACCATTTGAAGTTTCTATACCCTAATATTCACTAAATGAAGTTTCCCCAAACCCCAAACAACTGATGAATCGGCACAAAATATGCAGATACACCACGCCCCGTTTCGAGCCACTGTCATTTTTTAGGCGTCTTGATCGGACTTCTCTGTCAAAATCTATCGCCATTTGATGTTTGAATACCCTGATATTCACTAAATGGGGTTTCCCCAAACCCCAAACTACTGACGAATCGGCACAAAAAGTACATATTTGCCACGCCCCGTTTCGAGCCACTTTCATTTTTTAGGCGTCTTAATCAGACTTCTCTGCCCAAATCTATCGGCATTTGAAGTTTCTATACCCTAATATTCACTAAAAGAAGTTTCCCGAAACCCCAAACTACTGACGAATCGGCAGGAAACATGCAGATACGCCACCCCCCGTTTCGAGCCACTTTCATTTTTTAGGCGTCTTGATCGGACTTCTCTGTCAAAATCTATCGCCATTTGAAGTTTCTATACCCGAACATTCACTAAATAAAGTTTCCCCAAACGCAAACTACTGACGAATAGGTACAAAACATGCAGATACGCCACTCCCCATTTCGAGCCACCTTCATTTTTTAGGCGTTTTGATCGGACTTCTCTCTCAAAATCTATCACCATTTGAAGTTTGTATGCCCAAATATTCACTAAATAAAGTTTCCCCAAACCCCAAACTACTAACGAATCGGCACAAAACATGCAGATACGCGACGCCCCGTTTCGAGCCACTTTCATTTTTGAGGCGTCTTGATCGGACTTCTCTGTCAACAGCTATCGCCATTTGAAGTTTGTATACCCTAATAATCACTAAATGTAGTTTCCCCAAACCCCAAACTACTGACGACTCGGCACAAAACATACAGATACGCCACGCTTCGTTTCGAGCCACTTTCATTTTTTATGGGTCTTGATCGGATTTCTCTGTCAAAATCTATCGCCATTTGAAGTTTGTATACGCTAATATTAACTAATTGAAGTTTCCCCAAACCCCAAACTACTGACGAATCGGCACAAAACATCCAGATACGCCACGCCCCGTTTCGAGCCACTTTCATTTTTGAGGCGTCTTGATCCGACTTCTGATGGCATTTTCATGTGTTCTTCTTGAATCAAAGTAGAAATAGATGGAGCGGAAGCAATGGATGAGTGAAACAAGACCCTCCTAGGAGTTGTGTTGGTCTTGAAGGTGCATGATGAGTATGGGTTGAGTGGTTCGGCCAGCTCAAGGGAGAAGGTGAAAGGATTGAAGTTTATAGCCTAGATTTCTAGGAGGAGTAAAGCTTGTGCACAAAAATGGCAGCATAACATTACTCAAATAAACTTGAAAATACATGAGGTAGGCCTCCTTATTTATAGATTTAGGAGCCTTGGTGAGCAAGCTTAAAGGGTAGGGATGGAAATACAAAAAGTGGGGGCTGCTAGGGTATTGACTTTAGTCAAACCACACCATCATCCTAATATTCTAGAAGATAGGTCAAAAATGCAACATTTAATAGTACACCCCTCCTTCTTTTGCTAAAGGCACCTATTTGCTAGCACACCCCTCCTTCTATTGCTAAGGGCACCTTTTTTATAGCACACCCCTAAGTGAGCAAGTTTTGCTTTCTACACTACACTAATCTACTAAGCTACCCCTAATGGGCCTCCAAGTAGCATGTACAAGGTCTTCTCCCTCCCATCCGTTGCTTGACTTGTTTGGGCGTGAATGTGCTTGGCCATGGACCTTGTGAGAGGTCCTAGACGGTCTAGGCTCCCTCCTAGACGCTCCTCATGTAGCTCCCCCTTGTCTTGTGTTAGACGCTCTCCATGTGGTTCTAGACGGTCTAGTCTTGGCCCTTGGCTTTCATGGTGGGGTGAGCTTGGCCTCTCTCTATCATCCCCTCCCCCTTGGAAAGGATTTGTCCTCAAATCCAAGTCGTCATTGGTACCTACAAATGGAGATAGGTCAATTACATTAAATGTGTCATGCACTCCATATTCAAGAGGTAGGTCCAACTTGTATGCATTGTTGTTGACTCTCTTGAGGACTTGAAAGGGTCCATCTTTTTTGGGCACCAACAAGACAGGTACAGCACAAGGGCTTAGGCTCTTTTGAACCCAACCCTTCTCCAACAAGTCTTGAACTTGTGACTCTATCTCCTTAGTCTCCTCGGGGTTAGTTCTATAGGCGGGCCTATTTGGTAGGCTTGCCCCCGGAATCAAGTCAATTTGGTGTTCTATACCTCTAATGGGAGGGAGTCCATTGGGTCCCTCATTAGAGAATACATCATCAAATTCACTTAAAAGTTTTTCTACTTTAGGAGGTAGACTCATAAGTTCACTACTTGTGACAGTGCATCCAAGTGTTCCTTTACAAAAGACAAGGCTTGGTTGTTCAACAAGAAGCAAATTTTCTAAGATGTTTTCAAAAAGCTTCTCTTGTTGAGCAACCTTGGGAGAAGGAACACTCTTCTCTCCCTCCTTCCTATCCCTAAGGACTTTTTTCTTTTCAAGCTCTCTTTTCTTTTTCTTTTCCTCATCCCTCTTTTCTTTCATTTGTATTTGGTCTTTCACCACTTGGGAATGTGGTAAAGGACTAAGTACAAACTTTTTATGCTTATGGGTGAAGGAAATCTCATTAGTAAGACCATCATGCAAGGTTTTTTTATCAAATTGCCATGGTCTTCCTAAGAGTATATGGCAAGCTTCCATAGGCACTACATCACATAAAACCTTGTCTTTGTAGTTCCCTATGGAAAACTTGATTTCCACTTGCTTATCTACACTTAGTTCCCCATTCTCATTTATCCATTGCAACTTGTATGGCTTAGGATGAGGAACTACTTGTAGATTGAGCTTTTCAATCATTCTAGAGCTACAACAATTGCAGCTTGATCCACTATCCACAATGAGAGAACATATATTTTCTAAAACTTTACATCTTGTGTGAAAGATGTTCTCTCTTTGTGTCTCCATAGATGCACTAGGATGATTGTTGAGGGTTCTCCTAATCATTAGCAATTCTCCCTCTAATGGATCTACCCTCTCATCCTCTCCCCCTTCCTCTCTTTCACTTGGCTCATCCTCGCCACTAGTGTATTCATCGACACCTTTCAAAAACAAAGTCCTTTGGTTTGGGCATTGTGCTTGCACATGCCCTCTTCCATGGCACTTAAAGCACTTAACGTCCCTAGCTCGGATGGGTGGGGTGGAGGCATCTTTGGCTAAGGGTTTGGTAGTTTCCCTAGGTTTTTCTTTTGATGTACTACCCTCCCTTCTATATTCTCTCTTGGGATAGAGGTTAGAGTAGGATCCAACCTTTAGACTTGAAGTTTTGCGCAAATTTTGTTGCTCAACTTTAATGCAAAGTTGGACCAAGTCATTCAAGTCTTGGTATGGAAGGAGTTCTACTCTATCCCTTATCTCAAGCGAGAGGCCACTAAGGAACCTAGCTATGGTGATATGCTCCTCTTCTCTAATGGAGGCTCTCATCATGTAGAGCTCCATTTTTTGTCTATACTCCTCAACACTCATATTGTTTTGCCTGAGTCTTTGGAGCTTGTCCATCAACTCCCTATGGTAGTATGAGGGTATGTGGCGACGTCTTAGGGCTCCCCTAAGGTCATTCCAATATTCAATTGGAGGTTCCCTATGAAGACGTCTTTCTCTTTCGAGAGAGGTCCACCAATACATGGCGTTCCCTTGGAAGCTAAGGGTGGCTAGAGGTACCTTGCGTTCTTCACTCACCCTATGGCAAGCAAAGAGTTGCTCTACTTTCATCTCCCAATCTAGGTAGGTTTCTACACTCTCCTTACCATGGAAATGAGGTAGGTCTACTCTAACCTCCCTTGGGCCCTCTTGCTCCCTTTGCCTATTTCTTCTAGGGGGTGGTTGGTAGTAGTCATACATTCTAAGGCTTCCCTCCCCTAGAGACTCTTGGACTTGTGAATGAGATGCATGAGTTTGAGATTTTTTTGATTTTTGTGACTTCTCTTCTTGGGCTTTAGTCAACTCATTAATTTTAGACTCATTCTCCAATTGTCTAAAAGAAATCATTTGCACGGCTTGTGAAACTTCTTCCAAAAGAGTTTTCATAGATTTTAATTCATTTTCAATAGACTTTGGCGAATGAGAAGAAGAATACATGACTAAAGCTTTGTGTGTAGAAGTATTTTACCTTGAGAAAATTTAGGAAAGTCAAAGAAGGTAGTCTTCCAGGTAAGGGAGGTGAGTCTCAAAGGACTACTTAAATACCAAGCCTTGCCTTAGCCAAAGACTATTCCTCAATGTCTTCACACAAAGTTTTCTCTTAGTAAACCACTTAAAACACAATTAAGTTGAAGAAATCCTTTTTGATGCAAGAAAACAATGCAAACTAGCTAATTAACCAAGCAAAGAATTAACAAACTTAAACAAGGCAAGACAATTAGCAAACGTAATTAATTAAGCAAGGAAAACAATTAAAAACAATTAACACATGCTAAACCAATTAAAGTCTATACTAGTCGGCCCTAGGTGAGGCTTCTTGGACACTTGGAGCCCTTGAAGACACACTCACCGTCTAATCACGTAATTAAAGAAGTAATTAAAAAGGTTAAGTTGCAAAGAAGATTAAGAAAACCCCCTTTTGTTGATCCTTGTTTTGCTATTGGCACTCCCTTGGTTGTCTTTTTCTTTGTTGGGCCCTCCAAGTGTTTGTGGTGTTTTTTTTTTTTGGGTAATATTTGTTTGCTGCCCTTGCTTTGGCTCCTCTTAGAATTAGGAAATTAATTCTCCAATCCAGCACCTATCACACAAGCTAGACCTCACTCAAGTTAAATTTCTACTCAAATAGGCACCAATTGAGAAACAATTCCAGCACCAAATTTAGAGGCCAAAGGATTAAAGCAAGAAACAAATTAATTGCAAAAAATAGGACCACACAAATGGAGTTATAATGTGACACAACTAGGAAGAGTTGCAATAAAATGTGACAAGCAAATAAAAGGTACACAAATAAAGTGGGCACACAAAAGGAATCCTAGAATGGTACTAGAATTGATTTGAAAAACCAAAACAGCACTACTGAAAAAGTTTCCCTGGCACAAAAAGCGTCACTTAAAACGTGTGTACTGAGCTGGATATTCTGACTTTGCTTTTGAAATTTGAGACACAATTAGGTCAAGATCTTAACAAACTTTTGGAGTTGGTTTCACGCCAAACGCATGCACCAATTAATTTTGATAAATTTTTTACTACCAGTGCTCATTTTCCGCCAGCTGGAACAACAGATTGCACACTTTTTTTGGTATGATTTATCATTTTTTTTCTATTTGTTTTTTTTTGACCTGATTCTTTTTGTATTCTTTTGCTAAGATCTCAAGTGACTCAAATCCAAAGGCTCATAAATTTCTTGTGACGTATTTAATTTTAACACATAAAAACAGCCATGCCAGTTGCAGTGAAAACAGGGGATCCTAAAGCTGGAACCAAAAACAGCAAAGAAAATTTTTCAAGAACACAATGGAGTGAAGATATAGGAATTTGCGTGGATCTAACACCCAAATATGAACTCAAACTAAAAGAAAAATGCACCAAAAGATCATCCAAAATAGCAAAATAAAAACTGGACCCAAAATAAAGCAAGAAACCAAATCATCAAGAACAAGTACCACTAAGATTTTGATGAAAAATTTGGAAACACATGACTTAGACAAAACATATGGATTCATAAAATAAAAAGACTCAAAGCATCATATGACCCAAAAGAAAATAAAAACAAGCAAGACTCAAATACCTAAAAATAAAAACAGCAACACAAAGGTGTATGGAATCCTACCAAAAATTGCACAAAGATTGCTCAAGAACAATTGAACAAGATGCACCAATTGGAATTTCCAAACAGCACACCAATGCAAATTAAAAATTAAAAAAACAGCAAGACAAGTATGGAAAACAAAGATGAACAACAAGGATTAAAGAAGAACTCAAAATGAAAAAGGACCAAGAACTACTCATCTTTGAAGAACCCCATGCTCATGATACCAAATGATGGCATTTTCATGTGTTCTTCTTGAATCAAAGTAGAAATAGATGGAGCGGAAGCAATGGATGAGTGAAACAAGACCCTCCTAGGAGTTGTGTTGGTCTTGAAGGTGCATGATGAGTATGGGTTGAGTGGTTCGGCCAGCTCAAGGGAGAAGGTGAAAGGATTGAAGTTTATAGCCTAGATTTCTAGGAGGAGTAAAGCTTGTGCACAAAAATGGCAGCATAACATTACTCAAATAAACTTGAAAATACATGAGGTAGGCCTCCTTATTTATAGATTTAGGAGCCTTGGTGAGCAAGCTTAAAGGGTAGGGATGGAAATACAAAAAGTGGGGGCTGCTAGGGTATTGACTTTAGTCAAACCACACCATCATCCTAATATTCTAGAAGATAGGTCAAAAATGCAACATTTAATAGTACACCCCTCCTTCTTTTTCTAAAGGCACCTATTTGCTAGCACACCCCTCCTTCTATTGCTAAGGGCACCTTTTTTATAGCACACCCCTAAGTAAGCAAGTTTTGCTTTCTACACTACACTAATCTACTAAGCTACCCCTAATGGGCCTCCAAGTAGCATGTACAAGGTCTTCTCCCTCCCATCCGTTGCTTGACTTGTTTGGGCATGAATGTGCTTGGCCATGGACCTTGTGAGAGGTCCTAGACGGTCTAGGCTCCCTCCTAGACGCTCCTCATGTAGCTCCCCCTTGTCTTGTGTTAGACGCTCTCCATGTGGTTCTAGACAGTCTAGTCTTGGCCCTTGGCTTTCATGGTGGGGTGAGCTTGGCCTCTCTCCATCAACTTCTCTGTCAAAATCTATCGCGATTTGAAGTTTGTATACCTTAATATTTAAATGAAGTTTCCCCAAACCCTAAACTACTGACGAATTGGCACAAAACATGCAGATACGCAATGCCCCATTTCGAGCCACTTTCATTTTTAAGGCATCTTGATCGGACTTCTCTATCAAAATCTACCTCCATTTGAAGTTTGTATACCCTAATATTCACTAAATGAAGTTTCCCCAAACCCCAAAACTACTGACGAATCGGCACAAAACATGCAGATACGCCAGCCCCGTTTCGAGCCACTTTCATTTTTGAGGCATATTGATCGGACTTCTCTGTCAAAATCTATCGCCATTTGAAGTTTGTATACCCTGATATTCACTTAATGAAGTTTCCCCAAACCTCAAACTACTGCGAATCCACACAAAACATGCAGATACGCTATGCCCCGTTTCGAGCGACTTTTATTTTTGAGGCGTCTTGATCAGACTTCTCTGTCAAAATCTATTGCCATTTGAAGTTTGTATACCCCAATATTCACTAAATGAAGTTTCCCAAAAGCCCAACCTACTGACGAATCGGCATTAAACATACAGATACGCCATGCCCCGTTTTGAGCCACTTTCATTTTTGAGGCGTCTTGATCGGACTTCTCTGTCAAAATCTATCGCCATTTGAAGTTTGTATACCCCAATATTCACTAAATGAAGTTTCCCGAAACCCCAAACTACTGACGAATCAGCACAAAACATGCAGATACGCAATGCCCCATTTCGAGCCACTTTCATTTTTTAGGCATCTTGATCGGACTTCTCTGTCCAAATCTATCGCCATTTGAAGTTTGTATACCCTAATATTCAGTAAATGATGTTTCCCCAAACCCCAAACTACTGACGAATCGGCACAAAACATGCAGATACGCCACGGCCTGTTTCAAGGAACTTTCATTTTTTAGGCGTCTTGATCGGACTTCTCTGTCAACATCTGTCACCATTTGAAGTTTGTATACCCTAATATTCACTAAATGAAGTTTCCCCAAACCTCAAAGTACTGACGAATGGGCACAAAATATGGAGATACAACACGCCCCGTTTCGAGCGACTTTAATTTTTCAGGCGTCTTGATCGGACTTCTCTGTCAAAATCTATCGCCATTTGAAGTTTGTATACCCTAATATTCACTAAATGAAATTTCCCGAAATCCCAAACTACTGACGAATCGGAACAAAACATGCAGATACGCCACGCCCAGTTTCGAGCCACTTTCCCTTTTGAGGCGTCTTGATCGGACTTCTCGGGCAAAATCTATCGCCATTTGAAGTTTGTATACCGTAATATTTACTAAATGAAGTTTCCCAAAACCCCAAACTACGGACGAATCGGCACAAAACATGCAGATACGCCACGCCTCGTTTCAAGGCACTTTCATTTTTAGGCGTCTTGATTAAACTTTTCTGTCAAAATCTATCGCCATTTGAAGTTTGTATACCCTAATATTCACTAAATGAAGTTTCCCCAAACCCAAAATTACTGACGAATCGAAACAAAACATTTAGATACGCCACGCCTCGTTTCGAGCCACTTTCATTTTTTAGGAATCTTGATCGGACTTCTCTGTCAAAATATATCGCCATTTGAAGTTTGTATAGCCTAATATTCATTAAATGAAGTTCTCCCAAACCCCAAACTACTGACGAATCGGCACAAAACATGCAGAAACGCCACGCCCCGTTTCAAGCCACTTTCATTTTTGAGGCGTCTTGATCGGACTTCTTTGTCAAAATCTATCTCCATTTGAGGTTTGTATATTCAATAAACTAATTTCCCCAAACCCCAAACTACTGACGAATCGACAAAAAACATGCAGATACGCCACACCCCGTTTCGAGCCACTTTCATTTTTTAGGCGTCTTAATCAGACTTCTTTGTCAAAATCTATCGCCATTTGAAGTTTGTATACCCTAATATTCACTAAATGAAGTTTCCCCATACCCCAAACTACTGACGAATCGGAAAAAAACATGCAGATATGCCACGCCCCGTTTCGAGCCCATTTCATTTTTTAGGCATTTTGATCGTACTTCTCTGTCAAAATCTATCGCCATTTGAAGTTTGCATACCTTAATATTTAATAAATGAAGTTTCCCCAAACCCCAAACTACTGACAAATCAGCACAAAACATGCAGATACGCCACGCCCCGTTTCTAGCCACTTTCATTTTTTAGGCGTGTTGATCGAACTTTTCTGTCAAAATCTATCGCCATTTGAATTTTGTATACCCTAATATTCAGTAAATGAAGTTTCCCCAAACCCCAAACTACTGACGACTCGGCACAAAAAATGCAGATACGCCACGCCCGGTTTCGAGCCACTTTCATTTTTGATGGGTCTCGATCGGACTTCTCTGTCAAAATCTATCGCCAATTGAGGTTTGTATACCCTAATATTCACTAAATGAAGTTTCCCCAAACCCCAAACTACTGACGAAGCGGCACAAAACTTGCAAATACACCACGCCCCGTTTCGAGCCACTTTCATTTTTTAGGCGTCTTGATCGGACTTCTCTGTCAAAATCTATCGCGATTTGATGTTTGTATACCCTAATATTCACTAAATGAAGTTTCCCCAAACCCCAAACTACTGACGAATCCGCACAAAACATGCAGATACGCCACGCCCCGTTTCGAGCCACTTTCATTTTTGAGGCGTCTTGATCCGACTTCTCTGTCAAAATCTATCGCCATTTAAGGTTTGTATACCCTCATATTCACTAAATGAAGTTTCCCCAACACCCTAAACTACTGACGAATCGGCACAAAACATGCAGATACGTCACGCCCCGTTTCGAGCCACTTTCATTTTCTAGGCGTCTTGATCGGACATCTCTGTCAAAATCTATCGCGATTTGAAGTTTGTATACCCTAATATTTACTAAATGAAGTTTCTCCAAACCCCAAACTACCGACCAATCGGCAAGAAATATCCAGATACGCCACGCCCCGTTTCGAGCCACTTTCATTTTTTAGGCGTCTTGATCGGACTTCTCAGTCAAAATCTATCGCCATTTGAAGTTTTTATACCCTAATATTCAGTAAATGAAGTTTCCCCATACCCTAAACTACTGACGAATCGGCACAAAACATGCAGATACGCCATGCCCCGTTTCGAGCCACTTTCTTTTTTTAGGCGTCTTGATCGGACTTCTCTGTCAAAATCTATCACCAATTGAGGTTTGTATACCCTAATATTCACTAAATGAAGTTTCCCCAAACCCCAAACTACTGACGAAGCGTCACAAAACTTGCAGATACGCCACGCTTCGTTTCGAGCCACTTTCATTTTTTAGGCGTCTTGATCGGACTTCTCTGTCAAAATCTATCGCCATTTGAAGTTTGTATACCCTAATATTCAGTAAATGAAGTTTCCCCAAACCCCAAACTACTGACGAATCGCCACAAAACATACTGATATGCCACGCCCCGTTTCGAGCCACTTTCATTTTTGAGGCGTCTTGATCGGACTTCTTTGTCAAAATCTATTACCATTTGAGGTTTGTATACCCTAATATTCACTAAATGAAGTTTCCCCAAACCCAAAACTACTGACGAATCCGCACAAAAAATGCAGATACGCCACGCCCCGTTTCGAGCCACTTTCATTTTTGAGGGCTCTCGATCGGACTTCTTTGTCAAAATCTATCGCCATGTGAAGTTTGTATACCTTAATATTCAGTAAATGAAGTTTGCTCAAACCCTAAACCACTGACGAATCAGCACAAAACATGCAGATACGCCACGCCCCGTTTCGAGCCACTTTCATTGTTTAGGGGTCTCGATCGGACTTCTCTTTCAAAATCTATCACCATGTGAAGTTTGTATACCCTAATATTCAGTAAGTGAAGTTTGCCCAAACCCTAAACCACTGACGAATCCGCACAAAACATGCAGATTCGCCACGCCCCGTTTCTAGCCACTTTTATTTTTGAGGCGTCTTGATAGGACTTCTCTGTAAAAATCTATTGCCATTTGAAGTTTGTATACCCTAATATTCACTAAATGAAGTTTCCCCAAACACCAAACTACTGACGAATCGACACAAAACATGCAGATACGCCACGCCCCGTTTCGAGCCACTTTCATTTTTGAGGCGTCTTGATCGGACTTCTCTGTCAAAATCTATCGCCAATTAAGGTTTGTATACCCCCATATTCACTAAATGAAGTTTCCCCAAACCCCAAACTACTGACGAATCGGCACAAAACATGCAGATACGTCACGCCACATTTCGAGCCACTTTCATTTTTTGGGCATCTTGATCGGACTTCTCTGTCAAAATCTATCGCGATTTGTAGTTTGTATACCCTAATATTCACTAAATGAAGTTTCTCCAAATCCCAAACTACCGACTAATCGGCACAAAATATGCAGATACGCCACGCCCCGTTTCGAGCCACTTTCATTTTTTAGGCGTCTTGATCGGACTTCTCAGTCAAAATCTATCGCCATTTGAAGTTTGTATACCCTAATATTCAGTAAATGAAGTTTCCCCAAACCCCAAACTACTGTCGAATCGGCACAAAACATGCAGATACGCCACGCCCCGTTTCGAGCCACTTTTATTTTTGTGGCGTGTTGATCGGACTTCTCTGTCAAAATCAATCGCGATTAGAAGTTTCTATACCCTAATATTCACTAAATGAAGTTTCCCCAAACCAAAAACTACTGACGAATCCGCACAAAAAATGCAGATACGCCACGCCCCGTTTCGAGCCACTTTCATTTTTCAGGGGTCTCGATCGGACTTCTCTGTCAAAATCTATCGCCATGTGAAGTTTGTATACCCTAATATTCAGTAAATGAAGTTTGCTCAAACCCTAAACCACTGACGAATCCGCACAAAACATGCAGATACGCCACGCCCCGTTTCTAGCCACTTTTATTTTTGAGGCGTCTTGATAGGACTTCTCTGTAAAAATCTATCGCCATTTGAAGTTTGTATACCCTAATATTCACTAAATGAAGTTTCCCCAAACTCCAAACTACTGACGAATCGACACAAAACATGCAGATACGCCACGCCCCGTTTCGAGCCACTTTCATTTTTGAGGCGTCTTGATCGGACTTCTCTGTCAAAATCTATCGCCAATTAAGGTTTGTATACCCTCATATTCACTAAATGAAGTTTCCCCAAACCCCAAACTACTGACGAATCGGCACAAACATGTAGATACGTCACGCCCCGTTTCGAGCCACTTTCATTTTTTCGGCATCTTGATCGGACTTCTCATTCAAAATCTATCGCGATTTGAAGTTTGTATACCCTAATATTCACTAAATGAAGTTTCTCCAAATCCCAAACTACCGACCAATCGGCACAAAATATGCAGATACGCCACGCCCCATTTCGAGCCACTTTCATTTTTGAGGCGTCTTGATCGGACATCTCAGTCAAAATCTATCGCCATTTGAAGTTTGTATACCCTAATATTCAGTAACTGAAGTTTCCCCAAACCCTAAACTACTGACTAATCGGCACAAAACATGCAGATACGCCACGCCCCATTTCGAGCCACTTTCATTTTTTAGGCGTCCTTCTCGGACTTCTCTGTCAAAATCTATCGCAAATTCAGGTTTATATACCCTAATATTCATTAAATGAAGTTTCCCCAAACCCCAAACTACTGACGAATCGGCACAAAACATGCAGATACGCCACGCCCTGTTTCGAGCCACTTTCATTTTTGAGGCGTCTTGATCGGACTTCTCTGTCAAAATCTATCGCCATTTCAAGTTTGTATACCCTAATATTCAGTAAATGAAGTTTCCCAACACCCCAAACTACTGACGAATCGGCACAAAACATGCAGATACGCCATGCCCCGTTTCGAGCCACTTTTGTTTTTGAGGCGTCTTGATCTGATTTCTTTGTCAAAATCTATCGTAATTTCAAGTTTGTATACCCTAATATTCACTAAATGAAGTTTCCCCAAACCCCAAACTACTGACGAATCCGCACAAAAGATGCAGATACGCCACGCCCCGTTTCGAGCCAGTTTCGTTTTTGAGGGGTCTTGATCGAACTTCTCAGTCAAAATCTATCGCCATTTCAAGTTTGTATACCCTAATATTCTGTAAATGAAGTTTCCCCAAACCCTAAACTACTGACGAATCCGCACAAAACATGCAGATACGCCATGCCCCGTTTCTAGCCACTTTTATTTTTTAGGCGTCTGGATAGGACTTCTCTGTCAAAATCTATCGCCATTTGAAGTTTGTATACTCTAATATTCACGAAATAAAGTTTCCCCAAACCCCAAACTACTGACGAATCGGCACAAAACATGCAGATACGCCACGCCCCGTTTCGAGCCACTTTTATTTTGGAGGCGTCTTGATCGGACTTCTCTGTCAAAATCAATCGCGATTTGAAGTTTGTATACCCTAATATTCACTAAACGAAGTTTCCCCAAACCCCAAACTACTGAAGAATCCGCACAAAACATGCAGATACGCCACGCCTCGTTTCGAGCAAGTTTCATTTTTGAGGGGTCTTGATTAGACTTCTCTGTCAAAATCTATCGCCATTTGAAGTTTGTATACTCTAATATTCTGTAAATGAAGTTTCCCCAAACCTTAAACTACTGACGAATCCGCACAAAACATGCAGATATGCCACGTCCCGTTTCTAGCCACTTTTATTTTTTAGGCGTCTTGATAGGACTTCTCTATCAAAATCTATCGCCATTTGAAGTTTGTATACCCTAATATTCACTAATTGAAGTTCTCCAAAACCCCAAACTACTAACGAATCGGCACAAAACATGCAGATACGCCACGCCCCGTTTCTAGCCACTTTCATTTTTGAGGCGTCTTGATCGGACTTCTCTGTCAAAATCTATTACCATTTGAGGTTTGTATACCCTAATATTCACTAAATGAAGTTTCCCCAAACCCCAAACTACTGACGAATCGGCACAAAACATGCAGATACGCCAGCCCCGTTTCGAGCCACTTTCATTTTTGAGGCATATTGATCGGACTTCTCTGTCAAAATCTATCGCCATTTGAAGTTTGTATACCCTGATATTCACTTAATGAAGTTTCCCCAAACCTCAAACTACTGCGAATCCACACAAAACATGCAGATACGCTACGCCCCGTTTCGAGCGACTTTTATTTTTGAGGCGTCTTGATCAGACTTCTCTGTCAAAATCTATCGCCATTTGAAGTTTGTATACCCCAATATTCACTAAATGAAGTTTCCCAAAAGCCCAACCTACTGACGAATCGGCATTAAACATACAGATACGCCATGCCCCGTTTTGAGCCACTTTCATTTTTGAGGCGTCTTGATCGGACTTCTCTGTCAAAATCTATCGCCATTTGAAGTTTGTATACCCCAATATTCACTAAATGAAGTTTCCCGAAACCTCAAACTACTGACGAATCAGCACAAAACATGCAGATACGCAATGCCCCATTTCGAGCCACTTTCATTTTTTAGGCATCTTGATCGGACTTCTCTGTCCAAATCTATCGCCATTTGAAGTTTGTATACCTTAATATTCAGTAAATGATGTTTCCCCAAACCCCAAACTACTGACGAATCGGCACAAAACATGCAGATACGCCACGGCCTGTTTCAAGGAACTTTCATTTTTTAGGCGTCTTGATCGGACTTCTCTGTCAACATCTGTCACCATTTGAAGTTTGTATACCCTAATATTCACTAAATGAAGATTCCCCAAACTCCAAACTACTGACCAATCGGCACAAAACATGCATATAAGCCACGCCCCTTTCGAGCCACTTTCATTGTTGAGACGTCTTGATAGGACTTCTTTGTCAAAATCTATCGCCATTTGAAGTTTGTATACCCTAATATTCAGTAAATGAAGTTTCCCCAACCCCCAAACTACTGACTAATCGGCACAAAACATGCAGATACGCCACGCCCCGTTTCGAGCAACTGTTATTTTTGAGGCGTCTTGATCGGACTTTTCTGTCAAAATCTATCGCGATTTGAAGTTTGTATACCCTACTATTCACTAAATGAAGTTTCTCCAAACCCCAAACTACCGACCAATCAGCACAAAATATGCAGATACGCCACGCCCCGTTTCGAGCCACTTTCATTTTTGAGGCGTCTTGATCGGACTTCTCAGTCAAAATCTATCGCCATTTGAAGTTTGTATACCCTAATATTCACTAAATGAAGTTTCCTCAAACCCTAAACTACTGACAAATCGGCGCAAAACATGCAGATACGCCATGCCCCGTTTGGAGCCACTTTCTTTTTTGAGGCGTCTTGATCGGACTTCTCTGTCAAAATCTATCGCCAATTGAGGTTTGTATACCCTAATATTCACTAAATGAAGTTTCCCCAAACCCCAAACTACTGACGAATCGGCACAAAACATGCAGATAGGCCACGTCCCGTTTCGAGCCACTTTTATTTTTGTGGCGTCTTGATCGGACTTCTCTGTCAAAATCTATCGCCATTTGAAGTTTGTATACCCTAATATTCACTAAATGAAGTATCCCCAAACCCCAAACTACTAACGAATCGGCACAAAACATGCAGATATTCCATGCCCCGTTTTGACCCACTTTAATTTTTGAGGCGTCTTGATCGGACTTCTCTGTAAAAATCTATCGCCATTTGAGGTTTGTATACCCTAATATTCAGTAAATGAAGTTTCCTCAAACCCTAAACTACTGACGAATCGGCACAAAAGATGCAGATACGCCATGCCCCGTTTCGAGCCACTTTCATTTTTTAGGCGTCTTGGTCGGACTTCTCTGTCAAAATCTATTACCATTTGAGGTTTGTATACCCTAATATTCACTAAATGAAGTTTCCCCAAACCTCAAACTACTGACGAATCCGCAAAAAACATACAGATACGCCACGCCCTGTTTTGAGCCACTTTCAATTTTGAGGCGACTTGATCGGACTTCTCAGTCAAAATCTATCGCCATTTGAAGTTTGTATACCCTAATATTCAGTAAATGAAGTTTCCCCAAACCCCCAACTACTCATGAATCGGCACAAAACATGCAGATACGCCACGCCCCGTTCCGTGCATCTTTAATTTTTGAGGCGTCTTGATCGGACTTCTCTGTCAAAATCTATCGCAATTTGAGGTTTGTATACCCTAATATTCACTAAATGAAGTTTCCCCAAACCCCAAACTACTAACGTATCGGCACAAAACATGTAGATACCCCACACCCCGTTTCGAGCAACTTTTATTTTTAAGGCCTTTTGATCGGACTTCTCTGTCAAAATCTATCGCCATTTGAAGTTTGTATACCTTAATATTAACTAAATGAAGTTTCCCCTAACCCCAAACTACTGACGAATCGACACAAAACATGCTAATACGCCATGCCTTGTTTCGAGCCACTTTCATATTTGAGGCGTCTTGATCGGACTTCTCTGTCAAAATCTATCGCCATTTGAAGTTTGTATACCCTAATATTCACTAAATGAAGTTTCCCCAAACCCCAAATTACTGACGAATCGACACAAAACATGGAGATACGCCACGCCTCGTTTCGAGCCACTTTCATTTCTTAGGCGTCTTGATCGGACTTCTCAGTCAAAATCTATCGCCATTTGAAGTTTGTATACCCTAATATTCAGTAAATGAGGTTTCGCCAAACCCTAAACTACTGACGAATCGGCACAAAACATGCAGATACGGCACGTCCCGTTTCGAGCCACTTTTATTTTTGAGGCGTCTTGATCAGACTTCTCTGTCAAAATCATTCGCCAATTGAGGTTTGTATACCCTAATATTCACTAAATGAAGTTTCCCCAAACCCCAAACTACTGACGAATCGGCACAAAACATGCAGATAGGCCACGCCCCGTTTCGAGCCACTTTTATTTTTGTGGCGTCTTGATCGGACTTCTCTGTCAAAATCTATCGCCATTTGAAGTTTGTATACCCTAATATTCACTAAATGAAGTATCCCCAAACCCCAAACTACTAACGAATCGGCACAAAACATGCAGATATTCCATGCCCCGTTTTGACCCACTTTAATTTTTGAGGCGTCTTGATCGGACTTCTCTGTAAAAATCTATCGCCATTTGAGGTTTGTATACCCTAATATTCACTAAATGAAGTTTCTCCAAACCCCAAACTACTAACGAATCGGCACAAAACATGCAGATACCCCACACCCCGTTTCGAGCAACTTTCATTTTTAAGGCGTGTTGATCGGACTTCTCTGTCAAAATCTATAGCCATTTGAGGATTCTATACCCTAATATTCATTAAATGAAGTTTCCCCAAACCCCAAACTACTGACGAATCGACACAAAATATGCAGATACGCCATGCCCCGTTTTGAGCCACTTTAATTTTTGAGGTGTCTTGATCGGACTTCTCGTTCAAAATCTATCGCCATTTGAAGTTTGTATACCCTGTAACATCCCGCCAAATCCTTTGCACAAATATAAAATGAAATAAAGGTAAAACAATAATATTGAAGTGAACACACGTACTTATATAAAATGGAGTTGCTCCTCTTAGGGAGTTTAATACATAACCGGTCAATTTTCCAAAACTTAAACAAAATACAGCCAAATAAAATGAAACCGGCGGTCTCCCTACATAAACCGGCGATCTCCTATCAGAAGACCCAAAACAGTCGATCTACTATCAGAACAGAAAAACAGGCGATCACCACATAGAGACAGAAACAGGCGATCTCCTTCCGGCGACCACTCACTGAGGAGCTCTACTCCCTGGAAGATCATCTGCTCCCGTGTAAAATACACGATCATCACAGTTTTAAGAGAAAACAGCCACAGAACAATACAAAGGGTAAGCTAGATATTTTTTTAAAACTTTAAAATATAAACTGGACAACCAACGTAGATCAGCCCTTTTTAAACATTCACAAGAGTCCATCACTTTCTCATTCATATCACACAACCATCAAGTGTCTATCAACAATTCTCAATATTTCACATTTCTCACGTCAGACTTCCACTGACTCATCACACATAGACACTTGACACTACTTCCGGAAGACTCGTGCGTTGACTCAGGCTCAGAGATCTGCACCTGTCATACCACACCACTGTGAAATCCACACAGGGTCGCTGTGAAATCCACACAGCCATGCGCATACATAGTCTCAATATCAACACTCTCCCGGTATGACAGGGTTAATTCATATAACAGGTCAAGTCAGTTATCTTTCAAATAACTTACCCATACATATGAACCTCCTTCGACTCTCCACAACTGAATAACCTCATCTATGTGATTCCATTATATCAGCAGAGTCAGGATATCTCCTTCTAGACAAGCCCCTAGTCAATGCACATTACACACGATCTTACACGGTATTTTCTTTCCTGAAAATAGTATGCCTTGATCCCACATTCACAACGTTCAACACATCATACAACACTGAATGAACGATTCAGTCACAGCAACATTCATTCCACGGTTCAGATTTTCGAATATCACATGCATTCCACATTTAAATCTCAAACAGTCTCAACGACACTAAAACAGGGGATTTCGAAAGCTGTATTTAAAACCGGCGATCACGTCGCCCAAATACATAAAAACAGAACATCGTGAAATAGAGTTTAAAACTGGCGACCACGTCACCCAAACACATAGAACATAGCATCGTGAAATAGAGTTTAAAACCGGCGACCACGTCGCCCAAACACATAGAACAGAGCATCGTGAAATAGAGTTTAAAACTGGCGACCACGTCGCCCAAACACATAGAATAGAGCATCGTGAAATAGAGTTTAAAACCGGCGACCACGTCGCCCAAACACATAGAACAGAGCATCACGAAATAGAGCTTAAAACCGGCGACCACGTCGCCCTCACTTCAGAAACAGCTAATCTACGGCTTTTATTGAAAAACAAAGCTAGCTTCCCTTACCTGGACTTGCGTAAACTTCACTAAGAGCTCCAACCCAACGAGCTTCAAGGATGCTTTAACTCTGTTTTAGCGTCTGGTTTGGAGGACTTGCAGAGAACCTCCCAAGTGTCCAAGGGCAGTCGTCGCTTGTCGTACTGGTGCTTGAGGTTGCCGGAATCGCAGCGCGAAGAGGAGAAAAGAGAGGGATGAAGATGCACTCGCTCTTTCACTCTTGAGCCACTGCAACGTTCTTTGCCTCCCCGCAGTGGGTTTTTGAATCCAAGCCTACTTGTCCACGCATGCTGCTGCCACCACCCCCTCTGCAGGAAAGCCTGAGTGTACGTTTCACTGAACAGTACAGCCACGGTTGTCTCTTGTGCATGCCAACTTTCTGATGTCACTATTCTGAACCACCCTTTTTGTCTACGTGGCGCGCCTGCAGGACGTTTCATGCTGGGAGTCTGGGTCCCACTTTATCTGTGTGAAACACGACATCGCGCGATAACCTTCCACCGATGACTCATCCTGGTGGACGACCGATGTCTCTCTCTGGGAGACGACCGATCTATCTCTCTGGGAGACGACCGATCTCAATCCCTGGTGACGCCCGCATGTCTCTCGCGCCCTGGCGATGCCCGCATGCCTCGCGCCCTGACGATGCCCGCATGCCTCTCGCGCCCCGGCGATTCCCGCATGCCTCTCGCGCCCTGGTGTTGCCTGCATGCTTCGCGCCCTGGCGATGCCCGCATGCCTCTCGCGCCCTGGCGATGTCCGCATGCCTCGCGCCCTGGCGATGTCCGCATACCTCACGCCCTGGCGATGTCCGCATGGGTAGTCTAGGTGACAGGCGATCATGTACTAACCAGGCGATCTCATACTCTTCTAAGCTACACTTTCCTTCCTTTTTATTTTAAATAAAAACATACTTAGAATTCATTTAAAATATATTCCTTTTATTCCAATTTAATTTTACAGGATAAGCAGTTGGAGGACCCTAGTCCGAAGCGTACTGTGGAGTCACTAGGGACCGACCAGGCTAAAGACTTTGTGATGGGCGATGATGGGGTCTTGAGATTTAATGGCAGAATTTGCATACCTGCAAATGAAGAGTTGAAGAAGATGATCCTAGAGGAAGGTCACCAGAGTCGCCTTAGCCTACATCCAGGCATGAATAAGATGTACCATGACTTGAAGGAGTCATTTTGGTGGTCGGGCATGAAGAGGGACATCGCCCAGTATGTTACAACCTGCTTAACATGTCAGAAGGCGAAGATAGAGCATCAAAGACCTGGCGGGTTGTTACAGTAACTGGATATCCCTGAGTGGAAATGGGACAGCATTGCCATGGATTTTGTTACCCATTTACCCAGATCGGTAAAGGGTCATGATGCAATCTGGGTCATCATTGATCGGCTGACGAAGAGTGCCCACTTTCTCCCAGTGAATATGAGGATGCCTATGGCCAAGTTGGCACAGTTGTACATCAAAGAAATAGTGAGGTTGCATGGAGTGCCTTCTAGCATTGTTTCGGATAGAGATCCCAGGTTCACTTCACGGTTTTGGCAGACCTTACAAGATTGCTTGGGAACCAAGTTGAGAATGAGCTCGGCATATCATCCTCAAACAGATGGACAGTCAGAGAGAATGATCCAGTCCTTGGAAGATCTGCTGAGGACGTGTGTCTTGGATCAATTGGGAAGTTGGGATGAGGTGTTGCCGCTGGTAGAGTTTACTTATAATAACAGTTACCACGCCAGTATTGGGATGGCACCATATGAAGCCCTGTGTGGGAGGAAATGCAGAACTCCCTTATGTTGGTACCAGGAGGGCGAAGTAGTATTGGTTGGACCAGAGTTGATTCAGCAGACGACCGAGAAGGTGCAATAGATACAAGACAGAATGAAAGCTTCTCAAAGCCGGCAGAAATCCTATGCAGATCAGAGGAGAAAACCTTTGGAGTTTGCTGCAGGAGACCATGTGTTCATGAGAGTGACACCAACCAAGGGTGTAGGACGGGCGATCAGATCAAAGAAGTTGTCCCCTAAGTTCGTGGGACCATATCAGATCTTAAGGAGGATTGGTCCAGTGGCCTATGAGATCGCCCTACCTCCCCATTTAGCGAATCTGCATAATGTCTTTCACGTATCACAGCTGAGGAAGTACATGGCAGACCCTAGTCATGTGCTGGAAGTGGACGATGTGCAGATCAGGGATGACTTGTCCTTTGAAGCGAAACCAGTCAGGATTGACGATCGGCAAAGTAAACAGCTCAGAGGCAAGACCATCAACATGGTGAAAGTGGTGTGGGATGAGAGATCGGGTGATTCAACTTGGGAGTTAGAAGAACCCATGAGAGAAGCTTATCCATACCTCTTTTCCTTGTAATTCAATTTTCGAGGACGAAAATTTTTTTTGTTGGGGAGAATGTAAGGACCTGTAAAATTAAATTGGAATAAAAGGAATATATTTTAAATGAATTCTAAGTATGTTTTTATTTCAAATAAAAAGGAAGGAAAGTGTAGCTTAGAAGAGTATGAGATCGCCTGGTTAGTACATAATCGCCTGTCGCCTAGACTACCCATGCGGACATCGCCAGGGCGCGAGGTATGCGGACATCGCCAGGGCGCGAGGTATGCGGACATCGCCAGGGCGCGAGGTATGCGGACATCGCCAGGGCGCGAGAGGCATGCGGGCATCGCCAGGGCGCGAAGCATGCGGGCAACGCCAGGGCGCGAGAGGCATGCAGGAATCGCCGGGGCGCGAGAGGCATGCGGGCGTCACCAGGGATTGACATCGGTCGTCTCCCAGAGAGAGAGATCGGTCGTCTCCCAGAGAGAGACATCGGTCGTCCTCCAGGATGAGTCATCGGTGGAAGGTTATCGCGCGATGTCGTGTTTCACACAGATAAAGTGGGACCCAGACTCCCAGCATGAAACGTTCTGCAGGCGCGCCACGTAGACAAAAAGGGTGGTTCAGAATAGTGACATCAGAAAGTTGGCATGCGCAAGAGACACTCGCGGTCGTACTGTTCAGGGCAGTGGTTGGCATGCGCAAGAAGACAAAAAGGGTGGTTCAGAATAGTGACATCAGAAAGTTGGCATGCGCAAGAGACAACCGTGGCTGTACTGTTCAGTGAAACGTACACTCAGCCTTTCCTGCAGAGGGGGTGGTGGCAGCAGCATGCGTGGACAAGTAGGCTTGGATTCAAAAACCCACTGTGGGGAGGCAAAGATCGTTGCAGTGGTTCAAGAGTGAAAGAGCGAGTGCATCTTCATCCCTTTCTTTTCTCCCCTTCGCGCTGCGATTCAGGCAACCTCAAGCACCAGTACGACGAGCGACGACTGCCCTTGGACACTTGGGAGGTTCTCTGCAAGTCCTCCAAACCAGACGCTAAAACAGAGTTAAAGCATCCTTGAAGCTCGTTGGGTTGGAGCTCTTAGTGAAGTTTACGCAAGTCCAGGTAAGGGAAGCTAGCTTTGTTTTTCAATAAAAGCCGTAGATTAGCTGTTTCTGAAGTGAGGGCGACGTGGTCGCCGGTTTTAAGCTCTATTTCGTGATGCTCTGTTCTTTGTGTTTGGGCGACGTGGTCGCCGGTTTTAAACTCTATTTCACGATGTTCTGTTTTTATGTATTTGGGCAACGTGATCGCCGGTTTTAAATACAGCTTTCGAAATCCCCTGTTTTAGTGTCGTTGAGACTGTTTGAGATTTAAATGTGGAATGCATGTGATATTCGAAAATCTGAACCGTGGAATGAATGTTGTTGTGACTGAATCGTTCATTCAGTGTTGTATGATGTGTTGAACGTTGTGAATGTGGGATCAAGGCATAGTATTTTCAGGAAAGAAAATACCGTGTAAGATCGTGTGTAATGTGCATTGACTAGGGGCTTGTCTAGAAGGAGATATCCTGACTCTGCTGATATAATGGAATCACATAGATGAAGTTATTCAGTTGTGGAGAGTCGAAGGAGGTTCATATGTATGGGTAAGTTGTTTGAAAGATAACTGACTTGACCTGTTATATGAATTAACCCTGTCATACCGGGAGAGTGTTGATATTGAGACTATGTATGCGCATGGCTGTGTGGATTTCACAGCGACCCTGTGTGGATTTCACAGTGGTGTGGTATGACAGGTGCAGATCTCTGAGCCTGAGTCAACGCACGAGTCTTCCGGAAGTAGTGTCAAGTGTCTATGTGTGATGAGTCAGTGGAAGTCTGATGTGAGAAATGTGAAATATTGAGAATTGTTGATAGACACTTGATGGTTGTGTGATATGAATGAGAAAGTGATGGACTCTTGTGAATGTTTAAAAAGGGCTGATCTACGTTGGTTGTCCAGTTTATATTTTAAAGTATTAAAAAATATCTAGCTTACCCTTTGTATTGTTCTGTGGCTGTTTTCTCTTAAAACTGTGATGATCGTGTATTTTACACAGGAGCAGATGATCTTCCAGGGAGTAGAGCTCCTCAGTGAGTGGTCGCCGGAAGGATATCGCCTGTTTTTGTCTCTACGTGGTGATCGCCTGTTTTCTGTTCTGATAGCAGATCGGCTGTTTTGGGTCTTCTGATAGGAGATCGCCGGTTTATGTAGGGAGACCGCCGGTTTCATTTTATTTGGCTGTATTTTGTTTAAGTTTTGGAAAATTGACCGGTTATGTATTAAACTCCCTGTGAGGAGCAACTCCATTTTATATAAATACGTATGTTCACTTCAATATTATTGTTTTACCTTTATTTCATTTTATATTTGTGAAAAGGATTTGGCGGGATGTTACATTGAGGCGTCTTGATCGGACTTCTCTGTCAAAATCTATCGCCATTTGAAGTTTGTATACCCTAACATTCAGTAAATGAAGTTTCCCCAAATCCCAAACTACTCATGAATCGGCACAAAACATGCAGATACGCCACGCCCCGTTTCAAGCCAGTTTCATTTTTGAGGCGTCTTGATCCCACTTCTCTTTCACAATCTATTTCCATTTGAAGTTTGTATACCCTAATATTCACTAAATGAAGTTTCCCCAAACCCCAAACTACTGACGAATCGGCAAAAAACATGCAGATACGCCACACCCCGTTTCGAGCCACTATAATTTTTCAGGCGTCTTGATCAGACTTCTATGTCAAAATCTATAGCCATTTGAGGATTCTATACCCTAATATTCATTAAATGAAGTTTCCCCAGACCCCAAACTACTGACGAATCGGTACAAAACATGCAGATACGCCACGCCCTGTTTCGAGCAACTTTCATTTTTGAGGCGTCTTGATCGGACTTCTCTGTCAAAATCTATCGCCATTTGAAGTTTGTATACCCTAATATTCACTTAATGAAGTTTCCCCAAACCCCAAACTACTGACAAATCGACACAAAACATGCAGATACGCCACGCCCCGTTCCGAGCCACTTTCACTTTTGAGGCGTCTTGATCGAACTTCTCTTTCAAAATCTATCGCCATTTGAAATTTGTATACCCTAATATTCAGTAAATGAAGTTTACCCAAACCCCAAACTACTCATGAATTAGCAAAAAATATGCAGATACGCCACGCCCCATTTCGAGCCACTTTCACATTTGAGGCGTCTTGATCGGACTTCTCTGTCAAAATCTATCGCCATTTGAGGTTTGTATACCCTAATATTCTCTAAATGAAGTTTACCCAAACGCCAAACTCCTGACAAATCGGCACAAAACATGCAGATACACCATGCGCCGTTCCGAGCCACTTTCATTTTTGAGCCGTCTTGATCGGACTTCTCTGTCAAAATCTATCACCATTTGAGGTTTGTATACCCTAATATTCACTAAATGAAGTTTCTCACAACCCTAAACTATTGACGAATCAGCACAAAACATGCAGATACGCCACGCCCCATTTCGAGCCACTTTCATTTTTGAGGCGTCTTGATCGGACTTCTCTATCAAAATCTATCGCCATTTGAAGTTTGTATACCCTAATATTCATTAAATGAAGTTTCCCCAAACCCCAAACTACGCATGAATCGGCACAAAACATGCAGATACGCCACGCCCCGTTTCGAGCCACTTTCATTTTTTAGGCGTCTTGATCGGACTTCGCTGTAAAAATCTTTCGCCATTTGAGGTTTGTACACCCTAATATTCACTAAATGAAGTTTCCCAAAACCCCAAACTATTGACGAATCGGAACAAAATATGCAGCTACGACACGCCCCGTTTCGAGCCACTGTCAATTTTGTGGCGTCTTGATCGGACTTCTCTGTCCAAATCTATCGCCATTTGAAGTTTGTATACCCAAATATTCACTAAATGAAGTTTCCCCAAATCATGCAGATACGCCACGCCTTGTTTTGAGCCACTTTCATTTTTTAGGATTCTTTATCGGACTTCTCTGTCAAAATCTATCGCCATTCGAAGTTTGTATGCTCTAATATTCAGTAAATGAAGTTTCCCCAAACCCCAAACTACTGACGAATCGGCACAAAACATGCAGATACGCCACGCCCCGTGTCGAGCCACTTTCATTTTTGAGGCGTCTTGATCGGACTTCTCTGTCAAAGTCTATCGCCATTTGAGGTTTGTATACCCTAATATTCACTAAATGAAGTTTCCCCAAACCCTAAACTACTGACGAATCGGCACAAAATGTAACATCCCACCAAAATACATCTCACATTTATACATAAAAAATATGAAACAAAATTTTCGAAACGAAAGTATGTATATATATATAATGATGTTGCTCCTCACAGGGAGTTTAATACATGACCGGTCAATTTTCTCAAAACTTAACCAAAAAAAAAACAGCAAAATAGAACAGGCGATCTCCTAACAGAAAAGGCGATCTCCCATAAGACAGGCGATCTCCTCATATCGGCGATCTCCTATTAGAAAGCAGAAAAAGGGTGATCGCCTAATAGAACAGAGATAGGCGATCTCCTTCCGGCGACCACTCACTGAGGATCTCCACTTCCTGCAACATCGTCTGCTCCCGTGTAATTGGTACACGATCATCACAGTTTTAAGAGAAAACAGCCACAGAACAATACAAAAGGGTAAGCTAGATATTTGAAAGCGAGTTTAGATATGAACTTAAAAATCAAGATAAAGCAAAGTTAAGACACCCACGTAAAACCATCAGCTTTCTCATTCTTTCCACATTACTATCAAGTAAATCACATATTTCACAATTTCCTCAAGAGTCTTTCAATTCACATACACCATCAAGTGTCTATCAATTCAATGTTTCTCATTTCTCACGTCAGACTTCCACTGACTCATCACGCAAGACACTTGACACCACTTCCGGAAGACACGTGCATTGACTAGACTCAGAGATCTGCACCTGTCATGCTGCACCACTGTGAAATCACACACATTCACAGGGTCGTTGGGAAATCACACACATTCACCAGCGTATAAATGAATCTCAATATCCTCACTATCCAAGCATGACAGGGTTAATCCACACCAAACAGGTCGAGCTCGTTCTCTTTCAAACAACCCACCTATACATGTGAACCTCCTTCGACTCTCAACGCCTGAATAACTTCATCTATGTGATTCCATTACATCAGGAGAGTTAGGATATCTCATAACGAATCACCGGTCATTGCACACTCTACACGATCTTACACGGTATTTTCTTTCCTGAAAATACTATGCCTTGATCCCACATCCACAACATTCAAAGCATCATTCCACACATAAAGAATAAATCTATCATAGAATACCTTGAGTCTTTTCTTAAACAACCCCATTCACAAGAACAAGCATACCACCGATCAGGTTTTCGAATAGCATATACATTTTTCATTTCAATCTCAACAGTTTCAAAACGATACTAAAACCGGCGATCACGTCACCCAAACGCATAAGAACCGAACATCACTGAAAAAGGATTTAAAACCGGCGACCACGTCGCCCCACACATAAAACAGAGCATCGTGAAGAGGGATTTAAAACCGGCGACCACGTCGCCCAAAACACATAGAACAGAGCATTCACGAAGATGAAAACGAAACCGGCGACCACGTCGCCCTCACTTCAGAAACAGCTAATCTATGGCTTGTATTGAAAATAAAGGCTAGCTTCCCTTACCTGGACTTGCGCAAAACACCAGGAGCTCCGAAACCCAACGAAGCTTAAAGAATGCCTTGGCTCTGTTTTTGCGTCTGGTTTGAAGGACTTGCAGAGAACTTCCCAGGTGCTCTAATGGTGGCCGTCACTCATCGTACTCTTGTGTGAAGGTGCCAGAATCGCAGCGCGAAGGAGAGAAATGGAGGAGAAAGGAGGTAACTCACTCTTTCGCTCTTGAACAACTGAAATGTTTTCTTTCCCTCAGCAGTGGGTTTTTCCATCTTAAACCAACTATTCCACAAAAGCCGCTGCCACCACCCACTCTGCAGGTAAGGTTGCGTGTACGCTTCCTGAACAGTACAACTACGCGTGCCTCTGCGCCGGCTAACACTCTGAGGTCACTATTCTGAACCACCCCTTTTGTCTACGTGGCGCGCGTGTAGGACGTTTCATGCTGGGAGTCTGGGTCCCACTTTATCTGTGTGAAACTCGACATCGCGCGATAACCTTTCACCGATGACCACTGGCGCGAAGACTATCCACCGATGACCTCTCGCGCGAAGGCTATCCACCGATGACCTCTCCCGCGAAGACTATCCACCGATGTCCTCTCGCGCGAAGATTATCCACCGATGTCCTCTCGCGCGAAGACTATCCACCGATGACCTCTCGCGCGAAGACTATCCCCCCGATGTCCTCTCGCGCGAAGACTATCAACCGATGACCTTCCGCGCGATGACTAACCCCGCATGCCTCGCGCCCTGGCGATCACGTGAAGTCTAGGCGACCGGTGATTATGTACTAACAAGGAACTCCTATAGTCTTCTAAACTACACTTTCCTTCCTTTTTATTTTAAATAAAAACATACTTAGAATTCATTTAAAATATACTCTTTTATTCCAATTTAATTTTACAGGTCCTTACACAAAACATGCAGATACGCCACGCCCCGTTTCGAGCCACTTTCATTTTTGAGGCGTGTTGATCGGACTTCTCTATCAAAATCTATTGCCATTTGAGGTTTGTATACCCTAATATTCACTAAATGAAGTTTCCCCAAACCCCAAACTACTGACGAATCGGCAAAAAACATGCAGATACGCCACACCCCGTTTCAAGCCAGTTTCATTTTCCAAGCGTGTTGATCGGACTTCTATGTCAAAATCTATCGCCATTTGAGAATTCTATACCCTAATATTCATTAAATGAAGTTTCCCCAAACCCCAAACTACTGACGAATCGGTACAAAACATGCAGATACGCCACACCCCATTTTTGAGGCGTCTTGATCGGACTTCTTTGTCAAAATCTATCGCCATTTGAAGTTTGTATACCCTAATATTCACTAAATGAAGTTTCCCCAAACCCCAAACAACTGACGAATCGACACAAAACATGCAGATACGCCACGCACCGTTTCGAGCCACTCTCACTTTTGAGGCGTCTTGATCGGACTTCTCTGTCAAAATCTATCGCCATTTGAAGTTTGTATACCCTAATATTCACTTAATGAAGTTTCCCCAAACCCCAAACTACTAACGAATGGGCACAAAACATGCAGATACGCCATGCCCCGTTTTGAGCCACTTTCATTTTTTAGGCGTCTTGATCGGACTTTTCTGTCAAAATCTATCGCCATTTGAGGTTTCTATACCCTGATATTCCCTAAATGAAGTTTGCCCAAACCCCAAACTACTGACAAATCGGCGAAAAACATCCAGATACGCCACGCCCCGTTTCGAGTCACTTTCATTTCTGAGGTGTCTTGATCGGACTTCTCTGTCAAAATATATCGCCATTTGAGGTTTCTATACCCTAATATTCACGAAATGAAGTTTTCCCAAACCCCAAACTACTGACGAATTGGCACAAACCATGCAAATACACCACGCCCCGTTTTGAGCCACTTTCATTTTTCAGGCGTTTTGATCGGACTTCTCTGTCAAAATCTATCGCCATTTGAAGTTTGTATACCCTAATATTCACTAAATGAAGTTTCCCCAAACCCCAAACTACTGACGAATCGACACAAAACATGCAGATACGCCACGCCCCGTTTCTAGCCACTTTAACTTTTGAGGCGTCTATATCGGACTTCTCTGTCAAAATCTATCGCCATTTGAAGTTTGTATACCCTAATATTCAGTAAATGAAGTTTCCTCAAACCCCAAACTACTGACGAATCGGCACAAAACATGCAGATACGCCACCCCCCGTTTCGAGCCACTTTCCTTTTTGAGGCGTCTTGATCGGACTTCTCTGTGAAAATCTATCGCCATTTGAGGTTTTTATACCCTAATATTCCCCAAATGATGTTTCCCCAAACCCCAAACTACTCATGAATCGGTAGAAAACATGCAGATACGCCACCCCCCGTTTCGAGCCACTTTCATTTTTGAGGCGTCTGGATCGGACTTCTCTGTCAAAATCTATTGCCATTTGAAGTTTCTATACCCTAATATTCACTAAATGAATTTTCAACAAACCCCAAACTACTGACGAATCGGCACAAAACATGCAGATACGCCACGCCCCGTTTCAAGCCACTTTCATTTTTGAGGTGTCTTGATCGGACTTCTCTATCAAAATCTATTGCCATTTGAAGTTTGTATACCCTAAGATTCACTAAATGAAGTTTGCCCAAACCCCAAACTACTGACGAATCGACAAAAAATATGCAGATACGCCACGCCCCGTTTTGAGCCACTTTCATTTTTTAGGTGTCTTGATCAGACTTCTCTGTCAAAATCTATCGCCATTTGAAGTTTGTATACCCTAATATTCACAAAATGAAGTTTCCCCAAACCCTAAACTACTGACGAATCGACACAAAACATGCAGATATGGCACACCCCGTTTCGAGCCACTTTCATTTTTGAGGCGTCTTGATCGGACTTCTCTGTCAAAATCTATTGCCAATTGAAGTTTCTATACCCTAAGATTCACTAAATGAAGTTTGCCCAAATCCCAAACTACTGACGAATCGGCAAAAAATATGCATATACACCACACCCCGTTTCGAGCCACTTTCATTTTTCAGGCGTCTTCATCGGACTTCTATCTCATTATCTATCGCCATTTGAGGATTCTATACCCTAATATTCATTAAATGAAGTTTCCCCGAACCCCAAACTACTGACGAATCGGCACAAAACATGCAGATATGCCACCCCCCGTTTCGAGCCACTTTCACTTTTGAGGCGTCTTGATCGGACTTCTCTGTCAAAATCTATCGCCATTTGAAGTTTGTATACTCTAACATTCAGTAAATGAGGTTTCCCCAAACCCCAAACTACTGACGAATCGGCACAAAACATGCAGATACGCCACGCTATGTTTCGAGCCACTTTCATTTTTGAGGCGTCTTGATCGGACTTCTCTGTCAAAATCTATCGCCATTTGAGGTTTGTATACCCTAATATTCACTAAATGATGTTTCCCCAGACCCCAAACTACTGACGAATCGGCAGAAAACATGGAGATACGCCACGCCCCGTTTCGAGCCACTTTCATTTTTTAGGCGTCTTGATCGGACTTCTCTTTCAAAATCTATTGCCATTTGAAGTTTGTATACCCTAATAGTCACTAAATGAAGTTTCCCCAACCCCAAACTACTTACGAATCGGCAAAAAACATGCAGATACGCCACACCCCATTTCGAGCCACTTTCATTTTTCAGGCGTCTTGAGAGACTTCTATGTCAAAATCTATCGCCATTTGAGGATTCTATACCCTAATATTCATTAAATGATGTTTCCCCAAACCCCAAACTACTGACGAATCGGCACAAAACATGCAGATACGCCACGCCCCGTTTCGAGCCACTTTCATTTTTTAGGCTTCTTGATAGGACTTCTCTGTCAAAATCTATCGCCATTTGACGTTTGTATACCCTAATATTCACTAAATGATGTTTCCCCAAACCCCAAACTACTGACGAATCGACACAAAACATGCAGATACGCCACGCCCCGTTTGGAGCGACTTTCACTTGTGAGGCGTCTTGAACGAACTTCTCTGTCAAAATCTATCGCCATTCGAAGTTTGTAAACCCAAATATTCAGTAAATGAAGTTTCCCCAAACCCCAAACTACTCATGCATCGGCACAAAATATGCAGATATGCTACACCCCCGTTTCGAGCCACTTTCACATTTGAGGCGTCTTGATCGGACTTCTCTGTGAAAATCTATCGCCATTTGAGATTTGTATACCGTTATATTCACTCAATGAAGTTTCCCCAAACCGCAAACTCCTGACAAATCGGCACAAAACATGCAGATACACCAGGCGCCGTTTCGAGCCACTTTCATTTTTGAGGCATGTTGATCGAACTTCTCTGTCAAAATCTATCGCCATTTGAGGTTTGTATACCCTAATATTCACAAAATGAAGTTTCCCCCAACCCCAAACTACTGACGAATCGGCAAAAAACATGCAAATACGCCACGCCCCATTTCGACGCACTTTCAGTTTTGAGGCTTCTTGATAGGACTTTTCTTTCAAAATCTATCGCCATTTGAGGTTTGTATACCCTAATATTCACGAAATGAAGTTTCCCGAAACCCAAAACTACTGACAAATAGATGCAAAACATGCAGACTTGCCACGCCCCGTTTCGAGCCACTTTAATTTTTGAGGCGTCTTGATCGGACTTCTCTTTCAAAATCTATCGCCAGTTGAGGTTTGTATACCCTAATTTTCACTAAATGAAATTTCCCCAAACCCCAAACTACTGACGAATCGGCACAAAACATGCAGATACGCCACGCCCGGTTTCGAGCCACTTTCATTTTTGAGGCGTCTTGATCGGACTTTTCTTTCAAAATTTATCGCCATTTGAGGTTTGTATACCCTAATATTCACTAAATGAAGTTTCCCCAAATGCCAAACTACTGACGAATCGGCACAAAACATGAAGAAACTCCACGCCCCATTTCAAGCCACTTTCATTTTTTAGGCGTCTTGATCGGACTTCTCTATCAAAATCTATCGCCATTTGAGGTTTGTATACCCTAATATTCACTAAATGCAGTTTCCCCAAACCCCAAACAACTGACGAATCGGCAAAAAACATGCAGATACGCCACGCCCCGTTTCGAGCCAAATTCATTTTTGAGGCGTCTTGATCGGACTGCTCTGTAAAAATCTACCACCATTTGAGGTTTACATACCCTAATATTCACTAAATGAAGTTTCCCCAAACCCAAAACTACTGACAAATCGGTGCAACACATGCAGATACGCCACGCCCCGTTTCGAGCCACTTTCATTTTTTAGGCGTCTTGATCGGACTTCTCTGTCAAATTCTATCGCAATTCGAGGTTTGTATACCCTAATATTGACTAAATGAAGTTTCCCCAAACCCCAACCTACTGACCAATCGACACAAAACATGCAGGTACGCCACGCCCCGTTTCGAGCCACTTTCATTTTTGAGGCGTCTTGATCGGACTTCTCTGTCAAAATCTATCGCCCTTTGAAGTTTGTATACCCTAATATTCACTAAATGAAGTTTCCACCAACCCCAAACTACTGACGAATCGGCACAAAAGATGCAGATACGCCACGCCCCATTTCGAGCCACTTTCATTTTTTAGGCATGTTGATCGGACCTCTCTGTCAAAATCTATCGCCTGTATACCCTAATATTCACTAAATGAAGTTTCCCCAAACCCCAAACTACTGGCCAATTGGCACAAATCATGCAGATACGCCACGCCCCGTTTAGAGCCACTTTCATTTTTGAGGCGTCTTGATCGGACTTCTCTATTAAAATCTATCGCCATTTGAACTTTGTATACCCTAATATTCACTACATGAAGTTTCCCCAAACCCCAATCTACTGACGAATAAGCACAAAACATGCAGATACGCCACGCCCTGTTTCGAGCCACTTTCATATTTTAGGCGTCTTGATCGGACTTCTCTGCCAAAATCTATTGCCATTTGAGGTTTGTATACCCTAATATTCACTAAATGAGGTTTCCCCAAACCCCAAACTACTGACGAATCGGCACAAAACATGCAGATACGCAACGCGCTGTTTCGAGCCACTTTCAGTTTTTAGGCGTCTTGATCGGACTTTTCTGTCAAAATCTATCGCCATTTGAGGTTTGTATACCCTAATATTCACTAAATAAAGTTTCCCTAAATCCAAAACTACTGACAAATCGGCGCAAAACATGCAGATACGCCACGCCCCGTTTCGAGCCAGTTTCAATTTTGAGGCGTCTTGATCGGACTTCTCTGTCAAAATCTATCGCCATTTGAAGTCTGTACACCCTACAATTCACTAAATAAAGGTTCCCCAAACCCCAAACTACTGACGAATGAACACAAAACATGCAGATACGCCACGTCTCGTTTCGAGCCACTTTCATTTTTGAGGCGTCTTGATCGGACTTCTCTGTCAAAATCTATCGCCATTTGAAGTCTGTATACCCTAATATTCACTAAATGAAGTTTCCCCAAACCCCAAACTGTAAGGACGTAGAAACTTTAATTGGAATAAAAGTGTTATATTTAAATAATTTCAGAAGATGTTATTATTTAAAATACAAAGAGCTGGTAATAAAAGTTTCGTAGTAGTCAAACCTCGGGCGTCGCCCAAGGTCTTGGGTCAGCTGGTAGAGGTCGGTCGGCTGACCATTGTATTAACCAAGTTGTCAGGTGCGATGACTTTATCGTGAGGTAATCATGTGGGTGTGCTCGAGGAAGACATTTGGATCAAGAAGAGTAAAGGAAGAAAAGTGTAGCTTAGGAGTCTACGAGATCGCCGTTGTTGAAGACGGAGGCGACCTTCGACTTCTCTGGCACATAATTTCCTGTCGCCTAGAGTACACATGATCACCAATCGCCTATGGTGTACGTGATCGCCGGGAGTGCACTTAGTATGTGGTCAAGATGCTGGATCAACCATAGTGGGTTCCAAAAACCACGCGTATCGAGGTGTGGGTTAAACCATAGATACGCTGTGCATGCGAAGCTCTATGCTTGAGCATAAGAAATCGTCCTTAGTGTTGCATGCATGGGCGCACGAGGAGTAGTGCTGATATATTCTTGGAAATGTGAAGCTACCGACGTCACCAAGTCATGTGGAGGTGATACCTTGGACGTAACATAGTGGGATGAAGAACCTTCAGTAAGGCATGGCGATGTGTCATCACTCATCGCCAGGGCGAGAGACATGCGGGCATCACGAGGGCGAGAGACATGCGGGCATCGCCAGGGCGAGAGACATGCGGGCATCGCCAGGGCGAGAGACATGCGGGCATCGCCGGGGCGAGAGACACGCGGGCATTGCCAGGGCGAGAGACACGCGGGCATCGCCAGGGCGAGAGAAGACGGTCATCGCCAAGATGAGGGACGCATCGGTCGTCTTCCAGGGAGAGACATCGGTCGTCTTCCAGGGAGAGACATCGTTCGTCTTCCAAGGAGAGACATCGGTCGTCTTCCAGGGAGAGACATCGGTCGTCCGCCAGGATGAGACATCGGTGGGTAGTCATCACGCGAGCAGTCATCGGTGGAAGGTTATCGCGCGATGTCGTGTTTCACACAGATAAGGTGGGACCCAGGCTCCCAGCATGAGACGTCTTGCAGGCGCGACACGTAGACAGAAAGGGTGTCTCAGAATAGTTAGCGTCAGAGAGTTGGTACGCGCAAAAACCCACGTGGTCATACTGTTAGAGGAAATGTATACGCAAGCTTCCCTGCAGAGTGGGTGGTGGCAGCGGCATGCCTGGGAAGGGTGGCTTAAGTTCAAACTTCAGTTTGGATAGGAAGGTGCGAACGCTGCTTGAGTAGAGAGAAATTGAGTGAGTTGGTTTTAGCTCCCTGTTTCTTCTTCTCCTTCTCCATACGTTCAGGCATCCTAGCGCATCAGTTGGCTATCGGCGACCTACCACAGAGCACCTGGGAGGTTCTCTGCAAGTTCTCCCGTCAGGACGCTAGAACAGAGTTAAGGCATCTTTTAAGCTTCGGTGGGTTTTGGAGCTCTTGGTGTTTTTGCGCAAGTTCAGGTAAGGGAAGCTAGCATTTTCGTTTATAAAAACGTTAGGCGAGTAGGTTTTGAAGTGAGGGCGATGTGGTCGCCGGTTTTATATTCTTTTTCACGATGCTTTGTTTTTATGTGTGGGGCGACGTGATTGCCAGTTCTAAATGTTGGATTCGAACTCCCCTGTTTTAGTGTTTTAGTGTCGTTTGAAACCGTTTAAGATTGAAATGTGAAATGCATGTGATATTCGAAAATCTGAACCTTGGTACGATTGTTGCTGTGTTTGGAATCGTTCATTTAAGTGTTGTATGGTGCATTGGGTGAATTGATGTTATTAGCTGTCCTGTGTAAGGACCTGTAAAATTAAATTGGAATAAAAGGGTATATTTTAAATGAATTCTAAGTATGTTTTTATTTAAAATGAAAAGGAAGGAAAGTGTAGTTTAGTAGATTATAAGATTTCCTTGTTAGTACATAATCGCCGGTCGCCTAGACTACACGTCATCGCCAGGGCGCGAGGCATGCAGACGTCGCCAGGGCGCGAAGCATGCGGGCATCGCCAGGGCGTGAGGCATGCGGGCATCATCAGGGCGCGAGGCATGCGGGCATCGCCAGGGCGTGAGGCATGCGGGCATCGCCAGGGCGTGAGGCATGCGGGCATCTTCCAGGGGGAGACATCGGTTATCCGCCAGGATGAGGTCATCGGTGGATAGCCTTCACGCGAGAGGTCATCGGTGGATAGCCTTCGCGCGAGAGGTCATCGGTGGATAGTCTTCGCGCCAGTGGTCATCAGTGAAAGGTTATCGCGCGATGTCGAGTTTCACACAGATAAAGTGGGACCCAGACTCCCAGCATGAAACGTCCTGCACGCGCGCCACGTAGACAAAAGGGGTGGTTCAGAATAGTGACCTCAGAGTGTTAGCCTGCGCAGAGGCACGCGTAGTTGTACTGTTCAGGGAAGCGTACACGCAAACTCCCCTGCAGAGTGGGTGGTGGCAGCGGCTTTTGTGGGCAAGTTGGTTTAAGATTCAAAAACCCACTTCTGAGAAAAAGAAACGTTGCAGTGGTTCAAGAGCAAAAGAGTGAGTTTACCTCCATTCTTCTCCTTTTCTCTCCTTCGTGCTGCGATTCAGGCACCTTCACACAAGAGTACGACGAGTGACGGCCACCATTAGAGCACCTGGGAAGTTCTCTGCAAGTCCTTCAAACCAGACGCAAAAACAGAGCCAAGGCATTCCTTAAGCTTCGTTGGGTTTCGGAGCTCCTGGTGTTTTGCGCAAGTCCAGGTAAGGGAAGCTAGCCTTCATTTTCAATACAAGCCATAGATTAGCTGTTTCTGAAGTGAGGGCGACGTGGTCGCCGGTTTCGTTTTCATCTTCGTGAATGCTCTGTTCTATGTGCCTGGGCGACGTGGTTGCCGGTTTTTAAAATCCTATTGTCACGATGCTCTGTTTTGGTGATGGGGCGACGTGGTCGCCGGTTTTTCAACTGTTATTGCAAAATCCCCTGTCTTGGGTGTGATCGCCGGTTTTAATATTGTTGATTTCGAACTCCCCTGTTTTAGTATCGTGAGACTGTTTGAGAATGAAATGCGAAATACACGTGATGTTCGAAAATCTGAACCTTTTAAATGATTGTTGCTGTGATTTGAATCGTTCATTTGAGTGGTATGATGTTTTGAATGTTGTGGATGTGAGATCAAGGCATAGTATTTTCAGGAAAGGAAATACCGTGTTGAGATTGGTTATGAGGTGTACTGATCTGTGAGTATCCTGTGAATGAGGCGATCCTGACTCTGCTGAGATAATGGAATCACATAGAGGAAGTTACTCAGTTGGTGAGAGTCGAAGGAGGTTCATTTGAATGGGTGAGTCGTGTGAAAAAGAACGAGCTCGGCCAGTTCTATGAATTTACCCTGTCATACTATGAGAGTGATGATATTGAGATTCATTTATACGCTTGTGAATGTGTGTGATTTCACGGCGACCCTGTGAATGTGTGTGATTTCACAGTGGGACAGTATGACAGGTGCAGGTCTCTGGATGCTAAGTTCAACGCACGAGTCTTCCGGAAGTAGTGTCAAGTGTCTTGCGTGATGAGTCAGTGGAAGTCTGACGTGAGAAATGAGAAACATTGAATTGATAGACACTTGATAGTGTATGTGAATTGAAAGACTCTTGAGGAAATTGTGAAATATGTGATTTACTTGATAGTCATGTGAAGGGAATGAGAAAGCTGATGGTTTACGTGGGTGTCTTAACTTTGCTTTATCTTGATTTTTAAGTTCATATCTAAACTCGCTTTCAAATATCTAGCTTACCCTTTTGTATTGTTCTGTGGCTGTTTTCTCTTAAAACTGTGATGATCGTGTACCAATTACACGGGAGCAGACGATGTTGCAGGAAGTGGAGATCCTCAGTGAGTGGTCGCCGGAAGAAGATCGCCTATAACTGTTCTATTAGGCGATCACCCTTTTTCTGCTTTCTGATAGGAGATCGCCGATATGATAGGAGATCGCCTGTCTTATGGGAGATCGCCTTTTCTGTTAGGAGATCGCCTGTTCTTTTTTGCTATATTTTTTTGGTTAAGTTTTGAGAAAATTGACCGGTCATGTATTAAACTCCCTGTGAGGAGCAACATCATTATATATATATATACATACATTCGTTTCGAAAATTTTGTTTCATATTTTTTTTATGTATAAATGTGAGATGTATTTTGGTGGGACGTTACATTAATGGTATCAGAGCAGTTCGTCCTTAGGATGACCTGAGGGCTGTGGATCCATTGTGTTTCTTCTGCTCACAAAATCTATTTGAGTTTTGAATAACAACTATAGTGAAAGGTTTCCAAAACGTTTTTGTATTGAAATTTTGTGTGTGTCTTAGTGAATGTATGCCCTAATTGAAAATCTTAGTATTAAGAATGAGAGGATCTTGATAAAGTAATGAGGGTGCACACTCATAACTGGATCGAGATAATTCTCAATCTTAATTCCAAAGGTTTGATGTTTAGCCTACATTGAATTCTGGTGTGATTTATTGAGTGTTCTTGTAATTGACTGAAAGTGGTTGTTTGAAATGATGATTGTACACCAATGACTGTCCTGGTGTTTTGTTTGAGGTTATAAGTATTATGTTTCTGTTGATGAGCTCAAATTCTTAATGATTTTGAGATGCTGACCTTTGTAAGGTCTGGATGTTACCTCCTGAATGAATTGATTTCTTATCGATCTCATTCTTGTAGTTGTAGGGAATATAGAAAACCTATAGACTCAGAATCCGAGAACGAAGAAAGATGGCACGTAGACCTTCTACCCCTCCCCAACCTTCTTCAGAAATGAGCCAGATTGCCAAGGCCATCGAGATGATGGCAACTGCCATTCAGCAACAGAATGCAGCGATGGCTCAAAACCATCAAGCTACAATGTAACACTGGGAGACTGCTCGGTCGGCTGAAACAGCCTCTCACGCTAGTCAGCCTCAGGAGCAGATGGGACTGACCGAGTTCCTCAGGCACAACCCACCTAAGTTCAGTGGGAATGCCACCCCTGATCAAGCAGATCAGTGGGTCAGAGAGTTGGAGAAAATCTTCAGGGCGACCTCCTGCCCTGAAGATAAGAAGCTGGTGTTTGCCACATACCTACTATCTGGAGAAGCTGAGTTCTGGTGGATGGGAACTCAGCAGATGATGGAGGCCCGAGAGGAAGTGTAGGACTGGGAGAGCTTCAGGGTGAAGTTTCTGGAAAAATACTTCCCAGATAGCGCAAGGTTTCGAAGGAAGCTGAGTTCCTAAGATTGGAGCAGGGGGATATGTCCGTGAACGCCTATGCTGCTCGGTTTGAGTACCTCACCCGGTTTTATACCCAAGCTACCTCTGAGGCTTGGAGGTGCAGGAAATTTGAAGAAGGACTGAAGCATGGGCTGAAGAGGACCATAGTCCCGATGTGCATCAGGGAATTTCACGCCTTGGTGGAGAAGGCGAAGATGGTGGAGACTCTAGAAAAGGGTGAGTCTCGGGTGATCAGGTCCCACCTAGGGGGTTCCTCTAGTGGGAAGATAAGGGTGCAGCAACAACAGAATAAACCTTATGCGAGACCTCCACAACATAGGGCAGGAGCAGCACCGCCCCAGTTTCAACAACAACAAACATGGAGACCCAGGTGTTTCACATGCCAAGAGATGGGGCACATTTCTAGAGATTGTCCTAACAGAAAAAGGATGACTCAACCCGTTGGTTCCCAGCAGTTGAGGAACGAAGGCAGCAGACCTCAGGCAGCAGGGAGAGTGTTTGCCATGTCTGGAGCGGAGGCATCTCAGTCAGGTAACCTAGTACTAGGTGCTTGTTTATAGCTGGTAGATACGTTAGAGTTTTGTTTGATTCTGAGCGACACACTCTTTTGTGTCAATTCGGTGTGCAACCGAACTGGGCCTTCGAGTGGAGGAGCTGCCGTTTGAACGGTTGGTCTCTACACCTGCATCAAAACAGGTTTTGACCTTCCCAGTTTGCCCTGAATGTCCAGTGATAGTAGAGGGACGCAGATTCAAAGTGAACTTGATCTGCCTACCTCTTCAGGACCTGGATGTTATCCTGGGAATGGATTGGCTAGCTACCAATCACGTCCTCATAGACTGCGGTAGTCAGAAGGTAGCGTTTCCAGACCTCCCAGCATCTGATGTGATATCTGCTCAGCAAGGGCAGTCAGAGTTGGAAGGAGGAGCGAGGTGCTTCGTGATGCTAGCTCGGTTGGGAGTAAAGAATGAAGGGGACGTCAGTAGATTACACGTGGTGAGAGATTTCACGGATGTATTTCCAGAAGAAGTACCTGGATTACCCCCTAAGAGACAAGTGGAATTCTCCATTGATTTAGTACCTGGGGCTGGACCAGTGTCAATGGCACCAGCCGAGTTGGTAGAGTTAAAGCAGCAAGTGGAAGAATTGTTGGAGAAACAATTCATCAGACCCAGTGTATCTCCATGGGGGGCTCCAGTACTCCTAGTTCAGAAGAAGGATGGAGGGTCTCGGCTGTGTATAGATTACAGGCAGTTGAACAAGTTGACCCTCAAGAACAAGTACCCCCTTCCCAGAATTGACGATTTGATGGACCAAATACATGGGGCCTCAGTGTTCTCCAAGATTGATCTGAGATCGGGGTACCACCAAATTTTGGTAAAGGCTGAAGATGTTCAAAAGACAGCTTTCAGGTCTCGGTATGGGCACTACGAGTATGTAGTGATGCCGTTTGGAGTCACAAATGCTCCAGCTCTGTTCATGGACTACATGAATAGGATTTTTTCGCCCTTTCTTGGATAAGTTTGTGGTGGTCTTCATAGACGACATCCTCATTTATTCAAGGACCGAGGAAGAACATGAAGAACACCTGAGGACAGTATTGGAGATACTGAGGGAGAAGCAACTCTATGCCAAGTTCTCCAAGTGTGAGTTCTGGCTGAAGGAGGTCAACTTCTTAGGGCACGTGATATCTGCTCGGGGGATCTCAGTGGATCCAGCCAAGATTGAAGCAGTGCTACAGTGGGAACGTCCTAAGTCAGTCACTGAAATAAGGAGCTTCGTGGGTTTAGCTGGCTACTATCGGAAGTTTATTGAGGATTTTTCCAAGGTGGTGGCTCCTTTGACTCAATTGACGCGCAAGGACCAACCTTTGCTTGGACCGACCGATGTGAGCAGAGTTTCATGGGGCTAAAGGAGAGGTTGACTAGTGCTCCAGTGCTGGTGATCCCCGATGTTGGGAAACCTTTTGATGCCTACTGTGATGCTTCACATCAGGGCTTGGGATGCGTTTTGATGCAAGAGAAGAGAGTGGTTGCATATGCTTCAAGGCAACTCAAGGTGCATGAGAGAAACTACCCTACTCATGATTTGGAGTTGGCAGCGGTGGTGTTTGCCATGGACTTTGTCACCCATTTACCCAGATCGGTGAAGGGTCATGATGCAATATGGGTCATAGTAGATCGGTTGACGAAGAGTGCTCACTTTCTCCCAGTAAATATGAAGATGCCCATGGCCAAGTTAACACACCTGTGCATCAAGGAAATTGTGAGGTTGCATGGAGTGCCTTCTAGCATCATTTCGGATAGAGATCCCAGATTCACTTCACGGTTTTGGCAGACCTTACAAGATTGCTTGGGAACTAAGTTGAGGATGAGCTCTGCATATCATCCCCAAACAGATGGACAGTCAGAGAGAACAATCCAAATCCTTGGAGGATCTGCTGAGGGCGTGCGTCTTGGATCAATTGGGAAGTTGGGATGATGTGTTGCCGCTGGTGGAGTTTACCTATAATAATAGTTACCACGCCAGTATTGGGATGGCACCATATGAAGCCCTGTATGGGAGGAAATGCAGAACTCCCTTATGTTGGTACCAGGAGGGCGAAACAGTCTTGGTTGGGCCAGAATTGATTCAGCAGACGACCGAGAAGGTGAAACAGATACAAAGCAGAATGAAAGCTTCTCAAAGTAGGCAGAAGTCCTATGCGGATCAGAGAAGAAAGCCTTTGGAGTTTGTTGCTGGAGACCACGTGTTCATGAAAGTGACACCAACCAAGGGTGTAGGACGGGCGATCAGGTCAAAGAAGTTGTCCCCTAAGTTCGTGGGACCATATCAGATCTTAAGAAGGATTGGTCCAGTGGCTTAAGAGATCGCCCTACCTCCCCATGTAGCGAATCTGCACAATGTCTTTCACGTATCACAGCTGAGGAAGTACATGGCAGACCCTAGTCATGTGCTGGAAGTGGACGATGTGCAGATCAGGGATGACTTGTCCTTTGAAGCAAAACCAGTCAGGATTGACGATCGGCAAAGTAAACAGCTCAGAGGCAAGACCATCAACATGGTGAAAGTGGTGTGGGATGAGAGATCGGGAGATTCAACTTGGGAGTTAGAAGAACCCATGAGAGAAACTTATCCATACCTCTGTTCCTTGTAATTCAATTTTCGGGGACGAAAATTTTTCTTGATGGGGAGAATGTAAGGACCTGTAAAAATTAAATTGGAATAAAAGAGTATATTTTAAATGAATTCTAAGTATGTTTTTATTTAAAATAAAAAGGAAGGAAAGTGTAGTTTATAAGACTATAGGAGTTCCTTGTTAGTACATAATCGCCGGTCGCCCAGACTTCACGTGATCGCCAGAGCGCGAGGCATGCGGAGTTAGTCATCGCGCGGAAAGTCATCGGTGGATAGTCTTCGCGCGAGAGGACATCGGGGGGTTAGTCTTCGCGCGAGAGGTCATCGGTGGATAGCCTTCGCGCGAGAGGTCATCGGTGGATAGTCTTCGCGCGAGAGGACATCGGTGGATAATCTTCGCGCGAAAGGACATCGGTGGATAGTCTTCGCGTGAGAGGTCATCGATGGATAGCCTTCGCGCAAGAGGTTATCGGTGGATAGTCTTCGCGCCAGTGGTCATCGGTGAAAGGTTATCGCGCGATGTCGAGTTTCACACAGATAAAGTGGGACCCAGACTCCCAGCATGAAACGTCCTGCACGCGCGCCACGTAGACAAAAGGGGTGGTTCAGAATAGTGACCTCAGAGTGTTAGCCTGCGCAGAGGCACGCGTAGTTGTACTGTTCAGGGAAGCGTACACGCAAACTCCCCTGCAGAGTGGGTGGTGGCAGCGGCTTTTGTGGGCAAGTTGGTTTAAGATTCAAAAACCCACTTCTGAGAAAAAGAAACGTTGCAGTGGTTCAAGAGCAAAAGAGTGAGTTTACCTCCATTCTTCTCCTTTTCTCTCCTTCGTGCTGCGATTCAGGCACCTTCACACAAGAGTACGACGAGCGACGGCCACCATTAGAGCACCTGGGAAGTTCTCTGCAAGTCCTTCAAACCAGACGCAAAAACAGAGCCAAGGCATTCCTTAAGCTTCGTTGGGTTTCGGAGCTCCTGGTGTTTTGCGCAAATCCAGGTAAGGGAAGCTAGCCTTCATTTTCAATACAAGCCATAGATTAGCTGTTTCTGAAGTGAGGGCGACGTGGTCGCCGGTTTCGTTTTCATCTTCGTGAATGCTCTGTTCTGTGTGCCTGGGCGACGTGGTCGCCGATTTTTAAAATCCTATTGTCACGATGCTCTGTTTTGGTGATGGGGCGACGTGGTCGCCGGTTTTTCAACTGTTATTGCAAAATCCCCTGTTTTGGGTGTGATCGCCGGTTTTAATATTGTTGATTTCGAACTCCCCTGTTTTAGTATCGTGAGACTGTTTGAGAATGAAATGCGAAATACACGTGATGTTCGAAAATCTGAACCTTTTAAATGATTGTTGCTGTGATTTGAATCGTTCATTTGAGTGGTATGATGTTTTGAATGTTGTGGATGTGAGATCAAGGCATAGTATTTTCAGGAAAGGAAATACCGTGTTGAGATTGGTTATGAGGTGTACTGATCTGTGAGTATCCTGTGAATGAGGCGATCCTGACTCTGCTGAGATAATGGAATCACATAGAGGAAGTTACTCAGTTGGTGAGAGTCGAAGGAGGTTCATTTGAATGGGTGAGTCGTGTGAAAAAGAACGAGCTCGGCCAGTTCTATGAATTTACCCTGTCATACTGTGAGAGTGATGATATTGAGATTCATTTATACGCTTGTGAATGTGTGTGATTTCACGGCGACCCTGTGAATGTGTGTGATTTCACAGTGGGACAGTATGACAGGTGCAGGTCTCTGGATGCTAAGTTCAACGCACGAGTCTTCCGGAAGTAGTGTCAAGTGTCTTGCGTGATGAGTCAGTGGAAGTCTGACGTGAGAAATGAGAAACATTGAATTGATAGACACTTGATAGTGTATGTGAATTGAAAGACTCTTGAGGAAATTGTGAAATATGTGATTTACTTGATAGTCATGTGAAGGGAATGAGAAAGCTGATGGTTTACGTGGGTGTCTTAACTTTGCTTTATCTTGATTTTTAAGTTCATATCTAAACTCGCTTTCAAATATCTAGCTTACCCTTTTGTATTGTTCTGTGGCTGTTTTCTCTTAAAACTGTGATGATCGTGTACCAATTACACGGGAGCAGACGATGTTGCAGGAAGTGGAGATCCTTAGTGAGTGGTCGCCGGAAGGAGATCGCCTATAACTGTTCTATTAGGCGATCACCCTTTTTCTGCTTTCTGATAGGAGATCGCCGATATGATAGGAGATCGCCTGTCTTATGGGAGATCGCCTTTTCTGTTAGGAGATCGCCTGTTCTTTTTTGCTATATTTTTTTGGTTAAGTTTTGAGAAAATTGACCGGTCATGTATTAAACTCCCTGTGAGGAGCAACATCATTATATATATATATACATACATTCGTTTCGAAAATTTTGTTTCATATTTTTTTTATGTATAAATGTGAGATGTATTTTGGCGGGATGTTACAGCAGCGGCTTTTGTGGACAAGTTAGTTTAAGATGCAAAAACCCACTTCTGAGAGGAAAAGGCACGTTGCAGTTGTTCAAGAACGAAAGAGTGAGCTACCTCCTTTCTCCTCCATTTCTCTCCTTCGCGCTGCGATTCTGGCACCTTCACACAAGAGTACGACGAGCGACAGCCACCATTAGAGCACCTGGGAAGTTCTCTGCAAGTCCTTCAAACCAGACGAAAAAACAGAGCCAAGGCATTCTTCAAGCTTCGTTGGATTTAGGAGCTCTTGGTATTTTGCGCAAGTCCAGGTAAGGGAAGCTAGCTTTATTTTCAATAAAAGCCGTAGATTAGTTGTTTCTGAAGTGAGGGCGACGTGGTCGCCGGTTTTAAACTCTTTTTCGTGATGCTCTGTTCTATGATTTTGGGCGACGTGGTCGCCGGTTTCATATTCTTTTTCGCGATGCTCTGTTCTATGTGGTTGGGCGACGTGGTCGCCGGTTTTAAATCCCTTTTTCATGATGTTCTGTTCTTATGCGTTTGGGCGACGTGGTCGCCGGTTTTAAATACAGATTTCGAAATCCCCTGCTTTTGAATCAGATCGCCGGTTTTGGCGTTGTTTTGCGAACCCCCTGTTTTTGGTGTTGTTTTGAGACTGCTCGAGATTTAAATGTGATATTCGAAAGTTTGAACCTTTGAAATGATTGCTGCTGTGATTTGAATCATTCATTTGAGTGTTGAATGTTGTGAATGTGAGATCAAGGCATAGTATTTTCAGGAAAGGAAATACCGTGTAAGATCATTTGTGTAATGTGTATTGACTAGGGGCTTGTCTAAAAGGAGATATCCTGACTCTGCTGATATAATGGAATCACGTAGATGAAGTTATTCAGTTGTGGAGAGTCGGAGGAGGTTCATATGAATGGGCGAGTAGTGTGAAAAAGAACGAGCTCGGCCTGTTATATGAATTAACCTTGTCATACCGGGAGAGTGATAACATTGAGATTATATATGCGCATGCTGTGTGGATTTCACAGCGACCCTGTGTGGATTTCACAGTGGTATGGTATGACAGGTGCAGATCTCTGAGCCTGAGTCAACGCACGAGTCAATCCGGAAGTAGAGTCATGTGTCTATGCATTGTGGGTCAGTGGAAAGTCTGACGTGTGAATCTTGAATACTGAATGTAGCAAAGAGACACTTGACGAGTATGTGGATTATGGAAATCTTGATGGTTGCATTTGATATGGCTTATGTATGGAGTGGAAATTCACGTTTTCTATGGATTTAAAGTTTTTAAAACATCTAGCTTACCCCTTTTATCTGTTATTGTGATTGCTTTCTTAAACCTGTGATGATAGTGTATTTGTACACGGGAGCAGACGAGGTTGCAGGTGGTAGTGCTCCTCAGTGAGTGGTCGCCGGAAGCAGATCGCCCATTTATGTTTGTGTTAGGCGATCACCCTTTTCTGTATTCTGAAGGGAGATCGCCCTTTTCTGATAGGAGATCGCCTGTTTTTACTTATTTTGCTGTATTTAGTTTACGTTTTTGGAAAACTGACCGATTTTGTATTAAACTCCCTGCGAGGAGAAAACTTCATTACATATATACGATTATGTTCACTTCAATATTATTATTTTATCTCTACTTCGTTTTATAATTATGAAAAGAATTTGGCGGGATGTTACATCCTGTGTGGACTTCATTAGCTGTCCTGTGTGGACTTCATTAGCTGTCCTGTGTGGACTTCATTAGCTGTCCTGTGTGGACTTCATTAGCTGTCCTGTGTGGACTTCATTAGCTGCCCTGTGTGGACTTCATTAGCTGTCCTGTGTGGACTTCACTAGCTGTCCTGTGTGGACTTTACAGTGGTGTGGTATGTGTCTACGTGTGGTGAGTCAGTGGAAGTCTGACGTGAGAAAGAGAAATATTGAAATTTGATAGACACTTGATGTTTTATGTGAAACAAATAACACTTGATGAAATTGTGAAGTGTGTGAAATGAATGGGAAAATTGATGGATTTTACGTGGGTGTTTTAAATTTGTTTTATGTTGATTTTAAAGTTTCATATCTAAATTCTCTTTAAAATATCTAGCTTACCCTGCGTTTTTGTTCTGTGGCTGTTTTTCTTAAAACTGTGATGATCGTGTATTTTACACGGGAGCAGATGATGGTTGCAGGTAGTCGTGCTCCTCAGTGAGCAGTTGGAGGAAGAGATCGCCTGTTTTCTTTTTATGCTGTATTTTGGTTTTATTTTGAAAGAGTTGATGGAATGTATTAAAACCCCTATAAGAGGGACGTTTCTTTTTGAGATACAATGTATGGGATGATGTACTTTCTGTAAGGACCTGTAAAATTAAATTGGAATAAAAGGGTATATTTTAAATGAATTCTAAGAATGTTTTTATTTAAAATAAAAAAGAAGGAAAGTGTAGCTTAGAAGACTACAAGAGTTCCTTGTTAACACATAATCGCCGGTCGCCTAGACTACACGTGATCACCAGGGCGAGAGGGCATCGGTGGAGATTCTTCGCGCGGAAGGTCATCGGTGGAGAGTCTTCGCGCGGAAGGTCATCGGTGGAGAGTCTTCGCGCGGAAGGTCATCGGTGGAGAGTCTTCGCACGAGAGGACATCGGTGGAGAATCTTCGCGCGGAAGGTCATCGGTGGAGAGTCTTCGCACGAGAGGACATCGGTGGAGAGTCTTCGCGCGAGAGGACATCGGTGGGGAGTCTTCGCGCAAGAGGTCATCGGTGGATGGTCTCCGCGCGAGAGGTCATCGGTGGATAGCCTTCGCGCGAGAGGTCATCGGTGGATAGCCTTCGCGCGAGAGGTCATCGGGGGATAGCCTTCGCGTGAGATGTCATCGGTGGTTAGTCTTCGCGCCAGTGGTCATCGGTGAAAGGTGATCGCGCGATGTCGAGTTGCACACAGAGAAGGTGGGACCCAGACTCCCAGCATGAGACGCGCGGCACGCGCGACACGTAGACAAAAAGTGTTGGTTCAGAACAGTGACATCAGAATGTTGGCATGCGCAAGAGACACTCGCGGTCGTACTGTTCAGAGCAGTGGTTGGCATGCACAAGAGACAACCGTAGTCGTACTGTTCAGAGAAAGGTACACTCAGATTTCCCTGCAGAGTGGGTGGTGGCAGCTGCTTTTGTGGACAAGTTGGTTTAAGATGGAAAAACCCACTGCTGAGGGAACAAAACATTTCAGTTGTTCAAGAGCGAAAGAGTGAACTACCTCCTTTCTCCTCCATTTCTCTCCTTCGCGCTGCGATTCTGGCACCTTCACACAAGAGTACGACGAGCGGCAGCCACCATTAGAGCACCTGGGAAGTTCTCTGCAAGTCCTTCAAACCAGACGAAAAAAAACAGAGCCAAGGCATTCTTCAAGCTTCGTTGGATTTAGGAGCTCTTGGTATTTTGCGCAAGTCCAGGTAAGGGAAGCTAGCCTCCATTTTCAATACAAGTCGTAGTTTAGCTATTTCGGAAGTGAGGGCGACGAGGTCGCCGGTTTCATTTTCATCTTCGTGAATGCTCTGTTCTGTGTGTTGTTGAGCGACGTGGTCGCCGGTTTTTAAATACAAACTTCGAAATACCCTGTTTTTGAACCAGGTCGCCGGTTTGGGCTATGTTTGCGAACTCCCTGTTTTTGGTGTTACTTTGAACTGTTGAAGCTTAAAGGTGATCTTCGAAAATCTGAATCTTTGAAAACGAATGTTGCTGTGACTTGAATCATTTATTTAAGTGGTATGATGTCTTGGGTGTTGTGAATGTGGGATCGAGGCATAGTATTTTCAAGAAAGAAAATACCGTGTAAGATCGTGTAGGATGTGCATTGATCGGTGATTCCTAAGGGGATATCCTGACTCTGCTGAGGTAATGGAATCACATAGAGGAAGTTACTCAGTTGGTGAGAGTCGAAGGAGGTTCATATGAATGGGTGACTCGTGTGAAAAAGAACGAGCTCGACCTGTTTGGTGTGGATTAACCCTGTCATGCTTGGATAGTGAGGATATTGAGATTCATTTATACGCTGGTGAATGTGTGTGATTTCCCAGCGACCCTGTGAATGTGTGTGATTTCACAGTGGTGCAGCATGACAGGTGCAGATCTCTGAGTCTAATCAATGCATGAGTCTTCCGGAAGTAGTGTTAAGTGTCTTGAGTGCTGAGTCAGTGGTGGTCTGACATGTGAAATGAGGAACTTGAAATTGATAGACACTTGATGCAGTTTGTGAAATAGAATGACTCTTGAAAATATTGTGAAATGTGTGATTTCTGGGCGATCAGGTGAAGGGTATGAGAAACTTGATAGTGATACGTGAATATCTTGAAATTGTTTACCTTGATTTTAATTTAATTATCCTTATTTAAACTCTCCTTAAAATATCTAGCTTACCCTGCGTGTTCTGCTCGTTGGCTGTTTTTCTCTTAAAACTGTGATGATCGTGTATAACTTACACGGGAGCAGATGATCTTCCAGGAAGCAGAGCTCCCTAGTGAGTGGTCGCCGAGGAAGAGATCGCCGGTTTCTATCTCTTGGTGGTGATCGCCGGTTTTATGTCCTGCTAGCAGATCGCCTGTTTTGGGGCCTTCTGTTACCAGATCGCCGGTTCATGTATGGAGACCGCCGATCTTGTTGTATTTGATTGAATTTCGTTAAATTTTGAAAACATTTGACTGGTTATGTATTAAACTCCCTAAGAGGAGCAACTTCATTACTTATATATATATATTCATGTACTCTTCAATATTATTTGTGTACCTTTATTTTCATTATACATGTATGTATGGTTTTATTTTGGCGGGATGTTACACTTTCAATATATATACATATGTTGATTTTATAAATAAATGTCTACGGTTATTTTATTATATAAATATGAAAAGACTTTGAGGGGCGTTTCATTAAAACTACTGAAAAATCGACGCAAAACATACAGATACGCCAGGCCCCGGTTCGAGCCACTTTCATTTTTGAGGCGTCTTGATCGGACTTCTGTGTCAAAATCTATCGCCATTTGAGATTTGTATACCCTAATATTCACTAAATGAAGTTTCCCAAAACCCCAAACTACTGACCAATCGGCACAAATCATGCAGATACGCCACGCCCCGTTTCAAGCCACTTTCATTTTTTAGGCGTCTTGATCGGACTTCTCTGTCAAAATCTATCGCCATTTCAAGTTTGTGTACCCTAATAATCACTAAATGAAGTTTCCCCAAACCCCAAACTACTGACCAATCGGCACAAATCATGCAGATACGCCACGCCCCGTTTCAACCCACTTTCATTTTTGAGGTGTCTTGATCGGACTTCTCTGTCAAAATCTATCGCCATTTGAGGTTTGTATACCCTAATATTCACTAAATGAGGTTTCCCAAAACCCCAAACTACTGACGAATCGGAATAAAACATGCAGATACGCCATGCCCCGTTTCGCGCCACTTTCATTTTTGAGGCGTCTTGATCGGACTTCTCTGTCAAAATCTATCGGCATTTCAGGTTTGTATACCCTAATATTCACTAAATGAAGTTTCCCCAAACCCCAAATACTGACGAATCGACACATAACATGCAGATACGCCACGCCCCGTTTCGAGCCACTTTCATTTTGGAGGCGTCCTGATCAGACTTCTCTGTCAAAATCTATCGCAATTTTGAGGTTTGTATACCCTAATATTCACTAAATGAAGTTTACCCACACCCCAAACTACTGAGGAGTCGGCAAAAAACATGCAGATACGCCACGCCCCATTTCGAGCCACTTTCATTTTTTAGGTGTCTTGATCGGACTTCTCTGTCAATATCTATCGCCATTTGAGGTTTGTATACCCTAATATGCACTAAATGAAGTTTCCCCAAACCCCAAAGTACTGACGAATCGGCCCAAAGTGATGGAGGAGGGCCAAGCACATCTAACCAAGGAAGCCAAGGCCCAAACCAAGAAGACCGTCTAGACCAAGAGGAGCGTTTAGCTCCAAGAAGTGAGCGTCTAGGATGTGAAGGAGGGAGACTATCCATGGAGCTAGACCGTCTAGGACCTCTCACAAGATCCATGGCTAAACATATCCAAGCACACATAGAAGAAGCCACGGATGGGAGGGAGAAGACCTTGTACATGCTACTTGGAGGCCCATTAGGGGTAGCTTAGTAGATTAGTGTAGTGTAGAAAGCAAAACTTGCTAACTTAGGGGTGTGCTATCAAAAAGGTGCCCTTAGCAATAGAAGGAGGGGTGTGCTAGCAAATAGGTGCCTTTAGCAAAAGAGGGAGGGGTGTACTATCAAATGTTGCATTTTTGACCTATCTTCTAGAATATTAGGATGATGGTGTGGTTTGACTAAAGTCAATACCCTAGGCAGCCCCCACTTTTTGTATTTCCATCCCTACCCTTTAAGCTTGCTCACCAAGGCTCCTAAATCTATAAATAAGGAGGCCTACCTCATGTATTTTCAAGTTTATTTGAGTAATGTTATGCTGCCATTTTTGTGCACAAGCTTTACTCGTCCTAGAAATCTAGGCTATAAACTTCAATCCTTTCACCTTCTCCCTTGAGCTGGCCGAACCACTCAACCCATACTCATCATGCACCTTCAAGACCAACACAACTCCTAGGAGGGTCTTGTTTCACTCATCCATTGCTTCCGCTCCATCTATTTCTACTTTGATTCAAGAAGAACACATGAAAATGCCATCACAAAACATGCAGATACGCCATGCCCCGTTTCGAGCCACTTTCATTTTTTAGGCGTCTTGATCGGACTTCTCTGCCATAATCTATCGCCATTTGAGGTTTGTATACCCTAATATTCACTAAATGAAGTTTCCCCAAACCCCAAACTACTGACGAATCGGCACAAAACATGCAGATACGCCACGCCCCATTTCGAGCCACTTTCATTTTTTAAGTGTCTTGATCGTACTTCTCTTTCAAAATCTATCGCCATTTGATGTTTGTATACCCTAATATTCACTAAATGAAGTTTCCCCAAATCCCAAACTACTGACGAATCGACAAAAAAAATGCAGATACGCCACGCCCCGTTTCGAGCCACTTTCATTTGTGAGGCGTCTTGATCGGACATCTCTGTCAAAATCTATCGCCATTTGAAGTTTATATACCCTAATATTCACTAAATGAAGTTTCCCCAAACCCCAAACTACTGACAAATCGGCAAAAAACATGCAGATACGCCACGCCCCGTTTCGAGCCACTTTCATTTTTTAGGCGTCTTGATCGGACTTCTCTGTCAAAATCTATCGGCATTTGAAGTTTGTATACCCTAATATTCACTAAATGAAGTTTCCCCAAACCCCAAACTATTGACGAATCGGCACAAACCATACAGATACGCCACGCCCGGTTTCGAGCCACTTTCATTTTTGAGGCGTCTTGATCGGACTTCTCTGTCAAAATCTATCGCCATTTGAAGTTTGTATGCCCTAATATTCAGTAAATGAAGGTTCGCCAAACCCCAAACTACTGACGAATCGGCAAAAAACATTGAGATACGCCACGCCCCATTTCGAGCCACTTTCATTTTTGAGGTGTCTTGATCGGACTTCTCTGTCAAAATCTATCGCCATTTGAAGTTTGTATACCCTAATATTCACTAAATGAAGTTTCCCCAAACCCCAAACTACTGACGAATCGGCAAAAAACATGCAGATACGCCACGCCTCATTTCGAGCCACTTCCATTTTTAAGGCATCTTGATCAGACTTCTCTGTCAAAATCTATCGCCATTTGAGGTTTGTATACCCTAATATTCACTAAATGAAATTTCCCAAAACCCCAAACACTGACAAATCAGCGCAAAACATGCAGATACGCTGCGCCTCATTTCATGCCACTTTCACTTTTTAGGCATCTTGATCGGACTTCTCTGTCAAAATCTATCGCCATTTGAGGTTTGTATACCCTAATATTCACTAAATGAAGTTTCCCCAAACCCCAAACTACGGACGAATCGGCAAAAAACATGCAGATACGCCACGCCCCGTTTCGAGCCACTTTAATTTTTTAGGCGTCTTGATCGGACTTCTCTGTCAAAATCTATCGCCATTTGAGGTTTGTATACCCTAATATTCACTAAATGAAGTTTCCCCAAACCCAAAACTACTGCCTAATCGGCACAAAACATGCAGTTACGCCACGCCCCATTTCGAGCCACTTTCATTTTTTAAGTGTCTTGATCGGACTTCTCTTTCAAAATCTATCGCCATTTGAAGTTTGTATACCCTAATATTCACTAAATGAAGTTTCCCCAAATCCCAAACTACTGACGAATCGACAAAAAACATGCAGATACGCCACGCCCTGTTTCGAGCCACTTTCATTTTTGAGGCGTCTTGATCGGACTTCTCTGTCAAAATCTATCGCCATTTGAAGTTTGTATACCCTAATATTCACTAAATGAAGTTTCCCCAAACCCCAAATTACGGACGAATCGGCACAAAAAAAGCAGATACGCCACGCCCCGTTTCGAGCCAGTTTAATTTTTGAGGCATCTTGATCGGACTTCTCTATCAAAATCTATCGCCATATTTGAGGTTTGTATACCCTAATATTCACTAAATGATGTTTCCCCAAACCCCAAACTACTGACGAATTGGCAAAAAAAATGCAGATAGGCCACGTCCCGTTTCGAGCCACTTTCATTTTTGAGGCGTCTTGATCGGACTACTCTGTAAAAATCTGTCGTCATTTGAGGTTTGTATATCCTAATATTCACTAAATGAAGTTTCCACAAACCCCAAACTACTGACGAATCGGCACAAAACACGCAGATACGCCACTCCCCGTTTCAAGCCACTTTCAGTTTTGAGGCGTCGAGATCGGACTTCTCTGTCAAAATCTGTCGCCATTTGAGGTTTTTATATCCTAATATTCACTAAATGAAGTTTCCCCAAACCCCAAACTACTGACGAATCGGCATAAAACATGCACATAAGCAACGCTCTGTTTCGAGCCACTTTCATTTTTGAGGCGTCTTCATCGGACTTCTCTGTCAAAATCTGTCGCCATTTGATGTTTGTATACCCTAATATTCACTAAATGAAGTTTCCCCAAACACCAAACTACTGACAAATCGGCATAAAACATGCAGATACGCCACGCCCCGTTTCGAGCCACCTTCATTTTTGAGGCGTCTAGATCGGACTTCTCTGTCAAAATCTATCGCCATTTGAGGTTTTTATACCCTTATATTCACTAAATGAAGTTTTCCCAAACCCCAACCTACTAACAAATCAGCAAAAGCCATGCAGATACGCCACGCCCCGTTTCGAGCCATTTTCATTTTTGAGGCGTCTTGATCGGACTTCTCTGTCAAAATCTATCGCCATTTGAGGTTTGTATACCCTAATATTCACTAAATGAAGTTTCCCCAAACCCCAAACTACTGACGAATCAATACAAAACATGCAGATACGCCACGCCCCTTTCGAACCACTTTAATTTTTTAGGCGTCTTGATCGGACCTCTCTGTCAATATCTATCGCCATTTGAAGTTTGTGTACTCTAATATTCACTAAATGAAGTTTCCCCAAACCCCAAACTACTGACGAATCGGCACAAAATGTGCAGATACGCGACGCCCCGTTTCGAGCCACTTTCATTTTTTAGGCGTCTTGATCGGACTTCTCTATCAAAATCTATCGCCATTTGAGGTTTGTATACCCTAATATTCTCTAAATGAAGTATACCCTAATATTCACTAAATGAAGTTTCGCAAAACCCCAAACTACTGGGGAATCAGCAAAAAACATACTGATAAGCCACGCACCATTTCAAGCCACTTTCATTTTTGAGGTGTCTTGATCGGACTTCTCTGTCAAAATCTATCGCCATTTGAAGTTTGTATACCCTAATATTCACTAAATGAAGTTTCCCCAAACCCCAAACTACTGACGAATCGGCAAAAAACATGCAGATACGCCACGCCTCATTTCGAGCCACTTCCATTTTTAAGGCATCTTGATCGGACTTCTCTGTCAAAATCTATCGCCATTTGAGGTTTGTATACCCTAATATTCACTAAATGAAGTTTCCCCAAACCCAAAACTACTGACGAATCAACACAAAACATGCAGATACGCCACGCCCCTTTCGAACCACTTTAATTTTTTAGGCGTCTTGATCGGACCTCTCTGTCAATATCTATCGCCATTTGAAGTTTGTGTACCCTAATATTCACTAAATGAAGTTTCCCCAAACCCCAAACTACTGACGAATCGGCACAAAATGTGCAGATACGCGACGCCCCGTTTCGAGCCACTTTCATTTTTGAGGCGTCTTGATCGGACTTCTCTGTCAAAATCTATCGCCATTTGAGGTTTGTATACCCTCATATTCACTAAATGAAGTTTCCCCAAAACCCAAACTACTGACGAATCGGCACAAAACATGCAGATACGCCACGCCCTGTTTCGAGCCACTTTCACTTTTAGGCGTCTTGATTGGACTTCTCTGTCAAAATCCATCGCCATTTGAGGTTTGTATACCATAATATTCACTAAATGAAGTTTCCCAAAACCCCAAACTACTGACGAATCGGCACAAAACATGCAGATACGCCACGCCTCGTTTCGTGCCACTTTCATTTTTGAGGCGTGTTGATCGGACTTCTCTGTCAGAATCTATCCCCATTTGAAGTGTGTATACCCCTAATATTCACTAAATGAAGTTTCCCCAAACCCCAAACTACTAAAGAATCGGCACAAAACATGCAGATACGCCACGCCCCGTTTCGAGTCACTTTCATTTTTTAGGCATCTTGATCGGAATTCTCTGTCGAAATCTATCGCCATTTGAGGTTTGTATACCCTAATGTTCAGTAAATGAAGTTTTACCAAACCCCAAACTACTGACGAATCGGCACAAAACATATAGATACGCAACACCCCGTTTCGACCCACTTTTATTTTTTAAGCGTCTTGATCGGACTTCTCTAGCAATATCTAACGCCATTTGAAGTTTGTATACCCTAATATTCACTAAATGAAGTTTCCGCAAACCCCAAACTACTGACGTATCGGCACAAAATGTGCAGATACGCCACGCCCCGTTTCGAGCCACTTTAATTTTTGACGCGTCTTCATCGGACTTCTCTGTCAAAATCTATCGCCATTTGAGGTTTGTATACCCTAATATTCTCTAAATGAAGTTTCCCCAAACCCCAAACTACTGACGAATCAGCACAAAACATGCAGATACGCCAACCCCCGTTTCGAGCCACTTTCACTTTTAGGTATCTTGATCGGACTTCTCTGTCAAAATCTATCGCCATTGGAGGTTTTTATACCCTAAGATTCACTAAATGAGATTCCCCAAACCCCAAACTACTGACGAATCGGCACAAAACATGCAGATATGCCACGCCCCGTTTCGAGTCAGTTTCATTTTTTAGGCGTCTTGATCGGACTTCTCTGTCAAAATCTATCGCCATTTGAGGTTTGTATACCCTAATGTTCAGTAAATGAAGTTTCCCCAAACTCCAAACTACTGATGAATCGGCACAAAACATATAGATACGCCACACCCCGTTTCGAGCCACTTTCATTTTTTGGCGTCTTGATCGGACTTCTCGGTCAAAATCTATCGCCATCTGACGTTTGTATACCCTAATATTCACTAAATGAAGTTTCCCCAAACCCCAACCTACTAACGAATCAGAAAAAAACATGCAGATACGCCACGCCCCGTTTCGAGCCACTTTCATTTTTGAGGCGTCTTGATCGGACTTCTCTGTCAAAATCTATCACCATTTGAGGTTTGTATACCCTAATATTCACTAAATGAAGTTTCCCCAAACCCCAAACTACTTACGTATCGGCAAAAAATGTGCAGATACGCCACGCCCCGTTTCGAGCCACTTTAATTTTTGACGCGTCTTCATCGGACTTCTCTGTCAAAATCTATCGCGATTTGAACTTTGTATACCCTAATATTCACTAAATGAAGTTTCCCCAAACCCCAAACTACTGACGAATCGACACAAAACATGCAGATACGCCACGCCCCGTTTCGAGCCACTTTCATTTTTAGGCGTCTTGATCGGACTTCTCTGTCAAAATCTATCGCGATTTGAAGTTTGTATACCCTAATATTCACTAAATGAAGTTTCCCCAATCCCCAAACTACTGACGAATCGGCACAAAACATGCAGATACGCCACGCCCCGCTTCGAGTCACTTTCATTTTTTAGGCGTCTTGATCGGACTTCTCTGTCAAAATCTATTTCCATTTGAGGTTTGTATACCCTAATATTCACTCAAAGAAGTTGCCCCAAACCCTAAACTACTGACGAATCGGTACAAAACATGCAAATATGCCACGCCCCGTTTCGTGCCACTTTCATTTTCGAGGCGTCTCTAGCGGACATCTTTGTCAAAATCTATCGCCATTGGAGGCTTGTATACCCTAATATTCACTAAATGAAGTTTCCCCAAACCCCAAACTACATACGAATCGGCATAAAACATGCAGATACGCCACGCCCGTTTCAAGCCACTTTCATTTTTTAGGCGTCTTGATCGGACTTCTCTGTCAAAATCTGTCGCCATTTGAGGTTTGTATACCCTAATATTCAGTAAATGAAGTTTCCCCAAACCCTAAACTACTGACGAATCGGCATAAAACATGCAGATACGCCACGCTCGTTTAGAGCCACTTTCATTTTTTAGGCGTCTTGATCGGACTTCTCTGTCAAAATCTGTCGCCATTTGAGGTTTGTATACCCTAATATTCACTAAATGAAGTTTCCCCAAACCCCAAACTACTGACGAATCGGCACAAAATGTGCAGATACGCCACGCCCCGTTTCGAGGCACTTTCATTTTTTAGGCGTCTTGATCGGCCTTCACTGTCAAAATCTATCGCGATTTGAACTTTGTATACCCTAATATTCACTAAATGAAGTTTCCCCAAACCCCAAACTACTGACGAATCGACACAAAACATGCAGATACGCCACGCCCCGTTTCGAGCCACTTTCATTTTTAGGGGTCTTGATCGGACTTCTCTGTCAAAATCTATTTCCATTTGAGGTTTGTATACCCTAATATTCACTCAAAGAAGTTTCCCCAAACCCTAAACTACTGACGAACCGGCACAAAACATGCAGATATGCCACGCCCCGTTTCGTGCAACTTTCATTTTCGAGGCGTCTCTATCGGACATCTCTGTCAAAATCTATCGCCATTGGAGGCTTGTATACCCTAATATTCACTAAATGAAGTTTCCCCAAACCCCAAACTACATACGAATCGGCATAAAACATGCAGATACGCCACGCCCGCTTCAAGCCACTTTCATTTTTTAGGCGTCTTGATCGGACTTCTCTGTCAAAATCTGTCGCCATTTGAGGTTTGTATACCCTAATATTCAGTAAATGAAGTTTCCCCAAACCCCAAACTACTAACTAATCGGCATAAAACATGCAGATACGCCACGCTCGTTTAGAGCCACTTTCATTTTTTAGGCGTCTTGATCGGACTTCTCTGTCAAAATCTGTCGCCATTTGAGGTTTGTATACCCTAATATTCACTAAATGAAGTTTCCCCAAACCCCAAACTACTGACGAATCGGCACAAAATGTGCAGATACGCCACGCCCCGTTTCGAGGCACTTTCATTTTTTAGGCGTCTTGATCGGCCTTCACTGTCAAAATCTATCGCGATTTGAACTTTGTATACCCTAATATTCACTAAATGAAGTTTCCCCAAACCCCAAACTACTGACGAATCGACACAAAACATGCAGATACGCCACGCCCCGTTTCGAGCCACTTTCATTTTTAGGGGTCTTGATCGGACTTCTCTGTCAAAATCTATTTCCATTTGAGGTTTGTATACCCTAATATTCACTCAAAGAAGTTTCCCCAAACCCTAAACTACTGACGAATCGGCACAAAACATGCAGATATGCCACGCCCCGTTTCGTGCAACTTTCATTTTCGAGGCGTCTCTATCGGACATCTCTGTCAAAATCTATCACCATTTGAGGTTTGTATACCCTCATATTCACCAAATGAAGTCTCCCCAAACCCCAAACTACTGACGAATCGGCACAAAACATGCAGATACGCCACGCCTCGTTTCGTGCCACTTTCATTTTCGAGGCGTCTAGATCGAACTTCTCTGTCAAAATCTATCGCCATTGGAGGCTTGTATACCCTAATATTCACTAAATGAAGTTTCCCCAAACCCCAAACTACTGACGAATCGACACAAAATATGCAGATACGCCACGCCCCGTTTCGAGCCACTTTCATTTTTAGGCGTCTTGATCGGACTTCTCTGTCAAAATCTATCCCAATTAGAAGTTTGTATACCCTAATATTCACTAAATGAAGTTTCCCCAATCCCCAAACTACTGACGAATCGGCACAAAACATGCAGATACGCCACGCCCCGCTTCGAGTCACTTTCATTTTTTAGGCGTCTTGATCGGACTTCTCTGTCAAAATCTATCGCCATTTGAGGTTTGTATACCCTAATGTTCAGTAAATGAAGTTTCACCAAACCCCAAACTACTGACGAATCGGAACAAAACATATAGATACGCCACACCCCGTTTCGAACCACTTTCATTTTTTAGGCGTCTTGATCGAATTTCTCTGTCAAAATCTATCGCCATTTGAGGTTTGTATACCCTAATATTCACTAAGTGAAGTTTCCCGAAACCCCAAACTACTGACGAATCGGCATAAAACATGCAGATACGCCACGCCCGTTTCGAGCCACTTTCATTTTTTAGGCGTAATGATCGAACTTCTCTGTCAAAATCTGTCGCCATTTGAGGTTTGTATACCCTAATATTCACTAAATGAAGTTTCCCCAAACCCCAAACTACTGACGAATCGGCACAAAACATGGAGATAAACCACTCCCCGTTTCGTGCCACTTTCATTTTCGAGGCGTCTTGATCAGACTTCTCTGTCAAAATCTATCGCCATTTGAAGTTTGTATGCCCTAATATTCACTAAATGAAGTTTCCCCAAACCCTAAACTACTGACGAATCGACACAAAACATGCAGATACGCCACGCCCCGTTTCTAGCCACTTTCATTTTTTGGGCGTCTTGATCGGTGTAACATCCCGCCAAATCCTTTTCACAATTATAAAATGAAATAAAGGTAAAACAATAATATTGAAGTGAACATACGTATTTAGATAAAATGGAGTTGCTCCTCACAGGGAGTTTAATACATAACCGGTCAATTTTCCAACACTTAAAACAAAATACAGCCAAATAAAATGAAACCGGCGGTCTCCCTACATAAACCGGCGATCTCCTATCAGAAGACCCAAAACAGCCGATCTTCTATCAGAACAAAAAAACAGGCGATCACCACGTAGAGACAGAAACAGGCGATCTCCTTCCGGCGACCACTCACTGAGGAGCTCCACTCCCTGGAAGATCATCTGCTCCCGTGTAAAATACACGATCATCACAGTTTTAAGAGAAAGTAACCACAGAACAATACAAAGGGTAAGCTAGATATTTTTAAAACGTTAAATTATAAACTGGACAACCAACGTAGATCAGCCTTTTTTAAACATTCACAAGAGTCCATCACTTTCTCATTCATATCACACAACCATCAAGTGTCTATCCACAATTCTCAATATTTCACATTTCTCACGTCAGACTTCCACTGACTCATCACACATAGACACTTGACACTACTTCCGGAAGACACGTGCATTGACTAGACTCAGAGATCTGCACCTGTCATGCTGCACCACTGTGAAATCACACACATTCACAGGGTCGCTGTGAAATCACACACATTCACAAGCGTATAAATGAATCTCAATATTATCACTATCCTAGCATGACAGGGTTAATCCACACAACGGGTCGAGCTCGTTCTCTTTCACACAACTCACCCATACCTGTGGACCTCCTTCGACTCTCAACGCCTGAATAACTTCATCTATGTGATTCCATTACATCAGGAGAGTCAGGATATCTCATAAAACGAATCACCGGTCATTGCACACTTTACACGATCTTACACGGTATTTTCTTTCCTGAAAATACTATGCCTTGATCCCACATCCACAACATTCAAAACATCATACCACTCAAATGAATGATTCAAATCACAGCAACAATCATTTCAAAGGTTTAGATTTTCGAATATCACATGCATTCCACATTTAAATCTCAAACAGTCTCAACGACACTAAAACAGGGGATTTCGAAAGCTGTATTTAAAACCGGCGATCACGTCGCCCAAATACATAAAAACAGAACATCGTGAAATAGAGTTTAAAATCGGCGACCACGTCGCCCAAACACATAGAACAGAGCATCGTGAAATAGAGTTTAAAACCGGCGACCACGTCGCCCTCACTTCAGAAACAGCTAATCTACGGCTTTTATTGAAAAACAAAGCTAGCTTCCCTTACCTGGACTTGCGTAAACTTCACTAAGAGTTCCAACCCAACGAGCTTCAAGGATGCCTTAACTCTGTTTTAGCGTCTGGTTTGGAGGACTTGCAGAGAACCTCCCAGGTGCTCTATGGCAGTCATCGATAGCCAAGCAGGGACGTGATAAGGCCTGAATCGCAGAGTGAAGGGGAGAAAAGAGAAGGATGAAGGTAACTCACTCTGTCACTCTTGAACAACAGCAACCTTCTTTGCCTCTCTGAAGTGAGTTTTTAAAACTAAACCAACTTGTTCCACAATTGCCGCTGCCACCACCCACTCTGCAGGAAGGCTTGCGTGCACGCTTCCCTGAACTGTACGGCCACATGTGTCTCTGTGCATGCCAACTCTCTGATGTCACTATTCTGAACCACCCTTTTTGTCTACGTGTCGCGCGTGCAGGACGTTTCATGCTGGGAGCCTGGGTCCCACCTTATCTGTGTGAAACACGACATCGCGCGATAACCTTCCACCGATGACTCATCTTGGAAGACGACCGATCTCTCTCTGGGAGACGACCGATGTCTCTCTCTGGGAGACGACCGATGTCTCTCTCTGGGAGACGACCGATGTCTCTCTCTGGGAGACGACCGATGTCTCTCTCTGGGAGACGACCGATGTCTCTCTCTGGGAGACGACCGATGTCTCTCTCTGGGAGACGACCGATGTCTCTCTCTGGGAGACGACCGATGTCTCTCTCTGGGAGACGACCGATGTCTCTCTTTGGGAGACGATCGATGTCTATCCCAGGCGACACCCGCATGTCTCTCGCGCTCCGGTGATGCCCGCATGCCTCTCGCGCCCCGGCGATGCCCGCATGCCTCTCGCGCCCTGGCGATGCCCGCATGCCCTGCGCCCTGGCGATGTCCGTATACCTCGCGCCCTGGCGATGTCCGCATACCTCGCGCCCTGGCGATGTCCGCATACCTCGCGCCCTGGCGATGTCCGCATACCTCGCGTCCTGGCGATGTCCGCATGGGTAGTCTAGGCGACAGGGGATTATGTACTAGAGAAGTCGGAGATCGCCTCCGCCTTCAAGAACGGCGATCTCGTACTTGTAAGCTACACTTTCCTTCCTTTACTCTTCTTGATCCACATGTCTTCCTCGAGCACACCCTCGTGATTACCTCACGATGAGGTCATCGCACCTGACTACTTTGTTAATACAAGAGTAAGCCGACCGACCTCTACCAGCTGACCCCAGCCCTTGGGTGACGTCCGAGGTGCGACTACTACGAAACTTCTATTACCAGCTCTTTGTATTTTAAATAATAACATCTTCTGAAATTATTTAAATATAACACTTTTATTCCAATTAAAGTTTCTAGGTCCTTACAATCTCCCCAACAAGAAAAATTTTCGTCCTCGAAAATTGAATGACAAGGAAAAGAGGTAGGGATATGCTTCTCTCATGGTTTCTTCAAATTCCCATGTTGAATCACCCGATCTGTCATCCCACACTACCTTTACCATGTTGATGGTCTTGCCTCTGAGCTGCTTACTCTGCTGATCGTCAATCCTAACTGGTTTTGCTTCAAAAGACAAGTCATCCTTGATCTGTACATCGTCCACTTCCAGCACTTGACTAGGGTTTGCCATGTACTTCCTCAGTTGTGGTATATGAAAGACATTATGCAGGTTTGCTAATTGGGGAGGTGGAGCGATCTCATAAGCCACTGGACTGATCCCCCCCTAGGATCTGATATGGCCCAACAAACTTAGGGGACAGCTTCTTCGATCTGATTGCTCGTCCTACACCCTTGGTTGGTGTCACTCTCATAAAGACATGATCTCTAGCAGCAAACTCCAAAGGTCTTCTCCTCTGAATCTGCCTAGGATATCTGCCGACTTTGAGAAGCTTTCATCCTGCCTTGTATCAGTTTCACCTTCTCGGTTGTCTGCTGAACCAACTCTTACTACTCCAATACTTCATCAAATTCCATTGTACATCCCTGCATATGGAATATGCTGCTCCATTGAGCGCCAACTCCAGCATTCACACTCTACTTCCAACCTTGAAGACTTGGTCGAGCAAGTCCAGAACTAGGCTCTTAACAGAACCAGGCCTAGCCTCTTTAGAGAAAGCGAGCAAGATCCCTTCATCGGAAGGAAAGGGGACAACTGCCTACTGCTCATGCCCCTTAGCCAACTCAAACTAGGATCCGAAATATCCTTCTAGGAATCAACTTCTGCATATTGATCAAAACCATCCATCGACTTTCCAACTGCTGATCTAATTCTCACGCTCCCTAAAGGGACACCTTTGGTTCACCACTATGCTACATAATTCTGCACCTTATAAAGACAAAGTTCCTGTTGCTGTTACTTTCTAAATCATTATTATGACTTCTTTTGCCAACTCGGCTTCCTGCTCCCATTACGACCTCCTTTTTCAATGTATACACTGAATGCATTGATTTGGGTTCAGGTGCCAATTCGAAAAGGCATACGAGAACGAACGCACCCTATATCTCAACCACAACCATACAAGTAGTGGAGCCGATTGGAAGATTTCCTCTGCATCCGGAATTTCTTGCTTAAAGACAACTCTATTCTTCTTCTCCCCGATACAACAGACTATTGCCACCCACATTCCCTTCCACACCTGATTCTACTTGGATGACATATGTATAAAATAAAAGTTCTCAAGGTGAGACCTCAAATCCTTATGTTGAACAAATAGAACACCTAACCACTTGAAGCACATAGACCAGCCACGTTGCGCAGTGGTACAATCCAAGAAAAAGTGTTGAGTGAATTCTTATGACTCCCTACCCAGTGCACATGTAGAAGAATTTATTACCACCCCTCTCCTGAAAAGGTTGAAACTTAGTTGAAATTTTGTCCAATAGGATTCTCCACCCAGTGATTAGTGTTTTAGGCATTTCTTTTGCTTGCCATGGGCTGGAGAAAACTCCACCCGTAGGTTTGGTTAGCCAAGCGAACGTAAGCTGATTTCACAGGAAAGACCCCTTTGGTATCCCCTTTCCCAACAAGACGATCCTTGGATTCCTTGTTGATGTTGCCCCTGTTTATGTACGTCAACAAATTTTCCTCCAAGCCCAATTCCCATCCAAATCTATCCCTCTCCCAATTTAGCCGCCATTGCCAACCAGAATCCTCCCAAAAACTTACTTTTCCCATCGTCTTGCCTTGGTCCATAGAAATGGAGTAAAGTCTAGGGAACAAAGATTTAAAGTTAAAGTTAGTGGCCCACGCATCTTCCTAAAATCTCACATCCCCTCCGCCTCCAACTTTCCAAACAATAACTTTTTGGAACCAACCATCATCTTCACCCTCCTCGCCCACCTTACATACATCTCTCCACCACCACGATTGATATTTCAAATGAGCTCGGCTTCTCCCAAGTTCCGAGCCGTATTTGGATACAAGAATATTTTTCCATTTCCCTTTTTCATCACTCATCATCCACCATTTCCATTTCGCCAGAAGAGCAAAGTTAAATTTTCTGTTATCTCTTAAATTCTTCATTTGCTAGTATGCAAATTCTGCCATTAATCTTAATATCTCATCTTCACCCATTACAAAGCCTTTAGCCTGATCGGTGCCTAGTAATTCCACAATACGTTTCAGACTAGGATCCTCTAATTGTTCAATCAAAACTGGTTCACCCTCCTGGTTCCAACAATAAGGGAGTTCTGCATTTCCCTCCCATACAAAGCTTCATACAATTACTGTCTTCAAATCTTCATAACAATACTACCACTGCCGATTCTAAATCATAAGTAGAATAATTTTCTCTCATGAAATTTGAGTTGCATTGAACATATACAACTCCTGTAGTCCATACACAATTGAGGTCCTTCATCTTCCTTTTTAACCAACAACGCTGGAAACCCCAAGGAGATATATTGGGCTTGACTAACTGCGTCTCTAACAACTCTTCCACTTATTTTCTTCAATTTAATCAACTCGGCTGAACTTTGGAAACACTATCTTTCGTTGAGCATAACCTTTGAAAACGTGATTGACAGATCGCCAATCCCTTTTCTGGAATAACATCCAATTCATCTCCTACATACTCAACATAAACTAGGGTCCAAATTTCGAATCACATACTGCTTTCAAATCCAAATCAATTAAACAACATCCATTCTACGTGAAACTTTCTCTCTCATCCAAGCAATTTCTCCGCCTGTTGCTTTTCAACAATTTTCTTTGCCTACTGTAACTTGAAACACAATTAAGATATTTCATCTTTCCTATTTCCCAAAATCATTGATACATCTCAAGATGATATAATCATCTTGTAAACTTATTCTCCACCAAATCTCAAATTTCCTTTTAAGCCTTGTTGTCCAGCTAGAGCCATCTTATGTTGTGTTATTGACACTAACATCTTCCAAGCTCCAGGTCAAAGAAAATTCCTACTTTCATCTTGGAACTTAACTCCAGTACTCCCTATAGAAGCACGTGCTTAAATCTTTAAACCCTCAATATACTGCTGATTTACTCTTCATGTCTTATATCTATCTGAAACTAAATCATGGCGCAACTAAATCTAACTTGCACTTGCTTTACACTTATTGGGTAACTATCCATTTTACTTTCTAGAGATCTTGAAACTATTGTTTTCCATATTCTCTACAACTATAAGAATGAAATCGATAAGAAATCAATTCATTCAGGAGGTGACATTTTGACCTTACAAAGGTCAGCATCTCAAATTCATTTAGAATTTGAGTTCATCAACAGAATCATAATACTCAAAAGAGAAAGCATAACACCGAACAACTACTGGTATACCACCATCAATCCAAACAACCACTTTCAATCAATTACAAAAACACTCAATAGAATGAAATAATTCACACCAGAATTCATTGTATGCTAAACATCAACCTTTAGAATTAAGATTGAGAACATCTCGATCCAGTTATGAGTGTGCACCCTCACTACTTTATCAAGATCCTTTCATTCTCAATACTAAAATTTTCAGTTAGAGCATATATTCACTACAGCACACACAAAATTTCAATACAAAAACGTTTGAAAGCCTTTCACCATAGTTTTTGTTTAAAACTCAAATAAATTTTATGAGCAGAAGAAACACAATGGATCCACAGCCCTCAGGTCATCCTAAGGACGAACTGCTCTGATACCGTTAATGTAACATCTCGCCAAATCCTTTTCACAATTATAAAATGAAATAAAGGTAAAACAATAATATTGAAGTGAACATACGTATTTATATAAAATGGAGTTGCTCCTCATAGGGAGTTTAATACATAACCGGTCAATTTTCCAAAACTTAAAACAAAATACAGCCAAATAAAATGAAACCAGCGGTCTCCCTACATAAACCGCCGATCTGCTATCAGAAGAAAAAAACAGGCGATCACCACGTAGAGACAGAAACAGGCGATCTCCTTCCGGCGACCACTCACTGAGGAGCTCTACTCCTGGAAGATCATCTGCTCCCGTGTAAAATACACGATCATCACAGTTTTAAGAGAAAGTAACCACAGAACAATACAAAGGGTAAGCTAGATATTTTTAAAACTTTAAATTATAAACTGGACAACCAATGTAGATCAGCCTTTTTTAAACATTCACAAGAGTCAATCACTTTCTCATTCATATCACACAACCATCAAGTGTCTATCCACAATTCTCAATATTTCACATTTCTCACGTCAGACTTCCACTGACTCATCACACATAGACACTTGACACTACTTTTGGAAGACACGTGCATTGACTAGACTCAGAGATCTGCACCTGTCATGCTGCACCACTGTGAAATCACACACATTCACAGGGTCGCTGTGAAATCACACACATTCACAAGCGTATAAATGAATCTCAATATTATCACTATCCTAGCATGACAGGGTTAATCCACACAACGGGTCGAGCTCGTTCTCTTTCACACAACTCACCCATACCTGTGGACCTCCTTCGACTCTCAACGCCTGAATAACTTCATCTATGTGATTCCATTACATCAGGAGAGTCAGGATATCTCATAAAACGAATCACCGGTCATTGCACACTTTACACGATCTTACACGGTATTTTCTTTCCTGAAAATACTATGCCTTGATCCCACATCCACAACATTCAAAACATCATACCACTCAAATGAATGATTCAAATCACAGCAACAATCATTTCAAAGGTTTAGATTTTCGAATATCACATGCATTCCACATTTAAATCTCAAACAGTCTCAACGACACTAAAACAGGGGATTTCGAAAGCTGTATTTAAAACCGGCGATCACGTCGCCCAAATACATAAAAACAGAACATCGTGAAATAGAGTTTAAAATCGGCGACCACGTCGCCCAAACACATAGAACAGAGCATCGTGAAATAGAGTTTAAAACCGGCGACCACGTCGCCCAAACACATAGAACAGAGCATCACGAAATAGAGCTTAAAACCGGCGACCACGTCGCCCTCACTTCAGAAACAGCTAATCTACGGCTTTTATTGAAAAACAAAGCTAGCTTCCTTTACCTGGACTTGCGTAAACTTCACTAAGAGTTCCAACCCAACGAGCTTCAAGGATGCCTTAACTCTGTTTTAGCGTCTGGTTTGGAGGACTTGCAGAGAACCTCCCAGGTGCTCTATGGCAGTCGTCGATAGCCAAGCAGGGACGTGATAAGGCCTGAATCGCAGAGTGAAGGGGAGAAAAGAGAAGGATGAAGGTAACTCACTCTGTCACTCTTGAACCACAGCAACCTTCTTTGCCTCTCTGAAGTGAGTTTTTAAAACTAAACCAACTTGTTCCACAATTGCCGCTGCCACCGCCCACTCTGCAGGAAGGCTTGCGTGCACGCTTCCCTGAACAGTACGGCCACGTGTGTCTCTGCGCATGCCAACTCTCTGATGTCACTATTCTGAACCACCCTTTTTGTCTACGTGTCGCGCGTGCAGGACGTTTCATGCTGGGAGCCTGGGTCCCACCTTATCTGTGTGAAACATGACATCGCGCGATAACCTTCCACCGATGACTCATCCTGGAAGACGACCGATCTCTCTCTGGAAGACGACCGATGTCTCTCTCTGGGAGACGACCGATGTCTCTCTCTGGGAGACGACCGATGTCTCTCTCTGGGAGACGACCGATGTCTCTCTCTGGGAGACGACCGATGTCTCTCTCTGGGAGACGACCGATGTCTCTCTCTGGGAGACGACCGATGTCTATCCCAGGCGACGCCCGCATGTCTCTCGCGCCCCGGTGATGCCCGCATGCCTCTCGCGCCCGGCGATGCCCGTATGCCTCTCGCGCCCTGGCGATGCCCGCATGCCCCGCGCCCTAGCGATGTCCGTATACCTCGCGCCCTGGCGATGTCCGCATACCTCGCGCCCTGGCGATGTCCGCATACCTCGCGCCTTGGCGATGTCCGCATGGGTAGTCTAGGCGACAGGCGATTATGTACTAAAGAAGTCGGAGGTCGCCTCCGCCTTCAAGAACGGCGATCTCGTACTTCTAAGCTACACTTTCCTTCCTTTACTCTTCTTGATCCACATGTCTTCCTCGAGCACACCCTCGTGATTACCTCACGATAAGGTCATCGCACCTGACTACTTTATTAATACAAGAGTAAGCCGACCGACCTCTACTAGCTAACCCCAGCCCTTGGGTGACGTCTAAGGTGCGACTATTACGAAACTTCTATTACCAGCTCTTTGTATTTTAAATAATAACATCTTTTGAAATTATTTAAATATAACACTTTTATTCCAATTAAAGTTTCTAGGTCGTTACAATCGGACTTCTCTGTCAAAATCTATTGCCATTTGAAGTTTGAATACCCTAATATTCAGTAAATCAAGTTTCCCCAAACCCCAAACTACTGAAGAATCGGCACAAAACATGCAGATACGACACGCCCCGTTTCGAGTCACTTTCATTTTTGAGGCGTCTTGATCGGACTTCTCTGTCAAAATCTATCGCCATTTGAGGTTTGTATACCCTAATATTCACTAAATGAAGTTTCCCCAAACCCCAAACGAATCGGCACAAAACATGCAGATACACCACGCCCCGTTTCGAGCCACTTTCATTTTGGAGGCGTCTTGATCGGACTTCTCTGTCAAAATCTATCGCCATTTGAAGTTTGTATACCCTAATATTCACTAAATGAAGTTTCCCCAATCCCCAAACTACTCACGACTCGGCACAAAACATGCAGATACGCCATGCCCCGTTTCGAGCCACTTTCATTTTGGAGGCGTCTTGATCGGACTTCTCTGTCAAAATCTATCGCCATTTGAATTTTGTATACCCTAATATTCACTAAATGAAGTTTCCCCGATCCCCAAACTACTGATGAATTGGCACAAAACATGCAGATACGCCACGCCCCGTTTCGAGTCACTTTAATTTTTTAGGCGTCTTGATCGGACTTCTCTGTCAAAATCTATCGCCATTTAAAGTTTGTATACCCTAATATTCACTAAATGAATTTTCACCAAACCCCAAACTAATGACGATTCGGCACAAAACATATAGATACGCCACACCCCGTTTCGAGCCACTTTCATTTTTTACGCGTCTTGATCGGACTTCCCTTTCAAAATCTATCGCCATTTGAGGTTTGTATACCCTAATATTCACTAAATGAAGTTTCCCCAATCCCCAAACTACTGACTGTAAGGACCTGTAAAATTAAATTGGAATAAAAGGAATATATTTTAAATAAATTCTAAGTATGTTTTTATTTAAAATAAAAAGGGAGGAAAGTGTAGCTTAGAAGACTATGAGATCGCCTGGTTAGTACATAATCGCCTGTCGCCTAGACTACCCATGCGGACGTCGCCAGGGCGCGAGGTATGCGGACATCGCCAGGCGCGAGGTATGCGAACATCGCCAAGCGCGAGGTATGCGGACATCGCCAGGGCACGAGGTACGCGGACATCGCCAGGGCGCGAGGTATGCGGACATCGCCAGGGCGCGAGAGACATGCGGGCGTCGCCAGGGAGAGACATCGGTCGTCTCCCAGAGAGAGACATCGGTTGTCTCCCGGAGAGAGACATCGGTCGTCTTCCAGAGAGAGAGATCGGTCGTCTTCCAGGTTGAGTCATCAGTGGAAGGTTAACGCACGATGTCGTATTTCACGCAGATGAAGTGGGGCCCAGGCCCCCAGCATTAGCGTCTTGCATGCGCGACACGTAGTCGAGGAGCGTACTTCAGAACAGTGGCTCCAGGGAATTGGTACGGAAAGTGACCCAAAACCCACGTGGCCACGCTGTCCAAGGAAGGGTGCAGGCAAGCTTTTCCTGCAGAGTGGGCGGTGGCAGCGGAAATTGTGGAACAAGTTGGTCTAGTTTTAAAAAAAAACCCACTCCTGAGGGAAAAAGAACGTTGCAGTGGTTCAAGAGTGAAAGAGTGAGTTTACCGCCATTCTTCTCTTTTCTCTCCTTTCACAGTGCGACTCAGGCATCCTCAAGCACCAGTACGACGAACGACGACTGCCCTTAGAGCACCTGGGAGGTTCTCTGCAAGTTCTCCAAACCAGACGCTAAAACAGAGCTAAGGCATCTTTAAGCTTCGACGGGTTTTGGAACTCCTGGTGTTTTGCGCAAGTCTAGGTAAGGGAAGCTAGCTTTATTTTCAATAAAAGTTGTAGATTAGCTGTTTCTGAAGTGAGGGCGACGTGGTCGCCGGTTTTTCAACTGTTATTGCAAAATCCCCTGTTTAATGTCGCTCTGAACTTGTTGAGATTGAAATGAAAAATGTATATGCTATTCGAAAACCTGATCAGTGGTATGCTTGTTCTTGTGAGTGGGGTTGTTTAAGAAAAGATTCAAGGTATTCTATGATGGATTTATTCTTTATGTGTGGAATGATGCTTTGAGTGTTGTGGATATGGGATCAAGGCATAGTATTTTCAGGAAAGAAAATACCGTGTAAGATCGTGTAAAGTGTGCAATGACCGGTGATTCGTTTTATGAGATATCCTAACTCTCCTGATGTAATGGAATCACATAGATGAAGTTATTCAGGCGTTGAGAGTCGAAGGAGGTTCACAGGTATGGGTGAGTTGTGTGAAAGAGAACGAGCTCGACCCGTTGTGTGGATTAACCCTGTCATGCTAGGATAGTGATAATATTGAGATTCATTTATACGCTTGTGAATGTGTGTGATTTCACGGCGACCCTGTGAATGTGTGTGATTTCACAGTGGTGCAGCATGACAGGTGCAGATCTCTGAGTCTAGTCAACGCACGTGTCTTCCGGAAGTAGTGTCAAGTGTCTATGTGTGATGAGTCAGTGGAAGTCTGACGTGAGAAATTGTTGATAGACACTTGATGGAATTATGTGAATTGAACGACTCTTGAGGAAATTGTGAAATATGTGATTACTTGATGACTGTGTGATATGAATGAGAAAGTTGATGGTTTTTACGTGGGTGTCTTAAATTTGTTTTATCTTGATTTTTAAGTTATTATTTAAACTCTCTTTCAAATATCTAGCTTACCCTGTGTTTGGTTTTGTGGCTGTTTTTCTTAAAACTGTGATGATCGTGTATAATTTACACGGGAGCAGATGATGTTGCAGGAAGTAGAGTTCCTCAGTGAGTGATCGCCGGAAGGAGATCGCCTGTCTCTGTTTCTGTTAGGCGATCACCCTTTTTTTGATCTCTGATAGGAGATCGCCTTGTCTGTTAGGAGATTGCCTGTTTTTTTCTATTTTGCTGTATTTTGTTTAAGCTTTGGAAAATTGACCAGTTATGTACTAAACTCCCTGTGAGGAGCAACTTCATTGTATATAAATACGTATGCTCACTTACATATTATTGTTTTACCTTTATTTCATTTTATATTTATGAAAAGGATTTGGCGGGATGTTACACTGACCAATCGGCACAAAACATGCTGATACGCCACGCCCCGATTCGAGCCACTTTCATTTTGGAGGCGTCTTGATCGGACTTCTCTGTCAAAATCTATCGTCATTTGAGGTTTGTATACCCTAATATTCACTAAATGAAGTTTCCCCAAACCCCAAACTACAGACGAATCAGAAAAAAACATGCAGATACGCCACGCCCCGTTTCGAGTCACTTTCATTTTTAAGGCGTCTTGATCGGACTTCTCTCTCAAAATCTATCGCCATTTGAGGTTTGTATACCCTAATATTCACTAAATGAAGTTTCCCCAAACCCCAAACTATTGACGAATCGGCACAAAACGTGCAGATACGCCACGCCCCGTTTCGAGCCACTTTCATTTTTTAGGCGTCTTCATCGGACTTCTCTGTCAAAATCTATCGCCATTTGAGGTTTGTATACCCGAATATTCACTAAATGAAGTTTCCCCAAACCCCAAACTACTGACGAATCAACACAAAACATGCAGATATGCCACGCCCGTTTCGAGCCACTTTCATTTTTTAGGCATCTTGATCGGACTTCTCTGTCAAAATCTGTCGCCATTTGAGGTTTGTATACCCTAATATTCACTAAATGAAGTTTCCCCAAACGCCAAACTACTGACCAATCGGCACAAAACATGAAGATACGCCACGCCCCGTTTCGAGCCACTTTCATTTTTGAGGCGTCTTGATCGGACTTCTCTTTCAAAATCTATTGCCATTTGATGTTTGTATACCCTAATATTAACTAAATGAAGTTTCCCCAATCCCTAAACTACTGACGAATCAGCACAAAACATGCAGATACGCCACGCCCCGTTTCGAGCCACTTTCATTTTTGAGGCATCTTGATCGAACTTCCCTGTCAAAATCTATCGCCATTTGAGGTTTGTATACCCTAATATTCACTAAATGAAGTTTCCCCAAACCCCAAACTACTGACGAATCGACACAAAACATGCAGATACGCCACGCCACGTTTCAAGCCACTTTCATTTTTTAGGCGTCTTGATCGGACTTCTCTGTCAAAATCTATCGCCATTTGAGGTTTGTATACCTTAATACTCACTAAATGAAGTTTCCCCAAACCCCAACCTACTGACGAATCAGAAAAAAACATCCAGACACGCCACGCCCCGTTTCGAGCCACTTTCATTTTTTAGGAGTCTTGATCGGACTTCTCTAGCAAAATCTATCGCCATTTGAGGTTTGTATACCCTAATATTCACTAAATGAAGTTTCCCCAAACCCCAAACTACTGACGAATCAACACAAAACATGCAGATACGCCACGCCCCGTTTCGAGCCACTTTCATTTTTGAGGCGTCTTCATCGGACTTCTCTGTCAAAATCTATCGCCATTTGAGGTTTGTATACCTTAATACTCACTAAATGAAGTTTCCCCAAACCCCAACCTACTGACGAATCAGAAAAAAACATGCAGACACGCCACGCCCCGTTTCGAGCCACTTTCATTTTTTAGGCGTCTTGATCGGACTTCTCTGGCAAAATCTATCGCCATTTGAGGTTTGTATACCCTAATATTCACTAAATGAAGTTTCCCCAAACCCCAAACTACTGACGAATCAACACAAAACATGCTGATACGCCACGCCCCGTTTCGAGCCACTTTCATTTTTGAGGCGTCTTCATCGGACTTCTTTGTCAAAATCTATCGCCATTTGAGGTTTGTATACCCTAATATTCACTAAATGAAGTTTTTCCAAACCCCAAACTACTGATTAATCGACACAAAACATGCAGATACGCCACGCCCCGTTTCGAGCCACTTTCATTTCTTAGGCGTCTTGATCGGACTTCTCTGTCAAAATCTATCGCCATTTGAAGTTTGTATACCCTAATATTCAGTAAATGAAGTTTCCCCAATTCCCAAACTACTGACGAATCAGCACAAAACATGCTGATACGCCACGCCCCGTTTCGAGCCACTTTAATTTTTTAGGCGTCTTGATCGGACTTCTCTGTCAAAATCTATCGCCATTTGAGGTTTGTATACCCTAATGTTCAGTAGATGAAGCTTCCCCAAACCCCAAACTACTGACAAATCGGCACAAAACATATAGATACGCCACACCCCCTTTCGAGCCACTTTCCTTTTTTTAGGCGTCTTGATCGGACTTCTCTGTCAAAATCTATCGCCATTTGAGGTTTGTATACCCTAATATTCACTAAATGAAGTTTCCCCAAACCCCAAACTACTGACGAATCGGCACAAAACGTGCAGATACGCCACGCCCCGTTTCGAGCCACTTTCATTTGTGAGGCGTCTTCATCGGACATCTCTATCAAAATCTATCGCCATTTGAGGTTTGTATACCATAATATTCACCAAATGAAGTTTCCCCAAACCCCAACCTACTGACGAATCAGCAAAAAACATGCAGATACGCCACGCCTCGTTTCGAGCCACTTTCATTTTTTAGGCGTCTTGATCGGACTTCTCTGTCCAAATCTATCGCCATTTGAGGTTTGTATACCCTAATATTCACTAAATGAAGTTTCCCCAAACCCCAAACAACTGACGAATCGGCACAAAACATATAGATACGCCACACCCCGTTTCAACGCACTTTCTGTAACATCCCGCCAAATTCTTTTCATATTTATATAATAAAATAAGCGTAGACATTTATTTATAAAATCAACATATGTATATATATTGAAAGTACATCATCCCATACATTGTATCTCAAAAAGAAACGTCCCTCTTATAGGGGTTTTAATACATTCCATCAACTGTTTCAAAATAAAACCAAAATACAGCATAAAAAGAAAACAGGCGATCTCTTGCTCCAACTGCTCACTGAGGAGCTCGACTACCTGCAACATCATCTGCTCCCGTGTAAAATACACGATCATCACAGTTTTAAGAAAAACAGCCACAGAACAAAAACGCAGGGTAAGCTAGATATTTTAAAGAGAATTTAGATATGAAACTTTAAAATCAAGATAAAACAAATTTAAGACACCCACGTAAAACCATCAATTTCCCATTCATTTCACACACTTCACAATTTCATCAAGAGTTATTTGTTTCACATAAAACATCAAATGCCTATCAAATCTCAATATTTCTCTTTCTCACGTCCGAGTTCCACGGACTCACCACACATAGACACATACCACACCACTGTAAAGTCCACACAGGACAGCTAATGAAGTCCACACAGGACAACTAATAACATCAATTCACCCAATGCACCATACAACACTTAAATGAACGATTCCAAACACAGCAACTATCGTACCAAGGTTCAGGTTTTCCAATATCACATGCATTTCACATATCAATCTCAAACAAGTTCAAAGCGACACTAAAACAGGGGAGTTCGAAATCAACATTAAAATCGGCGATCACGTCGCCCCACACATAAAAACAGAGCATCGTGAAAAAGAATATGAAACCGGTGACCACGTCGCCCTCACTTCAGAACCTACTCGCCTAAAGTTTTTATAAACGAAAAATACTAGCTTCCCTTACCTGGACTAGCGCAAAACACCAAGAGCTCCAAAACCCACCGAAGCTTAAAGATGTCCTAACTCTGTTCTAGCGTCCTGACGGAAAACTCGCAGAGAACTCCCCAGGTATCCAAGTGCAGTCGTCGCTCGTCGTACTGATGCTTGGGGATGTCTGAAATGCAGCGCGAAGGAGAGAAAAGAGAAGGATGAAGGTAGACTCACTCTGTCACTCTTGAACCACAGCAACGTTCTCCCTCTCAGAAGTGGGTTTTTGAATCTAAACCAACTTGTCCACAAATTCCGCTGCCACCACCCACTCTGCAGGAAGGCTTGTGTGCACGCTTCCTTGAACAGTACGGCCACGTGTGTCTCTGCGCATGCCAACTCTCTGATGTCACTCTTCTGAAACACCCTTTTTGTCTACGTGTCGCGCGTGCAGGACGTCTCATGCTGGGAGCCTGGGTCCCACCTTGTCTGTGTGAAACTCGACATCGCGCGATAACCTTACACCGATGACTCATCCTGGCGAACGAATGATGTCTCTCTCTGGAAGACGGCCGATGTCTCCCTCTGGAAGACGACCGATGTCTCTCTCTGGAAGACGACTGATGTCTCTCCCTGGCGACGCCCGTTGTCTCTCTCTGGAAGACGACCGATGTCTCTCCCTGGCGACGCCCGCATGTCTCTTGCCCTGGTGATGTCTGCATGTCTCTCGCGCCCTGGCGATGCTCGCATGTCTCGCGCCCTGGCGATGACTGATGACACATCGCCACACCTTGCTGAAGGTTCTTCATCCCACAATGTTACGTCCAAGGTATCACCTCCACATGACTTGGTGATGTAAGGACCTGTAAAATTAAATTGGAATAAAAGGAATATATTTTAAATGAATTCTAAGTATGTTTTTATTTAAAATAAAAAGGGAGGAAAGTGTAGCTTAGAAGACTATGAGATCGCCTGGTTAGTACATAATCGCCTGTCATCTAGACTACCCATGCGGACATCGCTAGGGTGCGAGGTATGCGGACATCGCCAGGGCGCGAGGTATGCGGACATCGCCAGGGCGCGAGGTATGCGGACATCGCCAGGGCGCGAGAGGCATTCGGGCATCGCCAGGGCGCGAAGCATGCGGGCATCGCCAGGGCGCGAAGCATGCGGGCATTGCCAGGGCGCGAGAGGCATGCGGGCATCGCCGGGGCGCGAGAGGCATGCGGGCATCGTCAGGGCGCGAGGCATGCGGGCATTGTAACATCCCGCCAAAACGTTTCACAATTATATAATGAAAATAAAACGTAAAACCAAAATGTTTTGAAATGAACATGATTAATACAAAACGAACGTTTTTCCAATATTTAAACAAAAAGACAGCAAAATACAAAGCTACCGATCTCCTAACAGAAAACGGAGATCGCCTATCGGAAAATGGCAAAAGGGGGCGATCTCCTAACCAAAGAGGCGATCTCCTATCAGAAAAGGGCGATCTCCGATCAGAAAACAGGAAAAGGACTTCTCTGTCAAAATCTATCGCCATTTGAGGTTTGTATACCATAATATTCACCAAATGAAGTTTCCCCAAACCCCAACCTACTGACGAATCAGCAAAAAACATGCAGATACGCCACGCTCCGTTTTGAGCCACTTTCATTTTTGAGGCGTCTTGATCGGACTTCTCTGTCAAAATCTATCGCCATTTGAGGTTTGTATACCCTAATATTCACTAAATGAAGTATCCCCAAACCCCAAACTACTGACGAATCAGCAAAAAACATGCAGATACGCCACACCCCGTTTCGAGCCACTTTCATTTTTGAAGCGTCTTGATCGGACTTCTCCGTCAAAATCTATCGCCATTTGAGGTTTGTATACCCTAATATTCACTAAATGAAGTTTCCCCAAACCCCAAACTACTGACGAATCAACACAAACCATGCAGATCCACCACGCCCCGTTTGGGGCCACTTTCATTTTTTAGGCGTCTTCATCGGACCTCTCTGTCAATATCTATCGCCATTTGAAGTTTGTATACCCTAATATTCACTAAATGAAGTTTCCCCAAAGCCCAAACTACTGACGAATCGGCACAAAACATGCAGATACGCCAGGCCCCGTTTCAAGCCACTTTCATTTTTGAGGCGTCTTGATCGGACTTCTCTGTCAAAATCAATCGCCATTTGAGGTTTTTATACCCTAATATTCACTAAATGAAGTTTCCCCAAACCCCAAACTACTGACGAATCAACACAAAACATGCAGATACGGCACGCCCCGTTTCGAACCACTTTCATTTTTTAGGTGTCTTGATCGGACTTCTTTGTCAAAATCTATCGCCATTTGAGGTTTGTATACCCTAATCTTCACAAAATGAAGTTTCCCCACACCCCAAACTACTGACGAATCGGCACAAAACATATAGATACGCCATGCCCCGTTTCGAGCCACTTTCATTTCTTAGGCGTCTTGATCAGACTTCTCTGTCAAACTCTATCGCCATTTGAGGTTTGTATACCCTAATATTCACGTAATGAAGTTTCCCCAAACCCCAACCTACTGACGAATCGGCACAAAACATGGAGATACGCCACGCCCCGTTTTGAGCACCTTTCATTTTTTAGGCGTCTTGATCGGACTTCTCTGTCAAAATCTATCGCCATTTGAGGTTTGTATACCCTAATCTTCACAAAATGAAGTTTCCCCACACCCCAAACTACTGACGAATCGACACAAAACATATAGATACGCCATGCCCCGTTTCGTGCCACTTTCAATTCTTAGGCGTCTTGATCGGACTTCTCTGTCAAAATCTATCGCCATTTGAGGTTTGTATACCATAATATTCACCAAATGAAGTTTCCCCAAACCCCAACCTACTGACGAATCAGCAAAAAACATGCAGATACGCCACGCCCCGTTTCGAGCCACTTTCATTTTTGAGGCGTCTTGATCGGACTTCTCTGTCAAAATCTATCGCCATTTGAGGTTTGTATACCCTAATATTCACTAAATGAAGTATCCCCAAACCCCAAACTACTGACGAATCAGCAAAAAACATGGAGATACGCCACACCCCGTTTCGAGCCACTTTCATTTTTGAAGCGTCTTGATCGGACTTCTCCGTCAAAATCTATCGCCATTTGAGGTTTGTATACCCTAATATTCACTAAATGAAGTTTCCCCAAACCCCAAACTACTGACGAATCAACACAAACCATGCAGATCCACCACGCCCCGTTAGGGGCCACTTTCATTTTTTAGGCGTCTTCATCGGACCTCTCTGTCAATATCTATCGCCATTTGAAGTTTGTATACCCTAATATTCACTAAATGAAGTTTCCCCAAAGCCCAAACTACTGACGAATCGGCACAAAACATGCAGATATGCCAGGCCCCGTTTCAAGCCACTTTCATTTTTGAGGCGTCTTGATCGGACTTCTCTGTCAAAATCAATCGCCATTTGAGGTTTTTATACCCTAATATTCACTAAATGAAGTTTCCCCAAACCCCAAACTACTGACGAATCAACACAAAACATGCAGATACGGCACGCCCCGTTTCGAACCACTTTCATTTTTTAGGTGTCTTGATCGGACTTCTCTGTCAAAATCTATCGCCATTTGAGGTTTGTATACCCTAATCTTCACAAAATGAAGTTTCCCCACACCCCAAACTACTGACGAATCGGCACTAAACATATAGATACGCCATGCCCCGTTTCGAGCCACTTTCATTTCTTAGGCGTCTTGATCAGACTTCTCTGTCAAACTCTATCGCCATTTGAGGTTTGTATACCCTAATATTCACGTAATGAAGTTTCCCCAAACCCCAACCTACTGACGAATCGGCACAAAACATGGAGATACGCCACGCCCCGTTTTGAGCACCTTTCATTTTTTAGGCGTCTTGATCGGACTTCTCTGTCAAAATCTATCGCCATTTGAGGTTTGTATACCCTAATCTTCACAAAATGAAGTTTCCCCACACCCCAAACTACTGACGAATCGACACAAAACATATAGATACGCCATGCCCCGTTTCGAGCCACTTTCAATTCTTAGGCGTCTTGATCGGACTTCTCTGTCAAAATCTATCGCCATTTGAGGTTTGTATACCATAATATTCACCAAATGAAGTTTCCCCAAACCCCAACCTACTGACGAATCAGCAAAAAACATGCAGATACGCCACGCCCCGTTTCGAGCCACTTTCATTTTTGAGGCGTCTTGATCGGACTTCTCTGTCAAAATCTATCGCCATTTGAGGTTTGTATACCCTAATATTCACTAAATGAAGTATCCCCAAACCCCAAACTACTGACGAATCAGCAAAAAACATGCAGATACGCCACACCCCGTTTCGAGCCACTTTCATTTTTGAAGCGTCTTGATCGGACTTCTCCGTCAAAATCTATCGCCATTTGAGGTTTGTATACCCTAATATTCACTAAATGAAGTTTCCCCAAACCCCAAACTACTGACGAATCAACACAAACCATGCATATCCACCACGCCCCGTTTGGGGCAACTTTCATTTTTTAGGCGTCTTCATCGGACCTCTCTGTCAATATCTATCGCCATTTGAAGTTTGTATACCCTAATATTCACTAAATGAAGTTTCCCCAAAGCCCAAACTACTGACGAATCGGCACAAAACATGCAGATACGCCAGGCCCCGTTTCAAGCCACTTTCATTTTTGAGGCGTCTTGATCGGACTTCTCTGTCAAAATCAATCGCCATTTGAGGTTTTTATACCCTAATCTTCACAAAATGAAGTTTCCCCACACCCCAAACTACTGACGAATCGACACAAAACATATAGATACGCCATGCCCCGTTTCGAGCCACTTTCATTTCTTAGGCGTCTTGATCAGACTTCTCTGTCAAACTCTATCGCCATTTGAGGTTTGTATACCCTAATATTCACGAAATGAAGTTTCCCCAAACCCCAACCTACCGACGAATCGGCACAAAACATGGAGATACGCCACGCCCCGTTTTGAGCACCTTTCATTTTTTAGGCGTCTTGATCGGACTTCTCTGTCAAAATCTATCGCCATTTGAGGTTTGTATACCCTAATCTTCACAAAATGAAGTTTCCCCACACCCCAAACTACTGACGAATCGACACAAAACATATAGATATGCCATGCCCCGTTTCGAGCCACTTCCATTTCTTAGGCGTCTTGATCGGACTTCTCCGTCAATATCTATCGCCATTTGAGGTTTGTATACCCTAATATTCACGAAATGAAGTTTCCCCAAACCCCAACCTACTGACGAATCAGCAGAAAACATGCAGATACGCCACGCCCCGTTTTGAGCACCTTTCATTTTTTAGGCGTCTTGATCGGACTTCTCTGTCACAATCTATCGCCATTTGAGGTTTGTATACCCTAATATTCACTAAATCAAGTTTCCCCAAACCCCAAACTACTGACGAATCAACACAAAACATGCAGATACGCGACGCCCCGTTTCGAGCCACTTTCAGTTTTTAGGCGTCTTGATCGGACCTCTTTGTCAATATCTATCGCCATTTGAAGTTTTTATACCATAATATTCACTAAATGAAGTTTCCCCAAACCCAAACTACTGACGAATCGGCACAAAACGTGCAGATACGCCACGCCCCATTTCGAGCCACTTTCATTTTTTAGGCTTCTTCATCGGACTTCTCTGTCAAAATCTATCGCCATTTGAGGTTTGTATACCCTAATATTCACTAAATGAAGTTTCCCCAAATCCCAACCTACTGACGAATCGGCAAAAAACAAGCAGATATGCCACGCCCCGTTGCGATCCACTTTCATTTCTTAGGCATCTTGATCGGACTTCTCTGTCAAAATCCATCGCCATTTGAGGTTTGTATACCCGAATATTCACTAAATGAAGTTTACCCAGACCCAAAACTACCGACGAATCGGCACAAAACATGCAGATACGCCACGCCCCGTTTCGTGCCACTTTCATTTTTGAGGCGTCTTGATCGGACTTCTCTATCAAAATCTGTCGCGATTTGACGTTTGTATACCCTAATATTCACTAAATGAAGTTTCCCCAAACCCCAAACTACTGATGAATTTGCACAAAACATGCAGATACGCCACGCCCGTTTCGAGCCACTTTCACATTTTAGGCGTGTTGATCGGACTTCTCTGTCAAAATCTATCGCCACTTGAAGTTTGTATACCCTAATATTCACTAAATGAAGTTTCCCCAACCCCCAAACCACTGACGAATCGGCAAAAAACATGCAGATACGCCACGCCCCGTTTCGAGTTACTTTCATTTTTTAGGCATCTTGATCGGACTTCTCTGTCAAAATCTATCGCCATTTGAGGTTTGTATACCCTAATATTCACTAAATGAAGTTTCCCCAAACCCCAAACTACTGACGAATCAGCAAAAAACATGCAGATACGCCACACCCCGTTTTGAGCCACTTTCATTTTTTAGGCGTCTTGATCGGACTTCTCTGTCAAAATCAATCGCCATTTGAGGTTTTTATACCCTAATATTCACTAAATGAAGTTTCCCCAAACCCCAAACTACTGACGAATCAACACAAAACATGCAGATACGGCACGCCCCGTTTCGAGCCACTTTCATTTTTTAGGCGTCTTGATCGGACTTCTCTGTCAATATCTATCGCCATTTGAAGTTTGTATACCCTAATATTCACTAAGTGAAGTTTCCCCAAACCCCAAACTACTGACGAATCAGCACAAAACATGCAGATACGCCACGCCTCGTTGCGAGCCACTTTCATTTTGTAGGCGTCTTGATCGGACTTCTCTGTCAAAATCTATCGCCATTGGAGGTTTGTATACCCTAATATTCACTCAATAAAGTTTCCCCAAACCCCAAACTACTGACGAGTCATCACAAACCATGCAGAGACGCCACGCCCGGTTTCGAGCCACTTTCACTTTTTAGGCGTCTCTATCGGACCTCTCTGTCAATATCCATCGCCATTTGAAGTTTGTATACCCTAATATTCACTAAATGAAGTATCCCCAAACCCCAAGACGAATCGGCACAAAAGATGCAGATACGCCACGCCCCATTTCGAGCCACTTTGATTTTTTAGGCGTCTTGATCGGACTTTTTGGCCAAAATCTATCGCCATCTGAAGTTTGTATACCCTAATATTTAGTAAATGAAGTATCCCCAGACCCCAAACTACTGACGAATCGGCACAAATATACAGATACGCCATGCCCCATTTCGAGGCACTTTCATTTTTGAGGCGTCTTGATGGGACTTCTCTTTCAAAATCTATCGCCATTTGAGGTTTGTATACCCTAATATTCACTAAATGAAGCTTCCCCAAACCCCAAACTACTGACGAATCGGCAGAAAACATGCAGATACGCCACGCCCCGTTTTGAGCCACTTTCATTTTTGAGGCGTCTTGATCAAACTTCTCTGTCAAAATCTATCGCCATTTGAGGTTTGTATAAGCTAATATTCATTAAATGAAGTTTCCCCAAACCCCAAACTACTGACGAATGGCACAAAACATGCAGATACGCCACGCCCTGTTTCGAGCCATTTTCATTTTTGAGGCGTCTTGATCGGACTTCTCTGTCAACATCTATCACAATTTGAAGTTTGTATACCCTAATATTCACTAAATGAAGTTTCCCCAAACCCCACACTACAGACGAATAGACACAAAACATGCAGATAAGCCAGGCCCCGTTTCGAGCAACTTTCATTTTTTAGAAGTCTTGATCGGACTTCTCTTTCAAAATCTATCGCCATTTGAGGTTTGTATACCCCAATATACACTAAATGAAGTTTCCCCAAACCCCAAACTAATGAGGAATGGGACAAAACATGCTGAGACGCCTCGCGCCGTTACGATCCACATTCATTTTTTAGGCGTCTTGATCGGACTTCTCTGTCAACATTTATCGCCATTTGAAGTTTGTATAGCCTAATATTCACTAAATGAAGTTTCCCCAAACCCCAAACTACTGACGAATAGGCACAAAACATGCAGATACTCCAGGCCCCGTTTTGAGCAACTTTCATTTTTTAGGCGTGTTGATCGGACTTCTCTGTCCAAATCTATCGCCATTTGAAGTTTGTATACCCTAATATTCACAAAATGAAGTTTCCCCAAACCCCAAACTACTGACGAATAGGCACAAAACATGCAGATACGCAACGCCCCGTTTCGAGCCACTTTCATTTTTTAGGCGTCTTGATCGAAGTTCTCTTTCAAAATCTATCGCCATTTCAAGTTTGTATACCCTAATATTCACTAGATGAAGTTTCCCCATACCCCAAACTAATGACGAATGGGCACAAAACATGCTGATACGCATCGCGCCGTTACAACCCACTTTCATTTTTGAGGCGTGTTGATCGGACTTTTTTGTGAAAATCTATCGCGATTTGAAGTTTGTATACCCTAATAAATGAAGTTCCCCCAAACCCCAAACTACTGACGAATCGGCACCAAACATGCAGATACGCCACGCCCCGTTTCGAGCCACTTTTGTAACATCCCGCAAAAATCCTTTTCACAAATATAAAATGAAATAAAGGTAAAACAATGATATTGAAGTGAACATACGTATTTATATAAAATGGAGTTGCTCCTCACAGGGAGTTTAATACATAACCGGTCAATTTTCCAAAACTTACACAAAATACAGCCAAATAAAATGAAACCGGCCGTCTCCCAATATAAAACAGGCGATCTCCTATCAGAAGACCCAAAAACAGCCGATCTGCCATCAGAACAGAAACAGGCGATCTCCTTCCGGCGACCACTCACTGAGGAGCTCTACTCCCTGGAAGATCATCTGCTCCCGTGTAAAATACACGATCATCACAGTTTTAAGAGAAAGCAACCACAGAACAATACAAAGGGTAAGCTAGATATTTTTAAAACTTTAAATTTATAAACTGGACAACCAACGTAGATCAGCCATTTTAAACATTCACAAGAGTCCATCACTTTCTCATTCATATCACAGAACCATCAAGTGTCTATCAACAATTCTCAATATTTCACATTTCTCACGTCAGACTTCCACTGACTCATCACACATAGACACTTGACACTACTTCCGGAAGACTCGTGCGTTGACTCAGACCCAGAGATCTGCACCTGTCATACTACATCACCCACACAGGGTCGTTGTGAAACTCACACAGCCATGCGCATAAATGAATCTCAATATCTTCACTCTCCTAGTATGACAGGGTTAATTCATATAACAGGCCGAGCTCGTTCTTTTTCACACGACTCACCCATTCATATGAACCTCCTTCGACTCTCACCAACTGAATAACTTCATCTACGTGATTCCATTATCTCAGCAGAGTCAGGATATCTCCTTCTAGACAAGTCCCTAGTCAATACACTTTACTCATGATCTTACACAGTATTTCCTTTCCTGAAAATACTATGCCTTGATCCCACATCCACAACATTCAGACCATCATACCACTCAAATGAATGATTCAATTTACAGCAACAATCATTTCAAAGGTTCAGATTTTCGAATATCACATGCATTCCACATTTAAATCTCAAACAGTCTCAACGACACTAAAACAGGGGAGTTCGAAATCTGTATTTAAAACCGGCGATCACGTCGCCCAAACTCATGAAAACAGAGCATCATGAAAAAGGGGTTTAAAACCGGCGACCACGTCGCCCAAACACATAGAACAGAGCATCGCGAAAACAAAATATGAAACCGGCGACCACGTCGCACCCACTTCAGAAACAGCTAGCCTACGGCTTTTATTGAAAATGAAGCTAGCTTCCCTTACCTGGACTTGCGTAAACTTCACTAAGAGTTCTAACCCAACGAGCTTCAAGGATGCCTTAACTCTGTTTTTAGCGTCTGGTTTGGAGGACTTGTAGAGAACCTCCCAGGTGCTCTATGGCAGTCGTCGATAGCCAAGCAGGGACGTGATAAGGCCTGAATCGCAGAGTGAAGGAGAGAAAAGAGAAGGATGAAGGTGAACTCACTCTTTCGCTCTTGAACTACTGCAACGTTCTCCCTCTCAGAAGTGGGTTTTTGAATCTAAACCAACTGGTCCACAAATGCCGCTGCCACCACCCACTCTGCAGGAAGGCTTGCGTGCACGCTTCCTTGAACAGTACGGCCACGTGTGTCTCTGCGCATGCCAACTCTCTGATATCACTCTTCTGAAACACCCTTTTTGTCTACGTGTCGCGCGTGCAGGACGTTTCATGCTGGGAGCCTGGGTCCCACTTTATCTGTGTGAAACACGACATCGCGCGATAACCTTCCACTGATGACTCATCCTGGAAGACGACCGATGTCTCTCTCTGTAAGACGACCGATGTCTCTCTCTGTAAGACGACCGATGTCTCTCTCTGGGAGACGACCGATGTCTATCCCTGGCGATGCCCGCATGCCTCTCGCGCCCTGGCGACGCCCGCATGCCTCGCGCCTGGCGATGTCCGCATACTTCGCGCCCTGGCGACGTCCGCATACCTCGCGCCCCGGCGACGTCCGCATTGGTAGTCTAGGCGACAGCCGATTATGTACTAACCAGGCGTTCTCATAGTCTTCTAAGCTACACTTTCCTCCCTTTTTATTTTAAATAAAAACATACTTAGAATTCATTTAAAATATATTCCTTTTATTCCAATTTAATTTTACAGGTCCTTACAACCTTCATTTTTGAGGCGTCTTGATCCGACTTCTCTGTCAAAATCTATCGCCATTTGAAGTTTCTCTACCCTAATATTCAGCAAATGAAGTTTGCCGAAACCCCTAGCTAATGACGAATGGGCACAAAAGATGCTGATACGCCTCGCGCCATTACGACCCACTTTCATTTTTGAGGCGTCTTGATCGGACTTCTCTGTCAAAATCTATCGCCATTTGAAGTTTGTATACCCTAATATTCCTTAAATCAAGTTTCCCCAAACCCCAAACTACTGACGAATAGGCACAAAACATACAGATACGCCACGCCCCGTTTTGAGCCACTTTAATTTTTTAGCCGTCTTGATCAGACTTCTCTGTCAAAATCAATCGCCATTTGAGGTTTATATACCCTAATATTCACTAATTGAGGTTTCCCCAAACCCCAAACTACTGACAAATCAACACAAAAGATGCAGATACGCCACGCCCCATTTCGAGCCACTTTCATTTTTGAGGCGCCTTGATCGGACTTCTCTGTCAACATCTATCGCAATTTGAAGTTTGTATACCCTAATATTCACAAAATGAAGTGTCCCCGAACCCCAAACTACTGACGAATCGGCACAAAACATGCAGATATGCCACGCCCCGTTTCGAACCACTTTCATTTTTTAGGCGTCTTGATCGGACTTCTCTGTCAACATCTATCGCAATTTGAAGTTTGTATACCCTAGTATTCACTAAATTAAGTTTCCCCAAACCCCAAACTACTGATGAATCGGCACAAAACATGCAGACACGCCACGCCTCGTTTCGAGCCACTTTCATTTTTTAGGCATCTTGATCGGACTTCTGTGGCAAAATATATCCCCATTTGAAGTTTGTATACCCTAATATTCACTAAATGAAGTTTCTTCAAACCCCAAACTACTGACGAATGGGCACAAAACATGTTGATACGCCACGCGCCGCTTCGAACCACTTTCATTTTTTAGGCATCTTTATCGGACTTCTCTGTCAACATCTATAGCAATTTGAAGTTTGTATACCCTAATATTCACTAAATGAAGTTTCCCCAAACCCCAAACTACTGACGAATCGGCCTAAAACATACAGGTACGCCACGTCCTGTTTCTAACCACTTTCATTTTTTAGGCGTCTTGATCGGATTTCTCAATCAAAATCTATCGCAATTTGAAGTTTGTATACCCTAATATTCACTAAATGAAGTTTCCCCAAACCCCAAACTACTGACGAATGGGCACAAAACATGCAGATACGCCACGCCCCGTTTCGAGCCACTTTCACTTTTTAGGCGTCTTGATCGGACTTCTCTGTCAAAATCTATCGCGATTTGAGGTTTGTGTACCCTAATATTCCCTACATGAAGTTTCCCCAAACCCCAAACTACTGACGAATCGGCACAAACCATGCATATACGCCACGCCCCGTCTCGAGCCACTTTCATTTTTTATGCATCTTCATCGGACTTCTCTGTCAAAATTTATCGCCATTTGAAGTTTGTATAACCTAATATTCACTCAATGAAGTTTGCCCAAAGCCCAAACTACTGACGAATCGGCACAAAACATGCAGATAGGCCACGCCCCGTTTCGAGCCACTTTCATTTTTTAGGCATCTTTATCAGACTTCTCTGTTCAATTCAATCGCCATTTGAAGTTTGTATACCCTAATATTCACTAAATGTAGTTTCCCCAAACTACTGACGAATCGGCACAAAACATGCAGATAGGCCACGCCCCGTTCCGAGCCACTTTCATTTTTTAGGTGTCTTGATCGGACTTCTCTATCAAAATCTATCGCCATTTGAAGTTTGTATACCCTAATATTGAATAAATGAAGTCTCCCCATACCCCAAACTACTGACGAATAGGCACAAAACATGCATATACGCCACGCCCTGTTTCGAGCCACTTTCGTTTTTTAGGCGTCTTGATCGGACTTATCCGTCAACATCTATCGCCATTTGAGGTTTGTATACCCTAATATTCACTAAATGAAGTTTCCCCAAACCCCAAACTTCTGACGTATTGGCCAAAAACATGCAAATAGGCCACGCCCCGTTCCGAGCCACTTTCATTTTTTAGGCATCTTGATCGGACTTCTCTGTCAAAATCTATTGCCATTTCAAGTTTGTATACCCTAATATTGACTAAATGAAGTTTCCCCAAACCCCAAACTACTAATGAATCGGCACAAAACATGCAGATACGCGACGCCATGTTTCGAGCCATTTTCATTTTTAAGGCGTCTTGATCGGACTTCTCTGTCAAAATCTATAGCCATTTGAAGTTTGTATACCCTAATATTCACTAAATTAAGTTTCCCCAAACCCCAAACTACTGACGAATCGGCACAAAACATGCAGATACGGCACGCCCCGTTTCGGGCCTCCTTCATTTTTTAGGGGTCTTGATCGGACTTCTCTGTCACAATCTATCGCCCTTTGAAGTTTGTATACCGTAATAATCACAAAATTAAGTTTCCCCATCCCCCAAACTACTGACAAATCGGCACAAACCATGCAGATACGCCACACCCCGTTTCGAGCCACTTTCATTTTTTAGGCGTCTTGATCGGACTTCTCTATCAAAATCTATCGCCATTTGAAGTTTGTATACCCTAATGTTGAATAAATGAAGTCTCCCCATACCCCAAACTACTGACGAATAGGCACAAAACATGCATATACGCCACGCCCCGTTTCGAGCCACTTTCATTTTTGAGGGACCTTGACCGAACTTCTTTGTCAAAATCTATCGCCATTTGAAGATTCTATACCCTAATATTCACTAAATGAAGTTTCCCCACACACCAAACTACTGACGAATCGGCACAAAACATGCAGATACGGCACGCCCCGTTTCGGGCCTCCTTCATTTTTTAGGGGTCTTGATCGGACTTCTCTGTCACAATCTATCGCCATTTGAAGTTTGTATACCGTAATAATCACAAAATTAAGTTTCCCCATCCCCCAAACTACTGACAAATCGGCACAAACCATGCAGATACGCCACACCCCGTTTCGAGCCACTTTCATTTTTTAGGCGTCTTGATCGGACTTCTCTGTCAAAATCTATCGCCATTTCAAGTTTGTATACCCTAATATTCACTAAATGAAGTTTCCCCACACCCCAAACTTCTGACGAATCGGCACAAAACATGCAGATACGCCACGCCCCGTTTCGAGCCACTTTCATTTTTTAGGCGTCTTGATCGGACTTCTCTCTCAACATCTATCGCAATTTCTGGTTTCTATCCCCTAATATTCACTAAATGAACTTTCCCCAAACCCCAACCTACTGACGAATCGGCACAAAAGATGCAGATACGCCACACCCCATTTCGAGCCACTTTCCTTTTTAAGGCGTCTTCATCGGACTTCTCTGTCAACACCTAACGCCACTTGAAGTTTGTATACCCTAATATTGACTAAATGAAGTTTCCCCGCACCCCAAACTACTCACGAGTCGGCACAAAACATGCAGATACGCCACGCCCCGTTTCGAGCCACTTTCATTTTTTAGGCGTCTTGATCGGACTTCTCCGTCAACATCTATCGCCATTTGAGGTTTGTATACCCTAATATTCACTAAATGAAGTTTCCCCAAACCCCAAACTACTGACGTATTGGCCAAAAACATGCAAATAGGCCACGCCCCGTTCCGAGCCACTTTCATTTTTTAGGCATCTTGATCGGACTTCTCTGTCAAAATCTATCGCCATTTCAAGTTTGTATACCCTAATATTGACTAAATGAAGTTTCCCCACACCCCAAACTACTGACGAATCGGCACCAAACATGCAGATACGCCACGCCTCGTTTCGAGCCACTTTCATTTTTTAGGCGTCTTGATCGGACTTCTTTGTCAACATCTATCGCCATTTGAGGTTTGTATACCCTAATCTTCACTAAATGAAGTCTGCCCAAACCCCAAACTACTGACGAATCGGCACAGAACATGCAGATATGCCACGCCCCGTTTCGAGCCACTTTCATGTTTTAGGCGTCTTGATCGGACTTCTCTGTCAAAATCAATTGCCATTTGCAGTTTGTATACCCTAATATTCACTAAATGTAGTTTCCCCAAACTACGGACGATTGGGCACAAAAGATGCAGATACGCCACGCCCCGTTTCGAGCCACTTTCATTTTTTAGGCCTCTTGATCGGACTTCTTTGTCAAAATCTATCGCCATTTCAAGTTTGTATACCCTAATATTGACTAAATGAAGTTTCCCCACACCCCAAACTACTGGTGAATCGGCACAAAACATGCAGATATGCCACGCCTCGTTTCGAGCCACTTTCATTTTTTAGGCGTCTTGATCGGACTTCTCTGTCAACATCTATCGCCGTTTGAGGTTTGTATACCCTAATCTTCACTAAATGAAGTCTGCCCAAACCCCAAACTACTGACGAATCGGCACAGAACATGCAGATACGCCACGCCCCGTTTCAAGCCACTTTCATGTTTTAGGCGTCTTGATCGGACTTCTCTGTCAAAATCAATTGCCATTTGCAGTTTGTATACCCTAATATTCACTAAATGTAGTTTCCCCAAACTACGGACGATTGGGCACAAAAGATGCAGATACGCCACGCCCCGTTTCGAGCCACTTTCATTTTTTAGGCCTCTTGATCGGACTTCTTTGTCAAAATCTATCGCCATTTCAAGTTTGTATACCCTAATATTCACTAAATGAAGTTTCCCCACAGCCCAAACTTTTGACGAATCGGCACAAAACAAGCAGATACGCCACGCCCTGTTTCGAGCCACTTTCATTTTTAAGGCGTCTTGATCGGACTTCCCTGTCATTATCTATCGCCATTTGAGGTTTGTATACCCTAATCTTCACTAAATGAAGTCTGCCCAAACCCCAAACTACTAACGAATCGGCACAAAACATGCAGATACGCCACACCCCGTTTCGAGCCACTTTCATGTTTTAGGCGTCTTGATCGGACTTCTTTGTCAAAATCTATCGCCATTTGAAGTTTCTATACCCTAATATTCACTAAATGAAGTTTCCCCAATCCCCAAACTACTGACGAATCGGCACAAAACATAAAGATACGGCACGCCCCATTCGAGCCACTTTCATTTTTTAGGCGTCTTGATCGGACTTCTCTGTCAAAATCTATCGCCATTTGAAGATTGTATACACTAATATTCACTAAATGAAGTTTCCCCAAACCCCAACCTATTGACGAATCGGCACAAAACATGCAGATACGCTAGCCCCATTTTGAGCACTTTAATTTTTTAGGCGTCTTGATCGGACTTCTCTGTCAAAATCTATCGCCATTTGAAGTTTCTATACCCTAATATTCACTAAATGATGTTTCCCCAAACCCCAAACTACTGACGAATCGACACAAAACATGCACATACGCCACGCCCCGTTTCGAGCCACTTTCATGTTTTAGGCGTCTTGATCGGACTTCTCTGTCAAAATCAATTGCAATTTGAAGTTTGTATACCCTAATATTCACTAAATGTAGTTTCCCCAAACTACTGACGACTGGGCACAAAAGATGCAGATACGCCACACCCCGTTTCGAGCCACTTTCATTTTTGAGGCGTCTTGATCAGACTTCTCTGTCACAATTTATCGCCATTTGAAGTTTGTATACCGTAATATTCAATAAATGAAGTTTCCCAAACCCCAAAATACAGACGAATCGGCACAAAACATGCAGATACGCCACGCGCCGTTTCGAGCCACTTTCATTTTTGCGGCGTCTTGATAGGACTTCTCTATCAAAATCTATCCCCATTTGAAGTTTGTATACCCTAATATTCACTAAATGAAGTTTCCCCAAACCCCAAACTACTGACAAATCGGCACAAAATATGCAGAAACGCCACGCCCAGTTCGAGCCACTTTCATTTTTTAAGCGTCTTGATCTTCTCTGTCAAAATCTATTGGCATTTGAAGTTTGTATACCCTAGTATTCACTAAATGAAGCTTCCTCAAACCCCAAACTTCGGACGAATGGGCACAAAACATGCATATATGCCACGCCCCATTTCGAGCCACTTTCAATTTTTGGGCGTCTTCATCGGACTTTTCTGTCAACATCTATCGCCATTTGAACTTTGTATACCCTAATATTGACTAAATGAAGTTTCCGCAATCCCCAAACTACCCGAATATTCACTAAATGAAGTTTCCCCAATCCCCAAACTACTGACGAATCGGCACAAAACATAAAGATACACCACGCCCCGTTCGAGCCACTTTAATTTTTTAGGCGTCTTGATCGGACTTCTCTGTCAAAATCTATCGCTATTTGAGGGTTGTATACCTAATATTCACTATATGAAATTTCCCCAAACCCAAAACTACTGACGAATCGGCCAAAAACATGCAGATACGCCATGCCCAGTTTCGAGCCACATTCATTTTTGAGGCCTCTTGGTTGGACTTCTCTGTCCAAATCTATTGGCATTTGAAGTTTGTATACCCTAATATTCACTAAATGAACTTTCCCCAAACTACTGACGACTTGGAACAAAAGATGCAGATATGCCACGCCCCGTTTCGAGCCACTTTCATTTTTTATGCATCTTAATCGGACTTCTCTGTCAAAATCTATCGCCATTTGAAGTTTGTATAACCTAATATTCACTAAATGAAGTTTGCCCAAAGCGCAAACTACTGACGAATCGGCACAAAACATGCAGATACGCCACGCCCCGTTTCGAGCCACTTTCATTTTTTAGGCATCTTTATCGGAATTCTCATTCAAAATCAATCGCCATTTGAAGTTTGTATACCCTAATATTCGCTAAATGTAGTTTCCCCAAACTACTGACGACTCGGCACAAAAGATGCAGATACGCCACGCCACGTTTCGAGCCACTTTCATTTTTGAGGCGTCTTGATCGGACTTCTCTGTCAAAATCTATCGCCATTTGAAGTTTGTATACCCTAATATTCACTAAATGAAGTATCCCAAAACCCCAAACTACTGACGAATCGGCATAAAACATGCAGATACGCCATGCCCCGTTTTGAGCCACTTTCATTTTTTAGGCGTCTTGATCGGACTTCTCTGTCAAAATCTATTGGCATTTGAAGTTTGTATACCCTAATATTCACTAAATGAAGTTTCTCCAAACTAGTGACGACTCGGCACAAAAGATGCAGATACGCCACGCCCCGTTTCGAGCCACTTTCATTTTTTAGGCATCTTGATCGGACTTCTCTGTCAAAATCTATCGCCATTTGAAGTTGCTATACCCTAATATTCACAAAATGAAGTTTCCCCAAACCCAAAACTACTGACGAATCGGCCCAAAACATGCAGATACGCCACGCCCCGTTTCGAGCCACTTTCATTTTTATGGCGTCTTGATCGGACTTCTCTGTCAAAATCTATCGCCATTTGAAGTTTGTATAACCTAATATTCACTAAATGTAGTTTCCCCAAACTACTGACGACTCGGCACAAAAGATGCCGATACGCCACGCCCCGTTTCGAGCCACTTTAATTTTTGAGGCGTCTAGACCGGACTTCTCTGTCAAAATCTATCGCCGTTTGAAGTTTGTATACCCTAATATTCACTAAATGAAGTTTCCCCAAACTACTGACTACTCGGCACAAAAGATACAAATACGCCACGCCCCGTTTCGAGCAACTTTCATTTTTTAGGCGTCTTGATTGGACTTCTCTGTCAAAAGCTATCGCCATTTGAAGTTTGTATACCCTAATATTCACTAAATGAAGGTTTCCCAAAGCCCAAACTACTGACGAATCGGCACAAAATATGCAGATACGCCGCGCCCCGTTTCGAGCCACTTTCATTTTTTACACATGTTGATCGGACTTCTCTGTCAAAATCTATCGCCATTTGAAGTTTCTATACCCCAATATTCACTAAATGAAGTTTCCCCAAACCCCAAACTACTGACGAATCGGCCCCAAACATGCAGATACGCCACGCTCCGTTTCGAGCCACTTTCATTTTTTAGGCGTCTTGATCGGACTTTTCTGTCTAAATCTATCGCGATTTGAAGTTTGTATAACCTAATATTCACTAAATGTAGTTTCCCCAAACTACTGACGACTCGGCACAAAAGATGCAGATACGCCACGCCCCATTTCGAGCCACTTTCATTTTTGAGGCGTCTTGACCGGACTTCTCTGTCAAAATCTATCGCCGTTTGAAGTTTGTATACCCTAATATTCACTAAATGAAGTTTCCCCAAACTACTGACTACTCGGCACAAAAGATACAGATACGCCACGCCCCGTTTCGAGCCACTTTCATTTTTTAGGCGTGTTGATCGGACTTCTCTGTCAAAATCTATCGCCATTTGAAGTTGCTATACCCTAATATTCACTAAATGAAGATTGCCCAAAGTCAAAATTACTGACGAATCGGCACAAAACATGCAGATACGCCACGCCCCGTTTCGAGCAACTTTCATTTTTTAGGCATTTTGTTGGTCTTCTCTGTCAAAATCTATCGCCATTTGAAGTTTCTATACCCTAATATTCACTGAATGAAGTATCCCAAAAGCCCAAACTACTGACGAATCGGCAAAAAACATGCAGATACGCCACGCCCCGTTTCGAGCCACTTTCATTTTTTAGGCATCTTGATCGGACTTCTCGGGCAAAATCTATCGCCATTTGAAGTTTCTATACCCTAATATTCACTAAATGAAGTTCCCCAAACCCCAAACTACTGACGAATCCGCAAAAAACATGCAGATACGCCACTCTCCGTTTCGAGCCACTTTCATTTTTTAGGCGTCTTGATCGGACTTCTCTGTCAAAATCTATCGCCATTTGAAATTTGTATAACCTAATATTCACTAAATGTAGTTTCCCAAAACTACTGACGACTTGGCACAAAAGATGCAGATACGCCACGCCCCGTTTCGAGCCACTTTCATTTTTGAGGCGTCTTGACCGGACTTCTCTGTCAAAATCTATCGCCGTTTGAAGTTTGTATACCCTAATATTCACTAAATGAAGTTTCCCCAAACTACTGACTACTCGGCACAACAGATACAGATACGCCACGCCCCGTTTCGAGCCACTTTCATGTTTTAGGTGTCTTGATCGAACTTCTCTGTCAAAATCTATCGCCATTTGAAGTATGTATACCCTAATATTCAGTAAATGAAGTTTCCCCAAACCCCAAACTACTGACGAATCGGCACAAAACATGCAGATACGCCACGCCCTGTTTCGAGCCACTTTCCTTTTTTAGGCGTCTTGATCGGACTTCTCTGTCATAATCTATCGCCATTTGAAGTTTGTATACCCTAATATTCACTACATGAAGTTTCCCCAAACTACTGACTACTCGGCACAAAAGATACAAATACGCCACGCCCCGTTTCGAGCAACTTTCATGTTTTAGGTGTCTTGATCGAACTTCTCTGTCAAAATCTATCGCCATTTGAAGTATGTATACCCTAATATTCAGTAAATGAAGTTTCCCCAAACCCCAAACTACTGACGACTTGGCACAAAAGATGCAGATACGCCACGCCCCGTTTCGAGCCACTTTAATTTTTGAGGCGTCTAGACCGGACTTCTCTGTCAAAATCTATCGCCGTTTGAAGTTTGTATACCCTAATATTCACTAAATGAAGTTTCCCCAAACTACTGACTACTCGGCACAAAAGATACAAATACGCCACGCCCCGTTTCGAGCAACTTTCATTTTTTAGGCGTCTTGATTGGACTTCTCTGTCAAAAGCTATCGCCATTTGAAGTTTGTATACCCTAATATTCACTAAATGAAGTTTTCCCAAAGCCCAAACTACTGACGAATCGGCACAAAATATGCAGATACGCCGCGCCCCGTTTCGAGCCACTTTCATTTTTTACACATCTTGATCGGACTTCTCTGTCAAAATCTATCGCCATTTGAAGTTTCTATACCCCAATATTCACTAAATGAAGTTTCCCCAAACCCCAAACTACTGACGAATCGGCACAAAACATGCAGATACGCCACGCCCTGTTTCGAGCCACTTTCCTTTTTTAGGCGTCTTGATCGGACTTCTCTGTCATAATCTATCGCCATTTGAAGTTTGTATACCCTAATATTCACTACATGAAGTTTCCCCAGACCCCAAACTACTGACGAATCGACACAAAACGTGCAGATACGCCACGCCCCAAATCAACAAATTCTCTCAAAGAAAACTAGGAACCGTGCAAGTGAGCTATTACTCAAAAATGAATTCCCCCTAATACCGTTAGGAATTCTGCATATATACCTGTGTTTTTCTCTCTCCTGACGGTTATTCCTCTTGACACGTGGACCGCATCTGGTTGTACACATGTCACCATCTGGAGTACCTGCAACTCAAACATTACTTTCCGTTTACTCCTGCGACTAAGTTATCCACACAGGGAGTAACTTAGCATGCAGGCTACTCTGGTCACGGCTTTAAAGCTGGCTAATCACTGGTTATTACGATTCGCAGCGCACACAGGCCAATACGCCCCTTATCTCCTGTATATAGACCATGTAATAAACGTTCACCAAGTCTTCTCCAATACCCGGCGATGACATCTTCCGGCGACGTCCTCTCTCGGCGATCACGCGCAATCCAGGTGTTTACTGATCTTATACGAGAGAAGTAGGAGACCGCCACCTTCTTCAACAAACGGCGATTCCCTCAACTTCCAAGCTACATTCTCTCTTCTCTTGTCCTTCTTGACCCATGCATTCTCCCGCCATGTCGTTCCACGTGGCACTCTGTGACTGGTCCACGTGGCAATCTACTGCTGAAGTCATCGACTACTGATGACCGACCGTAACAGTTCTCGCCGGGAACCCTGGTCTCCACTTAACACGCGTTGGCAAGAACCCCGATGACCGATCGCCCTCTGCATGCGCTTACGACCGACCGATGCCTCACAACTATCCACCGACGTGCGTGCGGTGCCTCATGACCATCAACCGACGTCCGTGCGGTGCCTCCTGACTATCCACCGACGTCCGTACGGTGCCTCCTGACTATCCACCGACGTCCGTGCGGTGCCTCATAACTTTCCCTCGATGACCGGGCGGTGCCTTATAACTTCCCCTGATGACCGTACGGTGCCTCCTGACTATCCACCGACGTCCGTGCGGTGCCTCATCACTTCCCCCCGATGACCGGGCGATGCCTCCAGGCGCCTATCTAGGCACCGCTCTGGGGGTGGCGGCCACTAGATATCTGACTACCGATCACCGTTGTAAGCAATATCCTCCCTGATTCACTTGCTCTTTCTACCACGTGCCACTCTGTGTATGGTCCATGTGGTCACCTGCTGCTGACGTCATCAACTACTGATGACCGACTGGAACACAAGCCCCCCAGTCTCGAGCTGTGAACCTGTTCACAGCAAAGAGGCTAAGAAGTCGTCCTCTGGCGGTCTACAGGAGTGCACACTCTGGCAATAACACTGTTTCTTATCTCTTCTACTGACGACTGATCACCCGCTAATCCAAGCTGCCAGCTAGGTCCACTCCACGTGGCTTTGGTCCATGCTGCGGGACCCAGATGACATGGATCACCCTTTGCTATCTGTACTTCGACGACCGAGGTCTGGCCACTACACAAGCCCCCCAGGCTCGAGTTGTAACTTGTCTCAACGAAGAGCCTTACAACTCGCCTGATCGCTATCGGACCTACCGGGCTGACGGGCTCTCACCTTTTGCCGATGACCGAGGTCATGTAACAAATGAATGATAAATCTTGTCTTTACAATTCGAAGTACTCTTTCTCCTTTACAACTCGACTTTTACCTTGTGTGGGTTGTTTGTAAAGGTCATTTTCCGCTTTCTTCTCTTAGCCTTGTTTCTTTGTGTGTTTGACTGTCATGTGAAGTGTTCTGCATCATCGCCAGAAATTCCTCTGACTTGGTACTCGCCGAATTAAATTCGGGCGATGTTGCCTTCTTTACCCAAATAAGAAGTCCTCTGTGGGATCACCTTTTGCAACCTTCTATTCACTTTTTCACCTGTCATTCCTTTATACGAACTCCCCTTGCCTGCACCTGCTAGAAGGCAAGGAGAACGTCTCCTTTCTCGCCTGCACTTGCTCAAAGGCAAGGAGGACTTCCTCTAGTGCCTACACTTGCTCAAAGGCAAGGAGGTCTTCCTCTGTTCTCGCCTGCACTTGCTCAAAGGCAAGGAGGACTCTCTCTGGTGCCTACACTTGCTCAAAGGCAAGGAGGTCTTCCTCTGTTCTCGCCTGCACTTGCTCAAAGGCAAGGAGGTCTTCCTCTGGTGCCTACACTTGCTCAAAGGCAAGGAGGTCTTCCTCTGTTCTCGCCTGCACTTGCTCAAAGGCAAGGAGGACTTCCTCTGGTGCCTACACTTGCTCAAAGGCAAGGAGGTCTTCCTCTGTTCTCGCCTGCACTTGCTCAAAGGCAAGGAGGACTTCCTCTGGTGCTTACACTTGCTCAAAGGCAAGGAGGACTTCCTCTGGTGCCTACACTTGCTCAAAGGCAAGGAGGTCTTCCTCTGTTCTCGCCTGCACTTGCTCAAAGGCAAGGAGGACTTCCTCTGGTGCCTACACTTGCTCAAAGGCAAGGAGGTCTTCCTCTGGTGCCTACACTTGCTCAAAGGCAAGGAGGACTTTGAACTTCGCTGGATGCCTCCAATTGCCAAAGGACGATGAGGACTTTAAAAACCTTTCACTTGTGCCCCTGATCGCCTAAGGGCGATGAGGACCTTTAAAACTTTTCACTTGTGCCTCTCATCGCCTAAGGGCGATGAGGACTTTAAAACTTTTTCACTTGAAGCGTGCGCACTTATTTTACTTCTACCTTGAATCACTTTAGGTGATAAGGTTTTTTTTTTTTTTTTCCAAAAACTTCTTTAAATCGATAAGCACTCACACTTTAGTATACTTCAAAATTTCAATTTTGACTTTCTTATTTCTTGGGTGGCCTCGTTAAAAACCCTTCTTAGGGAAAAAAGAGTGCCCCCTTTGCATCTGTTTTTACAAAACTGTTAATGATTTCTCTGAGTTTGTACTACTTACAAAGCTTTAACTGAAATAAAACTTGAGGTGAGTGGCGTTCCAAGTACGAGGAATCGCCCCTCCTTCTAGTGTCTCCAAGCGGTAGGCGCCGTTCCCGAGTGCTTCGGTTATTCTAAATGGTCCTGTCCACTTGGGCGACAACTTATTCTCCATCTCGTACTGGTGGGCTTTCCTCATCACCAGATCGCCGGTTTTAAACTGCCTCTGTATTACCTTAGAATTGTATCTTCGTTCAATTCTTCTTTTCACCGCTTCAGCTTTCACTCTTGCTTCCTCTCTGACCTCATCTAGTAAATCCAGGTTCATTCTTCTCTCTTCATTTGATTCTTCTGCTACAAAGTGTTGAAATCTCGGCGAGCTCTCCTGGATCTCGACTGGAATCATTGCGTCACAGCCATACACTAAACTAAAAGGAGTTTCATGGGTACCTGACTGCTCAGTTGTGTGGTATGCCCAAATTATGCGAGGTACCTCATCAGCCCACAATCCTTTAGCTTTCTCTAACCTCTTCTTCAAACCTCTCAACAGAACCCGATTAGCGGATTCTACCTGGCCATTCGTCTGTGGGTGCTCCACGGATGCAAACACTTGTTGAATTCCCACACCCTCACACAGCTTCTTCAACAGGTGGCTTGCAAACTGAGTCCCATTGTCCGATACTAGACGCTTAGGCACCCCAAATCGGCACACAATGTTCTTCCACACAAAGTTTTCAATCTTGGGTGCCGTGATTTGGGCAACTGGCTCCGCTTCAATCCACTTAGTGAAGTACTCGATCGCCACCACCAAGTACTTCCTCTGCCTGACCGCCATCGGGAAGGGCCCCGGAATATCGATTCCCCATGTATGAAATGGCCAAGGGCTAAAAATTGACTTAAGCTCTTCTGGGGGCGACTTATGCCAATCGGCGTGTTGCTGGCACTGTTTGCAGCACTGGGCGTACTTCTTGCAATCCTCTCTCATCGACGGCCAATAATATCCTGCACGAAGAGTTCTAGCGGCTAGAGCTCGACCCCCGATGTGGCTTCCGCAAATACCTTCATGGAGCTCAGCCATAATCCTTGTGCATTTCTCCCCGTGTATACATACCAGGAGTGGGTGTGTGAACCCGAACCTGTACAACTCACCATCTACCAGGGTGAACCTGGTAGAGTTCTTCTTGATCTTCCTGGACTCTACTGGATCCCTTGGAAGCACACCATCGGCTAAGTAACGCTGGTACTGCGTAATCCACGTATCTGGCTTATGTGTGGTATAGACCTGCGCGACATTCACTCCCACTACAGGGAATGCCCTTATCCTTGGCGTTCTCAAGGTCTCCTGAGTCAAAGACCTGTGACTCCTCGCCGTTCCCCCCGTCGACTTGGTCACCTGAAACACCTGGTGATCTGCCACGAACGCCCTTGGCGTCTTCAATGTTTCTTGAATAACAGTCCTCTGCCTACCCTCCTTGCCTGAACTGGCGAGCTTGGCAAGCAAGTCAGCTCGGGCATTTTGCTCCCTTGGCACGTGCACTACCTCAAACGAGGTAAAAGAACCCTTCAACTCCTGCACATATGCCAAGTAAGCCGCCATCTGTGGGTCCTTGGCCTGGAACTCGCCAACTACCTGCCCTGTGACCAGCATCGAGTCACTTTTGGCCACCAACACTTTAGCTCCCATCTCCTTTGCCAACAGGATACCTGCAATCAATGCCTCATACTCTGCTTGATTGTTGCTGGCTTTGAAAGCAAACCTCAGGGACTGTTCTATTAGCACGCCGTTGGGCCCCTCTAGAATGACTCCAGCACCGCTACCCTGCTGGTTCGACGATCCATCTACCGAAAGGACCCAACGAAAGCCATTTTCTTCAACGTGAGTTGCCTCTGACGAGAGCTCGACAAGAAAATCTGCGAAAACCTGCCCCTTAATTGGCCCTCGGGGTTCAAAGTCAATGTCGAACTCTGACAGCTCTATCGCCCACTTCACCATTCTTCCTGCGACATCAGGTTTCTTCAGGACCTTCTGAATCGGCAAATCGGTCATTATCAGGACGGTGAAGCTCTGAAAGTAATGACGCAACCTCCTCGCCGAAAATACCACCGCTAGAGCAGCTTTCTCCAAGGCCTGATATCTCACTTCGGGGCCTTGTAGCACTTTACTCACAAAATAAATAGGCTTCTGGACCTGGTTTTGGTCTTGAACAAGCACCGCACTCACCGCTCTCTCAGTTACAGCATAATACAACCTGAGAGGCTCTCCTACTAACGGTTTGCACAAGACCGGCGGGCTTGCTAAATATGTCTTAAGCTTCACGAAAGCTTCTTCACACTCCTGGGTCCAGACAAACCTATTGTTTCTCTTTAAACATTGAAAATATGGGTGGCCCTTTTCGCCGCTAGCTGACACAAAACGTGAGAGAGCAGCCATCCGACCTGTCAACTGCTGCACCTCCTTCACCGTAGCTGGGCTTCTCATCGCTATTATAGCAGCACACTTGTCAGGATTTGCCTCTATTCCTCTCTCCGTCAAAAGAAAACCTAAAAATTTTCCTGCTTCCACGCCAAAAATGCACTTCTCTGGGTTCAGTTTCAGCTTATACTTGGCTATCGTTACAAACAACTCTTCCAAGTCCAAGACGTGCCTGCTCCTTTCCAGGGAGGTCACCACCATATCATCCACATAGGCCTGTACATTCCTTCCCAGCATCGGTGCAAGTACCTTATCCATTAACCTTTGGTACGTGGCCCCAGCATTCTTTAGCCCAAACGGCATTACTTTATAGCAAAAACACGATCTCTCTGTCATGAAGGCAGTCTTTTCTTCATCCATAGGATGCATCTTGATCTGATTATACCCCGAGAAGGCATCTAGAAAGCTCAACAACTTGCACCCTGATGCACTGTCAACCAGGGCGTCTATACCTGGCAAAGGGTATGAGTCCTTCGGACAAGCCTTGTTCAAATCCGTGAAATCGACACACATGCGCCATTTCCCGCTGCTCTTCTTAACCAGTACAACGTTAGCGAGCCACTCGGGGTACTGGATTTCCCGAATGTGACCTGCGGCGAGTAGCTTCTGGGTTTCATCTCTAATCGCCTGCCTCTTCTCCTCGTTGAACTTTCTTCTCCTTTGTCGCACTGGTCTAATCTGGGGGTCCATAGCTAGGTGGTGGCACAAGAAGTCAGGGTCGATTCCAGGCATATCCAAAGCAGACCATGCAAACGCGTCCAAATGCCTTTCTATCACCCCGGCGATCTGGTCTTGTGCTTCACGATCCAGAGATTTTCCCAGCTTGAAGACCTTGCCTTGTATTTTCCTCTCAACCCACTCCTCCACTGGTTGAGGCCTTCTTTCACTGGCGATCACCGCCTTGGCGATCCCTGTAGCCTTAGCCTCTTCTGGGCGATCGGCATTACTAACTCCTTCCCCATCATCTGCCACGTGGGCCTTCCCCTCGGCGATCACCTCCATCGCAACATCAACTGCTTGCCCCCCTTGTCGCCTAGACTCCACGCCGGGAGGCGGTGTGGTTGAGATGTAGCTTATTGATTGCTTATTCTTGAGGCTGTTTTCGTAACACTTCTTTGCCTCCTTTTGATCAGACCGCAGGGTTATTACAATACCCCCCATTGAAGGGAGCTTAACCTTCATGTGCCTTGATGAAGGCACCGCCCCTATCCGGTTGAGAGTTGGCCTCCCTAACAGGATGTTGTATGCTGAGGGGGCATTCACGACAAGGTATTTGATTTTCTCTGTTCTTGAAGCCGCCCCATCCGTGAAGGTGGTTCTCAACTCAATATACCCCCTGACCTCCACCTGATCGCCGGTGAAACCATACAAGCAACCTCCATAAGGTCTCAACTGATCAAGGGGTAACTGCAGCTTGTTGAAAGTTGGCCAAAACATTACATCGGCCGAACTTCCCTGATCAACCAGCACCCGATGGACCCTCCTTCCTGCCGTGACAAGAGAAACCACTATAGGATCGTTGTCATGCGGTACAACATCCCTTCGGTCCTCTTTCGTAAACGTGATGTCCACATCGGGCAAGTGATCCTCAAACGCTTCCACTGCCATCACGGACCGAGCATACCTCTTGCGCTGTGATGCGGTGCACCCACCTCCTGAGAAACCCCCAGCTATGGTGTGAATTTCCCCGTGAATGGGCACTTCGTGCTGTTGGCTCTCACTGCTCGCCGGAGGGGAGATCGACGTACTGGCTGCCTTCTTCTCCAGCAAATAGTCTTTCAGAAATCCGCTTCTAACCAACTCGTCCAGTTGGTATCCCAGCAACAGGCAGGAGTCAAGGGCGTGACCAAAACTTTTGTGGAATTCACACCACGCGTCTGGCTTTGGCCCCAACACCTTATCCGAAACCTTCTCAGGCACCTTCAGCTTGGCAGCTATATTGGGAATGGTGATCAGGTCCGCCAATCCCATCACGAACTCATGCCTTGGAGGGCGCTTGAAATCCCTCTGGCGACCTGGCACTCTTCCTCTACTATTGCCATCGCCTTTGTTTCTCTTTAGGTCATAAGGACGGTATGTCCTTTCATCCTTCTTCACCACCGCCGTCTCCAATACCCTCTGGGGCTGAGGTTTGGTTTGGGCGCGTGGCTTCGCAGGAGCCGCATTCCCTCTTTTCTCTATTACTTCATTCTCGGCAGCGATGTGAGCCACAGCACGTCGCCGAATCTCTGCAAACGTTGCAGGGTGGCTCCTGATCAATGACTCGCTGAAGGGTCCAGGCAGCACGCCCTTCTTAAAGGCGTGCACAAACATCTCCTCATCTTTACCTGGCAGTTGAACTATCTGAGCTCCAAATCTATTCAAGTAGTCCTTCAAAGACTCCCCCTGAAACTGCCTCACATCGAACAGGTCATACGACACCATGGGCGACGCCTTATTCACAATGTACTGATCAACGAACAGCTTGGAGAATTGTTGAAAACTGGAAATGTATCCAGTAGGTAGGCTCACAAACCAATCCAACGTGGTGCTGTGGAGGGTGCTCATGAACATCTTACAATAGGCCGCATCTGATCCTCCCGACAGCATCATCTGCGTATGGAACGCAGTAAGGTGGGCCTCTGGATCTTCCACTCCAGTAAAAGAGGCCTTCACCGCCGCGACATTTGCAGGAATCGCAGTGTCCATGATCGCCTGCGAAAACGGCATTGGGAAAACTCGTGGTGGAGACGGTGGCGCGCCTCCACTAGTTGCAGCACTCTCCCTTTGCTCGCGAAGAGCCTTGCGTAACTCTTCATTAACCTTGCTTAGCTCTTCGTTCCTGGCCTGAGAAGCGACCAGGTCATCGTGCATCTTCGTCTGTTCGACACGCGACGCCGCCACATTTTCTTGCAAAGTATGCATCATCTCCAGCATTTGCGCCATCGTCACGGTGTTCTCTCCAGACTGCGCCGCGATTGAACTTGATCTGGTTGTCCTCATCTTCCTCATGAAACTTCTACCACATTCTCACAGCTACCTTTCAGCACACCAAAGTTATCTCGCAACAGCGCTCAAGAAACGCCTCAACTTCCCTCGCACAACGATCGATTCAGTAATCAATCGGTAGAAACCTCCAGAAACAAATCTTTCCCGATTAAACGCAACTCAAACGGTTAAAACCTCCAAAAACCGATTGCGACAGCAAGCAATCGAACAGAAATCACCGAAAACCTCACAAACTCAACAGTGGATGGGAATCGCAGTTTACACGGCCCCACGGTGGGCGCCTGATGATCCTGCCGCTTGACTCGAACGTCAACACTCCTCCACTCAGCTCCAAACCCTCCAAGAAACCTGAAAGAACAGAAAGGCGCCTCTGCGGCCGGTGTAGCTCCGACGCTCAAGTCAGTGGACAAATCAACAAATTCTCTCAAAGAAAACTAGGAACCGTGCAAGTGAGCTATTACTCAAAAATGAATTCCCCCTAATACCGTTAGGAATTCTGCATATATACCTGTGTTTTTCTCTCTCCTGACGGTTATTCCTCTTGACACGTGGACCGCATCTGGTTGTACACATGTCACCATCTGGAATACCTGCAACTCAAACATTACTTTCCGTTTACTCCTGCGACTAAGTTATCCACACAGGGAGTAACTTAGCATGCAGGCTACTCTGGTCACAGCTTTAAAGCTGGCTAATCACTGGTTATTACGATTCGCAGCGCACACAGGCCAATACGCCCCTTATCTCCTGTATATAGACCATGTAATAAACGTTCACCAAGTCTTCTCCAATACCCGGTGATGACATCTTCCGGCGACGTCCTCTCTCGGCGATCACGCGCAATCCAGGCGTTTACTGATCTTATACGAGAGAAGTAGGAGACCGCCGCCTTCTTCAACAAACGGCGATTCCCTCAACTTCCAAGCTACATTCTCTCTTCTCTTGTCCTTCTTGACCCATGCATTCTCCCGCCATGTCGTTCCACGTGGCACTCTGTGACTGGTCCACGTGGCAATCTACTGCTGAAGTCATCGACTACCGATGACCGATCGTAATAGTTCTCGCCGGGAACCCTGGTCTCCACTTAACACGCGTTGGCAAGAACCCCGATGACCGATCGCCCTCTGCATGCGCTTACGACCGACCGATGCCTCACAACTATCCACCGACGTGCGTGCGGTGCCTCATGACCATCAAACGACGTCCGTGCGGTGCCTCCTGACTATCCACCGATGTCCGTGCAGTGCCTCCTGACTATCCACCGACGTCCGTGCGGTGCCTCATAACTTTCCCCCGATGACCGGGCGGTGCCTTATAACTTCCCCCCGATGACCATACGGTGCCTCCTGACTATCCACCGACGTCCGTGCGGTGCCTCATAACTTCCCCCCGATGACCGGGCGGTGCCTCCAGGCGCCTATCTAGGCACCGCTCTGGGGGTGGCGGCCACTAGATATCTGACTACCGATCACCGTTGTAAGCAATATCCTCCCTGATTCACTTGCTCTTTCTACCACGTGCCACTCTGTGTATGGTCCATGTGGTCACCTGCTGGTGACGTCATCAACTACTGATGACCGACTGAAACACAAGCCCCCCAGTCTCGAGCTGTGAACCTGTTCACAGCAAAGAGGCTAAGAAGTCGTCCTCTGGCGGTCTACAGGAGCGCACACTCTGGCAATAACACTGTTTCTTATCTCTTCTACTGACGACTGATCACCCGCTAATCCAAGCTGCCAGCTAGGTCCACTCCACATGGCTTTGGTCCATGCTGCGGGACCCAGATGACATGGATCACCCTTTGCTATCTGTTCTTCGACGACCGAGGTCTGGCCACTACAACTACAATAGCTAAATACCGACTGAAGCTGAACCCTGAAAAGTGTGTGTTTGGCATGGAAATAGGTAAATTCTTAGGATTCCTGCTCAATGAGCATGGGATCGAGGCGAACCCTAAGAAATGTGCTGCCATCATCGCCATGAGGAGCCTAATCTTAGTCAAAGAGGTGTAGCAGTTGACAGGGCAGATGGCCGCTTTGTCCAGGTTTCTATCAGCTAGAGGGGACAAAGGTCACCCCTACTTCTAGTGCCTGAGGAGGAACAGCAGGTTCGTAGGGACCAGAGAGTGTGAGGAGGCATTCCTTAAGCTAAAGGAGTACTTGGCTAGCCCACCAGTGTTGTGCAAGCCACAGCTGGGTACCCCGCTTCGCCTATACTTTGCAGTCACAGATCGGGCGATTAGCTCGGTCCTTGTGCAGGAGTAGGACTAGGTGCAGAAGCCGATCTACTTTGTAAGCAAGGAATTGCAGGGGCCTGAGGTGAGATACCAGGCCAAAGGGAAGGCAGCTCTGGTCATAGTGTTGTCAGCGCGAAGACTGCATCACTATTTCCAGAGCTTTACAGTGATAGTGATGACGGACCTTCCCATTCACAAGGTCTTCCAGAAGCCAGACGTTGCGAGAAGGATGGTGTGTTGGGTAGTGAATCTATCAGAGTTCGATGGACAGTATGAGTCTAGAGGCCCTATCAAAGGCCAGGTTTACACTGACTTCATGGTAGAGCTTTCCCCGGCCGCCACGCACCAAGAGGGAGCAGACTTCAGATGGGTACTCTCTGTGGACGGCTCCTTCAATCAACAAGGTAGTGGGGCTGGCATTATCTTAGAAGGGCCCAACGGGCTATTGATTGAGCAAGCCCTGCGTTTCACTTTCAAGGCCAGTAACAATCAAGCAAAATATGAGGCTTTGATCGCGGGAATGCTACTAGCTAAGGAGATGGGTGCGAAGAGTCTACTGGCAAAGAATGACTCCCAGTTGGTCACGGGCCAACTAACAGGAGGGTACCAAGCCAAAGATCCCCAGATGGCCTCCTATCTGGAGTATAACTAGGTCTTGAAGGAGACGTTCGATCTAGTCCATGTCCCTAGAGAGCAAAATACCCGAGCTGACATGCTAGCAAAGCTCGCCAGTTCGGGTAAGGGGGGCAGATAGAGGACAGTCATCTAAGAAACCCTGAGGACACCTCAGAACTTCACTGCAGATAACTTGGTAGAAGTCCAGCATATTTGCACATCGGATGGAGTGAAGAGGAGTCATCGGTCACTGACTCAGGAAACGTTGAAGACGCTCAGAATAGGCACATATCCAGCTTCTGGGCAAGAGTCGGAGCAGGTCTGCCTAGTTCAAAGAGGAGAGACCTGGATGACGCCCTACAAGCGTTACTTGGATGATGGGATGCTCCCCATGGAGCCCACAGAGGCCAGGAAAATAAAGAAGAACTTGAGCAAATACACTCTCATCGACGGGGAATTGTTTAGACACGGGTTCACCCACCCTGTCTTGGTATGTGTAAGTGGAGAACAGTGCAAGTGGATAATAACAGATCTCCATGAGGGGATATGTGGGAGGCACATCGGTGGCTTATCTCTCGCATCAAAGGCCATCCGTGCAGGATATTATTGGCCAACCATGAGGGAAGACTGCACAACAATGCAAGCAATATCAGCAACAAGCTGACTGGCACAAGGCACCGCCAGAAAAGCTTAGATCGATCTACAGCCCTTGGCTGTTTCATACTTGGGGGATCAACATTTTGGGGCCTTTCCCTTTGGCGATACGGCAGATGAAGTACCTTCTGATTGCCATAGAGTATTTCACGAAGTGGATAGAGGCCGAGCCAGTAGTGCAGATCACAGCCCTCAAGATCCAGCACTTCGTGTGGAAAAACATAGTATGCTATTTTGGAGTTCCCAAATGGTTGGTGTCTGATGATGGCACCCAGTTTGCGAGCCAACAGTTGGGCAAGCTATGCATATAGCTTGGGATAAAACAGCTGTTCGCATCAGTCGAACACCCCAGATGAACGGGCAGGTTCAGTCTGCTAACCGAGTTCTGCTCAGAGGTCTGAAGAGAAGGCTAGAGAAAGCTAAGGGGACCTGGGCAGAAGAAGTCCCTAGAATTGTGTGGGCTTACGACACTACTCCCCAGTCCACCACCAAGGAAACACCATTCAACTTGGTGTATGGTTTGGATGGAATGATTCCTATAGAGATCCAGGAGAACTCGCCACATTTTCAGAACTTTGTGGCCGAAGAGTCCAATGAAGAAAGAAAGGTGAACTTGGACCTACTGGATGAGGTAAGGGAGGAAGCAAGAATTAAGGCTAAAGCCTTGAAGAGATGGGTGGAATACAAGCACAACTCCAAGCTAAGACCTCGACAGTTTCAAGTCGTCGACCTGGTGATGAGGAAGGCCCACCCATACCAGTTAGAGAACAAGTTGTCTCCCAAGCAGACTGGTCCCTTCAGAGTGACAGAGGCCCTTGGAAATAGAGCATACAGGCTCGAGATTTTGGAAGGTGGAGCGATCCCTCGTACTTGGAATGCAGCCAATCTAAAATTCTACTTCAGTTAAATTGTTAAAGTTGTATTTCAGTCGAACTATCGCATTGTAGATAGTTTAGGGGACACTCTTTTTCCCTTATAAGGGTTTTTTAATGAGGTCACCCAATAAAGTCTTATTTTAAAAGTATATTTTGTACAGTGTAGTTATGGACCCTCGACCTTGAGTTAGAAGTCTTAGTTGGGGAAGGAAGGTTCGCAGAGAACGCCTCCCTACTAAGTAAAAACGCCAAGGTCGAACAGTATGGTTCGCCAGTTAAATCCTCTATTGCCCTTGGGTGATGACGAGGTCAGCTATGAACCGTTCGCTTGTGTTAGAAGCCTCAAGTCCAATGAAGGTAGGTTCGTAGAGAACACCTCCCCCTTGAGTGAAAACATCAAAACTGAACAATAGGATTCACCAGTTAAATCCTCCCTTGACTTCGTACAACAAGGATGAGGTCAGTTATTAAATCCTCCCTTGACTTCATATAGCAAGGATGAGGTCAATTATGAACTCCCCCTTGGGTTAGATGCCTCAAAGTTGGGATAGGATGGTTCGCAGAGAACGCCTCCCTCTTAAATGAGAACGCCAAGGTGAAGACAACGTGGTTCAAATAGGTAAGCCTTCCTTCGTCCCCAAAAAGTGAGGTCAAGGTCAGAAGAGCGAACCTCTCCCTTGTTTGTAAGTCGAGGCTGAGAGCAGCATGCCTCACCAATGGCATCAGGAAGACATCTCCAGACTCAGTAAAGTAAGGGTGAGGTCAGTTAGTGGATCTCTTTCTCCTTCTCTTTTCTTGTAAGGTAGGATTGAAGAGTAACAAAGAATTCCCTTATCTTAGCGTAGCCAAGGTAAGGCCGGTTAAGGATTTGTGCGCACATCACTGTTACCTTAGGAACCAGAGAAATAGAAGCGAAGAACACAACAGTGTAAAATGCAGGAAAACCTAAAGTGCGGAAATCTTAAACAGACCCAAAGTAGTTATAGCATGTTATGAGTAGCAGAATCATGAAACAAGAGCAATTCGTGAGATCAAAATTATGCCTTTAAAGCAATTGAGGGTTGAAGGTCGAGATTGATGAAAGAGAAGTCAGAGCATTCGAGAGAAGGAGAATGATAAAAAAGAGTTTGTAGTGAAATGATGGAACAGTGAAGAAGTGCAGAGTTTTGAAAGAGTTAACGTAAACAAGGGAGCACAAGTGGCGATAAGTCCTAGCCATTGATCAAGCCACATGTGCGCAGATTAAAACAAGCACGGAGAGATGTCATTTTGGTGCACTGTTCACGTCCTTTCACCCAGTGCCACGTAGATTGCCAAGGGCGACAACTTAGTCTATTCGTTGAAGAAGTTAACAGCTCGAGACCGGGGGACTTATGTATCGACCAATCCTCGGACATCGACGGCCGCTAGCAATGGTGGGCCACATAAGTTGGGTCCCACAAGTAGCGTGAGACAGTGTCCCACAAGCGGCATAAGCCAATGTGCCGATTAGTGGTCGGATGTCGATCATCAGGATATGCCGACGTGTACTCGGCAACAGAGTGAGGCCGATGTGATGTCGGGCATCGGTGGTTCAAACAGCTAAATTGGGCCACGAAAGGTGGACCCTAGGAAACACACCAGTTATCAGTGAAATGCCCAAAGGTAGGGGGAAGCCTGAGTCACAAGGTGCTCATGCGTGTGGTGTGAATAGCGCATTTGGGCGCGGCACAAGCAAAGGGCCCTAAAGGCGCTAAGGCCCGTTTGGGTTAGGGTTTCCCAGGGGCAGACCACATATATGGCACGTGAATAGTTAAAGCACCCCCAAAACAGATGGCCCCAGAGACTAGGTGCACAAGTTGGTACCTAGGTGGTCATTCAGTTAGAGGTTGCACTCCAGCAAGGGGAGCCTTACGCGCTAGATTATACTAAGACTGGGTAATAGCGGTGCAAGGGCATTCCTCCAAAAACATTAAATGCGGGTAACGGAAACAGAGGAAACCCTAGATTATATAAAGGATAGTAAGAAACCCTAAAGAGGTATGCAGTTTCTGAAATTAGAACTATTACTCTCACATACTGTTTCTTGCTCTAAGATTGACTTGAGCGTCGGAGTGCAAACGGCCTCTAGGGCACCCCCTTTGTCTTTGTAGGTACAGGTGTTTCGATCCAAGGAAAGCACAAACCTAGGTGGAGAAAAGAGGGCGTGTGAACGTCGTTAGAGTCAGCCGGCAAGTGAGTCAACCGGCGAGAACAGAAACCAACAAAGAAGAAGATTCTTTTATGACACCCCCTGCAAGCATAGATGAAAAAGAATCCTTAAAGGGGGATTTAAATACTTTAAACTCTTCTTTTCAATTCTATAATTGATGGGTTGTTCTTCATGACCATTTGTTCTTCTTAAAATATGAGGTAAAAAGGTGGTGGAAGCTATGGATGATATGGGTCAACGATGGCTCATATAGAGCTATGGGTTCCTTGTAGGTGCATGAAAGGTATGGAGAGTGATAGGTTAGGCCAAATCACTTGGAGGAAGGTGAAGATGAAGATCAAAGTGTCTAACCTAGAGAGACTAGACAAAGAGTAGAAGCTAGCATAATTTTGGCAGCATTTACTCATATAAATTGATCTCAAAAAAACATGAGCCAAAGCACCCTATTTATAGGAGATGGTGCCTTGGAGAGTAAGGAACAAGGGTAGGATGGGGAATACATAAAAGAGGGGGCTGCTAGGGTGTTGACTAAAGGTCAATGCAGCCCCTTAGCATGCTTCTAGAAGGTAGGGCTACATTCCTACCCTAAAAGGCCTAGGTACAAGCTAAATTGTTAAATACACCCCCGATTGTGCTAAATGAACCCTACTCTACTGAAATTATAAATAAACTAAAATTAATTTATGCTCAGCTCCCATGGCTTGGGCTTTACTCCTTGTAGTCCTCTGAAGGGTCTTTGAATATGTAGAGAAAAGTTGCTCTGCCATCAGTAGCAGAGTCCCACTCTTCTTGAATCCTCCTTGCCATGGACCTAGTTGTTGGGCCTGAGCTTAGGCCTCTTCCATCAATAATGCTCATTCTTCTTCACAAAAATTTCAAAAACCAAACTTTGTGATGTTGTTGCCTAGCTAGGGCAATAAACAACACAAAGTGAACAAAAATGTTTTTGAAAAGGGCCCTGTTCTTTTCTTTAAAAAATTTAATAAAAATAAAGGGCCATATTTCTATTTAGTTTTCTTTTCTTTTAATTTTCTTTTAAAAAATAAATTTATCTCATGTTTGTTTGATGTTTATTGTAGATTGACATTTGACCCAGGAGGAAAACATCAAATAAATAGAGGTTGCTGTCATTGAGCATCATTCAGATCTGAGGACAGATCCTTTTCGAGAGGGAGGGGATTATGGAAACCGTCCAGCCTCGAAACTTTCAGCCAAGAAGATAGACGAAAATCGAGCTTTAATGAAGAGTTTGTGGAGTCTTTTTCTTCTTCTTAGCCTTGTAAAAATTGTATAGAGTACTTAGGAAGTTTTGGGCCTTATATTTTGGGCCAAAGTAGAAAAGGATGTAAATAGAAACTGATCCAGTCGGTCATTGTTAGTCAATAACGTCAGCAACAGATGACCACGTGGACCAATCATAGGGTGCCACGTGGAACGAGATAGCAGGTGAATCAGGAAGGAGACCACAGAGAATGGTGATCGGTGGTCAGCTACTAAGTGGCCATCACCCCCAGAGCGGTGCCTAGATAAGCGCCTGGAAGCACCGCACGGACGTCGGTGGAAGGTCATGAGCCACCGCACGGACGTCGGTGGAAGGACATGAGGAACCGTGCGGACGTCGGTGGAAGATCATGAGCCACCGCACGGTCATCGGTGGAAAGAAATGAGGTAGCGCACGATCGGTCGATTAGGTGCTTGAAGAGTGCGATCGGTCGCTAGTGCGTGAAGAGTGCGATCGGTCGTAAGGTGCGAGAAGAGCGCGATCGGTCGTAAGGGCATGAAGAGTGCGATCAGTCGCTAGTGCATGAAGAGTGCGATCGGTCGTAAGGTGCGAGAAAAGTGTGATCGGTTGCTAGGGGTTCTTGCCAACACGTGTTAAGCTGGGACCCATATTCCCAGCGAGAGCGTTACGCATGCACCTCGCATGATGCCAGAATAGAAGAAGAAGAGTTGCTCGCCGGTGGGGTCGTGCATGAGGATGGCGTAAGGGAACTAGTTAAGCTGGACAGTGATCAATGTTTCTCTTAGCCCATTACATGCATAGCACCGCGCGATGAGGCCATGCAGGCAGGATGCGCCTAGCGTGTGCGCTCAGACCAGCCACGCCAGGGGCTCTCCTGGGAGCATGCACTTAGTCAGAGAGAAGAAAGGCGCTAAGTTACTCCGCCAGAGGATAACTTGGCCGCACAGAGAAAGCCCAAGAGCCCTTCAGGTGTGATACGTGAACGGTCAGATGCCAGTTGCATGCCTCCACGTGTCACCATCTGAGAGAGAGGCGTGGCCCAAGTATAAAGGTACTCCACTTCATGTAAGGTAGGGACAGAATGACACTTCTTACAGTTTTGACAGTTACACACAGTTTTCTCTGAGTCACTGTGGGAGCATTTTTACACGTTGGACAGTGATAACAGAGGGTGGATTTGAGCACACACAAGTCTCACAGAGAGATTCAGTGACAGTTTTGGTGTTCCTGTTGCCTGACTTGAGCGTCGGAGTGCACACGGCCGCTAGAGGCGCCGCCTGTGTGTTTTGCAGGTATCGTTTGGAGTTTCAGAGGAGTTTCTTGGAGCTTTCCTGTAGAACGCGCAGTTGCAGAAGGCTAGACGAAGGAGTGACGAGGCATATCCTCCACGTTCAAGTCCGCGGCAGGATCAGAAACAAAAGTAAAGTGTAAAATATTAAAAGAGGGGTGCAAATAGAAATTTAGGCAAGGAAGGCATGAGGCTCCACATGTCTTCTCCTCAATAGAGAGAATTTGCACCAATAAGGTGGTGACACTTGTCACACTCTCATTTCAGAGGTTTTGAGAGACTTTCTCCTATAAATAGGAGTCTCTTGTACATGTATTTTCAACTTGGAATTAGTAATGAAATGTTGCCTAATTTTGACCATTCTACTTCTTCTTAAGTTCTCCCTAGGTTAGTCTCCTTCAAGACTTAGCTTAGACTCTTTCCTAGTGAGTTGGCCTCACCTCTCACTCTCAGAAATTCCTAACTCCACTTCAATCCATGGAAACTCCTCTTGAGTTTCTGTAATGCCTCTGCTCCTCAGATCTCCATCATCCATCCAAAGAAGAAATTAGAAAGATCACTATTAGAAGAAGAGTGTTTTTTCCATCAATTTTGTTTGCATCCTTCCTAGAAGAGTTGTACAAACCATCATCATGAGTATTTTTGAAAGTTGTTTTCTTCAAAAAGTGTGATTCTACCTTGATGGCTGGGTGGACCACTTTCTTTAAAGAAGAGTACTCATGTAATTCTACAAGATCTTTAATTTCTTTTCGCAAACCACTTACAAACCTTTTTATCTTTGACTCTTCAGTATCATGCATATTCATTTTAGTCAAAGATGTTTCGAAATCTTTAAAATATGCATCTACCATCCTATGTCCTTAATGAAGCCATTGGAACTTCAACAAGTGTTCCTTCCTATAAGGAGGAGGAACAAACCTCGTGTGCATTCATGCATTTAAATCATACAAAGAGACCACGGTTGGCCTCTTGTTTAGCCCAATGTCCATTACAAGTTTGTGCCACCATTGGTTGGCATAGTCTAAGAAAACGAAGGAAGCTAACCTAACTTTTCGGTCCTCGGGGACCTTATACACAATAAAGAGATGTTCAACCTTAGCTTCCCAATCTAAATACAAAGAAGGGTCATTGGACCCATTAAAACTACGTAACTTTACAAAATTAAAAGAATGTTGTTGGTGTGGTTGGTGTTGATGGTGCCTTTTGGCAAAATTGTGCACACTCCATTCGTCCTCATCTTGTTGATCATTCCGTGCTTGAGCGTCTTCTAGTCTTTGCAATTGTAAGGACCTGAAAAATTAAATTGGAATAAAAGGAGTATATTTTAAATGAATTCTAAGTATGTTTTTATTTAAAATAAAAAGGAAGGAAAGTGTAGCTTAGAAGTCTACGAGATCGCCGTTGTTGAAGACGGAGGCGACCTCCGACTTCTCTGATACATGGTCGCCAGGGCGCGAGGCATGCGGACGTCACCAGGGCGCGAGGCATGTGGGCATCGCCAGGGTGCGAGAGACATGCGGACGTCGCCAGGGCGCGAGGCATGCGGGCATCGCCAGGGCGCGAGAGACATGCGGACGTCGCCAGGGCGCGAGAGACATGCGGACGTCGCCAGGGCGCGAGGCATGCGGACGCCGCCAGGGCGCGAGAGACATGCGGACGTCGCCAGGGCGCGAGGCATGCGGGCATCGCCAGGGCGCGAGAGACATGCGGACGTCGCCAGGGCGCGAGAGACATGCGGACATCGCCAGGGCACGAAGCATGCGGGCATCGCCAGGGCGCGAGAGACATGCGGACATCGCCAGGGCGCGAGACATGCGGGCATCGCCAGGGCATGAGACATGCGGGCGTCGCCAGGGTTAGACATCGGTTGTCTTCTAGAGAGAGAGATCGGTCGTCTTCTAGAGAGAGAGATCGGTCGTCTTCCAGAGAGAGACATCGGTCGTCGGCCAGGATGAGTCATCGGTGGATGGTTATCGCGCGATGTCGTGTTTCACACAGATAAGGCGGGACCCAGGCTCCCAGCATGAAACGTCCTGCACGCGCGACAAGTGGACAAAAAGGGCGGTTCAGAATAGTGACATCAGAGAGTTGGCATGCGCAAGAGACACCCGTGGCTGTACTGTTCAGGGAAGCGGTTGGCATGCGCAAGAGACACCCGTGGCCGTACTGTTCAGGGAAACGTACACTCAGGCTTTCCTGCAGAGTGGGTGGTGGCAGCAGCATGCGTGGACAAGTAGGCTTAGATTCAAAAACCCACTTCTGAGAGGCAAAGAACGTTGCAGTGGTTCAAGAGTGAAATAGTGAGTTTACATTCATCCCTCTCTTTTCTCTCCTTCGCGCTGCGTTTTAGGCACCCTCAAGAACCAGTACGACGAGCGATGACTGCCCTTGGACACCTGGGAGGTTCTCTGCAAGTTCTCCAGACCGGGACACTGAAACAGAGTGAAAGCACCTTTAAGCTTCGGTGGGTTTTGGAGCTCTTGGTGTTTTGCGCTAGTCCAGGTAAGGGAAGCTAGCACTTTGCATTTATAAAAACGTTAGGCGAGTAGGTTCTGAAGTGAGGGCGACGTGGTCGTCGGTTTTCATATTCCTTTTCACGATGCTCTGTTTTTATGTGTGGAGCGACGTGATCGCCGGTTTTAATGTTGTTTTCGAAATCCCCTGTTTTTGGATGAGATCGCCGGTTTTGGCGTTGTTTTTCGAACTCCCCTGTTTTAGTGTTGTTTGAAACTGTTTGAGATTTAAATGTGAAATGCATGTGATATTCGAAAATCTTAACCGTGGAATGAATGTTGCTGTGACTGAAATCGTTCATTAAGTATTGTATGAGGTGTTGAATGTTGTGAATGTGGGATCAAGGCATAGTATTTTCAGGAAAGAAAATACCGTGTAAGATCATGTGTAATGTGCATTGACTAGGGACTTGTCTAGAAGGAGATATCCTGACTCTGCTGATAAAATGGAATCACATAGATGAAGTTATTCAGTTGTGGAGAGTCGAAGGAGGTTCATATGTATGGGTAAGTTGTTTGAAAGATAACTGACTGGACCTGTTATATGAATTAACCCTGTCATACCGGGAGAGTGATGATATTGAGATTGTGTATGCGCATGGCTGTGTGGATTTCACAGTGGTGTGGTATGACGGGTGCAGATCTCTGAGTCTGAGTCAACGCACGAGTCTTCCAGAAGTAGAGTCATGTGTCTATATGTTATGAGTCAGTGGAAAGTCTGACATGTGAACCATGAGTATTGAATGTATTGAATAGACACTTGACGAGTTTGTGGTATATGGGGATGTTGATGGTTGAAATTGATATAGATTATGAATGGTGTGAAGAATTATGTTTTTTTTTATTGATATAAAGTTTCATATTTAAAGTTTTTAAAATATCTAGCTTACCCTTTCATCTGTATCGTGGTTGTTTTCTTAAACCTGTGATGATCGTGTATTTTTGGCACGGGAGCAGATGAGGTTGCAGGTAGTAGAGCTCCTCTGTGAGTGGTCGCCGAAGGAGATCGCCTGTTTCTGTTTCTGTTTCTGTTAGGCGATCGCCCGTTTTTCTGTTTCCCGTTAGGAGATCGCCTGTTTTTTTTTATTTATGTTGTATTTTGTTTAAGTTTTGGAAATTGACCGATTATGTATTAAACTCCCTGTGAGGAGAAACTTCATTACATATATATAATTATGTTCACTTCAATATATTTGTTTACCTTTATTTCATTATATAAATATGAAAAGAATTTGGCGGGATGTTACAGCAATCTTTTGGCAAAGTGGCTAAGTTTTTCCTCTTTGTGGACAAGTTGTTTCTTGACCTCCACAAGTTCTCCCAAAATGTGAGCTTTGTGAAAGGATTGCGGTTTGGAAGATGCATCACTTGCAAAAGGTGCCATAACAACAAGCAAACAAGAAAACAAGAAACACAAGTAACAAACAAGTTAAGAAAAGAGGTGATCTCGCCGCGGACTCGAGCGTGGGGAAAACGCCTCGTCACTCCTTCGTCTAGCCTTCTAACTGCTGCGCGTTCTGCAAGGAGGCTCCAGGAACCTTCACCAGAACTCCAAACGATGCCTGCAAAACACACAGACGGCGCCTCTAGCGACCGTTGTAGCTCCGACGCTCAAGTCAGGCAACGGGAACACCAAAACTCTCTCTCGGATCTCTCTGTGTGAGACCCGTGTGTGTGTGCCCTCAGTCCTCTTTGATTCGAAAACTGAGTGTTCTTAGTTTTTGTGTTGTGTATTCTGTGGCAAAGATTCCATACCTGGTTTGGTGTTCTTCTCCCTCATATAAACCCGCGTCGCCCCTACTGGCTACCCCTAGGGCCACTTGATTACTCTGCACCGCCGTTTCTATTCCCCAGGGCTACCTTGCGTGCCAGCCTTCTTCACTCGAGTGCAAAGTCTGACAAGGAAAGCTGCGTGGGTACCTCTGTACCCCTCGATTTCTGTGCCTATCTGCCCTACCTATTCTCTGGGAACATCTTCACGGTCCACGTGGCAGGCATGCAACCCCACTGGGAGACTCTAACCTTGATGGGTTCTCGTGCCAGCAGGATTCTGCACCTGACTGCGTCTTCTCATCTTCATGCATGGTCGTCTCGCGACTAAGGCCACTCCTTGCCTCTGGGCGCTTTACTGATCATTGGTCACGTTGTTCACATCGCGCAGCCGACATACACCGATGACCGAGGTATCTCTTATCCTGGCCGATGTCTGATGGCGCTTCTTCACGTTGTCGTGCTCTGCTTATGGAATCAGGCGAGGTCCTTGAGTAACGTTCTCGCTGGGAGCCTGGGTCCCAGTTTAACACGTGTTGGCAAGGAACCCCCGACGACTGATCACTCTGCATGCACCGATGAGTGATCACTCTGCATGCACCGATGACTGATCGGTGCTTCATCACTTCTCGCGCTCTGCTTCCAGGCGCTCGTGTAGGAACCGATCTGCTGGCGGAGGTTACCCGGTAACTGGCCACTGGTCGCCGTTCTTGAACGATCTCCACCCTGGTTCATCTACTATCTCATGCCACGCATCACTCTGTGACTGGCCCTGGTAGTCATCAGCTGCTGATGTCATCGACTACCGATGTCCGACCGGATCACAAGCCCCCTAGTCTCGAGCTGTGAACTTGTTCTCAGCGAAGGGACTAAGTGGTCTTCGTTGCCAGAGAGAAGAAGGAGCTCGAAGCTGATGTACCTGAGACCATGGCTGCTGGTGCCGAGGTTCTGATAGATGGGTTTCATGGGCTGGCAGCGGGTTCACTGCGTCCTTCCAGACTTGGACTCTGCCCAACCTAGCCTCCACCATTCAGTGGTTGATGGCAAGCTCATTCCTCCTCCTTGAGCTTCTTCCCTTGCGACTTCTCCTTTTGTGTAATCTCTTTTTCTCAGCTGCCTTTCTCTCTCTCCACCTTTAACTCACTCTGCATGTGGCCAACTGTTAACTGGCTTAGGCTTCGGCGCGATCTCACTCTGACCCTTCAAACTTGGCTTCTAACTTGATCGCGACCAAGTGTACCTTAGCATTCTCTTTAACAGTTTTTATGCATAAATTTATGTTGGATGAATGACCTGATGGTGTCTAAATGCTTCGACTGATCGCCCAAGAGCTTGTTTAGGGAAGCTTTCATACTCAGAGCTTTACTACCGACCACCGACTAGCATGTTGGTGCCCCACTGATCAGTCATCGCGCTTCAGGTTTTGCATTACTTCTGCATCACTCCAGTGCTAGGTGCATAGATGACGCCTGTGTTTTGGGGAACGCTTCTCGATGACCCCTCTTGCCTCAGCCTCGCTGTAAGAAGTCGAGGTGAGGTCTTTCTCCTCTCGCCTCAGCCTCGCTGTACTAAGTCGAGGTGAGGACTTTTTATCTCGCCTCAACCCTGCTGTAAAAAGCAGAGGAAGAGGACTTTCTCTGCTTGCACCCCGCTGTACAAAGTCGGGGGTGAGGACTTTCTCCTCTGAGTGGGTGCATGCTCCCAGGGGAGCACCAGGGGTGGCTGTCTAAGCGCACTCGCTAGGCGCATCCCTGCTTGCATGGTATCACCGCACGCCCTTTGAGTGGGCAATTCCCTTTCTTCTGGTTTGGAATCATGCAGGGTGCATGCGTAACGCTCTCGCTGGGAGCCTGGGTCCCAGCTTAACACGTGTTGGCATGACCCCGATGACCAACCTTCTTTTGGAATCATGCAAGGTGCATGCGTAACGCTCTCGCTGGGAACCTGGGTCCCAGCTTAACACGTGTTAGCAAGACCCCGATGACCATGCACCGACCGAGTTCTCTGCTTCGAGTGCACCGATGACTGATCATGCTTTGGGTGCACCGATGAATGATCGCGTTCTGCTTCTTGGTGTTTAAACGCGAAGATGATGTCTTGCTTTGGGGAAGAAGAGTTTTTCTTGTTGACCCCTGTCGGTCGTCCGTACTCGCGCCTGGGGCGAGCAGGCTCCAACCGATCACTTGCACTTTCATCCGGGGCAAGTAGGACTTGAAACTGGAAAACACGTGCACACTTGGTATACTGAAATCTTTTTTATTGGGTGGCCTCGTTAAAAACCCTCATCGGGAAAAGAGTGCCCCCTGATCTGTTCAATTATTTACAGCATATACATTGAGTGTGTGTACAGCGCAAGAACGCATATACTTTATAACTTAACTGAAGTAGAATCTCAAGTGTGTAGCGTTCCATGTCCTGGGGATAGGTGCTCCATCCAGAGTCTCCAGCCGATAAGCTCCATTCTCCAACGCCTCAACTACTCTATATGGACCCGTCAACTTTGGAGATAACTTGTTCTCCATCTCATTCTGATGTGCTTTCCTCATCACCAGATCGCCCTCCTGGAAATGCCTGGGCTTCACCTTGGAATTGTGCCTCCATTCTACTCTTCTCTTGACAGCTTCAGCACTAACCATGGCCCCCTCTCGCACTTCGTCTAGGAGGTCCAGATTCACCTTTCGCTCTTGATTGGACTCCTCGGCGATGAAGTTCAGGAATCTAGGGGAGCTCTCCTGTATCTCCACGGGGATCATAGCATCCGTCCCATAGACAAGACTAAAGGGTGTCTCTTGGGTGCTAGACTGTGGGGTGGTATGGTACGACCATACAATTCTAGGAACCTCTTCTGCCCAATTCCCCTTGGCTTTCTCTAATCTTTGCTTCAGTCCCCTAAGTAGCACTCGGTTGGCTAACTCCACCTACCTGTTGGTCTGCGGGTGTTCTACTGAGGCGAACACTTGTTGTATCTTTAATTCTTCACACATTTTTCTCAGCTGATGGCTGGTGAACTGAGTGCCGTTGTCGGATACCAGCCTCTTGGGTACTCCGAAACGACAGACAATATTCTTCCAGACAAAATGCTCGACCTTCTGAGCGGTGATGTGGGCCACTGGTTCCGCCTCCACCCACTTTGTGAAATACTCGATGGCCACTATGAGGAACTTCATCTGCCTGATCGCCAGAGGAAAGGGTCCCAGGATGTCGATTCCCCACGTGTGAAATGGCCACGGGCTATGGATGGACTTCAACTCCTCCGGGGGTGCCTTATGCCAGTCTGCATGAAGTTGGCACTGTTTGCACCGCTGAGCATACTTCACACAGTCTTCCTTCAGCGTTGGCCAGTAGTACCCCGCGCGGAGGATCCTACTTGCCAAAGCGCGACCACCGACGTGGCTTCCGCACAACCCCTCGTGCAACTCTGACATGAGTCTGGTGCATTGCTCTCCATGCACGCACATTTGTACAGGATGGGAAAAGCCAAATCTAAACAAGATCCCATCGATTAGAGTAAACTTACTCGAGCTCTTCTTTATCTTCTTTGCCTCTGTTGGGTCCAGTGGGAGCACACCATCCTCTAGGTACAATTGGTACGGCGTTATCCACGTATCGGGCTCCTTGACAGCGCAGACTTCCATCGCCTCATCGGTCCTTGCCGGTCGCGCCCTCACCCTCGGTGCTTTCAGCGTTTCTTGAGTCAGGGACCGATGACTGATCGCCAGACGCTCCACCGACTTGGATACTTGAAGCATTTGATTGTCTGATACGAATGCTCATGGTACCTTTAAAGTCTCTTGAATAACGGTCCTCTGTTTTCCCCCCTTGCCTGAGCTGGCTAGCTTGGCAAGCAGATCTGCTCTGGCATTTTGCTCGCGGGGCACATGCACCAACTGAAATTCATCGAAGGACGTCTTCATGAGCTGCACGTACTCCAGGTAAGCTGCCATCTGAGGATCTTTCGCCTGGAACTCCCTTGTAACTTGCCCAGTGACTAGCAAGGAATCACTCTTAGCCACCAGACTTCTTGCTCCCATTTCCTTTGCCAGCAACATTCCTGCGATCAGGGCTTCATACTCCGCCTGATTGTTGCTGGCCTTGAAGGCAAAGCGAAGGGACTGTTCGATCAGCACCCCGTTCGGGCCTTCCAGAATGACTCCAGCATCGCTTCCCTGCTGATTGGAGGATCCATCCACCGATAAGACCCATCGAAAAACTACGCCTTCTGCAGATGTCGCGACCGACGATAGTTCAGCCACGAAGTCGGCGAACACCTGCCCCTTGATCGGTCCTCGGGGCTCGTACTGGATGTCGAATTCTGAGAGTTCCACAGCCCACTTGACCATCCTTCCTGCTACGTCTGGCTTCTTCAACACCTTCTGGATGGGCAAGTCTATCATGACCACTATGGTGAAGCTGTGGAAATAGTGTCTGAGCCTCCTAGCTGAAAAAACTACCGCCAGTGCTGCCTTCTCCAGGGCCTGATACCTCATTTCCGGGCCTCGCAGCACCTTACTTACAAAATACACAGGCTTCTGGACCTGATCTTGCTCTTGTACCAGGACCGAGCTCCTCTCTGTCACAGCAAAGTACAGACGAAGAGGGGTGCCCATTTGTGGTTTACACAATATTGGTGGGCTCGCCAGATACTCCTTCAGCTTCAGGAAGGCTTCTTCGTATTCCGGTGTCCACACGAATCTACTGTTGCGCTTGAGACATTGGAAATACGGATGACCCTTCTCTCCTCCAGCAGACATGAACCGTGACAAGGCGGCCAACCGACCAGTGAGCTGCTGCACCTCCTTCACCGTCGTTGGGCTCCTCATTCCCACGATTGCCTCGCACTTCCCCGGGTTCACCTCAATTCCACGCTCCGTTAGGAGGAAACCCAAGAACTTCCCAGCCTCTGTAAGGACCTGTAAAATTAAATTGGAATAAAAGAGTATATTTTAAATGAATTCTAAGTATGTTTTTATTTAAAATAAAAAGGGAGGAAAGTGTAGTTTAGAAGACTATAGGAGTTCCTTGTTAGTACATAATCGCCGGTCGCCTAGACTTCACGTGATCGCCAGGGCGCGAGGCATGCGGGGTTAGTCATCGCGCGGAAGGTCATCGGTGGATAGTCTTCGCGCGAGAGGACATCGGGGGGATAGTCTTCACGCGAGAGGTCATCGGTGGATAGTCTTCGCGCGAGAGGACATCGGTGGATAATCTTCGCGCGAGAGGACATCGGTGGATAGTCTTCGCGCGAGAGGTCATCGGTGGATAGCCTTCGCGCGAGAGGTCATCGGTGGATAGTCTTCGCGCCAGTGGTCATCGGTGAAAGGTTATCGTGCGATGTCGAGTTTCACACAGATAAAGTGGGACCCAGACTCCCAGCATGAAACGTCCTGCACGCGCGCCACGTAGACAAAAGGGGTGGTTCAGAATAGTGACCTCAGAGTGTTAGCCTGCGCAGAGGCACGCGTAGTTGTACTGTTCAGGGAAGCGTACACGCAAACTCCCCTGCAGAGTGGGTGGTGGCAGCGGCTTTTGTGGGCAAGTTGGTTTAAGATTCAAAAACCCACTTCTGAGAAAAAGGAACATTGCAGTGGTTCAAGAGCAAAAGAGTGAGTTTACCTCCATTCTTCTCCTTTTCTCTCCTTCGTGCTGCGATTCAGGCACCTTCACGCAAAAGTACGACGAGCGACGACTACCACTAGAGCACCTGGGCAGTTCTCTGCAAGTCCTACAAACCAGACGCAAAAACAGAGCTAAGGCATCCTTCAAGCTCAGTGGGTTTTGGAGCTCTTGGTGTTTTGCGCAAGTGCAGGTAAGGGAAGCTAGCCTTCATTTTCAATACAAGCCATAGATTAGCTGTTTTTGAGGTGAGGGCGACGTGGTCGCCGGTTTCGTTTTCATCTTCGTGAATGCTCTGTTCTATGTGTTCTGGGCGACGTGGTCGCCGGTTTTAAATCCCTCTTCACGATGCTCTGTTTTATGTGTGGGGCGACGTGGTCGCCGGTTTTAAATCCTTTTTCAGTGATGTTCGGTTCTTATGCGTTTGGGCGACGTGATCGCCGGTTTTAGTATCGTTTTGAAACTGTTGAGATTGAAATGAAAAATGTATATGCTATTCGAAAACCTGATCGATGGTATGCTTGTTCTTGTGAATGGGGTTGTTTAAGAAAAGACTCAAGGTATTCTATGATAGATTTATTCTTTATGTGTGGAATGATGCTTTGAATGTTGTGGATGTGGGATCAAGGCATAGTATTTTCAGGAAAGAAAATACCGTGTAAGATCGTGTAGAGTGTGCAATGACCGGTGATTCGTTATGAGATATCCTGACTCTCCTGATGTAATGGAATCACATAGATGAAGTTATTCAGGCGTTGAGAGTCGAAGGAGGTTCACATGTATAGGTGGGTTGTTTGAAAGAGAACGAGCTCGACCTGTTTGGTGTGGATTAACCCTGTCATGCTTGGATAGTGAGGATATTGAGATTCATTTATACGCTGGTGAATGTGTGTGATTTCCCAGCGACCCTGTGAATGTGTGTGATTTCACAGTGGTGCAGCATGACAGGTGCAGATCTCTGAGTCTAGTCAACGCACGTGTCTTCCGGAAGTGGTGTCAAGTGTCTTGCGTGATGAGTCAGTGGAAGTCTGACGTGAGAAATGAGAAACATTTAATTGATAGACACTTGATGGTGTATATGAATTGAAAGACTCTTGAGGAAATTGTGAAATATGTGATTTACTTGATAGTCATGTGGAAAGAATGAGAAAGCTGATGGTTTTACGTGGGTGTCTTAACTTTGCTTTATCTTGATTTTTAAGTTCATATCTAAACTCGCTTTCAAATATCTAGCTTACCCTTTTGTATTGTTCTGTGGCTGTTTTCTCTTAAAACTGTGATGATCGTATACCAATTACACGGGAGCAGACGATGTTGCAGGAAGTGGAGATCCTCAGTGAGTGGTCGCCGGAAGGAGATCGCCTATCTCTGTTCTATTAGGCGATCACCCTTTTTCTGCTTTCTGATAGGAGATCGCCGATATGATAGGAGATCGCCTGTCTTATGGGAGATCGCCTTTTCTGTTAGGAGATCGCCTGTTCTATTTTGCTGTTTTTTTTGGTTAAGTTTTGAGAAAATTGACCGGTCATGTATTAAACTCCCTGTGAGGAGCAACATCATTATATATATATACATACATTCGTTTCGAAAATTTTGTTTCATATTTTTATGTATAAATGTGAGATGTATTTTGGTGGGATGTTACAGCCTCCACACCGAAGATGCACTTTTCAGGGTTGAGCTTCAACCTATACTTGGCGATGGTGGTGAAAAGCTCCTCCAGATCAACTACATGGTGCGCTTTCTCCCGCGACGTGACCACCATGTCATCTACATATGCATGCACGTTCCTTCCAAGCATGGGCGAGAGCACCCTATCCATAAGTCTCTGATAGGTAGTTCCTGCGTTCTTCAACCCGAACGGCATTACCTTGTAGCAGTAGCAAGATCGTTCCGTCATGAAAGCAGTCTTGCACTTGTCCATGGGGTGCATCCTTATCTGGTTGTAGCCTGAGAAGGCGTCCAGAAAGGTGAGGAGCTTCCCCCCTGACGCGCTGTCCACCAATGCATCTATACTAGGGAGGGGGTAGGAGTCCTTGGGGCAGGCCTTATTGAGGTCAGTGAAGTCCACACACATCCTCCACTTGCCGTTTGACTTCTGCACCAGTACCACGTTTGCCAGCCACTCAGGGTACTGGATCTCTCTGATATGTCCAGCAGCAAGGAGTTTCTGCGTCTCGTCATGGATCACCTTCTTCTTCTCTTCGTTAAATCTCCTTCGCCTTTGGCGCACTGGCCGCGCCTTAGGGTCCATTGACAGGTGGTGGCAAAGGAAATCAGGGTCGATCCCTGGCATGTCAGAAGCTGACCACGCAAAAGCGCCCATGTGCTTCTCAATCACGCAGGCAATCTGTGCTCAGTCTTCCGCAGTGAGCGATTCCCCCAACTTAAACCTCTTTCCCCTTATCTCCACCGCTTTCCATCCCTCAGCTGGATGGGACCTCCTTTCATGGGCGATGACCGCCCTGGCGATGTCTAACTCACGAGGAGCGATCATGCTCCCTGCTTCCGTTTCGACTTGAGCTACTTGAGAGCCCCCCACGTAGCATCTTCCATTACCTGATCTGCCTATGCCCCACGAACTACCGATCTCTCCTGGAGCACGCCTGCTGATGGTGTTGTAGTGACATGGCAGATGCTTCTCTTCTGCTTGAGGCTGTTCTCATAACAGCGCCTAGCCTCAGCCTGATCTGACTTGATGGTAATGACAGCCCCTTCCACCGACGGCAGCTTCAACTTCATGTGCCTCGTCGATGGCACTGCACCCAACCTGTTGAGCGTGGGTCTTCCCAGCAAGATATTGTATGCAGATGGGGCATTTACCACCAAGAACTTTATCTTCTCTGTGCGGGACGCCACTCCATCGGTGAACGTCATCCTCAGCTCTATGTAGCCCCGCACCTCGACCTGGTCCCCCGCGAAACCATATAGACACCCAACATATGGCCTCAACTTATCGGGGGACAGTTGTAACTTGTTGAACGTCGGCCAGAACATGACGTCCGCTGAGCTTCCTTGGTCTACGAGCGCCCTGTGCACTCGTCTTCCTGCTGTCACCAGGGAGATGACCACCGGGTCATTGTTGTGGGGTATTACGTCTTGCAAATCAGCCCTTGTGAAGGTGATGTCCACCTCGGGAAAATGGCCTTCATCCACCGAGTCCACAGCCATCACCGACCGTGCATACCTTCTTCTCTGCAACCTGGAACACCCTCCGCCGGAAAAACCCCCGCGATGGTCATCACCTCCCCATGCACAGGGATTTCGTGTTGTTGATCACCCGCTTGAGACCCCGAAGCGTGATCGCCCTGCGCTCCCCGTAGGTAATCGGTCAGGAGACCTGTCTTTACCAACTCAGCGAGTTGACGTCCCAACGCCAGGCAGGTGCGGAGTGTGTTTCCATAAGCATGATGGAACTCACACCACTCATCCTTCTTCCTTCCAAGCACTTTGTCAGTCTTCTCTAGTACTCGGAGCCTTGCAGCCACGGCAGGGATGGCGATCAGCTCCGCCAACTCTACAATGAAATCGTACCTAGGGGGTGCGTCGTGCTCCCTCGCACGCCCCCTGACTTGGTATTTCCTGGGCATATAGGGACGAGGCCTCCCTTGCACCCTCTTTCCTTCCTTGGCCTCATACACCCGCGCCTGTTGCTGTTGCTTCCTATGACCCCCGCGTGGCTTTGATGGTGCAACACTGTTTCTCTTCTCAGAGACCTCTGTCTCCGCTACTATGTGCGCCACCGCTCGTCGCCGAATCTCAGCGAAGGTGGCAGGGTGGCTTCTGATGAGTGATTCACCAAAAGGGCCAGGTAGCACGCCTTTCTTGAATGCATGCACTAGCATGCTCTCATCCTTGCTGGGCAATCTCACCACCTGCACATCAAAGCGGTTGAGGAAGTCCTTCAGCGACTCCCCCTGGTTCTGGCGCACATCGAACAGGTCGTAAGTCACCACCGGCGGCGCTCTGTTGACTATATACTGCTCCGTGAATAGCTTTGAGAACTGATGGAAGGAGGTGATGTGGCCCTCTGGCAGGCTCACGAACCACTCCATGGCTATTCCGCGCAGTGTACTCATAAACATTTTCCAGTACACAGCGTTGGAGCCTCCAGACAGCATCATCTGAGTGTGGAACGCCGTCAAATGCGCTTCTGGGTCTTCCACCCCGGTGAACGACGCTTTCACTCCCACCAGGTTGGGAGGCACCACCGTGGTCATGATCTCGGGGGAGAAAGGCATAGGAAATGCCCTAGGAGGCGACGGCGGCATCGACGTTCTATCTTCGACAGTGCGCTCATTCTGCGCCTGCAATTCTCTGTGCAATTCCTCGTTCACGCGGTTCAACTCTTCATTCCTGCTATGCGATGCAGTCAGCTCTGCATGGATCTTCTCTTGCTCAACTCTCGACGCCGCGACGTTATCCTCCAACGCGCGCATCATCTCCATGACCTGCGCCATGGTCACAGTTCCTTCACCAGCAAGTGGTGGAGGTGTCGTTTGTCTGGCTCTTCTATTCATCTTCTTAACACTCCAAAGACTGCGATGTGGATGGGCACCAAATTCACACGGGCCCCACGGTGGGCGCCAAATGATCTCACCGCGGACTCGAGCGTGGGAAAAATGCCTCGTCACTCCTTCGTCTAGCCTTCTAACTGCTGCGCGTTCTGCAAGGAGGCTCCAGGAACCTTCACCGGAACTCCAAACGATGCCTGCAAAACACACAGACGGCGCCTCTAGCGGCCGTTGTAGCTCCGACGCTCAAGTCAAGCAACGGGAAAACCAAAACTCTCTCTCGGATCTCTCTGTGTGAGACCCGTGTGTGTGTGCCCTTAGTCCTCTTTGATTCGAAAACTGAGTGTTCTTAGTTTTTGTGTTGTGTATTCTGTGGCAAAGATTGCATACCTGGTTTGGTGTTCTTCTCCCTCATATAAACCTGCGTCGCCCCTACTGGCTACCCCTAGGGCCACTTGATTACTCTGCACCGCCGTTTCTATTCCCCAGGGCTACCTTGCGTGCCAGCCTTCTTCACTCGAGTGCAAAGTCTGACAAGGGAAGCTGCGTGGGTACCTTTGTACCCCTCGATTTCTGTGCCTATCTGCCCTACCTATTCTCTGGGAACATCTTCACGGTCCACGTGGCAGGCATGCAACCCCACTAGGAGACTCTAACCTTGATGGGTTCTCGTCCCAGCAGGATTCTGCACCTGACTGCGTCTTCTCATCTTCATGCATGGTTGTCTCGCGACTAAGGCCACTCCTTGCCTCTGGGCGCTTTACTGATCATTGGTCACGTTGTTCACATCGTGCGGCCGACATACACCGATGACCGCGGTATCTCTTATCCTGGCCGATGTCTGATGGCGCTTCTTCACGTTGTCGTGCTCTGCTTATGGAATCAGGCGAGGTCCTTGAGTAATGTTCTCGCTGGGAGCCTGGGTCCCAGTTTAACACGTGTTGGCAAGGAACTCCCGACGACTGATCACTCTGCATGCACCGATGACTGATCACTCTGCATGCACCGATGACTGATCACTCTGCATGCACCGATGACTGATCGGTGCTTCATCACTTCTCGCGCTCTGCTTCCAGGCGCTCGTGTAGGAATCGATCTGCTGGCGGAGGTTACCCGGTAACTGGCCACTGATCGCCGTTCTTGAACGATCTCCACCCTGGTTCATCTGCTATCTCATGCCACGCGTCACTCTCTGACTGGCCCTCGTAGTCATTAGCTGCTGACGTCATCGACTACCGATGTCCGACCGGATCAAGAGGTTAGAAACAAAGAATGCTTGCGGCAAAAGAAAGAAAAACACTCACACACTCAAAGAAAAAAAAAATCTTCCCTTAACCAAAGTATTTCTTGTGGTATGAACAACTCTCAAGTGAAAAAGGACAAAGCCTCAACACTTGCTCAAAGGTAATTCACCACAAAACTTGAGGAAAGAAGAAAAGACAGACAAGAAAAGCTTAAAACAAGAAAAGGCTAAACCAAAGTTGGAAAAGAAATATGAACCACGTCAGCTGGGTCCCACAACATGGGCCAAAGCCACGTGGAATGGACCCCGCAGGCAGTTTGGATTAGCGGGTGATTAGTCATCAGCATGACCCCACAGAGAAGGGTGATTACCAGAAGGGGCTGATGTGTCCTCGTCGCTCCACAGGTTGATCAGTCCTCGGCAACAGAGTGTGACGAGGTGACATCGGTCTTGGGTGATTTGAACAACATAACCAGAACAGCTAAGGTTGGTTCCCAGAGTGGGCCAATGACCAGTTAAATACCCAGAAGTAAGGAAAGGCCTGAAACACAAATAGCTTATGCGTGTGGTAGGGAAAGCACAGTTAGGTGTAGAGTCCTGAGGGGTCGAGTACTCATCAGAACTAGGGTTTCCCAGTAAAGGCTAAATGCATGGCACATGAATAGTAAGGGCACTCCCTGAACAGGTGACCCCAGAGACTAGTGCATGAGGAGGCCTCTAGGTGGTCACCCTGTAGTGTTTGCACTCCAAAAAAGGAAACCTTATGTGCTAGATTACCCTAAGATTGAGAGATAGCGGCACGAGGGTATTCCTGTAAACCAGAATATGGCTAGCAGCGCAGTGAACCCTAATTAGGGCTAGCGGCGCAGTAAACCCTAGACTATATAAGGGAAAGTGAGATACTTCACAGAGGTACGCAGTTTCTAGACCTAAACGCAGAGAGACTCAATACACTTGGTGTTTTTTGCCCCATCTTGACTTGAGCGTTGGAGTGCAAACGGCCTCTAGGGTGCCCCTTTCTCTTTTGCAGGTGCAGATTGCTTCGAAAGAACCAGGCATTTATAAGGTGAGGAAGGAGGCGTGTGAGTGTCGTAGAGTCAACCGACAGGAGAGTCAACCGGCAAGAAGATTTGGCGCCCACCGTGGGGCCGGAGTAAAATAGGGTCCCATACACAAGAGTGAGAGTAGAAACCACAGAAGATTAGAAATACTAGACACGTATCCGTTCCACCAAATAGGGGCGAAAGCGTTACCATGCAACAACTCATGGAAACGATGTGCGCTCTTCAAGAGACGGTGGCAGAGTCCAAAGCGCATCAGGCGCGTATGCAGGAGGACCTGGCCGCCTCACAGGCCAGGAATGAAGAATTGCATAAAGCGAACGAGGAGCTACGCTTGAATCTGCAACACATGCAGCAAGCTGGAGACCGCGGGGGAGATGATCGGGCTCCACCAACGCCCCCGAGGGCCTTTCCAATGCCGTTCTCCCAAACGATTATGGACACTGTGGTCCCAGCCACATTCGTGGGGCCCAAGACCGTGTTCACTGGAAAAGAAGACCCTGAGACACATCTCATCGCTTTCCACACGCAGATGATGCTGTCAGGCGGATCTGACGCGGTGCATTGTAAGCTTTTCATGACCATGCTAGCAGGAACGGCGTTGGAATGGTTTGTGAGCTTGCCCGAGGGACATATCACGTCTTTTGCGCAATTCTCCACGCTGTTCAGGGAGCAGTATCTAGTTAACAGGGCCCCTCCGCCATTGTCTTATGATCTATTTGATGTAAGACAACATCAGAGGGAGTCCCTTAAAGATTACCTCAACAGGTTTGGGGCAATGGTGGTGAGGTTGCACACCAAAGACAAAGATATGGTGGTGCATGCCTTCAGGAAGGGAGTCCTGCTAGGGCCTTTCAGCGAGTCCCTGATACGAAATCGCCCCAAGACCTTCTGATGGAAGAGGCTTAAGCTCAGGCCCAAAACCTAGGTCCATGGCAAAGAGGATTCAAGAAGAGTGGGACTCTGCTACTGATGGCAGAGAAACTTTTCTTTACATATTCAAAGACCCCTCAAAGGACCACAAGGAGTAGAGCCCAAGCCATGGGAGCTGAGCATCAATTAATTTCAGTTTATTTGTAATTTCAGTAGAGTAGGGTTCATTTAGCACAATAGGGGGTGTATTTAACAATTTAGCTTGTACCTAGACCTTTTAGGGTAGGAATGTAGCCCTACCTTCTAGAAGCATGCTAAGGGGTTGCATTGACCTTTAGTCAACACCCTAGCAGCCCCCTCTTTTATGTATTCCCCATCCTACCCTTGCTCTTTACTCTCCAAGGCACCATCTCCTATAAATAGGGTGCTTTGGCTCATGTTTTTTTAAGATCAATTTATATGAGTAAATGCTGCCAAAATTATGCTAGCTTATACTCTTTGTCTAGTCTCTCTAGGTTAGACACTTTGATCTTCATCTTCACCTTCCTCCAAGTGATTTGGCCTAACCTATCACTCTCCACACCTTTCATGCACCTACAAGGAACCCATAGCTCTATATGAGCCATCCCTGACCCATATCATCCATAGCTTCCACCACCTTTTTACCTCATATTTCAAGAAGAACAAATGGTCATGAAGAACAACCTATCACCTTCGGCGACATTAAGCGTCGTGCAGTTGCGCACATTGTTGCCGAAGGAGAGCTCAATGAGAAACGAGAAAGTGCAGTCTCATCGAGGCCCCGAGTGCCTAGTCAACCCCAACCCCTGCGGGTGCACGACGCAACCACAGAAAAAAAGGCTCAAGGAAAACAGAAGCCCTATGAGCTCCGAAAGCCCCAAACTAGGGCATGCGCCAAAGATGATGTGCCCCCTAGGCATGAATTCCTGGTGGAGCTGAAGGAGCTAATCGCCATTCCCAACATGGCAGAAAGGTTGAAGTCGCCCCCAAAGACAGACAAGAGGCTGGGGCCGAACAAGAACACCTGGTGCGAGTTCCATCAGGCCTATGGCCATCCCATTCGCAACTGTCTAGCCTTGGGCCATCAGTTGGACGAGTTGGTTAAAAGTGGTTTCCTCAGTGATTACTTGAAGGAGACGCAAAGGGGCGAGGTGGCGATAGCCCCGAGGGCTGATCAGGGGCACGAAGTGCCCATACACGGTAAGATTCACACCATAGCAGGTGGATTCTCAGGAGGAGGGTGCACCTCATCGTAGCACAAAAAATATGTGCGGTCGGTGATGGCAGTGGAGGCATGCGATGATGGAGGAGGGCCAAGCACATCTAACCAAGGAAGCCAAGGCCCAAACCAAGAAGACCGTCTAGACCAAGAGGAGCGTCTAGCTCCAAGAAGTGAGCGTCTAGGACGTGAAGGAGGGAGGCTATCCATGGAGCTAGACCGTCTAGGACCTCTCACAAGATCCATGGCTAAACATATCCAAGCACACATAGAAGAAGTGTAAGGACCTGTAAAAGGTAATTTGGAATAAAAGGGTATATTTTAAATAAATTCTAAGTAAGTTTTATTTAAAAATAAAACATGGAAGAAAAGGGCGCGAAGCGTGCGGGCATCGCCAGGGCGCGAGGCGTGTGGACCTCGCCAGGGCGCGAGAGTGTGTGGACCTCGCCAGGGCGCGAGGCGTGTGGAGTTCGCCAGGAGAAGACCTCGGTCGTCCGCAAGAGGGAGACCTCGGTCGTCCGCAAGGGAGAGAAGTTGGTCGTCTGCAGGGGAGACGTCGGTCGTCCTCCAGGGTGAGGAATCAGTCATCGCCGGTGTAAGGAACATCGGTCATTTCTGACATGGGAGCCATGGATACCGGTGGATGGTTATCAGGGGTCCGGTTATACGCAGATGAGGTGGGGCCCCGGCTTCCAGGATTAACGTGCTGCATGTGCAACATGTAGGCAGTGAAAGACCCTCAGAACAGTGGCTCCATGCACGTAGAGACGCCATGTGGCCATTCTGTCAAGTCTGCATTTAATTAGAGGAAGAAACCCACACGGAAGTGTTAGTTAGAGAGTAGGTAATGATAGCTACATGGCAGGCCTATGTTCCTAGTATCGGAATGCACCGCCTCTTAGTGAGATTAGAACGCAGTAAGAGAAAATAGTGACAGAGTTTCATCTTTCTCTTTTCTCTCCTTTGCGCTGCGACTCAGTATTTCCAGGCACCAGTTTATTTACCAGCGATTGCCATAGAGCATTTGAGAAGGTTCTCTACAAGTTTTACCGATTAGAACGCTTAGGCAGAGTTCAGGCATCTTTTACTTCGGTGGTTAGAGCTTGAAGTGAGTTTCACGCTGATCCAGGTAAGGGAAGCTAGCCTTATCTCTGATGAAAACTGTGTGTTTGATGAGTTTGATGATGGGGGCGACGTGGTCGCCGGGGTTGCAGAATGTTCTTGTTTAAATCCCAGTTTAGTGAGTGATCGCCTGTGTTTTGAAGGTGATCGCCGGTTTTCATCTGTTACTGAAATATCTTCTGTTTTTGGTGTTGTTTGAAAACTGTTGAGATATGGAAATGTGATATTCGAAAATCTGAACCTTGGCATGAGTTTTGCTGTGACTGGAATCATTTGTTGAAATGTTATGTGATGTGTGAATGTTGTGAATGTGGGATCGAGGCATAGTATTTTCAGGAAAGGAAATACCGTGTAAGATCTGTGTAGGATGTGTATTGATCAGTGAGTGTCCTGTTAATGAGACGATCCTGACTCTGCTGACATGATGGAATTACGTAAATGAAGTCATTCGGTGGTGAGAGTCGAAGGAGGTCCTATGAATGAGTGGCCCGTGTGAAACAGAACGAGCTCAGCCGTCATATGGATTCACCCTGTCACACTGTGATAATGATGATATTGAGATTGAGATTGTGTGATGCGCATGGCTGAGGGCACTTTCCAGCCTTTTAGCGTGACAGGTGCAGGTCTCTGGACGCTGAGTTCAATGCACGAGTCTCCGGAAATAGTGGTCAAGTGTCTGGTGTGATGAGTCAGTGGAAAGTCTGACGTGTGAAATGAGAAATTGAATTGATAGACACTTGATTGCTGATGTGAATTGTGAGACTCTGGAATTGATTTGTGAGATATGTGATTATCGAATGGTTTGGTGGAATATGAGAAAGTTGATGGTTTTATGTGGATGTCTTATATTGGTTTTCATCTTGATTTTTAAGTTCATATTCAAACTCTCTTTTAAATGTCTAGCTTACCCTTTGCGTTTTGGTTCTGTGGCTGTTTTCTTAAACCTGTGATGATCGTGTAATTTTTACACGGGAGCAGATGATCTTGTAGGAAGAAGAGCTCCTCAGTGAGTGGTCGCCGGGATGAGATCGCCTATTTTGCTTCTGTTGGGCGATCACCCCTTTTCCTGTTTTCTGATCGGAGATCGCTTTTTTTTCTGTTAGGAGGTCGGCTGTTATGAGCGCGGCTGGTAGGAGATCAGCTGTTAGGAGATCAGTTGTTTTTTTTCTTTGCTGTATCTTGCTTAAGATTTTGAAAAAAAAAAAAAAAAAAAAAAAAACCGATGTTGTATTAAACTCCCTGTGAGGAGAAACTTCATTACATATATATAATTATGCACATTTCAACATTTTGATTTTTCGTTTATTTTCATTATATATTTGTGAAACGATTTGGCGGGATGTTACATTAGTGGTATCAGAGCAGTTCGTCCTTTGGATGATCTGAGGGTAGTGGTTTCATTTCGTTTCTTCTGCTTACGAAAATTTAGTTGAGTTTTAAGTAACAACTATTGTGAAAGGTTTTCAAACGTTTTTGTAATTGAAATTTTTGTGTGTGCTGTAGTGGATGTATGCCTAACTGAAAATCTTAGTATTTAGAATGAGAGGGTCTTGATAAGGTGGTGAGGGTGCACACTCATGATCGGATCGGGGTGATTCTCAATCTAACTTCCAGAGGTTTAATGTTTAGCATACTTCGGTTTCTGGCGTGATTGTTTTTTTTTTTTTTTTTATTGAGTGTTTGGTAATTGTTTTTGAGTGGCTGTTTGGATTGATGGTTGCACACCAGTAGTTGTTCTGGTGTTTTGCTTGAGGTTATAAGCTTCATATTTCTGTTGATGGACTCGAATTCCTAAGGAATTTGAGAAGCTGACCTGGTAAGGTCGAGATGTTACCCCTTGAATGAATTGATTTCTTATCGGTTTCATTCTTATAGTTGTAGGGGATAAAGAAGCTTGTAGTTTCGAAATCAGAGAACGAAGAAAATGACTCGTAGACCTCCTACTGCTCCCCAACCTTCTTCTGAAATGGGCCAGATCGCCAGGGCCATTGAGATGATGGCAGGTGCCATCCAGCAACAGAATGCGGCGATGGCTCAGAACCATCAAGATACCATGCACCACTGGGAAGCTGCTCGGTCGGCTGATACGAATTCGCCCGTCGGCCAGCCTCAGGAAAGGATGGCATTGACCGAGTTTATGAGGCACAACCCACCCAAGTTCAGTGGGAATGCTACCCCTGATCAAGCAGATCAGTGGGTCAGGGAAATGGAGAAAATCTTTAGGGCGACCTCCTGCCCTGAAGAGAAGAAATTACTGTTCGCCACCTATCTCCTATCTGGAGAAGCTGAGTTCTGGTGGGTGGGAGCTCAGCAAATGATGGAAGCTCGGGAGGATGTTTTGGACTGGGAGAGCTTCAAAGTGAGGTTTCTAGAGAAATACTTCCCAGATAGCGCGAGGTTTGCAAGGGAAGCTGAGTTCCTAAAGTTGGAGCAGGGGGGTATGTCTGTGAACGCCTATGCTGCTCGGTTTGAGTACCTCGCCCGTTTTTATACCCAGGCGACCTCCGAGGCGTGGAGGTGCAGGAAGTTTGAGGAGGGGCTGACGCATGGGCTGAAGAGAACTATAGCCCCGATGTGCATCAGGGAATTTCACTCCTTGGTAGAAAAGGCGAAGATGGTGGAGACCCTGGAAAAGGGTGATCCTCGGGTGATCAGGTCACACCCAGGGGGTTCTTCCAGTGGGAGAGCTAAAGTGCAGCATTCACAAGGCAAGCCATATGCGAGACCTCCACCACATCGGACGGGAACAATGTCATCCCGGTTGCAGCAGCAACAACCGTGGACACCCAGATGTTTTACGTGCCAAAAGATGGGACACGTTTCTAGAGATTGCCCTGACAGGTATAGGATGACTCAAACTGCGGGTCCTCGGCAGTTGAGGAATGAAGGCAGCAAACCTCAGGCAACAGGGAGAGTGTTTGCCATGACAGGAGCTGAAGCGTCTCAATCACGTAACCTTGTGCAAGGTGTTTGTTTTATTGCTGGTAGGGGTGTAGAAGCTTTGTTTGATTCTGGAGCGACACACTCCTTTGTGTCAAGTCGGTGTATAGCCGAGTTGGGTCTCCTAGTGAAGGAGCTGCCTTTTGAACTGTTGGTTTCCACACCTACATCAAGACAGGTTGTGACCTCTACGGTTTGCCCTGAATGTCCAGTAATAGTAGAGGGACGCAGATTCAAAGTGAACCTGATCTGCCTACCTCTTCAGGACCTGGATGTTATCCTGGGAATGGATTGGCTATCTGCCAATCACGTTCTTATAGATTGCGGTAGGCAGAAAGTGGTGTTGCCCGATCTCCAAGAACAGGATGTGGTATCTGCTCGACATGGGCGGTTGGAGATGGAAGAAGGGGCGAGATGTTTCGTGATGTTAGCTCGGTTGGAAGTGAAGAATGAAGGGGACGTAAACAGGATACCTGTAGTGAAAGACTTCACGGATGTATTCCCAGAAGAGGTACCTGGGTTACCTCCTAAGAGAGAAGTGGAATTCTCTATTGATTTGGTACCTGGAGCTGGACCAGTGTCAATGGCGCCTTACAGAATGGCTCCAGCCGAGTTAGTGGAGTTAAAGAAGCAAGTGGAAGAGCTGTTGGAGAAACAGTTCATCAGACCCAGTGTATCTCCATGGGGAGCTCCAGTACTTCTGGTGAAGAAAAAGGATGGAGGGTCTCGGCTGTGCATAGACTACAGGCAGTTAAACAAGTTGACCATCAAAAACAAGTACCCTCTACCCAGAATTCATGATTTAATGGATCAAGTAAATGGGGCCTCGGTGTTCTCAAAGATTGATCTGAGATCGGGGTACCACCAAATTTTGGTAAAAGCTGAAGATGTGCAGAAAACAGCTTTTAGGTCCCGATATGGGCACTACGAATATGTAGTGATGCCGTTTGGAGTGACCAATGCCCCAGCTCTGTTCATGGACTACATGAATAGGATTTTCCGTCCTTTCTTGGATGAGTTTGTGGTAGTCTTCATAAACGATATACTGGTTTATTCAAAGACCGAGGAAGAGCATGAAGGGCATCTGAGGTCGGTATTGGAAATCCTGAGGAAGGAACAACTTTATGCCAAGTTCTCTAAGTGTGAGTTCTGGCTGAGGGAAGTTAACTTCTTAGGGCACGTAATATCTGCCCAGGGGATCTCGGTAGATCCAGCCAAAGTAGAGGCAGTGCTGCAGTGGGAACGTCCTCAGACAGTCACAGAGATAAGGAGCTTTGTGGGTTTGGCGGGCTACTATCGGAGGTTTATTGAAGACTTTTCCAAGGTGGTGGCTCCGTTAACACAGCTAACCCGTAAGGACCAACCTTTTGCTTGGACCGACCGATGTGAGCTCAGCTTCGTGGAATTAAAGAAAAGGTTGACGAGTGCTCTAGTGCTGGTGATCCCAGAGGTCGGAAGACCTCTTGACGTCTACTGTGATGCCTCACATCAGGGTTTGGGCTGCGTTTTAATGCAAGAGGGAAGAGCGGTTGCTTATGCTTCAAGGCAACTCAAGGTTCATGAGAAAAACTACCCTACGCATGATTTGGAGTTGGCGGCTGTGGTATTCGCCCTGAAGATCTGGAGACACTATCTATATGGAGCTCGGTTCCAGGTGTTCAGCGACCATAAGAGCCTGAAATACCTGTTCGATCAGAAGGAACTGAACATGAGACAAAGAAGGTGGATGGAGTTTCTAAAGGATTACGATTTTCAACTCATGTATCACCCAGGGAAGGCCAATGTAGTGGCAGACGCTTTGAGTAGAAAATCGATACAAGTAGCCACCATGATGATGGAAGAACAGAAACTGATCGAGCAGTTCAGAGATTTAAACCTTGGGGTAGACTTTTATGCAAATCACATTAGTTGTAGTAAGCTGGCTATAACTAATGACTTCATTGGTGAGGTCAAGGATAAGCAGTTGGGGGACCCTAGTCTGAAGCGGACTGTGGAGTCACTAGGGACCGACCAGGCTAGAGACTTCGCGATGGGCGACGATGGGATCTTGAGGTTTAATGGCAGGATTTGCATACCTGCAAATGAAGAGTTGAAGAAGATGATCCTGGATGAAGGTCACAAGAGTCGCCTCAACCTACACCCAGGCATGACCAAGATGTACCATGACTTGAAGGAGTCATTCTGGTGGTCAGGCATGAAGAGGGACATCGCCCAGTACGTTGCAACTTGTCTAACATGTCAGAAGGCGAAGACAGAACATCAAAGACCGGGCGGGCTGTTACAGCGATTGGACATCCCTGAGTGGAAATGGGACAGCATCGCCATGGATTTTGTCACCCATCTGCCCAGATCGGTGAAGGGTCATGAGGCAATCTGGGTCATAGTAGATCGGCTGACAAAGAGTGCCCACTTCCTTCCAGTAAATATGAAGATGTCCATGGAGAAGTTGGCACAATTGTACATCAAAGAAATAGTGAAGTTGCATGGAGTGCCTACCAGCATCATTTCGGATAGAGATCCCAGGTTCACTTCACGGTTTTGGCAGACTCTACAAGATTGCTTAGGAACCAAGTTGAGGATGAGCTCGGCCTATCATCCTCAAACAGATGGGCAGTCGGAGAGAACGATCCAGTCCTTGGAAGATCTGCTAAGGACGTGTGTATTGGATCACTTGGGAAGTTGGGATGAGGTGTTACCGCTGGTGGAGTTTACGTATAATAACAGTTACCACGCCAGTATTGGAATGGCACCTTATGAAGCCCTGTACGGGAGAAAATGCAGGACTCCCTTATGTTGGTATCAGGAGGGCGAAGCAGTCTTGGTTGGGCCAGAGTTGATTCAGCAGACAACCGAGAAGGTGAAGCTGATACAAGGCAGAATGAGAGCTTCTCAAAGCCGACAGAAGTCTTATGCAGATCAGAGGAGAAGACCTTTAGAGTTTGCTGCTGGAGATCATGTGTTCATGAAAGTAACACCGACCAAGGGTGTAGCACGGGCGATCAGATAAAAGAAGTTGTCTCCTAAGTTTGTTGGACCATACCAGATCTTGAGGAAGATTGGTCCAGTGGCTTACGAGATCGCCCTACCTCCCCACTTAGCGAATCTGCATAATGTCTTTCACGTATCGCAGCTGAGGAAGTACATGGCAGACCCTAGTCATGTGCTAGAAACGGACGAGGTGCAGATCAGGGATGACTTGTCCTTTGAAGCAAAACCAGTGAGGATTGACGATTTGCAAAGTAAACAACTCAGAGGCAAGACCATCCACATGGTGAAAGTGGTGTGGAATGAGAAATCGGGTGATTCAACTTGGGAGCTAGAAGAATCCATGAGGGAAGCCTATCCATACCTCTTTTCCGTGTAATTCAATTTTCGAGGACGAAAATTTTTGTTGTTGGGGAGAATGTAAGGACCTGTAAAAGGTAATTTGGAATAAAAGGGTATATTTTAAATAAATTCTAAGTAAGTTTTATTTAAAAATAAAACATGGAAGAAAAGGGCGCGAAGCGTGCGGGCATCGCCAGGGCGCGAGGCGTGTGGACCTCGCCAGGGCGCGAGAGTGTGTGGACCTCGCCAGGGCGCGAGGCGTGTGGAGTTCGCCAGGAGAAGACCTCGGTCGTCCGCAAGAGGGAGACCTCGGTCGTCCGCAAGGGAGAGAAGTTGGTCGTCTGCAAGGGAGACGTCGGTCGTCCTCCAGGGTGAGGAATCAGTCATCGCCGGTGTAAGGAACATCGGTCATTTCTGACATGGGAGCCATGGATACCGGTGGATGGTTATCAGGGGTCCGGTTATACGCAGATGAGGTGGGGCCCCGGCTTCCAGGATTAACGTGCTGCATGTGCAACATGTAGGCAGTGAAAGACCCTCGGAACAGTGGCTCCATGCACGTAGAGACGCCATGTGGCCATTCTGTCAAGTCTGCATTTAATTAGAGGAAGAAACCCACACGGAAGTGTTAGTTAGAGAGTAGGTAATGATAGCTACATGGCAGGCCTATGTTCCTAGTATCGGAATGCACCGCCTCTTAGTGAGATTAGAACGCAGTAAGAGAAAATAGTGACAGAGTTTCATCTTTCTCTTTTCTCTCCTTTGCGCTGCGACTCAGTATTTCCAGGCACCAGTTTATTTACCAGCGATTGCCATAGAGCATTTGAGAAGGTTCTCTACAAGTTTTACCGATTAGAACGCTTAGGCAGAGTTCAGGCATCTTTTACGTTCGGTGGTTAGAGCTTGAAGTGAGTTTCACGCTGATCCAGGTAAGGGAAGCTAGCCTTATCTCTGATGAAAACTGTGTGTTTGATGAGTTTGATGATGGGGGCGACGTGGTCGCCGGGGTTGCAGAATGTTCTTGTTTAAATCCCAGTTTAGTGAGTGATCGCCTGTGTTTTGAAGGTGATCGCCGGTTTTCATCTGTTACTGAAATATCTTCTGTTTTTGGTGTTGTTTGAAAACTGTTGAGATATGGAAATGTGATATTCGAAAATCTGAACCTTGGCATGAGTTTTGCTGTGACTGGAATCATTTGTTGAAATGTTATGTGATGTGTGAATGTTGTGAATGTGGGATCGAGGCATAGTATTTTCAGGAAAGGAAATACCGTGTAAGATCTGTGTAGGATGTGTATTGATCAGTGAGTGTCCTGTTAATGAGACGATCCTGACTCTGCTGACATGATGGAATTACGTAAATGAAGTCATTCGGTGGTGAGAGTCGAAGGAGGTCCTATGAATGAGTGGCCCGTGTGAAACAGAACGAGCTCAGCCGTCATATGGATTCACCCTGTCACACTGTGATAATGATGATATTGAGATTGAGATTGTGTGATGCGCATGGCTGAGGGCACTTTCCAGCCTTTTAGCGTGACAGGTGCAGGTCTCTGGACGCTGAGTTCAATGCACGAGTCTCCGGAAATAGTGGTCAAGTGTCTGGTGTGATGAGTCAGTGGAAAGTCTGACGTGTGAAATGAGAAATTGAATTGATAGACACTTGATTGCTGATGTGAATTGTGAGACTCTGGAATTGATTTGTGAGATATGTGATTATCGAATGGTTTGGTGGAATATGAGAAAGTTGATGGTTTTATGTGGATGTCTTATATTGGTTTTCATCTTGATTTTTAAGTTCATATTCAAACTCTCTTTTAAATGTCTAGCTTACCCTTTGCGTTTTGGTTCTGTGGCTGTTTTCTTAAACCTGTGATGATCGTGTAATTTTTACACGGGAGCAGATGATCTTGTAGGAAGAAGAGCTCCTCAGTGAGTGGTCGCCGGGATGAGATCGCCTATTTTGCTTCTGTTGGGCGATCACCCCTTTTCCTGTTTTCTGATCGGAGATCGCTTTTTTTTCTGTTAGGAGGTCGGCTGTTATGAGCGCGGCTGGTAGGAGATCAGCTGTTAGGAGATCAGTTGTTTTTTTTCTTTGCTGTATCTTGCTTAAGATTTTGAAAAAAAAAAAAAAAAAAAAAAACCGATGTTGTATTAAACTCCCTGTGAGGAGAAACTTCATTACATATATATAATTATGCACATTTCAACATTTTGATTTTTCGTTTATTTTCATTATATATTTGTGAAACGATTTGGCGGGATGTTACAAGAAGCCACGGATGGGAGGGAGAAGACCTTGTACATGCTACTTGGAGGCCCATTAGGGGTAGCTTAGTAGATTAGTGTAGTGTAGAAAGCAAAACTTGCTAACTTAGGGGTGTGCTATCAAAAAGGTGCCCTTAGCAATAGAAGGAGGGGTGTGCTAGCAAATAGGTGCCTTTAGCAAAAGAGGGAGGGGTGTACTATCAAATGTTGCATTTTTGACCTATCTTCTAGAATATTAGGATGATGGTGTGGTTTGACTAAAGTCAATACCCTAGGCAGCCCCCACTTTTTGTATTTCCATCCCTACCCTTTAAGCTTGCTCACCAAGGCTCCTAAATCTATAAATAAGGAGGGCTACCTCATGTATTTTCAAGTTTATTTGAGTAATGTTATGCTGCCATTTTTGTGCACAAGCTTTACTCCTCCTAGAAATCTAGGCTATAAACTTCAATCCTTTCACCTTCTCCCTTGAGCTGGCCGAACCACTCAACCCATACTCATCATGCACCTTCAAGACCAACACAACTCCTAGGAGGGTCTTGTTTCACTCATCCATTGCTTCCGCTCCATCTATTTCTACTTTGATTCAAGAAGAACACATGAAAATGCCATCATGCGAGGAAGAACACTTCCCAGACATCGACCTCGTCTTCACAAAGGCTGACCGCCGAGATGTTGTCCCCCATGATAACTGATGGCCTTCACATGTTGAGCTCTCCTTGGATGTTGAAGATGGTGCGGAAGCAATGGTTGAAATGAGCAAGACCGTCCTAGGAGTGATGGTGATCTTGAAGGTGCATGAAGTGTATGAAAATGAGAGAGGTTTGGCCAGCTCTCTTTGGTGGTGAAGGAGTGAAGATTAAAACAATAAATTAAGAGATTTAGGCAAGGGAGTAAGTATGGCACAAATTTGGCAGCATAACTTTACTCAAATTAATCTTGTTAATACATGAGGTAGGCCTCCTTATTTATAGATTTAGGAGCCTTGGTGAGCAAGCTTAAAGGGTAGGGATGGAAATACAAAAAGTGGGGGCTACCTAGGGTATTGACTTTAGTTAAACCACACCATCATCCTAATATTCTAGAAGATAGGTAAAAAATCCAACATTTGATAGTACACCCCTCCTTCTTTTGCTAAAGGCACCTATTTGCTAGCACACCCCTCCTTCTATTGCTAAGGGCACCTTTTTGATAGCACACCCCTAAGTGAGCAAGTTTTGCTTTCTACACTACACTAATCTACTAAGCTACCCCTAATGGGCCTTCAAGTAGCATGTACAAGGTCTTCTCCCTCCCATCCGTGGCTTGACTCATTTGGGCCTGAATGTGCTTGGCCATGGACCTTGTGTTGGGCCTGAACTTGGGTTGGAGCTTGGGCCTCTTCCATCAATAACGATCCGGTGGTGATATTGGTTGTCACTACAGGACGCAGGGTGCATCGAGTGCTGGTGGATCAAGGAAGTTCGGCTGATGTGATGTTTTGGTCGACCTTCAACAAATTGTAGTTGTCTCCTGACCAGCTGCGGCCTTACGTAGGCTGCCTATATGGATTCACAGGAGACCAAGTCGAAGTGCGAGGATACATAGAGCTCAGGACCACCTTCACTGATGGAGTGGCCTCCCGCACAGAGAGCATCAAATACCTCGTGGTGAACACCCCATCTGCTTATAACATGTTGCTGGGTAGACCAGCCTTAAACAGGTTGGGGGCAGTGGCGTCCACAAGGCATATGAAAATGAAGTTGCCTTCGATGGAGGGGATGGTGATAACCATCAAATCAGACCAGAAAGAGGCTAAAAAGTGTTATGAGAATAGCCTCAAGACGAGAAGAGGAGTCTGCATGGTGACCACCCAACCTCCAAGTGGAAGTTACGATGACACTAATGCACCTCGAGGTGACATCGGGGTTACACGAGTAGAGGTCGCCCGGGCGAGGCGACCTGAACCGGCAGAGGAGGTGCTAGAGAAGGAGATCGGAGGCAGGATGTTTAAGCTTGGCAAATCCCTGCCTCAGGAGACTCAGGATCAGTTGGCAGGGGTGATAGAGCAGCACATGGACGCTTTCGCTTGGTCCACTTCAGATATGCCGGGTATTGACCCAAATTTCTTATGTCATCGCCTTGCATTGGATCCCCAGGCCAGGCCCGTGAGACAACGGAGGCGTAAATTCAACAAAGAAAGGAGGCAGGTGGTACAACAGGAGACTCGCAAGCTTCTCGATGCACGCCACATACGGGAGATTCAGTACCCTGAGTGGCTGGCGAATGTGGTGTTGGTAAAGAAGGCCAATGGGAAGTGGAGGATGTGTGTAGACTTCACTGATCTCAACAAGGCATGCCCAAAGGATTCTTACCCCTTACCCAACATTGATGCCCTGGTAGACAGCGCCTCGGGGTGCAGGTTGCTCAGCTTACTGGACGCCTTCTCTGGGTACAATAAGATAAAGATGCACCCGAGAGACGAAAGCAAGACAGCATTCATGACCGAGCTGTCCTGCTATTGTTACACAGTAATGCCATTTGGCTTGAAGAATGCGGGTGCCATTTATCAAAGGCTAATGGACAAAGTCCTTGCCCCTATGCTGGGGCGTAACGTGCAAGCTTATGTAGATGACATGGTAGTGACGTCCCCGGTGCGAGATCTGTAACATCCCGCCAAAATAAAACCATACATACATGTATAATGAAAATAAAGGTAAACAAATAATATCGAAGAGTACATGATAATATATATATATAAGTAATGAAGTTGCTCCTCTTAGGGAGTTTAATACATAACCAGTCAAATGTTTTCAACACTTAAACAAAATACAACAAAATAGACGAACAGGCGATCTCCCTACGAAAGGGCGATCTCCTATCAGGCAGGCGATCTCCTATCAGCCAGGCGATCTCCTATCAAACCGGCGATCTCAACTTCCTGTAACGTCATCTGCTCCCGTGCAAATCATACACGATCATCGCAAGTTTTAAGAAGAACACCCACAAAACGAAAATGCAGGGGTAAGCTAGATATTTTAAGGAGAGTTTAAATATGAACTTAAAAACCAATCATGAAACCAATTTAAGACATCCACATAAAACCATCAACTTTCTCATATTCCACCAAACCATTCGATAATCACATATCTCACAAATCAATTCCAGAGTCTCTCAATTCACATCAGCAATCAAGTGCCTAACAATTCAATTTCTCAATTCACATACCACTGTGAAATCCACACATTCACATGGTCGCTGTGAAATCCACACATTCACAAGCGTATAGAGGAATCCACACATCCTCACATGGTCGCTGTGAAATCCACACATTCACAAGCGTATAGAGGAATCCCCACATCCTCACATGGTCGCTGTGAAATCCACACATTCACAAGTGTATAGAGGAATCCACACATCCTCACATAACTTTTCAACAAATGATTCCAGTCACAGCAAAACTCATGCCAAGGTTCAGATATTCAAATATCACATGCATTTCACATATAAACCTCAAACAGTTCTCAAACAATACAAAAACAGGGGATATTTCAATAACAGATGAAAAACCGGCGATCACCTCAAGGAACCGGCGATCACGAACAGAACTGGGTTTTAAACAAGAACATTTTGAAAACCGGCGACCACGTCGCCCCCAACATCAAAACAGAATCAATTACAGTAAACACTTCGCATCCAACATCAGAACACCAGAACAAGAAACAAAACCGGCGACCCCGTCGCTCCACATCTCAATCAGCAAGTACACAGTTTTCATTTGAAACAAGGCTAGCTTCCCTTACCTGGACTTGCGCAAAATACCAAGAGCTCCTAAATTCAACGAAGCTTGAAGAATGCCTTGGCTCTGTTTTTGCGTCTGGTTTGAAGGACTTGCAGAGAACTTCCCAGGTGCTCTAATGGTGGCCGTCGCTCGTCGTACTCTTGTGTGAAGGTGCCCGAATCGCAGCGCGAAGGAGAGAAATGGAGGAGAAGGGAGGTAACTCACTTTTTCGCTCTTTGGATAACTGCAACGTTTTTCCTCCTCTCAGAAGTGGGTTCTTGCCTCTTAAACCAACTTGTCCACAAAAGCAGCTGCCACCACCCACTCTGCAGGGAAGTCTGAGTGTACGTTTCACTGAACAGTACGACTACTGTTGTCTCTTGTGCATGCCAACCACTGCTCTGAACAGTACGACCACTGTTGTCTCTTGTGCATGCCAACATTCTGATGTCACTGTTCTCAACCAACACTTTTTGTCTACGTGTCGCGCGTGCTGCGCGTCTCATGCTGGGAGTCTGGGTCCCACCTTCTCTACGTACAACTCGACATTGCGCGATAACCTTCCACCGATGACCTCTTGCGTGAAGACTCTCTACCGATGACTCATCCTGGAGGACGACCGATGTCTCTCTCTGGAAGACGACCGATGTCTCTCTCTGGAAGACGACCGATGTCTCTCTTGGGCGATGCCCGCATGCCCCGCGCCCTGGCGATGCCCGCATGCCTCGCGCCCCGGCGATGCCCACATGCCTCGCGCCCTGGCGATGCCCGCATGCCTCGCGCCCCGGCGATTTCCGCATGCCTCGCGCCCTGGCGATGCCCGCATGCCTCGCGCCCTGGCGATGCCCGCATGCCTCGCGCCCCGGCGATGCCCGCATGCCTCGCGCCCTGGCGATGCCCGCATGCCTCGCGCCCCGGCGATGCCCGCATGCCTCGCGCCCTGGCGATGCCCGCATGCCTCGCGCCCCGGCGATGCCCGCATGCCTCGCGCCCTGGCGATGCCCGCATGCCTCGCGCCCCGGCGATGTCCGCATGCCTCGCGCCCTGGCGATGCCCGCATGCCTCGCGCCCCGGCGATGCCCGCATGCCTCGCGCCCTGGCGATGCCCGCATGCCTCGCGCCCCGGCGATGCCCGACGACACACCTCGCCTTCCTGAAGGTTCTCCATTCCACTATGTTACGTCCAAGGTATCATCTCCACATGACTCGGTGACGTCGGTAGCTTCACATTTCCAAGGGTAGATTGGCACTTGCCCTCGTGCGCCCATGCATGCAACACTAAGGACGATCTCCTATACTCAAGCATAGAGCTTCGCATGCACAGCGTGTCTAAGGCTTAACCCACACCTTGACGCACGTGGTTTTTGGGAACCCACTATGGTTGATCCAACATCTTGACTACACTCTAAGTGTAGTTTCGGCGATCATGTGTACTCTAGGCGACAGGCGACTAGGTACACTACAGGCGATTGGCGTTTAGGTGAAATCAAAGCGACAGGCGATCATGTGCCAGAGAAGTCGGAGATCGCCTACTCTTTCAATTTCGGCGATCTCGTAGACTTTTAAACTATACTTCCCTTCCTTTATATTTTAAATAAGAATATACTTAGAATTCATTTAAAATATATCACTTTTATTCCAATATAATTTTCTAGGTTCTTACAAGATCAGCATGTTGCTAACTTGGAAGAGTTGTTTAATACAATAGCTAAGTATAGGCTGAAGCTGAATCCAGAGAAATGCGTCTTTGGGGTATAAGCAGGTAAGTTCCTTGGTTTCCTACTTACGGAACGAGGGATTGTGGCCAACCCGGACAAGTGCGCGACGATCATAGCCATGAGAAGCCCGACGTCAGTCAAGGAAGTGCAGCAGTTGACAGGTCGGATGGCTGCTCTCTCCAGATTTGTGTCGGCTGGAGGAGACAAGGGCCACCCCTATTTCCAATGCTTAAGGAGAGATAGCAGATTCTCGTGGACCTCGGAGTGCGAATAGGCATTCCTTAAGCTCAAGGAATATTTGGCTAGCCCGCCAATATTGTGTAAGCCCCAGCTCGGCACCCCGCTATGCCTGTACTTCGCAGTCACGGAGAAGGCGGTGAGTTCTGTGTTGGTTCAGGAACAGGAGCACAGCCAGAAGCCCATCTACTTTGTCAGCAAAGTGTTACAAGGGCCGGAGGCCAGATACCAAGCCATGAGAAGGCAGCTTTGGCGGTTGTGTTCTCAGCCAGGAGACTCCGTCACTACTTTCAGAGCTTCACAGTGGTGGTGATGACAGATCTACCAATACGCAAGGTCCTACAGAAACCAGACGTGGCAGGGAGAATGGTGCAATGGGTGGTCGAGTTATCGGAGTTCGACATCCAGTATGAACCCAGGGGTCCGATCGAAGGACAGGTCTACGTCGATTTTGTGGCCGAGATGTCCTCGGCGGAGACCCAGCAGGAAGAACCTAGCTTCAAGTGGGTCTTGTCGGTAGATGGGTCCTCAAATCAACAAGGTAGCGGAGCGGGGGTGATCCTTGAAGGACCCAAGGGATTATTGATAGAGCAGGCACTGCGGTTTGCCTTTAAAACCAGCAATAACCAGGCAGAATATGAAGCTCTGTCTTCTGGGATGTTGTTGGCTAAGGAGATGGGAGCGTGGAACCTCATAGCGAAAAGTAACTCACTATTGGTCACTGGCCAAGTGGTGGGAGAGTACCAGGCCAAAGACCCTCAGATGGCCTCCTACTTGGAGTATGTTCAGCAGTTGAAGAGTTCGTTTGAAACATTCAAGCTAGTGCACGTGCCCAGGGAGCAGAATGCTAGAGCTGACTTGTTGGCCAAACTCGCCAGCTCAAGCAAGGGGGGCAGGCAGAGGACGGTCATCCAGGAGACCCTGAGGGCGCCTCGTACTTATACAGCATACAACTTGGTGGGAGTCCATCAGATCAATCGATCGCGTAGTGAGAAGAGGAGTCATCATTCGTTGACCCAAGAAACTCTGAAGAAGCCACGGGTCAACAATGCCTGCAGGCTAATGGGGGAGGGGTCATCGCAAGTCTTCCTGTTACAGAGTGGAGAGACATGGATGACGCCCTATAAGCGTTACATAGCCGATGGGATGCTCCCAATAGAACCGATGGAAGCAAGGAGGATAAAGAAGAACTCGGCTAAGTACACACTCATTGATGGCGAGCTATACAGACATGGGTTTACCCACCCCATCCTGGTGTGCGTACATGGCGAGCAGTGTGTAAGAATAATGGCAGAGCTCCATGAAGGCATATGTCGTAGCCACATCGGAGGTCGGGCTTTGGCATCTAAGGCCATTCGAGCAGGGTACTATTGGCCGACAATGAGGGAGGATTGCACTAGGTATGCACAGCAGTGCAAGCAGTGCCAATTGCATGCCAATTGGCATAAGGCGCCACCAGAAGAACTCAGGTCGATATACAGCCCTTAGCCATTCACACCTAGGGAATCGACATCTTGGGCCCTTTCCCCTTGGCAGTGCGGCAGATGAAGTACCTCGTGGTTGCCATAGAATGTTTCGCGAAGTGGATTGAGGCTGAGCCAGTAGCCCAGATCACAGCCTAGAAGATCCAACACTTCGTGTGGAAGAACATAGTATGCCGCTTTGGGGTGCCTAAGCGTTTGGTGTCTAATAATGGCACCCAGTTCGCAAGCCAATAGTTAAGGAAGCTATGTACAGAATTGGGGATCAAACAGGTGTTTGCATCGGTCGAGCACCCACAAACCAATGGGTAGGTTGAGTCAGCCAATCGAGTCCTACTCACGGTGTAACATCCCGCCAAAATGCTTTTCATATTTATATAATGAAAATAAAGGTAAACAAATATATTGAAGTGAACAAAATTATATATATGTAATGAAGTTTCTCCTCACAGGGAGTTTAATACATAATCGGTCAATTCCAAAACTTAAACAAAATACAGCAAAATAAAGAAAAACAGGCGATCTCCTGATAGATAAGGCGATCTCCTATCAGAAAACAGAAAAAGGGGTAATCGCCTAACAGAAACAGAAACAGGCGATCTCCTTCCGGCGACCCCTCACTGAGGAGCTCTACTTCCTGCAACATCATCTGCTCCCGTGTAAAATCATACACGATCATCACAGGTTTAAGAAAACATCCACAAACAAGAACACAGGGTAAGCTAGATATTTTAATGAGAATTTAGATATGAAACTTTAAAATCAAGATAAAACAAATTTAAGACACTCACGTAAAATCCATCAATTTTCCCATTCATTTCACACACTTCACAATTTCATCAAGTGTTATTTGTTTCACATAAACATTCAAGTGTCTACCAATTTCAATGTTTCTCATTTCTCACGTCCGACTTCCACTGACTCATCACACACCGACACTTGACACTACTTCCGGAAGACTCGTGCGTTGAACTTAGCATCCAGAGACCTGCACCTGTCATACTTCATTGCTGTAATGTTCCCACAGCCATGCGCATCAACATAATCTCGATCTCAATCTCATCACTCTCACAGTATGACAGGGTTAATCCATATAACAGGTCAAGTCAGTTATCTTTCAAACGACTTACCCATACATATGGACCTCCTTCGACTTTCACCAACCGAATGACTTCATCTATGTGACTCCATCATATCAGCAGAGTCAGGATCGTCTCATTCACAGGATACTCACTGATCAATGCACCTTATAACTAATCTCAACACAGTATTTCCTTTCCTAAAAATACTATGTCTTGATCCCACATTCAAACATTCAACACATCATATAACACTTAAATGAACGATTTCCCATCACAACAACAATCATTCCAAGGTTCAGAAAATATCACATTTCAATCTCAAACAATTTCAAACGACACTAAAATAGGGGATTTCGAAAAACAACGCCAAAACCGGCGATCTCATCCAAAAACAGGGGATTATGCAATAACAGTTGAAAACCGGCGACCACGTCGCCCCATCATCAAAATCATCTAATATAAGGTTTTTCGTTGAAAATAAGGCTAGCTTCCCTTACCTGGACTTGCGTAAACTTCACTAAGAGCTCCAACCCAACGAGCTTCAAGGATGCCTTAACCCTGTTTTAGCGTCTGGTTTGGAGGACTTGCAGAGAACCTCCCAGGTGCTCTATGGCAGTCGTCGATAGCCAAGCAGGGACGTAATAAGGCCTGAATCGCAGAGTGAAGGAGAGAAAAGAGAAAGATGAAGGTGCACTCGCTCTTTCACTCTTGAGCCACTGCAACGTTCTTTGCCTCCCCGCAGTGGGTTTTTGAATCCAAGTCTACTTGTCCACGCATGCTGCTACCACCACCCCCTCTGTAGGAAAGCCTGAGTGTACGTTTCACTGAATAGTACGACCACGGTGTCTCTTGCGCATGCCAACCACTTCCCTGAACAGTACGGCCGTGGGTGTCTCTTGCGCATGCCAACTTTCTGATGTCACTATTCTGAACCACCCTTTTTGTCCACGTGGCGCGCGTGCAGGACGTTTCATGCTGGGAGCCTGGGTCCCACCTTATTTGTGTGAAACACGACATCGCGCGATAACCTTCCACCGATGACTCATCCTGGAAGACGATCGATCTCTCTCTCTGGAAGACGACCGATCTCTCTCTCTGGAAGACGACCGATGTCTCTCTCTGGGAGACGACCGATGTCTATCCCTGGCGACGCCCGCATGTCTCTCGCGCCCTGGCGATGTCCGCATACCTCGCGCCTTAGCGATGTCCGCATGGGTAGTCTAGGCGACAGGCGATTATGTACTAACCAGGCGATCTCATAGTCTTCTAAGCTACACTTTCCTCCCTTTTTATTTTAAATAAAAACATACTTAGAATTCATTTAAAATATATTCCTTTTATTCCAATTTAATTTTACAGGTCCTTACACATGGGACTGAAGAGAAGGCTGGAGAAAGCAAAGGGAAGGTGGGACGAGGAGGTACCCAGAATTGTATGGGCTTACCATACTACTCCCCAGTCCACTACCAAAGAGACCCCCTTCAGCTTGGTGTATGGTTCAGATGCCATGATCCCTGTGGAGATCCCGGAGAGCTCGCCACGTTTCCAGAACTTTGTGGCTGAAGAGTCTAATGAAGAAAGGAAGGTGAATCTCGATCTCTTGGATGAAGTTAGGGAAGAGGTGGAAATCAAGGCCGAGGCGTTGAAAAGGAGAGTCGAACTCAAGCACAATTCTAAATTGAGAGCTCGGCAGTTCCAGGTGGCCGACCTAGTTATGCGAAAGGCATCTCCCTACCAGATAGAGAACAAGCTATCACCTAAGTGGACTGGTCCTTTCAGAGTGACAGAGGCCCTAGGGAATGGAGCGTATAGGCTTGAGACTTTAGAAGGTGGTCCGATTCCTCGAACATGGAATGCGACTCACCTGAAGTTTTATTTGAATTAAAGCCATGTAATGTTATACACAATGCAGGGGACACTCTTTTTTCCCTTTTTCAAGGGTTTTTAATGAGGTCACCCAATAAAAAATTTCAGTTAAAGATATATCTCAGAATGTGTGTGTGTACAATACAGGTAGAACCTGTCACTTGGGGTTAGAAGTCTCGTGAGCGGGAAGGTAGGTTCTTGAGAACACCTCCCCTTCGAGTGAGAACTCCCAACGTGAACAGAAGGGTTCGCCCAGTTAAATCCTCCCTCGCCTATCAGCGATGTGAGCACGATTAGAACCTGTCAGTTGGGGTTAGAAGTCTCGTAAGTGGGCAGAAAGGTTTGTAAGGAACACCTCTCCTTTGAGTGAGAACTCCCAACGTGAACAGAAAGGTTCACCCAGTTAAATCCTCCCTCGCCTATGACCGATGTGAGGTCAGCTCGAGCCAGTTAGTTGGGGTTAGAGGTCTCGTAAGCGGGAAGGTAGGTTCGTCGAGAACACCTCCCCTTCGAGTGAGAACTCCCAATTTGAACAGGGGTTCGCCCAGTTAAATCCTCCCTCGCCTATGAGCGATGTGAGGACGATTAGAACCTATCAGTTGGGGTTAGAAGTCTCGTAAGTGGGCAAAAAGATTCATAAGGAACACCTCCCCTTCGAGTGAGAACTCCCAACGTGAACAAAAAGGTTCACCCAGTTAAATCCTCCCTCGCCTATGAGCAATGTGAGGTCAGCTCGAGCCTGTTAGTTGGGGTTAGAGGTCTTGTAAGTGGGCAAAAAGGTTCGTAAGGAACGCCTCCCCTTCGAGTGAGAACTCCCAACGTGAACAAAAAGGTTCACCCAGTTAAATCCTCCCTCGCCTATGAGCGATGTGAGGTCAGCTCGAGCCTGTTAGTTGGGGTTAGAGGTCTCGTAAGCCGGAAGGTAGGTTCGTCGAGAACACCTCCCCTTTGAGTGAGAACGTCCAATTTGAACAGGGGTTCGCCCAGTTAAATCCTCCCTCGCCTATGAGCGATGTGAGGTCGATTAGAACCTATCAGTTGGGGTTAGAAGTCTCGTAAGTGGGCAGAAAGGTTCGTAAGGAACACCTCCCCTTCGAGTGAGAACTCCCAACTTGAAAGAAGGATTCACTAGTGAAGTCACCAAGGAAATCCTCTCTCGCCCATGGCGGGTAGAGGTCGAATTGAGCCCTTTGAGTGAAGTTAGAGTTCCGACAGTTGGAGTGGGGGTTTATATAGAACACCTCCTTGACGGGAGAGAAGTCCTCAATTCAAGCAAAGAGTTCATCAGTGAGGCCCACCTTCACCTAAGGGTGAGAAGTGACCATATAAAGTTTGTTAGCTTGTCAAATGCATCCCTAGAGTCCTCAGAGGGCTAAGTGATGTGGGCAATGACGAGGTGGTGAGGCATCCTTCGAGAGAAGACTTCTGTGAGATCTTGCCAGTAGCTACTCAACAAAATTAAGCATGCTACCTATGGATTATTCTGAGTCAAGTGTGCTATTTAAGTGTGCTATTTATGGTTTGAGTATACGCTAGTCAGGGAGCTCAAACAACCAAGTATGCCAAAACTGTAAAGCAACAACAGAGATATCAATGCAAGTAAAGTGAAGCGTAAAGGCAAACAAATATGAAGGCGAGCAAGTGAATTATTAACATTATAATGGAGGTTAATTACAAGAGGTTCAGTCATGAGATACAATTGCCTAGAGGATCTATCTGGGCACTATTTGCCTGTTGACCACCTGCGAAGTTACGGAGAATGGCGAGAGGTCCATCTCAGGATGCACGCAGGCAAACTGAACAAGTGATGGAGATCAAGCTCTAGTGGACATGGAGGCCAATCAACAAGATCAAGAAGAGGTAGAGGTGCAAATAGAGGACACCCATGAAGATCAAAGCCCACCTCAAAGGCTTACAAGAAGCATGTTCAAAGTTTTAGGAGCTAGGGAACAATTATTCTCTCTTTTTGTAATTTCTTTGGTTGATGGTGCTTAGAGGGAAACATTAGAAACCTCTATTGTTATAGCATCTTTTAGTCTTTAGTTAGGAGTCATAGGGGGGGTGTAGAAGTAAATAAGGAGGTGAAGTTATAAGTTTAGGCTTATGAAGTCCATTAGGGAAGGAAGGAAACCCTACCTTCTAGAAATGAGTGAAATGGTGTGGCATTGACCAAAGTCAATGACCTAGGCTGCACCATATTGTGTCTTCCCTTACTACCCTCACAACTTGTTCTCCAAGGCTCCTCATGCTATAAATAGGAGACCTCCCTCATTGTATTTTCTAGATTGAAATTGATAGTAAAGAAACTCTACTCAAATTTTGAGAGAACATTGGAGAGCTTTGAGCCTTCTTCTCTAGTATTATCTTGAAGGATCCATGGTGTCCTCAAGTGGCGGCAGCACACTCATCTAGGAGCATCCATCACTTCTAGTGGCGTGTTCATACCAATCTACATCCATTTTCATAAGTTTTCTATTCTCCTTCCTTTTTTCTCTTTAGTTGTTCATGTTTTGAGTTGGTTTTCTTGAGTTTTTGGTTCTGTTTTCAGTTTTCTAGCAACTATTCTTCCTTTTCTTTGATTTTGAATGGTTCATTTTGTGTTTTCCTTCTTTCTTGTTCGGTTCAAACTTGTTTTCCAGCTTTTTAATCGGTTCAATTGATAGTAAATGGAGCTTCCATGTGAGTTTGGTTTTTGGTGCAAGATTTGGTGAGTTCTTGAAATATAGAACATTGATCCTCTTCTATAAAAGTGCCTAATCTTTGCCAACTCAAGTTGATTCCATAGAATATCAAAGAATCATGTTATTGTGGCTAGTGGAATCACATCAATAAGGGCATCGCTAAACCCCTCCCCGTAGGCGTCGGCGGCATCTTCAGTGAGCTCCGCCTCAGTCTTCTTCAGCAATTCAATTTGTTGGGCAAGTTCCTCCTCAACTTTGCCCAACTGAACCTCTTGGTTAGTGGACCTCTCCTCCAGCTTGGTCATCTTAGTCTGAGCCCCCTCCAGCTGCTCTTCCAGCTCGATGATCTTGTTGCGGAGGGGGAGAATTTTGGCCTCAAGCTGGAGGCCCTCCTGCCCTTTGGAGAATAGAAGTTTCTTGGTCTCCTTCTCAGATTGGCGGAGACTGCCCAGCTCTTGGTTCAGAGCAGTCTCGTGCATGGAAGCTTGTTGGAGTTGGAGACCCAAGTCCTTCTTCTGTTCCAGCTCCTTCTCCAACTTGGCGACTTTCTCCAGCAACTCTGCCTCGGCGTTCCCTTTGAGAATATCATCAAAATAAACTACAAAAAACTTGCCAATGAATGCTCTTAAAACATGATGCATGAGTTGCATGAAGGTACTAGGAGCATTAGTCAAGCCAAAAGGCATGACTAACCACTCATATAAACCAAATTTGGTCTTAAAAGCGATTTTCCATTCATCCCACGGTTTAATCCGGATTTGGTTATAACCACTCTTAAGATCAACTTTAGTAAATATTTTAGACCCACGTAATTCATCCAACAAGTCATCTAACCTAGGAATGGGATGCCTATATTTGATGGTTATGTTGTTTATAGCGTGACAATCCGTACACATCCTCCATGACCCATCCTTTTTAGGGACAAGGATGACAGGCACAACACATGGGCTCATGCTATCTTGTACCCATCCCTTAGCTATTAAGTCCTCAACTTGTTGAATCTCTTTGGCCTCTGTGGGATTGGTCCTATATGCTGGGCAATTCGGTAAAGAAGCCCTGGGAATGAAGTCTATTTGGTATTCAATCCCTCTTAGAGGTGGTAATCCTTTAGGAGGATCTTGAAACACATCTTCAAATTCCTTTACCAAATTGTCCAAACATGTGGGACTGTCCTTAGCTGACTCACTCTCAAGGGTCCTAGGAATAGCTAGAAAAATAGGCTTTTGAGTAACTAATACCTTTTTGACCTCTTGGGTGGACATGAGAAGGTTTCTCTTCAAACTTTTTTTATCACTTTCTTTCTCTCTCTTTTCCTTCATTTTAATTTGGTCCTCATGGACTTCCTTTGGTGAGAGAGACTTGAGTATGACCTTGTGCCCATGGAAGTTAAAAGAAATTTTGTTGGTAAAGCCATTATAAAAATTTTTTCTATCATATTGCCATGGCCTACCTAAAAGAATATGAGTTGCTTCCATTGGGACAACATCACACAAGACCTCATCTTTATATTTGCCAATGGAAAAAGCAATGAGGACTTGTTTGTTAACAACTATTTCTCCCACCTCACTTAACCATTGAAGCTTGTAGGGCTTAGCATGAGAGATAGTAGACAATCCAAGTTTATCTACTACTCTTGTGCTTGCCACATTAGCACAACTTCCCCCATCCACAATTAAAGAACACAACTTATCATTAATGAGACATCTAGTATGGAAAATATTTTCTCTTTGACTTTCATTAAAGGGTTTCAAAACTTGTCCTAGCATTCGTCTCACTACTAATAAGTCGACTTCATGTGGACTTTCACTCTCTTGCTCACTTGGGGACCTAGTAGGTGTGGAAGATCTAGAGGAATTGGAACTATGTTCACTCACAACTACCCTATCATGCATCATCATATTTCGCTTTGAAGGACAATTAGAAGCTATATGACCATAGCCTAAGCATTTAAAGAACTTTTTACTTGATGTTTTAGTTGGTGATTTAGGAGTAGAAGTGGAAGGCTTAGAATCTCTAGGTTTGAAAGTAGAGTCTTTTCAAAGATATTTTGAAAAATATTTTTTTTGTTTTTCCAAGAAGAGTGGTAATAGCCATCATTATGAGAATATTTGAAAGATTTTTTCTTTGAAAGTTGAGATTCTACCTTGAGGGCAAGGTGAACCAAATTTTCTAAAGAAGAATACTCATAAAGCTCCACCACATCTTGTATACCCCTTCTAAGACCACTAACAAATCTAGCCATTTTAGCTTCATCACTCTCATTCATATCAACCTTAGTTAAAAGCGTTTCAAGTTGTTTAAAATAACCATCCAAACTTTGTGATCCTTGATGAAGCCGTTGGAGCTTCAACAAGAGTTCTTTCCTATAATGTGGAGGTATAAATCTAGCGCACATGCAAACTTTTAAATCATCCCAAGAGACCACGGACGGTCTCGTCTTTAGCCTAATGTCCATAAGAGTTTTGTGCCACCATTGTATGGTATAGTCCATGAACTCTAAAGAGGCTAGCCTAACCCTTTGGTCTTCTTGGACCTCATATACATGAAAGATTTGCTCAAATTTAGCCTCCTAACCTAAGTATACATTAGGATCTCCTTCACCACTAAAACTAGGCAATTTTACATATGGAAAATAAGGCTTTGCCACATTTTGGCGCCTAACTTCAAAATGATGCATCCTCCAATCGGCTTCTTCATCATTTCCATGAAAACTTTGAGAACTTCGTGAGGTATGCCTATGATGATGATGATGTTGTCTCCTTGCACGGTTGTGGTGAGGTCACTCATGATCCATCTCCAATCTTTGGAGTCTCTCCTCCATTTGTCTTATCTCCTCCTCTCTTTGTGCAATAGTTCTTTTAGCATCCTTTAATTCACCAATTAGGAAAGCTTTTTTAGAAGAATGAGGCTTAGAGGATTCTCCACTAGAAAGATTAGCCATTATATCAAAGAAACACAAAACACAGAGCAAACAACTAAAGAAAAATTTTTAGAAATAAAAAAAAAGGTGCTTGCGGCAAAGTAAAAGACCACTCAAACCACTCAAGAAAATATTTCTTTCCTTAACCAAGCCTCTCTTGTGGATTGGATGAGCCTCAAGTGAAAGATGCCAAAGCAAACTACACTTACTCAAAGAACAATACACCACAAAACTGGAGGAAACAAGGAAAAGATAAGCAAGAAAATGTATAAGCAAGAAAGTTAAACCAAAGTATGAAAAGAGAGTATGACAATACTTTGAAGAAAGGAAGACAAGCAAGTAAAAAGGCACAAAATATAACTCAAGGAAACCTACTAAACTTTTAATGAAGAAAGATATGGTATGCTTTAGAACTTGTAAAAGTAAAAGGATAAAAAATTCCACAAGGTAGATAACAATTTGCCAATCAATTTGAATCCAATTTCGAAAATGGAATTAATGTGCAAATTTAAAGAAAGAGATGTAGTACCAAACTGTTTTGAATTTGAAATGGTACTGTTTTGCTATATTGTTCACTGTTTTTTTTTTTAATACTACATGAACATATGGAAGGAAAGCTCCATAGTTGTTTGCATCATAACAATTTTAAAAACATTCAATTTGCACAAAATTTTTTGTAATGGATTCAAGATAATTGAACACTTGAAATTAAATGTTTGGAACTCTAAATCAACTTCTACTAAAACAATTATCTAAAGACAATGCAAACTTTCAAAATTAAAAGAAAGTAAGTAGAAGTAAAACAAGGACACCTAGAACACTATTGAACATAAAACTCAAAGTAAAAGGCAAGATCAAAGAAAGGCATATACTAGAAACATATTCAAAACGAAATAAGCAATGAATATAAGGTTCTGAAAAAAAATTCTGCAAGAAATATGATCCGGTCCGTCATCGGTAATGGATGACGTCGCCAGCAGTTGACCATGTTGACTGTTCAAGGGGTGTCACGTGGTAGAAGATAGTAAGCCAGTTGGAGAGGCGATCACCCAGAATGGTGATTGGTTGTCAGTGGCTAAGGCGATCACCCAGTGTTAAGAGAGCGCCTGGAAGCAAAGCGCGAGAAGTAAAGAAGCACAGATCGGTAGTCGCCTATCGCCATGTGTGAAGATATAAGTGATCGCCTATCGCCATGCGTGCGAAGATATAAGTGATCGCCTCTCGCCAGGTGTGTGAAGATATAAGTGGTCGCCTATCGCCCGCAGGTATTCACATCGCCGGGTGTTCACATGATCGCCGGGTGTGAAGATCAGGAGATCAGGTTGTCAGCAAGTCGCCGAAAGGAGCACATCGCCGAGTGTTTGAGAAGACTTGTGTGAGCTGTGATACCCAGTGTTAACCAGATCGCCAGGTTAAGGTTGTGCCCAGAGTAGCCTGTGCACTAAGCTACTCCCTGTGTGGATAACTTAGTCGCAGGATCAAGGTGAAAGTAGCGTTTTAGCTGCAGGTACTCCAGATGGTGACACGTGAATGACCAGATGATGTCCACGTGTCAAGAGGAGTAACCGTCAGGAGAGAGAAAGACTCAGGTATATATAGCTAATCCTTAACAGAAAGAGGGGGATGGACTTTTGGGTGTTTCACTGATACGCGGTCTTGAGCTTTTCTCTGAGTTTTCTTGAATGATCCAATCACTGACTTGAGCGTCGGAGCTACAACGGCCGCAGAGGCGCCATCTTGTTCTTTCAGGTTTCTTGGAGGAGCTTCAGGCGAAGGTCACTGAGGCATTTGGCGTGAAGCTGGTGGAGACGAGGTCAAAGAAGGCGAAGTTCTAGCGCTCGAGTCAAGCGGCCGGATCAAAATAGGTGTTGGAAAATTAAAGAACAAGAAGATAAAGACAAGAATTGAAAGGAACTTGAATGTAAAGGTGCTAGAATTTAAATTGCTTGAAAGTAAAGTGTCACTTCCACTTCAACTCAACAACAACAAAACATCACCATAGCTCATGATACCACATGATGTGAGTTGATTAGAGATTCATTAATTTGGTGACACTTTATTAGAATTAGGATAAAGATTCTTAGCAATTTAAAGTGAGAAGTCTAAGGCAAATCCCCACTGGACATTAACTTAACAAGTGTTAAGTAGATGTGAAGGTTCATTTCCAAAGACCAAAGGTAAAAACACAATTATAGGTGATGGATGATGACAATTATATGCGGCACAAACAAGGAGACTTAAGGAAAAATCAATGGAGTTCAATGCCTTCCAAATGATGAACCAAACTCATGAACATGAGTGCCATCTCCTTTCACAACAATTGAATGGAAAGGAAAACAAGAACAAGCAATTAACAAAGGAATAACCAAATAGAAACTAGAATAGGATGCGGAAACTAAAAGGAAACACAAGAACAACATATTAAACCAAATAGAAAAACAAATGGAGACAATTCAACCAACTAAATTGAAGAACAACACAAAAAACCGATTGAAATTGAGTTATAGGTGCGGAAATGGAAATGGAAGATGAAAGCAAGAAGAACTTATATGGTTGAAGCCATGGAAGGAAAGAACACGCCACTTGGAAGGTGATTGATCCAAGATAAGTGCAAGAATGCCGCCACTTGAGAGCTTCCTAAACACTCACAAGATGAGACAAGGCTAGGAGAAACAATTCTCACAACTCACACACAATTTGTGTATAGTAACTTTACTTCAAATTCAATGTATTTTTACAAGAGCCAGGCACCTCTATTTATACTGTGAGAGGGATGAATTTGAAGAGGGAAAATTCAAATTCTAAGTGTTCGAATTCGGTGCCTATACCATGTCACAAGGGAGGTGGGACTTGGTTTCCTACTTTGGCACCTCCTAAATCTACACCTACACCTTCTTTTTATGTCACATGGAAGTTGTGACTTATCTTTGTACATTGGTACCTCTTATTTCTATATCTACACCTTCCTTTTATGTTCTACTAAAAACTACTTAAAAGAAATTACAAAAAGAGATATCCATTGAGGCTCATCTCCCAAAGCCTTGGCCTTGCTCCTACTAATCCTTTGAGGCATGAAGGATGTTGAGCTCATGGACTTGGGCCTCAGGCGCCTCCTCTACTTGGTCTTCATCAGAGAGCCACAAAGATACTATGGTAGACTTATGATACAAACCAAAGCAACCAATAGACGACTAAGAACACATTAAACATTTCACAAAAAGGTTAGTCATCTCAATATACAAAGTCGAACCCCATCAAACCTCAAGAGAGCATTAGTAGAAGAAGAACCAGTTATAAACCAGAATATCATAAGTTGTTCCTTCTTATTTTTCCACAAGGGAAAATTATGTAAATAAATTCGGCTCACTTCGGGGGTCCAAAATAGCAAAGATAGGCTAGAATAGGTGCCTATAGCATAATAGGGAGTGTAGTTATCATTTTAGCTTGTTTCTAGCCCTTTAGGAAGGAATTTTGACCTAGTTTCTAGAAGAACAAGACTAGGGTGCGGTTTTGACTTAGTCAACCCTAAAGGCAATCCCCTCACACATTTACCACCCTACCCTTTCCCTTCTTGCCCACCAAGGCACCCGTTCCTATAAATAGGGTGCCTTACTCCATGTATTTACAAGTTGAGTTTGAATAGAAAAGAAACTCTGCAGGAGTGATTTTGTGAGTCTGAGTACTCTGAGTTTTTGGGTGTTATCTTGTATGGGTAATATAATAAGTGGCGACTTCGGGTCTTATCTTTAGTGAGTGACATCTCAAATGGTGACTTTAGCACCACTCATCTTGGAGTTCATCTACTCCAAGTGGTGTGACAACCTCCATTCTTCCCTAAGTCTTCTCATCCTTTCATCATTTCCCTTTCCTTCATTATTTTGCATTACCTATCTTCTTATTTTTCCATCATCTTCTTCTCTTTTTATTTTTATTTGCTCCTTGTTTATGCGTTTTTTTTTTGTTCCTTTCTCTTAAATTTTGCAATTTGCATCATTGTCACCCATATCTGTGTTTTCTCTTTGCCCTTGTGGAGTGAACCTTCACACTTACTTAACCCTTTGGTTAAGTTCATGTCCTGTGGGAATCTTCTTATGGTTCTCACCTTTAAATTGCTAAAATCCAAAATCTTAAACAAAGAGCAACCAATTAAAATGTGCAATCTAAAATCAACTCACATCATGTAGTAATCAAAGCAAGGTTCTATTGTGCTTATATTACCGAGTTGATATTCTGCTTTTAAATTTTGCACATTTTAATTTCTCGCTTTTACATTCAAGCAATTTAAATTCCGCCTTTAAATTCCTGTCATTTACAGTTTTCTATCTTTTTTATTCATCAAGCACTTTAAATTCCACGTTTTGAATTTTCGTTTTCTGTCAATTCTTTTTTCTTACCGCTTTTGCTTGCGTCTGATGTTCTTAGTGTTCTAGTAGTCATATATCTTTTCTGCTTATTTTCATTTTAATTGTGAAGAACTAAAATCAAATTAAGAATTGTTAGAGTAATGATTGATTTAATTCCAAACTGAGATTACAAGCGTTCATATAACTTGAATCCCAATATCTTATCTTTTTCGAAAATTGAAAAGTGAATCCAATCTGCATGCACAACATCATCTGAAAATTTGAATCAGTCAATTCAAGACAAAAAAAAAAAGAGAAGCAAAAACAATACAAAAAAAGAATTTTACGTGCATTCACTTTCCTAATTTCGTTTACAAAAGGGGTTCTAACTTTATGACGATTTGTTTTCATAATTGTGGAGTTTAATCCCAATTGCTTTCTCAATTTCTAACACCTTTCACATCTTCATAATTAAAGTTTAAGTTTCTTTGCATATTTTTCGTGCTTTTCTTGTTTGTCTTGTTCAAAGTTTTGTTTTCATCTCAAGTTCATTTTGGTTTAGCTTTCTTTGCTTTAAGCTTTTCTTGCTTGTATTTCTTTGTTTCTTAAGTTTTATTTTGAGGGCTCTTTAGTGAGCAAAGTCTAAAGAGCTTTGTCATCTTTTACTTGAGGTGTTGCTACAAGTGTAGACCCTTTTTGCGGGAATATCTTTCTTGAGTGATACACAAGAGTGAGAGTTTAACTTGTAATTTTTTTCACTAATTGTTTGTTTCCTTGTGCAAAATTATGGTTACTTTGTCTTTAGGTGAATCTTCAAAGTCCCAATCACCTCAAAAGGCTTACCTTTTAGGAGAGCTTGCGGAAGCCAAGAGGTGAATAGCCCATAAAGATGAGGAAATAAGACAACAAGCGGAAAGATTGCAAAGAATAGAAGAGGCTCAAGAGAGACGAACACAAGAAAGGAGATGGGAGCCGACAAGAGTACCTAGACAATCCATGCACAATGGGAGTCAAGACCAAGATTGGAGAGTGTACCATTTTAAAAAATGGCGCCATCAACACCAACAACCACCAAAGAATTCTTTTAATTTTGTTAAGTTACCTAGTTTTAGTGGGGGCACTGACCCTAATTTGTATTTAGAATGGGAAGCTAAAGTAGAATAACTCTTTAATATGTATAAGGTCATAGAGGACCAAAAAGTTAGATTAGCTTCTCTAGTTTTTTTTTTTTACTATGCCAATAGTGACAACAAACTGTAATGGACATTGGGCTAAACAAGAGGCTAGTCGTGGTCTATTGGAGTGATTTAAAGTCATGCATGTGCATGTGGTTTGTTCCTTCTCATAGGAAGGAACTCTTGTTGAAGCTCCAACGGTTTCATCAAGGACTGTTCTTACCGGTGGACTCGATGACTGGTTCTAGCTTCGCCTATCTCCACTGAAAACTGTGCCTTCCTTGGTTGTTTGGATGTTGTTCTTGTGAAACAGAAGGCGCCCTTATGGCCGATCACACTCCAACGATCAAGTCAGTAAGGGCTTATGAAAGAATAAGAAACAGAGAGCTTCAGTATTCAAAAAGTGTATTCAGAATTGCGTACCTTCACCTGGGACCTTAAGTCCCTTTTATAGCATACCATGCACCAATTGTACTTGAGATAAACAAATATTAACTGAAAATAAACACATTATCTTATATCTCTAACAGAAAACCACCTGCCGTAGGCACCAATGATCTTTAGGTGCGAAACTGCAGGCTTATCTTTCTGTTATACATGCACATCCTTATCTTTTTAGGGTTAACAACAACTATCGACAGGTATTTTACATGCAACAAACGTGTACGCGTAATAGCCAAGCAATAGAAAATATCTGTGATAACAACAAACATATCTATACGTAGTCGTAACAAACACATGAGCAACCATATATATGTATTTATCTTTAAGCACATGCCACTGGTTATTAGCACATAACAACTTTGTTATGTGTTTCGGGCCCATTAAACAAATTAGGCCAGTGTCAGAACCTTGACGCAAAGACCCGCTGAGTACAATAATCATGCGTTCATTCACATACAAATGCGCTCCCACTAATACACTCCCATTCATATGCTATTACGTGCCATGCATGCAGCTTAGCTTGGGTTGCCCTAGCGTTATTGGGCTTGGGCCTTGCAGTTAACACTTTACTTATCATAGACCTAGACACGCTAAGCACACCCCTAAGCCTATTACGTTTCTTTACTTTAGCAATTAATCTCATGCGTGAAGGATTATATTATACACATGAATGAGAGTTAATATATACGCACACCTGGAGCCCAGTCACATGACATACAAGTGGGACCATATGCCGAGCTAACCTGCTTGAGGGAAATGTTGAGGTCCGACCGGCGAGATCTGAGCGCTACAAGCTCTAATCCAGTACACAAGCCCCCCAGGCTCAAGTTGAACTTGCTTCAGTGAAGAGGCTATTTGCTCACTCGAGTCGACCTACGTGACAAATGAGTAGCGCTACGTGCACAGTACCCTGAGTTAACGTCTCACCACATTCCATCGCGTGCTTCCACATGGCTTTCATCAACGGTCAGACATTGCCGCTTACGCTCCCCTACTACAATAGGGCTCTAGAAACTCAAATGTCTCCACTGTTTCATTACGATCTTAGCGATTTTTGTGCTTTTCTTCAAGCTTTCTACGTCCTCATCGTTGTCCACACAATCTCATCCCCAAAACCTTTCCGATCATCACAAAGGTACTAACTTTACCTTGCCCTACCCCCATAATGTGTTTTTATTGCTTCCGCTCTGCTCTTGCTTACTGCGTTGGGGTTGTTCATACTCTGTGATATTGATATTACTGTTCATGCTTGTTGTTCCCTTTTTTGAATGCATGTTGTAACATCCCGCCAAAATAAAACTAGACATACATGTATAATGAAAATAAAGGTACACAATTAATATTGAAGAGTACATGGTAATATATATATATATAAGTAATGAACTTACTCCTCTCATGGAGTTTAATACATAACCAGTCAAAATGCTTACAAATTTAATGAAATTCAATCAAAACTACAAGACCGGCGATCTGGTAACAGAAGGCCCCAAAACAGGCGATCTGCTACAGGACATAAAACCGGCGATCACCACCAAGAGATAAAAAAAAAACGGCGATCTCTTGTAACATCCCTCCAATATACATTTCGCATTTTTACATTTTCGTAATATGAAATAATGGTAAAACGAATATATTGAAATAAACATAATTGTATATATACATACAAAGGAGTTCTCCTCGCAGGGAGTTTAGTACATAACTTAAACATAAAGAAAACAGCAAAAATACAAAACTACCGATCTCCTCACAGAAAACGGAGATCGCCTATCAGAAAATAGTAAAAGGGGCGATCGCCCAACAAGAACAGAAAACCGGCGACCACATACGGCGATCACTCACAAGGGAAATCCACTTCCTGCAACATCATCTGCTCCCGTGTAAAGTTACACGATCATCACAGGTTTAAGAAAAACAGCCACAGAAACAAAATACAGGGTAAGCTATATATTTAAGAAAACATTTGAATCAAGAGCATACATAAGAACTTCACAACATCCACGAACCATAACAGTATCAGCCATCACATTTCCATATTCCACAAGACTATCAGAAGATCCCATATTTCACAAATTAATCCAAGAGTATTCCAATTCACATCAGAAATCAAGTGTCTATTAATTCAATTTCTCATTTCTCACGTCAGACTTTCCACTGACTCATCACACCAGACACTTGACCACTATTCCGGAGACTCGTGCGTTGATTAGACCCAGAGATTCGCACCTGTCATACCAAAGGCTGGAAAGTGACCTCAGCCATGCGCATCACAACATCTCAATACTCTCATTATCACGGTATGACCAGGGTTAATCCATACAACAGGTGGAGCTCGTTCTTTTTCACACGAGACACCCATACGTATGAACCTCCATCGACTCTCCACAACTGAGTAACTTCCTCTATGTGATTTCATTACCTCAGTAGAGTCTGGATGTCTCATTATAGGATCACCGATCAATACACCTATTACACGATCTTACACGGTATTTTCTTTCCTGAAAATACTATGCCTCGATCCACAATCACAACATTCAACACATCACATAACACTTCACTGAAACAATTTCAATCACAGCAAATCTCATACCAAGGTTCAAATTTTCGAAAACCACATTTAAAATCTCAAACACTTTTGAAACAGCATAAAACAGGGGATATTTCTATGACAGATGAAAAACCGGCGATTACAAACAAAACTGGGTTTAAAGCAAGAACAGTTTGAACACCCTGCGATCACGTTGCCCCCAACATCAAAATCATCACGCATACAGTTTTCATTTGAAGTAAGGCTAGCTTCCCTTACAACATCAAAAACACCTTGAAATCGAAGTAAAACCGGCGACCATGTCGCCCTACCATTTCAAACATTAAATATCCAGTTATCGTTGGAAAAAGATTAGCTTCCCTTACCTGGATCAGCGTGAAATCTCACTTCAAGCTCCAAACCGCCGAACGTAAAGGATGCCTGAACTCTGCCTAAGCGTTCTAATTGGTAAAACTTGCAGAGACCCTTCTCAAATGCTCTATGGAAATTGCTGGTAATTTAACTGGTGCCTGGAATTTCTGAGTTGCAGTGCAAAGGAGAGAAAAGAGAAAGCTGAAGGTGAACTCACTCTGTCACCTTTCATACTCTCACTGCGTTTTTATACTCACTAAGAGGCGGTGTATTCTGACACTAGGAACATAGGCCTGCCATGTAGCCATCATTACCTATTCTCTAACTAACCCTCCTTGGTGGGTTTTCCTCCCTCAAATTCAGTGCAACCTGACAGTATGGCCACGTGGCGTCTCTGCGCACATGGAGCTACTGCTCCTGCAGGACTTTCACTGCCTACATGTCGCACATGCAGCACGTTCATCCTGGAAACCAGGGCCCCACTTCATCTGCGTGAAACGCGACATCGCGCGATAACCTTTCGCCGATGACCATTCGCGCAAAGACAATCCACCGATGACCGATGTCTCTCTCTGGAAGACGACCGATGTCTCCATCCTCCTGGAGACCGACCGAGGTCTCTTCCTCCTGGAGACCGACCGAGGTCTCTTCCTCCTGGAGACCGGCCGCGGTCTCTTTCTCCTGGAGACCGACTGAGGTCTCCTCTTGGCGTCACCCGCATGCCTCTCGCGCCCAGGCAAAGCCCACATGCATCTCGCGCCCTGGCGATGCCCGTATGTCTCTCGCGCCCTGGCGATGCCCGCATGCCTCTCGCGCCCTGGCGATGCCCGCATGCCTCTCGCGCCCTGGCGATGCCCGCATGCCTCTCGCGCCCTGGCGATGCCCGCATGCCTCTCGCGCCCTGGCGATCATGTTCCAGGCGATCTCATAGCTTTCTAACTACACTTTCCTTCACTTTTATTTTAAATAAAGACATACTTAGAATTTACTTAAAATATATCACTTTTATTCCAATAAGATTTTCTAGGTCCTTACAATCTCCCTAACAACAAAAATTTTCGTCCTCGAAAATGGAATTACAAGAAAAAGAGATGGGGATAGTCGTTTCTCATGTCCTCTTCCAACTCCCAAGTCGAATCACCGGATCTCTCATCCCACACTACTTTTACCATATGGATGGTCTTATTCCTGAGCTGTTTGCTTTGGTGATCGTCTATCCTGACTGGTCTTGCTTCAAAAGACAAGTCGTCCCTGATCTGCACGTCGTCCACCTCCAACACGTGACAAGGGTCGGCGAGATATTTCCTTAACTGTGATACGTGGAAGACATTATGCAGATTTGCCAAATGTGGAGGTAGGGCGATCTCATAGGCTACTGGACCAATTTTCCTCAAGATCTGGTAAGGTCCAACAAACTTAGGAGACAGCTTCTTTGGTCTGATAGCTCGTCCTACACCTTTGGTTGGGGTCACTCTCAAAAATACATGTTCTCCAGCAGCAAACTCCAAAGGTCTTCTCCTCTGATCTGCATAGGACTTCTGCCTACTCTGAGAAGCTTTCATTCTGCTTTGTATCTGTTTCACCTTCTCGGTCGTCTGCTGAATCAACTCTGGCCCAACCAAGATTGCATCGCCCTCCTGATACCAACATAAGGGAGTCCTGCATTTTCTCCCGTACAGGGCTTCATAAGGTGCCATCCCAATGCTGGCGTGGTGACTGTTATTATACGTAAACTCCACCAGTGGCAACACCTCGTCCCAACTCCCCAATTGATCCAAGACGCACGCCCTCAGCAGATCTTCCAAGGATTGGATCGTTCTCTCTGACTGACCGTCTGTTTGGGGATGATATGCAGAGCTCATCCTCAACTTAGTTCCCAAGCACTCTTGCAAGGTCTGCCAAAACCGTGAAGTGAACCTGGGATCTCTATCTGAAACGATGCTGGAAGGCACTCCATGCAACCTTACTATTTCTTGGATGTATAATTGTGCCAGCTTGGCCATAGCCATCTTCATATTCACTGGAAGGAAGTGGGCACTCTTTGTCAGCCTATCAATGATAACCCAGATTGCATCATGACCCTTCACCGATCTGGGTAAATGGGTGACAAAATCCATGGCAATGCTGTCCCATTTCCACTCAGGGATATCCAGTTGCTGCAACAGCCCGCCAGGTCTTTGATGCTCTACCTTCGCCTTCTGACACGTTAAGCAGGTTGCAACATACTGGGCGATGTCCCTCTTCATGCCTGACCACCAAAATGACTCCTTCAAGTCATGGTACATCTTGTTCATACCTGGGTGTAGGTTAAGGCGACTCTTATGACCTTCCTCTAGGATCATCTTCTTCAACTCTTCATTTGCAGGTATGCAAATTCTGCCATTAAATCTCAAGATCCCATCATCGCCCATTACAAAGTCTCTCGCCTGATCTGTCCCTAGTGACTCCATAGTATGCTTCAGACTAGGGTCCTCCAACTGCTTATCTTTTAACATCCCAAGGAAGTCATTAGTTATAGCCAGCTTACTACAACTAATGTGATTTACGTGAAATTCCACTCCAAGGTTTAAGTCTCTGAACTGCTCGATCAGTTTCTGCTCTTTTATCATCATGGTGGCTACTTGCATTGATTTTCTACTCAAAGCGTCTGCCACTACGTTGGCCTTCCCTGGGTGATACATGAGTTGAAAATCGTAGTCCTTAAGGAACTCCATCCACCTTCTTTGCCTCATGTTCAGTTCCTTCTGATCGAACAGGTATTTCAGGCTCTTATGGTCGCTGAACACCTGGAACCGAGCTCCATATAAGTAGTGCCTCCAGATCTTTAGGGCGAAGACCACTGCCGCCAACTCCAAATCATGCGTAGGGTAGTTCCTCTCATGGACCTTGAGTTGCCTTGAAGCATAGGCGACTGCCCTTTTCTCTTGCATTAAAACGCATCCCAGTCCCTGATGTGAGGCATCACAGTAGACGTCAAAAGGTCTTCCTACCTCGGGGATCACCAGCACTGGGGCACTGGTCAATCTCTCCTTTAGTTCCCTGAAGCTGAGCTCACATCGGTCGGTCCAAGCAAAAGGTTGGTCCTTACGGGTCAGCTGTGTTAACGGAGCCACCACTTTGGAAAAATCCTCAATAAATCTCCGATAGTAACCCGCCAAACCCACAAAGCTCCTTATCTCAGTGACTGTCTTGGGACGTTCCCACTGCAGCACTGTCTCTACTTTGGCTGGGTCTACCGAGATCCCCTGGGCAGATATCACGTGTCCTAGAAAGTTGACTTCCTTCAGCCAGAACTCACACTTGGAGAACTTGGCATAGAGTTGCTTCTCCCTCAGAACCTCCAACACCGACCTCAGATGTCCTTCATGTTCTTCCTCGGTCTTTGAATAGACAAGTATGTCGTCTATGAAGACTACCACAAACTTATCCAAGAAAGGGCGGAAAATCCTATTCATATAATCCATGAACAGAGCTGGGGCATTGGTCACTCCAAACGGCATCACCACGTACTCATAGTGCCCATACCGGGACCTAAAGGCTGTTTTCTGGACATCGTCGGCCTTTACCAAAATTTGATGGTACCCCGATCTCAGATCAATCTTTGAGAACACTGAGGCCCCATTTACTTGATCCATTAAGTCATCAATTCTGGGTAGAGGGTACTTATTCTTGATGGTCAACTTGTTTAACTGCCTGTAATCTATACACAGCCGAGACCCTCCATCCTTCTTCTTAACTAGGAGTACTGGAGCCCCCCATGGAGATACACTGGGTCTGATGAATTGTTTCTCCAGCAACTCTTCCACTTGCTTCTTTAATTCCACCAACTCGGCTGGTGCCATCCTGTAGGGCGCCATAGACACTGGTCCAGCCCCAGGTACCAAATCAATAGAGAATTCTACTTCTCTCTTAGGAGGTAACCCAGGTACCTCTTCTGGGAACACATCTGTGAAGTTTTTTACTACAGGTATTCTGCTCACGTCCCCTTCGTTCTTCACTTCCAACCGAGCTAGCATCACGAAGCACCTCGCCCCTTCTTCCATCTCCAACCGCCCATGCCCAGCAGATACTACATCCTGCTCTTGGAGATCGGGCAACACCACTTTCTGCCTACCGCAATCTATGAGAACGTGATTGGCAGAAAGCCAATCCATTCCCAGGATAACATCTAGGTCCTGAAGAGGCAGGCAGATCAAGTTCACTTTGAATCTGCGTCCCTCTACTATTACTGGACATTCAGGGCAAACTGTAGAGGTCATAACCTGTCCTGATGCAGGTGTGGAGACCAACAGTTCAAAAGGCAGCTCCTTCACTAGGAGGCCCAACTCGGCTATACACCGACTTGACACAAAAGAGTGTGTCGCTCCAGAATCAAACAACGCTTCTACACTTCTACCAGATATAAAACAGACACCTTGCACGAGGTTACCTGATTGAGACGCCTCTGCTCCTGACATGGCAAACACCCTCCCTGCTGCCTGGGGTCTGCTGCCTTCATTTCTCAACTGCTGAGAACTACCAGGTTGAGTCGTCCCACTCCGGTTAGGGCATTCTCTAGCAACGTGCCCGGTCCTTTGGCATACGAAACACCTTCTCTCCAAATTCTTCTTGGGGCACACATTTGGCATGTGTGGTCCACCACAGAGGGAACATTTTAGTTTCCAGAGTTGCTGCTGTTGAAACTGGGGTGGCCCTGTCCCCGCCCGATGTAGTGGAGGTCTCGCATATGGCCTGCCTTGGGAATGCTGCACCTTAGCCCGCCCACTGAAAGAACCCCCTGGGTGTGACCTGATCACCCGGGGATCACCCTTTTCCAGGGTCTCCACCATCTTCGCCTTTTCTACCAAGGCGTGAAATTCCCTGATGCACATTGGGGCTATCGTCCTCTTCAGCCCGTGCTTCAGCCCTTCCTCAAACTTCCTGCACCTCCAAGCTTCGGAGGTCGCCTGAGTGTAGAATCGCGCGAGGTACTCAAACCTGGCAGCATAGGCGTTCACCGTCATCACCCCCTGTTCCAACTTTAAAAACTCCGCTTCCCGCGCAAACTTTGCGCTGTCAGGGAAGTATTTCTCCAAGAACCTCACCCTAAAGCTCTCCCAGTCCAACACCTCCTCTCTGGCCTCCATCATTTGCTGAGCTCCCATCCACCAGAACTCTGCTTCTCCAGACAGCAGATAGGTGGCAAACAACAACTTCTTCTCTTCAGGGCAGGAGGTCGCCCTAAAGATTTTCTCCATTTCTCTGACCCACTGATCTGCTTGATCAGGGGTAGCATTCCCACAGAACTTGGGTGGGTTGTGCCTCATAAACTCAGCCAGTCCCATCCGCTCCTGAGGCTGACCGACGGGCGAATTCGTATCAGCCGACCGAGTAGTCTCCCAATGCTGCATGGTAGCTTGATGGTTCTGCGCCATCGCCGCATTCTGCTGCTGGATGGCACCTGCCATCATCTCAATGGCCCTGGCGATCTGGCCCATCTCAGAAGAAGGTTGGGAAGGGGTAGGAGGTCTACGAGTCATCTTCTTCGTTCTAAGATTCTGAAACCACTAGCTTCTATATTCCCTACAACTACAAGAATGAAATCGATAAGGAAATCAATTCATCCAAGGGGGATAACATCACGACCTTACAAGGTCAGCTTCTCAAATTCCTTAGGAATTTGAGTCCATCTACAGAACCATAAAGCTTATAACCTCAAGCAAAACACCAGAACAGCTACTGGTGTGCAACCATCAATCCACACAGCCACTCACAATCAATTACAAGAACACTCAATAACATGAAATAGATCACACCAGAAGTCAAAGTATGCTAAACATTAAACCTCTGGAATTTAGATTGAGAATCACCCCGATCCGGTCATGAGTGTGCACCCTCACCACCTTATCAAGACCCTCTCATTCTAAATACTAAGATTTTCAGTTAGGCATACATTCACTACAGCACACACAAAAAGCTCAATACAAAAACGTTTGAAAACCTTTCACAATAGTTGTCACTTAAAACTCAAATAAGTTTTCATGAGCAGAAGAAAACACAATGGATCCACAGCCCTCAGGTTATCCAAAGGACGAACTGCTCTGATACCATTAATGTAACATCCCGCCAAAATAAAACTAGACATACATGTATAATGAAAATAAAGGTACACAATTAATATTGAAGAGTACATGGTAATATATATATATATAAGTAATGAACTTACTCCTCTCATGGAGTTTAATACATAACCAGTCAAAATGCTTACAAATTTAATGAAATTCAATCAAAACTACAAGACCGGCGATCTGGTAACAGAAGGCCCCAAAACAGGCGATCTGCTACAGGACATAAAACCGGCGATCACCACCAAGAGATAAAAAAAAAACGGCGATCTCTTGTAACATCCCTCCAATATACATTTCGCATTTTTACATTTTCGTAATATGAAATAATGGTAAAACGAATATATTGAAATAAACATAATTGTATATATACATACAAAGGAGTTCTCCTCGCAGGGAGTTTAGTACATAACTTAAACATAAAGAAAACAGCAAAAATACAAAACTACCGATCTCCTCACAGAAAACGGAGATCGCCTATCAGAAAATAGTAAAAGGGGCGATCGCCCAACAAGAACAGAAAACCGGCGACCACATACGGCGATCACTCACAAGGGAAATCCACTTCCTGCAACATCATCTGCTCCCGTGTAAAGTTACACGATCATCACAGGTTTAAGAAAAACAGCCACAGAAACAAAATACAGGGTAAGCTATATATTTAAGAAAACATTTGAATCAAGAGCATACATAAGAACTTCACAACATCCACGAACCATAACAGTATCAGCCATCACATTTCCATATTCCACAAGACTATCAGAAGATCCCATATTTCACAAATTAATCCAAGAGTATTCCAATTCACATCAGAAATCAAGTGTCTATTAATTCAATTTCTCATTTCTCACGTCAGACTTTCCACTGACTCATCACACCAGACACTTGACCACTATTCCGGAGACTCGTGCGTTGATTAGACCCAGAGATTCGCACCTGTCATACCAAAGGCTGGAAAGTGACCTCAGCCATGCGCATCACAACATCTCAATACTCTCATTATCACGGTATGACCAGGGTTAATCCATACAACAGGTGGAGCTCGTTCTTTTTCACACGAGACACCCATACGTATGAACCTCCATCGACTCTCCACAACTGAGTAACTTCCTCTATGTGATTTCATTACCTCAGTAGAGTCTGGATGTCTCATTATAGGATCACCGATCAATACACCTATTACACGATCTTACACGGTATTTTCTTTCCTGAAAATACTATGCCTCGATCCACAATCACAACATTCAACACATCACATAACACTTCACTGAAACAATTTCAATCACAGCAAATCTCATACCAAGGTTCAAATTTTCGAAAACCACATTTAAAATCTCAAACACTTTTGAAACAGCATAAAACAGGGGATATTTCTATGACAGATGAAAAACCGGCGATTACAAACAAAACTGGGTTTAAAGCAAGAACAGTTTGAACACCCTGCGATCACGTTGCCCCCAACATCAAAATCATCACGCATACAGTTTTCATTTGAAGTAAGGCTAGCTTCCCTTACAACATCAAAAACACCTTGAAATCGAAGTAAAACCGGCGACCATGTCGCCCTACCATTTCAAACATTAAATATCCAGTTATCGTTGGAAAAAGATTAGCTTCCCTTACCTGGATCAGCGTGAAATCTCACTTCAAGCTCCAAACCGCCGAACGTAAAGGATGCCTGAACTCTGCCTAAGCGTTCTAATTGGTAAAACTTGCAGAGACCCTTCTCAAATGCTCTATGGAAATTGCTGGTAATTTAACTGGTGCCTGGAATTTCTGAGTTGCAGTGCAAAGGAGAGAAAAGAGAAAGCTGAAGGTGAACTCACTCTGTCACCTTTCATACTCTCACTGCGTTTTTATACTCACTAAGAGGCGGTGTATTCTGACACTAGGAACATAGGCCTGCCATGTAGCCATCATTACCTATTCTCTAACTAACCCTCCTTGGTGGGTTTTCCTCCCTCAAATTCAGTGCAACCTGACAGTATGGCCACGTGGCGTCTCTGCGCACATGGAGCTACTGCTCCTGCAGGACTTTCACTGCCTACATGTCGCACATGCAGCACGTTCATCCTGGAAACCAGGGCCCCACTTCATCTGCGTGAAACGCGACATCGCGCGATAACCTTTCGCCGATGACCATTCGCGCAAAGACAATCCACCGATGACCGATGTCTCTCTCTGGAAGACGACCGATGTCTCCATCCTCCTGGAGACCGACCGAGGTCTCTTCCTCCTGGAGACCGACCGAGGTCTCTTCCTCCTGGAGACCGGCCGCGGTCTCTTTCTCCTGGAGACCGACCGAGGTCTCCTCTTGGCGTCACCCGCATGCCTCTCGCGCCCAGGCAAAGCCCACATGCATCTCGCGCCCTGGCGATGCCCGTATGTCTCTCGCGCCCTGGCGATGCCCGCATGCCTCTCGCGCCCTGGCGATGCCCGCATGCCTCTCGCGCCCTGGCGATGCCCGCATGCCTCTCGCGCCCTGGCGATGCCCGCATGCCTCTCGCGCCCTGGCGATCATGTTCCAGGCGATCTCATAGCTTTCTAACTACACTTTCCTTCACTTTTATTTTAAATAAAGACATACTTAGAATTTACTTAAAATATATCACTTTTATTCCAATAAGATTTTCTAGGTCCTTACACATGTATTGTTGAATCTAAATGTATCTATGTTTCCTGTTTGTTTGCTTGCTCCGATTTTAAATGGATTACCAGTCGAAATATTCTTGGGCCCCTGTGAACCTCTTAACTGAAACCTCAGAATTTACTTCTAAGAAGAAAATAGTAGACTATAGGAAAGCTGAGTACAAAAAACACCCCAAAAGAACCATGTTTAGTAGAGAAGACGATAAGTTTGTCCATATAGTACCCTGATCTCGCCGCGGACTCGAGCGTGGGGAAATGCCTCGTCACTCCTTCGTCTAGCTTTCCAGCTGCTGCGTGTTCTGCAAGGAGGCTCCAGGAACCTTCGACGGATCTCCGAACGATGCCTGCAAAACACACAGACGGCGCCTCTAGCGGCCGTTGTAGCTCCGACGCTCAAGTCAGGCAACGGGAACACCAAAACTTTCTCTCGGATCTCTCTGTGTGAGACCCGTGTGTGTGTGCCCTCAGTTCCCTTTGATTCAGAAACTGAGTGCTCTTAGCTTTTGTGTTGTGTATTCTGAGGTAAAAAACTCATACCTGGTTTGGTGTTCTTCTTCCTCATATAAACCGGTGTAGCCCCTACAGGCTACCTCTAGGGCCACTTGATTACTCTGCACTGTCGTTTCCACTCCCCAGGACTACCTTGCACGCCAGCCTTCTTCACTTAAATGCAAAGTCTGACAGGGGAGGCTGCGTGGGTGTCTCTGGACCCCTCGACTTCTGTGCCTATCTGCCCTACCTATTCTCTAGGAACATCTTCACGGTCCACGTGGCATGCGTGCAAGCTTACTGGGAGACTCTAGCCTTGATGGGTTCTCGTCCCAGCAGGATTCTGCACCTGCCTGTGCCTTCTCATCTTCATGCATGGTCGTCTCGCGACTATGGCCACTCCCTGCCTCTGAGTGCTTTACTGGTCATTGGTCGCGTTGTTCACATCGCGCGGCCGATGTCGCCTCGACACACACCGATGACCGAGGTATCTCTCATCCTGGCCGATGTCCGATGGCGCTTCTTCACGTTGTCGTGCTCTGCTTATGGAATCAGGCGAGGTCCTTGGGTAACGTTCTCGCTGGGAGCCTGGGTCCCAGTTTAACACGCGTTGGCAAGGAACCCCCGACGACTGATCACTCTGTATATACCGATGACTGATCACTCTGTATACACCGATGACTGATCACTCTGTATACACCGATGACTGATCACTCTGTATACACCGATGACTGATCACTCTGCATGCACCGATGACTGATCACTCTGTGTATACCGATGACTGATCATTCTGTATACACCGATGACTGATCGGTGCTTCATCACTCTCGCGCTCTGCTTCCAGGCGCTCATGTAGGAGTCGATCTCCACCCTTGTTCATCTGCTATCTCATGCCACGTGTTGCTCTGTGACTGGCCCACGTGGTCATCTGCTGCTGACGTCATTGGATACCGATGACCGACCGGATCACAAGCCCCCCAGTCTCGAGCTGTGAACTTGTTCTCAGCGAAGAGACTAAGTGCTCTCCGTTGCCAAAAAGAAGAAGGAGCTCGAAGCCGATGTACCTGAGACCATGGCTGCTGGTGTCGAGGCTCTGATAGATGGGTTCCATGGGCTGGCAGCAGGTTCATTGCGTCCTTCCAGACTTGGACTTTACCCAACCTAGCCTCCACCATTCAGTGGTTGATAGCAAGCTCATTTCTCCTCCTTGAGCTTCTCCTCTTGTGTAATCTCTTTTTCTCAACTGCCTTTCTCCCTCTCCATCTTTAACTCACTCTGCCTGTGGCCAACTATTAACTGGCTTAGGCTTCAGCGCGATCTCACTGTGACCCTTCAAACTTGGCCTCTAACTTGATCGCGACCAACTGTACCTTAGCATTCTCTTTAACAGTTTTTATGCATAAATTCATGTTGGATGACTGACCTGATGGTGTCTAAGTGCTTCGACTGATCGCCCAAGAGCTTATTTGGGGAAGCTCTCCTACTCAGAGCTTTGCTACCGACCACCGACTAGCATGTTAGCGCACCACCAATCAGTCACCGTGCTTCAGGTTTCGCATTACTTCTGTGTCACTCCAGCGCTAGTTGCATAGAGGGCCCGAACGCCAAGGATGATGTCTGTGTTTTGGGGAATGCTTCTTGATGACCCCTCTTGCCTCAGCCTCGCTGTAAGAAGTCGAGGTGAGGTCTTTCTCCTCTCGCCTCAGCCTCGCTGTACTAAGTCGCGGTGAGGACTTTCTATCTCGCCTCAACCTTGCTGCAAAAGCAGAGGAAGAGGACTTTCTCTGTTGCCATAACCTTGCTGTATGAAGCAGAGGAAAAGGGCTTGGATCTCTTGCCTCAACCTTGCTGTAAGAAGCAGAGGAAGAGGACTTTCTCTGCCTGCACCCCGCTGTACAAAGTCGAGGTGAGGACTTTCTATCTCGCCTCAACCTTGCTGCAAAAGCAGAGGAAGAGGACTTTCTCTGTTGCTATAACCTTGCTGTATGAAGCAGAGGAAAAGGACTTGGATCTCTTGCCTCAACCTTGCTGTAAGAAGCAGAGGAGAAGGACTTTCTCTGCCTGCACCCCGCTGTACAAAGTCGAGGGTGAGGACTTTCTCTCTGAGTGGGTGCATGCTCCCAGGGGAGCACCAGGGGTGGCTGTCTAAGCGCACTCGCTAGGCGCATCCCTGCCTGCATGGTATCACCGCACGTCCTTCGAGTGGGCAACTCCCCTTCTTCCGGTTTGGAATCATGCGAGGTGCATGCGTAACGCTCTCGCTGGGAGCCTGGGTCCCAGCTTAACACGTGTTGGCAAGACCCCGATGACCAACCTTCTTTCTGGAATCATGCGAGGTGCATGCGTAATGTTCTCGCTGGGAACCTGGGTCCCAGCTTAACACGTGTTAGCAAGACCCCGATGACCATGAACCGACCGAGTGCTCTGCTTCGGGTGCACCGATGACTGATCGTCCTTTGGGTGCACCGATGAATGATTGCGTTCTGCTCCTTAGTGATTAAACGCAAAGATGATGTCTTGCTTTGGGGAAGAAGAGTTTTTCCTGTTGACCCCTCTTGCTTGCCCCGAGGTCATCGACCTTTAGGTCTAGTTCCTGTTTGGACGTTTCTCGAAACCTTCCCTTTCTCAGTCTTAGTAGTACTCCCGAGTTCCCAAACTTTGGCCACCTGCACTCACCCCTGGGGTGAGGAGAATATAGGTCAGTGGTCCGTACTCGCGCCTGGGGCGAGCAGGCTCCAACCGATCCCTTGGACTTGCGTTTGGGGCAAGCGGAATTTGAAACCGGGAAACATGTGCACACTTGATATACTGAAATCTTTTTTATTGGGTGGCCTCGTTAAAAACCCTCATCGGGAAAAGAGTGCCCCCTGACTTGTTCAACTATTTACAGTACATACATTGGGTGTGTGTGCAGCGCAAGAACGCATCTACTTTATAACTTAACTGAAGTAGAATCTTAAGTGTGTAGCGTTCCATGTCCTGGGGATAGGTGCTCCATCCAGAGTCTCCAGCCGATAAGCTCCATTCTCCAACGCCTCAACTACTCTATATGGACCCGTCCACTTTGGAGATAACTTGTTCTCCATCTCATTCTGGTGTGCTTTCCTCATCACCAGATCGCCCTCCTGGAAACGCCTGGGCTTCACCTTGGAATTGTGCCTCCATTCTACTCTTCTCTTGACAGCTTCAGCACTAATCCTGGCTCCTTCTCGCACTTCGTCCAGGAGGTCCAGATTCACCTTTCGCTCTTGATTGGACTCTTCGGCGACAAAGTTCAAGAATCTAGGGGAGCTCTCCTGTATCTCCACGGGGATCATAGCATCCGTCCCATAAACAAGACTAAAGGGTGTTTCTTTGGTGCTAGACTGTGGGTGGTATGGTAGGACCATACAATTCTGGGAACCTCTTCTGCCCACTTCCCCTTGGCTTTCTCTAATCTTCGCTTTAATCCCCTAAGCAGCACTCGGTTGGCGGACTCCACCTGCCCGTTGGTCTGCGGGTGTTCTACTGAGGCAAACACTTGTTGTATCTTCAGTTCCTTGCACATCTTTCTCAACTGGTGACTGGTGAACTGAGTGCCGTTGTCGGATACCAGCCTCTTGGGCACTCCGAAACGACAGACAATATTCTTCCAGACAAAATGCTCGGCCTTCTGAGCGGTGATGTGGGCTACTGGTTCCGCCTCCACCCATTTTGTGAAATACTCGATGGCCACTACGAGGAACTTCATCTGCCTGATCGCCAGAGGAAAGGGTCCCAGGATGTCGATTCCCCACGTGTGAAATGGCCACGGGCTATGGATGGACCTCAACTCCTCCGGGGGTGCCTTATGCCAGTCTGCATGAAGTTGGCATTGTTTGCACCGCTGAGCGTACTTCACACAGTCTTCTTTCAGCGTTGGCCAGTAATACCCTGCATGGAGGATCCTACTTGCCAGAGCGCGACCACCGACGTGGCTTCCGCAGACCCCTTCGTGTAACTCTGACATGAGTCTGGTGCATTGCTCTCCATGCACGCACATTTGTACTGGATGGGAAAAGCCAAATCTAAACAGGTTCCCATCGATTAGAGTAAACTTACTCGAGCTCTTCTTTATCTTCTTTGCCTCTGCTGAGTCCAGTGGGAGCACACCATCCTCTAGGTACAACTGGTACGGCGTCATCCACGTATCGGGCCCCTTGACAGCGCAGACTTCCATCGCCTCATCGGTCCTTGCCGGTCGCGCCCTCACCCTCGGTGCTTTCAGCGTTTCTTGAGTCAGGGATCGATGACTGATCGCCAGACGCTTCACCGACTTGGATACTTGAAGTATTTGATTGTCTGATACGAACGCTCGGGGTGCCTTTAAAGTCTCTTGAATGACGGTCCTCTGTTTTCCCCCCTTGCCTGAGCTGGCCAGTTTGGCAAGCAGATCTGCTCTGGCATTTTGCTCGCGTGGCACATGCACCAACTCAAACTCATCGAAGGATGTCTTCATGAGTTGGACGTACTCCAGGTAGGCTGCCATTTGAGGATCTTTCGCCTGGAACTCCCCTGTAACCTGCCCAGTGACTAGCAACGAATCACTCTTAGCCACCAGACTTCTTGCTCCCATCTCTTTTGCCAGCAACATTCCCGCGATCAGGGCTTCGTACTCCGCCTGATTGTTGCTAGCCTTGAAGGCGAAACGAAGGGATTGTTCGATCAGCACCCCGTTCGGGCCTTCCAGAATGACTCCAGCACCGCTTCCCTGCTGATTGGAGGAGCCATCCACTGATAAGACCCATCGAAAAACCACGCCTTGTGCAGGTGTCGCGACCGACGACAGTTCAACCACGAAATCGGCGAACACCTGCCCCTTGATCGGTCCTCGGGGCTCGTACTGAATATCGAATTCTGAGAGTTCCACAGCCCACTTGACCATTCTTCCTGCTACGTCTGGCTTCTTCAACACATTCTGGATGGGCAAGTCTGTCATGACCACTATAGTGAAGCTGTGGAAATAGTGTCTGAGCCTTCTGGCTGAAAAAACTACCGCCAGTGCCGCCTTCTCCAGGGTCTGATACCTTGTTTCTGGGCCTCGCAGTACCTTACTCACAAAATACACAGGTTTCTGGACCTGACCTTGCTCTTGTACTAGGACCGAGCTAACCGCCCTCTCTGTTACAGCAAAATACAAGCGAAGGGGGGTGCCCACTTGCGGTTTACACAATACTGGTGGGCTTGCCAGATACTCCTTCAGTTTCAAGAAGGCTTCTTCGCATTCTGGTGTCCATACGAATCTACTGTTGCGCTTGAGACATTGGAAGAACGGATGACCCTTCTCTCCTCCAGCAGACATGAACCGTGACAAGGCGGCCAATCGACCAGTGAGCTGCTGCACCTCCTTCACCGTCGTTGGGCTCCTCATTGCCACGATGGCCGCGCACTTCTCCCGGTTCGCCTCGATTCCACGCTCCGTTAGGAGGAAACCCAAGAACTTCCCGGCCTCCACACCGAAGATGCACTTCTCAGGGTTGAGCTTCAAACCATACTTGGCGATGGTGGTGAAAAGTTCCTCCAGATCAACTACATGGTGCGCCTTCTCCCGCGAGGTGACCACCATGTCATCTACGTATGCATGCACGTTCCTTCCAAGCATGGACGAGAGCACCCTATCCATAAGTCTCTGATAGGTAGCTCCTGCGTTCTTCAACCCGAATGGCATCACCTTGTAGCAGTAGCAAGATCGTTCCGTCATGAAAGCAGTCTTGCACTCGTCCATGGGGTGCATCCTTATCTGGTTGTAGCCTGAGAAGGCGTCCAGAAAGCTGAGGAGCTTCCCCCCTGACGCGCTGTCCACCAACGCATCTATGCTAGGGAGAGGGTAGGAGTCCTTGGGGCAGGCCTTATTGAGATCAGTGAAGTCTACACACATCCTCCACTTGCCATTTGACTTCTGCACTAGCACCACGTTTGCCAGCCACTCGGGGTACTGGATCTCTCTGATATGTCCAGCAGTGAGGAGCTTCTGCGTCTCGTCACGGATAACGTTCTTCTTCTCTTCATTGAATCTCCTTCGTCTTTGGCGCACTGGTCGTGCCTTGGGGTCCATTGACAGGTGGTGGCAAAGGAAATCAGGGTCGATTCCCGGCATGTCAGAAGTCGACCATGCAAAAGCGCCCAGGTGTTTCTCGATCACACAGGCGATCTGTGCTCGGTCCTCCGCAGTGAGCGATTCCCCCAACTTAAACCTTTTTCCCCTTATCTCCATCTCTTTCCATCCCTCAGCTGAATGGGACCTCCCTTCATGGGCGATGACTGCCCTGGCGATGTCTAATTCGCGGGGATCGATCACGCCCCCTGCCTTCGCTTCGACTTGAGCTACCTGGGAGCCCCCCAGCGTAGTATCTTCCATTATCTGATCTTCCGGCGCCCCACGAACCACCGATTTCTCCTGGAGCACGCCTGCTGGTGGTGTCGTAGTGACATGGCAGATGCTTCTCTTCTGCTTGAGGCTGTTCTCATAACAGCGTCTAGCCTCAGCCTGATCTGACTTGATGGTAATGACAGCCCCTTCTACCGACGGCAGCTTCAACTTCATGTGCCTCGTCGATGGCACCGCACCCAACCTGTTGAGCGTGGGTCTTCCCAACAAGATATTGTATGCAGATGGGGCGTTCACCACCAAGAACTTTATCTTCTCTGTGCGGGACGCCACTCCATCGGTGAACGTCGTCCTCAGCTCTATGTAGCCCCGCACCTTGACCTGGTCTCCCGCGAAACCATATAGACACCCAACGTATGGCCTCAAGTGATCGGGGGACAGTTGTAACTTGTTGAATGTTGGCCAGAACATGACGTCCGCTGAGCTTCCTTGGTCTACGAGTGCCCTGTGCACTCGTCTTCCTGCTGTCACCAGGGAGATGACCACCGGGTCGTTGTTGTGGGGTATTACGTCTTGCAAATCAGCCCTTGTGAAGGTGATGTCTACCTCGGGAAAATTGCCTTCATCCACCGAGTCCACAGCCATCACCGACCGTGCATACCTTCTTCTTTGTGACCTGGAACACCCTCCGCCGGAAAAACCTCCCGCAATGGTCATCACCTCCCCATGCACAGGGATTTCGTGTTGCTGATCGCCGGCTTGAGACCCCGAAGCGCGATCACTCTGCTCCCCCCGTAGGTAATCGGTCAGGAGACCTGTCTTCACCAACTCAGCGAGTTGACGTCCCAACGCCAGGCAGGTGCGGAGTGTGTGTCCATAAGCATGATGGAACTCACACCACTCATCCTTCTTCCTTCCAAGTACCCTATCGGTTTTTTCTGGTGCTTGGAGCCTTGCGGCCACGGCAGGGATGGCGATCAGCTCTGCCAGCTCTACAACGAAATCGTACCTGGGGGGTGCGTCTCGCTCCCTCGCACGCCCCCTGACCTGGTCTTTCCTGGGGGTATAGGGACGAGGCCTCCCTTGCACCTTCTTCCCTTCCTTGGTCTCATACACCCTCACCTGTTGCTGTTGTTTCCCATGACTCCCGCGTGGCCTCGACGGTGCAACGCTGCTCCTCTTCTCAGAGACTTCTGTCTCCGCTACTATGTGCGCCACCGCTCGTCGCCGAATCTCAGCGAAGGTGGCAGGGTGGCTCCTGATAAGCGATTCGCTGAAAGGTCCAGGCAGCACGCCTTTCTTGAATGCATGCACCAGCATGCTCTCATCCTTGTTGGGCAATCTTACCACCTGTGCACCAAAGCGGTTGAGGAAGTCCTTCAATGACTCCCCCTGGTTCTGACGCACGTCGAACAGGTCGTAAGTCACCACCGGTGGCGCTCTGTTGACTATATACTGCTCCGTGAATAGCCTTGAGAACTGGTGGAAGGAGGTGATGTGGCCCTTCGGCAAGCTCACGAACCACTCCATGGCTACCCCGCTCAGCGTGCTCATAAGCATTTTGCAGTATACTGCATCTGAACCTCCAGACAGCATCATCTGAGTGTGGAAGGCTGTCAAATGTGCCTCTGGGTCTTCCACCCCCGTGAACGACGCTTTCACTCCCACCAGGTTGGGTGGCACCACCGTGTTCATGATCTCGGGGGAGAAGGGCATAGGAAATGCTCTAGGGGGCGACGGCGGCATCGACGTCCTATCTTTGGATACGCGCTCATTCTGCGCCTGCAACTCCCTACGCAGCTCCTCGTTGACGCGGTTCAACTCTTCATTTCTGCTATGCGATGCAGTCAGCTCTGCATGCATCTTCTCCTGCTCAACTCTCGACGCCGCGACGTTATCCTGCAACGTGCGCATCATTTCCATGACCTGCGCCATGGTCACCGTTCCTTCACCAGCGGGTGGTGGAGGGGTCGTTTGTCTGGTTCTCCTACTCATCTGTGCGATTCCTGCTCTCGTTCTTGTGTATGGGGGCTTCGTTTTACTTCGTGCCCCACGGTGGGCGCCAAATGATCTCGCCGCGGACTCGAGCGTGGGGAAATGCCTCGTCACTCCTTCGTCTAGCTTTCCAGCTGCTGCGTGTTCTGCAAGGAGGCTCCAGGAACCTTCGACGGATCTCCGAACGATGCCTGCAAAACACACAGACGGCGCCTCTAGCGGCCGTTGTAGCTCCGACGCTCAAGTCAGGCAACGGGAACACCAAAACTTTCTCTCGGATCTCTCTGTGTGAGACCCGTGTGTGTGTGCCCTCAGTTCCCTTTGATTCAGAAACTGAGTGCTCTTAGCTTTTGTGTTGTGTATTCTGAGGTAAAAAACTCATACCTGGTTTGGTGTTCTTCTTCCCCATATAAATCGGTGTAGCCCCTACAGGCTACCTCTAGGGCCACTTGATTACTCTGCACTGTCGTTTCCACTCCCCAGGACTACCTTGCACGCCAGTCTTCTTCACTTAAATGCAAAGTCTGACAGGGGAGGCTGCGTGGGTGTCTCTGGACCCCTCGACTTCTGTGCCTATCTGCCCTACCTATTCTCTAGGAACATCTTCACGGTCCACGTGGCATGCGTGCAAGCTTACTGGGAGACTCTAGCCTTGATGGGTTCTCGTCCCAGCAGGATTCTGCACCTGCCTGTGCCTTCTCATCTTCATGCATGGTCGTCTCGCGACTATGGCCACTCCCTGCCTCTGAGTGCTTTACTGGTCATTGGTCGCGTTGTTCACATCGCGCGGCCGATGTCGCCTCGACACACACCGATGACCGAGGTATCTCTCATCCTGGCCGATGTCCGATGGCGCTTCTTCACGTTGTCGTGCTCTGCTTATGGAATCAGGCGAGGTCCTTGGGTAACGTTCTCGCTGGGAGCCTGGGTCCCAGTTTAACACGCGTTGGCAAGGAACCCCCGACGACTGATCACTCTGTATATACCGATGACTGATCACTCTGTATACACCGATGACTGATCACTCTGTATACACCGATGACTGATCACTCTGCATGCACCGATGACTGATCACTCTGCATGCACCGATGACTGATCACTCTGTGTATACCGATGACTGATCATTCTGTATACACCGATGACTGATCGGTGCTTCATCACTCTCGCGCTCTGCTTCCAGGCGCTCATGTAGGAGTCGATCTCCACCCTTGTTCATCTGCTATCTCATGCCACGTGTTGCTCTGTGACTGGCCCACGTGGTCATCTGCTGTTGACGTCATTGGATACCGATGACCGACCGGATCATACCCTATGGGGAGAGTGAACCTGTGTGTAGCGAAGAGTCCACAGACCCTGAAGGCCTTTTTTGCTTCTTTTATTCCACCCTTTTCCAAAAAGTCCTTCTTCGCCTACCCCTATTCCCCTTCAAGAGAGCCTTACTTACCAAAGTCAATGTTGCCCCAACCCAGCTACACCCAAATATATGGGCCTTCACCATCCTTTGCTCCCACTTTGGCCTTTTGCCCTCAGTGGATCTCTTTTTATATTTCTTTGAGGCCAAGCGTTTGGGCCGCCAACTTTGGGTGTCCTTCAACAGGGTTGCTGAGAGATCCCTGTTATCCCTCTTCTAGCAATCCTATAAGGGTTTTAAAAAGAAATTCTTCAAAATCCAGAGTGACAAAAGGGAGCCAACCCTTTTAGACAGGTTTCCCTTGTACTAGACCCAAAAACCTATTTTTCAGAGCCCCAAACACCTGGAGACCTGTCCCCACCAGAACGTGAGGTGTGCATCCATCTCTCCAACCTCAAGGTGGTTTTTGATATTGCCATCCTGATATGAGAGGAGTTTTCCCCAGTAGGACTCAAGGCTCATATTGGTATCTTCCTATTCCTTGCTGTGCTTAGGTATTGCTGTTTCTGCATTGTTGGTGTAATTGCTGAATTTGTCTTGGCTTGTTATGTAGATAACATGTTGGATGCGCAAATAATGAAAGAACCTAGCTGCCCTGGTCAGACAGAAAAAGGCTGCTATGGAGGACCCTCTTGCCGAGGATCGCAAACGAAAGGCCATAGTTAAAGTGGCGACCTTGGAAGATGAAGAAACATATTCTGGACTTCTCTTCAAGAGATGACGAAATGATGCAGTATCCTCCGTGCACTCAATTTCAGGTGGGCGAACTCCTTCAACTTCCCATTCTCCAATCTCATGCCCCTCATCTTCCAGGGAAGTCATAGTCTAAGAGAGCAGGGAGGAACACACCGAGGAGGAGGGACTGTGGGATCCTTCCCCAGATCCCATTCTCACAATACAAAACGCCTTGCTTCCTCCTAAGACTAAAAAGAAGTTGGACCCCTTGGAGGAGAAACAGATGCTGGAGCAAGCCACAAGGAAACTAGGGCAAGTGTTGGCCACGAGCTGCCAATTCCTTGCCAAACTAAAAGGCGCTGCCCAGGGTGAAGCTTATAAGTCTAAATGATGGAATTATGTCTTCATCTGGTTTGATTTCTTTGGTGGAGAGTGCGGAAGCTTCATGGATTGGAATGGACAAGGAGCTCACGTAGAGCTTGTCGATTCCTTGAAGGTGAAGGTTAAGTATGGAGAGTGATAGGTGAGGCCTAATCACTTGAGCTAGTGGAAATTTGAAGGCTAAGTGTCTATCCTAGAGAGGTAGGAGACAAGAGTGAGAATTGGCTCAATAATTTGGCAACAATTTCACTCATTCATTAATCTTCAATTTACATCAGCCAAGCACCTCAATATATAGGAGAGAGAGTTGGACACTTTGGAGCCAAAATTTGAAAATTCAAAATAAAACTCTCCAATGAGAAGGTGCCATGTGGAGTCATGCTTTCCATGTTTTACCTCAAACCTTCCATGCTAAATCCTCTCCACTCCTAAGCTGCCATGTGGACTTCCATGTGCTCCATGCCAAGGTGATTTTTGTCCTCCAAAACACCCTGGACGTTTTAAGGTTACATTGGGCTCAAAGAAATCTAATTGTTACCCTAACTAGTCACTTTTAATCCTAACTAGCCATATTTTACTATTGGCCCAAATACAAGCCCAAAAACCTATACTACTTGGTCCAAATATTTGGTCCAATTATTTTATGCTACTAGGCCCAACACATGGCCCATGAAATCCTAAACAACTTTATACATTTTATTTAAGCTAAAGCTTGGCCCAAAAATAATGTTGAATAGTCAACAGGAACTCGGTCTTCTTGTGTTCTTTTGACCAAAGCTTTAGTTTATGTTTTGATGACTTGGAGGTCTTCTTGGATATGATTGTACATTCCTTCACCTTAGATTCATCCTCTTGATTAGGCCTACAAAAAGAAACAAAATCCCAATTAAAAACCCATATTTGCAAATAAATCCATAAACAACCTCTAGGTCTTCATCCTCCTTATTATGTGGTTGTGTGTGGCTGGATGGTTTCCATCACTAAAGGACTTGCCCAGCAGGTGAGGGGTCTTACTCTAGAGGTGGAGGAGCTGAGAAAGAACCACCAAGAGACCAAGGCCCTCCTCTTAGGCAAATCTCAAGAGGCCTTGAGTCTCTATGCAAGGAACAACGACCTCCGTACTGAGGTGGAGGCATTGAAGGAAGAAATGGCCAAGCTATTGGCCAAACAAAAGGTAGAGCTAGCACAAAAGGATGAGTTGATGGCCAATACCAAGGAGGAACTCATGGACGATGCTGCCAATTCATATGGCGCTGGCTTCGAGGACGCTGTTGCCCAAGCCGCAAGTGCCTACCCTGACATTAACTTCTCCCAGCTCGGACCAGGGAAAGTCATGGTGGACGGACACTTAGTGTATGAGGATGAGTAACAACCATACATCACTTGTACTTATTTACCTTTTGTGGCTGGCTGAACAATGTACCATCTTATATACATATGTATGGCACTTATTGTGCCTTTACTAGTTTAGACTTAATACATGCAACTAACATAACATAACTAATTAATGAGAAACACTCTCAACTACTTAAAAAACAATATGAATTTCACAACGCAATCCATTAATAACAACTCCAAACGAACAAGGCAATTCACAAAGCATTTCAAGTAACTGATGTGTCTAACTATGCCAATCAAACATAACGATGGTGCTCTCAATAGAGCCAATCATGGGATAACTCATACTCCGTGGCCACAGGGGTGCCTATGCTTGGAATGCTGAGGCCCCAAATGCTAAGGCCGCTTTCTCAATGGCCTGATAACGAACCTCTGGCCCCTACAACACCTTACTTACAAAATATATGGACCTCTAGACATGCTCCTGCTCCTGCACTAGGATCGAGCTAATCACTCGATCTATGATTGCAAAGTAGAGATGAAAGGGAGTACCTGGCAGCGACTTGCAAAGAACTGGTGGGCTGGCCAGGTACTCCTTCAGCTTCACAAACACTTCTTCACATTCTGTTGTCCACACAAAGCGAATATTCCTCTTCAAACACTGGAAGTAAGGGTATACTCGATCTCCCCCGGTTGATAGGAAGCGAGAGAGGGTGGCCATCCTTCCTATCAACTGCTGCACTTCCTTCATAGTGGCGGGACTCCTTATGGCAATGATCGCTGCACATTTCTTGGGATTTGCTTCTATCCCCCGTTCTGTGAGGAGAAACCCCAAGAACTTTCCTACTTCTACCCCAAACACACATTTCTCAGGGTTCAATTTCAGATTATACCTAGCTATCATAACAAATAGCTCTTCCAAATCTGCCACATGTTGTTCCTACTCTGTCGAGGTGATGCCTGCACATTTCGGCCTATCATGGGGGCGAGAATCCTATCCATCAACCTCTGGTATGTCGCTCCAGCATTCTTCAACCCAAATGGCATCACCTTATAGCAATAGCTAGCGAGCTCCGTCATGAAAGCAATCTTACCTTCATCTCGAGGGTGCATATGAATCTGATTGTACCCTGAAAACGCATCCAGAAAACTAAGAAGCTGGCATCTAGATGCACTGTCTACCAAAGTGTCAATGTTGGGCAGTGGATACGAATCTTTGGGGCAGGCTTTGGTGAGATTCGTAAAGTCCACACACATCCTCCACTTTCCACTAGCCTTCTTAAACAATACCACGTTTGCTAACCACTCAGGGTATTGGATTTCCCTTATATGGCCAACATCCAACAACTTCTGTGTTTCTTGCCTAATGATAAGATGCCTCTCTTCATTGATTTCTCTCCTTTTTGAATGACTGGCCTGACTTTCGGGTCCATCGTGAGACGGTGACACAGAAAGTCTGGGTTAATGCTTGGCATATTTGATGCGGACCATGCAAAGGCGTCCAAATGTCGTGCTATCATCTCGGCAATCTTATTTTGCAATTCTTGGCTCAGAGACTTGCCAAGCTTAAATTTCTTACCCCCAATCTCCCTTTCTTGAACCTTGCTTGCTGGTTCAGGTTGCCTATCAGTGGCGATTTCCACGCGTGTGGTGTCTCTAACTTTCGTTGGTTGAGTGGTAATCATGCGTACTTCTCGCTTTGTCTTCAAACTATTCTCGTAGAATTTTCTCGCCGCCTTCTGGTCGGACTTAATAAAAACTACTCCTCCTTCTTGAGAGGGCAACTCCATCTGGTCGATGTCAAGTGTCTGGTCTGCTTCTTGTGCCTCCACTGTCATCACCGCTCGGGCGTACTTCTTCTGTTGGGAGGCGGTGCATCCCCCTCTTGAGAATCCTCCTGAAATGGTGTGGATCTCGCCATGAATGGGCACCTCGTGCCCGTGATCACCCCCTGTAGTGGCCAACGCCTGCAGTCCCTGAGGCTCCTGCAAATAGTACCTCAAGAAGCCGTTCTGCACCAGTTCATCTAACTAGTGCCTTAGCGACAACCAGTTGTGGATGGGGTGGCCAAATGCTTGGTGAAACTCGCACCAGGCGTTCTTGTTGGGCCCCAACCTCTTGTCAGTCTTCAGCGGCATCTTCAACCTCTCCGCTATGTTAGGAATAGCGATGAGGTCTTTCAAGTCTACACGAAAGTGGTGCCTTGGGGGCGCATCCTCCTTTTCACACGCCCTAGTATGAGGTTTCCTAGGCTCATAGGGTTGTCGTTTCCCTTGGGCCTTCTTCTCTGTCGTCGCCTCATGCACCCTCAAGGGCTATGGACGACTTGTTGTTCGCAGTCTGCCTGGAGCTACGCTTCCACGCTTCTCAATGGCCTCCCTTTCTGCGACGATATGGGCTACAGCTCGACGCCTGATCTCAAAAAAGGTCTTGGGGCTATTCCTCATGAGTCAGTCACTAAAGGGTCCTGGCAAGATTCCCTTCCTAAAAGCACACACCGTTATATCTTCATCCTTGGTGTGCAGCCTCACCACCTGTGCCTCGAATCTGTTGAGATAATCCTTTAAGGACTCTCCCTGGTACTGTCTTACATCAAAGAGATCGTACGAGATGGGAAGGGTAGCCCGATTGACTATGTACTCTTTGTAAGGACCTGTAAAATTTAATTGGAATAAAAGGAATATATTTTAAATGAATTCTAAGTATGTTGTTATTTAAAATAAAAAAGGAGGAAAGTGTAGCTTAGAAGGCTATGAGATCGCCTGGTTAGTACATAATCGCCTGTCGCCTAGACTACCCATGCGGACATCGCCAGGGCGCGAGGTATGCGGACGTCGCCAGGGCGCGAGGTATGCGGACGTCGCCAGGGCGCGAGGTATGCGGACATCGCCAGGGCGCGAATCGCCAGGGCGCGAGGTATGCGGACATCGCCAGGGCGCGAGACATCGGTCGTCTCCCAGAGAGAGACATCGGTCGTCTCCTAGAGAGAGACATCGGTCGTCTCCCAGAGAGAGACATCGGTCGTCTCCCAGAGAGAGACATCGGTCGTCTCCCAGAGAGAGACATCGGTCGTCTTCCAGAGAGAGAGAGATCGGTCGTCTCCCAGAGAGAGAGATCGGTCATCTTCCAGGATGAGTCATCGGTGAAAGGTTATCGTGCGATGTCGTGTTTCACACAGATAAAGTGGGACCCAGACTCCCAGCATGAAACGTCCTGCAGGCACGCCACGTAGACAAAAAGGGTGGTTCAGAATAGTGACATCAGAAAGTTGGCATGCGCAAGAGACACTCGCGGTCATACTGTTCAGGGAAGTGGTTGGCATGCGCAAGAGACAACCGTTGCCGTACTGTTCAGTGAAACGTACACTCAGGCTTTCCTACAGAGGGAGTGGTGGCAGCAGCATGCGTGGACAAGTAGACTTGGATTCAAAAACCCACTGCGGGGAGGCAAAGAACGTTGCAGTGGCTCAAGAGTGAAAGAGCGAGTGCACCTTCATCCTTCTCTTTTCTCTCCTTCACTCTGCGATTCAGGCCTTATCACGTTCCTGCTTGGCTATCGACGACTGCCATAGAGCACCTGGGAGGTTCTCTGCAAGTCCTCCAAACCAGACGCTAAAACAGGGTTAAGGCATCCTTGAAGCTCGTTGGGTTGGAGCTCTTAGTGAAGTTTACGCAAGTCCAGGTAAGGGAAGCTAGTACTTTACATTTATGAAAAACGTTAGGCGAGTAAGTTCTAAAGTGAGGGCGACGTGGTTGCCGGTTTTCATATTTCTTTTCACGATGCTCTGTTCTATGTGTTTGGGCGACGTGATCGCCGGTTTTAAACCCCTTTTTCATGATGCTCTGTTTTCATGAGCTTGGGCGACGTGATCGCCGGTTTTAAATACAGATTTCGAACTCCCCTATTTTAGTGTCGTTGAGACTGTTTGAGATTGAAATGTGAAATGCATGCAATATTCGAAAATCTGGACCTCTGAATGATTGCTGCTGTGATTGGAATCGTTCATTTAAGTGTCATATGATGTGTTGAATGTTGTGAATGTGGGATCAAGGCATAGTATTTTCAGGAAAGAAAATACCGTGTAAGATTGTGTAGGATGTGCATTGATCGGTGATTTCTATAATGAGATATCCTGACTCTCCTGATATAATGGAACCATATAGAGGAAGTTATTCAGGCGTTGAGAGTCGAAGGAGGTTCATGAATGGGTGAGTCGTGTGAAAAAGAACGAGCTTGGCATGTTACATGGATTAACCCTGTCATACTAGGAGAGTGATGAGATTGAGATTGAGATTATGTTCATGTGCACAGCTGTGGAAACTTTACAGCAAGGTAGTATGACAGGTGCAGATCTTTGAGTCTAGTCAATGCACGTGTCTTCCGGAAGTAGTGTCAAGTGTCTATGTGTGATGAGTCAGTGGAAGTCTGACGTGAGAAATGTGAAATTTTGAGAATTTTTGATAGACACTTGATGGTTGTGTGATATGAATGAGAAAGTGATGGACTCTTGAGAATGGTTAAAAAGGGCCGATCTACGTTGGTTGTCCAGTTTATAATTTAAAGTTTTAAAAATATCTAGCTTACCCTTTGTATTGTTCTGTGGCTGTTTTCTCTTAAAACTGTGATGATCGTGTATTTTACACGGGAGCAGATGATCTTCCAGGGAGTAGAGTTCCTCAGTGAGTGGTCGCCGGAAGGAGATCGCCTGTTTCTGTCTCTACGTGGTGATTGCCTGTTTTCTGTTCTGATAGCAAATCGGCTGTTTTGGGTCTTCTGATAGGAGATCGCCGTTTTATGTAGGGAGACCGCCGGTTTCATTTTATTTGGCTGTATTTTGTTTTAAGTTTTGGAAAATTTACCGGTTATGTATTAAACTCCCTGTGAGGAGCAACTCCATTTTATATAAATACGTATGTTCACTTCAATATTATTGTTTTACCTTTATTTCATTTTATAATTGTGAAAAGAATTTGGCGGGATGTTACACTCTTCCCTGAACAGCGTCGAAAACTGTTCGAATGACGTTATGTGCCTATCAGGTAAACTAAGGAACCAATCCCACGTTATGCCTATTAGCATGCTCATGAAAAGCTTGCAATGTACAGCGTCAGAGCCTCCTGGCAGCATCATGTAGTTATGGAAGGCTATAAGTTAGGCTTCTGGGTCTTCTACACCTGTGAAGGTGACTTTCGGACCCACGAAGGTTACTCGGATCATAGTATCCATAATTGCCTGGGAGAATGGCATGAGAAGAGCCCTGGGTGTTATGGATGGCGTTCGAATGCGCATGGTCTCCATGATCTGTTGCATGGTGACATTGTCTCCTCCAGTTGGTTGAACGGATCCTTGCCTTGTGCCCCTCATCCTGCTAAATGACTCTTAACACTGTGATTGGTAGTGGGACCTCATTTTATTGTGCCCCATGGTGTGCACCAAATGTTCTTGTCGGTTGACCCGCTTGCTAGTTGACTCTAATGACGTTCACACGCCCTCTTATCTCCACCTAGGTTTGTGCCTTTCTTGGATCGAAACACCTATACCTGCTGTAGTGGCCAGACCTCGGACGTCGGCCACTGAGAGAGAGGTCGGCACGGGAGAGGTCGATATGATGGGACCCATAGAGGGGCCCACAAAATCACACGTGTAAGAATATAAATAGGTTCGTGGATGTGTCACGCAAGCAGGATTTCTATGTGACGTAAGACTTTGGCATAGAGGATCTGTCCTTATGAGAAAGAAACAACATAAAAGGCACGTGCGTATTAATTTAAGACAGAAGATTTGGCCGTGTAGCGTTAGGGTTATAGTGTATGTCCTTGCGCCCACGCTTAAGTTAATCACTCCAGAAAAGGAAGGTTGCCACGAGAGTTGCACTCCAAGAATGGAAGGATGCCACAAGACACGCAGGGAAATTGTATGATGGAGTCCCAGAAAGGTAATGATGGCCTTCACATGTTGAGCTCTCCTTGGATGTTGAAGATGGTGCAGAAGCAATGGTTTAAATGAGCAAGACCCTCCTAGGAGTGATGGTGATCTTGAAGGTGCATGATGTGTATGAAAATGAGAGAGGTTTGGCCAGCTCTCTTTGGTGGTGAAGGAGTGAAGATTAAAACCATAAATCAAGAGATTTAGGCAAGGGAGTAAGTATGGCACAAATTTGGCAGCACAACTTTACTCAAATTAATCTTGAAAATACATGAGGTAGGCCTCCTTATTTATAGATTTAGGAGCCTTGGTGAGCAAGCTTAAAGGGTAGGGATGGAAATACAAAAAGTGGGGGCTGCTAGGGTATTGACTTTGGTCAAACCACACCATCATCCTAATATTCTAGAAGATAGGTCAAAAATGCAACATTTAATAGTACACCCCTCCTTCTTTTGCTAAAGGCACCTATTTGCTAGCACACCCCTCCTTCTATTGCTAAGGGCACCTTTTTTATAGCACACCCCTAAGTGAGCAAGTTTTGCTTTCTACACTACACTAATCTACTAAGCTACCCCTAATGGGCCTCCAAGTAGCATGTACAAGGTCTTCTCCCTCCCATCCGTAGCTTGACTCATTTGGGCGTGAATGTGCTTGGCCATGGACCTTGTGTTGGGCCTGAACTTGGGTTGGAGCTTGGGCCTCTTCCATCAGGAATGCTCCAAGAGCCTCCTCTGGAACTCCAAACGATACCTGCAAAACAACATAGACGGCGCCTCTAGCTGCTCGCCGGTGGGGTCGTGCATGAGGATGACGTAAGGGAGCTAGTTAGGCTGGACAGTGATTAGTGTTTCTCTTAGCCCATTACATGCATAGCACCGCGCGATGAGGCCATGCAGGCAGGATGCACCTGGCGTGTGCGCTCAGACCAGCCCCGCTAGGGGCTCTCCTGGGAGCATGCACTCAGTCAGAGAGAAGAAAGGCGTTAAGTTACTCCGCCAGAGGATAACTTAGCCACACAGAGAAAGCCCAAGAGCCCTTCAGGTGTGATACGTGAACGGTCAGATGCTAGTTGCATGCCTCCACGTGTCACCATCTGAGAGAGAGGCACCTCATGTAAGGTAGGAGGAATGCTGACACAACCTTACACAGAATTACACTTCTTACAGTCTTGATAGTTACACACAGTTTTCTCTGAGTCATTGTGGGAGCGTTTCTACACGTTGCACAGTGATAACAGAGGGTGGATTTGAGCACACACGAGTCTCACAGAGAGATTCAGTGATAGTTTTTGGTGTTCCTATTGCCTGACTTGAGCGTCGGAGTGCACACGGCCGCTAGAGGCACCGTCTGTGTTGTTTTGCAAGCATTGTCGGGAGTCCCGGAGGAGGTTCTTGGAGCGTTCCTGCAGAACACGCAGTTGCAGAGGGCTAGACGAATGAGTGACGAGGCACATCCTCCACGTTCAAGTCCGCGGCAGGATCATTTGGCGCCCACCGTGGGGCCCGTGTGAATCTTGTTCCTATCCACATCACAATTCTCGCAGTTCTTGAAGTTTCTTGAGGTTTGTTCTCGCCGGTTGACTCGCCTGTCAGTTGACTCCATGATACTCACGCGCCTCCTTCCTCACGTCGATACGTGCTTGATTCTTGCGAAACAATTTGCACCTGCAAAAGAGAAAGGGGGCGCCCTAGAGGCCGTTTGCACTCCGATGCTCAAGTCAATAGGGGGCAAGTAACACCAAGTGTATTGAGTTTCTCTGTGTTTAGGTCTAGAAACTGCATACCTTTGTGAAGTATTTTACTGTCCCTTATATAGTCTAGGGTTTACTGCGCCGCTAGCCCTAATTAGGGTTTACTGCGCTGCTAGCCATATTTAGGGTTTACTGGAATACCCTTGCGCCACTATCACCCAATCTTAGGGTAATCTAGCACATAAGGTTTCCTTCTCTGGAGTGCAAACTTTAATAGGGTGACCACCTGGGTGCCTCCTTGTGCACCTAGTCTCTGGGGCCACCTGTTCTGGGAGTGCCTTCACTGTTCACGTGCCATGCATGTAGCTTCACTGGGAAAACCTTAGTTCTGGTGAGTACTCGTCCCCTAAGGACTCTACACCTAACTGTGCTCTCCCTGCTACCTCTGGGTATTTAACTGGTCATTGCCCCACTCTGGGAACCAATCTTAGCTGTTCTATTTACGCTATTCAAATCACCCAAGACCGATTTCACCTCGTCACACTCTGTTGTCGAGGACTGATCACCCTGCGGAGTGACGAGGACACATCAGCCCTTTCTGGTGACTATCACGCTGATGACTACTCACCCTTCTTTGTGGGAACATGCTGATGACTAATCACCCCTATCTGTAGGCTGATGACTAATCACCCCTCTCTGTAGGCCGATGACTCATCACCCTTCTCATCAATACCACTTGTGGGGTCCATTCCACGTGGCTTTGGCCCATGCTGTGGGACCAGCTGACGTCCGAGGACTGGTCAGTACAAGGTTTCTTGAAGTTTCTTAGAGCTTCTTGATCTTTTCGTCGAGGTTTCTTAGAGTTTTCTTGAGGTTGCGTCGAAGTGTTGAGAAAATGAGTAGAAGAACCAGGCAAACCTCACCTGCGCCATCTGCTGAAGAAGGAGCTGTTACCATGACGAGCACTGGTCAGTACACAAGCCCCCCAGTTTCAAGCTGTTAACTTGTTTCAGCGAAGAGACTAAGTCATGGGTGAGTTCTGATCGGTACACAAGCCCCCCTAGTGATGGAAGAGGCCCAAGCCCAAGCCTAAGCCTAAGCTCAGGCCCAACAACTAGGTCCATGGCAAAGAGGATTCAAGAAGAGTGGGACTCTGCTACTGATGGCAGAGAAACTTTTCTCTACATAGTCAAATACCCTTCAGAGGACTACAAGGAGTAAAGCCCAAGCCATGGGAGCTGAGCATAAATTAATTTTAGTTTATTTATAATTTTAGTAGAGTAGGGTTCATTTAGCACAATCGGGGGTGTATTTAACAATTTAGCTTGTACCTAGGCCTTTTAGGGTAGGAATGTAGCCCTACCTTCTAGAAGCATGCTAAGGGGCTGCATTGACCTTTAGTCAACACCCTAGCAGCCCCCTCTTTTATGTATTCCCCATCCTACCCTTGTTCCTTACTCTCCAAGGCACCATCTCCTATAAATAGGGTGCTTTGGCTCATGTTTTTTTAAGATTAATATGAGTAAAGTTATGCTGCCAAATTTGTGCCAAGCTTTGCTCTCTCCTAGTTTCTAGGAATTGATCTTCATCTCCTTCACCTCACCAAGGGTTGGCCGAACCTCCCTACTCCCATACACATCATGCACCTTCAAGATCATCATCACTCCTAGGAGGATCTTGCTCATTTCAACCATTGCTTCCGCACCATCTTCAACATCCAAGGAGAGCTCAACATGTGAAGGCCATCATTTGGTATCAGAGCTTTGGTTCTTCAAGAGATAAGTGTTCTCTTCATTTTATTTTTTGAGTCTTCTTTATTCCATGTTGTTCATCATATCCTTAAATGTCTTGCTGTTTTTAATTTCTTTTTAAGTTGGTGTTGCTGTTTTTTAAATTTCTATTTGGTATTTTTTGGTTCAACTTGATCTTGAACTTCCATTTTTTCAAACTGTTTTAGGTTCCTTTTGTGTTGGCTGTTCTATTTTTATTTTATTTGAGTCTTATTGATGTTTTTAATCGGTGCAAAGTGTTTGTGGTTGAGTCATTTTGATTTTTTAATCCATACAAGTTTTGTCAAAGTCATGTTCATCCTACAATGTCATAAATTCCAAGTGGTGCCTTTTATTGTTGATTTGGTTGCTTGATTTTGTTTTGAGTGCAGTTTATATTTCTGGTTTTGAAGCTTTGGTGCCTTTTATATTTTCATATTTGAGTTCATACTTGTGTGTTAGTTCCATACAAGTTCGTTTCCAATCATTTCCATTGTGTTTTTGAAGTTTCTTTACCATTTTCTAATTCCAAGTAAGGATTTCTCTGTTTTCACTGCTACTGTGCTGGCTGGAATCATTCCCAGAAATTACATTTGTTGGTAAAAACTTCTGAAATTTTGTATTTGAGTAGTTTCATGTGTTAAGAAAAATTTAAAAAAAGAAGCACATAAAAATTCAAAATACAAAAAAAATGATAAATGAAATACGAACAGAGTGCAAAAATCCTGACTCTGAAAAAACGCTGACGCGGCAGTGATTTCGGAAAAATTATTACAATTATTTGGCTGACTGTTTTGGTGAAATTCCAACGCCTATATTGAGCTACAACATTGAAGTTTCTGTGGTTAAAATTTCAAGCTCAAATTTGAACTATTCTGTCCAGCATAAAATTGGAAAGTTGTGAAAAATTTACACAAAAAAATTCTGTAGTGCTGTTTTGGTTTTATTCATCTATTCTAGTTCCATTCACTAGGATTCCACTTTGTGTGCTACCTTTTCTTGTGTGCCTTAATTTTTTGCTTGTCAAATTTATTGAATACTCTTTCAAGTCTTGTCAAATATCAACTCCATTTGCAGTAGTCCTTGATTTTAAATTTGAGTTTTGTTGCTTTAAAACTTGCTTGACCTCTCTTTGGTGGATTTGACCTAAAAGGTGCTTTGGTGAGTGTGGAGCTAAAATTTTGTTTTGGTGAAAGCCATATCACTAAAGAGGAACTGGATTAAAGATTTAAGGTTGAATAACCTAAGGAGACAAAGCAAGGAACAGCAGCAACCTCATTGAAAAATACACAAATATACACAAAGGAGCTACAAGTGAAGGAGTGCATAGAATAGGACTTTAATTTTTTGTGCATCAAAATTTGTTAACCTAATTTCTTTGTATTTCTTTGAGTTGTAATTTGCAAGGACATTGATTAATTAGTGGATTAATACGTCTTAGACGGTGAGTGTGTCTTCAAGGTTCCAAAGTGCCAAGAAGCCTCACCTTAGGATTCGACTAGTTTTAAAAGCTTTCTAGATAGCAATTTTCATTTGTGTTTTATTGCTTTATATAGTTTTTTCTTGCATAAAAATTTTGTTTTTATCTTTGATTGTGCTCTAAGTAAATTGCCTAGGGAAAGGTTTGTGAAAGTGCTGTGAGATAGTATCTGGCTAAGGAAAGGCTTGGTACTTAAGAGATCCTAGTGATCCACCTCCCTTTCCTGGGAAATTACCTACTTCACTCCACTTATCTTTCTTTTTGAAAATTACTTTTATCACAAACCCTAAACATGTCTACTCATTCTTCAAGTCATAGTGAAAATGATAGAAAATCCACAAAATCTCTTTTGAAACAATTGGCTAGAGATTTTCAATCACTATCACTAAGACAATTGGAACATGAGGCTCAAATTTTGGAAGATAAAAAAGAAAGACATGCCCATCTTGCAATTTTGAAAGAAGTGTTGAAGATTGGCAAGGAAAAAGATGAATACATTAGAAAATTAAAAAAACCCCAGGCATCACATGCATCTAGTTCTAGGTCAAATGACTCACATGCTAAGGGGAGTTTGAGAGTTAATGATTATTATCAACCTCCACCTAGAAGAACTAGAAGAGAAAAAGAGTTTAAAGAAAAATTACAAGCTCTTATCAGAAAGAAAGAAGAGAAAGACAAAAGAGAAAGAGAGGAGAATGAAAGGAAAGATAGAGAAGAGAAAGAAAAGAGAGAAAAAGTGATGATAGAAAAGGAAAGTACAAAAAATCCTCTGTTTGGAGTTGAACCAAACATTGACTTAAATTCTTCTTCCATAGAAAACCCTTGTGAGAATATGCTTGAAGAAAAATCTGTGTCTGAAGCTGAACCAGATATAGATATCAATCTTTCCTGCACAGAAAAGCCAAGTGAGTGGTTATTTGAAAAAGAAGAGGAATCTAGAAAGAATGAAGAGTATCTTACAACATCTCCTACAAGCATAGTGGGAAAAGAACCCTTAAAGGGGGATTGCAATACTTTGAACTCTTCTTTTCCTTTGAATCATGATGCTTACTCTTATTCTCAAAAATCACAAAAACAACACTTTGTGATGTTGCTTATCTTGGGCAATGAACAACACAAAGGAAGCAAAAATATTGTTGAAAAGGGCCCTATTTCTTTCAACCAAAACTTTTATAAAAATAGAAAAGGGCCTTATTTCCTTACTATTTTATTTGAATACACTAGTCTTAATTTTCTTATCTCACTTTTCTATAATGTTTACTGTAGGTTAATATTTGATCCTGGAGGATGAGCATAGTTTTCAAAGCAGGAATAAGGCTGCTGTTTGAGATCAACCCTGTAGATCTGAGGACAGATCCTCTCAAGAAGGAGGGGATGATGGAAGAGGCCCAAGCCCAAGCCTAAGCCTAAGCTCAGGCCCAACAACTAGGTCCATGGCAAAGAGGATTCAAGAAGAGTGGGACTCTGCTACTGATGGCAGAGAAACTTTTCTCTACATATTCAAAGACCCTTCAGAGGACTACAAGGAGTAAAGCCCAAGCCATGGGAGCTGAGCATAAATTAATTTTAGTTTATTTATAATTTTAGTAGAGTAAGGTTCATTTAGCACAATCGGGGGTGTATTTAACAATTTAGCTTGTACCTAGGCCTTTTAGGGTAGGAATGTAGCCCTACCTTCTAGAAGCATGCTAAGGGGCTGCATTGACCTTTAGTCAACACCCTAGCAGCCCCCTCTTTTATGTATTCCCCATCCTACCCTTGTTCCTTACTCTCCAAGGCACCATCTCCTATAAATAGGGTGCTTTGGCTCATGGTTTTTTAAGATTAATATGAGTAAAGTTATGCTGCCAAATTTGTGCCAAGCTTTGCTCTCTCCTAGTTTCTAGGAATTGATCTTCATCTCCTTCACCTCACCAAGGGTTGTCCGAACCTCCCTACTCCCATACACATCATGCACCTTCAAGATCATCATCACTCCTAGGAGGATCTTGCTCATTTCAACCATTGCTTCCGCACCATCTTCAACATCCAAGGAGAGCTCAACATGTGAAGGCCATCACCTAGTCTCGAGCTGTTAACTTGTTTCAGCGAAGAGACTAAGTCATTGACTCAGGTGACCTACGTGGCTCTGCGCATAAGTACGTGAGCAGTGCGCTGAAAGGACACTTCACCAACCCCCTTTCATCCGCTAACACGTGGCTACATCAACAATCTGAGATTCATAACGTTTGCGCTCCCTAGGGCTACGTTAAACCTCTTCAAAACCTCGCGCCACTTCAGTGTTCCATCACTTTGCATTCTCACCTTCTGTAAACTCTATCTTCCAGCGCACGCTCTCTTCCTCTCACCAGGCTTCTCAAACTTCTTCGCCCTCGGTCAACCAAAGGTATGATTTTTATGTCTTCTCCTCCTTCATAACATAATCCCAATCATCCATATTGCATGCTGTAACTGTTCTGGGCCTGTTTGTGGTTTGTGCATTCTAGGGTTTTTGTTCTTCTTTTATGGGTTCGTTCTACCTTCGAGTCTTCGTCCACCATTGTTTTCTTCTAAGCCTTTTTCTTTTCCTGCCTCTCATTTGTTTAGATTTGAGATGGCCAGAACCAAAACTACCTCCAACCCTCCTCCAACCGTAGCGGTTGATTACAGGGCCCTCTACCCATGGGCTTCTGAGGATCTCCTTGCTGAGACCTCCAAACTCACATCCTGTGAGGATCTTCGCAAGCATAAGGATGATGAGAATGAAATCAAAGGACGCGTCTTTGGCAGGGAAACTGACGCGTACGTCTCTGTGCGACCCTGTACAGAAAACGAACCCGTTTGCGCCGATGATCGCTGCAACAACGGGGAACCTTTCTTCTTCTTCTACGCCACCATCTTCAAACGAGTCAAAGTCCGCCTTCCTTTCACTGGGTTCGGGAGGACTTTGCTCACAGAGTTAAATGTTGCGCCTGCCCAACTGCACCCCAACAGCTGGGCCTTTATCAGGGCGTTCTCCGTCCTTTGCAATAACCTAGGGTTCACTCCCTCCGTCGACGTGTTTCTTTACTTCTTCGAGGCGAAGAGCCCTGGCAAGAGGCTTTGGGTGAGCCTGAATGGGGTGGCAGGGAGAGTCCTACTCACTCTCTTCTCACAGTCGTACAAGAACTTCAAAGGAAGGTTCTTTCGAGTCTGCTGCAGCTCCTACGACTCCACCATGCTCGATGGGTTCCCATTATATTGGGTGGAGAAGTTGAAGTTCAAGAAACCACGCAGGCTCGAAGAGTTGACTGTCCCTGACCAAGAACTCTGCCAGACCATCTTCAGCTAGGGCGTGGTGTTTGACACCGCCCAGCTGATTAAGCATGAATATGACGCCAAGACCCTCAGCGTGTACATTGGTACATCATCTCCGTCTTGCACTTAACTGTTTATATACTGCATCTTTGTCTTCCTCACCCCTTTCTTGTTGTCCAATGCAGACATGGTGCTTAGCGCTGAGAAGAAGAGAAAATTGGTCGAGGTGTTGAATCGCCGCAATGCTAGCGGCTCAGCCCCTGCCAGTCCTTCGTCACCCGCGGGTGCTGCCCTGGAACCCATTGCTGAAAAATCCAAGAGGGCAGCCCCTGTAGAGGTTTCCGACGATGAGGACACTTGTTCTGGCCTTGTCTTCAAAAGGAAGAAAGTCTCCTCCGCCACAGAAGGGCACCCTTCATCCTTTAGGGAGCACCCTCCCAGCGCTTTATCCCCTCCCGAGCCAATCTTAACACTTGAGGGGGGTGGGGAGAGTGCTCCTCCTACTGGCCAGATGCCTTCTGCCCCAGAGCTGCCTTCTCTGCTCCAAAGATCTCTTGCACAGATGCCTGGCCAAGCTACTTTGGAGGCCATGGACAGAAATTCCCTCGAGCACCTCCTCAGTCATGGTCTTGGGGAGTTCCTGGCCGCTTCCAACTTCTTGCTGGTCAAGGGCAGTGCTGAGGCTGAGCTGCTCGAGAAGACCACCCAACTGGAGAAAAAGCTGGAGCGCGAGACTGCCCTTAATCAAGAACTGGGTAGTCTCCGCCAATCTGAGAAGGAGACCAAGAAGCTCCTCTTCTCCAAGGGGCAGGAGGCCCTCCAGCTTGAAGCCAAGATTCTCCCCCTCCGCAACACGATCATCGAACTGGAAGAGCAAGCGGAGGGGGCTCAGGCCAAAATGACCAAGCTGGAGGAAAGAGCTACCAACCGAGAAGTTTAGCTGGGCAAGGTTGAGGAGGAACTTGCCCAACAAATTGAATTGCTGAAGAAGACCGAGACTGAGCTCACTGAAGACGCCGCCGACGCCTATGGCGAAGGCTTTGGTGATGCCCTTGCTCAGGTTGCCTGCGTGCATCTTGAGATGGACCTCTCACCATACTCTGCAACCATGCAGGTAGTCGACGGGCAAATAGTGCCCAGATAGGTCTTCTGAGTAATTGGATCTAATGGCTGAACATCTTGTAATTACCCTCCTTTATAATGGAATTACCTTGCTTTCAATCTTCTTTGCTTTATACAGCACTTTGTTGGCCTTTGTATTTCTGCTACTTGTTCATCTGTTTGACATGCTTTATATTTTGTGGAACTCACGACTTAGCATTCAGATCACAAATAACGCACCTGTCAAAATGAATCTTAGGTAGCACGATTTTCTGCTAATTTCACTAGTGAACCCTTATTTTAATATGGGAGTTCTCACTCGGAGGGGAAGGTGTTCCTTGCAAACTCCCCTTACCACTCACGACACCTCTAACCCTAACTAATAGGTTCTGACTGACCTCTCATCGCCCATGGGCGAGGGAGGACTTAACTGGGCGAACCCTTTCACATTGGAAGTTCTCACTCGAAGGGGAGGTGTTCTCTACGAAGCTACCTCTCCGCTTACGAGACCTCTAACTCCAAGTGATAGATTCTAACTGACCTCACATCGCTCACAGGCGAGGAGGATTTAACTGGGCGAACCCTTTTACATTGGAAGTTCTCACTCGAAAGGGAGGTGTTCTCTATGAAGCTACCTTTCCGCTTACGAGACCTCTAACTCCAAGTGATAGATTCTAACTGACCTCACATCGCTCACAGGCGAGGAGGATTTCTCTGGGCGAACCCTTCTTTCACATTGGAAGTTCTCACTCGAAGTGGAGGTGTTCTCTACGAACCTACCTCTCCACTTACAAGACCTCTAACTCCAAGTGACAGGTTCTAACTGACCTCACATCGCTCACAGGCGAGGAGGATTTCTCTGGGCGAACCCTTCTTTCACATTGGAAGTTCTCACTCGAAGTGGGGGTGTTCTCTACGAAGCTACCTTTCCGCTTACGAGACCTCTAACTCCAAGTGATAGATTCTAACTGACCTCACATCGCTCACAGGCGAGGAGGATTTCTTTAGGCGAACCCTTCTTTCACATTGGAAGTTCTCACTCGAAGTGGAGGTGTTCTCTGCGAACCTACCTCTCCACTTACGAGACCTCTAACTCCAAGTGACAGGTTCTAACCACACTGTATAAACACATTAAAAAACATATATCTTTAACTGAATTTTATTGGGTGACCTCATTAAAAACCCTTAGAAAGGAAAAAAGAGTGTCCCCTGTATTGTGTAGTGTACAAGGTTACATGGCTTTAACTGAAATAATACTTCAAGTGGGTCGCATTCCATGTTCGAGGAATCGGACCTCCTTCTAAAGTCTCAAGCCTATATGCTCCATTCCCTAGGGCCTCTGTCACTCTAAAAGGACCAGTCCACTTAGGGGATAGCTTGTTCTCTATCTGGTATGGAGACGCCTTCCGCATGACAAGGTCTGCCGCCTGGAACTGCCGAGCTCTCAGCTTAGAACTGTGTTTGAGCTCAACTCTTCTCTTTAGCGCCTCAGCCTTGATTCCAGCTTCTTCCCTGGCTTCATCCAAAAGATCAAGATTCACCTTCCTCTCTTCATTGGATTCCTCGGCCACAAAGTTTTGGAAACGTGGCGAGCTCTCCTGGATTTCCACAGGGATCATGGCATCTGAACCATACACCAAACTAAAGGGAGTCTCCTTAGTGGTGGACTGGGGAGTAGTATGGTAAGCCCATACTATTCTGGGAACCTCCTCGGCCCACCTTCCCTTCGCTTTCTTCTTCGTGGTCGCCTCGTGTACCCGCAGCGGTTGAGGCCGATTAGGCGCTCGGGACCTTAACGGGACTGCGCTTTCTCGCTTTTCACTGAGCTCTCCTTCGGCGACAATGTGGGCCACAGCACGCCGTTTTATGTCGTTGAAGGTCTTGGGACGGCTGCGTATCAGAGATTCGCTGAAAGGCCCTGCCAATACGCCTTTCCTGAAAGCGTGCACCACCATGTCTTCATCCTTGGTGTGCAACCTTACCACCATCGCCCCAAACCTGTTGAGGTAATCTTTAAGGGACTCCCTCTGATGCTGCCTTACATCAAAAAGATCGTAAGACACTGGTGGAGGGGCCCTGTTGACAAGATATTGCTCCCTGAACAGCACGGAGAATTGCGCGAAAGACGTGATATGTCCTTCAGGCAAACTCACGAACCATTCTAGGGCAGTTCCTGTCAGTGTGGCCATAAAGAGCTTACAGTGTACTGCGTCGGACCCTCCTGACAACATCATCTGCGTGTGGAAAGCAGTGAGATGCGTTTCAGGATCCTCTTTCCCGGTGAACACGGTCTTAGGTCCTACAAAGGTGGCTGGGACCACTGTGTTCATAATTGCTTGGGAGAAAGGCATGGGAAAGGCCCTTGGGGGCACTGGTGGGGCTCGATCATCTTCCCCACGATCTCCAGCTTGTTGTATGTGCTGCAAATTCACGCGCAGCTCCTCATTTGCTCGGTGTAACTCTTCATTCCTGGCCTGTGAGGCGGCCAGGTCTTCCTGCATACGCGCCTGATGCGCTCGAGATTCCGCCACCGTCTCCTGGAGGGCGCGCATCGTTTCCATCAGCTATTGCATTGTAACGCTGTCACCCCCGTTTGGTGGAATGGACCCGTGTCTTGTATTCCTCATCTTCCGTAGTTCTTACTCTCACTCTTGTGTATGGGACCTTGTTTTACTCCGGCCCCACGGTGGGCGCCAAATGTTCTTACCGGTTGACCCGCCTGTCGGTTGAATCACGACACTCACACACCTCCTTCCTCACGTTGATATGTGCTTGGTCCTTTCGAGGCAATCTGCACCTGCAAAAGAGAAAGGGGGCGCCCTAGAGGCCGTTTGCACTCCGACGCTCAAGTCAGTGTAGGCAAGGATTACCAAGTGTATTAAGTTTCTCTCTGTGTCTTTAGGTCTAGAAACTGCGTCCCTTTGTGAAGTATCTTACTGTCCCTTATATAGTCTAGGGTTTACTGCGCCGCTAGCCCTAATTAGGGTTCACTGCGCTACTAGCCATATTTAGGGTTTACTGGAATACCCTTGCGCCGCTATCACCCAATCTTAGGGTAATCTAGTGTATAAGGTTTCCTTCTCTGGAGTGCAAACTCTCATAGGGTGACCACCTGGGTGCCTCCTTGTGCACCTAGACTCTGGGGCCACCTGTTCTGGGAGTGCCTTCACTGTTCACGTGCCATGCATGTAGCTTCACTGGGAAAACCCTAGCTCTGGTGAGTACTCGTCCCCTCAGGACTCTACACCCAACTGTGCTCTCCCTGCTACCCGCATAGGCACTTCGTGATCCAGGCCTCTTCCTAATTCTGGGTATTCAACTGGTCATTGGCCCACTCTGGGAACCAATCTTAGCTGTTCTGTTTACGCTGTTGAAATCACCCAAGGCCGATGTCACCTCGCCACACCCTGTGGCCGAGGACTCCTTGACCTACTGAGTGACGATGACACCTTCGCCCATCCTGGTGAGCTGACAACTACTCACCTGCCTCTGTAGGGTGATGACTAATCACCCTTCTCTGTAGGCTGATGACTAATCACCCCTCTCTGTAGGCTGATGACTAATCACCCCTCTCTGTAGGCTGATGACTAATCACCCCTCTGTGTAGGCTGATGACTAATCACCCATCTCTGTAGGCTGATGACTAATCACCCCTCTTTGTAGGCTGATGACTAATCGCCCTTTCCTGTTCAATACCCCCTATGGGGTCCACTCCACGTGGCTTTGACCCATGCTGTGGGACCCAGCTGACGTCCGAGGACTGGCCAGTACACAAGCCCCCCAGTCTCAAGCTGTTAACTTGTTTCAGCGAAGAGACTAAGTGATGGACGAGGACTGATCGGTACACAAGCCCCCCTAGTCTCGAGCTGTTAACTTGTTCCAGCGTAGAGACTAAGTCATTGACTTGGGCGGCCTACGTGGTTCTGCGCATAAGTACATGAACAGTGCGCTGAAAAGACACTTCACCAACCCCCTTTCATCCGCTAACACGTGGCTGCATCCACGGTTTGAGATTCATAACGTTTGCGCTCCCTAGGGCTACGTTAAACCTCTTGAAAACCCCGCGCCACTTCACTGTTTCATCACTTTGCATCCTCAACATCTGCAAACTCTATCTTCCAACGCACGCTTTCCTCCTCTCACCAAGCTTTTCGAACTTCTCCGCCCTCGCTCAACCAAAGGTATGATTTTTACGTCTTCTTCACCTTCGTGACATAATCTCTGTTCTCCATATTGCATGCTGCTGTTCTGGGCCTGTGTGTGGTTTATGCATTCTAGGGTTTTGTTCTTCTTTTCTGGGTTCGTTCTACCTTCGAGTCTTCGTCCACCATTGTTTTCTTCTGAGCCTCTCTTCTTTTCCTGCCTCTCATTTGTTTAGATTTGAGATGGCCAGAACCAAAACTACCTCCAACCCTCCTCCAACCGTTGCGGTCGATTACAGGGCCCTCTACCCATGGGCTTCTGAGGATCTCCTTGCCGAGACCTCTAAACTCACATCCTGCGAGGATCTTCGCAAGCATAGGGATGATGAGAATGAGATTAAAGGACGCATCTTCGGCAGGGAAACTGACGCGTACATCTCTGTGCGACCCAGTACAGCGAACGAGCCCGTGTGCGCCGATGATCGCTGCAACGATGGGGAACCGTTCTTCTTCTTCTACGCCACCATTTTTAAAAGAGTCAAAGTCCGCCTTCCTTTCACCGGGTTCGAGAGGGCTTTGCTCACAGAATTAAACGTGGCGCCTGCTCAACTGCACCCCAACAGTTGGGCCTTTATCAGGGCGTTCTCCATCCTCTGCAATAATCTAGGGTTCACCCCCTCTTTCGATATCTTCCTTTACTTTTTTGAGGCCAAAAGCCCTGGCAAGAGGCTTTGGGTGAGCCTGAATGGGGTGGCAGGGAGAGTCCTTCTAACTCTCTTCTCGCAGTCATACAAGAACTTCAAGGGAAGGTTCTTCCGAGTCTGCTGCAGCTCCTACGATCCCACCATGCTCGATGGGTTTCCGTTATACTGGGTGGGGGAGTTGAAGTTCAAGAAGCCACGCAGGCTCGAGGAGTTGACTGTTCCCGATCGAGAACTCTGCCAGACCATTTCCAGCTGGGGCGTGGTGTTTGACTCCACCCAGCTGATTAGGCACGAGTATGATGCTGAGACTCTCAGCGTGTACATTGGTACACCCACTTCGTCTTGCATTTACCTGTTCGCATGCTTAACGCCTTGTCTTTCTCATACTTTCGTATTGTTCACTGCAGGCATGGTACTCAGCGCTGATAAGAAGAAAAGGCTGGCAGATGTGCTGAGTCGCCGCAATGCTAGCGGTTCAGCCCCTGCAGGTCCTTCATCACCCGCGGGTGCTGCCTTGGAACCCATTGCTGATAAGTCCAAGAGGGCAGCCCCTGTGGAGGTTTCTGATGACGAGGACACCTGCTCCGGCCTTGTCTTCAAAAGGAAAAGGGTGGGGACAGCCGCGGAGGTCTCTTCGGCCACAAAAGGGCACCCTTCATCCTTTAGGGAGCACCCTCCCAGCGCCTCCTCTCCTCCTGAGCCAATCTTAACGCTTGAGGGGGGTGGGGAGAGTGCTCCTCCCTCTGGTCAGATGCCTTCTGCCCCAGAACTGCCTTCTTTGCTCCAAAGGTCACTTGCTCACATGCCTGGCAGAGCTGTCTTGGAAGCCATGGACAGAAACTCCCTTGAGAACCTCCTCAGCCATGGTCTCGGGGAGTTCTTGGCCGCTTCCAACTCCTTGCTGGTCAAGGGCAACGTTGAGGCGGAGTTGCTTGAGGAGACCGCCCAACTGAAGAAAGAGATGGAGCAAAAGGATCTCCAACTCCGTCAAGCGACCAAGCGCGAGACTGCCCTTAATCAAGAACTGGGTAGTCTCCGTCAATCTGAGAAGGAGACCAAAAAGCTTCTTTTCTCCAAGGGGCAGGAGGCCCTTCAGCTTGAAGCTAAGATACTCCCCCTCCGCAACAAGATCATCGAACTGGAAGAGCAAGCAGAGGGGGCGCAAGCCAAAATGACCAAGCTGGAGGAGAGGGCGACCGACCGAGAAGTTCAGCTGGGCAAGGTTGAGGAGGAACTTGCCCAACAGATTGAACTGCTGAAGAAGACCGAGACTGAGCTTATTAATGACGCCGCCGACGCCTATGGGGAAGGCTTTGGTGATGCCCTTGCTCAGGTGGCCTGCGTGCATCTTGAGATGGACCTCTCACCATACTCCGCAACTATGCAGGTGGTCGACGGGCAAATAGTGCCCAGATAGGTCTTCTGAGTGGTTGTATTTAGCTGAACATCTTGTAATCACCCTCCTTTGTAATATAAAAACTTTGTTTTATGCATTGTTCATCTTTTTGTCGTGCTTTCTATTTGGTGGGCTCACGATCACAAATAATGCACCTGCTGCAAAAATGAACCTCAAGTAGCATGTTTTTCTACTAATTTCATTAGTGAGCCTTTATTTTAATCTGGGCGTTCTCACTCGGAGGGGGAAGGTGTTCCTTATGAACTCCCCTTTCCCCTCACGAGACCTCTAACCCCAGATTATAAGTTCTGACTGACCTGTCATCGTCCATGGACGACGGAGGATTTAACCAGGCGAACCCTTCTTTCACATTGGAAGTTCTCACTCGAAGTGGAGGTGCTCTCTGCAAACCTACCTCTCCACTTACGAGACCTCTAACTCCAAGTGACAGGTTCTAACTGACCTCACATCGCTCACCGGCGAGGAGGATTTCTCTGGGCGAACCCTTCTTTCACATTGGAAGTTCTCACTCGAAGTGGAGGTGTTCTCTGCGAACCTACCTCTCCACTTACGAGACCTCTAACTCCAAGTGACAGGTTCTAACTGACCTCACATCGCTCACAGGCGAGGAGGATTTCTCTGGGCGAACCCTTCTTTCACATTGGAAGTTCTCACTCGAAGTGGAGGTGTTCTCTGCGAACCTACCTCTCCACTTACGAGACCTCTAACTCCAAGTGACAGGTTCTAACAACACTGTACAAACACATTAAAAAACATATATCTTTAACTGAATTTTATTGGGTGACCTCATTAAAAACCCTTAGAAAGGAAAAAAGAGTGTCCCCTGTATTGTGTAGTGTACAAGGTTACATGGCTTTAACTGAAATAATACTTCAAGTGGGTCGCATTCCATGTTCGAGGAATCGGACCTCCTTCTAAAGTCTCAAGCCTATATGCTCCATTCCCTAGGGCCTCTGTCACTCTAAAAGGACCAGTCCACTTAGGGGATAGCTTGTTCTCTATCTGGTATGGAGACGCCTTCCGCATGACAAGGTCTGCCGCCTGGAACTGCCGAGCTCTCAGCTTAGAACTGTGTTTGAGCTCAACTCTTCTCTTTAGCGCCTCAGCCTTGATTCCAGCTTCTTCCCTGGCTTCATCCAAAAGATCAAGATTCACCTTCCTCTCTTCATTGGATTCCTCGGCCACAAAGTTTTGGAAACGTGGCGAGCTCTCCTGGATTTCCACAGGGATCATGGCATCTGAACCATACACCAAACTAAAGGGAGTCTCCTTAGTGGTGGATTGGGGAGTAGTATGGTAAGCCCATACTATTCTGGGAACCTCCTCGGCCCACCTTCCCTTCGCTTTCTTCTTCGTGGTCGCCTCGTGTACCCGCAGCGGTTGAGGCTGATTAGGCGCTCGGGGCCTTAACGGGACTGCGCTTTCTGTAAGGACCTGTAAAATTAAATTGGAATAAAAGGAATATATTTTAAATGAATTCTAAGTATGTTTTTATTTAAAATAAAAAGGGAGGAAAGTGTAGCTTAGAAGACTATGAGATCGCCTGGTTAGTACATAATCGCCTGTCGCCTAGACTACCCATGCGGACATCGCCAGGGCGCGAGGTATGCGGACATCGCCAGGGCGCGAGAGACATGCGGGCGTCGCCAGGGATAGACATCGGTCGTCTCCCAGAGAGAGACATCAGTCGTCTTCCAGAGAGAGAGATCGGTCGTCTTCCAGGATGAGTCATCGGTGGAAGGTTATCGCGCGATGTCGTGTTTCACACAGATAAGGTGGGACCCAGGCTCCCAGCATGAAACGTCCTGCACGCGCACCACGTGGACAAAAAGGGTGGTTCAGAATAGTGACATCAGAAAGTTGGCATGCGCAAGAGACACCCACGGCCGTACTGTTCAGGGAAGTGGTTGGCATGCGTAAGAGACACCGTGGTCGTACTGTTTAGTGAAACGTACACTCAGGCTTTCCTGCAGAGGGGGTGGTGGCAGCAGCATGCGTGGACAAGTAGACTTGGATTCAAAAACCCACTGCGGGGAGGCAAAGAACGTTGCAGTGGCTCAAGAGTGAAAGAGCGAGTGCACCTTCATCTTTCTCTTTTCTCTCCTTCACTCTGCGATTCAGGCCTTATCACGTCCCTGCTTGGCTATCGACGACTGCCATAGAGCACCTGGGAGGTTCTCTGCAAGTCCTCCAAACCAGACGCTAAAACAGGGTTAAGGCATCCTTGAAGCTCGTTGGGTTGGAGCTCTTAGTGAAGTTTACGCAAGTCCAGGTAAGGGAAGCTAGCCTTATTTTCAACGAAAAACCTTATATTAGATGATTTTGATGATGGGGCGACGTGGTCGCCGGTTTGCAACTGTTATTGCATAATCCCCTGTTTTTGGACGAGATTGCCGGTTTTGGCGTTGTTTTTCGAAATCCCCTGTTTTAGTGTCGTTTGAAATTGTTTGAGATTGAAATGTGATATTTTCTGAACCTTGGAATGATTGTTGTTGTGATGGGAAATCGTTCATTTAAGTGTTATATGATGTGTTGAATGTTTGAATGTGGGATCAAGACATAGTATTTTCAGGAAAGGAAATACCGTGTTGAGATTAGTTATGAGGTGCATTGATCAGTGAGTATCCTGTGAATGAGACGATCCTGACTCTGCTGGTATGATGGAGTCACATAGATGAAGTCATTCGGTTGGTGAGAGTCAAAGGAGGTCCATATGTATGGGTAAGTCGTTTGAAAGATAACTGACTTGACCTGTTATATGGATTAACCCTGTCATACTGTGAGAGTGATGAGATTGAGATCGAGATTATGTTGATGCACATGGCTGTGGGAACATTACAGCAATGAAGTATGACAGGTGCAGGTCTCTGGATGCTAAGTTCAACGCACGAGTCTTCCGGAAGTAGTGTCAAGTGTCGGTGTGTGATGAGTCAGTGGAAGTCTGACGTGAGAAATGAGAAACATTTAAATTGGTAGACACTTGAATGTTTATGTGAAACAAATAACACTTGATGAAATTGTGAAGTGTGTGAAATGAATGGGAAAATTGATGGATTTTACGTGAGTGTCTTAAATTTGTTTTATCTTGATTTTAAAGTTTCATATCTAAATTCTCATTAAAATATCTAGCTTACCCTGTGTTCTTGTTTGTGGATGTTTTCTTAAACCTGTGATGATCGTGTATGATTTTACACGGGAGCAGATGATGTTGCAGGAAGTAGAGCTCCTCAGTGAGGGGTCGCCGGAAGGAGATCGCCTGTTTCTGTTTCTGTTAGGCGATCACCCCTTTTTCTGTTTTCTGATAGGAGATCGCCTTATCTGTTAGGAGATCGCCGTTTTCTGTTTTCTATCAGGAGATCGCCTGTTTTTCTTTATTTTGCTGTATTTTGTTTAAGTTTTGGAATTGACCGATTATGTATTAAACTCCCTGTGAGGAGAAACTTCATTACATATATATAATTTTGTTCACTTCAATATATTTGTTTACCTTTATTTTCATTATATAAATATGAAAAGCATTTTGGCGGGATGTTACATTAATGGTATCAAAGTAGTTCGTCCTTAGGATGACCTGAGGGCTATGGATCCATTGTGTTTCTTCTGCTCAAAAAAAAAAAAAAAAATCTATTTGAGTTTTCAAATAACAACTATAGTGAAAGGTTTTCAAACGTTTTTGTATTGAAATTTTGTGTGTGCTTTAGTGAATATATGCCCTAACTGAAAATCTTAGTATTAAGAATGAGAGGATCTTGATAAAGTAGTGAGGGTGCACACTCATAATTGGATCGAGATGGTTCTCAATCTTAATTCCAAAGGTTTAATGTTTAGCATACATTGAATTCTGGTGTGATTTATTTCAATTTATTGAGTGTTTTTGTATTGATTGAAAGTGGTCGTTTGAATTGATGGTTTTATACCAGTAGCTGTTCTGGTGTTTTGCTTAAGGTTATAAGCATCATGTTTCTGTCGATGAACTCAAATTCTTAATGACTTTGAGATGTTGACCTTTGTAATGTCTAGATGTTACCTCCTGAATGAATTGATTTCTGATTGATCTCATTCTTGTAGTTGTAGGGAATATAGAAACCTATAGTTTCAAAATCTGAAACGAAGAAGATGGCACGTAGACCTCCTACCCCTCCCCAACCTTATTCGGAAATGAGCCAGATTGCCAAGGCTATTGAGATGATGGCAACTGCCATCCAACAACAGAATGCAGCGATGGCTCAGAACCATCAAGCTACAATGCACCACTGGGAAACTGCTCGGTCGGCTGAAACAAATTCTCACGCCGGTCAACCTCAGGAACAGATGGGACTGACCGAGTTCATGAGGCACAACCCACCCAAGTTCAGTGGGAATGCTACCCCTGATCAAGCAGATCAGTGGGTCAGGGAGTTGGAGAAAATCTTTAGGGCGACCTCCTGCCCTAGATAAGAAGCTGGTATTCGCCACATACCTTCTGTCTGGAGAAGCTGAGTTCTGGTGGATGGGAACTCAGCAGATGATGGAGGCCCGAGAGGATGTGTTGGATTGGGAGAGCTTCAGGGTGAGGTTCCTGGAGAAATACTTCCCAGACAGCGCAAGGTTTGCGAGGGAAGCTGAGTTCCTAAAGTTGGAGCAGGGGGATATGTCTGTGAACGCCTATGCTGCTCGATTTGAGTACCTCGCCCGATTTTATACCCAGGCGACCTCCGAGGCTTGGAGGTGCAGGAAGTTTGAAGAAGGGTTGAAGCATGGGCTGAAGAGGACCATAGCCCTTATGTGCATCAGAGAATTTCACGCCTTAGTAGAGAAGGCGAAGATGGTGGAGACCCTGGAAAAGGGTGATTCTCGGGTGATCAGGTCACACCCAGGGGGTTCTTCCAGTGGGAAGGCCAAGGTGCAGCACCCACAAAGCAAGCCCTATGCGAGACCTCCACCTCATCGGGCGGGAGCAGCGTCATCCCAGTTTCAGCAGCAACAACCTTGGAAACCCAGATGTTTCACGTGCCAAAAGATGGGGCACATTTCTAGAGATTGCCCAAGCAGGAATAAGATGACTCAACCCGTTGGTCCTCAGCAGTTGAGGAATGAAGGCAGCAGACCTCAGGCAGTAGGGAGAGTGGTTGCCATGTCAGGAGCGGAGGCGTCTCAGTCAGGTAACCTCGTGCAAGGTGTTTGTTTTATAGCTGGTAGAGGTGTAAAAGCCTTGTTTGATTCTGGAGCGACACACTCCTTTGTGTCAAACCTGTGTGTAGCCGAGTTGGGCCTTCTAGTGAAGGAGTTACCTTTCGAACTATTGGTCTCTACACCTGCATCAGAATAGGTGTTGACCTCTACAGTTTGCCCCGAATGTCCAGTGATAGTAGAGGGACGCAGATTCAAAGTGAACTTGATCTGCCTACCTCTTCAGGACCTGGATGTTATCCTGGGAATGGATTGGCTATCTGCCAATCACGTTCTCATAGACTGCGGTAGTCAGAAGATAGCGTTTTCAGACCCCCAAGAGTCAGATATGATATCTGCTCAGCAAGGGCAGTCGGAGTTTGAAGAAGGGGCGAGGTGCTTCGTGATGCTAGCTCGGTTGGAAGTGAAGAATGAAGAGGACGTAAGCAGGATACATGTAGTGAAAGACTTCACGGATGTATTTCCAGAAGAGGTACCTGGGTTACCCCCTAAGAGAGAAGTGGAATTCTCTATTGATTTGGTACCTGGAGCTGGACCAGTGTCAATGGCACCTTACAGAATGGCTCCAGCCGAGTTGGTGGAGTTAAAGAAGCAAGTGGAAGAATTGTTGGAAAAACAATTCATCAGACCCAGTGTATCTCCATGGGGAGCTCCAGTGCTTCTAGTGAAGAAAAAGGATGGAGGGTCTCGGCTGTGTATAGACTACAGGCAGTTGAACAAGTTGACCATCAAGAACAAGTATCCTCTACCTAGAATTGATGACTTAATGGATCAAGTAAATGGGGCCTCGGTGTTCTCAAAGATTGATCTGAGATCGGGGTACCACCAAATTTTGGTAAAGGCCGAAGACGTTCAGAAAACAGCATTTAGGTCTCGTTATGGGCACTATGAGTATGTGGTGATGCCGTTTGGAGTGACCAATGCTCCAGCTCTGTTCATGGACTACATGAATAGAATTTTTCGTCCTTTCTTGGATAGGTTTGTTGTAGTCTTTATAGACGACATACTTATTTATTCAAGAACCGAGGAAGAACATGAAGAACATCTGAGGACAGTATTGGAGATTCTGAGGGAGAAGCAACTCTATGCCAAGTTCTCTAAGTGTGAGTTCTGGCTGAAGGAAGTCAACTTCTTAGGACACGTGATATCTGCCCGGGGGATCTCGGTGGATCCAGCCAAAGTGGAGGCAGTGCTTCAGTGGGAACATCCTAAGACAGTTACGGAGATAAGGAGTTTTGTGGGCTTAGCAGGCTACTATCGGCGGTTTATTGAGGACTTTTCCAAGGTAGTGGCTCCTTTAACACAGCTGACCCGTAAGGATCAGCCTTTTGCTTGGACTGACCGATGTGAGCAGAGCTTCATGGAACTAAAGGAAAGGTTGACCAGTGCTCCAGTGCTGGTGATCCCAGAGGTAGGAAGACCTTTTGATGTCTTCTGTGATGCTTCACATCAGGGTTTGGGATGTCTTTTAATGCAAGAGAAAAGAGTGGTTGCATATGCTTCAAGGCAACTCAAGGTTCATGAGAGAAACTATCCTACTCATGATTTGGAGTTGGCGGCTGTGGTGTTTGCCTTGAAGATTTGGAGGCACTATTTATATGGAGCTCGGTTCCAGGTGTTCAGTGACCATAAGAGCCTGAAATACCTGTTCGATCAGAAGGAACTAAACATGAGACAAAGAAGGTGGATGGAGTTTCTAAAGGACTATGATTTTCAACTCATGTATCATCCAGGGAAGGCCAATGTAGTGGCAGATGCTTTGAGTAGAAAATCAATACAAGTAGCCACCATGATGATGGAAGAGCAGAAACTAATCGAGCAATTCAGAGATTTAAACCTTGGGATAGAATTTCATGTAAATCACATTAGTTGTAGTAAGCTGGCTATAACTAATGACTTCCTTGGAGTGATAAAGGATAAGCAGTTGGAGGACCCTAGTCTGAAGCGTACTGTGGAGTCACTAGGAACCGACCAGGCTAAAGACTTTGTGATGGGCGATGATGGGGTCTTGAGATTTAATGGCAGAATTTGCATACCTGCAAATGAAGAGTTGAAGAAGATGATCCTAGAGGAAGGTCACCAGAGTCGCCTTAGCCTACATCCATGCATGAACAAGATGTACCATGACTTGAAGGAGTCATTTTGGTGGTCGGGCATGAAGAAAGACATTGCCCAGTACGTTACAACCTGTTTAACATGTCAGAAGGCGAAGATAGAGCATCAAAGACCTGGCGGGTTGTTACAGCAACTGGATATCCCTGAGGGGAAATGGGACAGCATTGCCATGGATTTTGTTACCCATTTACCCAGATCGGTAAAGGGTCATGATGCAATATGGGTCGTCATTGATCGGCTGACGAAGAGTGCTCACTTTCTTCCGGTGAGTATGAGGATGCCTATGGCCAAGTTGGCACAGCTGTACATCAGAGAAATTGTAAGGTTGCATGGAGTGCCTTCCAGCATCATTTCGGATAGAGATCCTAGGTTCCTTTCACGGTTTTGGCAGACCTTACAAGATTGCTTGGGAACCAAGTTGAGAATGAGCTCGGCATATCATCCTCAAACAGATGGACAGTCAGAGAGAACGATCCAGTCCTTGGAAGATCTGCTGAGGACGTGTGTCTTGGATCAATTGGGAAGTTGGGATGAGGTGTTGCCGCTGGTAGAGTTTACTTATAATAACAGTTACCACGCCAGTATTGGGATGGCACCATATGAAGCCCTGTATGGGAGGAAATGCAGAACTCCCTTATGTTGGTACCAGGAGGGCGAAGCAGTATTGGTTGGACCAGAGTTGATTCAGCAGACGACCGAGAAGGTACAACAGATACAAGACAGAATGAAAGCTTCTCAAAGCCGACAGAAATCCTATGCAGATCAGAGGAGAAAACCTTTGGAGTTTGCTGCAGGAGATCATGTATTTATGAGAGTGACACCAACCAAGGGCATAGGACGGGCGATCAGATCAAAGAAGTTGTCCCCTAAGTTCGTGGGACCATATCAGATCTTAAGAAGGATTGGTCCAGTGGCTTATGAGATCGCCCTACCTCCCCATTTAGCGAATCTGCACAATGTCTTTCACGTATCACAGCTGAGGAAGTACATGGCAGACCCTAGTCATGTGCTGGAAGTGGACGATGTGCAAATCAGGGAAGACTTGTCCTTTGAAGCAAAACCAGTCAGGATTGACGATCGTCAAAGTAAACAGCTCAGAGGCAAGACCATCAACATGGTGAAAGTGGTGTGGGATGAGAGATCGGGTGATTCAACTTGGGAGTTAGAAGAACCCATGAGAGAAGCTTATCCATACCTCTTTTCCTTGTAATTCAATTTTCGAGGACGAAAATTTTTCTTGTTGGGGAGAATGTAAGGACCTGTAAAATTAAATTGGAATAAAAGGAATATATTTTAAATGAATTCTAAGTATGTTTTTATTTAAAATAAAAAGGGAGGAAAGTGTAGCTTAGAAGACTATGAGATCGCCTGGTTAGTACATAATCGCCTGTCGCCTAGACTACCCATGCGGACATCGCCAGGGCGCGAGGTATGCGGACATCGCCAGGGCGCGAGAGACATGCGGGCGTCGCCAGGGATAGACATCGGTCGTCTCCCAGAGAGAGACATCAGTCGTCTTCCAGAGAGAGAGATCGGTCGTCTTCCAGAGAGAGAGATCGGTCGTCTTCCAGGATGAGTCATCGGTGGAAGGTTATCGCGCGATGTCGTGTTTCACACAGATAAGGTGGGACCCAGGCTCCCAGCATGAAACGTCCTGCACGCGCACCAAGTGGACAAAAAGGGTGGTTCAGAATAGTGACATCAGAAAGTTGGCATGCGCAAGAGACACCCACGGCCGTACTGTTCAGGGAAGTGGTTGGCATGCGCAAGAGACACCGTGGTCGTACTATTCAGTGAAACGTACACTCAGGCTTTCCTGCAGAGGGGGTGGTGGCAGCAGCATGCGTGGACAAGTAGACTTGGATTCAAAAACCCACTGCGGGGAGGCAAAGAACGTTGCAGTGGCTCAAGAGTGAAAGAGCGAGTGCACCTTCATCTTTCTCTTTTCTCTCATTCACTCTGCGATTCAGGCCTTATCACGTCCCTGCTTGGCTATCGACGACTGCCATAAAGCACCTGGGAGGTTCTCTGCAAGTCCTCCAAACCAGACGCTAAAACAGGGTTAAGGCATCCTTGAAGCTCGTTGGGTTGGAGCTCTTAGTGAAGTTTACGCAAGTCCAGGTAAGGGAAGCTAGCCTTATTTTCAACGAAAAACCTTATATTAGATGATTTTGATGATGGGGCGACGTGGTCGCCGGTTTGCAACTGTTATTGCATAATCCCCTGTTTTTGGACGAGATCGCCGGTTTTGGCGTTGTTTTTCGAAATCCCCTGTTTTAGTGTCGTTTGAAATTGTTTGAGATTGAAATGTGATATTTTCTGAACCTTGGAATGATTGTTGTTGTGATGGGAAATCGTTCATTTAAGTGTTATATGATGTGTTGAATGTTTGAATGTGGGATCAAGACATAGTATTTTCAGGAAAGGAAATACCGTGTTGAGATTAGTTATGAGGTGCATTGATCAGTGAGTATCCTGTGAATGAGACGATCCTGACTCTGCTGATATGATGGAGTCACATAGATGAAGTAATTCGGTTGGTGAGAGTCAAAGGAGGTCCATATGTATGGGTAAGTCGTTTGAAAGATAACTGACTTGACCTGTTATATGGATTAACCCTGTCATACTGTGAGAGTGATGAGATTGAGATCGAGATTATGTTGATGCACATGGCTGTGGGAACATTACAGCAATGAAGTATGACAGGTGCAGGTCTCTGGATGCTAAGTTCAACGCACGAGTCTTCCGGAAGTAGTGTCAAGTGTCGGTGTGTGATGAGTCAGTGGAAGTCTAACGTGAGAAATGAGAAACATTTAAATTGGTAGACACTTGAATGTTTATGTGAAACAAATAATGTAACATCCCGCCAAAATAAAACCATACATACATGTATAATGAAAATAAAGGTACACAAATAATATTGAAGAGTACATGATAATATATATATATAAGTAATGAAGTTGCTCCTCTTAGGGAGTTTAATACATAACCAGTCAAATGTTTTCAAAATTTAACGAAATTCAATCAAATACAACAAGACCGGCGGTCTCCATACATGAACCGGCGATCTGGTAACAGAAGGCCCCAAAACAGGCGATCTGCTAGCAGGACATAAAATCGGCGATCACCACCAAGAGATAGAAACCGGTGATCTCTTCCTCGGCGACCACTCACTAGGGAGCTCTGCTTCCTGGAAGATCATCTGCTCCCGTGTAAGTTATACACGATCATCACAGTTTTAAGAGAAAAACAGCCAACGAGCAGAACACGCAGGGTAAGCTAGATATTGTAAGGAGAGTTTAAATAAGGATAATTAAATTAAAATCAAGGTAAACAATTTCAAGATATTCACGTATCGCTATCAAGTTTCTCATACCCTTCACCTGATCACCCAGAAATCACACATTTCACAATATTTTCAAGAGTCATTCTATTTCACAAACTGCATCAAGTGTCTATCAATTTCAAGTTCCTCATTTCACATGTCAGACCACCACTGACTCAGCACACAAGACACTTGACACTACTTCCGGAAGACTCATGCATTGATTAGACTCAGAGATCTGCACCTGTCATACTAAACAGCTGTAATGTTTCCCAGCTATGCGCATCAACACAAATCTCGATCTCAAGTTCATCATTCTCACAGTATGACAGGGTTAATCCATAGAACAGGCCGAGCTCGTTCTTTTTCACACGAGTCACCCATTCATATGAACCTCCTTCGACTCTCACCAACTGAGTAACTTCCTCTATGTGATTCCATTACCTCAGCAGAGTCAGGATATCCCCTTAGGAATCACCGATCAATGCACATCCTACACGATCTTACACGGTATTTTCTTTCCTGAAAATACTATGCCTCGATCCCACATTCACAACACCCAAGACATCATACCACTTAAATAAATGATTCAAGTCACAGCAACATTCGTTTCAAAGATTCAGATTTTCGAAGATCACCTTTAAGCTTCAACAGTTCAAAGTAACACCAAAAACAGGGAGTTCGCAAACATCGCCCAAACCGACGACCTGGTTCAAAAACAGGGTATTTCGAAGTTTGTATTTAAAAACCGGCGACCACGTCGCTCAAAAACACACAGAACAGAGCATTCACGAAGATGAAAACGAAACCGGCGACCTCGTCGCCCTCACTTCCGAAATAGCTAAACTACGACTTGTATTGAAAATGGAGGCTAGCTTCCCTTACCTGGACTTGCGCAAACACCAGGAGCTCCGAAATCCAACGAAGCCTAAAGAACGCCTTGGCTCTGTTTTTGCGTCTGGTTTGAAGGACTTGCAGAGAACTTCCCAGGTGCTCAAATGGTGGCTGCCGCTCGTCGTACTCTTGTGTGAAGGTGCCAGAATCGCAGCGCGAAGGAGAGAAAAGGAGAAGAATGGAGGTAAACTCACTCTTTTGCTCTTGAACCACTGCAACGTTTCTTTTCTCAGAAGTGGGTTTTTGAATCTTAAACCAACTTGCCCACAAAAGCCGCTGCCACCACACACTCTGCAGGGGAGTTTGCGTGTACGCTTCCCTGAACAGTACAACTACGCGTGCCTCTGCGCAGGCTAACACTCTGAGGTCACTATTCTGAACCACCCCTTTTGTCTACGTGGCGCGCGTGCAGGACATTTCATGCTGGGAGTCTGAGTCCCACTTTATCTGTGTGAAACTCGACATCGCGCGATAACCTTTCACCGATAACCACTGGCGCGAAGACTATCCACCGATGTCATCTCGCGCGAAGACTAACCCCCCGATGTCCTCTCGCGCGAAGACTAACCCCCCGATGTCCTCTCGCGCGAAGACTATCCACCGATGACATTCCGCGCGATGACTAACCCCGCATGCCTCGCGCCCTGGCGATCACGTGTAGTCTAGGCGACCGGCGATTATGTGTTAACAAGGAACTCTTGTAGTCTTCTAAGCTACACTTTCCTTCCTTTTTATTTTAAATAAAACATACTTAGAATTCATTTAAAATATACCCTTTTATTCCAATTTAATTTTACAGGTCCTTACAAATAACACTTGATGAAATTGTGAAGTGTGTGAAATGAATGGGAAAATTGATGGATTTTACGTGAGTGTCTTAAATTTGTTTTATCTTGATTTTAAAGTTTCATATCTAAATTCTCATTAAAATATCTAGCTTACCCTGTGTTCTTGTTTGTGGATGTTTTCTTAAACCTGTGATGATCGTGTATGATTTTACACGGGAGCAAATGATGTTGCAGGAAGTAGAGCTCCTTAGTGAGGGGTCGCCGGAAGGAGATCGCCTGTTTCTGTTTCTGTTAGGCGATCACCCCTTTTTCTGTTTTCTGATAGGAGATCGCCTTATCTGTTAGGAGATCGCCGTTTTCGGTTTTCTATCAGGAGATCGCCTGTTTTTCTTTATTTCGCTGTATTTTGTTTAAGTTTTGGAATTGACCGATTATGTATTAAACTCCCTGTGAGGAGAAACTTCATTACATATATATAATTTTGTTCACTTCAATATATTTGTTTACCTTTATTTTCATTATATAAATATGAAAAGCATTTTAGCGGGATGTTACACTTTCTCGCTTTTCACTGAGCTCTCCTTCGGCGACAATGTGGGCCACAGCACGCCGTTTTATGTCGTTGAAGGTCTTCGGACGGCTGCGCATCAGAGATTCGCTGAAAGGCCCTGGCAATACACCTTTCTTGAAAGCGTGCACCACCATGTCTTCATCCTTGGTGTGCAACCTTACCACCATCGCCCCAAACCTGTTGAGGTAATCTTTAAGGGACTCCCTCTGATGCTGCCTTACATCAAAAAGATCGTAAGACACTGGTGGAGGGGCCCTGTTGACAAGATATTGCTCCCTGAACAGTGCGGAGAATTGCGCGAAAGACGTGATATGTCCTTCAGGCAAACTCACGAACCATTCTAGGGCAGTTCCTGTCAGTGTGGCCATAAAGAGCTTACAGTGTACTACGTCGGACCCTCCTGACAACATCATCTGCGTGTGGAAAGCAGTGAGATGCGTTTCAGGATCCTCTTTCCCGGTGAACACGGTCTTAGGTCCTACAAAGGTGGCTGGGACCACTGTGTTCATAATTGCTTGGGAGAAAGGCATGGGAAAGGCCCTTGGGGGCACTGGTGGGGCTCGATCATCTTCCCCACGATCTCCAGCTTGTTGTATGTGCTGCAAATTCACGCGCAGCTCCTCATTTGCTCGGTGTAACTCTTCATTCCTGGCCTGTGAGGCGGCCAGGTCTTCCTGCATACGCGCCTGATGCGCTCGAGATTCCGCCACCGTCTCCTGGAGGGCGCGCATCGTTTCCATCAGCTGTTGCATGGTAACGCTGTCGCCTCCGTTTGGTGGAATGGACCCGTGTCTTGTATTCCTCATCTTCCGTAGTTCTTACTCTCACTCTTGTGTATGGGACCTTGTTTTACTCCGGCCCCACGGTGGGCGCCAAATGTTCTTGCCGGTTGACCCGCCTGTCGGTTGACTCACGACACTCACACGCCTCCTTCCTCACGTTGATATGTGCTTGGTCCTTTCGAGGCAATCTGCACCTGCAAAAGAGAAAGGGGTGCCCTAGAGGCCATTTGCACTCCGACGCTCAAGTCAGTGTAGGCAAGGAACACCAAGTGTATTGAGTTTCTCTCTGTGTGTTTAGGTCTAGAAACTGCGTCCCTTTGTGAAGTATCTTACTGTCCCTTATATAGTCTAGGGTTTACTGCGCCGCTAGCCCTAATTAGGGTTCACTGCGCTACTAGCCATATTTAGGGTTTACTGGAATACCCTTGCGCCGCTATCACCCAATCTTAGGGTAATCTAGCGTATAAGGTTTCCTTCTCTGGAGTGCAAACTCTCATAGGGTGACCACCTGGGTGCCTCCTTGTGCACCTAGACTCTGGGGCCACCTGTTCTGGGAGTGCCTTCACTGTTCACGTGCCATGCATGTAGCTTCACTGGGAAAACCCTAGCTCTGGTGAGTACTCGTCCCCTCAGGACTCTACACCCAACTGTGCTCTCCCTGCTACCCGCATAGGCACTTCGTGATCCAGGGCTCTTCCTAATTCTGGGTATTCAACTGGTCATTGGCCCACTCTGGGAACCAATCTTAGCTGTTCTGTTTACACTGTTCAAATCACCCAAGGCCGATGTCACCTCGCCACACCCTGTGGCCGAGGACTCCTTGACCTGCTGAGTGACGATGACACCTCCGCCCATCCTGGTGAGCTGACAACTACTCACCTGCCTCTGTAGGGTGATGACTAATCACCCTTCTCTGTAGGCTGATGACTAATCACCCCTCTCTGTAGGCTGATGACTAATCACCCCTCTCTGTAGGCTGATGACTAATCACCCCTCTTTGTACGCTGATGACTAATCACCCCTCTCTGTAGGCTGATGACTAATCACCCCTCTTTGTAGGCTGATGACTAATCGCCCTTTCCTGTTCAATACCCCCTACGGGGTCCACTCCACGTGGCTTTGGCCCATGCTGTGGGACCCAGCTGACGTCCGAGGACTGGCCAGTACACAAGCCCCCCAGTCTCAAGCTGTTAAGTTGTTTCAGCGAAGAGACTAAGTGATGGACGAGGACTGATCGGTACACCTTACATGAGGTGGAGTACCTTTATACTGGGCCACGTCTCTCTCTCAGATGGTGACACGTGGAGGCATCAGCTAACATCTAACCGTACACGTGTCACATCTGAAGGGCTTTTGCGCTTTTCTCTGTGTGGCTAAGTTATCCTCTTGCGGAGTAACTTAGCACGTTTCTTCTCTCTGAGTGAGTCGTATGCTCCCAGGAGAGCGCTAGGTGTGGCTGGCCTGAGCACACTCACCACGCGCATCCTGCCTGCATAGTCTCACCATACATCCTCTGAGTGGGTGCATGCTCCCAGGAGAGCACCGGGTGTGGCTGTTCTAAGCATACTCACCAGGCGCATCCTGCCTGCATGGTCTCACCGCACGTCCTCTGAGTGGGCATCATGCGAGGTGCATGCGTAACGCTCTCGCTGGGAACCTGGGTCCCAGCTTAACACGTGTTGGCAAGAACCCCGATGATCGATCACGCTCTGCATGCACTAACGACCGAGTGGTGCCTCATTACTTTCCACCGATGACCATGCGGTGCCACATTACCTTCCATCGATGACCGTGCGGTGCCTCATTACTTTACACCGATGACCGTGCGGTGCCTCATTACCATCCACCGATGACCGTACGGTGCCACATTACCTTCCACCGATGATTGTGCGGTGCCTCATTACCTTCCACCGACGACCGTGCGGTGCCTCATTACTTTCTGCCCTCTGCTTCTAGGCACTTATCCAGGCACCGATCTGGGGGTGGTTGTAACATCCCGCCAAATTCTTTTCATAATTATAAAACGAAGTAGAGATAAAATAATAATATTGAAGTGAACATAATCGTATATATGTAATGAAGTTTTCTCCTCGCAGGGAGTTTAATACAAAATCAGTCAGTTTTCCAAAAACGTAAACTAAATACAGCAAAATAAGTAAAAACAGGCGATCTCCCAACAGAATAGGCGATCTCCTATCAGAAAAGGGCAATCTCCCTTCAGAATACAGAAAAGGGTGATCGCCTAACACAAACGTAAATGGGCGATCTGCTTCCGGCGACCACTCACTGAGGAGCACTACCACCTGCAACCTCGTCTGCTCCCGTGTACAAATACACGATCATCACAGGTTTAAGAAAGCAATCACAATAACAGATAAAAGGGGTAAGCTAGATGTTTTAAAAACTTTAAATCCATAGAAAACGTGAATTTCCACTCCATACATAAGCCATATCAAATGCAACCATCAAGATTTCCATAATCCACATACTCGTCAAGTGTCTCTTTGCTACATTCAGTATTCAAGATTCACACGTCAGACTTTCCACTGACCCACAATGCATAGACACATGACTCTACTTCCGGATTGACTCGTGCGTTGACTCAGGCTCAGAGATCTGCACCTGTCATACCATACCACTGTGAAATCCACACAGGGTCGCTGTGAAATCCACACAGCATGCGCATATATAATCTCAATGTTATCACTCTCCCAGTATGACAAGGTTAATTCATATAACAGGCCGAGCTCGTTCTTTTTCACACTACTCGCCCATTCATATGAACCTCCTCCGACTCTCCACAACTGAATAACTTCATCTACGTGATTCCATTATATCAGCAGAGTCAGGATATCTCCTTCTAGACAAGCCCCTAGTCAATACACATTACACAAATGATCTTACACGGTATTTCCTTTCCTGAAAATACTATGCCTTGATCTCACATTCACAACATTCCACTCAAATGAATGATTCAAATCACAGCAGCAATCATTTCAAAGGTTCAAACTTTCGAATATCACATTTAAATCTCGAGCAGTCTCAAAACAACACCAAAAACAGGGGGTTCGCAAAACAACGCCAAAACCGGCGATCTGATTCAAAAGCAGGGGATTTCGAAATCTGTATTTAAAACCGGCGACCACGTCGCCCAAACGCATAAGAACAGAACATCATGAAAAAGGGATTTAAAACCGGCGACCACGTCGCCCAACCACATAGAACAGAGCATCGCGAAAAAGAATATGAAACCGGCGACCACGTCGCCCAAAATCATAGAACAGAGCATCACGAAAAAGAGTTTAAAACCGGCGACCACGTCGCCCTCACTTCAGAAACAGCTAATCTACGGCTTTTATTGAAAATAAAGCTAGCTTCCCTTACCTGGACTTGCGCAAAACACCAGGAGCTCCGAAACCCAATGAAGCTTAAAGAATGCCTTGGCTCTGTTTTTTTGCGTCTGGTTTGAAGGACTTGCAGAGAACTTCCCAGGTGCTCTAATGGTGGCCGTCGCTCGTCGTACTCTTGTGTGAAGGTGCCAGAATCGCAGCGCGAAGGAGAGAATGGAGGAGAAGGGAGGTAACTCACTCTTTCGCTCTTGAACAGCTGCAACGTTCCTCCCTCTCAGAAGTGGGTTTTTGCATCTTAAACCAACTTGTCCATAAAAGCAGCTGCCACCACCCACTCTGCAGGGAAGTCTGAGTGTACGTTTCTCTGAACAGTACGACTACGGTTGTCTCTTGTGCATGCCAACCACTGCTCTGAACAGTACGACCGCGAGTGTCTCTTGCGCATGCCAACATTCTGATGTCACTGTTCTGAACCAACACTTTTTGTCTACGTGTCGCGCGTGCCGCGCGTCTCATGCTGGGAGTCTGGGTCCCACCTTCTCTGTGTGCAACTCGACATCGCGCGATCACCTTTCACCGATGACCACTGGCGCGAAGACTATCCACCGATGACATCTCGCGCGAAGGCTATCCACCGATGACCTCTCGCGCAAAGGCTATCCACCGATGACCTCTCGGGCGGAGACCATCCACCGATGACATCTCGCGCGAAGGCTATCCACCGATGACCTCTCGCGCGGAGACCATCCACCGATGACCTCTTCCTGGCGGATAACCGATGTCTCCCCCTGGAAGATGCCCGCATGCCTCACGCCCTGGCGATGCCCGCATGCCTCGCGCCCTGATGATGCCCGCATGCCTCACGCCCTGGCGATGCCCGCATGCTTCGCGCCCTGGCGACGTCTACATGCCTCGCGCCCTGGCGATGACGTGTAGTCTAGGCGACCGGCGATTATGTACAAACAAGGAAATCTTATAATCTACTAAACTACACTTTCCTTCCTTTTCATAAAAACATACTTAGAATTCATTTAAAATATACCCTTTTATTCCAATTTAATTTTACAGGTCCTTACAGTGGTGGCCACTTGGTAACTGACCACCGACCACCGTTCTAAGTGGTCTCCTCCCTGATTCACCTGCTATCTCATGCCACGTGCCACCCTATGACTGGTCCATGTGGTCATCTGCTGCTGACGTCATCGACTACCGCTGATCGACCGGATCACAATCCCCCCAGTCTCGAGCTGTGAACTTGTTCTCAGCGAAGAGACTAAGTGGTCGATGGCAAGCTCATTCCTCCTCCTTGAGCTACTCCCCTTGCTACTTCTCCTTCTTCTACTTCTCCTTCTGTGTAATTTCCTTTTCTTCTACATAACTTGTATAAACCTTTTAGCTGTAAAGGCTCACTGTATTGACTTCAATATGAATGAAATCTTTGCTCCAGCTGCATGTCCCTTTCCATTTTTAACTCTCTGCATGTGACTAACCGTTAACTGCCTTAGGCTTTAGCGCGATCTCACTGTAACCCTTCAAACTTGGTTTCTGACTTGATCACTACTAACTGTTACCTCAGCATTTTCTTTAACAGCTTTTATGCATAACTTCATGCTGGACGACTGACTTGACGGGCCTAAATTACCATCATCCACCGACTAGCATGTTAGTTCACCACTGATCACTCATCGTGCTTCAGGCTTTGCTTTACTTCTCTGTTACTCCAGCGCAAAGCACATAGAGGGCCTGAACGCCAAAGATGATGCTTGTGTTTTTGGGAAGAAAAGTGCTTCTCGATGACCCCTCTTACCTCAACCTTGATGTAAGAAGTCGAGGGTGAGGTCTTGCTTCTCTCGCCTCAGCCTCGCTGTACAAAGTCGAGGGTGAGGTCTTTCTGCTATCGCCTCAGCCTCGCTGTACAAAGTCGAGGGTGAGGTCTTTCTGCTCTCGCCTCAGCCTCGCTGTACAAAGTCTAGGTGAGGTCTTTTTTCTTGCCTCAGCCTCGCTGTAAAAAGTCGAGGTGAGGTCTTTTTCCTCTCGCCTCAGCCTCACTGTACAAAGTCGAGGTGAGGACTTTTTTATCTCGCCTCAATCTCGCTGTACAAAGTCGAGGTGAGGACTTTCTTATCTCGCCTCAGCCTCGCTGTACAAAGTCGAGGGAGAGGACCTTTCTCTCACCTCTGCCTCGCTGTACAAAGTCGAGGGAGAGGACTTTCTTCTCTCGCCTCCGCCTCACTATACAAAGTCGAGGTGAGGACTTTTTCCCTCTTGCCTCTGCCTCGCTGTACAAAGTCGAGGGAGAGGACTTTTCTCTCGCCTCTGCCTCGCTGTACAAAGTGGAGGGAGAGGACTTTCTTATCTCGCCTCAGCCTCGCTGTACAAAGTCGAGGTGAGGTCTTTTTACTCTTGCCTCTGCCTCACTGTACAAAGTCGAGGGAGAGGACTTTCTTATCTCACCTCAGCCTCGCTATACAAAGTCGAGGGAGAGGACATTTCTCTCGCCTCTGCCTCGCTGTACAAAGTCGAGGTGAGGACTTTTTCCTCTTAGTGGGTGCATGCTCCCAGGAGAGCACCAGGTGTGGCTGTCTAAGCGCACTCACCAGGCGTATCCTGCCTGCATGGTCTCACCGCACGCCTTCTGAGTGGCTGCATGCTCCCAGGAGAGCACCAAGTGTGGCTGTCTAAGCGCACTCACCAGGCGCATCCTGCCTGCATGGTCTCACCACACGCCCTTTGAGTGGGCAACTCCTCTTCTTCTGGTTTGGAATCATGCGAGGTGCATGCATAACGCTCTCGCTGGGAGCCTGGGTCCCAGCTTAACACGTGTTAGCAAGACCCTGATGACCATGCACCGACCGAGCTCTCTGCTTCTGGAATCATGCGAGGTGCATGCGTAACGCTCTCGCTGGGAGCCTGGGTCCCAGCTTAACACGTGTTGGCAAGCCCCCGATGACCATGCACCGACCGAGTGCTCTGCTTCTGGAATCATGCGAGGTGCATGCGTAACGCTCTCGCTAGGAGCCTGGGTCCCAGCTTAACATGTGTTGGCAAGCCCCCGATGACCATGCGCCGACCGACTGCTTGCGTTCTACATCCAGGCGCTCCTCTAGGCACTGATCTGTGGGTGGTGGCCACTCGGTAACTGACCACCGATCATCTGCACTTGCGCCTGGGGCAAGGAGAACTTTAAACTGGGAAACACTTGCACACTTTATGTACTAAAATCTTTTTTAAAAAAAGTGCCCCCTGATCTACTCAATTGTTTGCAGTAGATATACTAAGTGTGTGTACAGCACGAGAACGCATCTACTTTACAACTTAACTGAAGTAGAAACTTAAGTGTGTAGCGTTCCACATCTTGGGGATAGGTGCTCCATCCAGAGTCTCCAGCCGATAAGCTCCATTCTCCAACGCCTCAACCACTCTGTATGGACCCCTTCCTTTCATAGACGATGACCGCCCTAGTGACGCCTGATTCACGAGGAGCTTCCTCCTGAGCTACTTGGGAGCCCCCCAGCGTTGCATCCTCCATCACCTCACGTCCCCATGCACAGGGATTTCGTGTTGCTGATCACCTGTCTGAGACCCTGAAGCGTGATCACGTTGCGCCTCTCGTAGGTAATCGGTCAGGAATCCTGTCTTCACCAACTCAGCAAGTTGATGCCCCAACGCCAGGCAGGTGCGGAGCGTGTGTCCATAAGCCTGATGAAACTCACACCACTCGTCCTTCCTCCCTCCAAGTACCTTATCAGTTTTCTCTGGTACTCGAAGTCTTACAGCCACGACAGGGATGGCGATCAGCTCCGCCAACTCCACCATGAAATCATACCTAGGGGGTGCGTTGCTCTCCCTTGCATGCCCCCTGGTCTGGTCCTTCCTGGGTGCATAGGGAGGAGGCCTTCCCTACGCCTTCTTCCCTTCCTTGGCTTCATACACCCGCGCTTGCTGCTGCTGCTTCCCCTGACTTCCGCGCGGCTTCGATGGTGCAGCACTGCTTCTCTTCTAAGAGACCTCTGTCTTTGCTACTATATGTAAGGACCTGTAAAATTAAATTGGAATAAAAGTGTTATATTTAAATAATTTCAGAAGATGTCATTATTTAAAATACAAAGAGTTGGTAAATGAAGCTTCGTAGTAGTCGGACATCGGACGTCGCCCAAGGTCCGGGGTCAGCTGGTAGAGGTCGGTCGACTGACATGTGGATCAAGAAGAGTAAAGGAGGAAAAGTGTAGCTAAGAAGCCTTCTACGAGATCGCCGTTAGTGAAGACGGAGGCGATCTCCGACTTCTCTGGCACATAATCGCCTGTTGCCTAGAGGAGACATGACCGCCAATCGTTTAGGGCGTACGTGATCGACGGGAGTGCACGTAGTATGTGGTCAAGATTCTGGATCAACCAGAGTGGGTTCCAACAACCACGCGTATCAAGATGTGGGTTAAGCCTTAGATACGCTGTGCATGCGAAGCTCTATGCTTGAGCAAAAGAGATCGTCCTTAGTGTTGCATGCATGGGCGCAAGAGGAGTGGTGCTGATCTTCTCTTGGAAATGTGAAGCTACCGACGTCACCAAGCCTTGTGGAGATAATACATTTGACGTAACATAGTGGAATGAAGAACCTTCAGGAAGGCGTGGCGATGTGTCGTCGGGCATCGCCAGGGCGCGAGGTAGGCGGACATCGCCAGGGCGCGAGAGGCATGCGGGCATCGCCAGGACGCGAGAGGCATGCGGGCATCGCCGGGGCGCGAGAGGCATGCGGGCATCGCCAGGGCGCGAGAGGCATGCGGGCATCGCCGGGGCGCGAGAGGCATGCGGGCATCGCCGGGACGCGAGAGGCATGCGGGCATCGTCAGGGCGCGAGGCATGCGGGCATCGCCAGGGCGCGAGAGACATGCGGGCGTCGCCAGGGATAGACATCGGTCCTCTTCCAGAGAGAGAGATCGATCGTCTTCCAGAGAGAGAGATCGGTCGTCTTCCAGGTTATCGCGCGATGACGTGTTGCACACAGTTAAAGTGGGACCCAGACTCCCAGCAGAAGGCACGCGGCACGCGCGACACATAGACAAAAAGTGTTGGTTCAGAACAGTGACATCAGAATGTTGGCATGCGCAAGAAACACTCGCGATCGTACTGCTCAGAGCAGTGGTTGGCATGCACAAGAGACAACAATGGTCGTACTGTTCAGAGCAGTGGTTGGCATGCACAAGAGACAACCGTGGTCGTGCTGTTCAGAGAAACGTACACTCAGGGTCCTGGAGAAGGGAGTGGCAGCAGCATACGTGGACAAGTATGCTTGGATTCAAAAACCCACTGCGGGGAGGCGAAGAACGTTGGAGTGGCCCAAGAGTGAAAGAGTGAGAGCATCTCCATCCTTCTCATTTCTCTCCTTCGCGCTGCGATTCTGGCACCTTCACACAAGAGTACGACGAGCGACAGCCACCATTAGAGCACCTGGGAAGTTCTCTGCAAGTCCTTCAAACCAGACGAAAAAACAGAGCCAAGGCATTCTTCAAGCTTCGTTGGATTTAGGAGCTCTTGGTATTTTGCGCATGTCCAGGTAAGGGAAGCTAGCCTTCATTTTCAATACAAGTCATAGATTAGCTATTTCTGAAGTGAGGGCGACGTGGTCGCCGGTTTCGTTTTCATCTTCGTGAATGCTCTGTTCTATGTGTTTGGGCGACATGGTCGCCGGTTTTAAATACAGATTTCGAAATCCCCTGTTTTTGGACAAGATCGCCGGTTTTGGCGATGTTTTGCGAACTCCCCTGTTTTTGGTGTTGTTTTGAGATTGCTTGAGATTTAAATGTGATATTCGAAAGTTTGAACCTTTGAAATGATTGCTGCTGTGATTTGAATCATTCATTTGAGTGGAATGTTGTGAATGTGAGATCAAGGCATAGTATTTTCAGGAAAGGAAATACCGTGTAAGATCATTTGTGTAATGTGTATTGACTAGGGGCTTGTCTAGAAGGAGATATCCTGACTCTGCTGATATAATGGAATCACGTAGATGAAGTTATTCAGTTGTGGAGAGTCGGAGGAGGTTCATATGAATGGGCGAGTAGTGTGAAAAAGAACGAGCTCGGCCTGTTATATGAATTAACCTTGTCATACCGGGAGAGTGATAACATTGAGATTATATATGCGCATGCTGTGTGGATTTCACAGCGACCCTGTGTGGATTTCACAGTGGTATGGTATGACAGGTGCAGATCTCTGAGCCTGAGTCAACGCACGAGTTAATCCGGAAGTAGAGTCATGTGTCTATGCATTGTGGGTCAGTGGAAAGTCTGACGTGTGAATCTTGAATACTGAATGTAGCAAAGAGACACTTGACGAGTATGTGGATTATGGAAATCTTGATGGTTGCATTTTATATGGCTTATGTATGGAGTGGAAATTCACGTTTTCTATGGATTTAAAGTTTTTAAAACATCTAGCTTACCCCTTTTATCTGTTACTGTGATTGCTTTCTTAAACCTGTGATGATCGTGTATTTGTACACGGGAGCAGACGAGGTTGCAGGTGGTAGTGCTCCTCAGTGAGTGGTCGCCGGAAGCAGATCGCCCATTTACGTTTGTGTTAGGCGATCACCCTTTTCTATATTTTGAAGGGAGATCGCCCTTTTCTGATAGGAGATCGCCTATTCTGTTGGGAGATCGCCTGTTTTTACTTATTTTGCTGTATTTAGTTTACGTTTTTGGAAAACCGACCGACCTTGTATTAAACTCCCTGCGAGGAGAAAACTTCATTACATATATACGATTATGTTCACTTCAATATTATTATTTTATCTCTACTTCGTTTTATAATTATGAAAAGAATTTGGCGGGATGTTACATTATATGCGCCACTGCGCGTCGCCGAATCTCAGCAAAGGTGGCAGGGTGGCTCCTGATGAGCGATTCACTGAAAAGGCCAGGTAGTACGCCTTTCTTGAATGCATGCACCAGCATGCTCTCGTCCTTGTTGGGCAACCTCACCATCTGCGCACCGAAACGGTTGAGGAAGTCCTTCAGCGACTCCCCCTGGTACTGGCGCACGTCGAACAGATCATAGGACACCACTGGTGGCGCTCTGTTGACGATGTACTGCTCCGTGAACAGCTTCGAAAACTGATGGAAAGAGGTGATGTGGCCCTCTGGCAGGCTCACGAACCACTCCATAGCTACTCCGCTCAGCGTGCTCATAAACATCTTGCAGTACACAGCATCTGAACCTCCAGAGAGCATCATCTGAGAGTGAAAGGCTGTCAGGTGTGCTCCTGGATCTTCCACCCTCGTGAACGACGCCTTTAGTCCCACCAGATTGGGAGGCACCGCTGTGTTCATGATTTTGGGGGAGAAAGGCATAGGAAATGCTCTAGGAGGCGACGGTGTCGACGTCCTATCTTCGACTGCGCGCTCCTTCTGCGCCTCCAACTCCCTACGCAGTTCCTCGTTTATGTTGTTCAACTCCTCATTTCTGCCATGCGATGCAGTCAGCTCTGCATGCATCTTCTCTTTCTCAGCTCTTGATGCCGCGACATTATCCTGCAGCGCGCATCATCTCCATGACCTGCGCCATGGTAACAGCTCCTTCTTTCGCAGGTGGCACAGGTATGGTTTGTCTGGTTCTTCTACTCATCTTCTCTAGAACTTCGACGAAAGCTTCAAGAAACTGCAAGAACTTCAAGAAACTTCAAGAACTGCGATGTGGATGGGAACAAGATTCACACGGGCCCCACGGTGGGCGCCAAATGATCCTTCCGCGGACTCGAACATGGAGGATGTGCCTCGTCACTCCTTCGTCTAGCCTTCTGCAACTGCACGTTCTACAAGAACGCTCCAAGAACCTTCGCCGGAACTCCAAACGATGCCTGCAAAACACACAGACGGCGCCTCTAGGGGCCGTTGTAACTCCGACACTCAAGTCAGGTAACAGGAACACCAAAAACTGTCACTGAATCTCTCTGTGAGACTCGTGTGTGCTCAGATCCACTTTCTCTCTCTGTGTCAACTTGTAATCTGAAAAACTTGTGTAAGAATATGTCCGAATCCCCTTACCTTACATGAGGTGGAGTACCTTTATACTGGGCCGCGTCTCTCTCTCAAATGGTCACACGTGGAGGCATCAGCTGACATCTAACCATACACGTGTCACATCTGAAGGGCTTCTGCGCTTTTCTCTCTGTGGCTAAGTTATCCTCTTACGGAGTAACTTAGCACGTTTCTTCTCTCAAATTGAGTCGTATGCTCCCAGGAGAGCGCTAGGTGTGGCTGGCCTGAGCACACTCACCACGCGCATCCTGCCTGCATGGTCTCACCATACATCCTTTGAGTGGGTGCATGCTCCCAGGAGAGCACCGGGTGTGGCTGTTCTAAGCACACTCACCAGGCGCATCTTGCCTGCATGGTCTCACCGCACGTCCTCTGAGTGGGCATCATGTGAGGTGCATGCGTAACGCTCTCGCTGGGAACCTGGGTCCCAGCTTAACACGTGTTGGCAAGAACCCTGATGACCGATCTCGCTCTGCATGCACTAACGACCGAGCGGTGCCTCATTACTTTCCACCGATGACCATGCGGTGCCACATTACATTCCACCGATGACCGTGCGGTGCCTCATTACTTTCCACCAATGACCGTGCGGTGCCACATTACCTTCCACCGATGACCATGCGGTGCCTCATTACTTTACACCGATGACCGTGCGGTGCCTCATTACCATCCACCGATGACCGTGCGGTGCCACATTACCTTCCACCGATGACCGTGCGGTGCCTCATTACCTTCCACCGATGACCGTGCAATGCCTCATTACTTTCCGTGCTCTGCTTCCAGGCACTTATCCAGGCACCGATCTGGGGGTGGTGGCCACTTGGTAACTGACCACCGACCACCATTCTAAGTGGTCTCCTCCCTGATTCACCTGCTATCTCATGCCACGTGCCACCCTGTGACTGGTCCACGTGGTCATCTGCTGCTGACGTCATCGACTACCGATGACCGACCGGATCAGGGGCATACAGGTTGGATACGTTAAAAGGCAGTGCGATTCCACGCACATGGAATGAAGCCAACCTCAAGTTTTATTTCAGTTTGCAAAGTTGTATTTGAACACAATTGTATCATTCAGTTAAGGGGACACTCTTTTTCCCTACATGGTTTCTTAACGAGGTCACCCAATAAAAGAAAGAAAAAGAATTAAGAAAGATATGTTTGTGTTAAACAGTTAAATGAACCTCTTCTACCTTGTTAAGGAAAGGAGAAGAATAATATGGTTCGCAGTGAAAGTCCTCTCCCTCTGATAGCAAGGATGAGGCAAGTTAGAGACCTCGCCCTCGACTTTTTACAGCGAGGCTGAGGGAAGTTAAAGCAACATCTTCTACCTTGTTAAAGAAAGGAGAAGAATAGTATGGTTTGTAGTGAAAGTCCTCTCCCTCTAATAGCAAGGATAAGCCAAGTTAGAGATCTCGCCCTCGACTTTTTACAGCAAGGTCGAGGGAAGTTAAAGGAACCTCTTCTACCTTGTTAAAGAAAGGAGAAGAATAGTATGGTTCGCAGTGAAAGTGCTTTCCCTCTGATAGCAAGGATGAGGCAAGTTAGAGACCTTGCCCTTGACTCTTTACAGCGAGGTCGAGGGAAGTTAAAGGAACCTCTTCTACCTTTATAAAGAAAGGAGAGGAATAGTATGGTTCATAACAATCCTTTCCTTGATTTCTGTAGGGTCAAAACAGGAGAAATTTTCCAGTTTACGCAGCAGGGAATAAGACAAGAAAGAAGTCTTCCTTGGCCTAACAGTCGAGGTCGACAGAGAAAGAGATCTTCCTTGGCTTATCAATTGAGGTCGACGGAGAAAGAGGTCTTCCTTGGTTGACAGTCGAGGTCGACAGAGTAACAGGTCTTCCTTGGCCTGACAATCGAGGTCAACAGAGAAAGAGGTCTTCCTTGGCTTATCAGTCGAGGTCGACAGACAAAGAGGTCTTCCTTGGCTTATTAGTCGAGGTCGACAGACAAAGAGATCTTCCTTGGCTAATCAGTCGAGGTCAACAGACAAAGAGATCTTCCTTGGCTTATCAGTCGAGGTCGACAGACAAAGAGATCTTCCTTGGCTTATCAGTCGAGGTCGACAGAGAAAGAGGTCTTCCTTGGCCTATCAGTCGAGGTCGACAGACAAAGAGATCTTCCTTGGCTTATCAGTCGAGGTCGACAGAGAAAGAGATCTTCCTTGGCCTATCAGTCAAGGCCGACAGACAAAGAGATCTTCTTTGGCTTATCAGTCGAGGTCGACAGAGAACGAGGTCTTCCTTGGCTTATCAGTCGAGGTTGACAGAGAAAGAGGTCTTCCTTGGCCCGTCAGTCGAGATGGGCAGGAAAGATTATTATCAAAGAAAACATGTATGGATGAAGAAACCCAAGAGGTAATACTAGAAGGCTAGAGGAATGCTAAGTGCACCATAAGTTGAAGTGTTTAGCCATGCATAAAGACATAAAGTTAGCAAAAGATGACGAAGGTACAGAAGAATAAATTCATTAAGTTTAAAAAAGTGCAAATAATTACAAAGAGGCTATTTGAGCAAAACAAAGGAAAGCAAAAGGGAGGGCTCAAGGGTCAACAGGAGCATCCACCAGCTGCCCATCTCGGATGACTTTGTCTAAGCCGGTTTGGGAGAGGTCCACCCCCGGATGCGCACAGGCAACCTGGGCCATGGCATCACCAAACCTAGCGCTATAGGCTTTAGTCGCCTTGTCGCTAAGCTCCTCCATGGACTTCTGGTAGTGCTCCTCCCTTCGGGCCATCTCTGCCTTCAGCTCTGCTGCCTCCTCCTTCACCCTAACCAGCTCAACGTCCCGCTGGGCCAAGTCGTCATCACGCCGCGCCAGTTCTTCTTTCAGATCTGCAATGGTTTCCTCCTGGCGACTCGCCTCACCCTTCAGGTCCTCCACGGCCATGCGAAAGTTGTTACACTTTGCGTGGGCTCACAGGGCCTCCTGAGACTTAGAGAACAGGAGGTCCCTGGCCTCTTTGTCTGACTTTTGAAGCTCGGCCACCTCCAGGGTGAGGCTCGTGATGCGACGTTCTGCCCCCACAGCAATCGCTGCCCGGTGCTCGGCTTGCTAGTGTGCCTTCATCATTTTTGTGAAAAGAAGGCTGGCACTCCCAAGAACCTTGCCAAAGCCCTGGGCCACTTGGTCCATCAGCGGCCCTACCTCCAGGCTCTCCACCTCCTCGATCTCTTGGGAGGACTTCAAGGTGCGCTGCAGAAATGGCGCCAGGGAAGTAGCGGGGCTCAGCTACCCTTCCGCTGGGATGCTTTCTCCCTGCTCCATGGCGACGCGAGGGGAGGAGGAAATGCCCAAGGGGGGTCGAGGACCCTCTCCCTCTGAACCAGAAGAGGGAACCGCCACGGTGTCTTGTGTGTGTCTTCGTTTGAACACCAGGCCGGAACAGGTCCCCTCGTTATCCGAGGGAGCAGCCTCAGCAGCCGCGATTTGGGGAGGAGCGGTGGTCTCTGCGGCGGCTGCGGCAGCCAGGGTGATATGAGTTGATTTTATAATTTAGCATTTTATGGTGGCACTTTAATTAGGATTGAGATTTTAGGATGATTAAGGTGAGAACCTAAGGAAAATCCCCACTGGACATTAACTTAACCAAGTGGTTAAGTAGATGTGAAGGTTCATTTCACAAAGGCAAAAGGAAAACATAATTATAAGGTGATGATGATGACAAGTTATGGTGTGGAATTACATAAGGAAAACAAGAGCAACATATAAAAACCGAATAGACATAATGAAGCAAAATAAGAACATGTTTATGAATAGATGGAATGATAATGGAAGGAAAAGATGAAGGAAAAGGAAGCTTAGGAGGATGAAGCTCGAGAAGGATCACGCCACTTGGATGGTGGTTTGCTCCAAGATGAGTGAGGAATGTCGCCACTTGAGAGCTCTCTAATTCTCACAAGATAAGACAATGGTGTAAGGAGACAAAGCTCACAAATTCTAACACAAATTGTGTATAGTAACTTTACTCTAAATTCAACATGAAAATACATGAGGTAGGCCTCCTTATTTATAGGTGAAGGAGCCTTGGAGAGCAAGCATAAGGGGTAGGATGGGAAGAGTGAAAAAATGGGCAGCCTTAGGGTTTGACTTAGTCAAACCCGCATCCTTGGCTTGTCCTTCTAGAAACTAGGTCAAAAGGCCTTCCAAAAGGGCCAATAACATCCTAAAATGCTAACTACACCCCCTATTATACTAAAGGCACCTTATTCTAGCCTATATTTGCTATTTTGACCCCCAAAGTGAGCCCAAATTATTTACAATGTTTTCTAATTATTAAGAAGACCAGCAGGAAGAACTTTAGGTGCTCTGGTCTTTGTCCCATTCTCCATCTGGTGAGGTCTCTACTTTGAGGTGACTTCTCTTTATATTCTTTAGCATCCTTGATCATCACCTTGTGGGCTTGGTTTTCATCATAGGGGCGCGGCGTCGAGGGCCATGTCGTCGGTCGAAGGAAGGGCTTCCTCCTGGACAGATTGGGATGGGCCAGCGTTGCTCTTCTTTTTCAGGGCACGCGCGGCCAATTGTCTTCTTTGTTCAGCCCCGATAGTCATCTCTGCAACAAACACAAAATCAAGACAATGAGTGCAAGCACTATAACAGAAGAAACTACACCGAATAAAAATAGTTAAGAGAGAATGAAGAATGGCAGAGAAGATGGCCTAAGGCCCTACCTATGCACCCCCGCATGCTCTTAGGCAGGTATTCGTGTTGGATGAGCTTGGCGGTGTTGAATACTGCCTCGAGGCTAGACAGGAATTCACACACCTCCCTATCTTGCGGGTGCAAGTCTGTTAGGGCCCTGGGTTTGGCCAGATTGGGCTTCTCCACCCAGTAGAGCGGGAACCCATCCAGAAGGGTAGGGTTAGAGGGGAGGCAGCGGATCTTCAGGAACTTGCCTTTGAATCCCTTGTAGTATTGCTGGAAGAGGGTCAGGAGGGCTCTCCCAGCAACCCCATTTATGCTGACCCAGAGGTTCTTCCCAGGGCTCTTGGCTTCAAAAAAGTATAAAAAGGAATCTACCGAGGGGAAGCCGCCTAAAGTAGTTGCAGAGGATAGCGAAGGTGCGCACGAAGGCCCAGCCATTTGGGTGAGGCTGGGCTGGGGCCACGTTCATCTCCGTCAGCAGCGCCCTCTCGAAGCCACTGAGGGGTAAGTGAAGGCAGACCCTCTTGAAGACAGTGGAGTAAATAAAACAGAAGGGGGCCTCCTTCCCCGAGGTCTCGTCGCAACACACAGGTTCAAGGGACTACCCCGACGTGCTTATCGTGGTCTTTCCTAAAGACTCGATTAGCATGGCTGCTTTTGCTTCACACCTTAGCTTTCCTGTAGGTGATGATGGACTAGGAGGTAGTAAAGTCTGAGGATTCCTTGAGAAGCCCTCCGGCGGCCCAGGGGTACAGGAGTTGATAGTAGTCTGAGTGGAGCCCTAGAACTACTTGACGGGCAGGAGATTGGGGGGAGTCCGATTCAGACCCCGAATGGGAGGAGGAAGGCTGATCCATTTCGAAGACTAAAACACAAGGGAAGACGACAAAAAGGAGAAACTCAGAAAGAGGGAAAGGATAGTGCATTCCAGGAAACGCAGCAGAACAGTAAGGTAGGGGAAAAGAAAAACGAAGACGAAAATCTAAAAGGCAATCCCAGACAGTTACAGGCAAACAAAGAGCGTCGTAGCAACAAAATGAAGGTAGAGGAGGCCAAAAGGACGTACCTTTGATTAATGAAGGGATGAAAGGTTGAAGTTTGAGAGCAGTGATAGGCGCTCGAAGAACAGTTCGCAGAGGAGAGACTTTGAAATGAAGAAATGAGAGGGAATGAAACAGTAGAGAGCGTAGAAAGCAAGGAAGTAATGTATAAATAGGACATGAAGCGTCAAACCATCCTAGCCGCTAAGAATTGCCACGTGTACGCTCCAGGAAAAACGCGCGAAAGTGTCACTTCTAGGTACGGCACGCGTCAAATCACTCAAGACTGCAACAAGGACGCGTGGGCCCGTGTTGCAGAGGTCGACCGGGCGAGTTGTAAGGCTCTTCGCTGGAACAAGTCCCAGCTCGAGCCTGGGGGCCTTGTGTAGTGGCCAGACCTCGGATGTCGACCATTGAGCCAGAGGTCGGCACGGGAGAGGTCGATATGATGGGACCCATAGAGGGGCCCACAGAATCACACGTGTAAGAATATAAATCAGGTTCGTGGATGTGTCATGCAGGCAGGATTTCTATGTGACGTAAGACTTTGGCATAGAGGATCTGTCCTTATGAGAAAGAAACAACATAAAAGGCACGTGCGTATTAATTTAAGACAGAAGATTTGGCCGTGCGGCGCTAGGGTTACAGTGTATGTCCTAGCGCCCACGCTTAAGTTAATCACTCCAGAAAAGGAAGGTTGCCACAAGAGTTGCACTCCAAGAATGAAAGGATGCCGCGAGACACGCAGGGAAATTGTATGATGGAGTCCCAGAAAGGTAACCCTAAATTTGCTAAGAGGGAACGCAGTGACACAAGGATAGGCACGGCAGGAACCCTAAAAAGGCTATAAAATAGGTAGCAAAGCATTCACAAAGGTACGCAGCATTTGAGACTAGAACACTTTGCTATACATTGGTGTTTCTTGCCTTAATCTTGACTTGAGCGTCGGAGTGCAAGCGTTCGCTAGGGCGCCCATCTTTCTTTCTTTGCAGGTTCAACTGTTCTAATCAAGGGAAAGAGAGAAGGTGTAAGCGATTGCAGAAGTCAACTAACGAGAGAATCAACCGGCAGGAACACCTGCAAAGCAAAGGGGGCGCCCTAGAGGCCATTTGCACTCCGACGCTCAAGTCAATCTTAGGGCAAGAAACAGGATGTGAGTGAATAGCTCTAGTTTCAGAAACTGCGTACCTCTTTAGGGTTTCTTACTGTTATTTATTTAGTCTAGGGTTTCCTCTGTTTCTGTTACCCGTCTTTAGGGTTTCTGGAGGAATGCCCTTGCACCGCTATTACCCAGTCTTAGTGTAATCTAGCGCGTAGGACTTCCCTTGTTTGAGTGCAAACTCTAATGGAATGACCACCTGGGTACCAACTTGTGCACCTAGCCTCTGGGGCCATCTGTTCTAGGGGTGCCTTAACTGTTCACGTGTCATGCATGCGGTTTGCCCCTGGGAAACCCTAACCCTAACGGGCCTTAGTGCCCCCAGGGCCCTTCGCTTGTGCCGCGTCCAAATGCGCCATTCACACCACACGTATGAGCACCTTGTGACCCAGGCTTCCCCCTAACTCTAGGCATTTCACTAATAACTGGTGTGTTTCCTGGGATCCACCTCTCCTGGCCCAGTTTAGTTGTGTGAACCACCGATGCCCGATGTCACATCAGCTTCACTCTATTGCTGAGTACACATCGGCATACCCTGGTGATCGATCTCTGACCACTAATAGGCACACTGGCTCATACCGCTTGTGGGACACTGTTTCACGCTGCTTGTGGGACCTAACTTACGTGGCCCACCACTGCTAGCGGTCATCGATGTCTGAGGACTGGTCGGTACAGGACTCTTCCATCATCCCCTCCCTCTTAAAGAGGATTTGTCCTCAAATCACATGCTTCTGCCTCTTCATCTTCACTACCTGCAAAAGGTGTTAGATCTATAACATTGAAGGTAGTATGTACTCCATATTCCTCAAGCAGGTCAAATTGATATGCATTATTCTTGATTCTTTTGAGAACTTGGAGGATTGAACCTATATACAACCTCAAATGGAGAAATGTTAGTAGTTTTATGAACTACTCTATTATATGCAAACTCAATATGTCGAAGGTACTCATCCCAAGATTTGTGGTTTCCTTTCATGATTGACCTAAGCATAGTGTAAAGAGATCTATTTACAACTTTAATTTGTCCATTCGTTTGAGGATGACAAGAAGTTGAGAAGTTCAACTTAGTTCATAGCCTTTCCCAAAGAGTTCTCCAGAAATGGCCAACAAATTTAGAATCTCTATCCGACACTGTGGTCTTAGATAAACCATGTAGTCTTACCACTTCTCTAAAGAAGAGCTTTGAGATGTTGTTAGCATCATCCACTTTATGGCAGGGTATGAAATGAGCCATCTGTTGATCAAGAGTGATCATGTGCTTTGAAGAATCCAAATCCAGGGTGTTTGATGGAGAGTTGTGTTGCTGCTATGTTTGGGTGGGTTCTGGGGTAGAATGTGTGGTAATCCACTCCTTGTTTGAATCCAGATTTGATTGGATTTGAAAACCTTTTTAAAATCAAATGTTTTTCAACTAAGTGAAAAACAAGATATTTGATTGAATAGTAGAAACTCATAAGTTTCTGAGAACTGGATGTAGCTCTTGGTATAAGGGTGAACCAGTATAAACCTGCTTGAGTGAATTTCTCTTACCCTGATCTCTTTTAAATTCTATTTTTAAGTTGTTTTATATTGTGCTGGTATAAACAAGCGATTGATTCGAAAAAACAACCGGTTGTTTTTCTGTGTTTCACTTAAAACAAATTATATTCTTGGCTAACTTGATTTCACTTTTTGTAATTCTGCATTAAGTTTCATTCAACCTTCAAAGTTTGCGAAAATCTTTCATAAACAATTTACCCCCCCTCTTGTTTAAGGTCATATATTCTAACAATTGGTATCAGAGCTAAGTTCTTGAAAGTTACTCAAGTTTGATCCTAAAAATCTTTTTTCTATGGTTGAAAAACTACCTTTTGGGGAAGGTGCCTCAATTAACAAACCACCTTTGTTTTGTGGTTTGAACTATCAATTTTGGAAGGTTAGAATGAAAATATTTGTGGAATCTCTAGATAGAGGGATTTGGGATGCAATTGAAAATGGTCCTTTTATTCCCAAATTTGAAAAGGAAGGTGTTTTGATTGAAAAACTTTGGTCCCAATGGACTAATGTAGAAAATAAAAAGGCCAAGTTTGATTGCATTGCCAAGAATATCATAACCTCTGCTTTGAATTCTGATGAATTTTTCAGGGTCTCACAATGTGAGTGGGCTAAGGAAATGTGGGATGCTCTAGAGGTCACCCATGAAGGGACAAATGATGTAAAAAGGGCAAGGAAACATACTCTAATACAAGAGTATGAAATGTTCAGAATGCTCAAAGGAGAATCAATTGCTAAAGTACAAAAGAGATTCACTCACATAGTCAATCATCTAATGAGAATTGGAAAATTCTTTGACAAAGAGGAATTGAACATGAAGATTCTAAAATGTCTTGATAGATCATGGACACCAAAAGTTACTACCATCACGGAGTCTAAAGATTTGACATCCTTAACCACTGCCTCCTTGTTTGGAAAGCTAAGAGAACATGAGTTGGAAATGAATAGACTCAATGTTCAAGAAAGTGAAGACAAGCATGTAAGGAACATAGCCTTGAAAGCTTCCAAGCACAAGAATAAGCAAGACTCAAGTGATGAAAGTGAGGGAGAAAATCTTAGTTTGTTGTCCAAAAAGTTCAGCAAATTCTGGAAGAAGAACCGCAACAAGGAATCCAACAAAGAAAGGTATGGAAACAAGAAAACTAGTGATTTCAATTCTAAAAATTACACTTGTTTTTGGTTGTGGAGAAGAAAGGCATATAAAAGCTGAATGCCAAATAAAGAAGGCAAGGAAAATAAGTCAAGCAAGAAGGAAAAGAAAGGGAAATCAAAAAGAGCCTACATTGCTTGGGGTGAAAATGAAGTCTCCTCATCAAGTGAAGATGAAAAAGCCAATATGTGTTTGATGGCAGAGGGAGAAGATGATACAAGTAGTGTAAGTTCTTGTGCCTCTTTAAATGCTGAAAACTATAGTCAATTGCTTCAAGCTTTTAAAGAAACTCATGAGGAAGCTAACCGATTGACTCTCTTCAACAACCGGTTGAAAGGGTTGAACAACTAGCTTGATAATAGAGTTAAGACACTAGAAGAAGAATTGAAAAATTCAAAAACTGATTTTGAAAATCTTGAACTGGTTTACAAAAATTCTTCTTGCTTGTGTGACTCAAAAGTTTGTGAAAATTGTGAAAATCTTCAAAACAAAGTCCACTATCTTGTTAAAACTGTGGATAAACTTTCAAAGGGTAAATCTAACTTTGAAACTGTTTTAACATCCCAAAAATGCGTTTTTGGAAAATCTGGTTTGGAGTTTAATCCACAAAGCAAGAAAAGTGGGATTTCAAAGCCATTTTAAAAAGTGCTAGAAAAACAATAGATTGAAAGGTGGAAACAACCGGTTGTTACATGCTTTTACTGCATGAAGGGAGGCCACTCAGTTATATTCTGTAAAGTTAGGAAATATTCTATTCCTAAAGGCACTATGAGATGGATTCCTAAAGTTTCTGAGGTTCCCAGTGATAAATGTGACGCAAAAGGACCCACTTTTGTAAGGGGACCAAATCTTGGTGCTTGATGTTCTTGTGTTGTAGGAATACTAAGAGAGAATGGGCTCTTGAGTCTAAAAATCAAGAATTTGGTGGGAAAAGACTATCTAGAATTAAATTAAGGTTCTGTACCAGCTTAAGTCTTTTTGAAAGCCAAAAGAAGGTTGCTTGATCATGGAAAATGACTCATTGAAGGGACTCTAAGACAAAAGGATAAGACTTTCTTTGCTTTTATTTTTGTCTTTTATTAATCTGTGTTAATTTTCATCCATGTGTGATAAATGTAAAGCAATTATAGTTTGATTCTTCTCTTCATACTGACTCTGCATTTGAAAATTCAAATTAGTTGTTGTTACAGAAAAACAACCAATTGTTTTCTCAAAACAACTGATTGTTTCTCCTTTGACAGCACTGCATAAAATTGATTTCATTTCTTTATGCATTCTATCTCTTGCAGATTTCTTTCTTGAGGAATTATAAGTCAATCTGTAGTCATTAAGGGTCTAATTTGGTTCAGAAGAAGGTTACTTCTTATCATAAAAGGAATATATTCCAAATCTTGGAAATTCAAGTGCCTTTATGACTAGTCAAATCCACATGTGTTGACCATGTGATTTTCTGGTGTGGACTGATGCATTTCTGTGCAACCTTGGACCAGATTCCTCTCCTTGGAGAACGAAACCCACTGCAAGCAAAGGACTAAAGATGGGTTTTGTTTTGCTATAAAACCCTATGTAGTTGTTTTTCTATACAAAAACAACCAATTGGCACATCTCTTGCTGCATCTCTTGCATATCCATTTTTCTGCTCTCTGTTTCTGAGTTCTGAAATCTGTCACCATGGATTCCACTCCTCCATCATCAAAAAGGGTCAAACACAGGGTTATAAGAAGAGGAGGATGTTTTGAAGGCTGGTTTTCGGGAGACAATGAACTAATTGAAAAATATAGCTTTGAAACTAGTAGAAAAGTGATAAACAACCCAAAAGTTGTCTCTTTAGGCTAGTTGAAAAGCCAAAAGCTAGATGGTGTGCGTAGCCTTCTCAAGGACCAACTGCTGAAGAGGTACTTGGAGATGAAAGGGAACATTTACCCTTGTTCTTCCCGGTTGACTCGCTTGTCAGTTGACTCCACGACACTCATATGCCTCCTTCCTCACGTTGATACGTGCTTGGTTCTTTCGAAACAATCTGCACCTGCAAAAGAGAAAGGGGGCGCCCTAGAGGCCGTTTGCACTCCGACGCTCAAGTCAAGATTGGGCAAGAAACACCAATGTATTGAGTTTCTCAGTGTTTAGGTCTAGAAACTGCGTACCTTTGTGAAGTCTTTTAGTGTCCCTTATATAGTCTAGGGTTTACTGCCTCTGGAGTGCAAACTCTAACAGGGTGACCACCTGGATGCCTCCTTGTGCACCTAGTCTCTGGGGCCACCTGTTCTGGGAGTACCCTTGCTGCTCACGTGCCATCCATGTAGCCTTTACTGGGAAACCCTAGTTCTGATGAGTACTCGACCCCTCAGAACTCTGCACCTAACTGTGCTCTCCCTGCTACCTGCATAGGCTCTTCGTGATTCAGGCCTCTCCCTACCTCTAGGTATTTAACTGGTCATTGGCCCACACTGGGAACTAATCTTAGTTGTTCTGTCTACGCTGTTCAAATCACCCAAGACCAATGTCACCTCGTCACACTCTGTTGCCGAGGACTGATCACCCTGCGGAGTGACGAGGACACATCAGCCCTTTCTGGTGATCGTCACGTTGATGACTAATCACCCTTCTCTGTGGGAACATGTTGATGACTAATCACCCGTCTCTGTGGGAACATGCTGATGACTAATCACCCTTCTCTGTGGGAACACACCGATGACTGATCACCCTTCTTTGAGGGGACACACCGATGACTGATCACCCTTCTCTCTGAGGGGACACACCGATGACTGATCACCCTCTAATCCAAGCTGCCTGCGAGGTCCACTCCACGTGGCTTTGGCCTATGCTGTGGGACCTAGCTGACGTGGTTCGCCCTTTACTACCTGTTCTCGGTGTCCGAAGACTAGTCGGTACACAAGCCCCCCAGTCTCAAGCTGTTGACTTGTTTCAGCGAAGAGACTAAGTCATTGGCTCAGGCGACCTATGTGCCTCTGCGCGTAAGGACATGAGTAGCACGCTGAAGGGACATCTCACCACCTTGTCATCGCCCACATCTCTTAACCCTCTGAGGACTTCATTGGTGAGCTCTTTGCTCGAATAGAGGACTTTTTTCTCGACAAAGAGGTGTTAATCACCCTTCTCCCCGATGCTTCATTACTTCTCGTGCTCTGCTGTCAGGCGCTCATCTAGGCACTGATCTGCTGGTGGTGGTCACTTTAGCGACTGACCACCGATCACCGTTCTGAGTGATCTCCTCTCTGATTCACCTGCTATCTTCTACCACGTGTCACCCTGTGAATGGTCCATGTGGTCATCTGCTGCTGACGTCATCGACTACCGATGACCGACCGGATCACAAGCCCCCCAATCTCGAGCTGTGAACTCGTTCTCAGCGAAGAGACCAAGTGGTCGATGGCAAGATCATCCCTCCTCCTTGAGCTTCTCCCCTTGCAACTTCTTCTTTTCTGTAATTTCTTTGTCTGCCGCATGACTTATGTATAAACCTTTTAGCTGTAAAGGCTCTCTGGGTTGACTTCAATATGAATGAAATCTATTTGCTTCAGCTACTTGCCTCTCTCCATCTTTAACTCTCTGCATGTGACTAACTGTTAATCTAGCTTAGGCTTTAGCGCGATCTGACTGTAACTCTTCTGACTTGATCGCGACTAACTGTTACCGTAGCATTCTCTTTAACAGTCTTTATGTATAACTTCATGCTGGATGACCGACTTAACGGGGCCTAAATGCTTCGGCTTATCGCACAAGAACTTGCCTGGAAAAGCTTTCTTACTCAAAGGTGTTACCACCGACCACCGACTAGAATGTTAGTGCACCACCGATCAGTCATCGCGCTTCAGGCTTTGCTTTACTTCTTTGTCACTCCAGCGCTAAGTGCATAGAGGGCCTGAGCGTTAAAGATGATGCCTTGTTGTGGGGAGGAAGAATGTTTCTCGATGACCCCTCTTGCCTGCCGATAAGCTTCAGAAGACCTCCTCCTTATACTGGGAGATGGGAGATTGCTCTTGAGTCGACCTTGACTGACAAGCCAAGGAAAGCCTTAACTCGATCGATCTTAACTCATCAAGGAAGACCTCCTGGTGGCTCGACCTCGAGTGCTATATTGAGGAGGACAGTACTATTCTTTCTCGCCTCAGCCTCGCTGTAAGAAGTCGAGGGTGAGGTCTTCTCTCTGGCCTCAGCCTCGCTGTAAGAAGTCGAGGGTGAGGTCTTTTTCTCTGGCCTCAGCCTCGCTGTAAGAAGTCGAGGGTGAGGACTTCTCTCGCCTCAGCCTCGTTGTACAAAGTCGAGGTGAGGACTTTTTCCTCTTGCCTCTGCCTCGCTGTACAAAGTCGAGGGGGAGAGGACTTTTCTCTCGCCTCTGCCTCGCTGTACAAAGTCGAGGGTGAGGTCTTTTCTCACCTCAGCCTCGCTGTAAGAAGTCGAGGGTGAGGACTTCTCTCGCCTCAGCCTCGCTGTAAGAAGTCGAGGGTGAGGACTTCACTGGTGAACCTTTCTTTCAAGTTGGGAGTTCTCACTCGAAGAGGAGGTGTTCCTTACGAATCTTCCTTCCTACTTACGAGACCTCTAACCCCCACTGACAGGTTCTAACTGACCTCACATCGCTCATAGGCGAGGGAGGATTTCACTGGGTGAACCCTTCTTTCACGTTGAAAGTTCTCACTCGAAGGGGAGGTGTTCTCTACGAACCTACCTCTCCACTTACGAGACCTCTAACTCCAAGTGACAGGCTCTAACTGACCTCACATCACTCATAGGCGAGGGAGGATTTCACTGGGTGAACCCTTCTTTCACGTTGAAAGTTCTCACTCGAAGGGGAGGTGTTCTCTATGAACCTACCTCTCTGCTTACGAGACCTCTAACTCCAAGTGACAGGCTCTAACTGACCTCACATCACTCATAGGTGAGGGAGGATTTAACTGTACGCATGTCATACCTGAAAGGCCTTTGCGCTTTTCTCTGTGCGCCTAAGTTATTCCCTTGGGAAGTAACTTAGCGTGTTTCTTCCCTCTGAGCGAATCGCATGCTCCCACGAGAGCACTAGAGGTGGTTGGTGTAAACACACTCGCCAGGCGCTGCATCCTGCATGCACGATCTCCCCGCATAGTGCCATGCACGTAATGGGTTAAGAGAGTCACCGATCACTAACCAGCTTACTAGCTTTCTTACACCATCCTCATGCACAACCATACTGGCGAGCAACTCTTCTTCTGGTTTGGAATCATGCGAGGTGAATGCGTAATGCTCTCGCTGGGAGCCTAGGTCCCAGTTTAACTGCGTGTAGCAAGAAACACCGATGACCATACACCGATGACGGATTTGTGCTCCATTACTTCTCGCGCTCTGCTTCCAGGCGCTCATCTAGGGACCGATCTGCTGGTGGTGGTCACTTAGCAACTGACCACCCATCACCATTCTGTTCACATTAGGTGTTCTCAGTCAAAGGGGAGGTGTTCTCTACAAACCTGCCTTCCCGCTTCTCATTAAGCTCTCCCTCGGTGACTATGTGAGCAACTGCACATCGTTTAATGTCGCCAAAAGTCTTGGAGCGATTGCGGATCAAGGACTCACTGAAAGGCCCTGGCAACACGCCTTTCCTGAAGGCGTGTACCACCATATCTTCATCCTTGGTGTACAACCTCACCACCATTGCCCCAAACCTGTTGAGGTAATCTCGAAGGGACTCCCTCTGATGTTGGCGCACGTCAAACAGATCATAGGACACCACCGGTGGCGCTTGGTTGACGATACACTGCTCTGTGAACAGCTACGAAAACTGATGGAAAGAGGTGATGTCCTCGCCACGGCCGATGTCACCTCGACACATACTGATGACCGAGGTGTCCCTCATCCTGGCCGATGACCGATGGCGCTTCTTTACGCTGTCGTGCTCTCCTTATGGAATCATGCGAGGTCTGTGGGTAACATTCTCGCCGGGAGGCGACTGATCGCTCTGCACGCACCGATGACTGATCGCTCTGCATGCACCGATGACTAATCGATGCTTCATCACTTCTCGCGCTCTGCTTCCAGGCGCTCATGTAGGAACTGATCTGCTGGTGGTGGTCACTCGGTAACTGACCACTGATCACCGTTCTTGAACGATCTCCACCCTGGTTCATCTGCTATCTCATGCCACGCGTCACTCTGTGACTGGCCCACGTGGTCATCTGCATGCTGACGTCATCGACTACCGATGACCGACCGGATCAACTCATAAATTGATCTTAAAAAAACATAAGCCAAGCACCTTTATTTATAGGTGAAAGTGCCTTGGAGAGCAAGGAGTAAGGGTATGATGGGGAATACACAAAAGAGGGGGTTGCTAGGGTATTGACTAAAGTCAATGCCACACCCTAGGAGCAAAGTTCTAGAAGCTAGGTCAACTTCCTACCCTAAAAGGCTCTACTCAAGCTAAAATGATAAGCACACCTCCCCTATTTTGCTAAAGGCACCTTATTCTAACCTATCTTGCCATTTAGACCCCCAAAGTAAGCCCTACTCTTCTGAAAATACAAATAAACTGAAATTACAAATAAAGAAACTAGCTCCCATGGTTTGGGCTTTACTTCTTGGGGTCCTCTAAGGAATCTTTGAACATATAAAGAAAAGTTTCTCTGCCATCAGTAGCAGAGTCTCAATCTTCTTGAATCCTCTTTGCCATGGACCTAGTTGTTGGGCCTGAACTTAGGCCGGAGCTTGGGCCTCTTCCATCATTTTCTTAATCTATTTTTATCTCTTCCTAATTCTATTTATGAAGACAAATAAGGGGAGAATATGATTTCTGTGTTGTCTTAAAACTGCTAAACTCTAATCTGTTTGAATATTTTTAATTCTACTACTGTATGACTGGTTTAACTGTTGTTTTTGGCTTATTTTTTGGTTTGTTTTTCTGCTCTAATGTTTATGCAGAAAACTAGTTAGTGTGCCATCATAACCTACTGTTAGAGATGCTCTGGGTTTGTATAACTTTTGTTTTGCAGGTGTTGTTTTAGATTCAAACAAGACCAACACAAGCAACCAGGCATTTGTCTTCATCAAATAGGGGGAGATTGTTGATCAAGAGTGATCATGTGCTTTGAAGAATTCAAATCCAAGGTGTTTGACGGAGAGTTGTGTTGCTCCTGTGTCTGGGTGGGTTTTGGGGTAGAATGTGTTGTAATCCACTCCTTATTTGAATCCAGATTTGATTGGATTTGAAAACCTTTTCAAAATGAAATGTTTTTCAACTAAGTGAAAAACAACATGTTGTTTTATCGAATCAACCGGTTCTTTTTGTTCTTAGAAGGTTTTAAAAAAGGTTTGACTTGGTTGACTTGCTGTCAAGCCAAATCAATCAACTGTTTCGATAAATCAATCGATTGTTTCTTTGAAAATCCTAACAAAATTCAGTTTTGAATTGTGAATCTTTCTTAAATGATTTCTAACTAAATGCGGTTTTGTTTTAATTGTTTTTAATCATTCCTTGGAGTATTTAAAGTTGGTTACACGCTCCTAGAATGTAAGAAAAAATTTTGAAAAATCATAGTGCAAATTTGGCAAAGAGTTTTCAAGATTCACTCAAGCTTTGGATTTTCAAGTGTGTAGAATAGGACTGGGGTGTTCATCTGATCTTTAAGCTTTGTAATTCCCAGGTGTATTCTATTCTCTTCTTCCTGGATTACTGTATTTCTGTAAATGGTTGTAAGTGCAAAATCAGAGGGTTCTGATTTCTATGGATTGGTTTGCCAAAAGGAGTGTGTTTCTTGAAGGGTTCAAGGTGACTCTTTTGGTGGTTGTATTGTAATTTGGATTTGATTATGATCCGGTCGGTCATCGATAGTCGATGACGTCAGTAGCAGATGACCACGTGGACCATTCACAGGGTGACACGTGGTAGAAGATAGCAGGTGAATCAGAGAGGATATCACTCAGAACGGTGATCGGTGGTCAGTCGCTAAAGTGACCACCACCAGCAGATCAGTGCCTAGATGAGCGCCTGACAGTAGAGCACGAGAAGTAATGAAGCATCGGGGAGAAGGGTGATTAACACCTCTTTGTCGAGAAAGAAGTTCTCTATTCGAGCAGAGAGCTCACCAATGAAGTCCTCAGAGGGTTAAGAGATGTGGGCGATGACAAGGTGGTGAGATGTCCCTTCAGCGCGCTACTCATGTCCTTACACGCAGAGGCACATAGGTCGCCCGAGCCAATGACTTAGTCTCTTCGCTGAAACAAGTCAACAGCTTGAGACTGGGGGGCTTGTGTACCGACTAGTCTTCGGACACCGAGAACAGGTAGTAAAGGGCGAACCACGTCAGCTGGGTCCCACAGCATAGGCCAAAGCCACGTGGAGTGGACCCCGCAGGCAGCTTGGATTAGATGGTGATCAGTCATCGGTGTGTCCCCTCAGAGAGAAGGGTGATCAGTCATCGGTGTGTCCCCTCAAAGAAGGGTGATCAGTCATCGGTGTGTTCCCACAGAGAAGGGTGATTAGTCATCAGCGTGACGATCACACGAAAGGGCTGATGTGTCCTCGTCACTCCGCAGGGTGATCAGTCCTCAGCAACAGAGTGTGACAAGGTGACATCGGTCTTGGGTGATTTGAACATCATAGACAGAATAGCTAAGATTGGTTCCCAGTGTGGGCCAATGACCAGTTAAATACCCAGAGGTAGGGAGAGGCCTGAATCACGAAGAGCCTATGCGGGTAGCAGGGAGAGCACAGTTAGGTGCAGAGTTCTGAGGGGTCGAGTACTCATCAGAACTAGGGTTTCCCAGTAAAGGCTACATGCATGGCACGTGAGCAGCAAGGACACTCCCAGAACAGGTGGCCCCAGAAACTAGGTGCACAAGGAGGCATCCAGGTGGTCACCCTGTTAGAGTTTGCACTCCAGAGAAGGAAACCTTATGTGCTAGATTACCCTAAGATTGGGTGATAGCGGCGCAAGGGTATTCCAGTAAACCCTGAATATGGCTAGCAGCACAGTGAACCCTAATTAGGGCTAGCGGCACAGTAAACCCTAGACTATATAAGGGACAGTAAAATGCTTCACAAAGGTGCAGATTGTTTCGAAAGAACCAAGCACGTATCAACGTGAGGAAGGAGGCGTATGAGTGTCGTGGAGTCAACTGACAGGCGAGTCAACCGGCAAGAACAGATTGCATAGTAGAAACTCAGAAGTTTCTGAGAATTGGATGTGGCTCTTGGTATAAGAGTGAACCAGTATAAACCTGCTTGTGTGAATTTCTCTTACCCTGATCTCTTTTAAATTCTGTTTTTTTAAGTTATTTTATATTGTGCTGGTATAAACAACCGATTGATTCGAATAAACAACGGGTTGTTTTTCTGTGTTTCACTTAAAACAAATTATATTCTAGGCTAACTTGATTTCTCTGTCTATAATTCTACATTAAGTTTCATTAAACCTTCAAAGTTTGCGAAAATCTTTCATAAACATATCACCCCCCCGCCCTCTTGTTTAAGGCCATATATTCTAACACCATCTTGCTAAACCTATCCACTACCACAAAGATGGAATCAAAACCTCTTTGTGTCCTAGGAAGTCCTAGTATGAAATCCATGCTTATATCTTCCTAAGGAGCACTTGCAAAAGGTAAAGGAGAGTAGAGTCCATGAGGCATTGTATTAGATTTAGCTTTTAAACATGAAATACATGTATGACAATGTCTTTGGACATCTTTCCTCATGTGTAGCCAAAAGAATTTTCCTTTTAAAAGCTTAAGAGTTTTGTCAACTCCAAAATGGCCCATGAGTCCTCCTTCATGTGATTCTTTTACAAGGAGTTTTCTATCTGTTCCTTGGGGTATGCAAAGTTTTCCTTCTTTAAATAAGTATCCCCTCAAAAACATAAAAACCTCCTTGTGCTCTATGTTGGCATTTAGCAAACGTGGGTGCAAAATCTTGATCTTCTTTATAAAGTTCTTGTATGCTTTCAAATCCAAGAATTTGGGCTCCAAGTTTACAAAAGAGGGCATGTCTCCTTGATAGAGCATCAGCTATAATGTTTGTACTGTCCTTCTTGTATTTGATAACATATGGAATTGCTTAAGAAATTCCATCCACTTTGCATGTCTTTTGTTCAACTTGTGTTGACCCTTCAAATATTTCAAAGACTCATGATCACTATGTATGACAAATTCTTTTGAGACTAGATAGTGTTCCCAAGTCTGCAGGGCCTCCATAAGTGCATAGAGATCTTTATCATAGGTGGGGTAGTTGAGGGCAGCACCATGAAGGTTTTCACTAAAATATACAATTGGGTGCCCACCTTTCAACAACACAACACCTATTCCTACTCTCGATGCATCACACTCTAGCTCAAACATTTTTTAGAAGTTTGGTAAAGCTAGAATGGGTGCATTGGTGAGTTGAGCTTTCAACCTTTGGAAGGCTTGCTCATGCTTCTTCGTCTAACAAAATGGAGTGTCTTTCTTCACTAACTCATTGAGTGGTGAAGCTAGACTTGAGAAGTTAGGAACAAATCTCATATAAAAGCTTGCTAAGCCATGGAAGCTCCTATCATCTCCTACATTTTGTGGGGTTGGCCACTCTTGGATGGCTTTGATATTCTCGAGGTCCACATGTACCCCATTTTTTTTTTCTATAAATCCTAAAAATACTACACTGTCTACACAAAAAGTGCACTTATCTATATTAGCAAACAAACTATTTTTTCTAAGCACTAAAAGAACCTCCCTAAGGTGACTTAGGTGGGAGTGAACCAGTATAATTGATTGTGTGATCTTCTCTCTCACTCTCACTTATTTAAAACTGTTGGGTTTGTGTTGCTGATATAAACAATCGATTAAATCGTATAATCAACCGATTGTTTTTCTAGAATCAGTTTGAACAGTTCTATTTTCTTGGTTGTTCTGATTGGTTGTTTTGTAATTTTTCTTAAATCTTCATTCTAAGCTATTATTTGCGAAAATTTTTCTCAAAACAATTCACCCCCGTCTTGTTTAGGCCATTAATTCTAACAATTGGCATTAAGAGCTAGGTTCTTGAAATTTTGTCAAGTTCTATTTTTCAAAACTATTTTAATTGCTGACAAGTTACCTTTTGGGGAAGGCACTTCTATAAATAGACCACCTTTATTTTGTGGTGTCAGTTACCATTTCTGGAAAGTAAGAATGAAGATTTTTATTGAATCTTGTACCGATCAGTCCTCGAACATCGACAACCACTAGCAGTAATTGGCCACATAAGCTAGGTTCCACGAGTGGCGTGCGACAATGTCCCTCAAGCGGCATGAGCTAGTGTGCCAATTAGTGGTCGGAGATCGATCTAGAGGTATGCCGATGTGTACTCGGCAACAGAGTGAAGTCGATGTGACATCGAGCATCAGTGATTAAAATAGCTAAACTGGGAAGGCAAACCCCAGGAAACACACCAGTTATCAGTGAAACGCCTTGAGTTAGGGGGAAGTTTGAGTCACAAGGTGCTCGTGCGTGTGGTGTGAATAGCGCATTTGGGCGCAACATCAACAAAGGGCCCTGGGAACTCTAAGGCCCGTTAGGGTTACGGTTTCCCAGGGGCAGACTGCATGCAAGGCACGTGAACAGTTAAGGGCACCCCCAGAATGGATGGCCCCAGAGATTAGGTGCACAAGTTGGTACCCAGGTGGCCATACAGTGAGAGGTTGCACTCCAGCAAAGGAAGCTTGACACACTAGATTACACTAAGATTGGGTAATAGCGGCGCAACAACATTCCTACAGAAACCCTAATGCGGGTAACAGAGACAGGGGAAACCCTAGACTATATAAACAACAGTAAGAAACCCTAAAGAGGTACGCGGCTCTTGAGACTACAATTGTTACACACATACACACTGTTTCTTAGCCCCAGTATTGACTTGAGCGTCGGAGTGCAAATGGGCTCTAGGGCGCCCTTTTGTCTTTGCAGGTACAGAGTGTTTCGATCCAGTGAAGTAGCAACCTGAGAAGGAAGAAAAGGGTGCGAGATTGTCATAGAGTCAACCGACAGGAGAGTCAACCGGCAAGAACATTTGGCACCCACCGTGGGGCCAAAATAAAACAAGGTCCCATTCACAAGCAGAGAGAAGAGATCTAGAAAAATGAGGAATCCTAGACAAGGACCTGCCGCTGCTACACCAAATGGAGGATATAACATCACCATGCAGTAGATTATGGAGACAGTGGCGGTGTTCAGGGCGGATCAAGAATGCATCCAGACTGACCTGGCCACGTCGCAAGCCAGGAACGAAGAGTTGCATAGGACCAATGAACAATTGCGCATGAATCTGCAAAATTTGTAGCAGGTAGGGGAACACGTGGTGGATGATCAAGCCTCGCCTACGCCGCCTAGGGCATTCCCTATGCCGTTCTCACAGGCTATCACGAACACCGTGGTACCACCCACCTTCATAGGCCCTAAGACCACCTTTACAGGTGTGGAGGTGATGGCAGAGCCTCCAGCCATACACAACCACATAATAAGGAGGATAAAGACCTAAAGGTTATTTTGGGATTTACTTGTAAATATGGGTCTAATTGGGTTTTTGTTTCTTTTTATAGGCCCATTCAAGAGGAGAACTCTAGGGTGAATGATTGTAAAAACATATCCAAGAAGACCTCCAAGTCATCAAAACATAAATTAAAGCATTCGTCAGAAGAACACAAGAAGACTGAGTTCCTGCTGACTAGTCAACATTATTTTGGGCCAAGCTTTAGCTTAAATAAATTGTATAAAGTTGTTTAGGATTTCATGGGCCATGTATTGGGCCTAGTAGCATAAAATAATTGGACCAAATATTTGGGCCAAGTAGCATAGGTTTTTGGGCTTGTATTTGGGCCAATAGTAAAATATGACTAGTTAGGGTTAAAAGTGACTAGTTAGGGTAACAATTGGGCTTTTTTGAGCCCAATGTAATCCTAAAATGTCTAGGGTGATTTGGAGGACGAAAATCACCTTGGCATGGAGCACATGGACGTCCACATAGCAGCCTAGGAGTGGAGAGGATTTAGCATGGAAGGTGTGAGCTAAAACATGGAAAGCATGACTCCACAAGGCACCTTCTCATTGGAGAGTTTTATTTTGAATTTTCAAATTTTGGCTCCAAAATGTCCAGCCCTCTCTCCTATATAATGAGGTGATTGGCTCATGTAAATTGAAGATTAATTTGAGTGAAATTGCTGCCAACTTTGTGCCAATTATCACTCTTGTCTCCTACCTCTAGGATAGACACCTTTAGTCTTCATTCTTCATCTAGTCAAGTGAGATGGCCTCACCACTCACTCTCCACACCTAACACTTCACCTTCAAGGAAACCACAACTCCTAGGAGCTCCTTGCACATCTTCAACCATAGCTTCCACCACCTTCAAATTCATTTTCAGCTCATGGAAGAAAGCACTCAAGCTAGGCTACATCAAATGGTATCTAGAGCCATGGTTCTTCTAGAGCTAAGTGTCTTCTTCTAATTTTTTTTTGATTTTGTGTTGTTCTTCATATTTCTATGTTTCTTCATTAGATCCTTGAATGTCTTGCTATTTTTTGCAATTTAATTTTGATTTGAATGCTGTTTGGATGAATCCAGTCGGTAGAATGTGTTCAACTTGTTCTTGAGCTTCTAATTTCAATTTTGTGTAGGATTCTTGTGTGTTTTGGTGTGCTGCTTGATTTTATTAGGATTTTGAGCTCCTATCCTAATGAAAAGCAAAGCTCATAACGACTTGGTAGAGTTAAGCGTGTTACCTATGGATTGATTCTATGTTGAAGAGAGAGCTTAACCAAGTATGCCAAAGCAGCTAGACAGCAATAGAGATACCAATACAAGTAAATTAATGCATAAAGTCAAACAAGTATGTATGCCAAGTAAATGTATTAATTGGATTGGAAGAATAATTACACAAGATAGTTACAAGAAGTCCAGCTACAGATAAAGCTATCCAAGAAGACCTATCTAGGCACTATTTGCCCGTCGACTACCTGCATGGACATAGAGAAGGGCGAGAGGTCCATCTCAGGATGCGCGCAGGAAATCTAAGCAAGGGCATCGCCAAATCCCTCCCGGTAGGCATCAACAGCGTCTTCAGTTAGTTCCGCCTTGGTCTTCTTGAACAGCTCGGCTTGTTGAGCAAGCTTTTCCTCGACTTTGCCTAGCTGAACTTCTTGACTGGTAACCCTTTCCTCCAGCTTGGTCATCTTAGCTTGGTTCCCCTCCAACTGCTCTTCCAAGTCGATGACTTTGTTACGGTGGGGAAGAATTTTGGCCTAAAGCTGGAGGGCCTCCTGCCCCTTGGAGAAGAGGAGCCTCTTGGTCTCCTTCTCTGATTGGCGCAGACTGCCCAGCTCCTGGTTCATAGCAGTCTCACGCTTGGCAGCTAGTTGAACTTGGAGCTCCAAGTCTTTCTTTTGCTCCAGCTCTTTCCCCAATCTGGCTACCTTCTCTCGTAGCTCTGCCTCAACATTCCCTTTGGGCAGCAAGAAGTTGGAGGTAGCAAGGAACTCACCAAGGGCGTGACTGATAAGGTCCCTTAGTGAGTCCCCGACCAGGGCCTCCATCGCCTCTTGGCCAGGCATCTGAGTGAGGGTCCGCTGGAGGAGAGGAGGGACTTCGGGGACAGGAGGTGCTTGGCTGGTTGGATGGGCACTCTCTCCTCTACCCTCGAGTGCCAAGAGTGGCTCGGGGGGAGATGAGGCACTAGGATGATGCTTCTTGAAAGATGGAGGTTGTCCCTCTGTTGCGGAAGAGGTCACCGCAGCAACCTCCACCCTTTTCCTCTTGAAGATGAGGCCTGAGCATGTGTCCTCATCTTCAGAGATCACTACTGCGGCTACCCTCTTTAACTTGTTAGAAGTGGGGCCTGGGGTAGCCACGGCAGGTGAAGAAGGACCAGCTGGGCATGAACCACCTGCTGCGCGGCGATCCAGCAAGGCGATTAGCCTTTTCTTTTTCTCAGCATCTAATACCATACCTGCGATGAATAACAAGTAAAGAGTGAGAAGTGGCATGCAGAAAATACAAGTGTTGACAGATACAAGATGAAGGCAATTATACCGATATAGACGCTGAGGGTTTCAGCATCATATTTGTGTCTAATCAGCTGGGTGGTGTCAAACACCACACCCTAGTTGGAAAGGAGTTGGCACATGTCACGATCAAAGGGCGTCAGCTCCTCGAGTCCGCGAGGCTTCTTGAACTTCAACTTCTCCACCTAGTATAATGGGAACCCATCGAGCATGGTGGAGTCGTAGGAGCTGCAGCAGACCCGGAAGAACTTCCCCTTGAAGCCTTTGTAGGACTGCTGGAAGAGGGTAAGCAGAACCCTCCCCGCCACCCCATTGAGGCTTACCCAAAGCCTCTTCCCAGTGCTCTTCGCCTCGAAGAAGTATAGGAATACGTCTACCGAGGGAGTGAACCCTAGGTTGTTGCAGAGAATCGAGAACATCCTGATGAAGGCCCAGCTGTTGAGGTGCAGCTGGGCAGGCGCCACATTCAGTTCAGTAAGCAAAGCCCTCTCGAACCCGGTGAAGGGAAGACGGACTTTGACTTATTTAAAGACGGTGGCGTAGAAGAAAAAGAAGGGCTCCCTGTCGTTGCAGCGGTTGTTAGAGTAGACAGGTTTGCCCTCAGTGCAGGGTCGAACCGATATGTACGTATCACTCTCCCTGCCAAAGTCGCGCCCCTTGATCTCATGCTCTTCGTCCCGGTGTTTTCTTAGGTCCTCACAGGTTCTGAGCTTGGAGGTTTCGGCAAGGAGATCCTCTGAGGCCCAGGAGTAGAGGGCCCTGTAGTCAACGACTAGAGGAGGGTTGGAAGTGGTTTTAGTTTTGGCCATCTCGAATCTAAAACAAATGAGAGGCAGGAAGAAGGGAAAATGGGTTTAGAAGAAAGTGATGGTGAAAACAATGGTGGACAAAGACCCACAGAAGAAGAGCGAAAGCGAGAAAGAAGAATAGAAACCATAAATGCATGAACAGACTCAAAGCAGTTATGGTATGTGAAGAGAAGCAGAATCATAAGGTGAAGATAGAAAGAAAGAATAAAAATCATACCTTTGTGTAAGCGAAGAAGAATAGTCGCGAGCGTAGAGGTTGGAATAGAACAGAAGCGTACAAGAGAAGTTAGGAAGTATGGAGGCTCGAGTGAAAAGTGATGAAACAGTGTAGAGGCGCGGGGTTTTGAAAGGGTTTAACGTAGGCAAGGAAGCGCTAACGTTAGGAAACCCTAACCGTTGATCTAGACACGTGTCTGCAGATTAAAAGGGGGTTGGTGAGATGTCCCTTCACCGTGCTGTTCATGTCCTTTCGCTCAGTGCCACTGTAAGGACCTGTAAAATTAAATTGGAATAAAAGGAATATATTTTAAATGAATTCTAAGTATGTTTTTATTTAAAATAAAAAGGGAGGAAAGTGTAGCTTAGAAGACTATGAGATCGCCTGGTTAGTACATAATCGCCTGTCGCCTAGACTACCCATGCGGAGTCACCGGGGCGCGAGGTTTGCGGACGTCGCCAGGGCGCGAAGCATGCGAGCATCACCGGGGTGCGAGAGACATGCGGGCGTCGCCTGGGATAGACATAGGTCGTCTCCCAGCGAGAGACTTCGGTCGTCTCCCAGTGAGAGACTTCGGTCGTCTCCCAGCGAGAGACTTCGGTCGTCTCCAAGCGAGAGACTTCGGTCGTCTTCCAGGATGAGTCATCGGTGGAAGGTTATCGCGCGATGTCGTGTTTCACACAGATAAGGTGGGACCCAGGCTCCCAGCATGAAACGTCCTGCACGCGCGACACGTAGACAAAAAGGGTGTTTCAGAAGAGTGACATCAGAGAGTTGGCATGCGCAGAGACACACGTGGCCGTACTGTTCAAGGAAGCGTGCACGCAAGCCTTCCTGCAGAGTGGGTGGTGGCAGCGGCATTTGTGGACAAGTTGGTTTAGATTCAAAAACCCACTTCTGAGAGGGAGAACGTTGCAGTAGTTCAAGAGCGAGAGAGTGAGTTCACCTTCATCCTTCTCTTTTCTCTCCTTCACTCTGCGATTCAGGCCTTATCACGTCCCTGCTTGGCTATCGACGACTGCCATAGAGCACCTGGGAGGTTCTCTGCAAGTCCTCCAAACCAGACGCTAAAACAGAGTTAAGGCATCCTTGAAGCTCGTTGGGTTGGAACTCTTAGTGAAGTTTACGCAAGTCCAGGTAAGGGAAGCTAGCTTTATTTTCAATAAAAGCCGTAGATTAGCTGTTTCTGAAGTGAGGGCAACGTGGTCGCCGGTTTCATATTCTTTTTCGTGATGCTCTGTTCTATGTGTTTGGGCGACGTGGTCGTCGATTTTAAACTCTATTTCACGATGCTCTGTTCTATGTGTTTGGGCGACGTGGTCGCCGGTTTTAAACTACAGCGTTCGAAATCCCCTGTTTTAGTGTCGTTGAGACTGTTTGAGATTTAAATGTGGAATGCATGTGATGTTCGAAAATCTGAACCTTTGAAATGATTGTTGCTGTAAATTGAATCATTCATTTGAGTGGTATGATGGTCTGAATGTTGTGGATGTGGGATCAAGGCATAGTATTTTCAGGAAAGAAAATACCGTGTAAGATCGTGTAAAGTGTGCAATGACCGGTGATTCGTTTTATGAGATATCCTGACTCTCCTGATGTAATGGAATCACATAGATGAAGTTATTCAGGCGTTGAGAGTCGAAGGAGGTTCACAGGTATGGGTGAGTTGTGTGAAAGAGAACGAGCTTGACCCGTTGTGTGGATTAACCCTGTCATGCTAGGATAGTGATAATATTGAGATTCATTTATACGCTTGTGAATGTGTGTGATTTCACATCGACCCTGTGAATGTGGGTGATTTCACAGTGGTGCAGCATGACAGGTGCAGATCTCTGAGTCTAGTCAACGCACGAGTCTTCCGGAAGTAGTGTCAAGTGTCTATGTGTGATGAGTCAGTGGAAGTCTGACGTGAGAAATGTTGAGAAATTGTTGATAGACACTTGATGGAATTATGTGAATTGAACGAATCTTGAGGAAATTGTGAAATATGTGATTACTTGATGACTGTGTGATATGAATGAGAAAGTTGATGGTTTTTACGTGGGTGACTTAAATTGGTTTTATCTTGATTTTTAAGTTCATATTTAAACTCTCTTTCAAATATCTAGCTTACTCTGTGTTTGGTTCTGTGGCTGTTTTTCTTAAAACTGTGATGATCGTGTATAATTTACACGGGAGCAGATGATGTTGCAGGAAGTAGAGATCCTCAGTGAGTGGTCGCCGGAAGGAGATCGCCTGTCTCTGTTTCTGTTAGGCGATCACCCTTTTTCTGATCTCTGACAGGAGATCGCCTTTTCTGTTAAGAGATCGCCTTCTGTTAGGAGATCGCCTGTTTTTTTTTCTATTTTGCTGTATTTTGTTTAAGCTTTGGAAAATTGACCGGTTATGTATTAAACTCCCTATGAGGAGCAACTTCATTTTATATAAATACGTATGTTCACTTAAATATTATTGTGTTACCTTTATTTCATTTTATATTTATGAAAAGGATTTGGCGGGATGTTACAGCCACGTAGGTCGCCCGAGCCAATGACTTAGTCTCTTTGCTGAACAAGTTAATAGCTCGAGACTAGGGGGCTTGTGTACCGACCAGTCCTCGGACACCGAGAACAGCTAATAAGGGTGAGCCGCGTCAGCTGGGTCCTACAGCATGGGCCAGAGCCACGTGGGCTGGGTCCCACAAGTAGTAGGGACTAATGGGATGATTAGTCGTCAGCATGTCGACCGCTAGAGTGAACTGAGGTGTCCTCGTCATTCAGCAGGGTGATGAGTCCTTGGTGGCTGGGTGTGACGAGGTGACATCGACCTTAGACGTTTCGAATAATAGAGCTAAAACATCCACGATGGGTCTTAAGGGAAGACCAGTTATCAGTAAAATGCCCAGAAGTAAAGAGAAGCCTAAGTCACGAAGTGCCTATGCGTGTGGCAGGGAAAGCACAATTAGGAGTAGAGTCCTGAGGGGTTGAGTACTCATCAGAACTAGGGTTTCCCAGTGAAGCTACATGCATGGCACGTGAACAGTGAAGGCGCTCCCAGGACAGGTGGCCCCAGAGACTAGGTGCACGAGTGGGTACCCAGGTGGCCATCCCGTTAGAGTTTTGCACTCTAGTTAAGGAAACCTTATATGCTAGATTACCTTAAGCCTGGGTGATAGCGGCGCAAGGGTATTCCTGTAAACCCCAAATATGGGTAGCGGCACAGAGGAAACCCTAGACTATGAAAAGGGTAGTAAAACATTTCACAAAGGTACACAGTTTCTAGACCTAACATAGATACTGAATACACTTGGTGTGCTTGCCTAGTTTTTGACTTGAGTGTCAGAGTGCAAACGGCCTCTAGGCGCCCCTCTCTATCTTGCGGGTGCAGTTTGTTTCGAGTCAGCGAAGCATAATCCATGGTGAGGAAAGGAGGCGTGTGAGCATCGTAGAGTCAACCGTCAGGAGGGTCAACCGGCAAGAACAACTACTATTACAAATAAAGAAAACAATTGATGCTCAGCACCCAAAGCTTGTGCTCTGCTTCTTGTAATCCTCTGAGGTATGGAGGGAGCTAAGGCAATGGTTGGAGCATCCTGACTTGGCCCTTGGTCTTGTGTCATGCTCCTAGTTTACCTCCTCTGAGGTTGGGCCTGGTCACTAGGCGTATTCCCTTCTAGGTCCTCATCATCCTCCCCGAGTGGGAGGGAATTCGTCCATGAATTTGGAAGACCTGTGGAAAAAGGGGTTAGATCACTGATATTGAAAGAATTGCTACTTAAATATGTATCAGGAAGATGTAACTCATAGGCATTGTCATTGATCCTTTTGATGACCTGAAAAGGACCATCACCTCGTGGCAGAAGTTCAGACTTCCTTTGAGTAGGAAATCTATCCTTTCTCAAGCGAAGCCAAACCCAGTCCCCAGGTTCAAAAGATCAAAGCCTTACGCCCCTTATTAGCATACTCAGCATACTTGCCTACCTTCCTTTCTATTTGAAGCTTAATGTGGTTGTGCAAGTCTTTTATGGAAGAAGCTTTTTCAAAACCATCCTTGCACAACACATCATCTAACACAGGAATAGGAAGGAGGCCAAGGGGTGTAAGGGGATTAAACCCATACACTACCTCAAATGGGGTGTGAGAAGTAGTAGAATTAACTACTCGGTTGTAGGCATACTCAATATGAGGTATTAAGTTTTCCCACACCCTTGGGTTCCTTGAGATAAGGCATCTTAACATTTGACCTAAAGTCCTATTGACCACTTCTGTTTGACCATCAGTTTGGGGGTGACAAGTAGTAGAAAACAGGACTTTAGTTCCAAGTTTTCCCCACAAGGTCCCCTAGAAGTGACTTAAGAACTTAGAATCCCTGTCAGACACTATACTCTTAGGGATCCCATGCAAACGAACTACTTCCTTAAATAAGAGATTTGCAATATGAGTTGCATCATCTACTTTGTGGTATGGAATAAAATGAGCCATTTTTGAAAATCTATCCACAACCACAAAAATAGAATCCATACCCCGAGATGTCTTGGGAAGACCTAGAATAAAATCCATTGAAATGTCTACCCAAGGCATATTAGGGATGGGGAGAGGGGTATATAAACCATGGGGTTGTACTTTAGACTTAGCCTTCCTACATGCTATGCATTTGTCATAGAAACTATGTACGGATTTGCGCATGTGAAGCCAAAAGAAATGTTCATGCAATGTATCTAAAGTTTTAGCTACCCCAAAGTGACCCATTAATCCACCCTCATGTGCTTCTCTAACAAGGGATTGTCTCAAAGACCCTTGGGGAACACAAAGTCTTTTTCCTTTAAAAAGAAACCCATCATGGATGAAATAGTCTTTGTGTCCACCCTTTGAGCACTCTTGGAAGATTTGAGAAAACTCAAGGTCATCTTTATAGTTTTCCTTTATGTGATCAAAGCCCAAGTAGTTAACTTTTAAATCATTTAGCAAGGTATGCCTTCTTGAAAGAGCATCTGCTACCACATTAATTTTACCTTGCTTATGTTTGATCACATAAGGAAATTGCTCAATGAACTCCACCCACTTAGCATGTCTCTTATTGAGCTTGCTTTGGCCTTTCAAATACTTAAGGGATTCATGATCACTACTATGTATCACAAATTCCTTGGGAAAAAGATAGTGTTGCCAATTTTGCAAGGCTCTCACAAGAGCATAAAGTTCCTTATCATAGGTGGAGTAGTTGAGGTGACTCCCTTTGAGTTTCTCACTAAAATAAGCTATGGGGTGACCCTCTTGGAGGAGGATTGCCCTAATGCCTATGTTAGAGGCATCACATTCTATCTCAAATGTCTTAGTAAAGTTAGGGAGTGCTAAAATGGGTGCCTTAGTTAACTTATCTTCCAAAGTGTCAAAAGCTTTTTCTTGTTCAAGGCCCCATTTAAACACAACATCCTTCTTTACTATGGCATTGAGAGGTGCGGCAATGGTACTAAAGTCTTTCACAAACCTCCTATAAAAGCTAGCAAGGCCATGAAAGCTTCGTACCTCACTAACATTGGTGGGTGTGGGCCAATGTTTAATTGCTGCAACCTTTGTTTCATCTACATGCACCCCTTTAGAACTTGTACCGACCAGTCCTCGGACACCGAGAACAGATAGTAAAGGGCGAACCACGTTAGCTAGGTCTCACAGCATGGGCCAAAGCCACGTGGAATGGACCCCATAGGCAGCTTGGATTAGAGGGTGATCAGTCATCGGTGTGTCCCCTCAGAGAAGGGTGATCAGTCATCGGTGTGTCCCCTCAGAGAAGGGTGATCAGTCATCAGCATGTCCCCCAGAGAGAAGGGTGATTAGTCATCGCTGTGATGATCACTAGAAGGGACTGATGTGTCCTCGTCACTCCGTAGGGTGATCAGTCCTCGGCAACAGAGTGTGACGAGGTGACATCGGTCTTGGGTGATTTGAACAGCGTAACCAGAACAGCTAAGATTGGTTCCCAGAGTGGGCCAATGACCAGTTAAATACCCAGAGGTAGGGAGAGGCCTGAATCACGAAGAGCCTATGCGGATAGCAGGGAGAGCACAGTTAGGTGCAGAGTCCTGAGGGGTCGAGTACTCATCAAAACTAGGGTTTCCTAGTGAAGCTACATGCATGACACGTGAATAGTGAAGGCACTCCCAGAACAGGTGGCCCCAGAGATTAGGTGCACAAGGAGGCACCCAGGTGGTCACCCTGTTAGAGTTTGCACTCCAGAGAAGGAAACCTTATGTGCTAGATTGCCCTAAGGTTGGGTGATAGCGGCGCAAGGGTATTCCAGTAAACCCTGAATATGGCTAGCAGAGTAGTGAACCCTAATTAGGGCTGGCGACGCAGTAAACCCTAGACTATATAAGGGACAGTAAAATGCTTCACAAAGGTACGCAGTTTCTAGACCTAAACACAGAGAGACTCAATACACTTGGTGTTTTTTTCCCCATCTTGACTTGAGCGTCGGAGTGCAAACGGCCTCTAGGGCGCCCCTTTCTCTTTTGCAGGTGCAGATTGTTTCGCAAGAATCAAGCACATATCAACGTGAGGAAGGAGGCGTGTGAGTGTCATGGAGTCAACTGACAGGCGAGTCAACCGGGAAGAACAAAACTTACCACAAACCTTAGGAATCCGATGTGGTCTATTGCAAACACACATTTTTCAGGATTAGCATACAAACATTCTTTCTTAAGGGTTTCTAGAACTTGCCTAACATGCTGTTGATGTTCCTCTAAAGACAAGCTGTAGATGAGAATATCATCAAAGTAAACCACTACAAACTTGCCAATGAAGGGTCTTAAAACATGATGCATAAGTCGCATGAAGGTGCTTGGAGCATTGGTTAAGCCAAAGGGCATGACTAACCACTCGTATAAACCAAATTTGGTCTTAAAGGTAGTTTTCCATTCATCCCCCGGTTTAATCTGGATTTGGTTATAACCGCTCTTAAGATCAATTTTGGTAAATACCTGAGACCCATGTAACTCATCCAACAAGTCATCTAACCTAGGAATGGGATGCCTATATTTGATTGCTATGTTATTTATTGCACGACAATCTGTACACATCCTCCAACTCCCATCCTTTTTAGGGACAAGAATCACAGGCATAGCACAAGGACTCATACTATCTTGCACCCACCCCTTAGCTATTAACTCCTCTACTTGTTGTTGAATCTCTTTGGCCTCAGATGGGTTGGTCCTATATGTTGGCCTATTTGGTAAAGAAGTTCCGGAAATAATCTATTTGGTGTTCAATTCCCCTAAGAGGTGGTAATCCTTTTGGGGGATCTTAAAATACATCATTGAATTCCTTTACCAAATCTTCCAAGCATGAAGAAATAACCTTAGCCGACTCACTCTTAAGGGTCCTAGGGAAGGCTATATAGATTGATCTTTGTGTGAGCATTACCTTTTGACCTCTTTAGGTGATATGAGAAGTCTTCTCTTAGAACTCTTTTTCTTTCTCTCTCTTTTCTTTCATTCTCACTTGGTCCTCATGGACTTCTTTTGGTGAGAGAGATTTTAATGTGATCTTATGCCCATGGAAGTGGAAAGAGATTTTGTTGGTAAGGCCATCATGAATTGTTTTTTGATCAAATTGCCATGACCTACCTAAAAGGATATGGGTTGTGTTCTCGCCGGTTGACTCTCCCGTCAGTTGACTTCTATGATCGCTTGCACCTTCTCCCTTCCCTTTGGCTAGAACAGCTGAACCTGTAAAGAAAGAAAGATAGGTGCCCTAGCGGCCGTTTGCACTCTGACGCTCAAGTCAAGATTAGGGCAAGAAACACCAATGTATAGCAAAGAGTTCTAGTCTCAAATGCTGCGTACCTTTGGGAACGCCTTGCTACCTGTTATATAGCCCTTCTAGGGTTCCTGTCGCGCCTATCCTCGCGTCCTTGTGTTGGCTCTTAGCGAATTTAGGGTTACCTTTCTGGGACTCTATCACGCAATCTTCTTGCGCGTCCCGCGGCAGCCTACCATTCTTGGAGTACAACTCTCATGGCAACCTTCCTTTCCTGGAGTGCTTAACCTAAGCGTGGGCGCTCAGACATACACTGTAACCCTAGCACCGCATGGCCAAATCTTCTATCTTAAGTTAAATACTCACGTGCCTTTTTATGTGTTTCTTCCTTTTAAGGACAAATCCTCTATGCCAAAGCCTTACGTCACATAGGAACCCTGCGTGCATGACACATCTGCGAATATGATTTTTATTCTTACACGTGTGATTCTGTGGGCCCCTCTATGGGTCCCATCATACCGACCTCTACTGTGCCGACCTCTCACTCAGTGGCCGGCGTCCGAGGTCTGGCCACTACAGGTTGCTTCCATAGGGACAACATCACACAAGACCTCATCCTTGTATTTACCAATTGGGAAGGCTATAAGAACTTGTTTATTAACTATGATCTCCCCCTCTTCACTTAACCATTGAAGCTTGTAGGGCTTGGCATGAGAGACGGTAGGTAACCCAAGGTGTTTTACCACTCTTGTGCTGGCCACATTTGCACAACTCCCCCCATCCACTATCAAGGAACACAACTTATCATTAATGAGACATCTAGTATGGAAAATATTTTCTCTTTGACTTTCATCAAAGGGCTTTAAAACTTGTCCTAGCATTCGTCTCACTACTAATAAGTCGCCTTCACATGGACTTTCACTCTCTTCCTCACTTGGGGATCTAGAAGGGTTGGGAGCCCTAGATCATTGGGAACTATGATCACTTAGAACTACCCCATCATGCATCATCATATTGCCTTTAGTAGGACAATTAGAAGCAATGTGACCATACCCTAAATATTTAAAACATTTCATACTTGAGCTTTTAGTAGGAGATTTAGGAGTTGAAGTGGAGGGTTTAGAATCCCTAGGTTTGTAAGTGGACTCTAGATGGAAAAGGTGAAGAAGTTTTGTTTTTGTTTTTCCAAGAAGAGTGGTAAAAACCATCATTATGAGCATTTTTAAAAGAAGTTTTCTTAGAAATTTGTGATTCTACCTTGATGGCAAGGTGAGCCAACTTTTCTAAATTGGAGTACTCATCGAGTTCTACCACGTCTTGGATATCCCGTCTTAAGCCACTTACAAATCTAGCCATTTTGGACTCCTCACTTTCATTCATGTCAACCGTTGTTAAAGTTGTTTCAAGTTCCTTAAAATAAGCATCCACACTTTGTGTGCCTTGATGAAGCCTTTGGAGCTTCGACAAGAGATCGGTCCTATAGTGTGGAGGCACAAATCTAGTGCGCATGCATAACTTTAAATCCTCCCAAGAGACCATGGCAGGCCTCTTGTTAAGTCCAATGTTCATTACAATCTTATGCCACCACTGCATGGTATAGTCTACAAACTCTAAGGAGGCTAACTTAACTTTTTGGTCATCTTGGACCTCATACACATTAAACATTTGTTCTAACTTAGCCTCCCATCCTAGGTAAACATTGGGATTGCATCCCCATTAAAACTTGGCAATTTAATAAAAGGAAAAGGGGTTTTGGGAGTTTGATGATGATGATGTTGAAAGTGCCACTCCTCAAAGTGTTGATCTCTCCAATCTTGTTCATCTTCATAGCTTCCATAATTTGTGTAGGCTCTTGAATGTCGCCTTTGCTCCCATCTTCTTCCTCTAGGTGGTCTTTCATAAGCCATTTCAAGTCTTTGAAGTCTTGCCTCCATTTTCCTCATTTCTTCCTCCTTTTGGGCTATGGTTCTTTTGGCCGCTTCCAATTCACCAATGAGGAAGGATTTTTGTGGAGAATGAGGTTTGGAAGATTCACCTAAAGAAAGATTAGCCATAAAGAAGACACAAATAGAACAAACAATTAGGAAAGCAAAGTTAGTGGAAAAATAAGCTGAAGCTTGCGGTTTGGAGGAGAAACACTCAATGCACTCAAGAAATTTTTCCCACTCCTCAAAGGTCTTTCTTGATTGATAAAAACCCTTAAATGAAAAAGGACAAAGCCTCAATCATTCAAGCAAGATGAAACTGAAACAAAACTTGAAGGAAACAAGAAGACAAGCAAGAAAAACTTAAACAAGGAAAGCTAAACCAAAGATGGAAAGAGAGATATGACAAAACTTTAGAAAAGAATATTGAATGAAAATGACAAGCCAAGAAAATAAGGCACTCAAGAAAAGGTAGTACACAAAGAGAACCTAGAGAATGGTACTAGAATTGGATGAAGAAAACCAAAAACAGTACTACTGGAATATGTGTAAAATTTTGTGTGACTTTAAAAACTTATGCTGATCTGAATAATGCAAATTTGAATTAGAAATTTAAACCACAGAAAGCTCAATTTCTTAGCTCAAAGTAGGCACTGGAATTGTATCAAAACAGTGTGCCAAATAATTGTGATAAATTTCCGAAAATTACTGCCACTTCACCGTTTTTCCAATGTCAGAATTTTGTACTCTCTGTATTTCATTTATCATTTTTTTTGTATTTTGTATTTTGCTACACTTCTTTTTTTCACTTTTTCTTAACACTTCAAACTACTCAAATCCATAGTTTCAGAATTTTTCTCCAATAAATTTAATTTGCATAAACGAAAACAGTCAGCACAGATTCAGTGAAATAGAGGAAACCTATTCTGGAATGAAAAACAGCATTGAGAAACTACAAAGACACAATGGAATTGATGTATTTGAACTTGTATGGATCTATCACACAAGCATGAACTCAAGTCTAAAAGTTAAAATGCACCAAAGGCTCAAAACAGAATTATAAAACTGCACTCAAATAAAATCAATCAACCAAAATTAGCAATAAAAGGACTACATGGAATTGATGACATTGTAGGAGAAACATGACTTGACAAAACTTGTATGGATTCAAAAATCAAAATGACTCCAACACAATTAATTTGCACCAATTAAAACAGCAAGAAAGACTCAAAATAAAGCAAAAACAGAATAGCTAACTCAACAAGGAACCTAAAAAAAAATTCTGCACAAAATAAAGTGCCAAATCAACTCAAAAAGATAAACAAAACCATAGCTCTGAATAAACAATGTGAGTTGATTTTATGATTTAGCATTTTATGGTGGCACTTTAATTAGGATTGACATTTTAGGATGATTAAGGTGAGAACCTAAGGAAAATCCCCACTAGACATTAACTTAACCAAGTGGTTAAGTAGATGTAAAGGTTCATTTCACAAAGGCAAAAGGAAAACACAATTATAAGGTGATGAGATGACAGGTTATGGTGTGGAATTACATAAGGAAAACAAGAGCAACATATAAAGACCGAATAGACATAATGAAGCAAAATAAGAACATGTTTATGAATAGATGGAATGATAATGGAAGGAAAAGATGAAGGAAAAGGAAGCTTATGAGAAATGGAATTGAGAATGGTTGCACGCCACTTGGATGGTGAAATGACTCCAAGATAAGTGAAGGATGCTGCCACTTGAGAGCTCTCAAAACTCACAAGATAAGACCAATTTTGGAGGAGCTCACTCACTCACAATTCACACAAGAATTTGTGTATAGTAACTTTACTCTAATTTTCAACTTGTAAATACATGAGGTAGGCCTCCTTATTTATAGGTTTAGGAGCCTTGGTGAGCAAGCTTAAAGGGTAGGGATGGAAATACAAAAAATGGGGCTGCCTAGGGTATTGACTTTAGTCAAACCACACCATCATCCTAATCTTCTAGAAGATAGGTAAAAAATGCAACATTTGATAGTACACCCCTCCTTCTTTTGCTAAAGGCACCTATTTTCTAGCACACCCCTCCTTCTATTGCTAAGGGCACCTTTTTGATAGTACACCCCCCCTTCTATTACTAAAGGCACCTATTTGCTAGGACACCCCCCCCTCTAATACTTAAGGACACCTATTTTACTACTATTACAAATAAAGAAAACAATTGATGCTCAGCACCCAAAGCTTGTGCTCTGCTTCTTGTAATCCTCTGAGGTATGGTGGGAGCTAAGGCAATGGTTGGAGCATCCTGACTTGGCCCTTGGTCTTGTGTCATGCTCCTAGTCTGCCTCTTCTGAGGTTGGGCCTAGTCACTAGGCATATTCCCTTCTAGGTCCTCATCAGCACACCTCCCCTTTTTGAGTGAAAACGCCAAAAACGATTCGCACCAGTTAAATCCTCCCTTGCCCTTGGGTGATGAGAGGTCAGTTAAGAGTCGTTCCCTTGGGTTAGAAGTCTTGAAAGCGAGGAAGGAAGGTTAATAGAGAACACCTTCCCCTTTTGAGTGAAAATGCCAAGGTGGAACAGTATGGCTCACCAGTAAAATTCTCCCTTGCCTTGAGTAAGGAGAGGTCAGTCAAAGACAACTCGTGTGTTAGAGGTCTCGAGGTTGGGTAAGGAAGGTTCGTAGAGAACACCTCCCCCTTGAGTGAAAATGCTGAGAACGATTTGTATGCTTCGAAGGTCCTCACCTAAGGCTTTGCATAAATAGGGAGTGATCAGAAAAATAGTATCCCTTGATCGCAGAACAACGACGAACAAACGAAACGGTTCACCAGTACCAAGAAAGAGTCATCTAAGGTTAGTGTGGTTGCTTCTTAGAATCTGGCAGGATGAAGCGTGCTACTTAAGGGGTGGACCTATGTTAAAGATGTTGTTAGTAAAGATTCCTAAGGCGATGATTCCTAAGGCAATCAAGTGGAGATTAAGGTAAAGAACACAAAACATGAGAAAAAGGCACAGTATAAAGCAATAAATTATTGACAAGTCCAATGTTATGGATGAAAGAGAAGATTACAATAAGTTCAAGGGTCCAGCTATTACAAATCAAGAGACCTAACCCCTAGGAGTGAGCTGCTTGTCGACAACTTGCATCGACACTCGGACATCACCTTCCGAAGCCCTTTAGGAGCCCAGGGGTATAAGGACTGGTAGAAGTCAGAGTGAAGCCCTAGGACTACTTGACGAACAGGGGGATGGGAGGAATTCGACTCAACCCCAAAGTGGGAGGAAGTAGAGTGATCCATTTGAGAGTAGTGAAGGCTACAACACACAGAAAAAGAGAAAAGGCAAACTTAGAAGGGGAACAGAACAAACACATTTGAAAGAAAGTATCGCGACAGGAAAGTAGGGCACGATGAGACGAAATGAGCAGAAATCATAAACAGTCCCAAGCAGTTATAAATACATGGAGGGGCATCGCAATAGCAAAGGAAAAACGTAAATGGTAAAAAGAACGTACCTTTAGTAGATTCTGAGTGGAATTGATGAAGGATCAAGAGGGAAAGAAGAGCGCTCGAAGAACAAAGAGTTTTTTGAAAAGACGAAATGCAAAGGAATGAAAAAGTGAAGAGCGTAGAAGGCAAAGGGTTAACGTATAGGGGAAGCACGAATCGACAACGCACCTTAGCTGTTGAGATTGCCATGTGTGTGCTCCAGGGAAAGAATGGTGAAATATCACCTTGAAGCACTATGCACGTTCCATCACTCAGTCTCACTGTCGTACCATGAAGGGCAGGGCCACATAGGTCGACAGGTCGAGCAGTTAGGCTTCTCGCTGAAACAAGTTCCAGCTCGAGCCTAGGGGGCTTATGTAGTGGCTAGACCTCGAACGTCGGCACATGAGTGAGAGGTCAGCACAGGAGAGGTCGGCATGGTAGGGCCCACAGAGGGGCCCATAGAATTACACGTGTTAAGGCGCAAAACCAGATTCACAGATACGCCATGCATGCAGGAGGTGTTCAAGACGTAAGGTTCTGACACAATAGAATTATCGTTAGAAACGCATGTGAGGTATGTGAAGGTTTGAAGGCACGTGAGATATGAAGTTATTACACAAGTTTGGGTTGGTGGCCCTGGGATAGGTGCTGAAACCCTAGCGGCCACACCTAAATTTATGCACTCTAGGAAAGGAATGTTGCCACGGGAGTTGCACTCTATGAAAGGAAGGTTGCCACGGGATTGCACTAAGATTGTGTGTAAGAATCCCAAAAGGGTAACCCTAAATTCGCTAAAGGCAACGCTTGGACAGGAGCATGTATGCGACAGGTAACCTAAAAACAGCTATATAATGGGGTAACGCCCAAGGTAAACACAAGTTCACACACAGACACAGTCTTTTGCAAGCTTAGAGTTTCTTACACACTATTGGCTTGAGATACTCTAGTTGTTTAATGTTCCTTGCCCTGTACTGACTTGAGCGACAGAGTGCAATTACAGGTAGGGCCCCCCTCTGTTTCAGCGGAGCCACACTTGGGAGAACCACCACGAGATAGGAGGAGCCACCGTCTGCCTCAGAGTCAACAACGACTGAGTCAACCGGCAAGAACATTGGCCTATGAACACAGTCTTTGGCCCCACGAATGTGGCTGGGACCACCGCGTCCATGATTTCTTTGGAAAAAGGCATGGGAAAGGCTCTTGGGGGCGTAGGCGGAGCCCGATCCTCTCCCACGCGATCCCCAGCTTGCTGCATGTGATGCAGATTCAAGCGTAGCTCTTCGTTCGTCCTATGCAGCTCCTCATTTCTGGCCTGTGAGGCGGCCAGGTCTTCCTGCATACGCGCCTGATGCACTCTGGACTCCGCCACTGTCTCCTGGAGGGCGTGCATCGTTTCCATGAGTTCTTGCATGGTAACGCTTTCGCCTCCATTTGGTGGAACAGACCCGTGTCTTGTATTCCTCATCTTCTGTGGTTTCTACTCTCACTCTCGTGTATGGGACCCTGTTTTACTCCGGCCCCACGGTGGGCGCCAAATGTTCTTGCCGGTTGACTCGCCTGTCAGTTGACTCCACGACACTCATACGCCTCCTTCCTCACGTTGATAAGTGCTTGGTTCTTTCGAAACAATCTGCACCTGTAAAAGAGAAAGGGGGCGCCCTAGAGGATGTTTGCACTCCGACGCTCAAGTCAAGATTGGGCAAGAAACACCAATGTATTGAGTTTCTCTGTGTTTAGGTCTAGAAACTGCGTACCTTTGTGAAGTCTTTTACTGTCCCTTATATAGTCTAGGGTTTACTGCGCCGCTAGCCCTAATTAGGGTTCACTGTGCTGCTAGCCATATTCAGGGTTTACTTGAATACCCTTGCGCCGCTATCACCCAATCTTAGGGTAATCTAGCACATAAGGTTTCCTTCTCTTGAGTGCAAACTCTAACAAGGTGACCACCTGGATGCCTCCTTGTGCACCTAGTCTCTGGGGCCACCTGTTCTGGGAGTGCCCTTGCTGCTAACGTGCCATCCATGTAGCCTTTACTGGGAAACCCTAGTTCTGATGAGTACTCGACCCCTTAGAACTCTGCACCTAACTGTGCTCTCCCTGCTACCCGCATAGGCTCTTCGTGATTCAGGCCTCTCCCTACCTCTGGGTATTTAACTGGTCATTGGCCCATACTGGGAACCAATCTTAGCTGTTCTGTCTACGCTATTCAAATCACCCAAGACCGATGTCACCTCGTCACACTCTGTTGCCGAGGACTGATCACCCTGCGGAGTGACGAGGACACATCAGCCCTTTCTGGTGATCGTCACGCTGATGACTAATCACCCTTCTCTGTGGGAACATGTTGATGACTAATCACCCGTCTCTGTGGGATCATGCTGATGACTAATCACCCTTCTCTGTGGGAACACACCGATGACTGATCACCCTTCTTTGAGGGGACACACTGATGACTGATCACCCTTCTCTCTGAGGGGACACACCGATGACTGATCACCCTCTAATCCAAGCTGCCTGCGGGGTCCACTCCACGTGGCTTTGGCCTATGCTGTGGGACCCAGCTGACGTGGTTCGCCCTTTACTACCTATTCTCGGTGTCCGAAGACTGGTCAGTACAACCCTGATCTTATTATAGTCTTCTACACCAACTTGAAGTTTGAAGACAACAACCTTGTTTCTCATGTCAAAGGTGTGGATATGGAGATTACCCATGATAAATGGGCTGTAGTGACTGGGTTGAAGTATGCTGGGCTGCGAATCAACAAAGGAAACATTGTTGTGGTGGAAGATTTCAACAAAGTCCAGTTTTACCAAAGCTGCTTGAAGAATCCTAATTCACAATTGAGAACTTGTTCTGTTGGTGGGCTAAAATTGAATGAGAGGTTAATGGCTCTCATTGTAACTTGGATTCTCACACCAAGGGGGAGCAATCACTATGTTCTCACTGAGGAAGATCTTGTGTATATATACTGCATTATGAACAAAGTCAATATCAACTGGATCCATATCATTAAAGAACAAATGCAGAAATCAATGAGTGAACAATGGTTCACTAAGTAAGATGGGTTTTACCACGATTGGTGGAAGATTGGTAAGCAAAGATGGTGATCAAGGTGGATCTTCAAGTGGAATGCAAGTTGATCATGAAGAAGAAGACCAACCTGCTGCTGAAGGTGTTGAAATGGATAATGAAGGTGATAAGACCAACCTACTGCTGGAACAAGTGCTCAAGGAGATAGGATTCTCTCAATGTCACATTTTGAGAGATTCATGGTCAATAGGTTGGACAGCTTTGCTGAAAATCAAAGGAACCTTCATGACCTTTGTGCTACAAATTTCCAGGACATTGGACAAAGATTTTAGAGCATGGATTCACGTTTCTAGAACTTGGATGAGCAAATTGAAGCACTGCAGAACCAATTGTTTGAACTGCAATATAGAAAGGGAGATTGAAGCCAAGTTTAGTTAATTTTCTATGTCAATCTTGCTTTATATTTTGAACAATCTTTTCTGATGGGTTGTTCTTCATGACCATTTGTTCTTCTTGAAATATGAGGTAAAAAGGTGGTGGAAGCTATGGATGATATGGGTCAAGGATGGCTCATATAGAGCTATGGGTTCCTTGTAGGTGCATGAAAGGTATGGAGAGTGATAGGTTAGGTCAAATCACTTGGAGGAAGGTGAAGATGAAGATCAAAGTGTCTAACCTAGAGAGACTAGACAAAGAGTAGAAACTAGCATAATTTTGGCAGCATTTACTCATGATCCCGCCGCGGACTCGAGCGTGGGGAAAGTGCCTCGTCACTCCTTCGTCTAGCCTTCTAACTGCTGCACGTTCTGCAAGGAGGCACCAGGAACCTTCGCCGGAACTCCAAATGATGCCTGCAAAACACACAGACGGCGCCTCTAGCGGCCGTTGTAGCTCCGATGCTCAAGTCAGGCAACGGGAACACCAAAACTCTCTCTCGGATCTATCTGTGTGAGACTCGTGTGTGCCCTCAGTCCTCTTTGATTCGAAAACTGAGTGTTCTCGGTTCGTGTTGTGTATTGTGTGGCAAAAATTGCGTACCTGGTTTAGTGTTTCTCTGCCTCATATAATCCCGCGTCGCCCCCTACTGGCTACCTCTAGGGCCACTTGATTACTCTGCACTGCCGTTATCCACCCCCCAGGGCTACCTTGCGTGCATGCCTTCCTCACTTGAGTGCAAAGTCTGACAGGGGAGGCCGCGTGGGTACCTCTGTACCCCTCAATTTCTGTGCCCATCTGCCCTACCTAATCTCTGGGAACACCTTCACGGTCCACGTGGCATGCATGCAACCTCACTGGGAGACTTTAACCTTGATGGGTTCTTGTCCCAGCAGGATTCTGCACCTAACTGCGTCTTCCCATCTTCATGCATGGTCGTCTCGTGACTAAGGCCACTCCCTGCCTCTGGGCGCTTTACTGATCACTGGTCGCGTTGTTCACCTTGCCACGGCCGATGTCACCTCGACACATACCGATGACCGAGGTGTCCCTCATCCTGGCCGATGACCGATGGCGCTTCTTTACGCTGTCGTGCTCTCCTTATGGAATCATGCGAGGTCTGTGGGTAACATTCTCGCCGGGAGGCTACTGATCGCTCTGCACGCACCGATGACTGATCGCTCTGCATGCACCGATGACTAATCGATGCTTCATCACTTCTCGCGCTCTGCTTCCAGGCGCTCATGTAGGAACTGATCTACTGGTGGTGGTCACTCGGTAACTGACCACTGATCACCGTTCTTGAACGATCTCCACCCTGGTTCATCTGCTATCTCATGCCACGCGTCACTCTGTGACTGGCCCACGTGGTCATCTGCATGCTGACGTCATCGACTACCGATGACCGACCGGATCAACTCATAAATTGATCTTAAAAAAACATAAGCCAAGCACCTTTATTTATAGGTGAAAGTGCCTTGGAGAGCAAGGAGTAAGGGTATGATGGGGAATACACAAAAGAGGGGGTTGCTAGGGTATTGACTAAAGTCAATGCCACACCCTAGGAGCAAAGTTCTAGAAGCTAGGTCAACTTCCTACCCTAAAAGGCTCTACTCAAGCTAAAATGATAAGCACACCTCCCCTATTTTGCTAAAGGCACCTTATTCTAACCTATCTTGCCATTTAGACCCCCAAAGTAAGCCCTACTCTTCTGAAAATACAAATAAACTGAAATTACAAATAAAGAAACTAGCTCCCATGGTTTGGGCTTTACTTCTTGGGGTCCTCTAAGGAATCTTTGAACATATAAAGAAAAGTTTCTCTGCCATCAGTAGCAGAGTCTCAATCTTCTTGAATCCTCTTTGCCATGGACCTAGTTGTTGGGCCTGAACTTAGGCCGGAGCTTGGGCCTCTTCCATCATTTTCTTAATCTATTTTTATCTCTTCCTAATTCTATTTATGAAGACAAATAAGGGGAGAATATGATTTCTGTGTTGTCTTAAAACTGCTAAACTCTAATCTGTTTGAATATTTTTAATTCTACTACTGTATGACTGGTTTAACTGTTGTTTTTGGCTTATTTTTTGGCTTGTTTTTCTGCTCTAATGTTTATGCAGAAAACTAGTTAGTGTGCCATCATAACCTACTGTTAGAGATGCTCTGGGTTTGTATAACTTTTGTTTTGCAGGTGTTGTTTTAGATTCAAACAAGACCAACACAAGCAACCAGGCATTTGTCTTCATCAAATAGGGGGAGATTGTTGATCAAGAGTGATCATGTGCTTTGAAGAATTCAAATCCAAGGTGTTTGACGGAGAGTTGTGTTGCTCCTGTGTCTGGGTGGGTTTTGGGGTAGAATGTGTTGTAATCCACTCCTTATTTCAATCCAGATTTGATTGGATTTGAAAACCTTTTCAAAATGAAATGTTTTTCAACTAAGTGAAAAACAACATGTTGTTTTATCGAATCAACCGGTTCTTTTTGTTCTTAGAAGGTTTTAAAAAAGGTTTGACTTGGTTGACTTGCTGTCAAGCCAAATCAATCAACTGTTTCGATAAATCAATCGATTGTTTCTTTGAAAATCCTAACAAAATTCAGTTTTGAATTGTGAATCTTTCTTAAATGATTTCTAACTAAATGCGGTTTTGTTTTAATTGTTTTTAATCATTCCTTGGAGTATTTAAAGTTGGTTACACGCTCCTAGAATGTAAGAAAAAATTTTGAAAAATCATAGTGCAAATTTGGCAAAGAGTTTTCAAGATTCACTCAAGCTTTGGATTTTCAAGTGTGTAGAATAGGACTGGGGTGTTCATCTGATCTTTAAGCTTTGTAATTCCCAGGTGTATTCTATTCTCTTCTTCCTGGATTACTGTATTTCTGTAAATGGTTGTAAGTGCAAAATCAGAGGGTTCTGATTTCTATGGATTGGTTTGCCAAAAGGAGTGTGTTTCTTGAAGGGTTCAAGGTCACTCTTTTGGTGGTTGTATTGTAATTTGGATTTGATTGTGATCCGGTCGGTCATCGATAGTCGATGACGTCAGTAGCAGATGACCACGTGGACCATTCACAGGGTGACACGTGGTAGAAGATAGCAGGTGAATCAGAGAGGATATCACTCAGAACGGTGATCGGTGGTCAGTCGCTAAAGTGACCACCACCAGCAGATCAGTGCCTAGATGAGCGCCTGACAGTAGAGCACGAGAAGTAATGAAGCATCGGGGAGAAGGGTGATTAACACCTCTTTGTCGAGAAAGAAGTTCTCTATTCGAGCAGAGAGCTCACCAATGAAGTCCTCAGAGGGTTAAGAGATGTGGGCGATGACAAGGTGGTGAGATGTCCCTTCAGCGCGCTACTCATGTCCTTACACGCAGAGGCACATAGGTCGCCCGAGCCAATGACTTAGTCTCTTCGCTGAAACAAGTCAACAGCTTGAGACTGGGGGGCTTGTGTACCGACTAGTCTTCGGACACCGAGAACAGGTAGTAAAGGGCGAACCACGTCAGCTGGGTCCCACAGCATAGGCCAAAGCCACGTGGAGTGGACCCCGCAGGCAGCTTGGATTAGATGGTGATCAGTCATCGGTGTGTCCCCTCAGAGAGAAGGGTGATCAGTCATCGGTGTGTCCCCTCAAAGAAGGGTGATCAGTCATCGGTGTGTTCCCACAGAGAAGGGTGATTAGTCATCAGCGTGACGATCACACGAAAGGGCTGATGTGTCCTCGTCACTCCGCAGGGTGATCAGTCCTCAGCAACAGAGTGTGACAAGGTGACATCGGTCTTGGGTGATTTGAACATCATAGACAGAATAGCTAAGATTGGTTCCCAGTGTGGGCCAATGACCAGTTAAATACCCAGAGGTAGGGAGAGGCCTGAATCACGAAGAGCCTATGCGGGTAGCAGGGAGAGCACAGTTAGGTGCAGAGTTCTGAGGGGTCGAGTACTCATCAGAACTAGGGTTTCCCAGTAAAGGCTACATGCATGGCACGTGAGCAGCAAGGACACTCCCAGAACAGGTGGCCCCAGAAACTAGGTGCACAAGGAGGCATCCAGGTGGTCACCCTGTTAGAGTTTGCACTCCAGAGAAGGAAACCTTATGTGCTAGATTACCCTAAGATTGGGTGATAGCGGCGCAAGGGTATTCCAGTAAACCCTGAATATGGCTAGCAGCACAGTGAACCCTAATTAGGGCTAGCGGCACAGTAAACCCTAGACTATATAAGGGACAGTAAAATGCTTCACAAAGGTACGCAATTTCTAGACCTAAACACAGAGAAACTCAATACATTGGTGTTTCTTGCCCAATCTTGACTTGAGCGTCGGAGTGCAAACGGCCTCTAGGGCGCCCCCTTTCTCTTTTGCAGGTGCAGATTGTTTCGAAAGAACCAAGCACGTATCAACGTGAGGAAGGAGGCGTATGAGTGTCGTGGAGTCAACTGACAGGCGAGTCAACCGGCAAGAACAGATTGCATAGTAGAAACTCAGAAGTTTCTGAGAATTGGATGTGGCTCTTGGTATAAGAGTGAACCAGTATAAACCTGCTTGTGTGAATTTCTCTTACCCTGATCTCTTTTAAATTCTGTTTTTTTAAGTTATTTTATATTGTGCTGGTATAAACAACCGATTGATTCGAATAAACAACGGGTTGTTTTTCTGTGTTTCACTTAAAACAAATTATATTCTAGGCTAACTTGATTTCTCTGTCTATAATTCTACATTAAGTTTCATTAAACCTTCAAAGTTTGCGAAAATCTTTCATAAACATATCACCCCCCCGCCCTCTTGTTTAAGGCCATATATTCTAACACCATCTTGCTAAACCTATCCACTACCACAAAGATGGAATCAAAACCTCTTTGTGTCCTAGGAAGTCCTAGTATGAAATCCATGCTTATATCTTCCTAAGGAGCACTTGCAAAAGGTAAAGGAGAGTAGAGTCCATGAGGCATTGTATTAGATTTAGCTTTTAAACATGAAATACATGTATGACAATGTCTTTGGACATCTTTCCTCATGTGTAGCCAAAAGAATTTTCCTTTTAAAAGCTTAAGAGTTTTGTCAACTCCAAAATGGCCCATGAGTCCTCCTTCATGTGATTCTTTTACAAGGAGTTTTCTATCTGTTCCTTGGGGTATGCAAAGTTTTCCTTCTTTAAATAAGTATCCCCTCAAAAACATAAAAACCTCCTTGTGCTCTATGTTGGCATTTAGCAAACGTGGGTGCAAAATCTTGATCTTCTTTATAAAGTTCTTGTATGCTTTCAAATCCAAGAATTTGGGCTCCAAGTTTACAAAAGAGGGCATGTCTCCTTGATAGAGCATCAGCTATAATGTTTGTACTGTCCTTCTTGTATTTGATAACATATGGAATTGCTTAAGAAATTCCATCCACTTTGCATGTCTTTTGTTCAACTTGTGTTGACCCTTCAAATATTCCAAAGACTCATGATCACTATGTATGACAAATTCTTTTGAGACTAGATAGTGTTCCCAAGTCTGCAGGGCCTCCATAAGTGCATAGAGATCTTTATCATAGGTGGGGTAGTTGAGGGCAGCACCATGAAGGTTTTCACTAAAATATACAATTGGGTGCCCACCTTTCAACAACACAACACCTATTCCTACTCTCGATGCATCACACTCTAGCTCAAACATTTTTTAGAAGTTTGGTAAAGCTAGAATGGGTGCATTGGTGAGTTGAGCTTTCAACCTTTGGAAGGCTTGCTCATGCTTCTTCGTCTAACAAAATGGAGTGTCTTTCTTCACTAACTCATTGAGTGGTGAAGCTAGACTTGAGAAGTTAGGAACAAATCTCATATAAAAGCTTGCTAAGCCATGGAAGCTCCTATCATCTCCTACATTTTGTGGGGTTGGCCACTCTTGGATGGCTTTGATATTCTCGAGGTCCACATGTACCCCATTTTTTTTTTCTATAAATCCTAAAAATACTACACTGTCTACACAAAAAGTGCACTTATCTATATTAGCAAACAAACTATTTTTTCTAAGCACTAAAAGAACCTCCCTAAGGTGACTTAGGTGGGAGTGAACCAGTATAATTGATTGTGTGATCTTCTCTCTCTCACTCTCACTTATTTAAAACTGTTGGGTTTGTGTTGCTGATATAAACAATCGATTAAATCGTATAATCAACCGATTGTTTTTCTAGAATCAGTTTGAACAGTTCTATTTTCTTGGTTGTTCTGATTGGTTGTTTTGTAATTTTTCTTAAATCTTCATTCTAAGCTATTATTTGCGAAAATTTTTCTCAAAACAATTCACCCCCGTCTTGTTTAGGCCATTAATTCTAACAATTGGCATTAAGAGCTAGGTTCTTGAAATTTTGTCAAGTTCTATTTTTCAAAACTATTTTAATTGCTGACAAGTTACCTTTTGGGGAAGGCACTTCTATAAATAGACCACCTTTATTTTGTGGTGTCAGTTACCATTTCTGGAAAGTAAGAATGAAGATTTTTATTGAATCTTGTACCGATCAGTCCTCGAACATCGACAACCACTAGCAGTAATTGGCCACATAAGCTAGGTTCCACGAGTGGCGTGCGACAATGTCCCTCAAGCGGCATGAGCTAGTGTGCCAATTAGTGGTCGGAGATCGATCTAGAGGTATGCCGATGTGTACTCGGCAACAGAGTGAAGTCGATGTGACATCGAGCATCAGTGATTAAAATAGCTAAACTGGGAAGGCAAACCCCAGGAAACACACCAGTTATCAGTGAAACGCCTTGAGTTAGGGGGAAGTTTGAGTCACAAGGTGCTCGTGCGTGTGGTGTGAATAGCGCATTTGGGCGCAACATCAACAAAGGGCCCTGGGAACTCTAAGGCCCGTTAGGGTTACGGTTTCCCAGGGGCAGACTGCATGCAAGGCACGTGAACAGTTAAGGGCACCCCCAGAATGGATGGCCCCAGAGATTAGGTGCACAAGTTGGTACCCAGGTGGCCATACAGTGAGAGGTTGCACTCCAGCAAAGGAAGCTTGACACACTAGATTACACTAAGATTGGGTAATAGCGGCGCAACAACATTCCTACAGAAACCCTAATGCGGGTAACAGAGACAGGGGAAACCCTAGACTATATAAACAACAGTAAGAAACCCTAAAGAGGTACGCGGCTCTTGAGACTACAATTGTTACACACATACACACTGTTTCTTAGCCCCAGTATTGACTTGAGCGTCGGAGTGCAAATGGGCTCTAGGGCGCCCTTTTGTCTTTGCAGGTACAGAGTGTTTCGATCCAGTGAAGCAGCAACCTGAGAAGGAAGAAAAGGGTGCGAGATTGTCATAGAGTCAACCGACAGGAGAGTCAACCGGCAAGAACATTTGGCGCCCACCGTGGGGCCAAAATAAAACAAGGTCCCATTCACAAGCAGAGAGAAGAGATCTAGAAAAATGAGGAATCCTAGACAAGGACCTGCCGCTGCTACACCAAATGGAGGATATAACATCACCATGCAGTAGATTATGGAGACAGTGGCGGTGTTCAGGGCGGATCAAGAATGCATCCAGACTGACCTGGCCACGTCGCAAGCCAGGAACGAAGAGTTGCATAGGACCAATGAACAATTGCGCATGAATCTGCAAAATTTGTAACAGGTAGGGGAACACGTGGTGGATGATCAAGCCTCGCCTACGCCGCCTAGGGCATTCCCTATGCCGTTCTCACAGGCTATCACGAACACCGTGGTACCACCCACCTTCATAGGCCCTAAGACCACCTTTACAGGTGTGGAGGTGATGGCAGAGCCTCCAGCCATACACAACCACATAATAAGGAGGATAAAGACCTAAAGGTTATTTTGGGATTTACTTGTAAATATGGGTCTAATTGGGTTTTTGTTTCTTTTTATAGGCCCATTCAAGAGGAGAACTCTAGGGTGAATGATTGTAAAAACATATCCAAGAAGACCTCCAAGTCATCAAAACATAAATTAAAGCATTCGTCAGAAGAACACAAGAAGACTGAGTTCCTGCTGACTAGTCAACATTATTTTGGGCCAAGCTTTAGCTTAAATAAATTGTATAAAGTTGTTTAGGATTTCATGGGCCATGTATTGGGCCTAGTAGCATAAAATAATTGGACCAAATATTTGGGCCAAGTAGCATAGGTTTTTGGGCTTGTATTTGGGCCAATAGTAAAATATGACTAGTTAGGGTTAAAAGTGACTAGTTAGGGTAACAATTGGGCTTTTTTGAGCCCAATGTAATCCTAAAATGTCTAGGGTGATTTGGAGGACGAAAATCACCTTGGCATGGAGCACATGGACGTCCACATAGCAGCCTAGGAGTGGAGAGGATTTAGCATGGAAGGTGTGAGCTAAAACATGGAAAGCATGACTCCACAAGGCACCTTCTCATTGGAGAGTTTTATTTTGAATTTTCAAATTTTGGCTCCAAAATGTCCAGCCCTCTCTCCTATATAATGAGGTGATTGGCTCATGTAAATTGAAGATTAATTTGAGTGAAATTGCTGCCAACTTTGTGCCAATTATCACTCTTGTCTCCTACCTCTAGGATAGACACCTTTAGTCTTCATTCTTCATCTAGTCAAGTGAGATGGCCTCACCACTCACTCTCCACACCTAACACTTCACCTTCAAGGAAACCACAACTCCTAGGAGCTCCTTGCACATCTTCAACCATAGCTTCCACCACCTTCAAATTCATTTTCAGCTCATGGAAGAAAGCACTCAAGCTAGGCTACATCAAATGGTATCTAGAGCCATGGTTCTTCTAGAGCTAAGTGTCTTCTTCTAATTTTTTTTTGATTTTGTGTTGTTCTTCATATTTCTATGTTTCTTCATTAGATCCTTGAATGTCTTGCTATTTTTTCCAATTTAATTTTGATTTGAATGCTGTTTGGATGAATCCAGTCGGTAGAATGTGTTCAACTTGTTCTTGAGCTTCTAATTTCAATTTTGTGTAGGATTCTTGTGTGTTTTGGTGTGCTGCTTGATTTTATTAGGATTTTGAGCTCCTATCCTAATGAAAAGCAAAGCTCATAACGACTTGGTAGAGTTAAGCGTGTTACCTATGGATTGATTCTATGTTGAAGAGAGAGCTTAACCAAGTATGCCAAAGCAGCTAGACAGCAATAGAGATACCAATACAAGTAAATTAATGCATAAAGTCAAACAAGTATGTATGCCAAGTAAATGTATTAATTGGATTGGAAGAATAATTACACAAGATAGTTACAAGAAGTCCAGCTACAGATAAAGCTATCCAAGAAGACCTATCTAGGCACTATTTGCCCGTCGACTACCTGCATGGACATAGAGAAGGGCGAGAGGTCCATCTCAGGATGCGCGCAGGAAATCTGAGCAAGGGCATCGCCAAATCCCTCCCGGTAGGCATCAACAGCGTCTTCAGTTAGTTCCGCCTTGGTCTTCTTGAACAGCTCGGCTTGTTGAGCAAGCTTTTCCTCGACTTTGCCTAGCTGAACTTCTTGACTGGTAACCCTTTCCTCCAGCTTGGTCATCTTAGCTTGGTTCCCCTCCAACTGCTCTTCCAAGTCGATGACTTTGTTACGGTGGGGAAGAATTTTGGCCTAAAGCTGGAGGGCCTCCTGCCCCTTGGAGAAGAGGAGCCTCTTGGTCTCCTTCTCTGATTGGCGCAGACTGCCCAGCTCCTGGTTCATAGCAGTCTCACGCTTGGCAGCTAGTTGAACTTGGAGCTCCAAGTCTTTCTTTTGCTCCAGCTCTTTCCCCAATCTGGCTACCTTCTCTCGTAGCTCTGCCTCAACATTCCCTTTGGGCAGCAAGAAGTTGGAGGTAGCAAGGAACTCACCAAGGGCGTGACTGATAAGGTCCCTTAGTGAGTCCCCGACCAGGGCCTCCATCGCCTCTTGGCCAGGCATCTGAGTGAGGGTCCGCTGGAGGAGAGGAGGGACTTCGGGGACAGGAGGTGCTTGGCTGGTTGGATGGGCACTCTCTCCTCTACCCTCGAGTGCCAAGAGTGGCTCGGGGGGAGATGAGGCACTAGGATGATGCTTCTTGAAAGATGGAGGTTGTCCCTCTGTTGCGGAAGAGGTCACCGCAGCAACCTCCACCCTTTTCCTCTTGAAGATGAGGCCTGAGCATGTGTCCTCATCTTCAGAGATCACTACTGCGGCTACCCTCTTTAACTTGTTAGAAGTGGGGCCTGGGGTAGCCACGGCAGGTGAAGAAGGACCAGCTGGGCATGAACCACCTGCTGCGCGGCGATCCAGCAAGGCGATTAGCCTTTTCTTTTTCTCAGCATCTAATACCATACCTGCGATGAATAACAAGTAAAGAGTGAGAAGTGGCATGCAGAAAATACAAGTGTTGACAGATACAAGATGAAGGCAATTATACCGATATAGACGCTGAGGGTTTCAGCATCATATTTGTGTCTAATCAGCTGGGTGGTGTCAAACACCACACCCTAGTTGGAAAGGAGTTGGCACATGTCACGATCAAAGGGCGTCAGCTCCTCGAGTCCGCGAGGCTTCTTGAACTTCAACTTCTCCACCTAGTATAATGGGAACCCATCGAGCATGGTGGAGTCGTAGGAGCTGCAGCAGACCCGGAAGAACTTCCCCTTGAAGCCTTTGTAGGACTGCTGGAAGAGGGTAAGCAGAACCCTCCCCGCCACCCCATTGAGGCTTACCCAAAGCCTCTTCCCAGTGCTCTTCGCCTCGAAGAAGTATAGGAATACGTCTACCGAGGGAGTGAACCCTAGGTTGTTACAGAGAATCGAGAACATCCTGATGAAGGCCCAGCTGTTGAGGTGCAGCTGGGCAGGTGCCACATTCAGTTCAGTAAGCAAAGCCCTCTCGAACCCGGTGAAGGGAAGACGGACTTTGACTTATTTAAAGACGGTGGCGTAGAAGAAAAAGAAGGGCTCCCTGTCGTTGCAGCGGTTGTTAGAGTAGACAGGTTTGCCCTCAGTGCAGGGTCGAACCGATATGTACGCATCACTCTCCCTGCCAAAGTCGCGCCCCTTGATCTCATGCTCTTCGTCCCGGTGTTTTCTTAGGTCCTCACAGGTTCTGAGCTTGGAGGTTTCGGCAAGGAGATCCTCTGAGGCCCAGGAGTAGAGGGCCCTGTAGTCAACGACTAGAGGAGGGTTGGAAGTGGTTTTAGTTTTGGCCATCTCGAATCTAAAACAAATGAGAGGCAGGAAGAAGGGAAAATGGGTTTAGAAGAAAGTGATGGTGAAAACAATGGTGGACAAAGACCCACAGAAGAAGAGCGAAAGCGAGAAAGAAGAATAGAAACCATAAATGCATGAACAGACTCAAAGCAGTTATGGTATGTGAAGAGAAGCAGAATCATAAGGTGAAGATAGAAAGAAAGAATAAAAATCATACCTTTGTGTAAGCGAAGAAGAATAGTCGCGAGCGTAGAGGTTGGAATAGAACAGAAGCGTACAAGAGAAGTTAGGAAGTATGGAGGCTCGAGTGAAAAGTGATGAAACAGTGTAGAGGCGCGGGGTTTTGAAAGGGTTTAACGTAGGCAAGGAAGCGCTAACGTTAGGAAACCCTAACCGTTGATCTAGACACGTGTCTGCAGATTAAAAGGGGGTTGGTGAGATGTCCCTTCACCGTGCTGTTCATGTCCTTTCGCTCAGTGCCACTGTAAGGACCTGTAAAATTAAATTGGAATAAAAGGAATATATTTTAAATGAATTCTAAGTATGTTTTTATTTAAAATAAAAAGGGAGGAAAGTGTAGCTTAGAAGACTATGAGATCGCCTGGTTAGTACATAATCGCCTGTCGCCTAGACTACCCATGCGGAGTCACCGGGGCGCGAGGTTTGCGGACGTCGCCAGGGCGCGAAGCATGCGAGCATCACCGGGGCGCGAGAGACATGCGGGCGTCGCCTGGGATAGACATAGGTCGTCTCCCAGCGAGAGACTTCGGTCGTCTCCCAGCGAGAGACTTCGGTCGTCTCCCAGCGAGAGACTTCGGTCGTCTCCAAGCGAGAGACTTCGGTCGTCTTCCAGGATGAGTCATCGGTGGAAGGTTATCGCGCGATGTCGTGTTTCACACAGATAAGGTGGGACCCAGGCTCCCAGCATGAAACGTCCTGCACGCGCGACACGTAGACAAAAAGGGTGTTTCAGAAGAGTGACATCAGAGAGTTGGCATGCGCAGAGACACACGTGGCCGTACTGTTCAAGGAAGCGTGCACGCAAGCCTTCCTGCAGAGTGGGTGGTGGCAGCGGCATTTGTGGACAAGTTGGTTTAGATTCAAAAACCCACTTCTGAGAGGGAGAACGTTGCAGTAGTTCAAGAGCGAGAGAGTGAGTTCACCTTCATCCTTCTCTTTTCTCTCCTTCACTCTGCGATTCAGGCCTTATCACGTCCCTGCTTGGCTATCGACGACTGCCATAGAGCACCTGGGAGGTTCTCTGCAAGTCCTCCAAACCAGACGCTAAAACAGAGTTAAGGCATCCTTGAAGCTCGTTGGGTTGGAACTCTTAGTGAAGTTTACGCAAGTCCAGGTAAGGGAAGCTAGCTTTATTTTCAATAAAAGCCGTAGATTAGCTGTTTCTGAAGTGAGGGCAACGTGGTCGCCGGTTTCATATTCTTTTTCGTGATGCTCTGTTCTATGTGTTTGGGCGACGTGGTCGTCGATTTTAAACTCTATTTCACGATGCTCTGTTCTATGTGTTTGGGCGACGTGGTCGCCGGTTTTAAACTACAGCGTTCGAAATCCCCTGTTTTAGTGTCGTTGAGACTGTTTGAGATTTAAATGTGGAATGCATGTGATGTTCGAAAATCTGAACCTTTGAAATGATTGTTGCTGTAAATTGAATCATTCATTTGAGTGGTATGATGGTCTGAATGTTGTGGATGTGGGATCAAGGCATAGTATTTTCAGGAAAGAAAATACCGTGTAAGATCGTGTAAAGTGTGCAATGACCGGTGATTCGTTTTATGAGATATCCTGACTCTCCTGATGTAATGGAATCACATAGATGAAGTTATTCAGGCGTTGAGAGTCGAAGGAGGTTCACAGGTATGGGTGAGTTGTGTGAAAGAGAACGAGCTCGACCCGTTGTGTGGATTAACCCTGTCATGCTAGGATAGTGATAATATTGAGATTCATTTATACGCTTGTGAATGTGTGTGATTTCACATCGACCCTGTGAATGTGGGTGATTTCACAGTGGTGCAGCATGACAGGTGCAGATCTCTGAGTCTAGTCAACGCACGAGTCTTCCGGAAGTAGTGTCAAGTGTCTATGTGTGATGAGTCAGTGGAAGTCTGACGTGAGAAATGTTGAGAAATTGTTGATAGACACTTGATGGAATTATGTGAATTGAACGAATCTTGAGGAAATTGTGAAATATGTGATTACTTGATGACTGTGTGATATGAATGAGAAAGTTGATGGTTTTTACGTGGGTGACTTAAATTGGTTTTATCTTGATTTTTAAGTTCATATTTAAACTCTCTTTCAAATATCTAGCTTACTCTGTGTTTGGTTCTGTGGCTGTTTTTCTTAAAACTGTGATGATCGTGTATAATTTACACGGGAGCAGATGATGTTGCAGGAAGTAGAGATCCTCAGTGAGTGGTCGCCGGAAGGAGATCGCCTGTCTCTGTTTCTGTTAGGCGATCACCCTTTCTCTGATCTCTGACAGGAGATCGCCTTTTCTGTTAAGAGATCGCCTTCTGTTAGGAGATCGCCTGTTTTTTTTTCTATTTTGCTGTATTTTGTTTAAGCTTTGGAAAATTGACCGGTTATGTATTAAACTCCCTGTGAGGAGCAACTTCATTTTATATAAATACGTATGTTCACTTAAATATTATTGTGTTACCTTTATTTCATTTTATATTTATGAAAAGGATTTGGCGGGATGTTACAGCCACGTAGGTCGCCCGAGCCAATGACTTAGTCTCTTTGCTGAACAAGTTAATAGCTCGAGACTAGGGGGCTTGTGTACCGACCAGTCCTCGGACACCGAGAACAGCTAATAAGGGTGAGCCGCGTCAGCTGGGTCCTACAGCATGGGCCAGAGCCACGTGGGCTGGGTCCCACAAGTAGTAGGGACTAATGGGATGATTAGTCGTCAGCATGTCGACCGCTAGAGTGAACTGAGGTGTCCTCGTCATTCAGCAGGGTGATGAGTCCTTGGTGGCTGGGTGTGACGAGGTGACATCGACCTTAGACGTTTCGAATAATAGAGCTAAAACATCCACGATGGGTCTTAAGGGAAGACCAGTTATCAGTAAAATGCCCAGAAGTAAAGAGAAGCCTAAGTCACGAAGTTCCTATGCGTGTGGCAGGGAAAGCACAATTAGGAGTAGAGTCCTGAGGGGTTGAGTACTCATCAGAACTAGGGTTTCCCAGTGAAGCTACATGCATGGCACGTGAACAGTGAAGGCGCTCCCAGGACAGGTGGCCCCAGAGACTAGGTGCACGAGTGGGTACCCAGGTGGCCATCCCATTAGAGTTTTGCACTCTAGTTAAGGAAACCTTATATGCTAGATTACCTTAAGCCTGGGTGATAGCGGCGCAAGGGTATTCCTGTAAACCCCAAATATGGGTAGCGGCACAGAGGAAACCCTAGACTATGAAAAGGGTAGTAAAACATTTCACAAAGGTACATAGTTTCTAGACCTAACATAGATACTGAATACACTTGGTGTGCTTGCCTAGTTTTTGACTTGAGTGTCAGAGTGCAAACGGCCTCTAGGCGCCCCTTTCTATCTTGCGGGTGCAGTTTGTTTCGAGTCAGCGAAGCATAATCCATGGTGAGGAAAGGAGGCGTGTGAGCATCGTAGAGTCAACCGTCAGGAGGGTCAACCGACAAGAACAACTACTATTACAAATAAAGAAAACAATTGATGCTCAGCACCCAAAGCTTGTGCTCTGCTTCTTGTAATCCTCTGAGGTATGGAGGGAGCTAAGGCAATGGTTGGAGCATCCTGACTTGGCCCTTGGTCTTGTGTCATGCTCCTAGTTTACCTCCTCTGAGGTTGGGCCTGGTCACTAGGCGTATTCCCTTCTAGGTCCTCATCATCCTCCCCGGGTGGGAGGGAATTCGTCCATGAATTTGGAAGACCTGTGGAAAAAGGGGTTAGATCACTGATATTGAAAGAATTGCTACTTAAATATGTATCAGGAAGATGTAACTCATAGGCATTGTCATTGATCCTTTTGATGACCTGAAAAGGACCATCACCTCGTGGCAGAAGTTCAGACTTCCTTTGAGTAGGAAATCTATCCTTTCTCAAGCGAAGCCAAACCCAGTCCCCAGGTTCAAAGATCAAAGCCTTACGCCCCTTATTAGCATACTCAGCATACTTGCCTACCTTCCTTTCTATTTGAAGCTTAATGTGGTTGTGCAAGTCTTTTATGGAAGAAGCTTTTTCAAAACCATCCTTGCACAACACATCATCTAACACAGGAATAGGAAGGAGGCCAAGGGGTGTAAGGGGATTAAACCCATACACTACCTCAAATGGGGTGTGAGAAGTAGTAGAATTAACTACTCGGTTGTAGGCATACTCAATATGAGGTATTAAGTTTTCCCACACCCTTGGGTTCCTTGAGATAAGGCATCTTAACATTTGACCTAAAGTCCTATTGACCACTTCTGTTTGACCATCAGTTTGGGGGTGACAAGTAGTAGAAAACAGGACTTTAGTTCCAAGTTTTCCCCACAAGGTCCCCTAGAAGTGACTTAAGAACTTAGAATCCCTGTCAGACACTATACTCTTAGGGATCCCATGCAAACGAACTACTTCCTTAAATAAGAGATTTGCAATATGAGTTGCATCATCTACTTTGTGGTATGGAATAAAATGAGCCATTTTTGAAAATCTATCCACAACCACAAAAATAGAATCCATACCCCGAGATGTCTTGGGAAGACCTAGAATAAAATCCATTGAAATGTCTACCCAAGGCATATTAGGGATGGGGAGAGGGGTATATAAACCATGGGGTTGTACTTTAGACTTAGCCTTCCTACATGCTATGCATTTGTCATAGAAACTATGTACGGATTTGCGCATGTGAAGCCAAAAGAAATGTTCATGCAATGTATCTAAAGTTTTAGCTACCCCAAAGTGACCCATTAATCCACCCTCATGTGCTTCTCTAACAAGGGATTGTCTCAAAGACCCTTGGGGAACACAAAGTCTTTTTCCTTTAAAAAGAAACCCATCATGGATGAAATAGTCTTTGTGTCCACCCTTTGAGCACTCTTGGAAGATTTGAGAAAACTCAAGGTCATCTTTATAGTTTTCCTTTATGTGATCAAAGCCCAAGTAGTTAACTTTTAAATCATTTAGCAAGGTATGCCTTCTTGAAAGAGCATCTGCTACCACATTAATTTTACCTTGCTTATGTTTGATCACATAAGGAAATTGCTCAATGAACTCCACCCACTTAGCATGTCTCTTATTGAGCTTGCTTTGGCCTTTCAAATACTTAAGGGATTCATGATCACTACTATGTATCACAAATTCCTTGGGAAAAAGATAGTGTTGCCAATTTTGCAAGGCTCTCACAAGAGCATAAAGTTCCTTATCATAGGTGGAGTAGTTGAGGTGACTCCCTTTGAGTTTCTCACTAAAATAAGCTATGGGGTGACCCTCTTGGAGGAGGATTGCCCTAATGCCTATGTTAGAGGCATCACATTCTATCTCAAATGTCTTAGTAAAGTTAGGGAGTGCTAAAATGGGTGCCTTAGTTAACTTATCTTCCAAAGTGTCAAAAGCTTTTTCTTGTTCAAGGCCCCATTTAAACACAACATCCTTCTTTACTATGGCATTGAGAGGTGCGGCAATGGTACTAAAGTCTTTCACAAACCTCCTATAAAAGCTAGCAAGGCCATGAAAGCTTCGTACCTCACTAACATTGGTGGGTGTGGGCCAATGTTTAATTGCTGCAACCTTTGTTTCATCTACATGCACCCCTTTAGAACTTGTACCGACCAGTCCTCGGACACCGAGAACAGATAGTAAAGGGCGAACCACGTTAGCTAGGTCCCACAGCATGGGCCAAAGCCACGTGGAATGGACCCCATAGGCAGCTTGGATTAGAGGGTGATCAGTCATCGGTGTGTCCCCTCAGAGAAGGGTGATCAGTCATCGGTGTGTCCCCTCAGAGAAGGGTGATCAGTCATCAGCATGTCCCCAGAGAGAAGGGTGATTAGTCATCGCTGTGATGATCACCAGAAGGGACTGATGTGTCCTCGTCACTTCGTAGGGTGATCAGTCCTCGGCAACAGAGTGTGACGAGGTCACATCGGTCTTGGGTGATTTGAAAAGCGTAACCAGAACAGCTAAGATTGGTTCCCAGAGTGGGCCAATGACCAGTTAAATACCCAGAGATAGGGAGAGGCCTGAATCACGAAGAGCCTATGCGAATAGCAGGGAGAGCACAGTTAGGTGCAGAGTCCTGAGGGGTCGAGTACTCATCAAAACTAGGGTTTCCTAGTGAAGCTACATGCATGGCACGTGAATAGTGAAGGCACTCCCAGAACAGGTGGCCCCAGAGATTAGGTGCACAAGGAGGCACCCAGGTGGTCACCCTGTTAGAGTTTGCACTCCAGAGAAGGAAACCTTATGTGCTAGATTGCCCTAAGGTTGGGTGATAGCGGCGCAAGGGTATTCCAGTAAACCCTGAATATGGCTAGCAGAGTAGTGAACCCTAATTAGGGCTAGCGACGCAGTAAACCCTAGACTATATAAGGGACAGTAAAATGCTTCACAAAGGTACGCAGTTTCTAGACCTAAACACAGAGAGACTCAATACACTTGGTGTTTTTTTCCCCATCTTGACTTGAGCGTCGGAGTGCAAACGGCCTCTAGGGCGCCCCTTTCTCTTTTGCAGGTGCAGATTGTTTCGCAAGAATCAAGCACATATCAACGTGAGGAAGGAGGCGTGTGAGTGTCATGGAGTCAACTGACAGGCGAGTCAACCGGGAAGAACAAAACTTACCACAAACCTTAGGAATCCGATGTGGTCTATTGCAAACACACATTTTTCAGGATTAGCATACAAACATTCTTTCTTAAGGGTTTCTAGAACTTGCCTAACATGCTGTTGATGTTCCTCTAAAGACAAGCTGTAGATGAGAATATCATCAAAGTAAACCACTACAAACTTGCCAATGAAGGGTCTTAAAACATGATGCATAAGTCGCATGAAGGTGCTTGGAGCATTGGTTAAGCCAAAGGGCATGACTAACCACTCGTATAAACCAAATTTGGTCTTAAAGGTAGTTTTCCATTCATCCCCCGGTTTAATCTGGATTTGGTTATAACCGCTCTTAAGATCAATTTTGGTAAATACCTGAGACCCATGTAACTCATCCAACAAGTCATCTAACCTAGGAATGGGATGCCTATATTTGATTGCTATGTTATTTATTGCACGACAATCTGTACACATCCTCCAACTCCCATCCTTTTTAGGGACAAGAATCACAGGCATAGCACAAGGACTCATACTATCTTGCACCCACCCCTTAGCTATTAACTCCTCTACTTGTTGTTGAATCTCTTTGCCCTCAGATGGGTTGGTCCTATATGTTGGCCTATTTGGTAAAGAAGTTCCGGAAATAATCTATTTGGTGTTCAATTCCCCTAAGAGGTGGTAATCCTTTTGGGGGATCTTAAAATACATCATTGAATTCCTTTACCAAATCTTCCAAGCATGAAGAAATAACCTTAGCCGACTCACTCTTAAGGGTCCTAGGGAAGGCTATATAGATTGATCTTTGTGTGAGCATTACCTTTTGACCTCTTTAGGTGATATGAGAAGTCTTCTCTTAGAACTCTTTTTCTTTCTCTCTCTTTTCTTTCATTCTCACTTGGTCCTCATGGACTTCTTTTGGTGAGAGAGATTTTAATGTGATCTTATGCCCATGGAAGTGGAAAGAGATTTTGTTGGTAAGGCCATCATGAATTGTTTTTTGATCAAATTGCCATGACCTACCTAAAAGGATATGGGTTGTGTTCTCGCCGGTTGACTCTCCCGTCAGTTGACTTCTATGATCGCTTGCACCTTCTCCCTTCCCTTTGGCTAGAACAGCTGAACCTGTAAAGAAAGAAAGATAGGCGCCCTAGCGGCCGTTTGCACTCTGACGCTCAAGTCAAGATTAGGGCAAGAAACACCAATGTATAGCAAAGAGTTCTAGTCTCAAATGCTGCGTACCTTTGGGAACGCCTTGCTACCTGTTATATAGCCCTTCTAGGGTTCCTGCCGCGCCTATCCTCGCGTCCTTGTGTTGGCTCTTAGCGAATTTAGGGTTACCTTTCTGGGACTCTATCACGCAATCTTCTTGCGCGTCCCGCGGCAGCCTACCATTCTTGGAGTACAACTCTCATGGCAACCTTCCTTTCCTGGAGTGCTTAACCTAAGCGTGGGCGCTCAGACATACACTGTAACCCTAGCACTGCATGGCCAAATCTTCTATCTTAAGTTAAATACTCACGTGCCTTTTTATGTGTTTCTTCCTTTTAAGGACAAATCCTCTATGCCAAAGCCTTACGTCACATAGGAACCCTGCGTGCATGACACATCTGCGAATATGATTTTTATTCTTACACGTGTGATTCTGTGGGCCCCTCTATGGGTCCCATCATACCGACCTCTACTGTGCCGACCTCTCACTCAGTGGCCGGCGTCCGAGGTCTGGCCACTACAGGTTGCTTCCATAGGGACAACATCACACAAGACCTCATCCTTGTATTTACCAATTGGGAAGGCTATAAGAACTTGTTTATTAACTATGATCTCCCCCTCTTCACTTAACCATTGAAGCTTGTAGGGCTTGGCATGAGAGACGGTAGGTAACCCAAGGTGTTTTACCACTCTTGTGCTGGCCACATTTGCACAACTCCCCCCATCCACTATCAAGGAACACAACTTATCATTAATGAGACATCTAGTATGGAAAATATTTTCTCTTTGACTTTCATCAAAGGGCTTTAAAACTTGTCCTAGCATTCGTCTCACTACTAATAAGTCGCCTTCACATGGACTTTCACTCTCTTCCTCACTTGGGGATCTAGAAGGGTTGGGAGCCCTAGATCATTGGGAACTATGATCACTTAGAACTACCCCATCATGCATCATCATATTGCCTTTAGTAGGACAATTAGAAGCAATGTGACCATACCCTAAATATTTAAAACATTTCATACTTGAGCTTTTAGTAGGAGATTTAGGAGTTGAAGTGGAGGGTTTAGAATCCCTAGGTTTGTAAGTGGACTCTAGATGGAAAAGGTGAAGAAGTTTTGTTTTTGTTTTTCCAAGAAGAGTGGTAAAAACCATCATTATGAGCATTTTTAAAAGAAGTTTTCTTAGAAATTTGTGATTCTACCTTGATGGCAAGGTGAGCCAACTTTTCTAAATTGGAGTACTCATCGAGTTCTACCACGTCTTGGATATCCCGTCTTAAGCCACTTACAAATCTAGCCATTTTGGACTCCTCACTTTCATTCATGTCAACCGTTGTTAAAGTTGTTTCAAGTTCCTTAAAATAAGCATCCACACTTTGTGTGCCTTGATGAAGCCTTTGGAGCTTCGACAAGAGATCGGTCCTATAGTGTGGAGGCACAAATCTAGTGCGCATGCATAACTTTAAATCCTCCCAAGAGACCATGGCAGGCCTCTTGTTAAGTCCAATGTTCATTACAATCTTATGCCACCACTGCATGGTATAGTCTACAAACTCTAAGGAGGCTAACTTAACTTTTTGGTCATCTTGGACCTCATACACATTAAACATTTGTTCTAACTTAGCCTCCCATCCTAGGTAAACATTGGGATTGCATCCCCATTAAAACTTGGCAATTTAATAAAAGGAAAAGGGGTTTTGGGAGTTTGATGATGATGATGTTGAAAGTGCCACTCCTCAAAGTGTTGATCTCTCCAATCTTGTTCATCTTCATAGCTTCCATAATTTGTGTAGGCTCTTGAATGTCGCCTTTGCTCCCATCTTCTTCCTCTAGGTGGTCTTTCATAAGCCATTTCAAGTCTTTGAAGTCTTGCCTCCATTTTCCTCATTTCTTCCTCCTTTTGGGCTATGGTTCTTTTGGCCGCTTCCAATTCACCAATGAGGAAGGATTTTTGTGGAGAATGAGGTTTGGAAGATTCACCTAAAGAAAGATTAGCCATAAAGAAGACACAAATAGAACAAACAATTAGGAAAGCAAAGTTAGTGGAAAAATAAGCTGAAGCTTGCGGTTTGGAGGAGAAACACTCAATGCACTCAAGAAATTTTTCCCACTCCTCAAAGGTCTTTCTTGATTGATAAAAACCCTTAAATGAAAAAGGACAAAGCCTCAATCATTCAAGCAAGATGAAACTGAAACAAAACTTGAAGGAAACAAGAAGACAAGCAAGAAAAACTTAAACAAGGAAAGCTAAACCAAAGATGGAAAGAGAGATATGACAAAACTTTAGAAAAGAATATTGAATGAAAATGACAAGCCAAGAAAATAAGGCACTCAAGAAAAGGTAGTACACAAAGAGAACCTAGAGAATGGTACTAGAATTGGATGAAGAAAACCAAAAACAGTACTACTGGAATATGTGTAAAATTTTGTGTGACTTTAAAAACTTATGCTGATCTGAATAATGCAAATTTGAATTAGAAATTTAAACCACAGAAAGCTCAATTTCTTAGCTCAAAGTAGGCACTGGAATTGTATCAAAACAGTGTGCCAAATAATTGTGATAAATTTCCGAAAATTACTGCCACTTCACCGTTTTTCCAATGTCAGAATTTTGTACTCTCTGTATTTCATTTATCATTTTTTTTGTATTTTGTATTTTGCTACACTTCTTTTTTTCACTTTTTCTTAACACTTCAAACTACTCAAATCCATAGTTTCAGAATTTTTCTCCAATAAATTTAATTTGCATAAACGAAAACAGTCAGCACAGATTCAGTGAAATAGAGGAAACCTATTCTGGAATGAAAAACAGCATTGAGAAACTACAAAGACACAATGGAATTGATGTATTTGAACTTGTATGGATCTATCACACAAGCATGAACTCAAATCTAAAAGTTAAAATGCACCAAAGGCTCAAAACAGAATTATAAAACTGCACTCAAATAAAATCAATCAACCAAAATTAGCAATAAAAGGACTACATGGAATTGATGACATTGTAGGAGAAACATGACTTGACAAAACTTGTATGGATTCAAAAATCAAAATGACTCCAACACAATTAATTTGCACCAATTAAAACAGCAAGAAAGACTCAAAATAAAGCAAAAACAGAATAGCTAACTCAACAAGGAACCTAAAAAAAAATTCTGCACAAAATAAAGTGCCAAATCAACTCAAAAAGATAAACAAAACCATAGCTCTGAATACTACATGATGTGAGTTGATTTTATGATTTAGCATTTTATGGTGGCACTTTAATTAGGATTGACATTTTAGGATGATTAAGGTGAGAACCTAAGGAAAATCCCCACTAGACATTAACTTAACCAAGTGGTTAAGTAGATGTAAAGGTTCATTTCACAAAGGCAAAAGGAAAACACAATTATAAGGTGATGAGATGACAGGTTATGGTGTGGAATTACATAAGGAAAACAAGAGCAACATATAAAGACCGAATAGACATAATGAAGCAAAATAAGAACATGTTTATGAATAGATGGAATGATAATGGAAGGAAAAGATGAAGGAAAAGGAAGCTTATGAGAAATGGAATTGAGAATGGTTGCACGCCACTTGGATGGTGAAATGACTCCAAGATAAGTGAAGGATGCTGCCACTTGAGAGCTCTCAAAACTCACAAGATAAGACCAATTTTGGAGGAGCTCACTCACTCACAATTCACACAAGAATTTGTGTATAGTAACTTTACTCTAATTTTCAACTTGTAAATACATGAGGTAGGCCTCCTTATTTATAGGTTTAGGAGCCTTGGTGAGCAAGCTTAAAGGGTAGGGATGGAAATACAAAAAATGGGGCTGCCTAGGGTATTGACTTTAGTCAAACCACACCATCATCCTAATCTTCTAGAAGATAGGTAAAAAATGCAACATTTGATAGTACACCCCTCCTTCTTTTGCTAAAGGCACCTATTTTCTAGCACACCCCTCCTTCTATTGCTAAGGGCACCTTTTTGATAGTACACCCCCCCTTCTATTACTAAAGGCACCTATTTGCTAGGACACCCCCCCCTCTAATACTTAAGGACACCTATTTTACTACTATTACAAATAAAGAAAACAATTGATGCTCAGCACCCAAAGCTTGTGCTCTGCTTCTTGTAATCCTCTGAGGTATGGTGGGAGCTAAGGCAATGGTTGGAGCATCCTGACTTGGCCCTTGGTCTTGTGTCATGCTCCTAGTCTGCCTCTTCTGAGGTTGGGCCTAGTCACTAGGCATATTCCCTTCTAGGTCCTCATCAGCACACCTCCCCTTTTTGAGTGAAAACGCCAAAAACGATTCGCACCAGTTAAATCCTCCCTTGCCCTTGGGTGATGAGAGGTCAGTTAAGAGTCGTTCCCTTGGGTTAGAAGTCTTGAAAGCGAGGAAGGAAGGTTAATAGAGAACACCTTCCCCTTTTGAGTGAAAATGCCAAGGTGGAACAGTATGGCTCACCAGTAAAATTCTCCCTTGCCTTGAGTAAGGAGAGGTCAGTCAAAGACAACTCGTGTGTTAGAGGTCTCGAGGTTGGGTAAGGAAGGTTCGTAGAGAACACCTCCCCCTTGAGTGAAAATGCTGAGAACGATTTGTATGCTTCGAAGGTCCTCACTTAAGGCTTTGCATAAATAGGGAGTGATCAGAAAAATAGTATCCCTTGATCGCAGAACAACGACGAACAAACGAAACGGTTCACCAGTACCAAGAAAGAGTCATCTAAGGTTAGTGTGGTTGCTTCTTAGAATCTGGCAGGATGAAGCGTGCTACTTAAGGGGTGGACCTATGTTAAAGATGTTGTTAGTAAAGATTCCTAAGGCGATGATTCCTAAGGCAATCAAGTGGAGATTAAGGTAAAGAACACAAAACATGAGAAAAAGGCACAGTATAAAGCAATAAATTATTGACAAGTCCAATGTTATGGATGAAAGAGAAGATTACAATAAGTTCAAGGGTCCAGCTATTACAAATCAAGAGACCTAACCCCTAGGAGTGAGCTGCTTGTCGACAACTTGCATCGACACTCGGACATCACCTTCCGAAGCCCTTTAGGAGCCCAGGGGTATAAGGACTGGTAGAAGTCAGAGTGAAGCCCTAGGACTACTTGACGAACAGGGGGATGGGAGGAATTCGAGTCAACCCCAAAGTGGGAGGAAGTAGAGTGATCCATTTGAGAGTAGTGAAGGCTACAACACACAGAAAAAGAGAAAAGGCAAACTTAGAAGGGGAACAGAACAAACACATTTGAAAGAAAGTATCGCGACAGGAAAGTAGGGCACGATGAGACGAAATGAGCAGAAATCATAAACAGTCCCAAGCAGTTATAAATACATGGAGGGGCATCGCAATAGCAAAGGAAAAACGTAAATGGTAAAAAGAACGTACCTTTAGTAGATTCTGAGTGGAATTGATGAAGGATCAAGAGGGAAAGAAGAGCGCTCGAAGAACAAAGAGTTTTTTGAAAAGACGAAATGCAAAGGAATGAAAAAGTGAAGAGCGTAGAAGGCAAAGGGTTAACGTATAGGGGAAGCACGAATCGACAACGCACCTTAGCTGTTGAGATTGCCATGTGTGTGCTCCAGGGAAAGAATGGTGAAATATCACCTTGAAGCACTATGCACGTTCCATCACTCAGTCTCACTGTCGTACCATGAAGGGCAGGGCCACATAGGTCGACAGGTCGAGCAGTTAGGCTTCTCGCTGAAACAAGTTCCAGCTCGAGCCTAGGGGGCTTATGTAGTGGCTAGACCTCGAACGTCGGCACATGAGTGAGAGGTCAGCACAGGAGAGGTCGGCATGGTAGGGCCCACAGAGGGGCCCATAGAATTACACGTGTTAAGGCGCAAAACCAGATTCACAGATACGCCATGCATGCAGGAGGTGTTCAAGACGTAAGGTTCTGACACAATAGAATTATCGTTAGAAACGCATGTGAGGTATGTGAAGGTTTGAAGGCACGTGAGATATGAAGTTATTACACAAGTTTGGGTTGGTGGCCCTGGGATAGGTGCTGAAACCCTAGCGGCCACACCTAAATTTATGCACTCTAGGAAAGGAATGTTGCCACGGGAGTTGCACTCTATGAAAGGAAGGTTGCCACGGGATTGCACTAAGATTGTGTGTAAGAATCCCAAAAGGGTAACCCTAAATTCGCTAAAGGCAACGCTTGGACAGGAGCATGTATGCGACAGGTAACCTAAAAACAGCTATATAATGGGGTAACGCCCAAGGTAAACACAAGTTCACACACAGACACAGTCTTTTGCAAGCTTAGAGTTTCTTACACACTATTGGCTTGAGATACTCTAGTTGTTTAATGTTCCTTGCCCTGTACTGACTTGAGCGACAGAGTGCAATTACAGGTAGGGCCCCCCTCTGTTTCAGCGGAGCCACACTTGGGAGAACCACCACGAGATAGGAGGAGCCACCGTCTGCCTCAGAGTCAACGACGACTGAGTCAACCGGCAAGAACAATTATGATGCAAACTATGGTGTTTTTCTTCCATGTGTTCATGTAGTATAAAAATAAAAAACAGTGAGCAAATTGTCAAAAACAGTACCGTTTTGCTCTTAAAACAGTTTGGAAAAGCATCCTTACATTACATTTGCACATTAATTATATTTTCAAAGTTGGATTCAAATTGATTGGCAAATTGTTATCTACATTGTGGAATTTTTAATTGTTCCTGCCGGTTGACTCTGCGTCAGCTGACTTCTGCGGCCACCACACACCTCCTTCCTCACCTAGTCTGCGCTGGTATGATCGCACCTGCAAAAGAGAAAGGGGGGGCGCCCTCGCGGCCGTTTGCACTCCGACACTCAAGTCAGAACGGGGCAAGAAACATCAAAGTCTGAATTTCTCTCTCTGTGTTTAGGTCTAGAATTGCGTACCTTTGTGAAGCATGTTACTGTTCCTTATATACCTCGGGTTTTCTGCGCCGCTAACCCTAATTAGGGTTTATTGCGCTGCTGGACACACTTAGGGTTTACTGGAATGCCCCCTGCGCCACCCTTACCCAGTCTTTGGGATAACCTAGCACATAGGGTTTCCTTCTCTGGAGTGCAAACTCTAACAGGATCAACACCTGTTCTGGGAGGGCCTTCACTGTTCACGTGCCATGCATGTAGCCTTCGTGATTCGGGACTCTCTTTACCTCTAGGAATATTTACTAATAATCTGCGGAGCAGGCGATGACCGATCACCCATCTCTCTGTGGAGCAGGCGATGACCGATTACCCATCTCCCTGTGGAGCAGGCGATGACCGATTACTCATCTCCCTACGGAGCAGGCGATGACCGATCACCTCTGATGGGGTCTACTCCACGTGGCTTTGGCCCATGCTGTGGGACCCATCTGACGTCCGAGGACCGATCAGTACACAAGCCCCCCAGTCTCAAGCTGTTAACTTGTTTCAGCGAAGAGACTAAGTCATTGACTCCTTTACTACCTGCTCTCGGTGCTCGAGGACCAGCATTTGGCATCATCGCCAGGAACTCTTCTGATCTGGTACTCGCCGAATTATCTTTAGGCGATTCCCTTTCTCTTACTCTTCTCGATCCACGTGTCCTCCTCAAGCACGCCTCTCACCTCAGCCTCGCTTTAAGAAGTCGAGGGCGAGGTCTTTCCTATCTCGCCTCACTTGCTCAAAGGCAAGGAGGTCTTCTTTCTCGCCTGCACTTGCTCCCAGGCAAGGAGGTCTTCCTCTGTTGCCTCAGCCTCGCTGTAAGGAGACGAGGTGAGGACTTTATATCCTCTCGCCTCAGCCTCGCTGTAAGAAGACGAGGTGAGGACTTTCTTATCTTCTCGCCTCAGCCTCGCTGTAAAAAGACGAGGTGAGGACTTTCAACATCTTGCCTCAGCCCCGCTGTAAGAAGACGAGGTGAGGACTTTCATCATCTTGCCTCAGCCTCGCTGTAAGAAGACGAGGTGAGGACTTTTATCATCTTGCCTCAGATCGCCAAAGGGCGAGGTGAGGACTTTTGTCATCTTGCCTCAGCCTCGCTGTAAGAAGACGAGGTGAGGACTTTTGTCATCTTGCCTCAGCCTCGCTGTAAGAAGACGAGGTGAGGACTTTTATCATCTTGCCTCAGCCTCGCTGTAAGAAGACGAGGTGAGGACTTTTATCATCTGGTCATTCACGTGTCACCATCTGGAGTACCTGCAGCTAAAACGCTACTCTCACCTTGATCCTGCGACTAAGTTATCCACACAGGGAGTGGCTTAGGGCACAGGCTACTCTGGGCACAACCTTAACCTGGCGACCTGGTTAACACTGGGTATCACAGCTCACACAAGTCTTCTCAAACACTCGGCGATGTTCTCCTTTCGGCGACTTGCTGACAACCTGATCTCCTGATCCTCACACCCGGCGATCATGTGAACACCCGGCGATGTGAATACCTGCAGGCGATAGGCGACCACTTATATCTTCGCGCACATGGCGATAGGCGATCACTTATATCTTCACACATGGCGATAGGCGATTACTTATATCTTCCCACATATGGCGATAGGCGATCACTTATATCTTCGCTGAATGCCTCCGATCGCCAAAGGGCGATGAGGACTTTTCTCCTCTCGCCTCAGCCTCGCTGTAAGAAGACGAGGTGAGGACTTTTATCACCTGGATGCCTCCGATCGCCGAAGGGCGATGAGGACCCTAAAATCTCCTTACTTGGGCCTCTGATCGCCTAAGGGCGATGAGGACCCTAAAATCTTGAAGCTTTAACTGAAATGAGACATGAGGCGTGTGGCGTTTCTCATCACCAGATCGCCGCTTCTGGACTGCCTCGATATTCCTCTAAAACTGTATCTTCGTTCTATTCCTCTTTCACCGCTTTAGCTTTCACACTCACTTCCTCTCTGACCTCATCCAGCAAATCCAGGTTCATTCTTCTCTTTTCATTTGATTTCTCTGCTACAAAGTGTTGAAAACTCGGCGATCTCTCCTGGATTTCAACTGGAACCATCGCGTCACAGCTACGCACTAAACTGGAAGGGGTTTAGTGGTGTCCACATCTGACGAGTGGTCCTCGAATGCTTCCACTGCCATCACAGGTCGAGCACATTTCTTGTGCTGTGACGCAATGCACCCACCTCCTGAGTACCCCCAGCTATAGCGTGGATCTCCCCGTAGATAGGCACTTCATGTTGTTGGCCCTCACTGCTCGCCGGCTGGGACCTTGACGCACTGGCCGCCTTCTTCTCCATCAAAAAGGCCTTCAGAAATCCACCTCTAACCAACTCGTCGAGCTGATATCCCAGTGACAGGCAGGAGTCAAGGGTGTGGCCAAAACCTTTGTGGAATTCACACCATGCGTCTGGCTTTGGCCCTGTAAGGACCTGGAAAATCTTATTGGAATAAAAGTGATATATTTTAAGTGAATTCTAAGTATGTTTTTATTTAAAATAAAAGTGAAGGAAAGTGTAGTTAGAAAGCCATGAGATCGCCTGGAACATGATCGCCAGGGCGCGAGAGGCATGCGGACATCGCCAGGGCGCAAGAGGCATGCGGACATCGCCAGGGCGCGAGGCATGTGGGCATCGCCAAGGCGCGAGGCATGCGGGCATCGCCAGGGCGCGAGATGCATGTGGGCTTTGCCCGGGCGCGAGAGGCATGCGGGCGTCGCCAAGAGGAGACCTCGGTCGGTCTCCAGGAAGAGGAGACCTCGGTCGGTCTCCAGGAGGAGGAGACATCGGTCGTCTTCCAGAGAGAGACATCGGTCGTCCTCCAGGATGGGTCATCGGTGGAGAGTCTTCGCGAGGAAGGTCATCGGCGAAAGGTTATCGCGCGATGTCGTGTTTCACGCAGATGAAGTGGGGCCCTGGTTTCCAGGACGAACGTGCTGCATGTGCGACATGTAGGCAGTGAAAGTCCTTCGGGACAGTAGCTCCATGTGCGCAGAGACGCCACGTGGCCATACTGTCAGGTTGCACTTAATTCGAGGAAGAAAACCCACACGGAAGGGTTAGTTAGAGAATAGGTAATGATAGCTACATGGCAGGCCTATGTTCCTAGTATCAGAATGCACCGCCTCTTAGTGAGTTTAGAAAACGCAGTGAGAGTATAAAAGGTGACAGAGTGAGTTCACCTTCATCTTTCTCTTTTCTCTCCTTTGCACTGCGACTCAGTAATTCCAGGCACCAGTTTATTTACCAGCGATTGCCATAGAGCATTGGAGAAGGTTCTCTACAAGTTTTACCAATTAGAACACTTAGGCGGAGTTCAGGCATCCTTTACATTCGGTGGTTAGAGCTTGAAGTGAGTTTCACGCTGATCCAGGTAAGGGAAGCTAGCCTTACTTCTAATGAAAACTGTATGTGTGATGATTTTTGATGTTGGGGGCAACGTGGTCGCCGGGTGTTCAAACTGTTCTTGCTTTAAACCCAGTTATGTTCGTGATCGCCGGTTTTTCCTCTGTTATTGAAATATCCCCTGTTTTATGCTGTTTCAAAAGTGTTTGAGATTTTAAATGTGGTTTTCGAAAATTTGAACCTTGGTATGAGTTTTGCTGTGATTGAAATCGTTCATTGAAGTGTTATGTGATGTGTTGAATGTTGTGATTGTGGATCGAGGCATAGTATTTTCAGGAAAGAAAATACCGTGTAAGGTCGTGTAATAGGTGTATTGATCGGTGATCCTATAATGAGACATCCTGACTCTACTGAGGTAATGAAATCACATAGAGGAAGTTACTCAGTTGTGGAGAGTCGATGGAGGTTCATACGTATGGGTGTCTCGTGTGAAACAGAACGAGTTCGGCCTGTTGTATGGATTAACCTTGTCATACCGTGATAATGAGAATATTGAGATGGTGTGATGCGCATGGCTGAGGGCACTTTCCAGCCTTTTGGTATGACAGGTGCGAATCTCTGGGTCTAATCAACGCACGAGTCTCCGGAAATAGTGGTCAAGTGTCTGGTGTGATGAGTCAGTGGAAAGTCTGACGTGAGATATGAGAAATTGAATTAATAGACACTTGATTGCTGATGTGAATTGAAATACTCTTGGATTGATTTGTGAAATATGGGATTTCCTGATAGTCTTGTGGAATATGGAAATGTGATGGCTGATATTGTTATGGTTCATGGATGTTGTGAAGTTCTTATGTATGCTCTTGATTCAAAGTTTTCTTAAATATATAGCTTACCCTGTATTTTGTTTCTGTGGCTGTTTTTCTTAAACCTGTGATGATCGTGTAACTTTACACGGGAGCAGATGAGGTTGCAGGAAGTGGAATTCCCCTGTGAGTGATCGCCGTATGTGGTCGCCGGTTTTCTGTTCTTGCTGGGCGATCGCCCCCTTTTGCCATTTCTGATAGGTGATCTCCGTTTTCTGTTAGGAGATCGGTAGTTTTTTGTATTTTGCTGTCTTTATGTTTAAGTTTTGGAAAAACTAACGATTTGTATTAAACTCCCTGCGAGGAGAACTCCTTTGTATATATATACAATTATGTTTATTTCAATATATTTGTTTTACCGTTATTTCATATTACGAAAAAAAAAAAAAATGCAAAAATGCGAAATGTATTTGGCGGGATGTTACAGGCCCCAACATCTTATCTGACACCTTTTCAGGCGCCTTCAACTTTGCAGCTATATGGGGAATGGTGATCAGGTCCACCAATCCCATCACGAACTCATGCCTTGGAGGGCGCTTGAGTTCCCTCGGGCGACCTGGCCCTCTTCTTCTACTACTGTCATCACCTTTGTTTTTCTTCTGATCATAAGGATGGTATGCCCTTTGATCCTTCGTCAGCATCGTCGACTCCAGCACCCACTGAGGTTGAGGCTTGGCTTGGGTGTGTGGTTTCACAGGAGCCATATTCCCTCTCTTCTCAATCACTTCATTCTCAGCGGCGATGTGAGCCACAGCACGTCGCCGGATCTCTACAAACGTTGTGGGGTGGCTCCTGATTAATGATTCGCTGAAGGGTCCAGGCAGCACGCCCTTCTTGAAGGCGTGCACGAACATCTCCTCATCCTTTCCGGGTAACCGGACTATCTGAGCTCCAAACCTATTCATATAGTCCTTCAGAGATTCCCCCTGGAACTGCCTTACGTCAAACAGGTCGTACAACACCATAGGCGGCGCCTTATTCACGATGTACTGATCGACAAACAGCTTGGAAAATTGCCGGAAACTGGAAATATGTCCGGTAGGTAGACTCACAAACCAGTCCAACGCTGTGCTGTGGAAGGTGCTCATAAACATCTTGCAGTAGACCGCATCCGATCCTCCCGACAGCATCATCTGCGTATGGAAAGCGGTGAGATGCCTTTCGGGGTCTTCTTTCCCAGTGAACACGGTCTTAGGCCCTACGAAGGTGGCAGGGACCACCGTGTCCATGATTTCCTGGGAGAAAGGCATGGGAAAGGCCCTTGTGGGCGTTGGTGGAGCCCGATCCTCTCCCCCACAGTCTCCATCTTGCCGCACGTTTTGCAGACTCACACGCAGCTCCTCGTTCGCTTTGTGCAACTCCTCATTCCTGGCCTGTGAGGCGGCCAGGTCTTCCTGCATCCGCGCTTGATGCGCCCTGGACTCCGCCACTGTCTCCTGGAGGGCGCGCATTGTTTCCATGAGTTGCTGCATGGTAACGCTTTCGCCTCCATTCGGTGGAACGGAACCGTGCCTTGTCGTCCTCATCTTCTGTGGTTTCTCTCTCACTCTCGTGTATGGGACCTTGTTTTACTCGGCCCCACGGTGGGCGCCTAATGTTCCTGCCGGTTGACTCTGCGTCAGCTGACTTCTGCGGCCGCCACACACCTCCTTCCTCACCTAGTCTGCGCTGGTATGATCGCACCTGCAAAAGAGAAAGGGGGGGCGCCCTCGCGGCCGTTTGCACTCCGACGCTCAAGTCAGAACGGGGCAAGAAACATCAAAGTCTGAATTTCTCTCTCTGTGTTTAGGTCTAGAATTGCGTACCTTTGTGAAGCATGTTACTGTTCCTTATATACCTCGGGTTTTCTGCGCCGCTAACCCTAATTAGGGTTTATTGCGCTGCTGGACACACTTAGGGTTTACTGGAATGCCCCCTGCGCCACCCTTACCCAGTCTTTGGGATAACCTAGCACATAGGGTTTCCTTCTCTGGAGTGCAAACTCTAACAGGATCAACACCTGTTCTGGGAGGGCCTTCACTGTTCACGTGCCATGCATGTAGCCTTCGTGATTTGGGACTCTCTTTACCTCTGGGAATATTTACTAATAATCTGCGGAGCAGGCGATGACCGATCACCCATCTCTCTGTGGAGCAGGCGATGACCGATTACCCATCTCCCTGTGGAGCAGGCGATGACCGATTACTCATCTCCCTACGGAGCAGGCGATGACCGATCACCTCTGATGGGGTCTACTCCACGTGGCTTTGGCCCATGCTGTGGGACCCATCTGACGTCCGAGGACCGATCAGTACATTAATGATTTTACTTTGACAAGTTCTAAAGCATTTCATTTCTTTCTTCATTAAAAGTTTAGTAGGTTTCCTTGAGTCTTATTTGGTGCCTTTTATTTGCTTGTCTTCTATTCTTCAAAGTTTTGTCAACATCTCTTTTCTCAATTTGGTTTCGCTTTCTTGCTTATACCTTTTTGATGTGAGTTGATTTTAGGTTCATTAATTTGGTGACACTTTATTAAGAATTGGATCAAGATTCTTTAGCAATTTAGGTGAGTCACCTAAGGAAAATTTCCACTGGACATTAAATTAGCAAGTGCTAAGTAGATGTGAAATTTCATTTCCAAAGGTCCAAGGTGAAAACAAAATTAAAGATATGAATGGATGACAATTAAGGTGCAGAAAACATAAATGAATGGCGCAAAATAGAGTTGGAAAAAAATTGAAAATTAAACACAAAAACAGAATGCGAAAACAAAATTGAAACCATACAAAGAGTAAGGAGGCTTAAGGATGCATCATTGGAGATCATAGCCTTCCAAATTGACACTCCAAACTCCAATTCATGAGTGCCATGACCTTGAACTCAAAATCCCCGAACAGAATTGGAAACTAAATAGATTGTACCGAATAGAAATGAATAAGACCACAAACTAACACAAACAACTGATTGAAATTTAAGAACTAAAAAGAACAACCGATTAAATGAACAAAGGAAGATGAAGGAAGATGAAACTTATGTGGTTGTAGCTAGGAATTGGAATGGCACGCCACTTGGATGGTGATGTTCCAAGATAAGTGTTGAATTGCCGCCACTTAAGAGCCTCCAATGAACTCACAAGATAAGACAAGGAAGAAGGAGAACAAGTCTCACAAAACTCACTCTAAATTTGAGGAGAGTAACTTTACTACCAATTTCAATGTTCTTTACAATGACCAAGCACCTCTATTTATAGTTTTTAGAGGGCTGAAATTCAAATGAAAAAAATTCAAAATCTGCCCAAAATTCAAATGAAATTCGGCGCCACTCCAAATCACATGGGAGGTGTGATTCAATTTTTGCTTTGGCACCTCCTAAAGCTACACCTACACCTCCTTTTTATGTCACATGGGAGGTGTGACTTATATTTGTACAATGAAACCCCTTATTTAACACCTACACCCTCCTCTAAAGTTCTTCTATAAAACTAAACAAAAGTAATTATAAAAAGAGACATCCATTGATGCTCATTACCCAAAGCTTTAGCCTTGAGCTCATGGGTTGGGCTTGGCGTCAACTTGGGCTTGGGCTTCTTGGGCTTGGGCTTAGGCCTCAAGCGCTTCCTCTACTTGGTCTTTATCACTTTTCTTGCCTGTCTTTTCCTTGTTTCCTCAAGTTTTTTGGTGTATTGTTCTTTGAGTAAGTGTGGTTTGCTTTGGCATATTTCACTTGAGGCTCATCCAATCCACAAGAGAGGCTTGGTTAAGGAAAGAAAATTTTCTTGGAGTGGTTCGAGTGCTCTTTTATTCCATTTTGCCGCAAGCTTTCTTTTAACTTTTAACAAGTTTCTTTAATTGTTTGTTCTTTGTGTTTTGTGTTTCTTTGATATTATGGCTCATCTTTCTAGTGGAGAATTCTCTAAGCCTCATTCTTCTCAAAAGGCTTTCTTGATCGGTGAATTAAAAGATGCTAAAAGAAAAATTGCACAAAGAGATGACGAGATAAGACAAATGGAGGAGAGGCTCCAAAGATTGGAGATGGATCATGAAAGTGCTCACCAATACCAAGAGAGAAGACATCATCATCATCATAGGCATGCCTCATGGACTTCTCAAATTTCTTATGGACATCATGAAGAAGCTGAATGGAGGATGCATCATAACTATGAAGATAGGTGCCAAAATGTGGCTAAGCCTTATTTGCCTTATGTAAAATTACCTAGTTTTAGTGGTGAAGGGGATCCTAATGTGTACTTAGGATGGGAGGCCAAAGTTGAGCAAATCTTTCATGTACATGAGGTCCAAGAAGACCAAAAGGGTTAGGCTAGCTTTTTTAGAATTCATGGACTATGCCATGCAATGGTGGCACAAAACTCTCATGGACAATGTGCTAAACAAGAGACCTCCCGTGGTCTCTTGGGATGATTTAAAAGCTTGTATGCGTGCTAGATTTGTACCTTCATATTTTAGGAAATTCCTTTTGTTGAAGCTCCAACGACTTCATCAAGGCACGCTTAGTGTGGATTGTTATTTTAAAGAACTTGAAACTGTACCGACCAGTCCTCGGACACCGAGAACAGATAGTAAAGGGTGAACCACGTCAGCTGGGCCCCACAACATGGGCCAAAGCCACATGGAATGGACCCCGCAGGTGGTATTGATTAGCGGGTGATTAGTCATCAACATGTCCCCAGACAGAAGGGTGATTAGTCATCAGCGTGTTCCCACAGAGAAGGGTGATTAGTCATCAGCATGTCCCCAGACAGAAGGGTGATTAGTCATCAGCGTGTCCCCATAGAGAAGGGTGATTAGTCATCACTGTGATGATCACCATAAGGGACTGATGTGTCCTCGTCACTCTGCAGGGTGATCAGTCCTTGGCAATAGAGTGTGACGAGGTGACATCGGTCTTGGGTGATTTAAACAACGTAACCAGAACAGCTAAGATTGGTTCCTAGAGTGGGCCAATGACCAGTTAAATACCCAAAGGTAGGGAGAGGCCTAAATCACGAAGAGCCTATGCGGGTAGCAGGGAGAGCACAGTTAGGTGCAGAGTCCTGAGGGGTCGAGTACTCATCAGAACTAGGGTTTTCCCGGTAAAGGCTACATGCATGGCACGTGAACAGTGAAGGCACTCCCAGAACAGGTGGCCCCAGAGACTAGGTGCATGAGGAGGCACCCAGGTGGTCACCCTGTTAGAGTTTGCACTCCAGAAAAGGAAACCTTATGTGCTAGATTACCCTTAGACTGGGTGATAGCGGCGCGAGGGTATTCCAGTAAACCTTGAATATAGCTAGCGGCGCAGTGAACCCTAATCAGGGCTAGCGGCGCAGTAAACCCTAGACTATATAAGGGAAAGTGAAATTGATGTGAGTTGAATTTTAGGTTCATTATATTTGTGACACTTTCTTAGAATTAGGATCAAGATTCTTAGCAATTTAGAGTGAGTCACCTAAGGAAAATCCCCACTAGACATTAACTTAACAAGTGTTAAGTAGATGTGAAGGTTCATTTCCAAAGGTCCAAGGTTAAAACACAAATAGAGATATGAATGGATGACAATTAAGGTGCAGAATCCAGATTTGAATGGTGCAAAACAAAGCTGGAAACAGAAATGAAATTAAGCACAAAAACATAATTGAAACAACACACAAATTCAAGGAAGCTTAAGGAATCATCAATGGAGACAATGCCTTCCAAAATGATGAACCAAACTCAACTATGAGTGCTATATCCTTGTACACAACAATTGATATAGGAAGAACACAAAAACAGAACAGAATTGGAAAGGAAAACAGAATTACTGAATAGAAACACAAATTGAAACAAAAGAACCGATTGAAATTCAAGAACAAGACATAGAATCAAAACTACCGATTGAAATGACAATAGAAGATGAAAGAAGATGAAACTTATGTGGTTGTAGCCATGGATTGGGAATGGACACGCCACTTGGAGGTGATGATCCAAGATAAGTGCAGATTTGCCGCCACTTGAGTGCTCCCAAAGCTTCACAAGATGAGACAAGGAAGAGGAGAACAAGTCTCACAAAATTCACTCACAATTTGAGTATAGTAACTTTTCTTCTAATTTCAATCTTTTACATGAGCATAGCACCTCTATTTATAGTGTGAGAGGGCTGAAATTAAAGTGGGAAAATTCAAATGAGAAGCATTTGAATTTGGAGCCAAAACACATGTCACAAGGGAGGTGTGACTTGATTTCTACTTTAGCACCTCCTAAAACTACACCTACACCTACTCTTTATGTCACATGGAAGGTGTGACTTGTTTTTGTACATTAGCACCCCTTATTTTAATATCTACACCTTCCTTTAATGTTCTACTAAAAACTACACAAAAGAAATTACAAAAGAGATACATCCATTCATGCTTATTTCCCAAAGCTTTAGCCTTGCTCCTATTGATGCTCATGGATTGGGCTTGGGCCCCACTTGACTTGGGCTTCTTGGCTTGGGCTTCTTGGGCTTGGGCTTCTTGGGCTTGGGCTTCTTGGGCTTGGGCCCTCTTTATTTATACTACTACTTGGATTCTTCAAGAGAACCCAATTATTTACAAAAATGTTCTACTCTTTAAGAAGACTAGTAAGAAGAACTTCAAGTGCTTTGGAATATGGCCCTTTCTTATTTTTGTGAAGTCTTCTTTTGATTGTTGAGATGACCCTTTATATATAGCATCTTTGGTCATCCTTAAGTGGTCTTGACTTGCATCAGAAATACTTCACAAAGGTACGCAGTTTCTATACCTAAACTGTAACATCCCGCCAAATTCTTTTCATATTTTTATAATGAAATAAAGGTAAACAAATATATCGAAGTGAACATAATTATATATATGTAATGAAATTTCTCCTCACAGGGAGTTTAATACATAATCAGTCAATTTCCAAAACTTAAACAAAATACAGTAAAATAAAAAAAAAAAAAAAAAAACAGGCGATCTCCTAACAGAAAACAGAAAACGGGCGATCGCCTAACAGAAACAGAAAACGGCGATCTCCTTCCGGCGACCACTCACAGAGGAGCTCTGCTACCTGCAACCTCGTATGCTCCCGTGCAAATATACACGATCATCACAGGTTTAAGAAAACAACCACAATACCAGATAAAAGGGTAAGCTAGATATTTTAAAAAAAATTTAAATATGAAACTTTATATCAGTAGAAAACATAAATCTTCACACCATTCATAATCTATATCAATTTCAACCATCAACATTCCCATATTCCACAAACTCGTCAAGTGTCTATTCACTACATTCAATGTTCATGGTTCACACGTCAGACTTTCCACTGACTCATAACATATAGACACATGACTCTACTTCTGGAAGACTCGTGCGTTGACTCAGACTCAGAGATCTGCACCTGTCATACCACACCACTGTGAAATCCACACAGGGTCGCTGTGAAATCCACACAGCCATGCGCATACATAATCTCAATATCATCACTCTCCCGGTATGACAGGGCTAATTCATATAACAGGTCAAGTCAGTTATCTTTCAAACAACTTACCCATACATATGAACCTCCTTCGACTCTCCACAACTGAATAACTTCATCTATGTGATTCCATTATATCAGTAGTGTAAGGACCTGGAAAATATTACTGGAATAAAAGGATATATTTTAAATGGATTCGAAGTATGGTTGTACTTAAAATGAAAATGGAAGGAAAGTGTAGTTTAGAAGACTATGAGATCGCCTGGCACGTGATCGCCGGTCGCCTACTACACATTATCACCAGGGCGCGAGGCATGTGGGCTTTGCCAGGGCGCGAGAGGCATGCAGACATCGCCGGGGCGCGAGGCATGCGGGCATCGCCTGGGCGCGAGAGGCATGCGGACATCGCCAGGGCGCGAGAGGCATGCGGACATCGCCGGGGCGCGAGAGGCATGCGGGCATCGCCGGGGCGCGAGGCATGCGGGCCTCGCCGGGGCGCGAGGCATGCGGGCCTCGCCGGGGCGCGAGGCATACGGTCATCGCCAGGGCGCGAGGGATGCAGACGTCGTCAGGGCGCGAGGCATGCGGGCATCGCCAGAGAGAGACATCGGTCGTCCTCCAGGATGAGTCATCGGTGGATAGCCTTCGCGTGGAAGGTCATCGGTGGAGAGTCTTCGCGCAGAAGGTTATCGGTGGAGAGTCTTCGCGCGAGAGGACATCGGTGGAGAGTCTTCGCGCGAGAGGTCATCGGTGGATAGTCTTCGCGCCAGTGATCATCGGTGAAAGGTTATCGCGCGATGTCGAGTTTCACACAGATAAAGTGGGACCCAGACTCCCAGCATGAAACGTCCTGCACGCGTGCCACGTAGACAAAAGGGGTGGTTCAGAATAGTGACCTCAGAGTGTCAGCCTGCGCAGAGGCACGCGTAGTTGTACTGTTCAGGGAAGCGTACACGCAAACTTCCCTGCAGAGTGGGTGGTGGCAGCGGCTTTTGTGGGCAAGTGGGTTTAAGATTCAAAAACCCACTTCTGAGAAAAAGAAACGTTGCAGTGGTTCAAGAACGAAAGAGTGAGCTACCTCCTTTCTCCTCCATTTCTCTCTTTCGCGCTGCGATTCTGGTACCTTCACACAAGAGTACGACGAGCGACAGCCACCATTAGAGCACCTGGGAAGTTCTCTGCAAGTCCTTCAAACCAGACGCAAATCCAGAGCCAAGGCATTCTTTAAGCTTCGTTGGGTTTTGGAGCTCTTGGTGTTTTGCGCAAGTCCAGGTAAGGGAAGCTAGCTTTATTTTCAATGAAAGCCGTAGATTAGCTGTTTCTGAGGTGAGGGCGACGTGGTCGCCGGTTTCATATTTTGTTTTCGTGATGCTCCGTTCTATGTGCTTGGGCGACGTGGTCGCCGGTTTTTGAAATCCTATTGTCACGATGCTCTGTTTTGGTGATGGGGCGACGTGGTCGCCGGTTTTTCAACTGTTATTGCATAATCCCCTGTTTTTGAACGAGATCGCCGGTTTTGGCGTTGTTTTTGCGAACTCCCCTGTTTTGGTGTTGTTTTGAAACTGTTTGAGATGTAAATGTGATATTCGAAAACATGAACCTTGGAGTGAGTTTTGCTGTGATTGAAATCATTCATTTAAGTGTGGTATGATGTGTTGAATGTTGTGAATGTGGGATCAAGGCATAGTATTTTCAGGAAAGAAAATACCGTGTAAGATCGTGTAGGATGTGCATTGATCGGTGATGTCTATAATGAGATTATCCTAACTCTCCTGAGATAATGAATTCATATAGATGAAGTTATTCAGGCGTTGAGAGTCGAAGGAGGTTCATATGAATGGGTGAGTCGTGTGAAAAAGAACGAGCTCAGCCTGTTATATGGATTAACCCTGTCATACTGTGAGAATGATGAACTTGAGATCGAGATTGTGTTGATGCGCATAGCTGTGGAAACATTACAGCAGTTTAGTATGACAGGTGCGGATCTCTGAGTCTAGTCAATGCACGTGTCTTCCGGAAGTAGTGTCAAGTGTCTTGTGTGATGAGTCAGTGGAAGTCTGACGTGAGAAATGAGAAACACTGAATTGATAGACACTTGATGCAGTTTGTGAAATAGAAAGACTCTTGAGGAAATTGTGAAATATGTGATTTACTTGATGGTTTTACGTGGGTGTCTTCAATTGGTTTTATCTTGATTTTTCAGTTCATATCTAAACTCTCTTTCAAATATCTAGCTTACCCCTGCATTTTCGTTTTGTGGATGCCTTTTCTTAAAACTGTGATGATCGTGTATAATTTACACGGGAGCAGATGATGTTGCAGGAAGTGGAGATCCTCGGTGAGTGGTCGCCTGAAGGAGATCGCCTATCTCTGTTCTGTTAGGCGATCACCCCTTTTTGTTTTCTGATAGGAGATCGTCGGTATGATAGGAGATCGCCTGTCTGATGGGAGATCGCCCTTTTGTTAGGAGATCGCCTGTTCTTCCATTTTGTTGTATTTTGCTTACGCTTTCTGAAAAAGTGACCGAATATGTATTAAACTCCCTGTGAGGAGCAACTTCATTACTTATATATATATTATCATGTACTCTTCAATATTATTTGTTTACCTTTATTTTCATTATACATGTATGTATGGTTTTATTTTGGCGGGATGTTACATTAATGGTATCAGAGCCTGGTTCGTCCTTAGGATGACCTGAGGGCTGTGGATCCATTGTGTTTTCTTCTGCTCATGAAAACTTATTTGAGTTTTAAGTGACAACTATTGTGAAAGGTTTTCAAACGTTTTTGTATTGAAATTTTTTTTTGTGTGTGCTGTAGTGAATGTATGCCTAACTGAAAATCTTAGTATTTAGAATGAGAGGGTCTTGATAAGGTGGTGAGGGTGCACACTCATGACCGGATCAAGGTGATTCTCAATCTAAATTCCAGAGGTTTAATGTTTAGCATACTTTGAATTCTGGTGTGATCGATTTCATTTTATTGAGTGTGGTTGTAATTGATTGTGAGTGGCTGTTTGGATTGATGGTTGCACACCAGTAGCTGTTCTGGTGTTTTGCTTGAGGTTATAAGCTTCATGTTTCTGTTGATGAACTCAAATTCTTAAGGAATTTGAGAAGCTGACCTTGTAAGGTCTAGATGGTACCCCTTGAATGAATTGATTTCTTATCGATCTCATTCTTGTAGTTGTAGGGAATATAGAAAACTCATAGTTTCAAGATCCGAAACGGAGAGTGATGACACGTAGACCCTCTACCCCTCCCCAACCTTCTCCTGAAATGGGCCAGATCGCCAGGGCCGTTGAGATGATGGCGGGTGCCATCCAACAGCAGAATGCGGTGATGGCTCAGAGTCATCAAGCTGCGATGCAGCAGTGGGAGAGCTTCACGGTGAAGTTTCTGGAGGAATGTTTTCCAGATAGTGCAAGGTTGGCGAAGGAAGCCGAATTTCTAAGGTTGGAGCAGGGAGAGATGTCTGTGGACGCCTATGCTGCTCGGTTTGAGTACTTCGCCCGTTTTTATACACAGGCGACCTCCGAGGCTTGGAGGTGCAGGAAGTTTGAAGAAGGACTGGAACATGGGCTGAAGAGGACCATAGCCCCTATGTGCATCAGGGAATTTCACGCCTTAGTGGAGAAGGCGAAATTGGTGGAGACTCTGGAGAAGGGTGAGTCTCGGGTGATCAGGTCACACCCAGGGAGTTCCTCCAGTGGGAAGGCCAAGGTGCAGCAGCAGCAGAATGAGCCTTATGCGAGACCTCCACCACATCGGGCGGGAGCGACATCATCCCAGTTTCAGCAGCAGCAACCCTGGAAACTTAAATGTTTCCATTGTAGTGGACCACACCTAGCCAAGGTGTGCCCCAAGAAGACGTCGGGGAGAAAGTGTTTTGCATGCCAAAAGGTGGGACACGTTGCTAGAGATTGTCCTACCCACAATAGGATGACCCAACCCAGTGGTTCTCAGCAGTTGAAGGACGAAGGCAGCAGACCTCAGGAAACAGGGAGAGTGTTTGCCATGGCAGGAGCTGAGGCGTCCCAGTCAGGTATTTTGGTGTAAGATGCTTGTGTTATTGCTGGTAGAAGTATAAAAGCATTGCTTGTTTCTGAGCGACACACTCTTTGGTGTCAAGTCGGTGTAGCCGAGCTGGGCCTTCTAGTGAAGGAGTTACCCTTCGAAACTGTTGGTCTCTACACCTGTGTCAGGGCAGGTGTTGACCTCTACAGTTGCCCCGAATGTCCAGTGATAGTAGAGGGACGCAGATTCAAAGTGAATTTGATCTGTCTACCTCTGCAGGATCTAGATGTTATCCTAAGAATGGATTGGCTGTATGCCGATCACGTTCCCATAGTTTACGGTAGGCAGAAAGTGGTGTTTTCCGATCTCCAAGAGCCAGATGTGAGATCTGCTCGGCATGGGCGATCAGAGTTGGAAGAAGGGGCGAGGTGTTTCGTGATCATAGCTCGGTGGGAAGTGAAGAACGAAGAGGACGTAAGAAGGATTCATGTGGTGAAAAGTTTGATGGATGTATTTCCAGAAGAAGTACCTGGGTTACCTCCTAAGAGAGAAGTGGAATTCTCTACTGATTTGGTACCTGGAGCTGGACCAGTGTCAATGGCACCTTGCAGGATGACTCCAGCCGAGTTGGTAGAATTGAAGAAGCAAGTGGAAGAGCTGTTGGGGAAGCATTTCATCAAATCCAGCGTATCTCCATGAGGTACTCCAGTGCTGGTAATTCCAGAGGTCGGAAGACCTTTTGACGTCTACTGTGGTGCTTCGCATCAAGGTTTGGGATGTGTTTTAGATGCAAGAGAAGAGAGTGGTTGCATATGCATCAAGGCAACTCAAATTTCATGGGAGAAATTATTCTACTTATGATTTAGAATCGGCAGTGGTAGTAGTGTTATGGAGTTTTGAAAACAGTGATTGTATGAAGCTTTGTATGGGAGGAAATGCAGAACTCCCTTATTATGGGAACCAGGAGGGCGAACCAGTTTTGATTGAACAATTAGAGGAGCCTAGTCTGAAGCGTGTTGTGAGAGTTCTAGGCGCCGAGCAAGCTAAGGGCTTTGTAATGGGTAAAGATGGGATATTAAGGTTAAGGGCAGAATTTGCATACCAGTAAATGAATAATTTAAGGGATAACAGAAAATTTAACTTTGCTCTTCTGGCGAAATGGAAATGGTGGATGATGAGTGATGAGAAAGGGAAATGGAAAGATATTCTTGTATCCAAATATGACTCGGAACTTGGGAGAAGCCGAGCTCATTTGAAATATCAATCGTGGTGGTGAAGAGATGTATGTAATGTGTTCCTTTAGGGAGCGTGAGAATTAGATCAGCAGTTGGGATGTCGATGGATGGTTTTGATCAAGATGCAGAAGTTGATTCCTAGAAGGATATTTCGGATCCTAGTTTGTATTAGCTAGGGGGCATGAGCAGTAGGCAGTTGTTCTCTTTCCTTCCGATGAAGGGATCATGCTCGCTTTTCTCTAAGGAGGCTAGGCCTGGTTCTGTTAAGAGCCTAGTTGTGGAAATGCTCGACCAAGTCTTCAAGGTTGGGAGTAGAGTGTGAATGCTGGAGTTGGCGCTCAATGGAGCAGCATATCCCATATGCAGGGATGTACAATGGAATTTGATGAAGTAGTGGAGTAGTAAGAGTTGGTTCAGCAGGCAACCGAGAAGGTGATGCTGATACAAGGCAGGATGAAAGCTTCTCAAAGTTGGCAGATTCAGAGGAGAAGACCTTTGGAGTTTGCTGCTGGAGACCATGTGTTTATGAGAGTGACACCAACCAAGGGTGTAGGACGAGCTATCAAATCAAGGAAGCTGTCTCCTAAGTTTGTTGGACCATACCAGATCTGGAGGAAGATAGGTCCTGTAGCGTATGAGATCGCCCTATCTTCCCTTTTTGCAACCCTGCATAATGTCTTTCACGTATCACAGCTGAGGGAGTACATGGCAGACCCTAGTCACGATTTTTTTAAAGTGGGCGATGTGCAGATCAGGGATGATTGTTCGTTTGAAGCAACCAGTCAAGATCGACGATCGCTAAAGTAATCAGCTCAGAGGTAAGACCATCAACCTGATGAAAGTGGTGTGGGATGGGAGATCGGGTGATTCCACTTGGGAGTTAGGAGAAACTGTCAGGACCTGGAAAATCTTATTGGAATAAAAGTGATATATTTTAAGTGAATTCTAAGTATGTTTTTATTTAAAATAAAAATGAAGGAAAGTGTAGTTAGAAAGCCATGAGATCGCCTGGAACATGATCGCCAGGGCGCGAGAGGCATGCGGACATCACCAGGGCGCGAGGCATGTGGGCATCGCCAGGGCGCGAGAGGCATGCGGACATCACCAGGGCGCGAGGCATGCGGGCATCGCCAGGGCGCGAGAGACATGCGGGCATCGCCAGGGCGCGAGATGCATGTGGGCTTTGCCCGGGCGCGAGAGGCATGCGGGCATCGCCAGGGCGCGAGAGACATGCGGGCATCGCCAGGGCGCGAGATGCATGTGGGCTTTGCCCGGGCGCGAGAGGCATGCGGGCGTCGCCAAGAGGAGACCTCGGTCGGTCTCCAGGAAGAGGAGACCTCGGTCGGTCAGCAGGAAGAGGAGACCTCGGTCGGTCTCCAGGAGGAGGAGACCTCGGTCGGTCTCCAGGAGGAGGAGACATCGGTCGTCTTCCAGAGAGAGACATCGGTCGTTCGCCAGGATGAGTCAGCGGTGGAAAGTTATCGCGCGACGTCCAGTCTCACACAGATAAGGTGGGACCCAGGCTCCCAGCATGAGACGTCCTGCACGCGCGACACGTAGACAAAAAGGGTGTTTCAGAATAGTTGGCATCAGAGAGTTGGTCTGCGCAGAGACACACGTGGCCGTGCTGTTCAAGGAAGTGTGCACGCAAGCTTTCCTGCAGAGTGGGTGGTGGCAGCGGCAATTGTGGACAAGTTGGTTAGATTCAAAAACTCACTTCGGAGAGGCAAAGAACGTTGCTGTGGTTCAAGAGTGACAGTGTGAGTTCACCTTCATCTTTCCCTTTTCTCTCCTTTGCACTGCGACTCAGTATTTCCCAAACACCTTCAAGCAAAAGCAAGACGAGCGACGACTGCCATTAGAGCACCTGAGGAGTTCTCTGCAAGTCTACCGATCAGAACGCTTAGGCTGAGTTTGGGCATCCGTGAGTTCGGTGGATTAGAACTTGAAGAGAGAGTTTCACGCTGATCCAGGTAAGGGAAGCTAGCCTTACTTCTAATGAAAACTGTATGTGTGATGATTTTGATGTTGGGGGCGACGTGGTCGCCGGGTGTTCAAACTGTTCTTGCTTTAAACCCAGTTTTGTTCGTGATCGCCGGTTTTTCATCTGTTATTGAAATATTCCCTGTTTTATGTTGTTTCAAAAGTGTTTGAGATTTTAAATGTGGTTTTCGAAAATTTGAACCTTGGTATGAGTTTTGCTGTGATTGAAATCGTTCATTGAAGTGTTATGTGATGTGTTGAATGTTGTGATTGTGGATCGAGGCATAGTATTTTCAGGAAAGAAAATACCGTGTAAGGTCGTGTAATAGGTGTATTGATCGGTGATCCTATAATGAGACATCCTGACTCTACTGAGGTAATGAAATCACATAGAGGAAGTTACTCAGTTGTGGAGAGTCGATGGAGGTTCATACGTATGGGTGTCTCGTGTGAAACAGAACGAGTTCGGCCTGTTGTATGGATTAACCTTGTCATACCGTGATAATGAGAATATTGAGATGGTGTGATGCGCATGGCTGTGGGAACTTTCCAGCCTTTTGGTATGACAGGTGCGAATCTCTGGGTCTAATCAACGCACGAGTCTCCGGAAATAGTGGTCAAGTGTCTGGTGTGATGAGTCAGTGGAAAGTCTGACGTGAGAAATGAGAAATTGAATCAATAGACACTTGATTGCTGATGTGAATTGAAATACTCTTGGATTGATTTGTGAAATATGGGATTTCCTGATAGTCTTGTGGAATATGGAAATGTGATGGCTGATATTGATATGGTTCATGTATGTTGGGAAGTTCTTATGTATGCTTTTGATTCAAAGTTTTCTTAAATATATAGCTTACCCTGTATTTTGTTTCTGTGGCTGTTTTCTTAAACCTGTGATGATCGTGTAACTTTACACGGGAACAGATGAGGTTGCAGGAAGTGGAATTCCCCTGTGAGTGATCGCCGTATGTGGTCGCCTGTTTTCTGTACTTGCTGGGCGATCGCCCCCTTTTGCCATTTTCCGATAGGCGATCTCCGTTTTCTGTTAGGAGATCGGTAGTTTTGTATTTTGCTGTCTTTATGTTTAAGTTTTGGAAAACGACCGTTTTGTATTAAACTCCCTGCGAGGAGAACTCCTTTGTATATATATACAATCATGTTTATTTCAATATATTTGTTTTACCGTTATTTCATATTACGAAAATGCAAAAATGCGAAATGTATTTGGCGGGATGTTACATTAATGGTATCAGAGCAGTTCGTCCTTAGGATGACCTGAGGGCTGTGGATCCATTGTGTTTTCTTCTGCTCATGAAAACTTATTTGAGTTTTAAGTGACAACTATTGTGAAAGGTTTTCAAACGTTTTTGTATTGAACTTTTTGTGTGTGCTGTAGTGAATGTATGCCTAACTGAAAATCTTAGTATTTAGAATGAGAGGGTCTTGATAAGGTGGTGAGGGTGCACACTCATGACCGGATCGGGGTGATTCTCAATCTAAATTCCAGAGGTTTAATGTTTAGCATACTTTGACTTCTGGTGTGATCTATTTCATGTTATTGAGTGTTCTCGTAATTGATTGTGAGTGGCTGTGTGGATTGATGGTTGCACGCCAGTAGCTGTTCTGGTGTTTTGCTTGAGGTTATAGGCTTTATGGTTCTGTAGATGGACTGAAATTCCTAAGGAATTTGAGAAGCTGACCTTGTGAGGTCGAGATGTTATCCCCCTTGAATGAATTGATTTCCTTATCGATTTCATTCTTGTAGTTATAGGGAATATAGAAGCTAGTGGTTTCGGAATCTGAGAACGAAGAAGATGACTCGTAGACCTCCTACCTCTCCCCAATCTTCTTCTGAAATGGGCCAGATCGCCAGGGCCATTGAGATGATGGCAGGTGCCATCCAGAAACAGAATGCGGCGATGGCTCAGAACCATCAAGATACCATGCACCACTGGGAAGCTGCTCGGTCGGCTGATACGAATTCGCCCGTCGGTCAGCCTCAGGAACGGATGGGACTGGCCGAGTTCATGAGGCACAACCCACCCAAGTTCTGTGGGAATGCTACCCCTGATCAAGCAGATCAGTGGGTCAGGGAAATGGAGAAAATCTTTAGGGCGACCTCCTGCCCTGAAGAGAAGAAGTTGTTGTTCGCCACCTATCTGCTATCTGGTGAAGCCGAATTCTGGTGGATGGGAGCTCAGCAAATGATGGAGGCCAGAGAGGAGGTGTTGGACTGGGAGAGCTTCAGGGTGAGGTTCTTGGAGAAATACTTCCCTGACAGCGCAAAGTTTGCGCGGGAAGCGGAGTTCTTAAAGTTGGAGCAGGGGGTGATGTCAGTGAACGCCTATGCTGCTAGGTTTGAGTACCTCGCCCGATTCTACACTCAGGCGACCTCCGAAGCTTGGAGGTGCAGGAAGTTTGAGGAAGGACTGAAGCACGGGCTGAAGAGGACGATAGCCCCGATGTGTATCAGGGAATTTCACGCCTTGGTAGAAAAGGCGAAGATGGTGGAGACCCTGGAAAAGGGTGATCCCCGGGTGATCAGGTCGCACCCAGGGGGTTCTTCCAGTGGGCGGGCTAAGGTGCAGCATTCACAAGGCAGGCCATATGCGAGACCTCCACTACATCGGGCGGGAGCAGGGTCACCCCAGTTTCAACAGCAGCAACCCTGGAAACCAAAATGTTCCCTCTGTGGTGGACCACACATGCTCAATGTGTGCCCCAAGAAGAATTCGGAGAGAAGGTGTTTTGCATGCCAAAGGACGGGGCACGTTGCTAGAGAATGCCCTAACCGGAATGGGGCGACTCAGCCCAGTGGTTCTCAGCAGTTGAGAAATGAAGGCAGCAGACCCCAGGCAGCAGGGAGGGTGTTTGCCATGTCAGGAGCAGAAGCGTCCCAATCAGGTAACCTCGTGCAAGGTGTCTGTTTTATATCTGGTAGAAGTGTAGAAGCTTTGTTTGATTCTGGAGCGACACACTCTTTTGTGTCAAGTCGGTGTATAGCCGAGCTGGGCCTCCTAGTGAAGGAGCTGCCTTTTGAACTGTTGGTCTCCACACCTGCATCAGGACAGGTTATGACCTCTACGGTTTGCCCTGAATGTCCAGTAATAGTAGAGGGACGCAGATTCAAAGTGAACTTGATCTGCCTACCTCTTCAGGACCTGGATGTCATCCTGGGAATGGATTGGCTTTCTGCCAATCACGTTCTCATAGATTGCGGTAGGCAGAAAGTGGTGTTGCCCGATCTCCAAGAGCAGGATGTGGTATCTGCTGGGCATGGGCGGTTGGAGATGGAAGAAGGGGCGAGGTGCTTCGTGATGCTAGCTCGGTTGGAAGTGAAGAACGAAGGGGACGTGAGCAGGATACCTGTAGTGAAAGACTTCACAGATGTGTTCCCAGAAGAGGTACCTGGGTTACCTCCTAAGAGAGAAGTGGAATTCTCTATTGATTTGATACCTGGAGCTGGACCAGTGTCAATGGCGCCTTACAGGATGGCCCCAGCCGAGTTGGTGGAGTTAAAGAAGCAAGTGGAAGAGCTGTTGGAGAAACAGTTTATCAAGCCCAGTGTATCTCCATGGGGAGCTCCAGTACTTCTGGTGAAAAAAAAGGATGGAGGGTCTCGGCTGTGCATAGACTACAGGCAGTTAAACAAGTTGACCATCAAGAACAAGTACCCTCTACCCAGAATTGATGATTTAATGGATCAAGTAAATGGGGCCTCGGTGTTCTCAAAGATTGATCTGAGATCGGGGTACCATCAAATTTTGGTAAAGGCCGACGATGTCCAGAAAACAGCCTTTAGGTCCCGGTATGGGCACTATGAGTACGTGGTGATGCCGTTTGGAGTGACCAATGCCCCAGCTCTGTTCATGGATTATATGAATAGGATTTTCCGCCCTTTCTTGGATAAGTTTGTGGTAGTCTTCATAGACGACATACTTGTCTATTCAAAGACCGAGGAAGAACATGAAGGACATCTGAGGTCGGTGTTGGAGGTTTTGAGGGAGAAGCAACTCTATGCCAAGTTCTCTAAGTGCGAGTTCTGGCTGAGGGAAGTCAACTTCTTAGGACACGTGATATCTGCCCAGGGGATCTCGGTAGACCCAGCCAAAGTAGAGACAGTGCTGCAGTGGGAACGTCCCAAGACAGTCACTGAGATAAGGAGCTTTGTGGGTTTGGCGGGTTACTATCGGAGATTTATTGAGGACTTTTCCAAGGTGGTGGCTCCGTTAACACAGCTGACCCGTAAGGACCAACCTTTTGCTTGGACCGACCGATGTGAGCTCAGCTTCAGGGAACTAAAGAAAAGGTTGACGAGTGCTCCAGTGCTGGTGATTCCAGAGGTCGAAAGACCTTTTGACGTCTACTGTGATGCCTCACATCAGGGTCTGGGATGCGTTTTAATGCAAGAGAAAAGAGCGGTCGCCTATGCTTCAAGGCAACTCAAGGTTCATGAGAGGAACTACCCTACGCATGATTTGGAGTTGGCGGCAGTGGTCTTCGCCCTAAAGATCTGGAGGCACTACTTATATGGAGCTCGGTTCCAGGTGTTCAGCGACCATAAGAGCCTGAAATACCTGTTCGATCAGAAGGAACTGAACATGAGGCAAAGAAGGTGGATGGAGTTCCTAAAGGACTATGATTTTCAACTCATGTATCATCCAGGGAAGGCCAATGTAGTGGCAGACGCTTTGAGTAGAAAATCAATGCAAGTAGCCACCATGATGATGGAAGAACAGAAACTGATCGAGCAGTTCAGAGACTTAAACCTTGGGGTAGAACTTCATGTAAATCACATTAGTTGTAGTAAGCTGACTATAACTAATGACTTCATTGGAGAGATCAAGGATAAGCAGTTGGAGGACCCAAGTCTGAGGCGGACTGTGGAGTCGCTAGGGACCGACCAGGCTAGGGACTTTGCGATGGGCGAGGATGGGGTCTTGAGGTTTAATGGCAGAATTTACGTACCTGCAGACGAAGGGTTGAAGAGGATGATCTTGGATGAAGGTCACAAGAGTCGCCTCAACCTACACCCAGGTATGAACAAGATGTACCATGACTTGAAGGGGTCATTTTGGTGGTCAGGCATGAAGAGAGAAATCGCCCAGTATGTTGCAACTTGCCTAACATGTCAGAAGGCGAAGGCAGAGCATCAAAGGCCGGGCGGGCTGTTACAGCGACTGGATATCCCTGAGTGGAAATGGGACAGCATTGCCATGGACTTTGTCACCCATCTGCCTAGATCGGTGAAGGGTCATGAGGCAATCTGGGTCATAGTAGATCGGCTGACAAAGAGTGCCCACTTCCTCCCAGTAAATATGAAGATGCCCATGGGAAAGTTGGCACAACTGTACATCAAGGACATTGTGAGGTTGCATGGAGTGCCTACCAGCATCATTTCGGATAGGGATCCCAGGTTCACTTTGCGGTTTTGGCGGACTCTACAAGATTGCTTAGGAACCAAGTTGAGGATGAGCTCGGCTTATCATCCTCAAACGGATGGGCAGTCGGAGAGAACGATCCAGTCCTTGGAAGATCTGCTAAGGACGTGTGTCTTGGATCATTTGGGAAGTTGGGATGAGGTGTTACCACTGATGGAGTTTACGTATAATAACAGTCACCACGCCAGCATTGGGATGGCACCTTATGAAGCCCTGTACGGGAGAAAATGCAGGACTCCCTTATGTTGGTATCAGGAGGGCGATGCAATCTTGGTTGGGCCAGAGTTGATTCAGCAAACAACCGAGAAGGTGAAACAGATACAAGGCAGGATGAGAGCTTCTCAAAGCCGACAGAAGTCCTATGCAGATCAGAGGAGAAGACCTTTGGAGTTTGCTGCTGGAGACCATGTATTTTTGAGAGTGACCCCAACCAAGGGTGTAGGACGACCTATCAGACCAAAGAAGCTGTCTCCTAAGTTTGTTGGACCTTACCAGATCTTGAGGAAAATTGGTCCAGTAGCCTATGAGATCGCCCTACCTCCACAATTAGCAAATCTGCATAATGTCTTCCACGTATCACAGTTAAGGAAATATCTCGCCGACCCTTGTCACGTGTTGGAGGTGGACGACGTGCAGATCAAGGACGACTTGTCTTTTGAAGCAAGACCAGTCAGGATAGACGATCACCAAAGCAAACAGCTCAGGAGTAAGACCATCCATATGGTTAAGGTGGTGTGGGATGAGAGATCCGGTGATTCGACTTGGGAGTTGGAAGAGAACATGAGAAACGACTATCCACATCTCTTTTCCTTGTAATTCAATTTTCGAGGACGAAAATTTTTGTTGTTAGGGAGATTGTAAGGACCTGGAAAATCTTATTGGAATAAAAGTGATATATTTTAAGTGAATTCTAAGTATGTTTTTATTTAAAATAAAAATGAAGGAAAGTGTAGTTAGAAAGCCATGAGATCGCCTGGAACATGATCGCCAGGGCGCGAGAGGCATGCGGACATCACCAGGGCGCGAGGCATGCGGGCATCGCCAGGGCGCGAGAGGCATGCGGACATCACCAGGGCGCGAGGCATGCGGGCATCGCCAGGGCGCGAGAGACATGCGGGCATCGCCAGGGCGCGAGATGCATGTGGGCTTTGCCCGGGCGCGAGAGGCATGCGGGCATCGCCAGGGCGCGAGAGACATGCGGGCATCGCCAGGGCGCGAGATGCATGTGGGCTTTGCCCGGGCGCGAGAGGCATGCGGGCGTCGCCAAGAGGAGACCTCGGTCGGTCTCCAGGAAGAGGAGACCTCGGTCGGTCTCCAGGAAGAGGAGACCTCGGTCGGTCTCCAGGAGGAGGAGACCTCGGTCGTCTTCCAGAGAGAGACATCGGTCGTTCGCCAGGATGAGTCAGCGGTGGAAAGTTATCGCACGACGTCCAGTCTCACACAGATAAGGTGGGACCCAGGCTCCCAGCATGAGACGTCCTGCACGCGCGACACGTAGACAAAAAGGGTGTTTCAGAATAGTTGGCATCAGAGAGTTGGTCTGCGCAGAGACACACGTGGCCGTGCTGTTCAAGGAAGTGTGCACGCAAGCTTTCCTGCAGAGTGGGTGGTGGCAGCGGCAATTGTGGACAAGTTGGTTAGATTCAAAAACTCACTTCGGAGAGGCAAAGAACGTTGCTGTGGTTCAAGAGTGACAGAGTGAGTTCACCTTCATCTTTCCCTTTTCTCTCCTTTGCACTGCGACTCAGTATTTCCCAGACACCTTCAAGCAAAAGCAAGACGAGCGACGACTGCCATTAGAGCACCTGAGGAGTTCTCTGCAAGTCTACCGATCAGAACGCTTAGGCTGAGTTCGGGCATCCGTGAGTTCGGTGGATTAGAACTTGAAGAGAGAGTTTCACGCTGATCCAGGTAAGGGAAGCTAGCCTTACTTCTAATGAAAACTGTATGTGTGATGATTTTGATGTTGGGGGCGACGTGGTCGCCGGGTGTTCAAACTGTTCTTGCTTTAAACCCAGTTTTGTTCGTGATCGCCGGTTTTTCATCTGTTATTGAAATATTCCCTGTTTTATGCTGTTTCAAAAGTGTTTGAGATTTTAAATGTGGTTTTCAAAAATTTGAACCTTGGTATGAGTTTTGCTGTGATTGAAATCGTTCATTGAAGTGTTATGTGATGTGTTGAATGTTGTGATTGTGGATCGAGGCATAGTATTTTCAGGAAAGAAAATACCGTGTAAGGTCGTGTAATAGGTGTATTGTGTAAGGACCTGGAAAATCTTATTGGAATAAAAGTGATATGTTTTAAGTAAATTCTAAGTATGTTTTTTATTTAAGATAAAAATGAAGGAAAGTGTAGTTAGAAAGCCATGAGATCGCATGGAACATGATCGCCAGGGCGCGAGAGGCATGCGAGCATCGCCAGGGCGCGAGAGGCATGCGGACATCGCCAGGGCGCGAGACATGCGAGCATCGTCAGGGCGCGAGAGGCATGCGGGCATCGCCAGGGCACGAGAGGCATGCGGGCATCGCCAGGGCGCGAGATGCATGTGGGCTTCGCCGGGCGCGAGAGTCATGCGGGTGTCGCCAAGAGGAAACCTCGGTCGGTCTCCAGGAGGAAGAGACCGCGGCCGGTCTCCAGGAGGAAGAGACCTCGGTCGGTCTCCAGGAGGAAGAGACCTCGGTCGGTCTCCAGGAGGAGGAGACATCGGTCGTCTTCCAGAGAGAGACATCGGTCGTCCTCCAGGATGGGTCATCGGTGGATTGTCTTTGCGCGAGGGGTCATCGGCGAAAGGTTATCGCGCGATGTCGCGTTTCACGCTGATGAAGTGGGGCCCTGGTTTTCAGGATGAACGTGCTGCATGTGCGACATGTGGGCAGTGAAAGTCCTTCGGAACAGTAGCTTCATGTGCGCAGAGACGCCACGTGGCTATACTGTCAGGTTGCATTTAATTCGAGGAAGAAAACCCACACTGAAGGGTTAGTTAGAGAGTAGGCAATGATAGCTACATGGCAGGCCTATGTTCCTAGTATCAGAATGCACCGCCTCTTAGTGAGTTTAAAAACGCAGTGAGAGTATAAAAGGTGACAGAGTGAGTTCACCTTCAGCTTTCTCTTTTCTCTCCTTTGCACTGCGACTCAGAAATTTCAGGCACCAGTTAAATTACCAGCGATTGCCATAGAGCATTTGAGAAGGGTCTCTGCAAGTTTTACCAATTAGAACGCTTAGGCAGAGTTCAGGCATCCTTTACGTTCGGCGGTTTAGAGCTTGAAGTGAGATTTCACGCTGATCCAGGTAAGGGAAGCTAGTCTTTTTCCAACGATAACTGGGTATTTGATGTTTGTGATGATAGGGCGACGCGGTCGCCGGTTTTTACTTCGTTTTCACGGTGTTTGATGTTGAAATGTGTGATGTTTACGATAACAGTTCTGTTGGAATGCTGGGAGCGACGTGGTCGCCGGTTTTTCATCTGTTATGAAATATCCCCTGTTTTATGCTGTTTTAAAAGTGTTTGAGATTTTAAATGTGGTTTTCGAAAATTTGAACCTTGGTATGAGTTTTGCTGTGATTGAAATCGTTTCATTGAAGTATTATGTGATGTGTTGAATGTTGTGATTGTGGATCGAGGCATAGTATTTTCAGGAAAGAAAATACCGTGTAAGGTCGTGTAATAGGTGTATTGATCGGTGATCCTATAATGAGACATCCTGACTCTACTGAGGTAATGAAATCACATAGAGGAAGTTACTCGGTTGTGGAGAGTCAATGGAGGTTCATACGTATGGGTGTCTCGTGTGAAAAAGAACGAGCTCCACCTGTTGTATGGATTAACCTTGTCATACCGTGATAATGAGAATATTGAGATGGTGTGATGCGCATGGCTGAGGTCACTATAGCTTACCCTGTATTTTGTTTCTGTGGCTGTTTTTCTTAAACCTGTGATGATCGTGTAACTTTACACGGGAGCAGATGATGTTGCAGGAAGTGGATTTCCCCTGTGAGTGATCGCCGTATGTGGTCGCCGGTTTTCTGTTCTTGTTGGGCGATCGCCCCCTTTTACCATTTTCTGATAGGCGATCTCCGTTTTCTGTTAGGAGATCGGTAGTTTTGTATTTTGCTGTTTTTATGTTTAAGTTTTGTATTAAACTCCCTGCGAGGAGAACTCCTTTGTATATATATATATACAATTATGTTTATTTCAATATATTTGTTTTATCGTTATTTCATATTACGAAAATGAAAAAAATGCGAAATGTATTTGGAGGGATGTTACAAGAGATCGCCGGGTTTTCTATCTCTTGGTGGTGATCGCCGGTTTTATGTCCTGCTAGCAGATCGCCTGTTTTGGGGCCTTCTGTTACCAGATCGCCGGTTCATGTAGTTTTGATTGAATTTCATTAAATTTTGAAGCATTTGACTGGTTATGTATTAAACTCCATGAGAGAAGTAAGTTCATTACTTATATATATATATATTACCATGTACTCTTCAATATTAATTGTGTACCTTTATTTTCATTATACATGTATGTCTGGTTTTATTTTGGCGGGATGTTACACCTTCCAGCATCATTTCGGATAGAGATCCCAGGTTCAGTTCACGGTTTTGGCAGACCTTACAAGATTGCTTGGGAACCAAGTTGAGAATGAGCTCGGCATATCACCCTCAAACAGATGGACAGTCAGAGAGAACAATCCAGTCCTTGGAAGATCTGCTGAGGACGTGTGTCTTGGATCAATTGGGAAGTTGGGATGAGGTGTTACCGCTGGTAGAGTTTGCTTATAATAACAGTTACCACGCCAGTGTTGGGATGGCACCATATGAAGCCCTGTATGGGAGAAAATGCAGAACTCCCTTATGTTGGTACCAAGAGGGCGAAGCAGTCTTGGTTGGGCCAGAGTTGATTCAGCAGACAACCGAGAAGGTGAAACAGATACAAGGCAGAATGAGAACTTCTCAAAGCCGACAGAAGTCCTATGCAGATCAGAGGAGAAGACCTTTATAGTTTGCTGCTGGAGATCATGTGTTTATGAGAGTGACACCAACCAAGGGCGTAAGACGGGCGATTAGATCAAAGAAGTTGTCCCCTAAGTTCGTGGGACCATATCAGATCTTAAGAAGGATTGGTCCAGTGGCTTATGAGATCGCCCTACCTCCCCATTTAGCGAATCTGCATAATGTCTTTCACGTATCACAGCTGAGGAAGTACATGGCAGACCCTAGTCATGTGCTGGAAGTGGACGATGTGCAAATCAGGGAAGACTTGTCCTTTGAAGCAAAACCAGTCAGGATTGACGATCGTCAAAGTAAACAGCTTAGAGGCAAGACCATCAACATGGTGAAAGTGGTGTGGGATGAGAGATCGGGTGATTCAACTTGGGAGTTAGAAGAACCCATGAGAGAAGCTTATCCATACCTCTTTTCCTTGTAATTCAATTTTCGAGGACGAAAATTTTTCTTGTTGGGGAGAATGTAAGGACCTGTAAAATTAAATTGGAATAAAAGGGATATATTTTAAATGAATTCTAAGTATGTTTGTATTTAAAATAAAAAGGGAGGAAGGTGTAGCTTAGAAGACTATGTGATCGCCTGGTTAGTACATAATCGCCTGTCGCCTAGACTACCCATGCGGACATCGCCAGGGCGCGAGGTGCGGACATCGCCAGGGCGCGAGGTGCGGACATCGCCAGGGCACGAGGTTCGGACATCGTCAGGGCGCGAGGCATGCGGGCATCGCCAGGGCGCGAGAGACATGCGGGCGTCGCCAGGGATAGACATCGGTCGTCTCCCAGAGAGAGACATCGGTCGTCTCCCAGAGAGAGACATCGGTCGTCTCCCAGAGAGAGAGATCGGTCGTCTTCCAGGTTGAGTCATCGGTGGAAGGTTAACGCACGTTTCGTATTTCACGCAGATGAAGTGGGGCCCAGGCCCCCAGCATGAGCGTCTTGCATGCGCGACATGTAGTCAGGGAGCGTACTTTAGAACAGTGGCTCCAGGGAATTGGTACGGAAAGTGACCCAAAACCCACGTGGTCACACTGTCCAAGGAAGGGTGCAGGCAAGCTTTTCCTGCAGAGTGGGCGGTGGCAGCGGAAATTGTGGAACAAGTTGGTCTAGTTTTAAAAAACCCACTCCTGAGGGAAAAAGAAGGTTGCAGTGGTTCAAGAGTGAAAGAGTGAGTTTACCGCCATTCTTCTCTTTTCTCTCCTTTCACAGTGCGATTCAGGCATCCTCAAGCACCAGTACGACGAACGACGACTGCATTAGAGCACCTGGGAGGTTCTCTGCAAGTTCTCCAAACCAGACGCTAAAACAAAGCTAAGGCATCTTTAAGCTTCGACGGGTTTTGGAACTCCTGGTGTTTTGCGCAAGTCCAGGTAAGGGAAGCTAGCTTTATTTTCAATAAAAGCTGTAGATTAGCTGTTTCTGAAGTGAGGGCGACGTGGTCGCCGGTTTTTCAACTGTTATTGCAAAATCCCCTGTTTTGGATGTGATCGCCGGTTTTAATATTGTTGTTCGAACTCCCCTGTTTAATGTCGCTCTGAACTTGTTGTGATTGAAATGAAAAATGTATATGCTATTCGAAAACCTGATCGGTGGTATACTTGTTCTTGTGAGTGGGGTTGTTTAAGAAAAGATTCAAGGTATTCTATGATGGATTTATTCTTTATGTGTGGAATGATGCTTTGAGTGTTGTGGATGTGGGATCAAGCCATAGTATTTTCAGGAAAGAAAATACCGTGTAAGATCGTGTAAAGTGTGCAATGACCGGTGATTCGTTTTATGAGATATCCTGACTCTCCTGATGTAATGGAATCACATAGATGAAGTTATTCAGGCGCTGAGAGTTGAAGGAGGTCCACAGGTATGGGTGAGTTGTGTGAAAGAGAACGAGCTCGACCCGTTGTGTGGATTAACCCTGTCATGCTAGGATAGTGATAATATTGAGATTCATTTATACGCTTGTGAATGTGTGTGATTTCACAGCGACCCTGTGAATGTGTGTGATTTCACAGTGGTGCAGCGTGACAGGTGCAGATCTCTAAGTCTAGTCAATGCACGTGTCTTCCGGAAGTAGTGTCAAGTGTCTATGTGTGATGAGTCAGTGGAATTCTGACGTGAGAAATGTTGAGAAATTGTTGATAGACATTTGATGGAATTATGTGAATTGAACGACTCTTGAGGAAATTGTGAAATATGTGATTACTTGATGACTGTGTGATATGAATGAGAAAGTTGATGGTTTTTACGTGGGTGTCTTAAATTTGTTTTATCTTGATTTTTAAGTTCATATTTAAACTCTCTTTCAAATATCTAGCTTACCCTGTGTTTGGTTCTGTGGCTGTTTTTCTTAAAACTGTGATGATCGTGTATAATTTACACGGGAGCAGATGATGTTGCAGGAAGTAGAGCTCCTCAGTGAGTGATCGCCGGAAGGAGATCGCCTGTCTCTGTTTCTGTTAGGCGATCACCCTTTTTCTGATCTCTGATAGGAGATCGCCTTTTCTGTTAGGAGATCACCTGTTTTTTTTCTATTTTGCTGTATTTTGTTTAAGCTTTGGAAAATTGACCAGTTATGTACTAAACTCCCTATGAGGAGCAACTTCATTGTATATAATACGTATGTTCACTTAAATATTATTGTTTTACCTTTATTTCATTTTATATTTATGAAAAGGATTTGGCGGGATGTTACAACTCCCACCAAGTTATCAGCTGTATAACTACGAGGCGCCCTCAGAGTCTCCTGGGCACGTGTACTAGTTCAAATGTTTCAAACGAACTCTTCAACCTTTGGACATACTCCAGGTAAGAGGCCATCTGAGGGTCTTTGGCCTGGTACTCTCCCATCACTTGACCAGTGACCAACAACGAGTCACTCTTGGCCATAAGGCTCTACGCTCCCATTTCCTTAGCCAACAACATCCCAGCGATCAAAGCCTCATACTCTGCTTGGTTATTGCTGGCTTTGAAAGCAAATCGTAGGGCCTGTTCTATCAACAACCCCTTGGGTCCTTCCAGGATCACCCCCGCTCTGCTCCCTTGCTGATTTGAGGACCCGTCTACTGACAATACCCACTTGAAGCTGGGTCTCACCTGCTGGGCCTCGGTTGAGGACATCTTGGCCACAAAGTCAGCATAGACCTATCCTTTGATCGGGCCCCTGGGTTCATACTGGATGTCGAATTCTGACAACTCGACTGCCCAACGCACCATTCTTCCCGCCACATCAGGCTTCTGCAGGACCTTGCATATCGGTAAATCTGTCATCACCACCACTGTGAAGCTTTGGAAATAGTGGCGAAGTCTCCTGGCTGAGAACACCACTGCTAATGTTGCCTTTTCTATGGCTTGGTATCTCGTCTCAGGCCCCTGCAAAACTTTGCTGACAAAATAAATGGGCTTCTGGCTCTGTTCCTGCTCTTGAACCAAGACCGAACTCACTGCCCTATCTATAACTGCAAAGTACAGCCGCAGGGGTGCGCCGAGCTGAGGCTTGCACAAGACTGGCGGGCTGGCCAGATACTCTTTGAGCTTGAGGAAGACTTGTTCACATTCTGCAGTCCAGGCGAATATGCTATTCCTTCTTAGGCATTGGAAATAAGGGTGGCCTTTGTCTCCTCCGGCTGACACGAACCTGGAGAGTGCAGCCATCCGACCTGTCAACTGTTGCACTTCTTTTACCGATGTCGGGCTCCTCATGGCTATGATCGCTACACACTTGTCTGGGTTGGCCTCAATCCCTCTTTCCGTAAGCAAAAAACCAAGGAACTTGCCTGCTTCCACCCCAAAGATGTACTTCTCTGGATTCAACTTCAGCCTATACTTCGCTATCGTATTAAATAGCTCCTCCAAGTCATCAACATGTTGATCTCGTGCCTGGGACGTCACCACCATGTCATCTACATAGGCCTGCACATTGTGTCCCAGCATGGGGGCAAGGACCTTGTCCATCAGCCTCTGATACGTGGCACCCGCGTTCTTCAGCCCAAATGGCATGACTGTGTAGCAGTAGCAAGACAGCTCTATCATGAACACAGTCTTGTTCTCATCCATCGGGTGCATCTTGATCTGATTGTACCCAGAGAAAGCGTCCAAGAAGCTGAGTAACCTGCAGCCCGAGGCACTGTCTACTAGCGCATCTATGTTGGGCAGAGGGAAGGAGTCTTTCGGACAGGCCTTGTTGAGATCTGTGAAGTCTACACACATCCTCCACTTCCCATTGGCCTTTTTTACCAGGACGACATTCGCAAGCCACTCAGGATACTGTATTTCCCGTATGTGGCCTGCTTTTAGCAACTTCTGTGTCTCCTCCCTGACGACCTGTCTTTGTTCATCATTGAACTTCCTTCTCCTCTGGCGGACTGGTGTGACTTGGGGATTCAGTGCCAGGCGATGGCATAGGAAGTCAAGGTCAATGCCTGGCATGTCTGAGGGGGACCAAGTGAAAGCGTCCAAATGCTTTCCTATGACCCCCGCTACTTGGTCTTGGGTCTCCTGAGACAGGGACTTACCCAGCTTGAAAATCTTCCCCCCAATCTCCTTCTCCACCACCTCCTCCGCCGGCTCAGGTCGCCTCGCCCAGGCGACCTCTGCTCGTGTAACCCCGACGTCACCTCGGGGCATATCAGCTTCATCGACACCCCCTCCTGGTGGTGAGGTGGTCACCATGCAGACTCCCCTTTTCGTCTTGAGGCTATTCTCATAGCACCTTTTAGCCTCTTTTTGATCCGATTTGATGGTTACCACCATCCCCTCCATCGAAGGCAACTTCATCTTCATGTGCCTTGTGGACACCATAGCCCCTAACCTGTTTAGAGCTGGTCTGCCCAGCAGTATGTTGTAGGCAGATGGGGCGTTCACTACGAGGTACCTTATATTCTCTGTGCGGGAAGCCACTCCATCAGTGAAAGTGGTCCTCAGCTTGATGTACCCCCGCACTTCCACTTGGTCTCCTGCGAATCCATACAAACAGCCAACGTAGGGTCGCAGCTGATCTAGAGACAACTGTAACTTGTTGAACGTCGACCAGAACATCACATCGGCCGAGCTTCCTTGATCTATTAACACCCGGTGCACCTTGCGTGCGGCAGTGACAACTGAAATGACCACCAGATCGTTATCATGAGGGATAACATCTTGGCAATCAGCTTTTGTGAAGACGAGGTCGATGTCTGGGAAGTGATCTTCCTCACAGGTCTCCACTGCCATCATCGAATGTGCATACTTCTTACGTTGAGAAAGAAGTGCACCCTCCTCCTGAGAACCCACCTGATATAGTGTGGATCTCACCATGTATGGGCACTTCGTGCCCCTGGTCTGTCCTTGGTACAACGACCGCCTCGCCCTCTGGTGCCTCCTTCAGGTAGTCATTCAAAAACCCACTCTTCACTAACTCATCCAATTGGTGGCCCAAGGCCAGACAATTTCGAATGGGGTGACCAAAGGCCTGATTGAACTCGCACCAGGCGTTTTTGTTTGGCCCCAACCTCTTGTCACTCTTTGGGGGCATCTTCAATCTTTCTGCCACATTAGGAATGGCAATCAGCTCCTTTAGCTCCACCACAAATTCATGCCTAGGGGGCATGTCATCTTTGCTTCGTCCCCTAGCTTGTGGTTTTCGGGGCTCCTAGGGCTTCTGTTTCCCTTGAGCCTTCTTCTCTGTGGTTGCCTCGTGCACCCGCAGGGGTTGAGGCCGATTAAGCGCTCGGGGCCTTAACGAGACTGCGCTTTCTTGCTTCTCGCTGAGTTCTCCCTCGGCGACAATGTGGGCCACGGCACGTCGTTTTATGTCACCAAAAGTCTTGGGGTGGCTGCGTATCAAAGACTCGCTGAAAGGCCTTGGCAATACGCCCTTCCTGAAGGCGTGCACCACCATGTCTTCATCCTTGGTGTGCAACCTTACCACCATCGCCCCAAACCTATTGAGGTAATCTTTAAGGGACTCCCTCTGGTGCTGCCTTACATCGAAAAGATCGTATGACACTGGTGGAGGGGCCCTGTTGACAAGATATTGCTCCCTGAACAGCGCGGAGAATTGCGCGAAAGACGTGATATGTCCCTCAGGGAAACTCACGAACCATTCTAGCGCGGTTCGTATCAGTGTGGCCATAAAAAGCTTACAGTGCACTGTGTCGGACCCTCTTGACAACATCATCTGCGTATGGAAAGCAGTGAGATGTGTTTCAGGATCTTCTTTCCCGGTGAACACGGTCTTAGGCCCTACAAAGGTGGCTAGGACCACCGTGTTCATAATCGCCTGGGAGAAAGGCATGGGAAAGGCCCTTGGGGGCACTAGTGGGGTGCGATCATATTCCCCATGATCTCCAGCTTGTTGTATGTGTTGCAAATTCAAGCGCAGCTCCTCATTCGCTCGGTGTAACTCCTCATTCCTGGCCTGTGAGGCGGCCAAGTCTTCCTGCATTCGCGCCTGGTGCGCTCTGGACTCCGCCACCGTCTCCTGGAGGGCGCGCATCGTCTCCATAAGTTGTTGAATGGTAACGCTGTCGCCTCCATTTGGTGGAACGGACCCGTGTCTTGTATTCCTCATCTTCTGTGGTCTTTTCTCTTACTCTCATGTATGGGACCTTGTTTTACTCTAGCCCCACAGTGGGCGCCAAATGTTCTTGCCGGTTGACTCGTCTGTCAGTTGACTCCACGATACTCACACGCCTCCTTCTTCACGTCGATACGTGCTTGATTCTTGCGAAACAATCTGCACCTGCAAAAGAGAAAGGGGGCACCCTAGAGGCCGTTTGCACTCCGACGCTCAAGTCAATAGGGGGCAAGTAACACCAAGTGTATTGAGTTTCTCTGTGTTTAGGTCTAGAAAGTGCGTACCTTTGTGAAGTATTTTACTGTCCCTTATATAGTCTAGGGTTTACTGCGCCGCTAGCCCTAATTAGGGTTTACTGCGCTGCTAGCCATATTTAGGGTTTACTGGAATACCCTTGTGCCGCTATCACCCAATCTTAGGGTAATCTAGCACATAAGGTTTCCTTCTCTGGAGTGCAAACTTTAACAGGGTGACCACCTGGGTGCCTCCTTGTGCACCTAGTCTCTGTGGCCACCTGTTCTGGGAGTGCCTTCACTGTTCACGTGCCATGCATGTAGCTTCACTGGGAAAACCCTAGTTTTGGTGAGTACTCGTCCCCTCAGGACTCTACACCTAACTGTGCTCTCCCTGCTACCTCTGGGTATTTAACTGGTCATTGCCCCACTCTGGGAACCAATCTTAGCTGTTTTGTTTACGCTATTCAAATCACCCAAGACTGATTTCACCTCGTCACACTCTGTTACCGAGGACTGATAACCCTGCGGTGTGACGAGGACACATCAGCCCTTTCTGGTGACCATCACGCTGATGACTACTCACCCTTCTTTGTGGGAACATGCTGATGACTAATCACCCCTCTCTGTAGGCTGATGACTAATCACCCCTCTCTGTAGGTCGATGACTCATAACCCTTCTCATCAATACCACCTGTGGGGTCCATTCCATGTGGCTTTGGCCCATGCTGTGGGACCAGCTGACGTCCGAGGACTGGTCAGTACAAGGTTTCTTGAAGTTTTTTGGAGCTTCTTGATCTTTTCGTCGAGGTTTCTTAGAGTTTTCTTGAGGTTGCGTCGAAGTGTTGAGAAGATGAGTAGAAGAACCAGGCAAACCTCACCTGCGCCATTTGCTGAAGAAGGAGCTGTTACCATGGCGCAGGTAGTGGAGATGATGCGCGCGCAGCAAGATAGCGTCGCGGAATCGAGAGCTGATCAAGAGAAAATGCATGCAGAGCTGACTGCATCGCAGAGAAGAAACGAAGAGTTAAACCGTATGAATGAAGAGCTGCATGGGGAATTGTAGGCGCAGAAGGAGCGCGCAGTTGAAGAGAGGACGTCGACGCCACCGTCGCCTCCGAGAGCATTCCCTATGCCTTTCTCCCCTGAAATCATGAACACGGTGGTGCCTCCCAATCTGGTGGGACTGAAAGCGTCGTTCACGGGGGTGGAAGATCCAGAAGCACACTTGACAGCTTTCCACACTCAGATGATGTTGACTCGAGGTTCAGATGCTGTGTACTGCAAGATGTTCATGAGCACGCTGAACGGGGTAGCCATGGAGTGGTTCGTGAGCCTGCCAGAAGGCCACATCACCTCTTTCCATCAGTTTGTGAAGCTGTTCGTAGAGCAGTATATCGTCAACAGAGCTCCACCGGTGGTGTCCTATGATCTGTTCGATGTGTGCCAGGACCAGGGGGAGTCGCTGAAGGACTTCCTCAACCGTTTCAGTGCGCAGGCGGTGAGGTTGCCCAGCAAGGACGAGGGCATGCTGGTGCATGCGTTCAAGAAAGGGGTCCTCCCTGGTCCTTTCAGTGAATCGCTCATCAGGAGCCACCCTGTCACCTTCGCTGAGATTCGGCGACGCGCGGTGGCACACATAGTAGCAGAGACAGAGGTCTCTGAGAAGAGAGGAAATGCTGCACTGTCAAGGCCACGCGGAGGTCAGGGGATGCATCAGCAACAGGCGCGGGTGCATGAGACCAAGGAAGGAATGAAGGCGCAGGGAAGGCCTCGTCCTTATGCACCAAGGAAGGACCAGACCAGGGGGCGTGCAAGCGCACCCCCTAGGTATGATTTCGTGATAGAGTTGGCGGAGCTGATCGCCATCCCTACAGTGGCTGCAAGGCTCCGAGTACCAGAGAAAGCTGACAAGGTACTTGGAGGGAGGAAGGATGAGTGGTGTGAATTCCATCAGGCTTATGGACACACACTCCGCACCTGCCTGGCATTGGGGCATCAACTTGCTGAGTTGGTAAAGACAGGATTCCTGAACGATTACCTGCAGAAGGCGCAAGGTGATCGCGCTTCGGGGTCTCAGGCAGGCGACAAGCAACATGAAATTCCTGTGCATGGGGACCTGATGTGATGGAAGATGCTACGCTGGGGGGCTCCCAAGTAGCTCAAGTGGAGGCTGAAGCGGAGGGCATGATCGCCCCTCGTGAGTCAGGCATCGCTAGGGCGGTCATCGCCAGTCTTGTGTTTCTTTTTCAGTTAAGTTGTAAAGTAGATGCATTTTCGCGCTGTACACACACTTAGTTGGTATACTGCAAACAGTTGAGCAGATCAGGGGGCACTCTTTTTAACGATGCCACCCAATAAAAGATTTTTAGTACATAAAGTGTGCAAGTAATTCCCAGTTCAAAGCTCTCCTTGCCCTAGGCGCAAGTGCAGGCAATCGGTGGTCAGTTACTGAGTGGCCACCACCCGCAGACCAATAGTTAGACGAGCACCTGGGTATAGCGCGATCAACCGTCGGGGCATGCAGAGCGCCCATCGGCACATGCTCATCGGGGTCTTGCCAACACGTGTTAAGCTGGGACTCAGGCCCCCAGCGAGAGCGTTACACATGCACCTCGCATGATTCCAGAAGCAGATCGGTCATCGGGGCTTGCTAACAGGTGTTAAGCTGGGACCCAAGTTCCCAGCGAGAGCGTTAAGCATGCACCTCGCATGATTCCAAGAGAAGAGCTCCTCGCCGGTGGGGACGTGCATGGAACCGCACGATGAGGCCATGCAGGCAGTATGCGCCTGGCCAGTGCGCTCAGACCAGCCACGCCAGGTGCTCTCCTGGGAGCATGCACTCACACGGAGGACGCGCGATGAGGCCATGCAGGCAGGATGCACCTGGCGAGCGCGCTCAGACCAGCCACGCCAGGTGCTCTCCTGGGTGATGGCATTTTCATGTGTTCTTCTTGAATCAAAGTAGAAATAGATGGAGCGGAAGCAATGGATGAGTGAAACAAGACCCTCCTAGGAGTTGTGTTGGTCTTGAAGGTGCATGATGAGTATGGGTTGAGTGGTTCGGCCAGCTCAAGGGAGAAGGTGAAAGGATTGAAGTTTATAGCCTAGATTTCTAGGAGGAGTAAAGCTTGTGCACAAAAATGGCAGCATAACATTACTCAAATAAACTTGAAAATACATGAGGTAGGCCTCCTTATTTATAGATTTAGGAGCCTTGGTGAGCAAGCTTAAAGGGTAGGGATGGAAATACAAAAAGTGGGGGCTGCCTAGGGTATTGACTTTAGTCAAACCACACCATCATCCTAATATTCTAGAAGATAGGTCAAAAATGCAACATTTGATAGTACACCCCTCCCTCTTTTTCTAAAGGCACCTATTTGCTAGCACACCCCTCCTTCTATTGCTAAGGGCACCTTTTTGATAGCACACCCCTAAGTTAGCAAGTTTTGCTTTCTACACTGCACTAATCTACTAAGCTACCCCTAATGGGCCTCCAAGTAGCATGTACAAGGTCTTCTCTGATGGAAGAGGGCCAAGCACAACCTTCCATGAAAGGCAAGAGCGTCTAAGACCAAGTTAGGAGCGTCTAAGACAAGGTAGGAGCGTCTAGGACGAGAAGGCCAAGCTAGAAGCGTCTAGGACAAGAAGACTTGGATCAAAGCTATGAATGGGAGAGTGGCATACTAGCACATATTCCGTGAAGGCCCATCAAATGTAGTTTAGCTTTAATTGGGGTGTAAATAGCATAGCCATGTGGACAAATGTTTATTTTTCTGCACATTAGAATTAAGGAGAAGTTAACCTTCCCACTATTCTAGAAAGCCCATGGAGGGGGTGAACTTACAAACTAGACACACCCCTCCCCATGTGCTCACACTTTCCATGTGGCTCATGTGCTTCACATTTACATTTCATTTGGCTAGCATTAGGGTTGCATTATGGTCCTCCTTAGCCTATAAAAGGAGGAGCCTACACCTTGTATTTTCAAGATTAAATAGAGTATTGTTATGCTGCCCAAATTGTGCCATACACTACTCCTTGCCTAACACTTAGATTTTAGTCTTCAATTCATCACTACCAAAGGGGCTGGCCAAACCTCCCCATTTCCTCACTCTTCATGCACCTTCAAGGCACCCATGCTTCCTAGGAAGGCCTTGCTCACCTCCTCCATAAGCTTCCGCATCCATCATCACCAAGGAACTCCAAAATCCAAAGAAGAGCTCATAGGAATGCCATCATTTGGTATCCTGAGCTTTTGGTTCTTCAAGATGAGTAGCTTGTCTTTTTAAATTTTCAGTTCTTCTTTATTTTCATCTTGTCATTTCAATTCCATAATTGTCTTGCTGTTTTTTTTTTTACATTTTAAATTGTTCTTGGTGTGCTTATGGAAGATCCAACCGAAGCACATGTGTTCAATTGATCTTGAACATTTTCTTGTGCAATTGTGATAGGATTCCTTACACATTGAGTGGCTGTTTTCTTTTAGGAATTTGAGTCTTTATTGCTTTCTTATAATTGCTTCATTTTATGCACAAGAAAGCAATAAAGACTCAAATTCCTAAAAGAAAACAGCCACTCAATGTGTAAGGAATCCTATCACAATTGCACAAGAAAATGTTCAAGATCAATTGAACACATGTGCTTCGGTTGGATCTTCCATAAGCACACCAAGAACAATTTAAAATGTAAAAAAAAAACAGCAAGACAATTATGGAATTGAAATGACAAGATGAAAATAAAGAAGAACTGAAAATTTAAAAAGACAAGCTACTCATCTTGAAGAACCAAAAGCTCATGATACCAAATGATGGCATTCCTATGAGCTCTTCTTTGGATTTTGGAGTTCCTTGGTGATGATGGATGCGGAAGCTTATGGAGGAGGTGAGCAAGGCCTTCCTAGGAAGCATGGGTGCCTTGAAGGTGCATGAAGAGTGAGGAAATGGGGAGGTTTGGCCAGCCCCTTTGGTAGTGATGAATTGAAGACTAAAACCTAAGTGTTAGGCAAGGAGTAGTGTATGGCACAATTTGGGCAGCATAACAATACTCTATTTAATCTTGAAAATACAAGGTGTAGGCTCCTCCTTTTATAGGCTAAGGAGGACCATAATGCAACCCTAATGCTAGCCAAATGAAATGTAAATGTGAAGCACATGGGCCACATGGAAAGTGTGAGCACATGGGGAGGGGTGTGTCTAGTTTGTAAGTTCACCCCCTCCATGGGCTTTCTAGAATAGTGGGAAGGTTAACTTCTCCTTAATTCTAATGTGCAGAAAAATAAACATTTGTCCACATGGCTATGCTATTTACACCCCAATTAAAGCTAAACTACATTTGATGGGCCTTCACGGAATATGTGCTAGTATGCCACTCTCCCATTCATAGCTTTGATCCAAGTCTTCTTGTCCTAGACGCTTCTAGCTTGGCCTTCTCGTCCTAGACGCTCCTACCTTGTCTTAGACGCTCCTAACTTGGTCTTAGACGCTCTTGCCTTTCATGGAAGGTTGTGCTTGGCCCTCTTCCATCATTCTCCCTCCCATCCGTGGCTTCTTCTATGTGTGCTTGGATATGTTTAGCCATGGATCTTGTGAGAGGTCCTAGACGGTCTAGCTCCATGGATAGCCTCCCTCCTTCACGTCCTAGACGCTCACTTCTTGGAGCTAGACGCTCCTCTTGGTCTAGACGGTCTTCTTGGTTTGGGCCTTGGCTTCCTTGGTTAGATGTGCTTGGCCCTCCTCCATCATCCCCTCCCCCTTGGAAAGGATTTGTCCTCAAATCCAGCTCGTCATCGTCATTGGTACCTACAAATGGAGAAAGATCAATTACATTAAATGTGTCATGTACTCCATATTCAAGAGGTAGGTCCAATTTATATGCATTGTTGTTGACTCGCTTAAGGACTTGGAAGGGTCCCTCACCTCGGGGACTTAGTTTGGACTTCCTTTGATTTGGAAATCTTTCTTTTCGAAGATGAAGCCAAACTAAGTCTCCTTCCTCAAAAATTATTTCTCTCTTCCCTTTGTTGTTGTGTTTTGTGTACTTCTCATTTTGTTGTTGTATTTGAATTTTAATCTTCTCATGCATTTTCTTGACAAAATCAGCCTTGATTACTCCTTCCTTAAGCACAAAATCTTGTGGATTAGGAAGAGGAATTAAATCCATGGGCGTGAGAGGATTAAAACCATATACTACCTCAAAAGGAGAAGCATTAGTAGTCTTGTGAACTACTCTATTGTAAGCAAATTCAATGTGGGGAAGGTACTCATCCCAAGATTTGTGGCTGCCCTTCATGATAGCCCTAAGCATAGTTCCAAGAGATCTATTGACTACTTCGGTTTGCCCATCCGTTTGAGGATGACAAGAAGTTGAAAATTGTAGTCTTGTTCCAAGTTTACCCCAAAGAGTTTTCCAAAAGTGACTTATAAACTTGGGATCTCTATCGGACACTATACTTCTAGGGAGACCATGGAGTCTCACCACTTCTCTAAAGAAGAGTTTAGAAATATTTTGAGCATCATCTACTTTGTGGCATGGAATAAAGTGAGACATTTTGCTAAAACGGTCCACTACCACAAAGATAGAGTCATGGCCTCTTGCAGTCCTAGGAAGTCCTAAAATGAAATCCATGCTAATGTCTTCCCAAGGAGCATTTGCAATCGGCAAAGGGGTGTAGAGTCCATGCGGCATTGTTCTAGACTTTGCTTTTAAACATGAGATACATCTATAGCAATGGCGTTGGACATCTTTCCTCATGTGTGGCCAACAAAATTTTGCTTTCAAAAGATCTAGAGTCTTATCAACTCCAAAATGGCCCATGAGTCCCCCTTCATGTGATTCTTTGACAAGGAGTTTTCTATGTGTTCCTTGGGGAATGCAAAGTTTTCCTTCTTTAAAAAGATATCCCTCGGACACATAGTAACCTCCTTGCGCTCTATGTAGACATTGGGCATAGATGGATGAAAGTTCTTGATCTTCTTGGTAAAGCTCTCTTATGTGGTCAAATCCAAGAATTTGGGCACCCAATTTTGAAAAGAGTGTGTGGCGTCTTGAAAGAGCATCGGCCACTATATTGGTGCTTCCTTTCTTGTATTTGATTACATAAGGAAATTGTTCAAGAAATTCCATCCATTTTGCATGTCTCTTATTGAGCTTGTGTTGGCCCTTTAAATATTTTAAAGACTCGTGATCACTATGGATAACAAATTCTTTGGACACAAGATAATGTTCCCAAGTCTTTAGGCTCTCACAAGAGCATAGAGCTCTTTGTCATAAGTGGGGTAGTTGAGGGTGGCACCATGGAGTTTTTCACTAAAATAAGCAATGGGGTGTCCACCTTGCAACAATACCGCGCCTATGCCTACTCCCGATGCATCACACTCTATCTCAAAAGTTTTGGAAAAATTTGGGAGAGATAGGATGGGTGCATTGGTGAGTTGAGCTTTTAGCCTTTGAAAGGCTTGCTCATGCTTTTCATTCCAACAAAATGCAACATCTTTTTTAACAAGTTCATTCAAAGGAGAAGCTAGGCTAGAAAAATTAGGCACAAACCTTCTATAGAAGCTAGCTAACCCATGAAAACTTCTTACATCACTTACATTTTGTGGAGTTGGCCACTCTTGGATGGCTTTGATTTTCTCGAGATCTACATGTACCCCCGTTTTGTTTACTATAAAGCCTAAAAAGACTACACTATCTACACCAAAGGTACACTTATCCCTATTTGCAAAAAGACTATTTTTCCTAAGAACTAGAAAGACTTCCCTAAGGTGACTTAGATGGTCTTCTAGGGTTTTACTATATACTAAGATATCATCAAAGTAAACTACTACATATTTACCTATACAATCCCTCAAGGTGTGATTCATAAGCCTCATGAATGTGCTTGGAGCGTTAGTGAGTCCAAAGGGCATCACCAACCATTCATATAATCCAAATTTGGTCTTAAAAGCGGTTTTCCACTCATCACCCTCCTTGATTCGAATTTGGTGATATCCACTTTTAAGGTCAATTTTGGAGAATAGAGTTGACCCATGCAATTCATCAAGCCTTGGGATTGGATGCCTATACTTGATGGTGATGTTGTTGATTGCTCTACAATCACAACACATGCGCCATTTTCCATCTTTTTTAGGCACCAACAAGACAGGTACAGCACAAGGGCTTAGACTTTTTTGAACCCAACCCTTCTCCAACAAGTCTTGAACTTGTGATTCTATCTCCTTTGTTTCCTCGGGGTTGGTTCTATAAGCAGGCCTATTTGGTAGGCTTGCCCCCGGAATGAAGTCAATTTGATGTTCTATCCCCCTAAGAGGAGGAAGCCCATTGGGTCCTTCTTGTGAGAATAGATCGTCAAATTCACTCAAAAGGTTTTCTATTTGAGGAGGTAAAACCGTGAGTTCATTACTTGTGGCAGTGCATGTAAGTGCTCCTTTACAAAAGATAAGGCTTGGTTGTTCAACAAGAAGCAAGTTTTCTAAAACATTTTCAAAAGGCTTTTCTTGTAGACCAACCTTGTGGGAAGGAACACTCTTCTCCCACGCCTTCCTATCCCTAAGGATTTTCTCTTTTTCTAGCACTCTTTTTTTTTTCCTCATCCCTCTTTTGTTTCATTTGTATTTGGTCTTTCACCACTTGAGAATGTGGTAAAGGACTAAGTACAAACTTCTTATATTTATGGGTGAAGGAAATCTCATTAGTGAGACCATCATGCAAGATTTTCTTGTCAAATTGCCATGGCCTCCCTAATAAGATATGGCAAGCTTCCATAGGCACTACATCACATAAAACTTTATCTTTGTATTTCCCTATGGAAAACTTGATTTCCACTTGCTTATCTACATGTAGTTCCCCATTTTCATTAAGCCATTGAAGTTTGTAAGGTTTTGGCTGAGGAACCACTTGTAGCTTAAGCTTTTCAACCATCCTAGCACTACAACAATTACAACTAGATCCACTATCCACAATGAGGGAACATATATTTTCTAAAACATTGCATCTTGTATGAAATATGTTCTCCCTTTGTGTTTCAATGGATGTGCTAGGGTGATTGTTGAGGGTTCTCCTAATCATAAGCAATTCTCCTTCTAATGGAGCTACCCTCTCATCCTCTCCCCCTTCCTCTTTCTCACTAAGCTCATCCTCGCCACTAGTGTATTCGTCTACACCTTTAAGAAACAAAGTCCTTTGGTTTGGACATTGTGCTTGCCCATGCCCCCTACCATAGCACTTAAAACATTTAACATCTCTAGCTCGGATGGGTGGGGTTGAGGTTTCTTTGGTGAAGGGTTTGGTAGGTTCTTTTGGTTTTTCCTTAGATGTACTACCCTCCCTTTTAAACTCTCTCTTGGGATAAAAGTTAGAATAGGGGCTCACCTTTTGACTTGATGTTTTGCGCAAATTTTGTTGCTCAACTTTAATGCAAAGTTGAACCAAATCATTTAAGTCTTGATAAGGTAAGAGCTCTACTCTATCTCTTATCTCAAGTGATAGGCCACTAAGGAACCTAGATATGGTGGTTTCCTCTTCCTCTCTAATAGAGGCTCTCATCATATAGAGCTCCATCTTTTGCCTATACTCTTCTACACTCATATTCTTTTGTTGGAGTCTTTGGAGCTTGTCCATCAACTCCCTATGGTAGTAAGAAGGTATATGTCGACGTCTTAGGGCTCCCCTAAGGTCATTCCAATATTCTATGGGAGGTTCCCTATGAAGACGTCGGTCTCTTTCTAAAGAGGTCCACCAATACATGGCATTTCCTTGGAAACTAAGGGTGGCTAAGGGTACTTTTCGTTCCTCACTTACCCTATGGCAAGCAAAGAGTTGCTCTACCTTCATCTCCCAATCTAGATATATTTCTACATTTTCCTTTCCATGAAAATGAGGTAAGTCTACTCTAGTTTCCCTTGGCACCTCTTGTTCCCTTTGCCTAGTTCTTCTAGGGGGTGGTTGGTAGTAGTCATTAATTCTAAGGCTTCCCTCCCCTAGAGTTGCAATGCTTTGGGATGCATGAGTATTTGTTTTTTTTGATTTTTGAGATTTTTGGGATTTCTCTTCTTGAGCTCTAGCCAACTCATTAATCTTGTTTTCATTCTCCAATTGCCTAGAAGAGATTAATTGTACCTCTTGGGATACCTCTTTCAAAAGGGTTTTCAAAGATTTTACTTCACATTCTATAGACTTTGGAGAATGAGAAGAAGAAGACATGGCTAGACCTTTGTGTATTTAGGCGTTTTTACTTTGAGAAAGATTAGGGAAGATAAAGAAGGTAGTTTTCCAGGTAAGGGAGGTGAGTCTCAAATGACTACTTAAGTACCAAGCCTTTTCCTTGCCAAAAACTAGTCTCCAATGCCTTCTCACAAAAATTTCTCTTAGTGAAACACTTAAAACACAAGAAGTTGAGAAATCAAAAAGCAATAAAACTATGTAAGCTAAAAAAAAAAAGATATGCAACAAACTAGTCGGTTTTAGCACAAATTAAACTAAACTAATCATTCAAAACCTTTCTACCAAAACAATAGAAAACAAGTTCAAACAAGCAACAAATTACTAAGCAAAAAAATTTACTATGCTATTCGGCCCTAGGTGAGGCTTCTTGGACACTTTGAGCCCTTGAAGACACACTCACCGTCTAAACGTAATTAAAGAGGTAATTAACAATAAACCAAGTTGCAAAGGAAAAGAAGACTCCCTTTGTTGATCCTCTTTTGGGTTAGTGCACTTCCTTGTTGTCTTGAATGTTTTTTTTTTTTTTTGATCTTCTAGGTGTTTGTATTGTTTGTTTCAAGCAACCTTGTTTCGGCTTTAGCTTTGTCTCCTCCTTAAAATGATGGCTTTAATTCTCCAATTTCCAGCACCTATTCACAAGAGCTAAACCTAAACCAAGTCAAGTTCCATGCACATATGCACCAAGGAGAATTAAATTCCAGCACCCAAAAGAGAGGTCAAGAAACAAAAGCAAGAAACAAATTTCATTGAATAAAAACAGTACCACCAAAAGGATTTATAATATGACAACTTAGAAAGAGAGTCAAGAAATTAAAGCAAACAATTAAAGGACTCAAAAAAAAAATTGGCACACAAAAGGAATTCCTAAAGAAAAGCACTAGATTAGATGACCAAATAAAAAAAAAAAAACAGCACCACTGAAAATTGTTGTGGGCCAGAAAACGTGTTTGTTCCCCGATTTATGCTGAGCTGTATTTTTAAAATTTGTCTCTGAAATTTATATGCAAGAAAATTCAGGATCTTATCTAAACAATGGCTTTGGAATCACCTAAAACGCATGCACCATTTTTTTTAAATAATTTTTGCAAATTTGGTGTGCAGTTAGGCCAGCTGGAGCGCTCAAGATTTGCACTCTGATTTTGTAAGATTTATCATATTTTTTCTGTTGCCTTTTTTGATCTGATTCTTTTTTTTTGTCCTTTTTGTAACACTTCAAACTTGCATTTTCCAGAGAATCACAAATTTCCTATGAGTGGAAATAATTTTTGAAACAAAAAAAACAGCCAGACAGAGAGAGAAACAGGGGAAATCTGGAAAACTGGAAAAAAAAAAAAAAACAGCAAGATACCAAAATTTAACACAAAGGAAAATGTAAGAAGGAAATTGTGTAAGAACTAAGACACAATTATGAACTCAAACTAAAATTAAAAAGGCAGCAAAGGATCAAAATAACAGCAGATTAAGGCAAATTAAAGAGACCCAAAAACAAGAAACAATCAAGCCAAAAATAGGACTACTAAGAATTGATGACAATTATGGATTCACATGACTTGACACAACATTTATAGATTCAGAAAATAAAGACTCAAAGCATAAAATGAAGCAATTATAAGAAAGCAATAAAGACTCAAATTCCTAAAAGAAAACAGCCACTCAATGTGTAAGGAATCCTATCATAATTGCACAAGAAAATGTTCAAGATCAATTGAACACATGTGCTTCGGTTGGATCTTCCATAAGCACACCAAGAACAATTTAAAATGTAAAAAAAACGGCAAGACAATTATGGAATTGAAATGACAAGATGAAATTAAAGAAGAACTGAAAATTTAAAAAGACAAGCTACTCATCTTGAAGAACCAAAAGCTCATGATACCAAATGATGGCATTTTCATGTGTTCTTCTTGAATCAAAGTAGAAATAGATGGAGCGGAAGCAATGGATGAGTGAAACAAGACCCTCCTAGGAGTTGTGTTGGTCTTGAAGGTGCATGATGAGTATGGGTTGAGTGGTTCGGCCAGCTCAAGGGAGAAGGTGAAAGGATTGAAGTTTATAGCCTAGATTTCTAGGAGGAGTAAAGCTTGTGCACAAAAATGGCAGCATAACATTACTCAAATAAACTTGAAAATACATGAGGTAGGCCTCCTTATTTATAGATTTAGGAGCCTTGGTGAGCAAGCTTAAAGGGTAGGGATGGAAATACAAAAAGTGGGGGCTGCCTAGGGTATTGACTTTAGTCAAACCACACCATCATCCTAATATTCTAGAAGATAGGTCAAAAATGCAACATTTGATAGTACACCCCTCCCTCTTTTGCTAAAGGCACCTATTTGCTAGCACACCCCTCCTTCTATTGCTAAGGGCACCTTTTTGATAGCACACCCCTAAGTTAGCAAGTTTTGCTTTCTACACTACACTAATCTACTAAGCTACCCCTAATGGGCCTCAAAGTAGCATGTACAAGGTCTTCTCCTTCCCATCCGTGGCTTCTTCTATATGTGCTTGGATATGTTTAGCCATGGATCTTGTGAGAGGTCCTAGACGGTCTAGCTCCATGGATAGCCTCCCTCCTTCACGTCCTAGACGCTCACTTCTTGGAGCTAGACGCTCCTCTTGGTCTAGACGGTCTTCTTGGTTTGGGCCTTGGCTTCCTTGGTTAGATGTGCTTGGCCCTCCTCCATCACCTGGACTTGCGTAAACTTCACTAAGAGCTCCAACCCAACGAGCTTCAAGGATGCCTTAACTCTGTTTTAGCGTCTGGTTTGGAGGACTTGCAGAGAACCTCCCAGGTGCTCTATGGCAGTCGTCGATAGCCAAGCAGGGACGTGATAAGGCCTGAATCGCAGAGTGAAGGAGAGAAAAGAGAAGGATGAAGGTAGACTCACTCTGTCACTCTTGAACCACAGCAACGTTCTTTGCCTCCCCGCAGTGGGTTTTTGAATCCAAGTCTACTTGTCCACGCATGCTGCTGCCACCACCCCCTCTGCAGGAAAGCCTGAGTGTACGTTTCACTGAACAGTACGCCCACGGTTGTCTCTTGCGCATGCCAACTTTCTGATGTCACTATTCTGAACCACCCTTTTTGTCTTTTTGCGCATGCCAACCACTTCCCTGAACAGTACGACCGCGAGTGTCTCTTGCGCATGCCAACTTTCTGATGTCACTATTCTGAACCACCCTTTTTGTCTACGTGGCGCGCCTGCAGGACGTTTCATGCTGGGAGTCTGGGTCCCACTTTATCTGTGTGAAACACGACATCGCGCGATAACCTTTCACCGATGACTTATCTTGGAAGATGACCGATCTCTCTCTCTGTAAGACGACCGATGTCTCTTTCTGGGAGACGACCGATGTCTCTCTCTGGGAGACGACCGATGTCTCTCTCTGGGAGACGACCGATGTCTCTCTCTGGGAGACGACCGATGTCTCTCTCTGGGAGACGACCGATGTCTCTCTCTGGGAGACGACCGATGTCTCTCTCTGGGAGACGACCGATGTCTATCCCTGGCGACGCCCGCATGTCTCTTCGCGCCCTAGCGATGCCCGCATGCCTCTCGCGCCCTGGCGATGTCCGCATACCTCGCGCCCTGGCGATGTCCGCATACCTCGCGCCCTGGCGATGTCCGCATACCTCGTGCCCTGGCGATGTCCGCATGGGTAGTCTAGGCGACAGGCGATTATGTACTAACCAGGCGATCTCATACTCTTCTAAGCTACACTTTCCTTCCTTTTTATTTTAAATAAAAACATACTTAGAATTCATTTAAAATATATTCCTTTTATTCCAATTTAATTTTACAGGTCCTTACATTCTCCCCAACAAGAAAAATTTTCATCCTCGAAAATTGAATTACAAGGAAAAGAGGTATGGATAAGCTTCTCTCATGGGTTCTTCTAACTCCCAAGTTGAATCACCCGATCTCTCATCCCACACCACTTTCACCATGTTGATGGTCTTGCCTCTGAGCTGTTTACTTTGCCGATCGTCAATCCTGACTGGTTTCGCTTCAAAGGACAAGTCATCCCTGATCTGCACATCGTCCACTTCCAGCACATGACTAGGGTCTGCCATGTACTTCCTCAGCTGTGATACGTGAAAGACATTATGCAGATTCGCTAAATGGGGAGGTAGGGCGATCTCATGGGCCACTGGACCAATCCTCCTTAAGATCTGATATGGTCCCACGAACTTAGGGGACAACTTCTTTGATCTGATTGCCCGTCCTACACCCTTGGTTGGTGTCACTCTCATGAACACATGGTCTCCTGCAGCAAACTCCAAAGGTCTTCTCCTCTGAATCTGCCGACTTTGAGAAGCTTTCATGCTGCCTTGTATCAGTTTCACCTTCTCGGTTGTCTGCTGAACCAACTCTTACTACTCAAATACTTCATCAAATTCCATTGTACATCCCTGCATATGGAATATGCTGCTCCATTGAGCGCCAACTCCAGCATTCACACTCTACTCCTAACCTTGAAGACTTGGTCGAGCAAGCCCAGAACTAGGCTCTTAACAGAACCAGGCCTAGCCTCTTTAGAGAAAAGCGAGCAAGATCCCTTCATCGGAAGGAAAGGGGACAGCTGCCTACTGCACATGCCCCCTAGCCAAATCAAACTAGGATCCGAAATATCCTTCTAGGAATCAACTTCTGCATCTTGATCAAAACCGTCCATCGACTTCCCAACTGCTGATCTAATTCTCACGCTCCCTAAAGGGACACCTTTGGTTCACCACTATGCTACATAATTCTGTACCTTATAAAGACAAAGTTCCTGTTGCTGTTACTTCCTAAATCATTATTATGACTTCTTTTGCCAACTCGGTTTCCTGCTCCCATTACGACCTCCTTTTTCAATGTATACATTGAATGCATTGATTTGGGTTCAGGTGTCAATCCAAAAAGGCATACGAGAACGAACGCACCATATATCTCAACCACAACCCTACAAGTAGTGGAGTCGATTGGAAGGTTTCCTCTGCATCCGAAATTTCTTGCTTAAAGACAACTCTATTCTTCTTCTCCCAGATACAATAGACTATTTCCACCCACAATCCCTTCCACACCCAACTTTCTGAAATTTACTACATCGCTAGAAGGACTCAACATCATCGTAACACGGCTTACCCTCATTCTTATCCACAGCCATTACCTCCTTCCCTTCTACATTCACAGGCCGAACTACATCCTCATTTGCCAAAATCAGGAGGCTTACGGCTTCGGAAGCCTTTTATCTCAACCCACCATTTCCATAATCATCTTTCAAATCACGATCAACAAAACAGCATCCATTCTGCGTGAAGCTTAAGCTAGAGCCATCTCATGCTGTTTCATTGACATGAACATCTTCCAAGCTTCAAAAGAAAATTTCATTCTTTCATTCTTGGAACTTAACTCTGGTACTTCCCATGGATACACATGCTTAAGCTTTAAACCCCCAACATACTGTTTATTTACTCTCCATAACTTATATGTAGCTGAAACTAAACCTTGGTACAACTAAATCTAACTTACACTTGCTTCTTTAATTCCATCTACTCAGCTGGAGCCATTATGTAGGGAGCCATGGACACTGGTCCAGCTCCAGGTACCAAAACAATAGAGAATTCCATCTCTCTCTTAGGAGGTAGTCCAGGTATTTCTTCTGGAACTACATCCATGAAATTCTTCACCACACGCATACAGCCCATATCTTCATCATTCTTCACTCCCCCTTGAGCTAGGATTACAAGGCACGTCGCCCCTTCTATCAACCCCGACCATACACACTGAGCAGATATCATATCTGACTCTCGGAGGCCCAGAAACACCACGTCCTGCCTACTGCAATCTATGAGAATGTGATTGGCAGATAGCCAATCCATTCCTAGGATAACATCCAGATCCTGAAGAGGTAGACAGATCAAATTCACCTTGAACTTGCGTCCCTCTACTATCACTGGACATTCAGAGCAAACTGGGGAGGTCAAAACCTGTTTTGATGCAGGTGTAGAGACCAACCGTTCAAACGGCAGCTCCTCCACTAAAAGGCCCAGTTCGGTTGCACACCGATTTGACACAAAAGAGTGTATCATTCCAGAATCAAACAAAACTCTAACGTATCTACCAGCTATACACAAGTACCTTGTACTAGGTTACCTGACTGAGACGCTTCTGCTCCTGACATGGCAAACACTCTCCTGGTTGCCTGAGGTCTGCTGCCTTCGTTTCTCAACTGCTGAGAAACACTGGGTTGAGTCGTCCTATACCCGTTAGGACACTCTCTAGCAAGGTGTCCCGTCTTTCGGCAGATGTAGCATTTTCTCTCTGAATTCCTCTCGGGGTACACGTTGACGTTATGTGGCCCATCACAACGGAAACATCTTGGTTTCCATGGTTGTTGCTGCTGAAGTTGGGGCGGAACTGCTCCTGCCCTATGTTGTGGAGGTCTCGAATAAGGCTTATTCTGCTGCTGCTGCACCTTAGCCTTCCCACAGGAGGAACCCCCTGGGTGTGATCTGATTACCCTGGAATCACTCCTCTCCAGGGTCTCCACCCTCTTTGCCTTCTCCACTAAGGCATTACCGTATTCTGTTGTTGGATGGCAGTTGCCATCATCTCAATGGCCCTGGCGCTCTGGCCCATCTCCGAAGAAGGTTGGGGGGAGGTAGGAGGTCTACGAGTCATCTTCCTTCGTTCTCAGATTTTGAAACTATTGGTTTCTATATTCCCTACAACTACAAGAATGAGATCGATAAGAAATCAATTCATTCAGGAGGTAACCTCTAGACCTTACAAAGGTCAGCATCTCAAAATCATTTAGAGTTTGAGTTCATCAACAGAATCATAATGCTTGTAACATCAAGCATAACACCAGGATAACTACTGGTATACAATCATCAATCCAAACAACCACTTTCAATCAATTACAAAGACACTCAAGAGAATGAAATAAATCACACCAGAATTCATTGTATGCTAAACATTAGCCTTTAGAATTAAGATTGAGAATCATCTCGATCCAGTTATGAGTGTGCACCCTCACTACTTTATCAAGATCCTTTCATTCTTAATACTAAAATTTTCAGTTAGAGCATATATTCACTACAGCACACACAAAATTTCAATACAAAAACGTTTGAAAGCCTTTCACTATAGTTTTTGTTTAAAACTCAAATAAATTTTATGAGCAGAAGAAACACAATGGATCCACAGCCCTCAGGTCATCCTAAGGACGAACTGCTCTGATACCATTAATGTAACATCCCGCCAAATCCTTTTCACAAATATAAAAGGAAATAAAGGTAAAACAATAATATTGAAGTGAACATACGTATTTATATAAAATGGAGTTGCTCCTCATAGGGAGTTTAATACATAACCGGTCAATTTTCCAAAACTTAAACAAAATACAGCCAAATAAAATGAAACCGGCGGTCTCCCTACATAAACCGGCGATCTCCTATTAGAAGACCCAAAATAGCCGATCTGCTATCAGAACAGAAAAACAGGCGATCACCACATAGAGACAGAAACAGGCAATCTCCTTCCGGCGACCACTCACTGAGGAGCTCTACTCCCTGGAAGATCATCTGCTCCCGTGTAAAATACACGATCATCACAGTTTTAAGAGAAAACAGCCACAGAACAATACAAAGGGTAAGCTAGATATTTTTAAAACTTTAAATTATAAACTGGACAACCAACGTAGATCGGCCCTTTTTAAACATTCACAAGAGTCCATCACTTTCTCATTCATATCACACAACCATCAAGTGTCTATCAACAATTCTCAATATTTCACATTTCTCACGTCAGACTTCCACTGACTCATCACACATAGACACTTGACACTACTTCCGGAAGACTCGTGCGTTGACTCAGGCTCAGAGATCTGCACCTGTCATACCACACCACTGTGAAATCCACACAGGGTCGCTGTGAAATCCACACAGCCATGCGCATACATAGTCTCAATATCAACACTCTCCCGGTATGACAGGGTTAATTCATATAACAGGTCAAGTCAGTTATCTTTCAAACAACTTACCCATACATATGAACCTCCTTCGACTCTCCACAACTGAATAACTTCATCTATGAGATTCCATTATATCAGCAGAGTCAGGATATCTCCTTCTAGACAAGCCCCTAGTCAATGCACATTACACACGATCTTACACGGTATTTTCTTTCCTGAAAATACTATGCCTTGATCCCACATTCACAACGTTCAACACATCATACAACACTGAATGAACGATTCAGTCACAACAACATTCATTCCACGGTTCAGATTTTTGAATATCACATGCATTCCACATTTAAATCTCAAACAGTCTCAACGACACTAAAACAGGGGATTTCGAAAGCTGTATTTAAAACCGGCGATCACGTCGCCCAAACACATTAAAACAGAACATCGTGAAATAGAGTTTAAAACTGGCGACCACGTCGCCCAAACACATAGAACAGAGCATCGTGAAATAGAGTTTAAAACCGGCGACCACGTCGCCCAAACACATAGAACAGAGCATCACGAAATAGAGCTTAAAACCGGCGACCATGTCGCCCTCACTTCAGAAACAGCTAATCTACGGCTTTTATTGAAAAACAAAGCTAGCTTCCCTTACCTGGACTTGCGTAAACTTCACTAAGAGCTCCAACCCAACGAGCTTCAAGGATGCCTTAACTCTGTTTTAGCGTCTGGTTTGGAGGACTTGCAGAGAACCTCCCAGGTGCTCTATGGCAGTCGTCGATAGCCAAGCAGGGACGTGATAAGGCCTGAATAGCAGAGTGAAGGAGAGAAAAGAGAAGGATGAAGGTAGACTCACTCTGTCACTCTTGAACCACAGCAACGTTCTTTGCCTCCCCGCAGTGGGTTTTTGAATCCAAGTCTACTTGTCCACGCATGCTGCTGCCACCACCCCCTCTGCAGGAAAGCCTGAGTGTACGTTTCACTGAACAGTACGGCCACGGTTGTCTCTTGCGCATGCCAACTTTCTGATGTCACTATTCTGAACCACCCTTTTTGTCTTTTTGCGCATGCCAACCACTTCCCTGAACAGTACGACCGCGAGTGTCTCTTGCGCATGCCAACTTTCTGATGTCACTATTCTGAACCACCCTTTTTGTCTACGTGGCGCGCCTGCAGGACGTTTCATGCTGGGAGTCTGGGTCCCACTTTATCTGTGTGAAACACGACATCGCGCGATAACCTTTCACCGATGACTTATCCTGGAAGATGACCGATCTCTCTCTCTAGAAGACGACCGATGTCTCTCTCTGGGAGACGACCGATGTCTCTCTCTGGGAGACGACCGATGTCTATCCCTGGCGACGCCCGCATGTCTCTTCGCGCCCTGGCGATGCCCGCATGCCTCTCGCGCCCTGGCGATGTACGCATACCTTGTAAGGACCTGGAAAATCTTATTGGAATAAAAGTGATATATTTTAAGTGAATTCTAAGTATGTTTTTATTTAAAATAAAAGTGAAGGAAAGTGTAGTTAGAAAGCCATGAGATCGCCTGGAACATGATCGCCAGGGCGCGAGAGGCATGCGGACATCGCCAGGGCGCGAGGCATGCGGGCATCGCCAGGGCGCGAGAGACATGCGGGCATCGCCAGGGCGCGAGATGCATGTGGGCTTTGCCCGGGCGCGAGAGTCATGCGGGTGTCGCCAAGAGGAGACCTCGGTCGGTCTCCAGGAAGAGGAGACCTCGGTCGGTCTCCAGGAGGAAGAGACCTCGGTCGGTCTCCAGGAGGAGGAGACATCGGTCGTCTTCCAGAGAGAGACATCGGTCGTCTTCCAGAGAGAGACATCGGTCGTCTTCCAGAGAGAGACATCGGTCGTCCTCCAGGATGGGTCATCGGTGGATTGTCATCGCGCGAGAGGTTATCGCGCGATGTCGTGTTTCACGCAGATGAAGTGGGGCCCTGGTTTCCAGGACGAACGTGCTGCATGTGCGACATGTAGGCAGTGAAAGTCCTTCGGGACAGTAGCTCCATGTGCGCAGAGACGCCACGTGGCCATACTGTCAGGTTGCACTTAATTCGAGGAAGAAAACCCACACGGAAGGGTTAGTTAGAGAATAGGTAATGATAGCTACATGGCAGGCCTATGTTCCTAGTATCAGAATGCACCGCCTCTTAGTGAGTTTAGAAAACGCAGTGAGAGTATAAAAGGTGACAGAGTGAGTTCACCTTCATCTTTCTCTTTTCTCTCCTTTGCACTGCGACTCAGTAATTCCAGGCACCAGTTTATTTACCAGCGATTGCCATAGAGCATTGGAGAAGGTTCTCTACAAGTTTTACCAATTAGAACACTTAGGCGGAGTTCAGGCATCCTTTACATTCGGTGGTTAGAGCTTGAAGTGAGTTTCACGCTGATCCAGGTAAGGGAAGCTAGCCTTACTTCTAATGAAAACTGTATGTGTGATGATTTTTGATGTTGGGGGCGACGTGGTCGCCGGGTGTTCAAACTGTTCTTGCTTTAAACCCAGTTTTGTTCGTGATCGCCGGTTTTTCATCTGTTATTGAAATATCCCCTGTTTTATGCTGTTTCAAAAGTGTTTGAGATTTTAAATGTGGTTTTCGAAAATTTGAACCTTGGTATGAGTTTTGCTGTGATTGAAATCGTTCATTGAAGTGTTATGTGATGTGTTGAAAGTTGTGATTGTGGATCGAGGCATAGTATTTTCAGGAAAGAAAATACCGTGTAAGGTCGTGTAATAGGTGTATTGATCGGTGATCCTATAATGAGACATCCTGACTCTACTGAGGTAATGAAATCACATAGAGGAAGTTACTCAGTTGTGGAGAGTCGATGGAGGTTCATACGTATGGGTGTCTCGTGTGAAACCGAACGAGTTCGGCCTGTTGTATGGATTAACCTTGTCATACCGTGATAATGAGAATATTGAGATGGTGTGATGCGCATGGCTGAGGGCACTTTCCAGCCTTTTGGTATGACAGGTGCGAATCTCTGGGTCTAATCAACGCACGAGTCTCCGGAAATAGTGGTCAAGTGTCTGGTGTGATGAGTCAGTGGAAAGTCTGACGTGAGAAATGAGAAATTGAATTAATAGACACTTGATTGCTGATGTGAATTGAAATACTCTTGGATTGATTTGTGAAATATGGGATTTCCTGATAGTCTTGTGGAATATGGAAATGTGATGGCTGATATTGATATGGTTCATGGATGTTGTGAAGTTCTTATGTATGCTCTTGATTTAAAGTTTTCTTAAATATATAGCTTACCCTGTATTTTGTTTCTGTGGCTGTTTTCTTAAACCTGTGATGATCGTGTAACTGTACACGGGAGCAGATGAGGTTGCAGGAAGTGGAATTCCCCTGTGAGTGATCGCCGTATGTGGTCGCCGGTTTTCTGTTCTTGCTGGGCGATCGCCCCCTTTTGCCATTGCTGATAGGCGATCTCCGTTTTCTGTTAGGAGATCGGTAGTTTTGTATTTTTGCTGTCTTTATGTTTAAGTTTTGGAAAACGACCGCTTTGTATTAAACTCCCTGAGAGGAGAACTCCTTTGTATATATATACAATTATGTTTATTTCAATATATTTGTTTTACCGTTATTTCATATTACGAAAATGAAAAAAAAAAAAATGCAAAAATGCGAAATGTATTTGGTGGGATGTTACATTAATGGTATCAGAGCAGTTCGTCCTTTGGATGACCTGAGGGCTGTGGATCCATTGTGTTTTCTTCTGCTCATGAAAACTTATTTGAGTTTTAAGTGACAACTATTGTGAAAGGTTTTCAAACGTTTTTGTATTGAACTTTTTGTGTGTGCTGTAGTGAATGTATGCCTAACTGAAGATCTTAGTATTTAGAACGAGAGGGTCTTGATAAGGTGGTGAGGGTGCACACTCATGACCGGATCGGGGTGATTCTCAATCTAAATTCCAGAGGTTTAATGTTTAGCATACTTTGACTTCTGGTGTGATCTATTTCATGTTATTGAGTGTTCTTGTAATTGATTGTGAGTGGCTGTGTGGATTGATGGTTGCACGCCAGTAGCTGTTCTGGTGTTTTGCTTGAGGTCATAAGCTTTATGGTTCTGTAGATGGACTGAAATTCCTAAGGAATTTGAGAAGCTGACCTTGTGAGGTCGAGATGTTATCCCCCTTGAATGAATTGATTTCCTTATCAATTTCATTATTGTAGTTGTAGGGAATATAGAAGCTAGTGGTTTCGGAATCTGAGAACGAAGAAGATGACTCGTAGACCTCCTACCTCTCCCCAACCTTCTTCTGAAATGGGCCAGATCGCCAGGGCCATTGAGATGATGGCAGGTGCCATCCAGCAACAGAATGCGGCAATGGCTCAGAACCATCAAGATACCATGCACCACTGGGAAGCTGCTCGGTCGGCTGATACGAATTCGCCCGTCGGTCAGCCTCAGGAACGGATGGGACTGGCCGAGTTCATGAGGCACAACCCACCCAAGTTCTGTGGGAATGCTACCCCTGATCAAGCAGATCAGTGGGTCAGGGAAATGGAGAAAATCTTTAGGGCGATCTCCTGCCCTGAAGAGAAGAAGTTGTTGTTCGCCACCTATCTGCTATCTGGTGAAGCAGAATTCTGGTGGATGGGAGCTCAGCAAATGATGGAGGCCAGAGAGGAGGTGTTGGACTGGGAGAGCTTTAGGGTGAGGTTCTTGGAGAAATACTTCCCTGACAGCGCAAAGTTTGCGCGGGAAGCGGAGTTCTTAAAGTTGGAGCAGGGGGTGATGTCGGTGAACGCCTATGCTGCTAGGTTTGAGTACCTCGCCCGATTCTACACTCAGGCGACCTCCGAAGCTTGGAGGTGCAGGAAGTTTGAGGAAGGGCTGAAGCACGGGCTGAAGAGGACGATAGCCCCGATGTGCATCAGGGAATTTCACGCCTTGGTAGAAAAGGCGAAGATGGTGGAGACCCTGGAAAAGGGTGATCCCCGGGTGATCAGGTCGCACCCAGGGGGTGTTTCCAGTGGGCGGGCTAAGGTGCAGCATTCACAAGGCAGGCCATATGCGAGACCTCCACTACATCGGGCGGGAACAGGGTCACCTCAGTTTCAACAGCAGCAACCCTGGAAACCGAAATGTTCCCTCTGTGGTGGACCACACATGCCCCATGTGTGCCCCAAGAAGAATTCGGAGAGAAGGTGTTTTGCATGCCAAAGGACAGGGCACGTTGCTAGAGAATGCCCTAACCGGAATGGGGCGACTCAACCCAGTGGTTCTCAGCAGTTGAGAAATGAAGGCAGCAGACCCCAGGCAGCAGGGAGGGTGTTTGCCATGTCAGGAGCAGAGGCGTCCCAATCAGGTAACCTCGTGCAAGGTGTCTGTTTTATATCTGGTAGAAGTGTAGAAGCTTTGTTTGATTCTGGAGCGACACACTCTTTTGTGTCAAGTCGGTGTATAGCCGAGCTGGGCCTCCTAGTGAAGGAGCTGCCTTTTGAACTGTTGGTCTCCACACCTGCATCAGGACAGGTTATGACCTCTACGGTTTGCCCTGAATGTCCAGTAATAGTAGAGGGACGCAGATTCAAAGTGAACTTGATCTGCCTGCCTCTTCAGGACCTGGATGTTATCCTGGGAATGGATTGGCTTTCTGCCAATCACGTTCTCATAGATTGCGGTAGGCAGAAAGTGGTGTTGCCCGATCTCCAAGAGCAGGATGTGGTATCTGCTGGGCATGGGCGGTTGGAGATGGAAGAAGGGGCGAGGTGTTTCGTGATGCTAGCTCGGTTGGAAGTGAAGAATGAAGGGGACGTAAGCAGAATACCCGTGGTGAAAGATTTTATGGATGTATTTCCAGAAGAAGTACCTGGGTTACCCCCTAAGAGAGAAGTGGAATTCTCTATTGATTTGGTACCTGGGGCTGGACCAGTGTCTGTGGCGCCCTACAGGATGGCCCCAGCCGAGTTGGTGGAATTAAAGAAGCAAGTGGAAGAGTTGCTGGAGAAACAATTCATCAGACCCAGTGTATCTCCATGGAGGGCTCCAGTACTCCTAGTTAAGAAGAAGGATGGAGGGTCTCGGCTGTGTATAGATTACAGGCAGTTAAACAAGTTGACCATCAAGAACAAGTACCCTCTACCCAGAATTGATGACTTAATGGATCAAGTGAATGGGGCCTCGGTGTTCTCAAAGATTGATCTGAGATCGGGGTACCATCAAATTTTGGTAAAGGCCGACGATGTCCAGAAAACAGCCTTTAGGTCCCGGTATGGGCACTATGAGTACGTGGTGATGCCGTTTGGAGTGACCAATGCCCCAGCTCTGTTCATGGATTATATGAATAGGATTTTCCGCCCTTTCTTGGATAAGTTTGTGGTAGTCTTCGTAGACGACATACTTGTCTATTCAAAGACCGAGGAAGAACATGAAGGACATCTGAGGTCGGTGTTGGAGGTTCTGAGGAAGAAGCAACTCTATGCCAAGTCCTCTAAGTGCGAGTTTTGGCTGAGGGAAGTCAACTTCTTAGGACACGTGATATCTGCCCAGGGGATCTCGGTAGACCCAGCCAAAGTAGAGACAGTGCTGCAGTGGGAACGTCCCAAGACAGTCACTGAGATAAGGAGCTTTGTGGGTTTGGCGGGTTACTATCGGAGATTTATTGAGGACTTTTCCAAGGTGGTGGCTCCATTAACACAGCTGACCCGTAAGGACCAACCTTTTGCTTGGACCGACCGATGTGAGCTCAGCTTCAGGGAACTAAAGAAAAGGTTGACGAGTGCTCCAGTGCTGGTGATTCCAGAGGTCGGAAGACCTTTTGACGTCTACTGTGATGCCTCACATCAGGGACTGGGATGCGTTTTAATGCAAGAGAAAAGGGCAGTCGCCTATGCTTCAAGGCAACTCAAGGTTCATGAGAGGAACTACCCTACGCATGATTTGGAGTTGGCGGCAGTGGTCTTCGCCCTAAAGATCTGGAGGCACTACTTATATGGAGCCCGGTTCCAGGTGTTCAGCGATCATAAGAGCCTGAAATACCTGTTCGATCAGAAGGAACTGAACATGAGGCAAAGAAGGTGGATGGAGTTCCTAAAGGACTACGATTTTCAACTCATGTATCACCCAGGAAAGGCCAATGTAGTGGCAGACGCTTTGAGTAGAAAATCAATGCAAGTAGCCACCATGATGATAAAAGAGCAGAAACTGATCGAGCAGTTCAGAGACTTAAACCTTGGAGTAGAATTTCACGTAAATCACATTAGTTGTAGTAAGCTGGCTATAACTAATGACTTCTTTGGGATGTTAAAGGATAAGCAGTTGGAGGACCCTAGTCTGAAGCGTACTATGGAGTCACTAGGGACAGATCAGGCGAGAGACTTTGTAATGGGCGATGATGGGATCTTGAGATTTAATGGCAGAATTTGCATACCTGCAAATGAAGAGTTGAAGAAGATGATCCTAGAAGAAGGTCATAAGAGTCGCCTTAACCTTCATCCAGGCATGAACAAGATGTATCATGACTTGAAGGAGTCATTTTGGTGGTCGGGCATGAAGAGGGACATCGCCCAGTATGTTGCAACCTGCTTAACGTGTCAGAAGGCGAAGGTACAGCATCAAAGACCTGGCGGGCTGTTGCAGCAACTGGATATCCCTGAGTGGAAATGGGACAGCATTGACATGGATTTTGTCACCCATTTACCCAGATCGGTAAAGGGTCATGATGCAATCTGGGTTATCATTGATAGGCTGACGAAGAGTGCCCACTTCCTTCCAGTGAATATGAAGATGCCTATGGCCAAGCTGGCACAGTTATACATCCAAGAAATAGTGAGGTTGCATGGAGTGCCTTCCAGCCTCGTTTCAGATAGAGATCCCAGGTTCACTTCACGGTTTTGGCAGACCTTGCAAGAGTGCTTGGGAACTAAGTTGAGGATGAGCTCTGCATATCATCCCCAAACAGATGGTCAGTCAGAGAGAACGATCCAATCCTTGGAAGATCTGCTGAGGGCGTGCGTCTTGGATCAATTGGGAAGTTGGGACGAGGTGTTGCCACTGGTGGAGTTTACGTATAATAACAGTCACCACGCCAGCATTGGGATGGCACCTTATGAAGCCCTGTACGGGAGAAAATGCAGGACTCCCTTATGTTGGTATCAGGAGGGCGATGCAATCTTGGTTGGGCCAGAGTTGATTCAGCAGACGACCGAGAAGGTGAAACAGATACAAAGCAGAATGAAAGCTTCTCAGAGTAGGCAGAAGTCCTATGCAGATCAGAGGAGAAGACCTTTGGAGTTTGCTGCTGGAGACCATGTATTTTTGAGAGTGACCCCAACCAAGGGTGTAGGACGAGCTATCAGACCAAAGAAGCTGTCTCCTAAGTTTGTTGGACCTTACCAGATCTTGAGGAAAATTGGTCCAGTAGCCTATGAGATCGCCCTACCTCCACATTTAGCAAATCTGCATAATGTCTTCCACGTATCACAGTTAAGGAAATATCTCGCCGACCCTTGTCACGTGTTGGAGGTGGACGACGTGCAGATCAGGGACGACTTGTCTTTTGAAGCAAGACCAGTCAGGATAGACGATCACCAAAGCAAACAGCTCAGGAGTAAGACCATCCATATGGTTAAGGTGGTGTGGGATGAGAGATCCGGTGATTCGACTTGGGAGTTGGAAGAGAACATGAGAAACGACTATCCACATCTCTTTTCCTTGTAATTCAATTTTCGAGGACGAAAATTTTTGTTGTTAGGGAGATTGTAAGGACCTGGAAAATCTTATTGGAATAAAAGTGATATATTTTAAGTGAATTCTAAGTATGTTTTTATTTAAAATAAAAGTGAAGGAAAGTGTAGTTAGAAAGCCATGAGATCGCCTGGAACATGATCGCCAGGGCGCGAGAGGCATGCGGACATCGCCAGGGCGCGAGGCATGCGAGCATCGCCAGGGCGCGAGAGACATGCGGGCATCGCCAGGGCGCGAGATGCATGTGGGCTTTGCCCGGGCGCGAGAGTCATGCGGGTGTCGCCAAGAGGAGACCTCGGTCGGTCTCCAGGAAGAGGAGACCTCGGTCGGTCTCCAGGAGGAAGAGACCTCGGTCGGTCTCCAGGAGGAGGAGACATCGGTCGTCTTCCAGAGAGAGACATCGGTCGTCTTCCAGAGAGAGACATCGGTCGTCTTCCAGAGAGAGACATCGGTCGTCCTCCAGGATGGGTCATCGGTGGATTGTCATCGCGCGAGAGGTTATCGCGCGATGTCGTGTTTCACGCAGATGAAGTGGGGCCCTGGTTTCCAGGACGAACGTGCTGCATGTGCGACATGTAGGCAGTGAAAGTCCTTCGGGACAGTAGCTCCATGTGCGCAGAGACGCCACGTGGCCATACTGTCAGGTTGCACTTAATTCGAGGAAGAAAACCCACACGGAAGGGTTAGTTAGAGAATAGGTAATGATAGCTACATGGCAGGCCTATGTTCCTAGTATCAGAATGCACCGCCTCTTAGTGAGTTTAGAAAACGCAGTGAGAGTATAAAAGGTGACAGAGTGAGTTCACCTTCATCTTTCTCTTTTCTCTCCTTTGCACTGCGACTCAGTAATTCCAGGCACCAGTTTATTTACCAGCGATTGCCATAGAGCATTGGAGAAGGTTCTCTACAAGTTTTACCAATTAGAACACTTAGGCGGAGTTCAGGCATCCTTTACATTCGGTGGTTAGAGCTTGAAGTGAGTTTCACGCTGATCCAGGTAAGGGAAGCTAGCCTTACTTCTAATGAAAACTGTATGTGTGATGATTTTTGATGTTGGGGGCGACGTGGTCGCCGGGTGTTCAAACTGTTCTTGCTTTAAACCCAGTTTTGTTCGTGATCGCCGGTTTTTCATCTGTTATTGAAATATCCCCTGTTTTATGCTGTTTCAAAAGTGTTTGAGATTTTAAATGTGGTTTTCAAAAATTTGAACCTTGGTATGAGTTTTGCTGTGATTGAAATCGTTCATTGAAGTGTTATGTGATGTGTTGAAAGTTGTGATTGTGGATCGAGGCATAGTATTTTCAGGAAAGAAAATACCGTGTAAGGTCGTGTAATAGGTGTATTGATCGGTGATCCTATAATGAGACATCCTGACTCTACTGAGGTAATGAAATCACATAGAGGAAGTTACTCAGTTGTGGAGAGTCGATGGAGGTTCATACGTATGGGTGTCTCGTGTGAAACCGAACGAGTTCGGCCTGTTGTATGGATTAACCTTGTCATACCGTGATAATGAGAATATTGAGATGGTGTGATGCGCATGGCTGAGGGCACTTTCCAGCCTTTTGGTATGACAGGTGCGAATCTCTGGGTCTAATCAACGCACGAGTCTCCGGAAATAGTGGTCAAGTGTCTGGTGTGATGAGTCAGTTGAAAGTCTGACGTGAGAAATGAGAAATTGAATTAATAGACACTTGATTGCTGATGTGAATTGAAATACTCTTGGATTGATTTGTGAAATATGGGATTTCCTGATAGTCTTGTGGAATATGGAAATGTGATGGCTGATGTTCCTGCCGGTTGACCCTGCGTCAGCTGACTTCTGCGGCCGCCACACACCTCCTTCCTCACCTAGTCTGTGCTGGTATGATCGCACCTGCAAAAGAGAAAGGGGGGCGCCCTCGCGGCCGTTTGCACTCCGACGCTCAAGTCAGAACGGGGCAAGAAACATTAAAGTCTGAATTTCTCTCTGTGTTTAGGTCTAGAATTGCGTACCTCTGTGAAGCATATTACTGTTCCTTATATACTTAGGGTTCTCTGCGCCGCTAACCCTAATTAGGGTTTATTGCGCTGCTGGACACACTTAGGGTTTACTGGAATGCCCCCTGCACCACTCTTACCCAGTCTTTGGGATAACCTAGCGCATAGGGTTTCCTTCTCTGGAGTGCAAACTCTAACAGGATGAACACCTGTTCTGGGAGGGCCTTCACTGTTCACGTGCCATGCATGTAGCCTTCGTGATTCGGGACTCTCTTTACCTCTGGGAATATTTACTAATAATCTGCGGAGCAGGCGATGACCGATTACCCATCTCCCTGTGGAGCAGGCGATGACCGATTACCCATCTCCCTGTGGAGCAGGCGATGACCGATTACCCATCTCCCTGTGGAGCAGGCGATGACCGATTACTCATCTACTTACGGAGCAGGCGATGACCGATTACTCATCTCCCTACAGAGCAGGCGATGACCGATCACCTCTGATGGGGTCTACTCCACGTGGCTTTGGCCCATGCTGTGGGGCCCATCTGACGTCTGAGGACTGGTCAGTACACAAGCCCCCCAGTCTCAAGCTGTTAACTTGTTTCAGCGAAGAGACTAAGTCATTGACTCTTTTACTACCTGCTCTCGGTGCTCGAGGACCAGCATTTGGCATCATCGCCAGGAACTCTTCTGATCTGGTACTCGCCGAATTATCTTTAGGCGATTTCCTTTCTCTTACTCTTCTCGATCCATGTGTCCTCCTCAAGCACGCCTCTCACCTCAGCCTCGCTTTAAGAAGTCGAGGGCGAGGTCTTTCCTATCTCGCCTCACTTGCTCAAAGGCAAGGAGGTCTTCTTTCTCGCCTGCACTTGCTCCCAGGCAAGGAGGTCTTCCTCTGTTGCCTCAGCCTCGCTGTAAGAAGACGAGGTGAGGACTTTATATCCTCTCGCCTCAGCCTCGCTGTAAGAAGACGAGGTGAGGACTTTCTTATCTTCTCGCCTCAGCCTCGCTGTAAGAAGACGAGGTGAGGACTTTCTTATCTTCTCGCCTCAGCCTCGCTGTAAGAAGACAAGGTGAGGACTTTCTTATCTTCTCGCCTCAGCCTCGCTGTAAGAAGACGAGGTGAGGACTTTCGACATCTTGCCTCAGCCTCGCTGTAAGAAGACGAGGTGAGGACTTTTATCATCTTGCCTCAGATCGCCAAAGGGCGAGGAGGACTTTTATCATCTTGCCTCAGATAGCCAAAAGGCGAGGAGGACTTTTATCATCTTGCCTCAGCCTCGCTGTAAGAAGACAAGGTGAGGACTTTTATCATCTTGCCTCAGCCTCGCTGTAAGAAGACAAGGTGAGGACTTTTATCATCTGGTCATTCACGTGTCACCATCTGGAGTACCTGCAGCTAAGACGCTACTTTCACCTTGATACTGCGACTAAGCTATCCACACAGGGAGTAGCTTAGGGCACAGGCTACTCTGGGCACAACCTTAACCTGGAGATCTGGTTAACACTGGGTATCACAGCTCACACAAGTCTTCTCAAACACCCAGCGATGTGCTCCTTCCGGCGACTTGCTGACAACCTGATATCCTGATCTTCACACCTGGCGATCATGTGAACACCCGGCGATGTGAATACCTGCAGGCGATAGGTGATCACTTATATCTTCGCACATATGGCGATAGGCGATCACTTATATCTTCACACATATGGCGATAGGTGATCACTTATATCTTCGCATATATGGCGATAGGCGATCACTTATATCTTCACACATATGGCGATAGGTGATCACTTATATCTTCGCATATATGGCGATAGGCGATCACTTATATCTTCGAACATATGGCGATAGGCGATCACTTATATCTTCGCACACATGGCGATAGGCGATCACTTATATCTTCGCACACATGGCGATAGGCGATCACTACTCTTTACACGCGGTGATAGGCGACTACCGATCTGTGCTTCTTTACTTCTCGCGCTTTGCTTCCAGGCGCTCTCTTAACACTGGGTGATCACCTCTCCAACTGGCTTACTATCCTCTACCACGTGACACCCCTTGAACAGCCAACATGGTCAACTGCTGGCGACGTCATCTATTACTGATGACGGACCGGATCACAAGCCCCCCAGGCTCGAGTTGTGACTTGTCTCAACGAAGAGTCTTACAACTCGCCTGATAGCTATTGGCCCGACCGGGCTGTCACCTCTTGGCTGACGACCGAGGTCTTGCCACTACGTAAACGTTCTTACTTCTGCCTCTTTCCCTTCGACGACCATCATCTGCTTGTAATGAATTATAAACCTTGTCTTTACAACTTGAATCACTCTTTCTCCTCATAGCTCAACCTTCACCTTGTGTGGGTTGCTTGGTGACTGATGTGGTGCTATCTCTACTTCTTGACTCGTGCTGGTTTCCTTGGGCGATTAATCTTTGAAGCCCCCCTTCTCGACTGGCAAGCTCCAGAATACCTCTTGTTTATACTCTGGTGATGGGAGATTCCTCCTGAGTCGACCTTGGCTGATAAGCTAAGGAGAACCTCTTCAGTGGATGCCTCCCTGTTCTTGTTCGAAGCCAAAAAACCTGGAGATCACCTCTGGGTAAGCCTGAATGGGAATTGCTGTAACGTCCTTCTTCTTGGTGGCTTTCCCTTGCACTGGGTGGAGAAGGGAAATAAAAGCTCCAAGGATAGCTTCACGAGGGCAAGGAGTCCTGACAACGTGGGAGCACTGGACAGAGACCTCTACCCTTTCTTTTGCTCTCTTCACTCAGCCTTGTTACTTTGTACGTTTAACTGCATGCCAGGCGTTCTGCATCATCGCCGGGAATTCCTCTGATCTCATCCAGTAAATCCAGATTCATTCTTCTCTCTTCATTTGATTTCTCTGCTACAAAGTGTTGAAAACTCGGCGATCTCTCCTGGATTTCAACTGGAACCATCGCGTCACAGCTACGCACTAAACTGGAAGGGGTTTAGTGGTGTCCACATCTGACGAGTGGTCCTCGAATGCTTCCACTGCCATCATCTTTACTTTTCTTCGGATCATAAGGATGATATATCCTTTGGTCCTTCTTTACCGCTGCCGTCTCCAACACCCTCTGAGGCTGAGTCCTGGCTTGGGTGCGTGGTTTTGCGGGAGCCGTACTCCCCCTCTTTTCTATCACTTCGTTCTCGGCAGCGATGTGAGCCACAGCACGTCGCCGAATCTCTGCGAAAGTTGCAGGGCGACTCCTGATCAATGATTCGCTGAATGGCCCAGGTAGCACGCCTTTCTTAAAGGCGTGTACGAACATCTCCTCCTCTTTACCTGGTAGTCGGACTATCTGGGCCCCGAATCTGTTCAGATAATCCTTCAAAGATTCCCCCTGGAATTGCCTTAGGTCGAACAGGTCGTAGGACACCATAGGCGGCGCCTTATTCACGATGTACTGATCGACAAACAGCTTGGAAAATTGCCGGAAACTGGAAATATGTCCGGTAGGTAGACTCACAAACCAGTCCAACGCTGTGCTGTGGAGGGTGCTCACAAACATCTTGCAGTAGACCGCATCCGATCCTCCCGACAGCATCATCTGCGTATGGAAAGCGGTGAGATGCCTTTCGGGGTCTTCTTTCCCAGTGAACACGGTCTTAGGCCCTACGAAGGTGGCAGGGACCACCGTGTCCATGATTTCCTGGGAGAAAGGCATGGGAAAGGCCCTTGTGGGCGTTGGTGGAGCCCGATCCTCTCCCCCACAGTCTCCATCTTGCCGCACGTTTTGCAGACTCACACGCAGCTCCTCGTTCGCTTTGTGCAACTCCTCATTCCTGGCCTGTGAGGCGGCCAGGTCTTCCTGCATCCGCGCTTGATGCGCCCTGGACTCCGCCACCGTCTCCTGGAGGGCGCGCATTGTTTCCATGAGTTGCTGCATGGTAACGCTTTCGCCTCCATTCGGTGGAACGGAACCGTGCCTTGTCGTCCTCATCTTCTGTGGTTTCTCTCTCACTCTCGTGTATGGGACCTTGTTTTACTCGGCCCCACGGTGGGCGCCTAATGTTCCTGCCGGTTGACCCTGCGTCAGCTGACTTCTGCGGCCGCCACACACCTCCTTCCTCACCTAGTCTGTGCTGGTATGATCGCACCTGCAAAAGAGAAAGGGGGGCGCCCTCGCGGCCGTTTGCACTCCGACGCTCAAGTCAGAACGGGGCAAGAAACATTAAAGTCTGAATTTCTCTCTGTGTTTAGGTCTAGAATTGCGTACCTCTGTGAAGCATATTACTGTTCCTTATATACTTAGGGTTCTCTGCGCCGCTAACCCTAATTAGGGTTTATTGCGCTGCTGGACACACTTAGGGTTTACTGGAATGCCCCCTGCACCACTCTTACCCAGTCTTTGGGATAACCTAGCGCATAGGGTTTCCTTCTCTGGAGTGCAAACTCTAACAGGATGAACACCTGTTCTGGGAGGGCCTTCACTGTTCACGTGCCATGCATGTAGCCTTCGTGATTCGGGACTCTCTTTACCTCTGGGAATATTTACTAATAATCTGCGGAGCAGGCGATGACCGATTACCCATCTCCCTGTGGAGCAGGCGATGACCGATTACCCATCTCCCTGTGGAGCAGGCGATGACCAATTACCCATCTCCCTGTGGAGCAGGCGATGACCGATTACTCATCTACTTACGGAGCAGGCGATGACCGATTACTCATCTCCCTACAGAGCAGGCGATGACCGATCACCTCTGATGGGGTCTACTCCACGTGGCTTTGGCCCATGCTGTGGGGCCCAAGCTCACAACAGGCGATTATGTAAGGACAGGCGATTATGTACTAACCAGGCGATCTCATACTCTTCTAAGCTACACTTTCCTTCCTTTTTATTTTAAATAAAAACATATTTAGAATTCATTTAAAATATATTCCTTTTATTCCAATTTAATTTTACAGGTCCTTACATGATGAAGCATCGATCAGTCATCGGTGCATGCAGAGTGATCAGTCGTCGGGGGTTCCTTGCCAACACGTGTTAAACTGGGGCCCAGGCTCCCAGCGAGAACGTTACTCAATGGCCTCGCCTGATTCCATAAAGTAGAGCACGACAACGTGAAGAAGCGCCACCGGACATCGGCCAGGATGAAAGATACCTCGGTCATCGGTGTGTGTCGAGGTGACATCGGCCGCGCGATGTGAACAACGCGACCAGTGACCAGTAAAGCGCTCAGAGGCAGGGAGTGGCCTTAGTCGCGAGACGACCATGCATGAAGATGAGAAGACGCAGTCAGGTGCAGAATCCTGCTGGGACGAGAACCCATCAAGGCTAGAGTCTCCCAGTGAGGTTACATGCATGCCACGTGGACCGTGAAGATGTTCCTAGAGAATAGGTAGGGCAGATAGGCACAGAAATCGAGGGGCACAGAGGTACCCACGCGGCCTCCCCTGTCAGACTTTGCACTCAAGTGAAGAATGCTGGCACGCAAGGTAGCCCCGGGGAGTGGAAACGATGGTGCAGAGTAATCAAGTGGCCCTAGAGGTAGCCAGTAGGGGCGACGCGGGTTTATATGAGGAAGAAGAACACCAAACCAGGTAAGCAATCTTTGCCACACAATACACAACACAAAACCAAGAACACTCAGTTTTCGAATCAAAGAGGACTGAGGGCACACACACAGGTCTCACACAGAGAGATCCGAGAGAGAGAGTTTTGGTGTTCCCGTTGCCTGACTTGAGCGTCGGAGCTACAACGGCCGCCAGAGGCGCCGTCTGTGTGTTTTGCAGGCATCGTTTGGAGTTCCGGCGAAGGTTCCTGGAGCCTCCTTGCAGAACGCGCAGCAGTTAGAAGGCTAGGCGAAGGAGTGACGAGGCATTTCCCCACGCTCGAGTCCGCGGCGAGATCAACTGTGTACAATATTACATGGCTTTAACTAAAATAGAACTTCAGGTGAGTCGCATTCCTTGTACGAGGAATCGGACCACCCTCTAAAGTCTCCAGCCTATATGCTCCATTCCCCAGGGCCTCTGTCACTCTAAAGGGACCAGTCCACTTAGGGGATAGCTTGTTCTCTATCTGGTATGGAGATGCCATCCGCATAACTAAGTCGGCCACCTAGAACTACCGAGCTCTCAACTTGGAACTGTGCTTGAGCTCAACTCTCCTCTTCAATGCTTCGGCCTTGATTCCTGCCTCTTCCCTAACTTCATCCAAGAGATCGAGATTCACCTTCCTTTCTTCGTTGGACTCCTTCACCATGAAGTTCTGGAAACATGGTGAGCTCTCCTGGATCTCCACAAGGATCATGGCATCTGAACCATACACCAAGCTAAAAGGAGTCTCTTTGGTAGTGGACTGGGGAGTAGTATGGTAAGCCCATACAATTCTGGGAACCTCCTCAGTCCACGCCCCCTTTGCCTTCTCCAGCCTTCTCTTCAGTCCTCTGAGTAGGACTCGATTAACCGACTCGACCTGCCCATTAGTTTGTGGGTGCTCGACTGATGCGAACACCTGCTTGATCCCCAATTCTGTGCATAGCTTCCCTAACTGCTGACTTCCGAACTGGGTGCCATTATCAGACACCAAACACTTGGGTACCCCGAAGCGGCATACTATATTCTTCCACACAAAGTGTTGGATCTTCTGGGCTATGATCTGTGCTACTGGCTCAGCCTCGATCCACTTCGTGAAATATTCAATGGCGACCACGAGGTACTTCATCTGCCGCACTGCCAAAGGAAAAGGCCCCAAGATGTCAATCCCCCAGGTGTGGAATGGCCAAGGGCTGTATATCGACCTGAGCTCTTCTGGTGGCGTCTTATACCAATTAGCATGCAACTGGCACTGCTTGCACTGCTGCACATACTTGGTGCAATCCTCCCTAATAGTCGGCCAATAGTACCCTGCTTGAACAGCCTTAGACGCCAAAGCACGACCTCCGATGTGACTCCCACATATGCCTTCATGGAGCTCTGCCATTATCCTCACACACTGCTCACTATGTACGCACACCAGGATGGGGTGGGTAAACCCATGCCTGTACAACTCGCCATCAATGAGTGTGTACTTGGCCGAGTTCTTCTTTATCTTCCTTGCTTCCATTGGCTCCATTGGAAGCATCCCATTGGCTATGTAGCACTTATAGGGCGTCATCCATGTCTCTCCACTCTGCAACAGGCAGACTTGCGATGGCCCCTCCTCTATTGGCATGCAGGCATTGACCCGTGGCTTCTTCAGAGTTTCTTGGGTCAACGACTGATGACTCCTCTTCTCACCGTCTGATTGGTTGATCTAATGGACTCCCACCAAATTATCAGCTGTATAGGTACGAGGTGCCCTCAGGGTCTCCTGGATGGCTGTCCTCTGCCTGTCGCCCTTGCCTAAGCTGGCGAGTTTGGCCAACAAGTCAGCTCTGGCATTCTGCTCCCTGGGCACATGCACTAGCTCGAAGGTTTCAAAAGAACTCTTCAACTGCTGGACATACTCCAAGTAGGAGGCCATCTGGGGATCTTTGGCCTGGTACTCTCCCGCCACCTGACCTGTGACCAACAATGAGTCACTCTTCGCCATAAGACTCTGCGCTCCCATCTCCTTCGCCAACAGCATTCCAGCAATCAAGGCTTCATATTCTGCTTGGTTATTGCTGGCTTTGAAGGCGAACCGCAAGGCCTGCTCTATCAATAATCCCTTGGGCCCTTCAAGGATCACCCCCGCTCCACTACCTTGCTGATTTGAGGACCCAGCTACTGACAACACCCATTTGAAACTAGGTCCTTCCTGCTGGGACTCAGTCGAGGACATCTCGGCCACAAAATCACCGTAGACCTGTCCCTTGATCGGACCTCTGGGCTCATATTGTATGTCGAATTCTGACAACTCGACTGCCCATCGGTACCATTCTTCCTGCCACGTCTGGTTTTTGCAAGACCTTACGTATTGGCAGATCTGTCATCACCACCACTATGAAACTCTGAAAGTAGTGACGAAGTCTACGCGCTGAGAACACAACTGCCAAGGCCGCCTTTTTTATGGCCTGGTATCTTGCCTCTGGCCCCTGTAACACTTTGCTAACAAAGTAGATGGGCTTTTGGCTTTGCTCCTGTTCCTGGACCAAGACAGAACTCACCGCCTTCTCTGTGACTGCAAAGTACAGTCGTAGCGGGGTGCCGAGTTGGGGTTTACACAATACTAGCTGGCCAGGTACTCCTTGAGTTTAAGGAACGCCAGTTCACACTCCGATGTCCATGAGAATCTGCTGTTTCTCCTCAAACATTGGAAATAGGGGTGGCCCTTGTCTCCTCCTGCTGACACAAACCTGGAGAGGGCAGCCATCCAACCCGTTAATTGCTGCACTTCCTTGAAAGATGTTGGGCTCCTCATGGCTATGATCGCCGTGCACTTGTCTGGGTTGGCCTCAATCCCTCGCTCCGTAAGTAGGAAGCCAAGGAACTTGCCTGCCTCTACCCCAAAGACGCATTTCTCTGGATTCAGCTTCAACCTGTACTTAGCTATTGTATTAAATAGCTCCTCCAAATCAGTGACATGCTGATCTCGCAACTGGGATGTCACCACCATGTAATCCACATAGGCTTGTACATTGCGCCCCAGCATAGGTGCAAGGACTTTGTCCATCAGCCTCTGATACGTGGCGCCTGCGTTCTTCAGCCCAAATGACATGACTGTGTAACAGTAGCAGGATAGCTCAGTTATGAATGTTGTCTTGCTTTCATCCCTCGGGTGCATCTTTATCTGATTGTACCCAGAGAAGGCATCCAAGAAACTAAGCAACTTGCACCCCGAGGCACTATCTACCAAGGCGTCAATGTTGGGTAAAGGGTAGGAGTCTTTCGGGCATGCCTTGTTGAGGTTAGTGAAATCTACGCACATCCTCCATTTTCCATTGGCCTTTTTCACCAACACGACATTCACTAACCACTCAGGATATTGGCTTTCCTGTATGTGGCCTGCATCGAGCAACTTCTGCGTCTCTTCCCTGACCACTTGCCTCCTTTCATCATTAAACTTACGCCTTTGCTGTCTCACAGTTCTGGCTTGGGGATCCAACACAAGGCGATGACATAGGAAGTCTGGATCAATACCTGGCATATCTGAGGCGGACCAAGCGAAAGCGTCCATCTGTCGCTCTATGACTCCCGCTACTTGGTCCTCCATCTCCTGGGGTAGGGATTTGCCAAGGCTAAAAACCTTGCCCCCAATCTCCCTCTCTACCACCTCCTCTACTGGTTCAGGTCGCCTCACCGGGGCGACCTCTGCTCGTGTGACCCCGACGTCTCCTCGGGGCAGGTCAGTGGCATTGGACCTCCCCCCTGGAGGGTGGGTGGTTACTTTGCATACTCCCCTTCTTGTCTTGAGGCTGTTTTCATAGCACTTCTTAACCTCCTTTTGATCTGATTTGATGGTGATCACTATCCCTTCCATCGAAGGCAACTTCACCTTCATATGCCTTGTGGATGCCACTGCCCCCAACCTGTTTAAGGCTGGTCTGCCCAACAGCATGTTATAGGCAGACGGGGCGTTCACCACTAGATACTTAATGTTGTCGGTGCGAGAGGCCACTCCATCAGTGAAAGTAGTCCTTAACTCAATGTACCCTCGCACTTCTACCTGGTCTCCCGTGAATCCATACAGATAGCCTATGTAAGGCCTCAACTAATCAGGAGACAGCTGCAGCTTGTTGAAGGTCGACCAGAACATCACATCGGCCAAACTTCCTTGATCCACCAGGACTCAATGCACCCTGCGTCCTGCAGTGACCACTGATATCACCACTGGATCATTATCATGGGGGACAACGTCCCGACGATCAGCCTTTGTGAAGACAAGGTCGACATCTGGGAAGTGGTCCTCCTCACATGTTTCCACTGCCATCACTGAACGCGCATACTTCTTGCGCTGCGATGAGGTGCACCCTCCTCCTGAGAATCCACCTGCTATAGTGTGGATCTCGCCATGTATGGGCACTTCGTGCCCCTGATCAGCCCTCGGGGCTACCACCACCTCGCCCCCTTGTGTCTCCCTCAGGTAATCACTCAAGAACCCACTCTTGACAAATTCGTCCAACTGGTGCCCTAAGGCCAGACAGTTGCGAATGGGGTGGGCAAAAGCCTGATGGAACTCGCACCAGGCGTGCTTGTTGGGCCCCAACCTCTTGTCCGTCTTTGGGGGCATCTTCAACCTTTCTGCCACATTAGGAATGGCAATCAGCTCCTTCAGCTCCACTAGGAAATCATGTCTAGGGGGCACATCCTCCTTAGCGCGTGCCCTAGTCTGGGGCTTTCTGGCCTCATAGGGCTTCTGCTTTCCTTGAGCCCTCTTTTCTGTTGTTGCCTCATGCACCTGTAGGGGTTGAGGTCGACTAGGCACTCGTGACCTTGAAGACACTGCGCTCTCTCGCTTCTCATTGAGCTCTCCCTCTGCGACAATATGAGCAACAACACGTCGTTTAATGTCACCAAAGGTCTTAGGGCGATTTCGGATTAGGGACTCGCTAAAAGGCCCTAGCAATATTCCCTTCCTGAAGGCATGCACCACCATATCTTCATCCTTGGTGTGCAACCTCACCACCATTGCCCCAAATCTGTTGAGGTAATCTTGAAGGGACTCCCTCTGATGCTGCCTTACATCGAAAAGATCATAAGACATTGGTGGAGGGGCTCTGTTGACAATGTATTGTTCTCTGAACAGCGTGGAGAATTGCGCGAAGGACGTGATATGTCCCTTGGGCAAGCTAACGAACCACTCCAGTGTTGTCCCTGTCAACGTGGTCATGAAGAGCTTGCAATGCACTGCATCAGACCCACCTGACAGCATCATCTGCGTGTGGAACGCTGTGAGATGCGCTTCAGGATTTTCTACCCCAGTGAACACGGTCTTAGGCCCCACGAAGGTGGTTGGGACCACCGTGTCCATGATCGCTTGGGAGAAGGGCATGGGGAAAGCCCTTGGCGGCGTTGGTGGAGCCCGATCGTCTCCCACGCGATCCCTAGCTTGCTGCATATGGTGCAGGTTCAAGGGTAGCACCTCATTCACCTTGTGTAATTCGTCATTCCTGGCCTGTGATGCGGCCAGGTCCACCTGCATACGCACCTGATGCGCTCTAGACTCTACCACCGTCTCCTGGAGAGCGCGCATCGTTTCCATGAGTTGTTGCATGGTAACGCTTTCACCCCCATTAGGTGGAACAGATCCTTGTCTAGTATTCCTCATCTATGTGGTTTTCTCTCTTACTCTCGTGTATGGGACCTTGTTTTATTTAGGCCCCACAGTGGGCGCCAAATGTTCTCGCCGGTTGACCCGCCTGTCGGTTGACTCTGCGACACTCACACGCCTCCTTCCTCACGTTGATATGTGCTTGGTTCTTTAGAAGCAATCTGCACCTGCAAAAGAGAAAGGGGGCGCCCTAGAGGCCATTTGCACTCCGACGCTCAAGTCAATATTGGGCAAGAAACACCAAGTGTATTGAGTATTGTGTTTAGGGTTTGTAACTGCGTACCTTTGTGAAGTATTTTACTGCCCCTTATATAGTCTAGGGTTTGTTGCGCCGCTAGCCCTAATTATGGTTCACTGCGCTGCTAGCCATATTCAGGGTTTACTGGAATACCCTTGCGCCACTATCACCCAGTCTTAGGATAATCTAGCACATAAGGTTTCCTTATCTGGAGTGCAAACTCTAACAGGGTGACCACCTGGGTGCCTCCTCGTGCAACTAGTCTCTGAGGCCACCTGTTCTGGGAGTGCCTTCACTGTTCACGTGCCATGCATGTAACTTTAATGGGAAACCCTAGTTCTAATGAGTACTCGACCCCTCAGGACTCTGCACCTAACTGTGCTTTCCCTGCCACACACATAAGCTCTTCATGATTTGGGCCTCACCTTAACTCTAGGTTTTCCCTTCACATTGGCCCACTTTGGGAACCAATCTTAACTGTTCTGGCCATGTCGTTCGAATCACCTAGCACCGATGTCACCTTGTCACACTCTGTTGCCGAGGACTCATCACCCTGCGTTATGACGAGGACACATCAGCCTACCCTGGTGATCGACACCACTGATTACTCATTGACCCACTATTCCACGTTGCTTGTGGGACCCTGCCTACATGGCTGTAGGGCCCAGCTAACGTGGCTTGCTGTCGTCAGCAGGTCTCCACGTCCGAGGATTGGTCGGTACAAATACTATCAACCTCAACCTAGGAGAGTTAGAAAAGAAAGAAAAGAAAGCCCAAGGGAGGTTAGGGTAGATCTACCTTATTTCTATGGGAAAGAAAACATAGAAACCTACCTAGATTGGGAAATGAAGGTAGAACAATTGTCTGCTTGTCATCAAGTAGGTGAGGAAAGAAAAGTACCCTTAGCAATTCTAAGCTTTCAAGGTAATGCTATGAATTGGTGGATTGCCCTAAAAAGAGAGAGACATCTCCACAAGAACCCTCCCATTACGTGTTGGAATGATCTTAGGGGAGCCTTGAGATGTCGCCATATTCCCTCAAACTACAATAGGAAGTTGATGGACAAGCTCCAAAGACTTCATCAAAAAAATCTGAGTGTAGAAGAATATTGGCAAAAGATGGTGTTATATATTATAAGGGCAGAGATTAAGGAAGAACTTAATACCACCATTTCAAGGTTTTTAAATGGTCTCAAACTTGAGATAAGAAACAAAGTTGAACTTTTTTTACCTTATAAAGATTTAAATGACTTGATTCAACTTTGCATTAAAGTTGAAAAAGAAATTTTGAAAAAAGAATCAAGTCAAAAACAAAGTTCATACTTTGTACCTTATGACAAGGATGAGTTCCAAAGAGGGGAAAAGCATATAAAAGAAACATCTCTAGAACCTTCCCAAAAGCTATCTAAAAATGAGCACAACTCACACACTTAAACTAGAGAAATTCAGTGTTTTAAATGTCTTGGTAAGGGTCATTTAGCATCTCAGTGTCCCAATGAAAGAACTATGATCTTAAGGGACAAAGATGAATAAAATAGCCAAGAAAAAGAAACTACTAAGAGTGAAGAAAATGAGAAAAAAAAAGAAAGAAATCAAAAATCAAGTGAAAGTCCTTAGGGACAATGCTAAGGCATGGGAGAAGAGTGTTCCTTCCCACGCAGTCATTCAGAAAGAAGAGAAACTTGAAAACAAAATTGAAAAAATAGTTCTTTTTGAACAACCTTCAGGCCTCCTTCTTTGTAAAGGAACACTTACATGCACTACCACATTTACTGAGACTTGTGAACAACCTCCTTCAGTAAAAGAACTTTTAAAAGAATTTGATGATATATTCCCTAAGGAAGGCCTCCTTGGACTTCCACCTTTTAGAGGAATAGAACATCAAATAGATTTAGTTCCAAGACCCAGTCTACCCAATAGACCAGCTTATAGAACTAATCCAGAAGAAACTAAGGAGATAGAGACACAAGTGTTCTCGCCGGTTGACTCCGCCGTCAGCTGAATCTGCGACACTCACACACCTCCTTCCTCACCTTGGTCTGTGCTCGATTCCGCACCTGCAAAAGAGAAAGGGGGGGCGCCCTCGCGGCCGTTGTAGCTCCGACGCTCAAGTCAATATGGGGCAAGAAACATCAAAGTATTAATTCTCTATGTGTTTTGGTCTAGAAACTGCGTACCTCTGTGAAGTATATTACTGTTCCTTATATAGCCTGGGCTGTGCCGCTAACCCTAATTAGGGTTTACTGCGCTGCTAGCCATATTTAGGGTTTACTGGAATACCCTTGCGCCGCTATCACCCAGTCTTGGGGTAATCTAGCACATAGGGTTTCCTTCTCTGGAGTGCAAACACTGATAGGCCGCTATCACCCGCTCTCTGTGGCAGGCGATGACCGATCACCCTCTCTGCGGAACAAGTGATGACCGATCACCCCTCTCTGTGAGAACAGGCTGATGACCGATCTCCCTCTCTGCGGGAACAGGCTGATGACCGATCACCCCTCTCTATGAGAACAGGCTGATGACTGATCACCCCTCTCTGTGAGAACAGGCTGATGACCGATCACCCCTCTCTATGTTCCGGACGACCGAGCTCTGGCCACTACACAAGCCCCCCAGGCTCGAGTTGTGACTTGCTTCAACGAAGAGCCTTACAGCTCGCCCAGTCGACCTATGTGGCATGACTCGACGTGGTCAACTGCCGATGACCGACCGGATCACAAGCCCCCCAGTCTCAAGCTGTTAACTTGTTTCAGCGAAGAGACTAAGTCATCGACTCCTTTACTATCTGCTCTCGGTGCCCGAGGACCAGCATTTGGCATCATCGCCAGAGACTCTTCTGATCTGGTACTCGCCGAATTATCTTTGGGCGATTTCCTTTCTCTTACTCTTCTTGATCCACGTGCCCTCCTCAAGCCCCGCTGTAAGAAGCGGAGGGTGAGGTCTTTCTCATCTCCCCTCACTTGCTCAAAGGCAAGAAGGTCTTCCTCTGTTGCCTCAGCCTCGCTGTACAAAGTCGAGGTGAGGACCCTTTTATCTCGCCTCTGCCTCGCTGTACAAAGTCGAGGGAGAGGACTTTCTTATCTCGCCTCACTTGCTCAAAGGCAAGGAGGTCTTCTTTCTCTTCTCGCCTCAGCCTTGCTGTAAAAAGTCGAGGGAGAGGACTTTTTCTCTGTGAACCATACTATTCTCCCTCTGGGAGGCGAGCTCCTCTGGGAGGCGAGCTCCTCTGGGAGGCGTGCTCCACTTGGAGGTTCGTTTTACAGTTCAACACAAATATGTCTCTCTAAATTCTGCTCTTTATTGGGTGACCTCGTTAAAAAGAGTGTCCCCTAGACTGAATAATAAGATTGTGTTAAACATGCATCTATTAATTGAAATAAAACTCAAACTTAGTAGCTCCACTGGGAGGCGAGCTCTACTGGGAGGCGAGCTCCTCTGGGAGGCGAGCTCCTCAGGGAGGCGTGCTCCTCAGGGAGGCGTGCTCCAATGGAAGGCGTGCTCCTCTGGAAGGCGTGCTCCACTGGAAGGCGTGCTCCTCTGGGAGGCGTGCTCCTCTGGAAGGCGTGCTCCAGTGGAAGGCGTGCTTCGCTGGAAGGCGTGCTCCACTGGAAGGCGTGCTCCTCTGGGAGGCGTGCTCCTCTGGGAGGCGTGCTCCTCTGGAAGGCGTGCTCCTATAGGAGGCATGCTCCTCCTTCAAACCCCCCTGAGATGGTATAGATTTCCCCATGAATGGGCACCTCGTGCCTCTCGTCTCCTGTTGGGTTTGTTGCCGCCGTGTCTCCCTGTGGTTCCTGCAGGTAGGGCGCTAAAAAGCCGCTTTTTACCAGGTCATCCAATTGATAACCCAAGCAGAGGCAATTGCGCAGATTGTGGCCTTGGGCTTGATGGAAATCACACCAATGGCTTTTCCGAGGTCCGACATGTCCCTCGGCCTTCTGGGGAGGCTTCAACTTGCTTGCCACCTCAGGGATTGTGATGAGCTCCTTGAGGCCGACCTTGAAGCTGTGCCGGGGTGGTCTGGGCCTTGTGGACTCGTAGGGTGCATGTCTACCCTTCTTCTCTGCCGCCACGTGCACCCTTAGGGGTTGGGTGCGTACCAAGGCGCGAGGGAGATCGCCCCTTGTACGCTTTTCGGCGACCCTTCCTTCTGCCATGATGTGGGCGACCGCCCTGCACTGTATCTCATCAAATGTCCTCGCTGGACATCGTATAAGCGCGTCGCTGAAGGGTCCAGGAAGGATTCCCCTCTCAAAGGCATGCACTATTACGGCGTCGTCCTTTGTTGGCAGTCTCACCACCAATGCCGCGAACCGGTTGAGGAAATCCTTCAGTGGTTCTTCCTGGAACTGCTTTACATCAAAGAGGTCGAACGCAACCGGCATCCGAGCCCGATTGACAATGAACTGCCTTTTGAACAATTCTGCAAACTGCTCGAAGGATGTAACGTGTCCGTCTGGGAGTCCCACGAACCAGTTTAGCGCTGTCCCTGCAAAAGTACCCATGAACAGCTTGCAGTGCATGGCATCAGTCCCCCCAGAGATCATCATCTGCGTATGGAACGCTGTGATGTGGGCTTCTGGATCTTCTACGCCTGTAAAGGTAATCTTTGGGATTACGAAAGACGCTGGTATTACTGTCTGCATGATCTCCTGCGAGAAAGGCATAGGTCGGGGCCTGGCTGGAGGCATGGCCCCATGTCCCGCTGCGGCCCTTTCTCCCATTCCTCTCCTCAGTTCCTCGTTGGCTCTCCGCAGCTCCTCATTCGCCGCCAAAGACGCGTTCAGGTCGGCCCTAAACTGCTCCTGCTTTAAGGCCTGATCAGCGCTGGAGGCGGTGAACGCCTGCTGGAGATTGCGGATTGTCTCCATTAGCTCCTGGATGGTGGCGGTGTGATTACCATCGCCTCCTCCAGTGGCACCTTGCCTAGTGCTTCTCATGCTGTCTGGCTTTCCTCTTCACAACTGTGGATGGGACCTTGTTTTACTCGGCCCCACGGTGGGCGCCAAATGTTCTCGTCGGTTGACTCCGCCGTCAGCTGAATCTGCGACACTCACACACCTCCTTCCTCACCTTGGTCTGTGCTCGATTCCGCACCTGCAAAAGAGAAAGGGGGGGCGCCCTCGCGGCCGTTGTAGCTCCGACGCTCAAGTCAATATGGGGCAAGAAACATCAAAGTATTAATTCTCTATGTGTTTTGGTCTAGAAACTGCGTACCTCTGTGAAGTATATTACTGTTCCTTATATAGCCTGGGCTGTGCCGCTAACCCTAATTAGGGTTTACTGCGCTGCTAGCCATATTTAGGGTTTACTGGAATACCCTTGCGCCGCTATCACCCAGTCTTGGGGTAATCTAGCACATAGGGTTTCCTTCTCTGGAGTGCAAACACTGATAGGCCGCTATCACCCGCTCTCTGTGGCAGGCGATGACCGATCACCCTCCTGCGGAACAGGTGATGACCGATCACCCCTCTCTGTGAGAACAGGCTGATGACCGATCTCCCTCTCTCTGCGGGAACAGGCTGATGACCGATCACCCCTCTCTATGAGAACAGGCTGATGACCGATCACCCCTCTCTGTGAGAACAGGCTGATGACCGATCACCCCTCTCTATGTTCCGGACGACCGAGCTCTGGCCACTACAACAAGTACAGGATTTTTTGGGGAAGGGCTGGGATCAAAAGAGCCTAAGTCCTTGTGTTGTACCTGTCTTGTTGGTGCCAAAAAGAGATGGAAAGTGGAGAATATGCTGTGACTGTAGAGCCATCAATAACATCACCATCAAGTACAGGCATCCAATCCCAAGACTAGATGATATGCTTGATGAACTGCATAGGTCCCTCATATTTTCCAATATTGATCTTAAAAGCGGATATCACCAAATCAGAATTAAAGAAGGTGATGAATGGAAAACCGCTTTCAAAACCAAATTTGGATTATATGAATGGTTAGTGATGCCTTTTGGACTCACTAATGCACCCAGTACGTTCATAATGTTGAAAGAGGATGATGCTCCTTGAAGATTGTATAGTGTTTGATGTAGCAAATGTAATGCTTTGCTTTGAAGCTTGGTATTTTGTCTAATAGGGTGTTGTGATAGAGTAATGTGAGTTTAAGGTAGCCTGTTTGCCTCGTGATCCACCTCATGGCCCTAACCAAGGTGATAAGATCAAGCACCAAGTTTTCTAAATGTTTTTTCTCATGTCTTTTATCAAAATATGTTTTCTGAAGAAAAATAAATCTATTGTTCTGTAAAACAACAGGTTCTTTCTACACTGCCTTTTGCTTTAAAGTTTTTCACAAAGTTTTGCTTTGGCACAAGCAAATCTGTCTCAGCTTTTCTTGTTTTTGATATGCTGAGCTGGAGAGGGTTTGAAAAACAATCTGATCATTTCTAAATTCAACCTGTTCTTTTTATAACAGCCTTTAACTAACCAGTCTTTATAAAGAATGGCTCTTCTCTTTTAGAAAATATAGAGATTACATAGTTTTCAAGTGAGCAAAAACTCTTTTACAGCAGAGATCACAGTATTATTAGTTTTTGTAAAATCTTTTCACAAAGTTTTTCAAGTGCTTGGTTCTTGGTTACCTTGATCAAAGGGAAGGTGATGTCACTGCTTGTCTACAAAACTGAGCCACTGGTTTTGGGTTCTTGAATCTTCTATTCAGGTGCTTTTGTTCCATATTCTTTTTGTGTAAAAGTGTTTGGTGTAATACTCTTCTTGATAGGGTTTCTTGAAGGGTAAGTAGAGCTGAAATAGGGTTTTTCGGCTTTGTATACCTTGTTCTTGTAGGGTTCAAGAACTGTAAGGTGTTGTAATTGTTCTGAATATTTTTTAGTGGATTTTGCCTTAGTGTAAGGTAAAACTGGATGTAGCTCTTGATGAGTGAACCAGTATAATCTGTGTGTACTTCTTTCTTCTTAATCTTGCTTTAATTTTCTGTAAAATTGAATAATCTGCCAGAAAATAAATCTGTTAAACTAAAATTGAATCTGTTATTACTAGGCGTGTTCATACTGTTCTTCAGGTTTTGTTCTTGTTGGTTGACTCCATGACACTCACATGCCTCCTTCCTCACGTTGTGTTGTGCTTGATTCTTTCGAAGCAATCTGCACCTACAAAAGAGAAAGGGGGCGCCCTAGAGGCCGTTTGCACTCCGATGCTCAAGTCAAGATTGGGAAAGAAACACCAAGTGTGTGAGTAACTGTGTTTAGGGTTCGTAATTGCGTACCCTTGTGAAGTATTTTACTGCCCCTTATATAGTCTAGGGTTTACTGCGCCGCTAGCCCTAATTAGGGTTTACTGCGCTGCTAGCCATATTCAGGGTTTACTGGAATGCCCTTGCGCCGCTATCACCCACTCTTAGGGTAATCTGGAACATAAGGTTTCCTTATCTGAAGTGCAAACTCTAATAGGGTGACCACCTAGGTGTCTCCTCGTGCACCTAATCTCTGGGGCCACCTGTTTTGGGAGTGCCTTTACTGTTCATGTGCCATGCATGTAACTTCATTGGGAAACCCTAGTTCTGATGAGTACTCGACCCCTCAGGACTCTGCACCTAACCGTGCTTTCCCTGCCACACGCATAGGCTCTTTGTGATTCAGGCCTCTCCTTACCTCTGGGTATTTCCTTCTCATTGGCCCACTCTGGGAACCAATCTTAGCTGTTCTGGTTATGTTGTTAAAATCACCCACGACCGATGTCACCTCGTCACACTCTGTTGCCGAGGACTCCTCAACCTGCGGAGTGATGAAGACACATCAGCCTATTCTAGTGATCATCACGCTGATGACTAATCACCCTTTTATGTGGGGATACGCTGATGACTAATCACCCTACTAGACCTTACCACTTGTGGGGTCCATCCCATGTGGCTTTGGCCCACACTGTGGGACCCAGCTGATGTGGCTCAGCCCTTACTAGCTGATCTCGGTGTTCAAGGACTGGTCGGTACACAAGCCCCCCAGTCTCGAGCTGTCAACTTGTTTCAGCGAAGAGACTAAGTAATCGGCCCGGTGACCTACGTGGCGTTGCGCGTAAGGACATGAACAGTGCGCTGAGGGGATGTTTCACCAACCCCCTTTTATCTGTAGATACGTGGCCGCATCAACGGTCTGGGATTCTTAACGTTTGTGCTCCCTAGGGCTACGTTAAACCCCTTCAAAATCCCGCGCCACTTCACTGTTTCATCACTTTGCATTCCAGCCTTCATATCTTACTCCAACCCCTAGGCTCGCGACCTTTCAACTTCGCTCATGCAAAGGTATAATCTTTACTCTCCCTTTCTGCTTTCACCTTATGATTCTGCTTCTCTTCGCATCTTCTAACTACGCTAGGTCTGTTTACGATTTCTGCATTTAGGGTTTCTATTCTTCTTTTCTGCGTTCGTTCTTCTTTTGAGTCTTTGTCCGCCATAGTTTCGTCATCATTTTCTTCTAAAACCCTTTTCCTTCTTCCTGCCTCTCATTTGTTTTAGATTTGAGATGGCCAGAACCAAAACCACCTCCAACCCTCCTCCAACCGTAGCGGTTGATTACAGGGCCCTCTACCCCTAGGCTTCTGAGGACCTCCTCACTGAGACCTCCAAACTCACCTCCACAGAAGATTGGAGGAAGCACAAGGATGATCAAAACGAGATTAAAGGGCGCGTCTTCGGCAGAGAGAGCGACGCGTACATCTCAGTGCGTCCTTGCACCGAGGGTGAACCTGTCTGCATCGACGAGCAATGCGATGGCTGGGAGCCCTTCTTCTTCTTCTATGCCACTGTGTTCAAACGAGTCAAAGTCTGCCTTCCCTTCACTGGGTTCGAAAGGGCCTTGCTCACGAAACTGAACGTGGCACCCGCCCAGTTGCACCCGAACAATTGGGTCGTCATTAGGGTTTTCTCCGTTCTTTGCAACAACCTAGGGTTCACTCCCTCGGTAGATGTATTCCTATACTTCTTCGAGGCGAAGAGCCCTAGGAAAAGGCTTTGGGTAAGCCTCAACGGAGTGGCTGGGAGGGTCCTAGTCACCCTCTTCTCTCAATCATATAAGGGCTTCAAGGGGAAGTTCTTCCGAGTCTGCTACAGCTCCTACGACTCCACCATGCTCGATGGTTTCCCATTATATTGGGTGGAGAAGTTGAGGTTCAAGAAGCCCCGCGGACTCGAAGAGCTTACGCCCTTTGACCGAGAAGTGTGCCAAACACTCTCCAACTGGGGAGTGGTGTTCGACACCACCCAGCTGATTAGGCACGAATATGATGTCGAGACTTTCAGCCTTTACCTTGGTACATTGTCTTTTCTTGTTTCTACTTGCTTCTGTGTTTTACGCTTCACCCTTCTCACCCTTCCTTGTTTCACATTGCAGGTATGGTGTTAGACGCTGAGAAGAAGAAAAGGCTGGCTGATGTGCTGAGTTGCCGTACTGCGGGTGGCTCAGGCCCTACTGGCCCTTCATCGCCTGCTGTGGCTGCCCCAGAACCAACTACTGAGAAATCAAAGAGGGCAGCCCCAGTAGAGATCTTTGAGGACGAGGACACCTGCTGTGGCCTCGTCTTCAAGAGGAAAAGGGTGGAGGTTGCCGCAGAGGTGATGGAAGAGGCCCAAGCTCCAACCCAAGTTCAGGCCCAACACAAGGTCCATGGCCAAGCACATTCACGCCCAAATGAGTCAAGCCACGGATGGGAGGGAGAAGACCTTGTACATGCTACTTGGAGGCCCATTAGGGGTAGCTTAGTAGATTAGTGTAGTGTAGAAAGCAAAACTTGCTCACTTAGGGGTGTGCTATTAAAAAGGTGCCCTTAGACATAGAAGGAGGGGTGTGCTAGCAAATAGGTGCCTTTAGCAAAAGAAGGAGGGGTGTACTATCAAATGTTGCATTTTTGACCTATCTTCTAGAATATTAGGATGATGGTTTGGTTTGACTAAAGTCAATACCCTAGGCAGCCCCCACTTTTTGTATTTCCATCCCTACCCTTTAAGCTTGCTCACCAAGGCTCCTAAATCTATAAATAAGGAGGCCTACCTCATGTATTAACAAGATTAATTTGAGTAAAGTTATGCTGCCAAATTTGTGCAATACTTACTCCCTTGCCTAAATCTCTTGATTTATGGTTTTAATCTTCACTCCTTCACCACCAAAGAGAGCTGGCCAAACCTCTCTCATTTTCATACACTTCATGCACCTTCAAGATCACCATCACTCCTAGAAGGGTCTTGCTCATTTCAACCATTGCTTCCGCACCATCTTCAACATCCAAGGAGAGCTCAACATGTGAAGGCCATCATTTGGTATCATGAGCTATGGTTCTTCAAAGATGAGTGTCTCTTCATTTTATTTTTTTTGAGTTCTTCTTTTCTCCAAGTTGTTTATCTTTATTCCAAGTTGTCTTGCTGTTTTTTGTGTTTTAATATGATTTGAATGCTTGTTTATTCATTTCATTTGGTGGGTTTGTTCAAACTTGTGCTTGAACATCTATTTTCAATTTTGTGTAGGATTCTTGATATATTTGTGTTACTGTTTTTATTTTTAGGTATTTGAGTCTTGCTTGAAATTTCATTTGGGTCATATGATGTTCTTGAGTCTTTTCATTTTATGAATCCATAAGTTTTGTCTAAGTCATGTGTTTCCATATTTGTCATCAAATCCTAGTAGTACTCTTTTTGATTTATTTGTTTCTTGTTTTTGGTCTAAATGTTTGATCTGAAATTTGTTTTATGTTGATCCTTTGGTGCACTTTTAATTTTAGTTTGAGTTCTTATTTGTGTGTTAGATCCACACAAATTCCATCATATTAACTCCATTGTGTTTTTGAGGTATATCATTATGTTTTTTATTCCAGTTTTCAATACCCCTGTTTTCACATTTCTTTGCTGACTGTTTTGTCTTATGAAAATTACATACATCATCAAAAATTTCTGAGCCTCTGGATTTCACAAATTTGAGGTGTTAGCAAAAGTGCAAAAAAAGAACCATCTGAAAAAAAGAAATAGAAAAAAAAGATAAATATTACAAAAAAAGTGTGCAATCATGATGTTCCAGCTGACAGCTCTGAGCACTGATTCTATAAAATTTACCAAAATTAATTGGTACATGCGTTTGGAGTGAAACCAACGCCAAAAGTTTGTTAAGATCTTGTTTTGATTGTGTCTCAATTTTCAGAAGCAAATACAAAAGGGTCAGCTCAGCATAAATCTTTTAAAGATACGCTGTCTGGACCACAACAATATGTGCTTTTCTGTGGTGCTGTTTTTTGGTTTTTAAATCAAACCTAGTGCTATTCCTAGGTTCCTTTTTGTGTGCCATCCATTATTTGAGTACCTTTTATTTGCTTGTCTAATTTCATTTGAACTCTTTCTAGTTGTGTCACATTTAATTCCATTTGTGTGGTACTGTTTTTCAAATTAATTTGTTTCTTGCTTTCTTTCTGTGGCCTCTAAGCTTGTTTGTGGATTAAATATCAATTGGTACTTGTTGAGTGGGAATTTGACTTGAGGGGAGTCTTGTAAGGACCTGGAAAATATTACTGGAATAAAAGGATATAATTTAAATGGATTTGAAGTATGGTTGTACTTAAAATGAAAATGGAAGGAAAGTAGAGCTTAGATGTCTACGAGATCGCCGGTTTTGAGAGAGTAGGCGATCTCCGAGTTCTCTGGCACATGATCGCCGAAACTACACTTAGTGTGTAGTCAAGATGTTGGATCAACCATAGTGGGTTCCCAAAAACCACGTGCATCAAGGTGTGGGGTAAGCCTTAGACACACTGTGCATGCGAAGCTCCATGCTTGAGTATAGGAGATCGTCCTTAGTGTGTCATGCATGGGCGCACGAGGGCAAGTGCCAATCTACCCTTGGAAATGTGAAGCTACCGACGTCACCAAGCCTTGTGGAGGTGGTACCTTGGACGTAACATAGTGCAATGAGGAACCTTCAGCAAGGCGTGTCATCAGTCATCGCCGGGATGAGAAGAACATCGGTCATCGCCAAGGTGAAAGGCATGCGCGCATCGCCGGGGCGTGAGGCATGCGGGCATCGCTGGGGCGCGAGATGCATGTGGGCTTTGCCCGGGCGCGAGAGGCATGCGGGTATCGTCAAGAGGAGACCTCGGTCGGTCTCCAGGAGGAAGAGACCTCGGTCGGTCTCCAGGAGGAGACATCGGTCGTCTTCCAGAGAGAGACATCGGTCGTCCTCCAGGATGAGTCATCGGTGGATAGCCTTCGCGCAGAAGGTCATCGGTGGAGAGTCTTCGCGGGTTCTGTTATACGCGGATGAGGTGGGGCCCTGGTTTCCAGGATGAACGTGCTGCATGTGCGACATGTAGGCAGTGAAAGTCCTTCGGAGCAGTAGCTCCATGTGCGCAGAGACGCCACGTGGCCATACTGTCAGGTTTGCATTTAATTCGAGGAAGAAACCCACACGGAAGGGTTAGTTATAGAGTAGGTAATGATAGCTACATGGCAGGCCTATGTTCCTAGTATCGGAATGCACCGCCTCTTAGTGAGTTTAGAAACGCAGTGAGAGTATAAAAGGTGACAGAGTGAGTTCACCTTCATCTTTCTCTTTTCTCTCCTTTGCACTGCGACTCAGTATTTCCCAGGCACCTTCAAGCAAAAGCAAGACGAGCGACGACTGCCATAGAGCTTTTGGGAAGGTTCTCTACAAGTTTTACCGATTTGAACGCTTAGGCAGAGTTCGGGCATCCATTACGTTCGGTGGGTTAGAGCTTGAAGTGAGATTTCACGCTGATCCAGGTAAGGGAAGCTAGCCTTGTTTCAAATGAAAACTGTGTACTTGCTGATTGAGATGTGGGGCGACGGGGTCGCCGGTTTTGTTTCTTGTACTGGTGTTCTGATGTTGGATGCGAAGTGTTTACTGTAATCGATTCTGTTTTGATGTTAAGGGCGACGAGGTCGCCGGTTTCAAAATGTTCTTGTTTAAAACCCAGTTCTGTTCGTGATCGCCGGTTCCTTGAGGTGATCGCCGGTTTTTCATCTGTTATTGAAATATCCCCTGTACTTGTATTGTTTGAGAACTGTTTGAGGTTTATATGTGAAATGCATGTGATATTTGAATATCTGAACCTTGGCATGAGTTTTGCTGTGACTGAAATCGTTTGTTGAAATGTTATGTGAGGATGTGTGGATTCCTCTATACGCTTGTGAATGTGTGGATTTCACAGCGACCATGTGAGGATGTGTGGATTCCTCTATACGCTTGTGAATGTGTGGATTTCACAGCGACCATGTGAGGATGTGTGGATTCCTCTATACGCTTGTGAATGTGTGGATTTCACAGCGACCATGTGAGGATGTGTGGATTCCTCTATACGCTTGTGAATGTGTGGATTTCACAGCGACCATGTGAATGTGTGGATTTCACAGTGGTATGTGAATTGAGAAATTGAATTGTTAGGCACTTGATTGCTGATATGAATTGAAAGACTCTTGGATTGATTTGTGAAATATGTGATTACCTGATGGTTTTGTGGAAAATGAGAAAGTTGATGGTTTTATGTGGATGTCTTAAATTGGTTTCATGATTGGTTTTTAAGTTCATATTCAAACTCTCTTTTAAATGTCTAGCTTACCCTGCGTTTTGGTTCTGTGGCTGTTTTCTTAAAACCTGTGATGATCGTGTAATCTTTACACGGGAGCAGATGATCTTGCAGGAAGAAGAGCTCCTTAGTGAGTGGTCGCCGGGAGGAGATCGCCCGTTTTGCTTCTGTTGGGCGATCACCCGTTTCCTGTTCTCTGATCGGAGATCGCCCTTTTGATCGGAGATCGCCCTTTTGTTAGGAGATCGCCCTTTTTATGCTGGGAGATCGGTTGTTTGGTTGTTTTTGCTGTTTTTATGTTTAAGTTTTGGAAAATGACCGTTTTGTATTAAACTCCCTGCGAGGAGAAACATCAGTACATATATATAATTATGTTCATTTCAACATTTTGGTTTTACGTATATTTTCATTATATAATTGTGAAAGGGTATTTGGCGGGATGTTACATTAATGGTATCAGAGCAGTTCGTCCTTAGGATGACCTGAGGGCTGTGGATCCATTGTGTTTTCTTCTGCTCATGAAAACTTATTTGAGTTTAAGTAACAACTATTGTGAAAGGTTTTCAAACGTTTTTGGTATTGAAATTTTTGTGTGTGCTGTAGTGAATGTATGCCTAACTGAAAATCTTAGTATTTAGAATGAGAGGGTCTTGATAAGGTGGTGAGGGTGCACACTCATGACCGGATCGGGGTGATTCTCAATCTAAATTCCAGAGGTTTAATGTTTAGCATACTTTGAATTCTGGTGTGATCTATTTCATGTTATTGAGTGTTCTTGTAATTGATTGTGAGTGGCTGTGTGGATTGATGGTTGCACACCAGTAGCTGTTCTGGTGTTTTGCTTGAGGTTATAAGCTTTATGGTTCTGTAGATGGATTCAAATTCCTAAGGAATTTGAGAAGCTGACCTTGTAAGGTCGTGATGTTACCCCCTTGAATGAATTGATTTCCTTATCGATTGCATTCTTGTAGTTGTAGGGAATATAGAAGCTAGTAGTTTCGGAACCTGAGAAAGAAGGAAGATGCCTCGTAGACCTCCTACCCCTTCCCAACCTTCTTCTGAGATGGGCCAGATCGCCAGGGCCATTGAGATGATGGCAGGTGCCATCCAGCAGCAGAATGCGGCGATGGCGCAGAACCATCAAGCTACCATGCAGCACTGGGAAACTGCTCGGTCGGCAGATACGAATTCGCCCGTCGGTCAGCCCCAAGAACGGATGGGACTGACCGAGTTCATGAGGCACAACCCACCCAAGTTCTGTGGGAATGCTACCCCTGATTGTAACATGCCGCCAAAATAAAACTAGACATACATGTATAATGAAAATAAAGGTACACAATTAATATTGAAGAGTACATGGTAATATATATATATATAAGTAACGAACTTACTCCTCTCATGGAGTTTAATACATAACCAGTCAAAATGCTTACAAATTTAATGAAATTCAATTACCCCCTGGCAGCATAGGCGTTCACCGTCATCACCCCCTGCTCCAACTTTAAAAACTCCGCTTCCCGCGCAAACTTTGCGCTGTCAGGGAAGTATTTCTCCAAGAACCTTACCCTAAAGCTCTCCCAGTCTAACACCTCTTCTCTGGCCTCCATCATTTGCTGAGCTCCCATCCACCAGAACTCTGCTTCTCCAGACAGCAGATAGGTGGCAAACAACAACTTCTTCTCTTCAGGGCAGGAGGTCGCCCTAAAGATTTTCTCCATTTCTCTGACCCACTGATCTGCTTGATCAGGGGTAGCATTCCCACAGAACTTGGGTGGGTTGTGCCTCATAAACTCAGCCAGTCCCATCCGCTCCTGAGGCTGACCGACAGGCGAATTCGTATCAGCCGACCGACTAGTCTCCCAATGCTGCATGGTAGCTTGATGGTTCTGCGCCATCGCCGCATTCTGCTGCTGGATGGCACCTGCCATCATCTCAATGGCCCTGGCGATCTGGCCCATCTCAGAAGAAGGTTGGGAAGGGGTAGAAGGTCTACGAGTCATCTTCTTCGTTCTAAGATTCTGAAACCACTAGCTTCTATATTCCCTACAACTACAAGAATGAAATCGATAAGGAAATCAATTCATCCAAGGGGGATAACATCACGACCTTACAAGGTCAGCTTCTCAAATTCCTTAGGAATTTGAGTCCATCTACAGAACCATAAAGCTTATAACCTCAAGCAAAACACCAGAACAGCTACTGGTGTGCAACCATCAATCCACACAGCCACTCACAATCAATTACAAGAACACTCAATAACATGAAATAGATCACACCAGAAGTCAAAGTATGCTAAACATTAAACCTCTGGAATTTAGATTGAGAATCACCCCGATCCGGTCATGAGTGTGCACCCTCACCACCTTATCAAGACCCTCTCATTCTAAATACTAAGATTTTCAGTTAGGCATACATTCACTACAGCACACACAAAAAGCTCAATACAAAAACGTTTGAAAACCTTTCACAATAGTTGTCACTTAAAACTCAAATAAGTTTTCATGAGCAGAAGAAAACACAATGGATCCACAGCCCTCAGGTCATCCAAAGGACGAACTGCTCTGATACCATTAATGTAACATCCCGCCAAAATAAAACTAGACATACATGTATAATGAAAATAAAGGTACACAATTAATATTGAAGAGTACATGGTAATATATATATATATAAGTAACGAACTTACTCCTCTCATGGAGTTTAATACATAACCAGTCAAAATGCTTACAAATTTAATGAAATTCAATTAAAACTACAAGACCGGCGATCTCCATACATGAACCGGCGATCTGGTAACAGAAGGCCCCAAAACAGGCGATCTGCTACAGGACATAAAACCGGCGATCACCACCAAGAGGTAAAAAAAACGGCGATCTCTTGTAACATCCCTCCAATATACATTTCGCATTTTTGCATTTTCGTAATATGAAATAATGGTAAAACGAATATATTGAAATAAACATAATTGTATATATATATACAAGGAGTTCTCCTCGCAGGGAGTTTAGTACAAAACTTAAACATAAAGAAAACAGCAAAAATACAAAACTACCGATCTCCTAACAGAAAACGGAGATCGCCTATCAGAAAATAGTAAAAGGGGCGATCGCCCAACAAGAACAGAAAACCGGCGACCACATACGGCGATCACTCACAGGGGAAATCCACTTCCTGCAACATCATCTGCTCCCGTGTAAAGTTACACGATCATCACAGGTTTAAGAAAAGCAGCCACAGAAACAAAATACAGGGTAAGCTATATATTTAAGAAAACATTTGAATCAAGAGCATACATCAGAACTTCACAACATCCACGAACCATAACAGTATCAGCCATCACATTTCCATATTCTACAAGACTATCAGAAAATCCCATATTTCACAAATTAATCCAAGAGTATTCCAATTCACATCAGAAATCAAGTGTCTATTAATTCAATTTCTCATTTCTCACGTCAGACTTTCCACTGACTCATCACACCAGACACTTGACCACTATTCCGGAGACTCGTGCGTTGATTAGACCCAGAGATTCGCACCTGTCATACCAAAGGCTGGAAAGTGACCTCAGCCATGCGCATCACACCATATCAATGTTCTCATTATCACGGTATGACCAGGGTTAATCCATACAACAGGTGGAGCTCGTTCTTTTTCACACGAGACACCCATACGTATGAACCTCCATCGACTCTCCACAACTGAGTAACTTCCTCTACGTGATTTCATTACCTCAGTAGAGTCTGGATGTCTCATTATAGGATCACCGATCAATACACCTATTACACGACCTTACACGGTATTTTCTTTCCTGAAAATACTATGCCTCGATCCACAATCACAACATTCAACACATCACATAACACTTCAATGAAACGAGTTCAATCACAGCAAATCTCATACCAAGGTTTAAATTTTCGAAAACCACATTTAAAATCTCAAACACTTTTGAAACAGCATAAAACAGGGGATATTTCTATGACAGATGAAAAACCGGCGATTACAAACAAAACTGGGTTTAAAGCAAGAACAGTTTGAACACCCTGCGATCACGTTGCCCCCAACATCAAAATCATCACGCATACAGTTTTCATTTGAAGTAAGGCTAGCTTCCCTTACCTGGATCAGCGTGAAATCTCACTTTAAGCTCTAAACCGCCGAACGTAAAGGATGCCTGAACTCTGTCTAAGCGTTCTAATTGGTAAAACTTGCAGAGACCCTTCTCAAATGCTCTATGGCAATCGCTGGTAATTTAACTGGTGCCTGGAATTTCTGAGTCGCAGTGCAAAGGAGAGAAAAGAGAAAGCTGAAGGTGAACTTACTCTGTCACCTTTCATACTCTCACTGCGTTTTTATACTCCCTAAGAGGCGGTGTATTCTGACACTAGGAACATAGGCCTGCCATGTAGCCATTATTACCTATTCTCTAACTAACCCTCCTTGGTGGGTTTCCTTCCTCGAATTCAGTGCAACCTGACAGCATGGCCACGTGGCGTCTCTGCGCATGTGGAGCTACTGCTCCTGCAGGACTTCCACTGCCTACATGTCGCACATGCAGCACGTTCATCCTGGAAGCCAGGGCCCCACTTCATCTGCGTGAAACGCGACATCACGCGATAACCTTTCGCCGATGACCACTCGCGCAAAGACAATCCACCGATGACCCATCCTGGAGGACGACCGATGTCTCTCTCTGGAAGACGACCGATGTCTCCATCCTCCTGGAGACCGACCGAGGTCTCTTCCTCCTGGAGACCGGCCGCGGTCTCTTCCTCCTGGAGACCGGCCGCGGTCTCTTTCTCCTGGAGACCGGCCGCGGTCTCTTCCTCATGGAGACCGACCGAGGTCTCCTCTTGGCGACACCCGCATGACTCTCGCGCCTGGGCAAAGCCCACATGCATCTCGCGCCCTGGCGATGCCCGCATGCCCCTCGCGCTCTAGCGATGCTCGCATGTCTCGCGCCCTGGCGATGTCCGCATGCCTCTCGCGCCCTGGAAGTGCTCGCGTGTCTCGCGCCCTGGCGATCATGTTCTATGCGATCTCATGGCTTTCTAACTACACTTTCCTTTACTTTTATTTTAAATAAAACATACTTAGAATTTACTTAAAATATATCACTTTTATTCCAATAGGATTTTCCAGGTCCTTACACTGATCAAGCAGATCAGTGGGTCAGGGAAATGGAGAAAATCTTTAGGGCGACCTCCTGCCCTTAAGAGAAGAAGTTGTTGTTCGCCACGTATCTGCTATCTGGAGAAGCAGAGTTTTGGTGGATGGGAGCTCAGCAGATGATGGAGGCTCGAGAGGATGTGCTGGATTGGGAGAGCTTCAGGGTGAGGTTCTTGGAGAAATACTTCCCAGACAGCGCAAAGTTTGCGCGGGAAGCGGAGTTCTTAAGGTTGGAGCAGGGGGAGATGTCGGTGAACGCCTATGCTGCTCGGTTTGAGTACCTCGCCCGATTCTACACTCAGACGACCTCCGAGGCTTGGAGGTGCAGGAAGTTTGAGGAGGGGCTGAAGCATGGGCTGAAGAGGGCTATAGCCCTGATGTGCATCAGGGAATTTCACGCCTTAGTAGAGAAGGCGAAGATGGTGGAAACCCTGGAAAAGGGTGATTCTCGGGTGATCAGGTCACACCCAGGGGGTTCTTCCAGTGGGAAGATGAGGATGCAGCAACCGCAGTTGGAGCCTTATGCGAGACCTCCACAGCATAGGGCAGGAGCAGCACCGCCCCAGTCTCAGCAACAACAACCCTGGCAGGTTAAATGTTTCCATTGTAGTGGACCACACCTAGCCAAGGTGTGCCCCAAGAAAGATTTAGAGAGAAGATGTTTTGCCTGCCAGAAGACGGGACACTTTGCTAGGGATTGTCCTACTCAGAATGGGATGACTCAATCCGGTGGACTCCAGCATGTGAGGAACGAAGGCAGCAGACCTCAGGCAACAGGGAGAGTGTTTGCCATGGCCGGAGCTGAGGCGTCCCAGTCAGGTAATTTGGTGTAAGATGCTTGTTTTATTGCTGGTAGAAGTATAAGAGCCTTATTTGTTTCTGAGCGACACACTCTTTTGTGTCAAGTCGGTGTAGCCGAGCTGGACCTTCTAGTGAAGGAGTTACCCTTCGAAACTGTTGGTCTCTACACCTGTGTCAGGGCAGGTGTTGACCTCTACTGTTGCCCCGAATGTTCAGTGATAGTAGAGGGACGCAGATTCAAAGTGAATTTGATCTGTCTACCTCTGCAGGATCTAGAGGTTATCCTAAGAATGGATTGGCTGTATGCCGATCACGTTCCCATAGTTTACGGTAGGCAGAAAGTGGTGTTTTCCGATCTCCAAGAGCCAGATGTGAGATCTGCTCGGCATGGGCGATCAGAGTTGGAAGAAGGGGCGAGGTGTTTCATGATGGTAGCTCGGTTGGAAGTGAAGGATGAAGAGGACGTAAGCAGGATTCATGTGGTGAAAGATTGGATGGATGTATTTCCAGAAGAAGTACCTGGGTTACCTCCTAAGAGAGAAGTGGAATTCTCTTTCTCCTGGAGACCGGCCGCGGTCTCTTCCTCATGGAGACCGACCGAGGTCTCCTCTTGGCGACACCCGCATGACTCTCGCGCCTGGGCAAAGCCCACATGCATCTCGCGCCCTGGCGATGCCCGCATGCCCCTCGCGCTCTAGCGATGCTCGCATGTCTCGCGCCCTGGCGATGTCCGCATGCCTCTCGCGCCCTGGAAGTGCTCGCGTGTCTCGCGCCCTGGCGATCATGTTCTATGCGATCTCATGGCTTTCTAACTACACTTTCCTTTACTTTTATTTTAAATAAAACATACTTAGAATTTACTTAAAATATATCACTTTTATTCCAATAGGATTTTCCAGGTCCTTACAATCTCCCTAACAACAAAAATTTTCGTCCTCGAAAATTGAATTACAAAGAAAATAGATGTGGATAGTCGTTTCTCATGTTCTCTTCCAACTCCCAAGTCGAATCACCGGATCTCTCATCCCACACCACCTTAACCATATGGATGGTCTTATTCCTGAGCTGTTTGCTTTGGTGATCGTCTATCCTGACTGGTCTTGCTTCAAAAGACAAGTCGTCCCTGATCTGCACGTCGTCCACCTCCAACACGTGACAAGGGTCGGCGAGATATTTCCTTAACTGTGATACGTGGAAGACATTATGCAGATTTGCCAAATGTGGAGGTAGGGCGATCTCATAGGCTACTGGACCAATTTTCCTCAAGATCTGGTAAGGTCCAACAAACTTAGGAGACAGCTTCTTTGGTCTGATAGCTCGTCCTACACCCTTGGTTGGGGTCACTCTCAAAAATACATGGTCTCCAGCAGCAAACTCCAAAGGTCTTCTCCTCTGATCTGCATAGGACTTCTGCCTACTCTGAGAAGCTTTCATTCTGCTTTGTATCTGTTTCACCTTCTCGGTCGTCTGCTGAATCAATTCTGGCCCAACCAAGATTGCATCGCCCTCCTGATACCAACATAAGGGAGTCCTGCATTTTCTCCCGTACAGGGCTTCATAAGGTGCCATCCCAATGCTGGCGTGGTGATTGTTATTATACGTAAACTCCACCAGTGGCAACACCTCGTCCCAACTCCCCAATTGATCCAAGACGCACGCCCTCAGCAGATCTTCCAAGGATTGGATCGTTCTCTCTGACTGTCCATCTGTTTGGGGATGATATGCAGAGCTCATCCTCAACTTAGTTCCCAAGCACTCTTGCAAGGTCTGCCAAAACCGTGAAGTGAACCTGGGATCTCTATCTGAAACGATGCTGGAAGGCACTCCATGCAACCTTACTATTTCTTGGATGTATAATTGTGCCAGCTTGGCCATAGCCATCTTCATATTCACTGGAAGGAAGTGGGCACTCTTTGTCAGCCTATCAATGATAACCCAGATTGCATCATGACCCTTCACCGATCTGGGTAAATGGGTGACAAAATCCATGGCAATGCTGTCCCATTTCCACTCAGGGATATCCAGTTGCTGCAACAGCCCGCCAGGTCTTTGATGCTCTACCTTCGCCTTCTGACACGTTAAGCAGGTTGCAACATACTGGGCGATGTCCCTCTTCATGCCTGACCACCAAAATGACTCCTTCAAGTCATGGTACATCTTGTTCATACCTGGGTGTAGGTTAAGGCGACTCTTATGACCTTCCTCTAGGATCATCTTCTTCAACTCTTCATTTGCAGGTATGCAAATTCTGCCATTAAATCTCAAGATCCCATCATCGCCCATTACAAAGTCTCTCGCCTGATCTGTCCCTAGTGACTCCATAGTATGCTTCAGACTAGGGTCCTCCAACTGCTTATCTTTTAACATCCCAAGGAAGTCATTAGTTATAGCCAGCTTACTACAACTAATGTGATTTACGTGAAATTCCACTCCAAGGTTTAAGTCTCTGAACTGCTCGATCAGTTTCTGCTCTTTTATCATCATGGTGGCTACTTGCATTGATTTTCTACTCAAAGCGTCTGCCACTACGTTGGCCTTCCCTGGGTGATACATGAGTTGAAAATCGTAGTCCTTAAGGAACTCCATCCACCTTCTTTGCCTCATGTTCAGTTCCTTCTGATCGAACAGGTATTTCAGGCTCTTATGGTCGCTGAACACCTGGAACCGAGCTCCATATAAGTAGTGCCTCCAGATCTTTAGGGCGAAGACCACTGCCGCCAACTCCAAATCATGCGTAGGGTAGTTCCTCTCATGGACCTTGAGTTGCCTTGAAGCATAGGCGACTGCCCTTTTCTCTTGCATTAAAACGCATCCCAGTCCCTGATGTGAGGCATCACAGTAGACGTCAAAAGGTCTTCCTACCTCGGGGATCACCAACACTGGGGCACTGGTCAATCTCTCCTTTAGTTCCCTGAAGCTGAGCTCACATCGGTCGGTCCAAGCAAAAGGTTGGTCCTTACGGGTCAGCTGTGTTAACGGAGCCACCACTTTGGAAAAATCCTCAATAAATCTCCGATAGTAACCCGCCAAACCCACAAAGCTCCTTATCTCAGTGACTGTCTTGGGACGTTCCCACTGCAGCACTGTCTCTACTTTGGCTGGGTCTACCGAGATCCCCTGGGCAGATATCACGTGTCCTAGAAAGTTGACTTCCTTCAGCCAGAACTCACACTTGGAGAACTTGGCATAGAGTTGCTTCTCCCTCAGAACCTCCAACACCGACCTCAGATGTCCTTCATGTTCTTCCTCGGTCTTTGAATAGACAAGTATGTCGTCTATGAAGACTACCACAAACTTATCCAAGAAAGGGCGGAAAATCCTATTCATATAATCCATGAATAGAGCTGGGGCATTGGTCACTCCAAACGGCATCACCACGTACTCATAGTGCCCATACCGGGACCTAAAGGCTGTTTTCTGGACATCGTCGGCCTTTACCAAAATTTGATGGTACCCCGATCTCAGATCAATCTTTGAGAACACTGAGGCCCCATTTACTTGATCCATTAAGTCATCAATTCTGGGTAGAGGGTACTTATTCTTGATGGTCAACTTGTTTAACTGCCTGTAATCTATACACAGCCGAGACCCTCCATCCTTCTTCTTAACTAGGAGTACTGGAGCCCCCCATGGAGATACACTAGGTCTGATGAATTGTTTCTCCAGCAACTCTTCCACTTGCTTCTTTAATTCCACCAACTCGGCTGGTGCCATCCTGTAGGGCGCCATAGACACTGGTCCAGCCCCAGGTACCAAATCAATAGAGAATTCTACTTCTCTCTTAGGAGGTAACCCAGGTACCTCTTCTGGGAACACATCTGTGAAGTCTTTTACTACAGGTATTCTGCTCACGTCCCCTTCGTTCTTCACTTCCAACCGAGCTAGCATCACGAAGCACCTCGCCCCTTCTTCCATCTCCAACCGCCCATGCCCAGCAGATACTACATCCTGCTCTTGGAGATCGGGCAACACCACTTTCTGCCTACCGCAATCTATGAGAACGTGATTGGCAGAAAGCCAATCCATTCCCAGGATAACATCTAGGTCCTGAAGAGGCAGGCAGATCAAGTTCACTTTGAATCTGCGTCCCTCTACTATTACTGGACATTCAGGGCAAACTGTAGAGGTCATAACCTGTCCTGATGCAGGTGTGGAGACCAACAGTTCAAAAGGCAGCTCCTTCACTAGGAGGCCCAACTCGGCTATACACCGACTTGACACAAAAGAGTGTGTCGCTCCAGAATCAAACAACGCTTCTACACTTCTACCAGATATAAAACAGACACCTTGCACGAGGTTACCTGATTGAGACGCCTCTGCTCCTGACATGGCAAACACCCTCCCTGCTGCCTGGGGTCTGCTGCCTTCATTTCTCAACTGCTGAGAACTACCAGGTTGAGTCGTCCCACTCCGGTTAGGGCATTCTCTAGCAACGTGCCCGGTCCTTTGGCATACGAAACACCTTCTCTCCAAATTCTTCTTGGGGCACACATTTGGCATGTGTGGTCCACCACAGAGGGAACATTTTAGTTTCCAGAGTTGCTGCTGTTGAAACTGGGGTGGCCCTGTCCCCGCCCGATGTAGTGGAGGTCTCGCATATGGCCTGCCTTGGGAATGCTGCACCTTAGCCCGCCCACTGAAAGAACCCCCTGGGTGTGACCTGATCACCCGGGGATCACCCTTTTCCAGGGTCTCCACCATCTTCGCCTTTTCTACCAAGGCGTGAAATTCCCTGATGCACATTGGGGCTATCGTCCTCTTCAGCCCGTGCTTCAGCCCTTCCTCAAACTTCCTGCACCTCCAAGCTTCGGAGGTCGCCTGAGTGTAGAATCGCGCGAGGTACTCAAACCTGGCAGCATAGGCGTTCACCGTCATCACCCCCTGCTCCAACTTTAAAAACTCCGCTTCCCGCGCAAACTTTGCGCTGTCAGGGAAGTATTTCTCCAAGAACCTTACCCTAAAGCTCTCCCAGTCTAACACCTCTTCTCTGGCCTCCATCATTTGCTGAGCTCCCATCCACCAGAACTCTGCTTCTCCAGACAGCAGATAGGTGGCAAACAACAACTTCTTCTCTTCAGGGCAGGAGGTCGCCCTAAAGATTTTCTCCATTTCTCTGACCCACTGATCTGCTTGATCAGGGGTAGCATTCCCACAGAACTTGGGTGGGTTGTGCCTCATAAACTCAGCCAGTCCCATCCGCTCCTGAGGCTGACCGACAGGCGAATTCGTATCAGCCGACCGACTAGTCTCCCAATGCTGCATGGTAGCTTGATGGTTCTGCGCCATCGCCGCATTCTGCTGCTGGATGGCACCTGCCATCATCTCAATGGCCCTGGCGATCTGGCCCATCTCAGAAGAAGGTTGGGAAGGGGTAGAAGGTCTACGAGTCATCTTCTTCGTTCTAAGATTCTGAAACCACTAGCTTCTATATTCCCTACAACTACAAGAATGAAATCGATAAGGAAATCAATTCATCCAAGGGGGATAACATCACGACCTTACAAGGTCAGCTTCTCAAATTCCTTAGGAATTTGAGTCCATCTACAGAACCATAAAGCTTATAACCTCAAGCAAAACACCAGAACAGCTACTGGTGTGCAACCATCAATCCACACAGCCACTCACAATCAATTACAAGAACACTCAATAACATGAAATAGATCACACCAGAAGTCAAAGTATGCTAAACATTAAACCTCTGGAATTTAGATTGAGAATCACCCCGATCCGGTCATGAGTGTGCACCCTCACCACCTTATCAAGACCCTCTCATTCTAAATACTAAGATTTTCAGTTAGGCATACATTCACTACAGCACACACAAAAAGCTCAATACAAAAACGTTTGAAAACCTTTCACAATAGTTGTCACTTAAAACTCAAATAAGTTTTCATGAGCAGAAGAAAACACAATGGATCCACAGCCCTCAGGTCATCCAAAGGACGAACTGCTCTGATACCATTAATGTAACATCCCGCCAAAATAAAACTAGACATACATGTATAATGAAAATAAAGGTACACAATTAATATTGAAGAGTACATGGTAATATATATATATATAAGTAACGAACTTACTCCTCTCATGGAGTTTAATACATAACCAGTCAAAATGCTTACAAATTTAATGAAATTCAATTAAAACTACAAGACCGGCGATCTCCATACATGAACCGGCGATCTGGTAACAGAAGGCCCCAAAACAGGCGATCTGCTACAGGACATAAAACCGGCGATCACCACCAAGAGGTAAAAAAAACGGCGATCTCTTGTAACATCCCTCCAATATACATTTCGCATTTTTGCATTTTCGTAATATGAAATAATGGTAAAACGAATATATTGAAATAAACATAATTGTATATATATATACAAGGAGTTCTCCTCGCAGGGAGTTTAGTACAAAACTTAAACATAAAGAAAACAGCAAAAATACAAAACTACCGATCTCCTAACAGAAAACGGAGATCGCCTATCAGAAAATAGTAAAAGGGGCGATCGCCCAACAAGAACAGAAAACCGGCGACCACATACGGCGATCACTCACAGGGGAAATCCACTTCCTGCAACATCATCTGCTCCCGTGTAAAGTTACACGATCATCACAGGTTTAAGAAAAGCAGCCACAGAAACAAAATACAGGGTAAGCTATATATTTAAGAAAACATTTGAATCAAGAGCATACATCAGAACTTCACAACATCCACGAACCATAACAGTATCAGCCATCACATTTCCATATTCTACAAGACTATCAGAAAATCCCATATTTCACAAATTAATCCAAGAGTATTCCAATTCACATCAGAAATCAAGTGTCTATTAATTCAATTTCTCATTTCTCACGTCAGACTTTCCACTGACTCATCACACCAGACACTTGACCACTATTCCGGAGACTCGTGCGTTGATTAGACCCAGAGATTCGCACCTGTCATACCAAAGGCTGGAAAGTGACCTCAGCCATGCGCATCACACCATATCAATGTTCTCATTATCACGGTATGACCAGGGTTAATCCATACAACAGGTGGAGCTCGTTCTTTTTCACACGAGACACCCATACGTATGAACCTCCATCGACTCTCCACAACTGAGTAACTTCCTCTACGTGATTTCATTACCTCAGTAGAGTCTGGATGTCTCATTATAGGATCACCGATCAATACACCTATTACACGACCTTACACGGTATTTTCTTTCCTGAAAATACTATGCCTCGATCCACAATCACAACATTCAACACATCACATAACACTTCAATGAAACGAGTTCAATCACAGCAAATCTCATACCAAGGTTTAAATTTTCGAAAACCACATTTAAAATCTCAAACACTTTTGAAACAGCATAAAACAGGGGATATTTCTATGACAGATGAAAAACCGGCGATTACAAACAAAACTGGGTTTAAAGCAAGAACAGTTTGAACACCCTGCGATCACGTTGCCCCCAACATCAAAATCATCACGCATACAGTTTTCATTTGAAGTAAGGCTAGCTTCCCTTACCTGGATCAGCGTGAAATCTCACTTTAAGCTCTAAACCGCCGAACGTAAAGGATGCCTGAACTCTGTCTAAGCGTTCTAATTGGTAAAACTTGCAGAGACCCTTCTCAAATGCTCTATGGCAATCGCTGGTAATTTAACTGGTGCCTGGAATTTCTGAGTCGCAGTGCAAAGGAGAGAAAAGAGAAAGCTGAAGGTGAACTTACTCTGTCACCTTTCATACTCTCACTGCGTTTTTATACTCCCTAAGAGGCGGTGTATTCTGACACTAGGAACATAGGCCTGCCATGTAGCCATTATTACCTATTCTCTAACTAACCCTCCTTGGTGGGTTTCCTTCCTCGAATTCAGTGCAACCTGACAGCATGGCCACGTGGCGTCTCTGCGCATGTGGAGCTACTGCTCCTGCAGGACTTCCACTGCCTACATGTCGCACATGCAGCACGTTCATCCTGGAAGCCAGGGCCCCACTTCATCTGCGTGAAACGCGACATCACGCGATAACCTTTCGCCGATGACCACTCGCGCAAAGACAATCCACCGATGACCCATCCTGGAGGACGACCGATGTCTCTCTCTGGAAGACGACCGATGTCTCCATCCTCCTGGAGACCGACCGAGGTCTCTTCCTCCTGGAGACCGGCCGCGGTCTCTTCCTCCTGGAGACCGGCCGCGGTCTCTTTCTCCTGGAGACCGGCCGCGGTCTCTTCCTCATGGAGACCGACCGAGGTCTCCTCTTGGCGACACCCGCATGACTCTCGCGCCTGGGCAAAGCCCACATGCATCTCGCGCCCTGGCGATGCCCGCATGCCCCTCGCGCTCTAGCGATGCTCGCATGTCTCGCGCCCTGGCGATGTCCGCATGCCTCTCGCGCCCTGGAAGTGCTCGCGTGTCTCGCGCCCTGGCGATCATGTTCTATGCGATCTCATGGCTTTCTAACTACACTTTCCTTTACTTTTATTTTAAATAAAACATACTTAGAATTTACTTAAAATATATCACTTTTATTCCAATAGGATTTTCCAGGTCCTTACACTGATCAAGCAGATCAGTGGGTCAGGGAAATGGAGAAAATCTTTAGGGCGACCTCCTGCCCTTAAGAGAAGAAGTTGTTGTTCGCCACGTATCTGCTATCTGGAGAAGCAGAGTTTTGGTGGATGGGAGCTCAGCAGATGATGGAGGCTCGAGAGGATGTGCTGGATTGGGAGAGCTTCAGGGTGAGGTTCTTGGAGAAATACTTCCCAGACAGCGCAAAGTTTGCGCGGGAAGCGGAGTTCTTAAGGTTGGAGCAGGGGGAGATGTCGGTGAACGCCTATGCTGCTCGGTTTGAGTACCTCGCCCGATTCTACACTCAGACGACCTCCGAGGCTTGGAGGTGCAGGAAGTTTGAGGAGGGGCTGAAGCATGGGCTGAAGAGGGCTATAGCCCCGATGTGCATCAGGGAATTTCACGCCTTAGTAGAGAAGGCGAAGATGGTGGAAACCCTGGAAAAGGGTGATTCTCGGGTGATCAGGTCACACCCAGGGGGTTCTTCCAGTGGGAAGATGAGGATGCAGCAACCGCAGTTGGAGCCTTATGCGAGACCTCCACAGCATAGGGCAGGAGCAGCACCGCCCCAGTCTCAGCAACAACAACCCTGGCAGGTTAAATGTTTCCATTGTAGTGGACCACACCTAGCCAAGGTGTGCCCCAAGAAAGATTTAGAGAGAAGATGTTTTGCCTGCCAGAAGACGGGACACTTTGCTAGGGATTGTCCTACTCAGAATGGGATGACTCAATCCGGTGGACTCCAGCATGTGAGGAACGAAGGCAGCAGACCTCAGGCAACAGGGAGAGTGTTTGCCATGGCCGGAGCTGAGGCGTCCCAGTCAGGTAATTTGGTGTAAGATGCTTGTTTTATTGCTGGTAGAAGTATAAGAGCCTTATTTGTTTCTGAGCGACACACTCTTTTGTGTCAAGTCGGTGTAGCCGAGCTGGACCTTCTAGTGAAGGAGTTACCCTTCGAAACTGTTGGTCTCTACACCTGTGTCAGGGCAGGTGTTGACCTCTACTGTTGCCCCGAATGTTCAGTGATAGTAGAGGGACGCAGATTCAAAGTGAATTTGATCTGTCTACCTCTGCAGGATCTAGAGGTTATCCTAAGAATGGATTGGCTGTATGCCGATCACGTTCCCATAGTTTACGGTAGGCAGAAAGTGGTGTTTTCCGATCTCCAAGAGCCAGATGTGAGATCTGCTCGGCATGGGCGATCAGAGTTGGAAGAAGGGGCGAGGTGTTTCGTGATGGTAGCTCGGTTGGAAGTGAAGGATGAAGAGGACGTAAGCAGGATTCATGTGGTGAAAGATTGGATGGATGTATTTCCAGAAGAAGTACCTGGGTTACCTCCTAAGAGAGAAGTGGAATTCTCTACTGATTTGGTACCTGGAGCTGGACCAGTGCCAAGGGCACCTTGCAGGATGGCTCCAGCCGAGTTGGTAGAATTGAAGAAGCAAGTGAAAGAGCTGTTGGAGAAGCATTTCATCAAACCCAGCGTATCTCCATGAGGTACTCCAGTGCTGGTAATTCCAGAGGTCGGAAGACCTTTTGACGTCTACTGTGGTGCTTCACATCAAGGTTTGGGATGTGTTTTAGATGCAAGAGAAGAGAGTGGTAGTAGGTTATGGAGTTTTGAAAACAGTGATTGTATGAAGCTTTGTATGGGAGGAAATGCAGAACTCCCTTATTATGGGAACCAGGAGGGCGAACCAGTTTTGATTGAACAATTAGAGGAGCCTAGTCTGAAGCGTGTTGTGAGAGTTCTAGGCACCGAGCAAGCTAAGGGCCTTGTAATGGGTAAAGATGGGATATTAAGGTTAAGGGCAGAATTTGCATACCAATAAATGAATAATTTAAGGGATAACAGAAAATTTAACTTTGCTCTTCTGGCGAAATGGAAATGGTGGATGATGGGTGATGAGAAAGGGAAATGGAAAGATATTCTTGTATCCAAATATGACTCGGAACTTGGGAGAAGCCGAGCTCATTTGAAATATCAATCGTGGTGGTGAAGAGATGTATGTAAGGTGTTCCTTTAGGGAGCGTGAGAATTAGATCAGCAGTTGGGATGTCGATGGATGGTTTTGATCAAGATGCAGAAGTTGATTCCTAGAAGGATATTTCGGATCCTAGTTTGTATTAGCTAGGGGGCATGAGCAGTAGGCAGTTGTTCTCTTTCCTTCCGATGAAAGGATCATGCTCGCTTTTCTCTAAGGAGGCTAGGCCTGGTTCTGTTAAGAGCCTAGTTGTGGAAATGCTCGACCAAGTCTTCAAGGTTGGGAGTAGAGTGTGAATGCTGGAGTTGGCGCTCAATGGAGCAGCATATCCCATATGCAGGGATGTACAATGGAATTTGATGAAGTAGTGGAGTAGTAAGAGTTGGTTCAGCAGGCAACCGAGAAGGTGATGCGGATACAAGGCAGGATGAAAGCTTCTCAAAGTCGGCAGATTCAGAGGAGAAGACCTTTGGAGTTTGCTGCTGGAGACCATGTGTTTATGAGAGTGACACCAACCAAGGGTGTAGGACGAGCTATCAAATCAAGGAAGTTGTCTTCTAAGTTTGTTGGACCATACCAGATCTGGAGGAAGATAGGTCCTGTAGCGTATGAGATCGCCCTATCTTCCCTTTTTGCAACCCTGCATAATGTCTTTCACGTATCACAGCTGAGGGAGTACATGGCAGACCCTAGTCACGATTTTTGAAAGTGGGCGATGTGCAGATCAGGGATGATTGTTCGTTTGAAGCAACCAGTCAAGATCGACGATCGCTAAAGTAATCAGCTCAGAGGTAAGACCATCAACCTGATGAAAGTGGTGTGGGATGAGAGATCGGGTGATTCCACTTGGGAGTTAGGAGAAACCATGAGAAAGGACTATCCACATCTCTTTCCTGGTAATTCAATTTTCGAGGACGAAAATTTTTGTTGTTAGGGAGATTGTAAGGACCTGGAAAATATTACTGGAATAAAAGGATATAATTTAAATGGATTTGAAGTATGGTTGTACTTAAAATGAAAATGGAAGGAAAGTAGAGCTTAGAAGTCTACGAGATCGCCGGTTTTGAGAGAGTAGGCGATCTCCGAGTTCTCTGGCACATGATCGCCGAAACTACACTTAGTGTGTAGTCAAGATGTTGGATCAACCATAGTGGGTTCCCAAAAACCACGTGCATCAAGGTGTGGGGTAAGCCTTAGACACACTGTGCATGCGAAGCTCCATGCTTGAGTATAGGAGATCGTCCTTAGTGTGTCATGCATGGGCGCACGAGGGCAAGTGCCAATCTACCCTTGGAAATGTGAAGCTACCGACGTCACCAAGCCTTGTGGAGGTGGTACCTTGGACGTAACATAGTGCAATGAGGAACCTTCAGCAAGGCGTGTCATCAGTCATCGCCGGGATGAGAAGAACATCGGTCATCGCCAAGGTGAAAGGCATGCGCGCATCGCCGGGGCGTGAGGCATGCGGGCATCGCCGGGGCGCGAGATGCATGTGGGCTTTGCCCGGGCGCGAGAGGCATGCGGGTATCGTCAAGAGGAGACCTCGGTCGGTCTCCAGGAGGAAGAGACCTCGGTCGGTCTCCAGGAGGAGACATCGGTCGTCTTCCAGAGAGAGACATCGGTCGTCCTCCAGGATGAGTCATCGGTGGATAGCCTTCGCGCAGAAGGTCATCGGTGGAGAGTCTTCGCGGGTTCTGTTATACGCGGATGAGGTGGGGCCCTGGTTTCCAGGATGAACGTGCTGCATGTGCGACATGTAGGCAGTGAAAGTCCTTCGGAGCAGTAGCTCCATGTGCGCAGAGACGCCACGTGGCCATACTGTCAGGTTTGCATTTAATTCGAGGAAGAAACCCACACGGAAGGGTTAGTTATAGAGTAGGTAATGATAGCTACATGGCAGGTCTATGTTCCTAGTATCGGAATGCACCGCCTCTTAGTGAGTTTAGAAACGCAGTGAGAGTATAAAAGGTGACAGAGTGAGTTCACCTTCATCTTTCTCTTTTCTCTCCTTTGCACTGCGACTCAGTATTTCCCAGGCACCTTCAAGCAAAAGCAAGACGAGCGACGACTGCCATAGAGCTTTTGGGAAGGTTCTCTACAAGTTTTACCGATTTGAACGCTTAGGCAGAGTTCGGGCATCCTTTACGTTCGGTGGGTTAGAGCTTGAAGTGAGATTTCACGCTGATCCAGGTAAGGGAAGCTAGCCTTGTTTCAAATGAAAACTGTGTACTTGCTGATTGAGATGTGGGGCGACGGGGTCGCCGGTTTTGTTTCTTGTACTGGTGTTCTGATGTTGGATGCGAAGTGTTTACTGTAATCGATTCTGTTTTGATGTTAAGGGCGACGAGGTCGCCGGTTTCAAAATGTTCTTGTTTAAAACCCAGTTCTGTTCGTGATCGCCGGTTCCTTGAGGTGATCGCCGGTTTTTCATCTGTTATTGAAATATCCCCTGTACTTGTATTGTTTGAGAACTGTTTGAGGTTTATATGTGAAATGCATGTGATATTTGAATATCTGAACCTTGGCATGAGTTTTGCTGTGACTGAAATCGTTTGTTGAAATGTTATGTGAGGATGTGTGGATTCCTCTATACGCTTGTGAATGTGTGGATTTCACAGCGACCATGTGAGGATGTGTGGATTCCTCTATACGCTTGTGAATGTGTGGATTTCACAGCGACCATGTGAGGATGTGTGGATTCCTCTATACGCTTGTGAATGTGTGGATTTCACAGCGACCATGTGAGGATGTGTGGATTCCTCTATACGCTTGTGAATGTGTGGATTTCACAGCGACCATGTGAATGTGTGGATTTCACAGTGGTATGTGAATTGAGAAATTGAATTGTTAGGCACTTGATTGCTGATATGAATTGAAAGACTCTTGGATTGATTTGTGAAATATGTGATTACCTGATGGTTTTGTGGAAAATGAGAAAGTTGATGGTTTTATGTGGATGTCTTAAATTGGTTTCATGATTGGTTTTTAAGTTCATATTCAAACTCTCTTTTAAATGTCTAGCTTACCCTGCGTTTTGGTTCTGTGGCTGTTTTCTTAAAACCTGTGATGATCGTGTAATCTTTACACGGGAGCAGATGATCTTGCAGGAAGAAGAGCTCCTTAGTGAGTGGTCGCCGGGAGGAGATCGCCCGTTTTGCTTCTGTTGGGCGATCACCCGTTTCCTGTTCTCTGATCGGAGATCGCCCTTTTGATCGGAGATCGCCCTTTTGTTAGGAGATCGCCCTTTTTATGCTGGGAGATCGGTTGTTTGGTTGTTTTTGCTGTTTTTATGTTTAAGTTTTGGAAAATGACCGTTTTGTATTAAACTCCCTGCGAGGAGAAACATCAGTACATATATATAATTATGTTCATTTCAACATTTTGGTTTTACGTATATTTTCATTATATAATTGTGAAAGGGTATTTGGCGGGATGTTACATTAATGGTATCAGAGCAGTTCGTCCTTAGGATGACCTGAGGGCTGTGGATCCATTGTGTTTTCTTCTGCTCATGAAAACTTATTTGAGTTTAAGTAACAACTATTGTGAAAGGTTTTCAAACGTTTTTGGTATTGAAATTTTTGTGTGTGCTGTAGTGAATGTATGCCTAACTGAAAATCTTAGTATTTAGAATGAGAGGGTCTTGATAAGGTGGTGAGGGTGCACACTCATGACCGGATCGGGGTGATTCTCAATCTAAATTCCAGAGGTTTAATGTTTAGCATACTTTGAATTCTGGTGTGATCTATTTCATGTTATTGAGTGTTCTTGTAATTGATTGTGAGTGGCTGTGTGGATTGATGGTTGCACACCAGTAGCTGTTCTGGTGTTTTGCTTGAGGTTATAAGCTTTATGGTTCTGTAGATGGATTCAAATTCCTAAGGAATTTGAGAAGCTGACCTTGTAAGGTCGTGATGTTACCCCCTTGAATGAATTGATTTCCTTATCGATTGCATTCTTGTAGTTGTAGGGAATATAGAAGCTAGTAGTTTCGGAACCTGAGAAAGAAGGAAGATGCCTCGTAGACCTCCTACCCCTTCCCAACCTTCTTCTGAGATGGGCCAGATCGCCAGGGCCATTGAGATGATGGCAGGTGCCATCCAGCAGCAGAATGCGGCGATGGCGCAGAACCATCAAGCTACCATGCAGCACTGGGAAACTGCTCGGTCGGCAGATACGAATTCGCCCGTCGGTCAGCCCCAAGAACGGATGGGACTGACCGAGTTCATGAGGCACAACCCACCCAAGTTCTGTGGGAATGCTACCCCTGATCAAGCAGATCAGTGGGTCAGGGAAATGGAGAAAATCTTTAGGGCGACCTCCTGCCCTTAAGAGAAGAAGTTGTTGTTCGCCACGTATCTGCTATCTGGAGAAGCAGAGTTTTGGTGGATGGGAGCTCAGCAGATGATGGAGGCTCGAGAGGATGTGCTGGATTGGGAGAGCTTCAGGGTGAGGTTCTTGGAGAAATACTTCCCAGACAGCGCAAAGTTTGCGCGGGAAGCGGAGTTCTTAAGGTTGGAGCAGGGGGAGATGTCGGTGAACGCCTATGCTGCTCGGTTTGAGTACCTCGCCCGATTCTACACTCAGACGACCTCCGAGGCTTGGAGGTGCAGGAAGTTTGAGGAGGGGCTGAAGCATGGGCTGAAGAGGGCTATAGCCCCGATGTGCATCAGGGAATTTCACGCCTTAGTAGAGAAGGCGAAGATGGTGGAAACCCTGGAAAAGGGTGATTCTCGGGTGATCAGGTCACACCCAGGGGGTTCTTCCAGTGGGAAGATGAGGATGCAGCAACCGCAGTTGGAGCCTTATGCGAGACCTCCACAGCATAGGGCAGGAGCAGCACCGCCCCAGTCTCAGCAACAACAACCCTGGCAGGTTAAATGTTTCCATTGTAGTGGACCACACCTAGCCAAGGTGTGCCCCAAGAAAGATTTAGAGAGAAGATGTTTTGCCTGCCAGAAGACGGGACACTTTGCTAGGGATTGTCCTACTCAGAATGGGATGACTCAATCCGGTGGACTCCAGCATGTGAGGAACGAAGGCAGCAGACCTCAGGCAACAGGGAGAGTGTTTGCCATGGCCGGAGCTGAGGCGTCCCAGTCAGGTAATTTGGTGTAAGATGCTTGTTTTATTGCTGGTAGAAGTATAAGAGCCTTATTTGTTTCTGAGCGACACACTCTTTTGTGTCAAGTCGGTGTAGCCGAGCTGGACCTTCTAGTGAAGGAGTTACCCTTCGAAACTGTTGGTCTCTACACCTGTGTCAGGGCAGGTGTTGACCTCTACTGTTGCCCCGAATGTTCAGTGATAGTAGAGGGACGCAGATTCAAAGTGAATTTGATCTGTCTACCTCTGCAGGATCTAGAGGTTATCCTAAGAATGGATTGGCTGTATGCCGATCACGTTCCCATAGTTTACGGTAGGCAGAAAGTGGTGTTTTCCGATCTCCAAGAGCCAGATGTGAGATCTGCTCGGCATGGGCGATCAGAGTTGGAAGAAGGGGCGAGGTGTTTCGTGATGGTAGCTCGGTTGGAAGTGAAGGATGAAGAGGACGTAAGCAGGATTCATGTGGTGAAAGATTGGATGGATGTATTTCCAGAAGAAGTACCTGGGTTACCTCCTAAGAGAGAAGTGGAATTCTCTACTGATTTGGTACCTGGAGCTGGACCAGTGCCAAGGGCACCTTGCAGGATGGCTCCAGCCGAGTTGGTAGAATTGAAGAAGCAAGTGAAAGAGCTGTTGGAGAAGCATTTCATCAAACCCAGCGTATCTCCATGAGGTACTCCAGTGCTGGTAATTCCAGAGGTCGGAAGACCTTTTGACGTCTACTGTGGTGCTTCACATCAAGGTTTGGGATGTGTTTTAGATGCAAGAGAAGAGAGTGGTAGTAGGTTATGGAGTTTTGAAAACAGTGATTGTATGAAGCTTTGTATGGGAGGAAATGCAGAACTCCCTTATTATGGGAACCAGGAGGGCGAACCAGTTTTGATTGAACAATTAGAGGAGCCTAGTCTGAAGCGTGTTGTGAGAGTTCTAGGCACCGAGCAAGCTAAGGGCCTTGTAATGGGTAAAGATGGGATATTAAGGTTAAGGGCAGAATTTGCATACCAATAAATGAATAATTTAAGGGATAACAGAAAATTTAACTTTGCTCTTCTGGCGAAATGGAAATGGTGGATGATGGGTGATGAGAAAGGGAAATGGAAAGATATTCTTGTATCCAAATATGACTCGGAACTTGGGAGAAGCCGAGCTCATTTGAAATATCAATCGTGGTGGTGAAGAGATGTATGTAAGGTGTTCCTTTAGGGAGCGTGAGAATTAGATCAGCAGTTGGGATGTCGATGGATGGTTTTGATCAAGATGCAGAAGTTGATTCCTAGAAGGATATTTCGGATCCTAGTTTGTATTAGCTAGGGGGCATGAGCAGTAGGCAGTTGTTCTCTTTCCTTCCGATGAAAGGATCATGCTCGCTTTTCTCTAAGGAGGCTAGGCCTGGTTCTGTTAAGAGCCTAGTTGTGGAAATGCTCGACCAAGTCTTCAAGGTTGGGAGTAGAGTGTGAATGCTGGAGTTGGCGCTCAATGGAGCAGCATATCCCATATGCAGGGATGTACAATGGAATTTGATGAAGTAGTGGAGTAGTAAGAGTTGGTTCAGCAGGCAACCGAGAAGGTGATGCGGATACAAGGCAGGATGAAAGCTTCTCAAAGTCGGCAGATTCAGAGGAGAAGACCTTTGGAGTTTGCTGCTGGAGACCATGTGTTTATGAGAGTGACACCAACCAAGGGTGTAGGACGAGCTATCAAATCAAGGAAGTTGTCTTCTAAGTTTGTTGGACCATACCAGATCTGGAGGAAGATAGGTCCTGTAGCGTATGAGATCGCCCTATCTTCCCTTTTTGCAACCCTGCATAATGTCTTTCACGTATCACAGCTGAGGGAGTACATGGCAGACCCTAGTCACGATTTTTGAAAGTGGGCGATGTGCAGATCAGGGATGATTGTTCGTTTGAAGCAACCAGTCAAGATCGACGATCGCTAAAGTAATCAGCTCAGAGGTAAGACCATCAACCTGATGAAAGTGGTGTGGGATGAGAGATCGGGTGATTCCACTTGGGAGTTAGGAGAAACCATGAGAAAGGACTATCCACATCTCTTTCCTGGTAATTCAATTTTCGAGGACGAAAATTTTTGTTGTTAGGGAGATTGTAAGGACCTGGAAAATATTACTGGAATAAAAGGATATAATTTAAATGGATTTGAAGTATGGTTGTACTTAAAATGAAAATGGAAGGAAAGTAGAGCTTAGAAGTCTACGAGATCGCCGGTTTTGAGAGAGTAGGCGATCTCCGAGTTCTCTGGCACATGATCGCCGAAACTACACTTAGTGTGTAGTCAAGATGTTGGATCAACCATAGTGGGTTCCCAAAAACCACGTGCATCAAGGTGTGGGGTAAGCCTTAGACACACTGTGCATGCGAAGCTCCATGCTTGAGTATAGGAGATCGTCCTTAGTGTGTCATGCATGGGCGCACGAGGGCAAGTGCCAATCTACCCTTGGAAATGTGAAGCTACCGACGTCACCAAGCCTTGTGGAGGTGGTACCTTGGACGTAACATAGTGCAATGAGGAACCTTCAGCAAGGCGTGTCATCAGTCATCGCCGGGATGAGAAGAACATCGGTCATCGCCAAGGTGAAAGGCATGCGCGCATCGCCGGGGCGTGAGGCATGCGGGCATCGCCGGGGCGCGAGATGCATGTGGGCTTTGCCCGGGCGCGAGAGGCATGCGGGTATCGTCAAGAGGAGACCTCGGTCGGTCTCCAGGAGGAAGAGACCTCGGTCGGTCTCCAGGAGGAGACATCGGTCGTCTTCCAGAGAGAGACATCGGTCGTCCTCCAGGATGAGTCATCGGTGGATAGCCTTCGCGCAGAAGGTCATCGGTGGAGAGTCTTCGCGGGTTCTGTTATACGCGGATGAGGTGGGGCCCTGGTTTCCAGGATGAACGTGCTGCATGTGCGACATGTAGGCAGTGAAAGTCCTTCGGAGCAGTAGCTCCATGTGCGCAGAGACGCCACGTGGCCATACTGTCAGGTTTGCATTTAATTCGAGGAAGAAACCCACACGGAAGGGTTAGTTATAGAGTAGGTAATTATAGCTACATGGCAGGCCTATGTTCCTAGTATCGGAATGCACCGCCTCTTAGTGAGTTTAGAAACGCAGTGAGAGTATAAAAGGTGACAGAGTGAGTTCACCTTCATCTTTCTCTTTTCTCTCCTTTGCACTGCGACTCAGTATTTCCCAGGCACCTTCAAGCAAAAGCAAGACGAGCGACGACTGCCATAGAGCTTTTGGGAAGGTTCTCTACAAGTTTTACCGATTTGAACGCTTAGGCAGAGTTCGGGCATCCTTTACGTTCGGTGGGTTAGAGCTTGAAGTGAGATTTCACGCTGATCCAGGTAAGGGAAGCTAGCCTTGTTTCAAATGAAAACTGTGTACTTGCTGATTGAGATGTGGGGCGACGGGGTCGCCGGTTTTGTTTCTTGTACTGGTGTTCTGATGTTGGATGCGAAGTGTTTACTGTAATCGATTCTGTTTTGATGTTAAGGGCGACGAGGTCGCCGGTTTCAAAATGTTCTTGTTTAAAACCCAGTTCTGTTCGTGATCGCCGGTTCCTTGAGGTGATCGCCGGTTTTTCATCTGTTATTGAAATATCCCCTGTACTTGTATTGTTTGAGAACTGTTTGAGGTTTATATGTGAAATGCATGTGATATTTGAATATCTGAACCTTGGCATGAGTTTTGCTGTGACTGAAATCGTTTGTTGAAATGTTATGTGAGGATGTGTGGATTCCTCTATACGCTTGTGAATGTGTGGATTTCACAGCGACCATGTGAGGATGTGTGGATTCCTCTATACGCTTGTGAATGTGTGGATTTCACAGCGACCATGTGAGGATGTGTGGATTCCTCTATACGCTTGTGAATGTGTGGATTTCACAGCGACCATGTGAGGATGTGTGGATTCCTCTATACGCTTGTGAATGTGTGGATTTCACAGCGACCATGTGAATGTGTGGATTTCACAGTGGTATGTGAATTGAGAAATTGAATTGTTAGGCACTTGATTGCTGATATGAATTGAAAGACTCTTGGATTGATTTGTGAAATATGTGATTACCTGATGGTTTTGTGGAAAATGAGAAAGTTGATGGTTTTATGTGGATGTCTTAAATTGGTTTCATGATTGGTTTTTAAGTTCATATTCAAACTCTCTTTTAAATGTCTAGCTTACCCTGCGTTTTGGTTTTGTGGCTGTTTTCTTAAAACCTGTGATGATCGTGTAATCTTTACACGGGAGCAGATGATCTTGCAGGAAGAAGAGCTCCTCAGTGAGTGGTCGCCGGGAGGAGATCGCCCGTTTTGCTTCTGTTGGGCGATCACCTGTTTCCTGTTCTCTGATCGGAGATCGCCCTTTTGATCGGAGATCGCCCTTTTGTTAGGAGATCGCCCTTTTTATGCTGGGAGATCGGTTGTTTGGTTGTTTTTGCTGTTTTTATGTTTAAGTTTTGGAAAATGACCGTTTTGTATTAAACTCCCTGCGAGGAGAAACATCAGTACATATATATAATTATGTTCATTTCAACATTTTGGTTTTACGTATATTTTCATTATATAATTGTGAAAGGGTATTTGGCGGGATGTTACATTAATGGTATCAGAGCAGTTCGTCCTTAGGATGACCTGAGGGCTGTGGATCCATTGTGTTTTCTTCTGCTCATGAAAACTTATTTGAGTTTAAGTAACAACTATTGTGAAAGGTTTTCAAACGTTTTTGGTATTGAAATTTTTGTGTGTGCTGTAGTGAATGTATGCCTAACTGAAAATCTTAGTATTTAGAATGAGAGGGTCTTGATAAGGTGGTGAGGGTGCACACTCATGACCGGATCGGGGTGATTCTCAATCTAAATTCCAGAGGTTTAATGTTTAGCATACTTTGAATTCTGGTGTGATCTATTTCATGTTATTGAGTGTTCTTGTAATTGATTGTGAGTGGCTGTGTGGATTGATGGTTGCACACCAGTAGCTGTTCTGGTGTTTTGCTTGAGGTTATAAGCTTTATGGTTCTGTAGATGGATTCAAATTCCTAAGGAATTTGAGAAGCTGACCTTGTAAGGTCGTGATGTTACCCCCTTGAATGAATTGATTTCCTTATCGATTGCATTCTTGTAGTTGTAGGGAATATAGAAGCTAGTAGTTTCGGAACCTGAGAAAGAAGGAAGATGCCTCGTAGACCTCCTACCCCTTCCCAACCTTCTTCTGAGATGGGCCAGATCGCCAGGGCCATTGAGATGATGGCAGGTGCCATCCAGCAGCAGAATGCGGCGATGGCGCAGAACCATCAAGCTACCATGCAGCACTGGGAAACTGCTCGGTCGGCAGATACGAATTCGCCCGTCGGTCAGCCCCAAGAACGGATGGGACTGACCGAGTTCATGAGGCACAACCCACCCAAGTTCTGTGGGAATGCTACCCCTGATCAAGCAGATCTGATGGAAGAGGGCCAAGCACAACCTTCCATGAAAGGCAAGAGCCAAGTCAAGAGCGTCTAAGACCAAGCTAGGAGCGTCTAAGACAAGCTAGGAGCGTCTAGGACGAGAAGGCCAAGCTAGAAGCGTCTAGGACAAGAAGACTTGGATCAAAGCTATGAATGGGAGAGTGGCATACTAGCACATATTCCGTGAAGGCCCATCAAATGTAATTTAGCTTTAATTGGGGTGTAAATAGCATAGCCATGTGGACAAATGTTTATTTTTCTGCACATTAGAATTAAGGAGAAGTTAACCTTCCCACTATTCTAGAAAGCCCATGGAGGGGGTGAACTTACAAACTAGACACACCCCTCCCCATGTGCTCACACTTTCCATGTGGCCCATGTGCTTCACATTTACATTTCATTTGGCTAGCATTAGGGTTGCATTATGGTCCTCCTTAGCCTATAAAAGGAGGAGCCTACACCTTGTATTTTGAAGATTAAATAGAGTATTGTTATGCTGCCCAAATTGTGCCATACACTACTCCTTGCCTAACACTTAGGTTTTAGTCTTCAATTCATCACTACCAAAGGGGCTGGCCAAACCTCTCTCATTTTCATACACATCATGCACCTTCAAGATCACCATCACTCCTAGGAGGGTCTTGCTCATTTAAACCATTGCTTCCGCACCATCTTCAACATCCAAGGAGAGCTCAACATGTGAAGGCCATCATTTGGTATCATGAGCTATGGTTCTTCAAAGATGAGTGTCTCTTCATTTTATTTTTTGAGTTCTTCTTTTCTCCAAGTTGTTCATCTTTATTCCAAGTTGTCTTGCTGTTTTTTGTAACATCCCGCCAAAACGTTTCACAAATATATAAAATGAAAATATACGTAAAACCAAAGTGTTGAAATGAACATAATTATATATATGTAATGATGTTTGTCCTCGCAGGGAGTTTAATACAAAACGGTCATTTTCCAAAACTTAAACATAAAAACAGCAAAAACAACCAAACAACCGATCTCCCAACATAAAAAGGGCGATCTCCTATCAGGCAGGCGATCTCCTATCAACCAGGCGATCTCCTATCCGGCAGGCGATCTCCTATCAAACCGGCGATCTCAACTTCCTGTAACGTCATCTGCTCCCGTGTAAAGATTACACGATCATCACAGGTTTTAAGAAAACAGCCATAGAACCAAAACGCAAAGGGGTAAGCTAGACATTTAAAAGAGAGTTTGAATATGAACTTAAAAAAACCAATCCTGAAACCAATTTAAGACATCCACATAAAACCATCAACTTTCTCATTTTTCACAAAACCATCAGGTAATCACATATTTCACAAATCAATCCAAGAGTCTTTCAATTCATATCAGCAATCAAGTGCCTGACAATTCAATTTCTCAATTCACATACCACTGTGAAATCCACACATTCACATGGTCGCTGTGAAATCCACACATTCACAAGCGTATAGAGGAATCCACACATCCTCACATGGTCGCTGTGAAATCCACACATTCACAAGCGTATAGAGGAATCCACACATCCTCACATGGTCGCTGTGAAATCCACACATTCACAAGCGTATAGAGGAATCCACACATCCTCACATGGTCGCTGTGAAATCCACACATTCACAAGCGTATAGAGGAATCCACACATCCTCACATGGTCGCTGTGAAATCCACACATTCACAAGCGTATAGAGGAATCCACACATCCTCACATAACATTTCAACAAATGATTCCATTCACAGCAAAAACTCATGCCAAGGTTCAGATATTCAAATATCACATGCATTTCACATATAAACCTCAAACAGTTCTCAAACAATACAAAAACAGGGGACATTTCAATAACAGATGAAAAACCGGCGATCACCTCAAGGAACCGGCGATCACGAACAGAACTGGGTTTTAAACAAAAACATTTTGAAAACCGGCGACCACGTCGCCCCCAACATCAAAACAGAATCGATTACAGTAAACACTTCGCATCCAACATCAGAACACCAGAACAAGAAACAAAACCGGCGACCCCGTCGCCCCACATCTCAATCAGCAAGTACACAGTTTTCATTTGAAACAAGGCTAGCTTCCCTTACCTGGATCAGCGTGAAACTCACTTCAAGCTCTAACCACCGAACGTAAAGGATGCCTGAACTCTGCCTAAGCGTTCTAATTGGTAAAACTTGCAGAGACCCTTCTCAAATGCTCTATGGCAATTGCTGGTAATTTAACTGGTGCCTGAAATTTCTGAGTCGCAGTGCAAAGGAGAGAAAAGAGAAAGCTGAAGGTGAACTCACTCTGTCACCTTTTATACTCTCACTGCGTTTGTAAACTCACTAAGAGGCGGTGCATTCTGATACTAGGGACATAGGCCTGCCATGTAGCCATCATTACCTATTCTCTAACTAACCCTCCTGGGTGGGTTTTCTTCCTCGAATTAAGTGCAACCTGACAGTATGGCCACGTGGCGCCTCTGCACATAGAGCTACTGTTCCGAAGGACTTTCACTGCCTACATGTCGCACATGCAGCACGTTCGTTCTGGAAACCAGAGCCCCACTTCATCTGCGTGAAACGCGACATCGCGCGATAACCTTTCGCCGATGACCACTCGCGCAAAGACAATCCACCGATGACCCATCCTGGAGGACGACCGATGTCTCTCTCTGGAAGACGACCGATGTCTCTCTCTGGAAGACGACCGATGTCTCTCTCTGGAAGACGACCGATGTCTCTCTCTGGAAGACGACAGATGTCTCTCTCTTCCTGCAGACCGACCGAGGTCTCTTCCTCCTGGAGACCGACCGAGGTCTCCTCTTGGCGACACCCGCATGCCTCTCGCGCCCAGGCAAGGCCCACATGCATCTCGCGCCCTGGCGATGCCCGTATGTCTCTCGCGCCCTGGCGATGTCCGCATGCCTCTCGCGCCCAGGCAAGGCCCACATGCATCTCGCGCCCTGGCGATGTCCGTATGTCTCTCGCGCCCTGGCGATGTCCGCATGCCTCTCGCGCCCTGGCGATCATGTTCCAGGCGATCTCATGGCTTTCTTTCCTTCACTTTTATTTTAAATAAAAACATACTTAGAATTCACTTAAAATATATCACTTTTATTCCAATAAGATTTCCCAGGTCCTTACAATCTCCCTAACAACAAAAATTTTCGTCCTCGAAAATTGAATTACAAAGAAAAGAGATGTGGATAGCCCTTTTTCATGGTCTCTTCCAACTCCCAAGTTGAATCACCCGATCTCTCATTCCACACCACTTTCACCATGTTGATGGTCATACCTCTGAGCTGTTTACTTCGCTGATCGTCAATCCTTACTGGTTTTACTCCAAAGGAAAAGTCATCCCTGATCTGCCATCGTCCTCTCCCAGCACATAACTAGGGTCTGCCATGTACTTCCTCAGCTGTGATATGTGAAGGACATTATGCAGATTCGCTAAAAGGGAAGATAGGGCGATCTCGTACGCTACAGGACCTTTCTTCCTCAAAATCTGGTATGGTCCAACAAACTTAGGAGACAACTTCTTTGATCTGATAGCTCGTCCTACACCCTTGGTTGGTGTCACTCTCATAAACACATGGTCTTCAGCAGCAAACTCCAAAGGTCTTCTCCTCTGAATCTGCCGACTTTGAGAAGCTCTCATTCTGCCTTGTATCATCTTCAGCTCCTCGGTTGTCTGCTGAACCAACTCTTACTACTCCAATACTTCATCAAATTCCATTCCCTTTCTCATCACTCATCATTCACCACTTCCATTTCGCCAAAAGAGCAAAGTTAAATTTTCTGTTATCCCTTAAATCATTCATTTACTGGTATGCAAAATTTTTATTTTTTTTTTATTTTTTTTTTGCCCTTAATCTTAATATCCCATCTTCACCCATTACAAAGCCTTTAGCTTGCTCGGTGCCTAGAACTCCCATAATACGCTTCAGACTAGGCTCCCCTAAATGTTCAATCAAAACTGGTTCGCCCTCCTGGTTCCAACCATAAGGGAGTTCTGCATTTTCCCCCATACAGAGCTTCATACAATCACTGACTTCAAAACCCCATAACACCACTGATCCAGCCCCTTGACCAGACGCCAGAGCTTCTTCTTCTAGCCTCCTCCTTCTCACCAACTTCGCGCCAAGCACCTCAATGACTTCACCTGAAAGAACAAGTTGGCGCCTCTGAATCTTTCTCTCTCCTGACGGTTATCCCTCTTGACACGTGGAGGATATCTGGTCACACACGTGTCGTCATCTGGAGAACCTACAACTGAGTCGTTACTTCTACTTTGCTCCTGCGGCTAAGTTATCCACACAGGGAGTAGCCTAGTGCGCTAGCTACTGTGAGCGCAGCCTTAACACGATGAACTGGCAGCCTTAACGTGATGAACTAATCTTCTCAAATGTATGGCGATGTGAAAACCCCGGCGATCTGAATATCAGGCGATGTGCTCCTTTCGGCGTTTTGTTGACCACTGATCTCGTATTCTCCACACACGGTCGATAGGCGTGTACTGATTTTCTCTCCCGGCGATAGGCGTGTTCTATTCTTAACACACGGCGATAGGCGATTGCTACTCTGTGTTTCTTTACTTCTCGGGTTCAGCTTACAGGCGCTCGCCTGATACTGATCCGCAAGTGTTGATCCCTTAACCACCCCAACCAATCACCATTCTGGGCGATCGCCTCTCCGATTCACTTGCCACCCTCTACCACATGACTCCTTTGAACGATCTACGTAATCAACTGTTGCTGGCATCATCTACTGCTGATAGCCAACCAGATCAACCACTACCACTGCCGATTCTAAATCATAAGTAGAATAATTATCTCTCATGAACTTTGAGTTGCCTTGAAGCATATGCAACCACTCTCTTCTCTTGCATCCAAAACGCATCCCAACCCTTGATGTGAAGCACCACAGTAGACGTCAAAAGGTCTTCCGACCTCTGGAATTACCCGCACTGGAGTACCTCATGGAGATACGCTGGGTTTGATGAAATGCTTCTCCAACAGCTCTTCCACTTGCTTCTTCAATTCTACCAACTCGGCTGGAGCCATCCTGCAAGGTGCCATTGACACTGGTCCAGCTACAGGTACCAAATCAGTAGAGAATTCCACTTCTCTCTTAGGAGGTAACCCAGGTACTCCTCCTGGAAATACATCCATCAAACTTTTCACCACATGAATCCTTCTTACGTCCTCTTCGTTCTTCACTTCCCACCGAGCTATGATCACGAAACACCTCGCCCCTTCTTCCGACTCTGATCGCCCATGCCGAGCAGATCTCACATCTGGCTCTTGGAGATCGGGAAACACCACTTTCTGCCTACCGCAATCTATGAGGACGTGATTGGCAGACAGCCAATCCATTCCTAGGATAACATCCAGATCCTGCAGAGGTAGACAGATCAAATTCACTTTGAATCTGCGTCCCTCTACTATCACTGAACATTCGGGGCAACTGTAGAGGTCACCACCTGCTCTGACGCAGGTGTAGAGACCAACAGTTCGAAGGGTAACTCCTTCACTATAAGGCCCAGCTCGGCTACACCGACTTGACACAAAGGAGTGTGTTGCTCAGGATCAAACAAAGCTTCTACACCCCTACCAGATATAAAACAAACATCTTATACCAAAATACCTGACTGGGACGCCTCAGCTCCTGCCATGGCAAACACTCTCCCTGTTGCCTGAGGTCTGCTACTTTCATTCCTCTACCGCCGAGGTCCCCTGGGTTGAGTCATCTCTTTTCTGTTGGGGCAATTTCTAGAAATGTGCCCCATCCTTTTGCACGTGAAACATCTGGGTTCCCAAGGTGGTTGCTGCTGAGGCTGGGGCGGTGCTGCTCTTGCCCTATGCTGTGGAGGTCTCTCATAAGGCTCAAACTGCTGTTGCTGTATCCTTGTCTTCCCACTGGAAGAACCCCCTGGGTGTGACCTGATCACCCGAGAATCACCCTTTTCCAGGTTTTCCACCATCTTCGCCTTCTCTACTAAGGCGTGAAATTCCCTGATGCACATCGGGGCTATAGTCCTCTTCAGCCCATGCTTCAGCCCCTCCTCAAACTTCCTGCACCTCCAAGCCTCGGAGGTCGCCTGTGTATAAAAACGGGCGAAGTACTCAAACCGAGCAGTATAGGCGTCCACAGACATCTCTCCCTGCTCCAACCTTAGAAATTCGGCTTCCTTCGCTAACCTTGCACTATCTGGAAAACATTCCTCCAGAAACTTCACCGTGAAGCTCTCCCACTGCTGCATCGCAGCTTGATGACTCTGAGCCATCACTGCATTCTGCTGCTGGATGGCACCTGCCATCATCTCAATGGCCCTGGCGATCTGGCCCATCTCAGAAGAAGGGTGGGAAGGGGTAGGAGGTCTACGAGTCATCTTCTTCGTTCTAAGATTCTGAAACCACTAGCTTCTATATTCCCTACAACTACAAGAATGAAATCGATAAGGAAATCAATTCATTCAAGGGGGGTAACATCACGACCTTACAAGGTCAGCTTCTCAAATTCCTTAGGAATTTGAGTCCATCTACAGAACCATAAAGCTTATAACCTCAAGCAAAACACCAGAACAGCTACTGGTGTGCAACCATCAATCCACACAGCCACTCACAATCAATTACAAGAACACTCAATAACGTGAAATAGATCACACCAGAATTCAAAGTATGCTAAACATTAAACCTCTGGAATTTAGATTGAGAATCACCCCGATCCGGTCATGAGTGTGCACCCTCACCACCTTATCAAGACCCTCTCATTCTAAATACTAAGATCTTCAGTTAGGCATACATTCACTACAGCACACACAAAAAGTTCAATACAAAAACGTTTGAAAACCTTTCACAATAGTTGTCACTTAAAACTCAAATAAGTTTTCATGAGCAGAAGAAAACACAATGGATCCACAGCCCTCAGGTCATCCAAAGGACGAACTGCTCTGATACCATTAATGTAACATCCCGCCAAAACGTTTCACAAATATATAAAATGAAAATATACGTAAAACCAAAGTGTTGAAATGAACATAATTATATATATGTAATGATGTTTGTCCTCGCAGGGAGTTTAATACAAAACGGTCATTTTCCAAAACTTAAACATAAAAACAGCAAAAACAACCAAACAACCGATCTCCCAACATAAAAAGGGCGATCTCCTATCAGGCAGGCGATCTCCTATCAACCAGGCGATCTCCTATCCGGCAGGCGATCTCCTATCAAACCGGCGATCTCAACTTCCTGTAACGTCATCTGCTCCCGTGTAAAGATTACACGATCATCACAGGTTTTAAGAAAACAGCCATAGAACCAAAACGCAAAGGGGTAAGCTAGACATTTAAAAGAGAGTTTGAATATGAACTTAAAAAAACCAATCCTGAAACCAATTTAAGACATCCACATAAAACCATCAACTTTCTCATTTTTCACAAAACCATCAGGTAATCACATATTTCACAAATCAATCCAAGAGTCTTTCAATTCATATCAGCAATCAAGTGCCTGACAATTCAATTTCTCAATTCACATACCACTGTGAAATCCACACATTCACATGGTCGCTGTGAAATCCACACATTCACAAGCGTATAGAGGAATCCACACATCCTCACATGGTCGCTGTGAAATCCACACATTCACAAGCGTATAGAGGAATCCACACATCCTCACATGGTCGCTGTGAAATCCACACATTCACAAGCGTATAGAGGAATCCACACATCCTCACATGGTCGCTGTGAAATCCACACATTCACAAGCGTATAGAGGAATCCACACATCCTCACATGGTCGCTGTGAAATCCACACATTCACAAGCGTATAGAGGAATCCACACATCCTCACATAACATTTCAACAAATGATTCCATTCACAGCAAAAACTCATGCCAAGGTTCAGATATTCAAATATCACATGCATTTCACATATAAACCTCAAACAGTTCTCAAACAATACAAAAACAGGGGACATTTCAATAACAGATGAAAAACCGGCGATCACCTCAAGGAACCGGCGATCACGAACAGAACTGGGTTTTAAACAAAAACATTTTGAAAACCGGCGACCACGTCGCCCCCAACATCAAAACAGAATCGATTACAGTAAACACTTCGCATCCAACATCAGAACACCAGAACAAGAAACAAAACCGGCGACCCCGTCGCCCCACATCTCAATCAGCAAGTACACAGTTTTCATTTGAAACAAGGCTAGCTTCCCTTACCTGGATCAGCGTGAAACTCACTTCAAGCTCTAACCACCGAACGTAAAGGATGCCTGAACTCTGCCTAAGCGTTCTAATTGGTAAAACTTGCAGAGACCCTTCTCAAATGCTCTATGGCAATTGCTGGTAATTTAACTGGTGCCTGAAATTTCTGAGTCGCAGTGCAAAGGAGAGAAAAGAGAAAGCTGAAGGTGAACTCACTCTGTCACCTTTTATACTCTCACTGCGTTTGTAAACTCACTAAGAGGCGGTGCATTCTGATACTAGGGACATAGGCCTGCCATGTAGCCATCATTACCTATTCTCTAACTAACCCTCCTGGGTGGGTTTTCTTCCTCGAATTAAGTGCAACCTGACAGTATGGCCACGTGGCGCCTCTGCACATAGAGCTACTGTTCCGAAGGACTTTCACTGCCTACATGTCGCACATGCAGCACGTTCGTTCTGGAAACCAGAGCCCCACTTCATCTGCGTGAAACGCGACATCGCGCGATAACCTTTCGCCGATGACCACTCGCGCAAAGACAATCCACCGATGACCCATCCTGGAGGACGACCGATGTCTCTCTCTGGAAGACGACCGATGTCTCTCTCTGGAAGACGACCGATGTCTCTCTCTGGAAGACGACCGATGTCTCTCTCTGGAAGACGACCGATGTCTCTCTCTTCCTGTAGACCGACCGAGGTCTCTTCCTCCTGGAGACCGACCGAGGTCTCCTCTTGGCGACACCCGCATGCCTCTCGCGCCCAGGCAAGGCCCACATGCATCTCGCGCCCTGGCGATGCCCGTATGTCTCTCGCGCCCTGGCGATGTCCGCATGCCTCTCGCGCCCAGGCAAGGCCCACATGCATCTCGCGCCCTGGCGATGTCCGTATGTCTCTCGCGCCCTGGCGATGTCCGCATGCCTCTCGCGCCCTGGCGATCATGTTCCAGGCGATCTCATGGCTTTCTTTCCTTCACTTTTATTTTAAATAAAAACATACTTAGAATTCACTTAAAATATATCACTTTTATTCCAATAAGATTTCCCAGGTCCTTACAATCTCCCTAACAACAAAAATTTTCGTCCTCGAAAATTGAATTACAAAGAAAAGAGATGTGGATAGCCCTTTTTCATGGTCTCTTCCAACTCCCAAGTTGAATCACCCGATCTCTCATTCCACACCACTTTCACCATGTTGATGGTCATACCTCTGAGCTGTTTACTTCGCTGATCGTCAATCCTTACTGGTTTTACTCCAAAGGAAAAGTCATCCCTGATCTGCCATCGTCCTCTCCCAGCACATAACTAGGGTCTGCCATGTACTTCCTCAGCTGTGATATGTGAAGGACATTATGCAGATTCGCTAAAAGGGAAGATAGGGCGATCTCGTACGCTACAGGACCTTTCTTCCTCAAAATCTGGTATGGTCCAACAAACTTAGGAGACAGCTTCTTTGATCTGATAGCTCGTCCTACACCCTTGGTTGGTGTCACTCTCATAAACACATGGTCTTCAGCAGCAAACTCCAAAGGTCTTCTCCTCTGAATCTGCCGACTTTGAGAAGCTCTCATTCTGCCTTGTATCATCTTCAGCTCCTCGGTTGTCTGCTGAACCAACTCTTACTACTCCAATACTTCATCAAATTCCATTCCCTTTCTCATCACTCATCATTCACCACTTCCATTTCGCCAAAAGAGCAAAGTTAAATTTTCTGTTATCCCTTAAATCATTCATTTACTGGTATGCAAAATTTTTATTTTTTTTTTATTTTTTTTTTGCCCTTAATCTTAATATCCCATCTTCACCCATTACAAAGCCTTTAGCTTGCTCGGTGCCTAGAACTCCCATAATACGCTTCAGACTAGGCTCCCCTAAATGTTCAATCAAAACTGGTTCGCCCTCCTGGTTCCAACCATAAGGGAGTTCTGCATTTTCCCCCATACAGAGCTTCATACAATCACTGACTTCAAAACCCCATAACACCACTGATCCAGCCCCTTGACCAGACGCCAGAGCTTCTTCTTCTAGCCTCCTCCTTCTCACCAACTTCGCGCCAAGCACCTCAATGACTTCACCTGAAAGAACAAGTTGGCGCCTCTGAATCTTTCTCTCTCCTGACGGTTATCCCTCTTGACACGTGGAGGATATCTGGTCACACACGTGTCGTCATCTGGAGAACCTACAACTGAGTCGTTACTTCTACTTTGCTCCTGCGGCTAAGTTATCCACACAGGGAGTAGCCTAGTGCGCTAGCTACTGTGAGCGCAGCCTTAACACGATGAACTGGCAGCCTTAACGTGATGAACTAATCTTCTCAAATGTATGGCGATGTGAAAACCCCGGCGATCTGAATATCAGGCGATGTGCTCCTTTCGGCGTTTTGTTGACCACTGATCTCGTATTCTCCACACACGGTCGATAGGCGTGTACTGATTTTCTCTCCCGGCGATAGGCGTGTTCTATTCTTAACACACGGCGATAGGCGATTGCTACTCTGTGTTTCTTTACTTCTCGGGTTCAGCTTACAGGCGCTCGCCTGATACTGATCCGCAAGTGTTGATCCCTTAACCACCCCAACCAATCACCATTCTGGGCGATCGCCTCTCCGATTCACTTGCCACCCTCTACCACATGACTCCTTTGAACGATCTACGTAATCAACTGTTGCTGGCATCATCTACTGCTGATAGCCAACCAGATCAACCACTACCACTGCCGATTCTAAATCATAAGTAGAATAATTATCTCTCATGAACTTTGAGTTGCCTTGAAGCATATGCAACCACTCTCTTCTCTTGCATCCAAAACGCATCCCAACCCTTGATGTGAAGCACCACAGTAGACGTCAAAAGGTCTTCCGACCTCTGGAATTACCCGCACTGGAGTACCTCATGGAGATACGCTGGGTTTGATGAAATGCTTCTCCAACAGCTCTTCCACTTGCTTCTTCAATTCTACCAACTCGGCTGGAGCCATCCTGCAAGGTGTCATTGACACTGGTCCAGCTACAGGTACCAAATCAGTAGAGAATTCCACTTCTCTCTTAGGAGGTAACCCAGGTACTCCTCCTGGAAATACATCCATCAAACTTTTCACCACATGAATCCTTCTTACGTCCTCTTCGTTCTTCACTTCCCACCGAGCTATGATCACGAAACACCTCGCCCCTTCTTCCGACTCTGATCGCCCATGCCGAGCAGATCTCACATCTGGCTCTTGGAGATCGGGAAACACCACTTTCTGCCTACCGCAGTCTATGAGGACGTGATTGGCAGACAGCCAATCCATTCCTAGGATAACATCCAGATCCTGCAGAGGTAGACAGATCAAATTCACTTTGAATCTGCGTCCCTCTACTATCACTGAACATTCGGGGCAACTGTAGAGGTCACCACCTGCTCTGACGCAGGTGTAGAGACCAACAGTTCGAAGGGTAACTCCTTCACTATAAGGCCCAGCTCGGCTACACCGACTTGACACAAAGGAGTGTGTTGCTCAGGATCAAACAAAGCTTCTACACCCCTACCAGATATAAAACAAACATCTTATACCAAAATACCTGACTGGGACGCCTCAGCTCCTGCCATGGCAAACACTCTCCCTGTTGCCTGAGGTCTGCTACTTTCATTCCTCTACCGCCGAGGTCCCCTGGGTTGAGTCATCTCTTTTCTGTTGGGGCAATTTCTAGAAATGTGCCCCATCCTTTTGCACGTGAAACATCTGGGTTCCCAAGGTGGTTGCTGCTGAGGCTGGGGCGGTGCTGCTCTTGCCCTATGCTGTGGAGGTCTCTCATAAGGCTCAAACTGCTGTTGCTGTATCCTTGTCTTCCCACTGGAAGAACCCCCTGGGTGTGACCTGATCACCCGAGAATCACCCTTTTCCAGGTTTTCCACCATCTTCGCCTTCTCTACTAAGGCGTGAAATTCCCTGATGCACATCGGGGCTATAGTCCTCTTCAGCCCATGCTTCAGCCCCTCCTCAAACTTCCTGCACCTCCAAGCCTCGGAGGTCGCCTGTGTATAAAAACGGGCGAAGTACTCAAACCGAGCAGTATAGGCGTCCACAGACATCTCTCCCTGCTCCAACCTTAGAAATTCGGCTTCCTTCGCTAACCTTGCACTATCTGGAAAACATTCCTCCAGAAACTTCACCGTGAAGCTCTCCCACTGCTGCATCGCAGCTTGATGACTCTGAGCCATCACTGCATTCTGCTGCTGGATGGCACCTGCCATCATCTCAATGGCCCTGGCGATCTGGCCCATCTCAGAAGAAGGGTGGGAAGGGGTAGGAGGTCTACGAGTCATCTTCTTCGTTCTAAGATTCTGAAACCACTAGCTTCTATATTCCCTACAACTACAAGAATGAAATCGATAAGGAAATCAATTCATTCAAGGGGGGTAACATCACGACCTTACAAGGTCAGCTTCTCAAATTCCTTAGGAATTTGAGTCCATCTACAGAACCATAAAGCTTATAACCTCAAGCAAAACACCAGAACAGCTACTGGTGTGCAACCATCAATCCACACAGCCACTCACAATCAATTACAAGAACACTCAATAACGTGAAATAGATCACACCAGAATTCAAAGTATGCTAAACATTAAACCTCTGGAATTTAGATTGAGAATCACCCCGATCCGGTCATGAGTGTGCACCCTCACCACCTTATCAAGACCCTCTCATTCTAAATACTAAGATCTTCAGTTAGGCATACATTCACTACAGCACACACAAAAAGTTCAATACAAAAACGTTTGAAAACCTTTCACAATAGTTGTCACTTAAAACTCAAATAAGTTTTCATGAGCAGAAGAAAACACAATGGATCCACAGCCCTCAGGTCATCCAAAGGACGAACTGCTCTGATACCATTAATGTAACATCCCGCCAAAACGTTTCACAAATATATAAAATGAAAATATACGTAAAACCAAAGTGTTGAAATGAACATAATTATATATATGTAATGATGTTTGTCCTCGCAGGGAGTTTAATACAAAACGGTCATTTTCCAAAACTTAAACATAAAAACAGCAAAAACAACCAAACAACCGATCTCCCAACATAAAAAGGGCGATCTCCTATCAGGCAGGCGATCTCCTATCAACCAGGCGATCTCCTATCCGGCAGGCGATCTCCTATCAAACCGGGGATCTCAACTTCCTGTAACGTCATCTGCTCCCGTGTAAAGATTACACGATCATCACAGGTTTTAAGAAAACAGCCATAGAACCAAAACGCAAAGGGGTAAGCTAGACATTTAAAAGAGAGTTTGAATATGAACTTAAAAAAACCAATCCTGAAACCAATTTAAGACATCCACATAAAACCATCAACTTTCTCATTTTTCACAAAACCATCAGGTAATCACATATTTCACAAATCAATCCAAGAGTCTTTCAATTCATATCAGCAATCAAGTGCCTGACAATTCAATTTCTCAATTCACATACCACTGTGAAATCCACACATTCACATGGTCGCTGTGAAATCCACACATTCACAAGCGTATAGAGGAATCCACACATCCTCACATGGTCGCTGTGAAATCCACACATTCACAAGCGTATAGAGGAATCCACACATCCTCACATGGTCGCTGTGAAATCCACACATTCACAAGCGTATAGAGGAATCCACACATCCTCACATGGTCGCTGTGAAATCCACACATTCACAAGCGTATAGAGGAATCCACACATCCTCACATGGTCGCTGTGAAATCCACACATTCACAAGCGTATAGAGGAATCCACACATCCTCACATGGTCGCTGTGAAATCCACACATTCACAAGCGTATAGAGGAATCCACACATCCTCACATAACATTTCAACAAATGATTCCATTCACAGCAAAAACTCATGCCAAGGTTCAGATATTCAAATATCACATGCATTTCACATATAAACCTCAAACAGTTCTCAAACAATACAAAAACAGGGGACATTTCAATAACAGATGAAAAACCGGCGATCACCTCAAGGAACCGGCGATCACGAACAGAACTGGGTTTTAAACAAAAACATTTTGAAAACCGGCGACCACGTCGCCCCCAACATCAAAACAGAATCGATTACAGTAAACACTTCGCATCCAACATCAGAACACCAGAACAAGAAACAAAACCGGCGACCCCGTCGCCCCACATCTCAATCAGCAAGTACACAGTTTTCATTTGAAACAAGGCTAGCTTCCCTTACCTGGATCAGCGTGAAACTCACTTCAAGCTCTAACCACCGAACGTAAAGGATGCCTGAACTCTGCCTAAGCGTTCTAATTGGTAAAACTTGCAGAGACCCTTCTCAAATGCTCTATGGCAATTGCTGGTAATTTAACTGGTGCCTGAAATTTCTGAGTCGCAGTGCAAAGGAGAGAAAAGAGAAAGCTGAAGGTGAACTCACTCTGTCACCTTTTATACTCTCACTGCGTTTGTAAACTCACTAAGAGGCGGTGCATTCTGATACTAGGGACATAGGCCTGCCATGTAGCCATCATTACCTATTCTCTAACTAACCCTCCTGGGTGGGTTTTCTTCCTCGAATTAAGTGCAACCTGACAGTATGGCCACGTGGCGCCTCTGCACATAGAGCTACTGTTCCGAAGGACTTTCACTGCCTACATGTCGCACATGCAGCACGTTCGTTCTGGAAACCAGAGCCCCACTTCATCTGCGTGAAACGCGACATCGCGCGATAACCTTTCGCCGATGACCACTCGCGCAAAGACAATCCACCGATGACCCATCCTGGAGGACGACCGATGTCTCTCTCTGGAAGACGACCGATGTCTCTCTCTGGAAGACGACCGATGTCTCTCTCTGGAAGACGACCGATGTCTCTCTCTGGAAGACGACCGATGTCTCTCTCTTCCTGCAGACCGACCGAGGTCTCTTCCTCCTGGAGACCGACCGAGGTCTCCTCTTGGCGACACCCGCATGCCTCTCGCGCCCAGGCAAGGCCCACATGCATCTCGCGCCCTGGCGATGCCCGTATGTCTCTCGCGCCCTGGCGATGTCCGCATGCCTCTCGCGCCCAGGCAAGGCCCACATGCATCTCGCGCCCTGGCGATGTCCGTATGTCTCTCGCGCCCTGGCGATGTCCGCATGCCTCTCGCGCCCTGGCGATCATGTTCCAGGCGATCTCATGGCTTTCTTTCCTTCACTTTTATTTTAAATAAAAACATACTTAGAATTCACTTAAAATATATCACTTTTATTCCAATAAGATTTCCCAGGTCCTTACAATCTCCCTAACAACAAAAATTTTCGTCCTCGAAAATTGAATTACAAAGAAAAGAGATGTGGATAGCCCTTTTTCATGGTCTCTTCCAACTCCCAAGTTGAATCACCCGATCTCTCATTCCACACCACTTTCACCATGTTGATGGTCATACCTCTGAGCTGTTTACTTCGCTGATCGTCAATCCTTACTGGTTTTACTCCAAAGGAAAAGTCATCCCTGATCTGCCATCGTCCTCTCCCAGCACATAACTAGGGTCTGCCATGTACTTCCTCAGCTGTGATATGTGAAGGACATTATGCAGATTCGCTAAAAGGGAAGATAGGGCGATCTCGTACGCTACAGGACCTTTCTTCCTCAAAATCTGGTATGGTCCAACAAACTTAGGAGACAGCTTCTTTGATCTGATAGCTCGTCCTACACCCTTGGTTGGTGTCACTCTCATAAACACATGGTCTTCAGCAGCAAACTCCAAAGGTCTTCTCCTCTGAATCTGCCGACTTTGAGAAGCTCTCATTCTGCCTTGTATCATCTTCAGCTCCTCGGTTGTCTGCTGAACCAACTCTTACTACTCCAATACTTCATCAAATTCCATTCCCTTTCTCATCACTCATCATTCACCACTTCCATTTCGCCAAAAGAGCAAAGTTAAATTTTCTGTTATCCCTTAAATCATTCATTTACTGGTATGCAAAATTTTTTTTTTTTTTTTTTTTTTTTTTTTGCCCTTAATCTTAATATCCCATCTTCACCCATTACAAAGCCTTTAGCTTGCTCGGTGCCTAGAACTCCCATAATACGCTTCAGACTAGGCTCCCCTAAATGTTCAATCAAAACTGGTTCGCCCTCCTGGTTCCAACCATAAGGGAGTTCTGCATTTTCCCCCATACAGAGCTTCATACAATCACTGACTTCAAAACCCCATAACACCACTGATCCAGCCCCTTGACCAGACGCCAGAGCTTCTTCTTCTAGCCTCCTCCTTCTCACCAACTTCGCGCCAAGCACCTCAATGACTTCACCTGAAAGAACAAGTTGGCGCCTCTGAATCTTTCTCTCTCCTGACGGTTATCCCTCTTGACACGTGGAGGATATCTGGTCACACACGTGTCGTCATCTGGAGAACCTACAACTGAGTCGTTACTTCTACTTTGCTCCTGCGGCTAAGTTATCCACACAGGGAGTAGCCTAGTGCGCTAGCTACTGTGAGCGCAGCCTTAACACGATGAACTGGCAGCCTTAACGTGATGAACTAATCTTCTCAAATGTATGGCGATGTGAAAACCCCGGCGATCTGAATATCAGGCGATGTGCTCCTTTCGGCGTTTTGTTGACCACTGATCTCGTATTCTCCACACACGGTCGATAGGCGTGTACTGATTTTCTCTCCCGGCGATAGGCGTGTTCTATTCTTAACACACGGCGATAGGCGATTGCTACTCTGTGTTTCTTTACTTCTCGGGTTCAGCTTACAGGCGCTCGCCTGATACTGATCCGCAAGTGTTGATCCCTTAACCACCCCAACCAATCACCATTCTGGGCGATCGCCTCTCCGATTCACTTGCCACCCTCTACCACATGACTCCTTTGAACGATCTACGTAATCAACTGTTGCTGGCATCATCTACTGCTGATAGCCAACCAGATCAACCACTACCACTGCCGATTCTAAATCATAAGTAGAATAATTATCTCTCATGAACTTTGAGTTGCCTTGAAGCATATGCAACCACTCTCTTCTCTTGCATCCAAAACGCATCCCAACCCTTGATGTGAAGCACCACAGTAGACGTCAAAAGGTCTTCCGACCTCTGGAATTACCCGCACTGGAGTACCTCATGGAGATACGCTGGGTTTGATGAAATGCTTCTCCAACAGCTCTTCCACTTGCTTCTTCAATTCTACCAACTCGGCTGGAGCCATCCTGCAAGGTGCCATTGACACTGGTCCAGCTACAGGTACCAAATCAGTAGAGAATTCCACTTCTCTCTTAGGAGGTAACCCAGGTACTCCTCCTGGAAATACATCCATCAAACTTTTCACCACATGAATCCTTCTTACGTCCTCTTCGTTCTTCACTTCCCACCGAGCTATGATCACGAAACACCTCGCCCCTTCTTCCGACTCTGATCGCCCATGCCGAGCAGATCTCACATCTGGCTCTTGGAGATCGGGAAACACCACTTTCTGCCTACCGCAGTCTATGAGGACGTGATTGGCAGACAGCCAATCCATTCCTAGGATAACATCCAGATCCTGCAGAGGTAGACAGATCAAATTCACTTTGAATCTGCGTCCCTCTACTATCACTGAACATTCGGGGCAACTGTAGAGGTCACCACCTGCTCTGACGCAGGTGTAGAGACCAACAGTTCGAAGGGTAACTCCTTCACTATAAGGCCCAGCTCGGCTACACCGACTTGACACAAAGGAGTGTGTTGCTCAGGATCAAACAAAGCTTCTACACCCCTACCAGATATAAAACAAACATCTTATACCAAAATACCTGACTGGGACGCCTCAGCTCCTGCCATGGCAAACACTCTCCCTGTTGCCTGAGGTCTGCTACTTTCATTCCTCTACCGCCGAGGTCCCCTGGGTTGAGTCATCTCTTTTCTGTTGGGGCAATTTCTAGAAATGTGCCCCATCCTTTTGCACGTGAAACATCTGGGTTCCCAAGGTGGTTGCTGCTGAGGCTGGGGCGGTGCTGCTCTTGCCCTATGCTGTGGAGGTCTCTCATAAGGCTCAAACTGCTGTTGCTGTATCCTTGTCTTCCCACTGGAAGAACCCCCTGGGTGTGACCTGATCACCCGAGAATCACCCTTTTCCAGGTTTTCCACCATCTTCGCCTTCTCTACTAAGGCGTGAAATTCCCTGATGCACATCGGGGCTATAGTCCTCTTCAGCCCATGCTTCAGCCCCTCCTCAAACTTCCTGCACCTCCAAGCCTCGGAGGTCGCCTGTGTATAAAAACGGGCGAAGTACTCAAACCGAGCAGTATAGGCGTCCACAGACATCTCTCCCTACTCCAACCTTAGAAATTCGGCTTCCTTCGCTAACCTTGCACTATCTGGAAAACATTCCTCCAGAAACTTCACCGTGAAGCTCTCCCACTGCTGCATCGCAGCTTGATGACTCTGAGCCATCACTGCATTCTGCTGCTGGATGGCACCTGCCATCATCTCAATGGCCCTGGCGATCTGGCCCATCTCAGAAGAAGGGTGGGAAGGGGTAGGAGGTCTACGAGTCATCTTCTTCGTTCTAAGATTCTGAAACCACTAGCTTCTATATTCCCTACAACTACAAGAATGAAATCGATAAGGAAATCAATTCATTCAAGGGGGGTAACATCACGACCTTACAAGGTCAGCTTCTCAAATTCCTTAGGAATTTGAGTCCATCTACAGAACCATAAAGCTTATAACCTCAAGCAAAACACCAGAACAGCTACTGGTGTGCAACCATCAATCCACACAGCCACTCACAATCAATTACAAGAACACTCAATAACGTGAAATAGATCACACCAGAATTCAAAGTATGCTAAACATTAAACCTCTGGAATTTAGATTGAGAATCACCCCGATCCGGTCATGAGTGTGCACCCTCACCACCTTATCAAGACCCTCTCATTCTAAATACTAAGATCTTCAGTTAGGCATACATTCACTACAGCACACACAAAAAGTTCAATACAAAAACGTTTGAAAACCTTTCACAATAGTTGTCACTTAAAACTCAAATAAGTTTTCATGAGCAGAAGAAAACACAATGGATCCACAGCCCTCAGGTCATCCAAAGGACGAACTGCTCTGATACCATTAATGTAACATCCCGCCAAAACGTTTCACAAATATATAAAATGAAAATATACGTAAAACCAAAGTGTTGAAATGAACATAATTATATATATGTAATGATGTTTGTCCTCGCAGGGAGTTTAATACAAAACGGTCATTTTCCAAAACTTAAACATAAAAACAGCAAAAACAACCAAACAACCGATCTCCCAACATAAAAAGGGCGATCTCCTATCAGGCAGGCGATCTCCTATCAACCAGGCGATCTCCTATCCGGCAGGCGATCTCCTATCAAACCGGGGATCTCAACTTCCTGTAACGTCATCTGCTCCCGTGTAAAGATTACACGATCATCACAGGTTTTAAGAAAACAGCCATAGAACCAAAACGCAAAGGGGTAAGCTAGACATTTAAAAGAGAGTTTGAATATGAACTTAAAAAAACCAATCCTGAAACCAATTTAAGACATCCACATAAAACCATCAACTTTCTCATTTTTCACAAAACCATCAGGTAATCACATATTTCACAAATCAATCCAAGAGTCTTTCAATTCATATCAGCAATCAAGTGCCTGACAATTCAATTTCTCAATTCACATACCACTGTGAAATCCACACATTCACATGGTCGCTGTGAAATCCACACATTCACAAGCGTATAGAGGAATCCACACATCCTCACATGGTCGCTGTGAAATCCACACATTCACAAGCGTATAGAGGAATCCACACATCCTCACATGGTCGCTGTGAAATCCACACATTCACAAGCGTATAGAGGAATCCACACATCCTCACATGGTCGCTGTGAAATCCACACATTCACAAGCGTATAGAGGAATCCACACATCCTCACATGGTCGCTGTGAAATCCACACATTCACAAGCGTATAGAGGAATCCACACATCCTCACATGGTCGCTGTGAAATCCACACATTCACAAGCGTATAGAGGAATCCACACATCCTCACATAACATTTCAACAAATGATTCCATTCACAGCAAAAACTCATGCCAAGGTTCAGATATTCAAATATCACATGCATTTCACATATAAACCTCAAACAGTTCTCAAACAATACAAAAACAGGGGACATTTCAATAACAGATGAAAAACCGGCGATCACCTCAAGGAACCGGCGATCACGAACAGAACTGGGTTTTAAACAAAAACATTTTGAAAACCGGCGACCACGTCGCCCCCAACATCAAAACAGAATCGATTACAGTAAACACTTCGCATCCAACATCAGAACACCAGAACAAGAAACAAAACCGGCGACCCCGTCGCCCCACATCTCAATCAGCAAGTACACAGTTTTCATTTGAAACAAGGCTAGCTTCCCTTACCTGGATCAGCGTGAAACTCACTTCAAGCTCTAACCACCGAACGTAAAGGATGCCTGAACTCTGCCTAAGCGTTCTAATTGGTAAAACTTGCAGAGACCCTTCTCAAATGCTCTATGGCAATTGCTGGTAATTTAACTGGTGCCTGAAATTTCTGAGTCGCAGTGCAAAGGAGAGAAAAGAGAAAGCTGAAGGTGAACTCACTCTGTCACCTTTTATACTCTCACTGCGTTTGTAAACTCACTAAGAGGCGGTGCATTCTGATACTAGGGACATAGGCCTGCCATGTAGCCATCATTACCTATTCTCTAACTAACCCTCCTGGGTGGGTTTTCTTCCTCGAATTAAGTGCAACCTGACAGTATGGCCACGTGGCGCCTCTGCACATAGAGCTACTGTTCCGAAGGACTTTCACTGCCTACATGTCGCACATGCAGCACGTTCGTTCTGGAAACCAGAGCCCCACTTCATCTGCGTGAAACGCGACATCGCGCGATAACCTTTCGCCGATGACCACTCGCGCAAAGACAATCCACCGATGACCCATCCTGGAGGACGACCGATGTCTCTCTCTGGAAGACGACCGATGTCTCTCTCTGGAAGACGACCGATGTCTCTCTCTGGAAGACGACCGATGTCTCTCTCTGGAAGACGACCGATGTCTCTCTCTTCCTGCAGACCGACCGAGGTCTCTTCCTCCTGGAGACCGACCGAGGTCTCCTCTTGGCGACACCCGCATGCCTCTCGCGCCCAGGCAAGGCCCACATGCATCTCGCGCCCTGGCGATGCCCGTATGTCTCTCGCGCCCTGGCGATGTCCGCATGCCTCTCGCGCCCAGGCAAGGCCCACATGCATCTCGCGCCCTGGCGATGTCCGTATGTCTCTCGCGCCCTGGCGATGTCCGCATGCCTCTCGCGCCCTGGCGATCATGTTCCAGGCGATCTCATGGCTTTCTTTCCTTCACTTTTATTTTAAATAAAAACATACTTAGAATTCACTTAAAATATATCACTTTTATTCCAATAAGATTTCCCAGGTCCTTACATTTTTTGTGTGTTAATATGATTTGAATGCTTGTTTATTCATTTCATTTGGTGGGTTTGTTCAAACTTGTGCTTGAACATCTATTTTCAATTTTGTAGGATTCTTGATATATTTGTGTTGCTGTTTTTATTTTTAGGTATTTGAGTCTTGCTTGAAATTTCATTTGGGTCATATGATGTTCTTGAGTCTTTTCATTTTATGAATCCATAAGTTTTGTCTAAGTCATGTGTTTCCATATTTGTCATCAAATCCTAGTAGTACTCTTTTTGATTTATTTGTTTCTTGTTTTTGGTCTGAATGTTTGATCTGAAATCTGTTTTGTGTTGATCCTTTGGTGCATTTTTAATTTTAGTTTGAGTTTTTATTTGTGTGTTAGATCCACACAAATTCCATCATATTAACTCCATTGTGTTTTTAAGGTATATCATTCTGTTTTTCATTCCAGTTTTCAGAACCCCTTGTTTTTCACTTTTCTGTGCTGACTGTTTTGATTTATGAAAATCACATACATCATCAAAAATTTCTGAGCCTCTGGATTTCACAAATTTGAGGTGTTAGAAAAAGGGCAAAAAAAAGAACCATCTGAAAAGAAGAAATAGAAAAAAAAAGATAAATATTACAAAAAAAGTGTGCAATCCTGACGTTCCAGCTGGCAGCTCTGAGCACTGATTTTATAAAATTTACCAAAATTAATTGGTATGTGCGTTTGGAGTGAAACCAACGCCAAAAGTTTGTTAAGATCTTGTTCTGATTGTGTCTCAATTTTCAGAAGCAAATACAAAAGGTTCAGCTCAGCATAAATCTTTTAAAGATACGCTTTCTGGACCACAACAATTTGTGCTTTTCTGTGGTGCTGTTTTTTGGTTTTTAAATCAAATCTAGTGCTATTCCTAGGTTCCTTTTTGTGTGCCATCCATTATTTGAGTACCTTTTATTTGCTTGTCTAATTTCATTTGAACTCTTTCTAGTTGTGTCACATTTAAATTCCATTTGTGTGGTACTGTTTTTCAAATTAATTTGTTTCTTGCTTTCTTTCTTTGGCCTTTAAGCTTGTTGGTGGATTAAATATCAATTGGTACTTGTTGAGTGAGAATTTGACTTGAGGGGAGTCTAGCTTGCTTAATAGGTGCTGGATTGAAGATTTTATTGACCTAATTCCAAGAGGAACAAAGGCAAAGGGCAGCAACAAACACCATACTACAAATACACCACACACTTTGGAAGGCCCAACAAGTAGAGAAGCAACAAAAGGGGTGCAACTAGAAGAACAACAAAAGGGGTGCAAATAGTAAAAGCAACAAAGGGAGTGTCATTTAATTTCTTTGCAATCTTGCTTGTGTTAATTACTTGTTAATCACGCAATTAGTCGGTGAGTGTGTCTTCAAGGGCTCCAAGTGTCCAAGAAGCCTCACCTAGGGCCGTCTAGCTTAATTTGTTTTTGTTAATTGCTTTAATTGAACCAACTTGCTTTAATCACTTCGTTAATTTCTTGTTTCATCTTGTTTAAGGCTTTCATAGCTTGCATTGTTTTCTTGCATTAAAAATTTGATTTCTTCAACCTAATTGTGTTTTAAGTGGTTTACTAAGAGAAAGCTTTGTGTGAAGACATTGAGGGATAGTCTTTGGCTAAGGCAAGGCTTGGTATTTAAGTAGTCCATTGTGACTCACCTCCCTTACCTGGAAGACTACCTTCTTTGACTTCCCTAAATTTTCTCAAGGTAAAATATTTCTATACACAAAGGTCTAGTCATGTCTTCTCATTCCTTTAAATCTCTTAAAAGTGAGGTGAAATCCTTGAAATCTCTTTTGGAACAACTTTCCAAGAATATTCAATCAATTTCATCTAAACAATTGGAGAATGAGGCCAAAACTAATGAATTGACTAAATCAAAGGATGAGAAGTCTCACATTTCAAAAAAATTACCTTCTCATGCATCTATCTCTAAAAAGCATGATTCTTTTGGGGAGGGAAGACATAGAAGAAATAGAAAAGAACAAGAAAGCCCAAGAGAGGTTAGGGTAGACCTACCCCATTCCCATGGAAAAGAAAATATAGAAACTTGCCTAGATTGGGAAATGAGGGTAGAAAAATTGTTTGCTTCCCATAAAGAAAGAAAGGAAAGAAAGATACAAAAGAAAAGAGAGGAAGCCGAAAGGGAAGCTAAAGAAAAAGAAAAAGAAAAAGAAAAGCATGAGAAGACCCTTGAGAAACAAAAGGCGTGGGAGAATAGTGTTCCTTCTCACAAGGTCATTCAACAAGACAAAAGATTTAAAAATACCTTTGAAAATATGCGTCTTGTTGAACAACCTAGCCTTTCCTTTTGTAAAGGAACACTTGCAAGCATAGTAACAAAAAAAGAGTCTTTAAAAGAAGCTTGCATAGATAAAGATAAAGTGGATTATTTCTCATATGTGCTAGGATATCACCAAGTGAATGTCAAGTTATTTACAAGCATCTACAAAAACAAATTTTTATGTGAAGTAGTGCCTAAAGAAACTTGTCATGTCCTATTGAGACAACCATTGCCAAGTGTGCAACTTCTCATAAATAATGGTTGTAACAACGAGACTATCTTTACACATAAGAGAAAAATTCTTCATGAAGGAGAACTCATGGACCAAATTAGAGTTGATAAAACTCTAGAGCTTTTAAAAGGAAAACTTTTGTCACCCATGAGAAAAGATGTTCAAAGACATTACCCTAGATACATTTCTTGTTTTAAAAATACACCTAAGGTGATGTCTCATGAACTCTATACTCCTTTACCTTTTGCAAATGATCCTTGGGAAGACATAAACCTCAATTTTATCTTAGAGCTTCCTAGGACAACAAAAGGTTTTGATTCCATTTTTATGGATATGGATAATCTCTTCTATATAGAAGTGACAAGTCTTCATGGTTTATCTTCAAGCATAGTATTGGACAGAGCTCCAAAATTTGAAAACCATCATTTGAGGAATCTTTTAGAAAAACTTGAAATTAAGTTGTACTCTTCAAATTTTTATCCTCAAAAGAATGGTCAAAATAAAATTGAAAACATAGCTCTTTTTACTATGCCTAGAGAAATCATGAAAGACAATCACAATTCTTGGGATGAGTATCCTTTTGAGCATGCATACAATGGAGTAGTTCACAAGACTACTAATATTTCTACATTTGAAATTGCATGTGGACTTAATCCTCTTTCGCTTTTTAAGTTGTTACCCTTTCCTAAAGGTATTGTGCCTAAGGAAAAGGTAACCAATATTGAAAATTTTCAAATACATAAGAGGATTAGAGAACACATACAACCATCAAAAGAGAAATATTGTACAAAGTTGCCAAAAACAAAAGAAAAACAAAAATGGCAACTTCATACAATTAAGTTCTCTCCAATTGCTCACACTAACACCTTTACTTTGTTTGATGATTTCCATAGGTGGACGTTTGATCCGGGAGGACAAGCCTTGCCGAAACAATAGGCTGCTATCGGAGATCAAATCTGTAGATCTGAGGATAGATTTTCTCAAAGGAGGAGGAGATGATGGACACCATCCAGCCCCATCCATCCCCCTAGTTGAAGACAAAGCAAGGGATTTGAGGACAAATCCTTTTTCAAGAGGGAGGGGATGATGGAAGAGGGCCAAGCACAACCTTCCATGAAAGGCAAGAGCCAAGTCAAGAGCGTCTAAGACCAAGCTAGGAGCGTCTAAGACAAGCTAGGAGCGTCTAGGACGAGAAGGCCAAGCTAGAAGCGTCTAGGACAAGAAGACTTGGATCAAAGCTATGAATGGGAGAGTGGCATACTAGCACATATTCCGTGAAGGCCCATCAAATGTAATTTAGCTTTAATTGGGGTGTAAATAGCATAGCCATGTGGACAAATGTTTATTTTTCTGCACATTAGAATTAAGGAGAAGTTAACCTTCCCACTATTCTAGAAAGCCCATGGAGGGGGTGAACTTACAAACTAGACACACCCCTCCCCATGTGCTCACACTTTCCATGTGGCCCATGTGCTTCACATTTACATTTCATTTGGCTAGCATTAGGGTTGCATTATGGTCCTCCTTAGCCTATAAAAGGAGGAGCCTACACCTTGTATTTTGAAGATTAAATAGAGTATTGTTATGCTGCCCAAATTGTGCCATACACTACTCCTTGCCTAACACTTAGGTTTTAGTCTTCAATTCATCACTACCAAAGGGGCTGGCCAAACCTCCCCATTTCCTCACTCTTCATGCACCTTCAAGGCACCCATGCTTCCTAGGAAGGCCTTGCTCACCTCCTCCATAAGCTTCCGCATCCATCATCACCAAGGAACTCCAAAATCCAAAGAAGAGCTCATAGGAATGCTATCAAGATCAGTGGGTCAGGGAAATGGAGAAAATCTTTAGGGCGACCTCCTGCCCTGAAGAGAAGAAGTTGTTGTTCGCCACGTATCTGCTATCTGGAGAAGCAGAGTTTTGGTGGATGGGAGCTCAGCAGATGATGGAGGCTCGAGAGGATGTGCTGGATTGGGAGAGCTTCAGGGTGAGGTTCTTGGAGAAATACTTCCCAGACAGCGCAAAGTTTGCGCGGGAAGCGGAGTTCTTAAGGTTGGAGCAGGGGGAGATGTCGGTGAACGCCTATGCTGCTCGGTTTGAGTACCTCGCCCGATTCTACACTCAGACGACCTCCGAGTCTTGGAGGTGCAGGAAGTTTGAGGAGGGGCTGAAGCATGGGATGAAGAGGGCTATAGCCCCGATGTGCATCAGGGAATTTCACGCCTTAGTAGAGAAGGCGAAGATGGTGGAAACCCTGGAAAAGGGTGATTCTCGGGTGATCAGGTCACACCCAGGGGGTTCTTCCAGTGGGAAGATGAGGATGCAGCAACCGCAGTTGGAGCCTTATGCGAGACCTCCACAGCATAGGGCAGGAGCAGCACCGCCCCAGTCTCAGCAACAACAACCCTGGCAGCTTAAATGTTTCCATTGTAGTGGACCACACCTAGCCAAGGTGTGCCCCAAGAAAGATTCAGAGAGAAGATGTTTTGCCTGCCAGAAGACGGGACACTTTGCTAGGGATTGTCCTACTCAGAATGGGATGACTCAATCCGGTGGACTCCAGCATGTGAGGAATGAAGGCAGCAGACCTCAGGCAACAGGGAGAGTGTTTGCCATGGCCGGAGCTGAGGCGTCCCAGTCAGGTAATTTGGTGTAAGATGCTTGTTTTATTGCTGGTAGAAGTATAAGAGCCTTGTTTGTTTCTGAGCGACACACTCTTTTGTGTCAAGTCGGTGTAGCCGAGCTGGACCTTCTAGTGAAGGAGTTACCCTTCGAAACTGTTGGTCTCTACACCTGTGTCAGGGCAGGTGTTGACCTCTACTGTTGCCCCGAATGTTCAGTGATAGTAGAGGGACGCAGATTCAAAGTGAATTTGATCTGTCTACCTCTGCAGGATCTAGAGGTTATCCTAAGAATGGATTGGCTGTATGCCGATCACGTTCCCATAGTTTACGGTAGGCAGAAAGTGGTGTTTTCCGATCTCCAAGAGCCAGATGTGAGATCTGCTCGGCATGGGCGATCAGAGGTGGAAGAAGGGGCGAGGTGTTTCGTGATGGTAGCTCGGTTGGAAGTGAAGGATGAAGAGGACGTAAGCAGGATTCATGTGGTGAAAGATTGGATGGATGTATTTCCAGAAGAAGTACCTGGGTTACCTCCTAAGAGAGAAGTGGAATTCTCTACTGATTTGGTACCTGGAGCTGGACCAGTGCCAAGGGCACCTTGCAGGATGGCTCCAGCCGAGTTGGTAGAATTGAAGAAGCAAGTGAAAGAGCTGTTGGAGAAGCATTTCATCAAACCCAGCGTATCTCCATGAGGTACTCCAGTGCTGGTAATTCCAGAGGTCGGAAGACCTTTTGACGTCTACTGTGGTGCTTCACATCAAGGTTTGGGATGTGTTTTAGATGCAAGAGAAGAGAGTGGTAGTAGGTTATGGAGTTTTGAAAACAGTGATTGTATGAAGCTTTGTATGGGAGGAAATGCAGAACTCCCTTATTATGGGAACCAGGAGGGCGAACCAGTTTTGATTGAACAATTAGAGGAGCCTAGTCTGAAGCGTGTTGTGAGAGTTCTAGGCACCGAGCAAGCTAAGGGCCTTGTAATGGGTAAAGATGGGATATTAAGGTTAAGGGCAGAATTTGCATACCAATAAATGAATAATTTAAGGGATAACAGAAAATTTAACTTTGCTCTTCTGGCGAAATGGAAATGGTGGATGATGGGTGATGAGAAAGGGAAATGGAAAGATATTCTTGTATCCAAATATGACTCGGAACTTGGGAGAAGCCGAGCTCATTTGAAATATCAATCGTGGTGGTGAAGAGATGTATGTAAGGTGTTCCTTTAGGGAGCGTGAGAATTAGATCAGCAGTTGGGATGTCGATGGATGGTTTTGATCAAGATGCAGAAGTTGATTCCTAGAAGGATATTTCGGATCCTAGTTTGTATTAGCTAGGGGGCATGAGCAGTAGGCAGTTGTTCTCTTTCCTTCCGATGAAAGGATCATGCTCGCTTTTCTCTAAGGAGGCTAGGCCTGGTTCTGTTAAGAGCCTAGTTGTGGAAATGCTCGACCAAGTCTTCAAGGTTGGGAGTAGAGTGTGAATGCTGGAGTTGGCGCTCAATGGAGCAGCATATCCCATATGCAGGGATGTACAATGGAATTTGATGAAGTAGTGGAGTAGTAAGAGTTGGTTCAGCAGGCAACCGAGAAGGTGATGCGGATACAAGGCAGGATGAAAGCTTCTCAAAGTCGGCAGATTCAGAGGAGAAGACCTTTGGAGTTTGCTGCTGGAGACCATGTGTTTATGAGAGTGACACCAACCAAGGGTGTAGGACGAGCTATCAAATCAAGGAAGCTGTCTTCTAAGTTTGTTGGACCATACCAGATCTGGAGGAAGATAGGTCCTGTAGCGTATGAGATCGCCCTATCTTCCCTTTTTGCAACCCTGCATAATGTCTTTCACGTATCACAGCTGAGGGAGTACATGGCAGACCCTAGTCACGATTTTTGAAAGTGGGCGATGTGCAGATCAGGGATGATTGTTCGTTTGAAGCAACCAGTCAAGATCGACGATCGCTAAAGTAATCAGCTCAGAGGTAAGACCATCAACCTGATGAAAGTGGTGTGGGATGAGAGATCGGGTGATTCCACTTGGGAGTTAGGAGAAACCATGAGAAAGGACTATCCACATCTCTTTCCTGGTAATTCAATTTTCGAGGACGAAAATTTTTGTTGTTAGGGAGATTGTAAGGACCTGGAAAATATTACTGGAATAAAAGGATATAATTTAAATGGATTTGAAGTATGGTTGTACTTAAAATGAAAATGGAAGGAAAGTAGAGCTTAGAAGTCTACGAGATCGCCGGTTTTGAGAGAGTAGGCGATCTCCGAGTTCTCTGGCACATGATCGCCGAAACTACACTTAGTGTGTAGTCAAGATGTTGGATCAACCATAGTGGGTTCCCAAAAACCACGTGCATCAAGGTGTGGGGTAAGCCTTAGACACACTGTGCATGCGAAGCTCCATGCTTGAGTATAGGAGATCGTCCTTAGTGTGTCATGCATGGGCGCACGAGGGCAAGTGCCAATCTACCCTTGGAAATGTGAAGCTACCGACGTCACCAAGCCTTGTGGAGGTGGTACCTTGGACGTAACATAGTGCAATGAGGAACCTTCAGCAAGGCGTGTCATCAGTCATCGCCGGGATGAGAAGAACATCGGTCATCGCCAAGGTGAAAGGCATGCGCGCATCGCCGGGGCGTGAGGCATGCGGGCATCGCCGGGGCGCGAGATGCATGTGGGCTTTGCCCGGGCGCGAGAGGCATGCGGGTGTCGTCAAGAGGAGACCTCGGTCGGTCTCCAGGAGGAAGAGACCTCGGTCGGTCTCCAGGAGGAGACATCGGTCGTCTTCCAGAGAGAGACATCGGTCGTCCTCCAGGATGAGTCATCGGTGGATAGCCTTCGCGCAGAAGGTCATCGGTGGAGAGTCTTCGCGGGTTCTGTTATACGCGGATGAGGTGGGGCCCTGGTTTCCAGGATGAACGTGCTGCATGTGCGACATGTAGGCAGTGAAAGTCCTTCGGAGCAGTAGCTCCATGTGCGCAGAGACGCCACGTGGCCATACTGTCAGGTTTGCATTTAATTCGAGGAAGAAACCCACACGGAAGGGTTAGTTATAGAGTAGGTAATGATAGCTACATGGCAGGCCTATGTTCCTAGTATCGGAATGCACCGCCTCTTAGTGAGTTTAGAAACGCAGTGAGAGTATAAAAGGTGACAGAGTGAGTTCACCTTCATCTTTCTCTTTTCTCTCCTTTGCACTGCGACTCAGTATTTCCCAGGCACCTTCAAGCAAAAGCAAGACGAGCGACGACTGCCATAGAGCTTTTGGGAAGGTTCTCTACAAGTTTTACCGATTTGAACGCTTAGGCAGAGTTCGGGCATCCTTTACGTTCGGTGGGTTAGAGCTTGAAGTGAGTTTCACGCTGATCCAGGTAAGGGAAGCTAGCCTTGTTTCAAATGAAAACTGTGTACTTGCTGATTGAGATGTGGGGCGACGGGGTCGCCGGTTTTGTTTCTTGTACTGGTGTTCTGATGTTGGATGCGAAGTGTTTACTGTAATCGATTCTGTTTTGATGTTAAGGGCGACGAGGTCGCCGGTTTCAAAATGTTCTTGTTTAAAACCCAGTTCTGTTCGTGATCGCCGGTTCCTTGAGGTGATCGCCGGTTTTTCATCTGTTATTGAAATATCCCCTGTACTTGTATTGTTTGAGAACTGTTTGAGGTTTATATGTGAAATGCATGTGATATTTGAATATCTGAACCTTGGCATGAGTTTTGCTGTGACTGAAATCGTTTGTTGAAATGTTATGTGAGGATGTGTGGATTCCTCTATACGCTTGTGAATGTGTGGATTTCACAGCGACCATGTGAGGATGTGTGGATTCCTCTATACGCTTGTGAATGTGTGGATTTCACAGCGACCATGTGAGGATGTGTGGATTCCTCTATACGCTTGTGAATGTGTGGATTTCACAGCGACCATGTGAATGTGTGGATTTCACAGTGGTATGTGAATTGAGAAATTGAATTGTTAGGCACTTGATTGCTGATATGAATTGAAAGACTCTTGGATTGATTTGTGAAATATGTGATTACCTGATGGTTTTGTGGAAAATGAGAAAGTTGATGGTTTTATGTGGATGTCTTAAATTGGTTTCATGATTGGTTTTTAAGTTCATATTCAAACTCTCTTTTAAATGTCTAGCTTACCCTGCGTTTTGGTTCTGTGGCTGTTTTCTTAAAACCTGTGATGATCGTGTAATCTTTACACGGGAGCAGATGATCTTGCAGGAAGAAGAGCTCCTCAGTGAGTGGTCGCCGGGAGGAGATCGCCCGTTTTGCTTCTGTTGGGCGATCACCCGTTTCCTGTTCTCTGATCGGAGATCGCCCTTTTGATCGGAGATCGCCCTTTTGTTAGGAGATCGCCCTTTTTATGCTGGGAGATCGGTTGTTTGGTTGTTTTTGCTGTTTTTATGTTTAAGTTTTGGAAAATGACCGTTTTGTATTAAACTCCCTGCGAGGAGAAACATCAGTACATATATATAATTATGTTCATTTCAACATTTTGGTTTTACGTATATTTTCATTATATAATTGTGAAAGGGTATTTGGCGGGATGTTACAAGTCTAGCTTGCTTAATAGGTCTGGATTGAAGATTTTATTGACCTAATTCCAAGAGGAACAAAGGCAAAGGGCAGCAACAAACACCATATTACAAATACACCACACACTTTGGAAGGCCCAACAAGTAGAAGAGCAACAAAAGGGGTGCAACTAGAAGAACAACAAAAGGGGTGCAAATAGTAAAAGCAACAAAGGGAGTGTCATTTAATTTCTTTGCAATCTTGCTTGTGTTAATTACTTGTTAATCATGCAATTAGTCGGTGAGTGTGTCTTCAAGGGCTCCAAGTGTCCAAGAAGCCTCACCTAGGGCCGTCTAGCTTAATTTGTTTTTGTTAATTGCTTTAATTGAACCAACTTGCTTTAATCACTTCGTTAATTTCTTGTTTAATCTTGTTTAAGGCTTTGATAATTTTCTTCATTTGCTATATAGCTTGCATTGTTTTCTTGCATTAAAAATTTGATTTCTTCATCCTCATTGTGTTCTAAGTGTTTTACCTAAAGAAGGACTTGTGTAAAGGTTTTGGAGGGATAGTTTTTGGCTAAGGCAAGACTTGGTATTTAAGTAGTCCATTGTGACTCACCTCTCTTACCTGGAAAGCTACCTTCATTAACTTTCCTCTTCTTTCTTAAAAGTAAAACATTTCTATACACAAAGTTCTAGTCATGTCTACTCACTCTTCCAAGTCCATTGAAAGTGATGTAAGGTCCATAAAATCTCTTTTGAAACAACTTGCCAAGGATGTACAACATCTTTCATATAGACAATTGGAAAATGAATCTAAAATCAATGAATTGGCTAGAGCAAGGAAAGAGAAATCACAAAATTCAAAAAAATCTCATTCACATGCATCTCATTCTCAACTCCAAGAGTCTCTAGGAGAGGTAAGCATTAGAAACCATGAGTATTACCAACCACCACCTAGAAGACTTAGGCAAAGAGAGGAAGAAGCCCCAAGGGAAGTAAGGGTAGACCTACCACATTTCTATGGTAAGGACAATGTAGAAGTTTACCTAGATTGGAAAATGAAAGTGGAACAACTCTTTGCTTGTCATAGGGTGAGTGAAGAGAGAAAGGTACCCTTAGCCACCCTTAGTTTTCAAGGAAATGCCATGTATTGGTGGACCTCTCTAGAGAGAGATAGACGTCTTCATAGGGACCCTCCCATAGAGTATTGGAATGACCTTAGGGGAGCCCTAAGACGTCGCCATATACCTTCCTACTACCATAGGGAGCTAATGGACAAGCTCCAAAGGCTCCAACAAAAGAACATGAGTGTGGAAGAGTATAGGCAAAAAATGGACCTATACATGATGAGAGCCTCTATTAAAGAGGAAGAGGTCACCACCATATCTCGGTTTTTAAGTGGACTCAACCTTGAGATAAGAGATAAAGTAGAGCTTCTTCCCTACCAAGACTTGAATGATTTGGTTCAACTTTGCATTAAAGTTGAACAACAAAATTTGCGCAAAACTTCAAGTCAAAGGGTGGGAATCTACTCTAACTCTTATCCCAAGAGAGAGTATAGAAGAGAAAGGGAGGATAGTTTTTCAAAGGATAAATCCAAAGAAACTCCCAAGAGTGTAGGAAAAGATGTGTCTACCTCACAACCCCGCAGTAGAGACACCAAGTGCTTCAAGTGTCTTGGTAGAGGCCATATAGCATCCCAGTGCCCAAATAGGAGAACCATGATCTTAAGAGGGAGGGATGAGTATAGCAGCCAAGATGAAGAGTCTAGTGGGTAAGAAGAGAAGGAAAGTAGTGAGGGGGCATATCCTTGTGAGGGAGAATTAATGATGATCAGAAGAACTGATGGCATTTTCATGTGTTCTTCTTGAATCAAAGTAGAAATAGATGGAGCGGAAGCAATGGATGAGTGAAACAAGACCCTCCTAGGAGTTGTGTTGGTCTTGAAGGTGCATGATGAGTATGGGTTGAGTGGTTCGGCCAGCTCAAGGGAGAAGGTGAAAGGATTGAAGTTTATAGCCTAGATTTCTAGGAGGAGTAAAGCTTGTGCACAAAAATGGCAGCATAACATTACTCAAATAAACTTGAAAAAACATGAGGTAGGCCTCCTTATTTATAGATTTAGGAGCCTTGGTGAGCAAGCTTAAAGGGTAGGGATGGAAATACAAAAAGTGGGGGCTGCCTAGGGTATTGACTTTAGTCAAACCACACCATCATCCTAATATTCTAGAAGATAGGTCAAAAATGCAACATTTGATAGTACACCCCTCCCTCTTTTGCTAAAGGCACCTATTTGCTAGCACACCCCTCCTTCTATTGCTAAGGGCACCTTTTTGATAGCACACCCCTAAGTTAGCAAGTTTTGCTTTCTACACTACACTAATCTACTAAGCTACCCCTAATGGGCCTCCAAGTAGCATGTACAAGGACTTCTCCTTCCCATCCGTGGCTTCTTCTATGTGTGCTTGGATATGTTTAGCCATGGATCTTGTGAGAGGTCCTAGACAGTCTAGCTCCATGGATAGCCTCCCTCCTTCACGTCCTAGACGCTCACTTCTTGGAGCTAGACGCTCCTCTTGGTCTAGACGGTTTTCTTGGTTTGGGCCTTGGCTTCCTTGGTTAGATGTGCTTGGCCCTCCTCCATCATCCCCTCCCCCTTGGAAAGGATTTGTCCTCAAATCCAGCTCGTCATCGTCATTGGTACCTACAAATGGAGAAAGATCAATTACATTAAATGTGTCATGTACTCCATATTCAAGAGGTAGGTCCAATTTATATGCATTGTTGTTGACTCGCTTAAGGACTTGGAAGGGTCCCTCACCTCGGGGACTTAGTTTGGACTTCCTTTGATTTGGAAATCTTTCTTTTCGAAGATGAAGCCAAACTAAGTCTCCTTCCTCAAAAATTATTTCTCTCTTCCCTTTGTTGTTGTGTTTTGTGTACTTCTCATTTTGTTGTTGTATTTGAATTTTAATCTTCTCATGCATTTTCTTGACAAAATCAGCCTTGATTACTCCTTCCTTATGCACAAAATCTTGTGGATTAGGAAGAGGAATTAAATCCATGGGCGTGAGAGGATTAAAACCATATACTACCTCAAAAGGAGAAGCATTAGTAGTCTTGTGAACTACTCTATTGTAAGCAAATTCAATGTGGGGAAGGTACTCATCCCAAGATTTGTGGCTGCCCTTCATGATAGCCCTAAGCATAGTTCCAAGAGATCTATTGACTACTTCGGTTTGCCCATCCGTTTGAGGATGACAAGAAGTTGAAAATTGTAGTCTTGTTCCAAGTTTACCCCAAAGAGTTTTCCAAAAGTGACTTATAAACTTGGGATCTCTATCGGACACTATACTTCTAGGGAGACCATGGAGTCTCACCACTTCTCTAAAGAAGAGTTTAGAAATATTTTGAGCATCATCTACTTTGTGGCATGGAATAAAGTGAGACATTTTGCTAAAACGGTCCACTACCACAAAGATAGAGTCATGGCCTCTTGCAGTCCTAGGAAGTCCTAAAATGAAATCCATGCTAATGTCTTCCCAAGGAGCATTTGCAATCGGCAAAGGGGTGTAGAGTCCATGCGGCATTGTTCTAGACTTTGCTTTTAAACATGAGATACATCTAGAGCAATGGCGTTGGACATCTTTCCTCATGTGTGGCCAACAAAATTTTGCTTTCAAAAGATCTAGAGTCTTATCAACTCCAAAATGGCCCATGAGTCCCCCTTCATGTGATTCTTTGACAAGGAGTTTTCTATGTGTTCCTTGGGGAATGCAAAGTTTTCCTTCTTTAAAAAGATATCCCTCGGACACATAGTAACCTCCTTGCGCTCTATGTAGACATTGGGCATAGATGGATGAAAGTTCTTGATCTTCTTGGTAAAGCTCTCTTATGTGGTCAAATCCAAGAATTTGGGCACCCAATTTTGAAAAGAGTGTGTGGCGTCTTGAAAGAGCATCGGCCACTATATTGGTGCTTCCTTTCTTGTATTTGATTACATAAGGAAATTGTTCAAGAAATTCCATCCATTTTGCATGTCTCTTATTGAGCTTGTGTTGGCCCTTTAAATATTTTAAAGACTCGTGATCACTATGGATAACAAATTCTTTGGACACAAGATAGTGTTCCCAAGTCTTTAGGGCTCTCACAAGAGCATAGAGCTCTTTGTCATAAGTGGGGTAGTTGAGGGTGGCACCATGGAGTTTTTCACTAAAATAAGCAATGGGGTGTCCACCTTGCAACAATACCGCGCCTATGCCTACTCCCGATGCATCACACTCTATCTCAAAAGTTTTGGAAAAATTTGGGAGAGATAGGATGGGTGCATTGGTGAGTTGAGCTTTTAGCCTTTGAAAGGCTTGCTCATGCTTTTCATTCCAACAAAATGCAACATCTTTTTTAACAAGTTCATTCAAAGGAGAAGCTAGGCTAGAAAAATTAGGCACAAACCTTCTATAGAAGCTAGCTAACCCATGAAAACTTCTTACATCACTTACATTTTGTGGAGTTGGCCACTCTTGGATGGCTTTGATTTTCTCGGGATCTACATGTACCCCCGTTTTGTTTACTATAAATCCTAAAAAGACTACACTATCTACACCAAAGGTACACTTATCCCTATTTGCAAAAAGACTATTTTTCCTAATTACTAGAAAGACTTCCCTAAGGTGACTTAGATGGTCTTCTAGGGTTTTACTATATACTAAGATATCATCAAAGTAAACTACTACATATTTACCTATACAATCCCTCAAGGTGTGATTCATAAGCCTCATGAATGTGCTTGGAGCGTTAGTGAGTCCAAAGGGCATCACCAACCACTCATATAATCCAAATTTGGTCTTAAAAGCGGTTTTCCACTCATCACCCTCCTTGATTCGAATTTGGTGATATCCACTTTTAAGGTCAATTTTGGAGAATAGAGTTGACCCATGCAATTCATCAAGCATATCATCAAGCCTTGGGATTGGATGCCTATACTTGATGGTGATGTTGTTGATTGCTCTACAATCACAACACATGCGCCATTTTCCATCTTTTTTAGGCACCAACAAGATAGGTACAGCACAAGGGCTTAGACTCTTTTGAACCCAACCCTTCTCCAACAAGTCTTGAACTTGTGATTCTATCTCCTTTGTTTCCTCGGGGTTGGTTCTATAAGCAGGCCTATTTGGTAGGCTTGCCCCCGGAATGAAGTCAATTTGATGTTCTATCCCCCTAAGAGGAGGAAGCCCATTGGGTCCTTCTTGTGAGAATAGATCGTCAAATTCACTCAAAAGGTTTTCTATTTGAGGAGGTAAAACCGTGAGTTCATTACTTGTGGCAGTGCATGTAAGTGCTCCTTTACAAAAGATAAGGCTTGGTTGTTCAACAAGAAGCAAGATTTCTAAAACATTTTCAAAAGGCTTTTCTTGTAGACCAACCTTGTGGGAAGGAACACTCTTCTCCCATGCCTTCCTATCCCTAAGGATTTTCTCTTTTTCTAGCACTCTTTTTTTTTTTGTTTTCCTCATCCCTCTTTTGTTTCATTTGTATTTGGTCTTTCACCACTTGAGAATGTGGTAAAGGACTAAGTACAAACTTCTTATATTTATGGGTGAAGGAAATCTCATTAGTGAGACCATCATGCAAGATTTTCTTGTCAAATTGCCATGGCCTCCCTAATAAGATATGGCAAGCTTCCATAGGCACTACATCACATAAAACTTTATCTTTGTATTTCCCTATGGAAAACTTGATTTCCACTTGCTTATCTACATGTAGTTCCCCATTTTCATTAAGCCATTGAAGTTTGTAAGGTTTTGGGTGAGGAACCACTTGTAGCTTAAGCTTTTCAACCATCCTAGCACTACAACAATTACAACTAGATCCACTATCCACAATGAGGGAACATATATTTTCTAAAACATTGCATCTTGTATGAAATATGTTCTCCCTTTGTGTTTCAATGGATGTGCTAGGGTGATTGTTGAGGGTTCTCCTAATCATAAGCAATTCTCCCTCTAATGGAGCTACCCTCTCATCCTCTCCCCCTTCCTCTTTCTCACTAAGCTCATCCTCGCCACTAGTGTATTCGTCTACACCTTTAAGAAACAAAGTCCTTTGGTTTGGACATTGTGCTTGCACATGCCCCCTACCATAGCACTTAAAACATTTAACATCTCTAGCTCGGATGGGTGGGGTTGAGGTTTCTTTGGTGAAGGGTTTGGTAGGTTCTTTTGGTTTTTCCTTAGATGTACTACCCTCCCTTTTAAACTCTCTCTTGGGATAAAAGTTAGAATAGGGGCTCACCTTTTGACTTGATGTTTTGCGCAAATTTTGTTGCTAAACTTTAATGCAAAGTTGAACCAAATCATTCAAGTCTTGATAAGGTAAGAGCTCTACTCTATCTCTTATCTCAAGTGATAGGCCACTAAGGAACCTAGATATGGTGGTTTCCTCTTCCTCTCTAATAGAGGCTCTGATGGAGATCAAGTAGAAGAGGATTTTGCTAATGGAGGAAGAGGTCATCCACCCAAGCATTTAAAATTCTTCTTACTAGTCTTCTTAAAAAGTAGAACATTTTGGGTTCTCTTGAAAATTCAAAAGATAGTAGTATAAATAAATCTTTGTAAATACTCTTGTATAAATTTGTAAATAATATAGAAATATCCTTAGGAGTATGCCAAAGAGGAAAACCAAAAGAAACCTCTAAATGTAAGGCATTTTAGGCACTTTCTTTAGGAAAAAGTGACTTTTCTACTCCTTTCTCTCTTAGGCACTAGAAGGAGCTAGAAGAGTGACTCTTCCCACTCCTTCCCCTTTGTAACATGACCAGCCCTCTCCATTATAAATAGGGGTGCTTGGTACTTTGAATAAAAAAAGTTGAAAGTTAGAAGAAAAGAAACTATCTTGAAATTGAGAGAGAGTGAGTTTGTGAGACTTGTCTCTTCTTCTCCTTCATGTCTTATCTTGTGAGCTTTGGAGACTCTCAAGTGGCGGCACCACCCACTCATCTTGGAAGAACCACCCTCCAAGTGGCGTGAATCACATCTCCAAAAGGCTACAACCACATAAGTCATTTCTATTCATCTTCTAAAAATACCCATTTATGTTTTCTTGTAGTTTTTCCATTTTTAATCGGTTCAATCTTTTCCATGAGTTGTTTCCTTTCATTTTCTGCCATTGTTCTGCACTTTGCTGGTTTATTTCCTTGTTTTCTTGCTGTTTTAATTTCGTCCAAACCATGGGTTTCCATATACATGTGTTGTTCTTGTTTTCCATCCATGGGTTTTTGTTCTTTGATGAATTTCTTTGTGATTTTCTAATTCCTATTGAATTTCAATCAGTATTTTCACTTGTTCTTGGTGTTCTTATGTTGTTCTTGTGTTTCCTTTGAAGTTTGGTACTGTTCTTGAATTACCCATTCATATTCCATTGTTATCTTACACTACAAGTTACCTATTCATGTGTTTTTAGTATGAACCTTTGTTTTCTTGAGTAGAAACTCTATTAATTGTTCTTTAGAATTTTGATCCTAATTCTTGAAAGTGTCATGAATACAATGAAACCTATATCAACTCAACCCAAACCAAGAAAGGTTCATAATGAACTCACATCATGTGGTATCAGAGCCATGGTGTTGACTTGTTGATTGTGAGTTGAATAGACACTTTCTTTTTGGGTAATCTTTTTTACTCATGCTATGCCTCAATTTGAGCATCCAAGGTATTCTTCTTCTTTGTCTTTTTCATTACCAAAAGTTCCTACTTGCACTCCATATTGGTTGAAAAATGTTAGGGATGATTTTTCCATGCCTACTAATGGTTTTTACCCTTTAAAGGGAATTTTTCCTAAGAAAATAATCATTCCCCCACATTTTTTTCCAACATGGTCTGTCTATAGGACTTCTTTTTCCGACATCCCAATGATTCATAATGCTAAGTCAAGTTTGCCTTTATTATCATCCAATGTTTTATTTGATAGCAAACTGACTTTGTTATATGTAGGGATTCTGAATTCGCGGACAAATTCTCTCCAACCTGGGGAGCATGATGGAGATCAAGTAGAAGAGGATTTTGCTAATGGAGGAAGAGGTCATCCACCCAAGCATTTAAAATTCTTCTTACTAGTCTTCTTAAAAAGTAGAACATTTTGGGTTCTCTTGAAAATTCAAAAGATAGTAGTATAAATAAATCTTTGTAAATACTCTTGTATAAATTTGTAAATAATATAGAAATATCCTTAGGAGTATGCCAAAGAGGAAAACCAAAAGAAACCTCTAAATGTAAGGCATTTTAGGCACTTTCTTTAGGAAAAAGTGGAAAAAGTGACTTTTCTACTCCTTTCTCTCTTAGGCACTAGAAGGAGCTAGAAGAGTGACTCTTCCCACTCCTTCCCCTTTGTAACATGACCAGCCCTCTCCATTATAAATAGGGGTGCTTGGTACTTTGAATAAAAAAAGTTGAAAGTTAGAAGAAAAGAAACTATCTTGAAATTGAGAGAGAGTGAGTTTGTGAGACTTGTCTCTTCTTCTCCTTCATGTCTTATCTTGTGAGCTTTGGAGACTCTCAAGTGGCGGCACCACCCACTCATCTTGGAAGAACCACCCTCCAAGTGGCGTGAATCACATCTCCAAAAGGCTACAACCACATAAGTCATTTCTATTCATCTTCTAAAAATACCCATTTATGTTTTCTTGTAGTTTTTCCATTTTTAATCGGTTCAATCTTTTCCATGAGTTGTTTCCTTTCATTTTCTGCCATTGTTCTGCACTTTGCTGGTTTATTTCCTTGTTTTCTTGCTGTTTTAATTTCGTCCAAACCATGGGTTTCCATATACATGTGTTGTTCTTGTTTTCCATCCATGGGTTTTTGTTCTTTGATGAATTTCTTTGTGATTTTCTAATTCCTATTGAATTTCAATCAGTATTTTCACTTGTTCTTGGTGTTCTTATGTTGTTCTTGTGTTTCCTTTGAAGTTTGGTACTGTTCTTGAATTACCCATTCATATTCCATTGTTATCTTACACTACAAGTTACCTATTCATGTGTTTTTAGTATGAACCTTTGTTTTCTTGAGTAGAAACTCTATTAATTGTTCTTTAGAATTTTGATCCTAATTCTTGAAAGTGTCATGAATACAATGAAACCTATATCAACTCAACCCAAACCAAGAAAGGTTCATAATGAACTCACATCATGTGGTATCAGAGCCATGGTGTTGACTTGTTGATTGTGAGTTGAATAGACACTTTCTTTTTGGGTAATCTTTTTTACTCATGCTATGCCTCAATTTGAGCATCCAAGGTATTCTTCTTCTTTGTCTTTTTCATTACCAAAAGTTCCTACTTGCACTCCATATTGGTTGAAAAATGTTAGGGATGATTTTTCCATGCCTACTAATGGTTTTTACCCTTTAAAGGGAATTTTTCCTAAGAAAATAATCATTCCCCCACATTTTTTTCCAACATGGTCTGTCTATAGGACTTCTTTTTCCGACATCCCAATGATTCATAATGCTAAGTCAAGTTTGCCTTTATTATCATCCAATGTTTTATTTGATAGCAAACTGACTTTGTTATATGTAGGGATTCTGAATTCGCGGACGAATTCTCTCCAACCTGGGGAGCATGATGGAGATCAAGTAGAAGAGGATTTTGCTAATGGAGGAAGAGGTCATCCACCCAAGCATTTAAAATTCTTCTTACTAGTCTTCTTAAAAAGTAGAACATTTTGGGTTCTCTTGAAAATTCAAAAGATAGTAGTATAAATAAATCTTTGTAAATACTCTTGTATAAATTTGTAAATAATATAGAAATATCCTTAGGAGTATGCCAAAGAGGAAAACCAAAAGAAACCTCTAAATGTAAGGCATTTTAGGCACTTTCTTTAGGAAAAAGTGACTTTTCTACTCCTTTCTCTCTTAGGCACTAGAAGGAGCTAGAAGAGTGACTCTTCCCACTCCTTCCCCTTTGTAACATGACCAGCCCTCTCCATTATAAATAGGGGTGCTTGGTACTTTGAATAAAAAAAGTTGAAAGTTAGAAGAAAAGAAACTATCTTGAAATTGAGAGAGAGTGAGTTTGTGAGACTTGTCTCTTCTTCTCCTTCATGTCTTATCTTGTGAGCTTTGGAGACTCTCAAGTGGCGGCACCACCCACTCATCTTGGAAGAACCACCCTCCAAGTGGCGTGAATCACATCTCCAAAAGGCTACAACCACATAAGTCATTTCTATTCATCTTCTAAAAATACCCATTTATGTTTTCTTGTAGTTTTTCCATTTTTAATCGGTTCAATCTTTTCCATGAGTTTTTTCCTTTCATTTTCTGCCATTGTTCTGCACTTTGCTGGTTTATTTCCTTGTTTTCTTGCTGTTTTAATTTCGTCCAAACCATGGGTTTCCATATACATGTGTTGTTCTTGTTTTCCATCCATGGGTTTTTGTTCTTTGATGAATTTCTTTGTGATTTTCTAATTCCTATTGAATTTCAATCAGTATTTTCACTTGTTCTTGGTGTTCTTATGTTGTTCTTGTGTTTCCTTTGAAGTTTGGTACTGTTCTTGAATTACCCATTCATATTCCATTGTTATCTTACACTACAAGTTACCTATTCATGTGTTTTTAGTATGAACCTTTGTTTTCTTGAGTAGAAACTCTATTAATTGTTCTTTAGAATTTTGATCCTAATTCTTGAAAGTGTCATGAATACAATGAAACCTATATCAACTCAACCCAAACCAAGAAAGGTTCATAATGAACTCACATCATGTGGTATCAGAGCCATGGTGTTGACTTGTTGATTGTGAGTTGAATAGACACTTTCTTTTTGGGTAATCTTTTTTACTCATGCTATGCCTCAATTTGAGCATCCAAGGTATTCTTCTTCTTTGTCTTTTTCATTACCAAAAGTTCCTACTTGCACTCCATATTGGTTGAAAAATGTTAGGGATGATTTTTCCATGCCTACTAATGGTTTTTACCCTTTAAAGGGAATTTTTCCTAAGAAAATAATCATTCCCCCACATTTTTTTCCAACATGGTCTGTCTATAGGACTTCTTTTTCCGACATCCCAATGATTCATAATGCTAAGTCAAGTTTGCCTTTATTATCATCCAATGTTTTATTTGATAGCAAACTGACTTTGTTATATGTAGGGATTCTGAATTCGCGGACGAATTCTCTCCAACCTGGGGAGCATGATGGAGATCAAGTAGAAGAGGATTTTGCTAATGGAGGAAGAGGTCATCCACCCAAGCATTTAAAATTCTTCTTACTAGTCTTCTTAAAAAGTAGAACATTTTGGGTTCTCTTGAAAATTCAAAAGATAGTAGTATAAATAAATCTTTGTAAATACTCTTGTATAAATTTGTAAATAATATAGAAATATCCTTAGGAGTATGCCAAAGAGGAAAACCAAAAGAAACCTCTAAATGTAAGGCATTTTAGGCACTTTCTTTAGGAAAAAGTGACTTTTCTACTCCTTTCTCTCTTAGGCACTAGAAGGAGCTAGAAGAGTGACTCTTCCCACTCCTTCCCCTTTGTAACATGACCAGCCCTCTCCATTATAAATAGGGGTGCTTGGTACTTTGAATAAAAAAAGTTGAAAGTTAGAAGAAAAGAAACTATCTTGAAATTGAGAGAGAGTGAGTTTGTGAGACTTGTCTCTTCTTCTCCTTCATGTCTTATCTTGTGAGCTTTGGAGACTCTCAAGTGGCGGCACCACCCACTCATCTTGGAAGAACCACCCTCCAAGTGGCGTGAATCACATCTCCAAAAGGCTACAACCACATAAGTCATTTCTATTCATCTTCTAAAAATACCCATTTATGTTTTCTTGTAGTTTTTCCATTTTTAATCGGTTCAATCTTTTCCATGAGTTGTTTCCTTTCATTTTCTGCCATTGTTCTGCACTTTGCTGGTTTATTTCCTTGTTTTCTTGCTGTTTTAATTTCGTCCAAACCATGGGTTTCCATATACATGTGTTGTTCTTGTTTTCCATCCATGGGTTTTTGTTCTTTGATGAATTTCTTTGTGATTTTCTAATTCCTATTGAATTTCAATCAGTATTTTCACTTGTTCTTGGTGTTCTTATGTTGTTCTTGTGTTTCCTTTGAAGTTTGGTACTGTTCTTGAATTACCCATTCATATTCCATTGTTATCTTACACTACAAGTTACCTATTCATGTGTTTTTAGTATGAACCTTTGTTTTCTTGAGTAGAAACTCTATTAATTGTTCTTTAGAATTTTGATCCTAATTCTTGAAAGTGTCATGAATACAATGAAACCTATATCAACTCAACCCAAACCAAGAAAGGTTCATAATGAACTCACATCATGTGGTATCAGAGCCATGGTGTTGACTTGTTGATTGTGAGTTGAATAGACACTTTCTTTTTGGGTAATCTTTTTTACTCATGCTATGCCTCAATTTGAGCATCCAAGGTATTCTTCTTCTTTGTCTTTTTCATTACCAAAAGTTCCTACTTGCACTCCATATTGGTTGAAAAATGTTAGGGATGATTTTTCCATGCCTACTAATGGTTTTTACCCTTTAAAGGGAATTTTTCCTAAGAAAATAATCATTCCCCCACATTTTTTTCCAACATGGACTTCTTTTTCCGACATCCCAATGATTCATAATGCTAAGTCAAGTTTGCCTTTATTATCATCCAATGTTTTATTTGATAGCAAACTGACTTTGTTATATGTAGGGATTCTGAATTCGCGGACGAATTCTCTCCAACCTGGGGAGCATGATGGAGATCAAGTAGAAGAGGATTTTGCTAATGGAGGAAGAGGTCATCCACCCAAGCATTTAAAATTCTTCTTACTAGTCTTCTTAAAAAGTAGAACATTTTGGGTTCTCTTGAAAATTCAAAAGATAGTAGTATAAATAAATCTTTGTAAATACTCTTGTATAAATTTGTAAATAATATAGAAATATCCTTAGGAGTATGCCAAAGAGGAAAACCAAAAGAAACCTCTAAATGTAAGGCATTTTAGGCACTTTCTTTAGGAAAAAGTGGAAAAAGTGACTTTTCTACTCCTTTCTCTCTTAGGCACTAGAAGGAGCTAGAAGAGTGACTCTTCCCACTCCTTCCCCTTTGTAACATGACCAGCCCTCTCCATTATAAATAGGGGTGCTTGGTACTTTGAATAAAAAAAGTTGAAAGTTAGAAGAAAAGAAACTATCTTGAAATTGAGAGAGAGTGAGTTTGTGAGACTTGTCTCTTCTTCTCCTTCATGTCTTATCTTGTGAGCTTTGGAGACTCTCAAGTGGCGGCACCACCCACTCATCTTGGAAGAACCACCCTCCAAGTGGCGTGAATCACATCTCCAAAAGGCTACAACCACATAAGTCATTTCTATTCATCTTCTAAAAATACCCATTTATGTTTTCTTGTAGTTTTTCCATTTTTAATCGGTTCAATCTTTTCCATGAGTTGTTTCCTTTCATTTTCTGCCATTGTTCTGCACTTTGCTGGTTTATTTCCTTGTTTTCTTGCTGTTTTAATTTCGTCCAAACCATGGGTTTCCATATACATGTGTTGTTCTTGTTTTCCATCCATGGGTTTTTGTTCTTTGATGAATTTCTTTGTGATTTTCTAATTCCTATTGAATTTCAATCAGTATTTTCACTTGTTCTTGGTGTTCTTATGTTGTTCTTGTGTTTCCTTTGAAGTTTGGTACTGTTCTTGAATTACCCATTCATATTCCATTGTTATCTTACACTACAAGTTACCTATTCATGTGTTTTTAGTATGAACCTTTGTTTTCTTGAGTAGAAACTCTATTAATTGTTCTTTAGAATTTTGATCCTAATTCTTGAAAGTGTCATGAATACAATGAAACCTATATCAACTCAACCCAAACCAAGAAAGGTTCATAATGAACTCACATCATGTGGTATCAGAGCCATGGTGTTGACTTGTTGATTGTGAGTTGAATAGACACTTTCTTTTTGGGTAATCTTTTTTACTCATGCTATGCCTCAATTTGAGCATCCAAGGTATTCTTCTTCTTTGTCTTTTTCATTACCAAAAGTTCCTACTTGCACTCCATATTGGTTGAAAAATGTTAGGGATGATTTTTCCATGCCTACTAATGGTTTTTACCCTTTAAAGGGAATTTTTCCTAAGAAAATAATCATTCCCCCACATTTTTTTCCAACATGGACTTCTTTTTCCGACATCCCAATGATTCATAATGCTAAGTCAAGTTTGCCTTTATTATCATCCAATGTTTTATTTGATAGCAAACTGACTTTGTTATATGTAGGGATTCTGAATTCGCGGACGAATTCTCTCCAACCTGGGGAGCATGATGGAGATCAAGTAGAAGAGGATTTTGCTAATGGAGGAAGAGGTCATCCACCCAAGCATTTAAAATTCTTCTTACTAGTCTTCTTAAAAAGTAGAACATTTTGGGTTCTCTTGAAAATTCAAAAGATAGTAGTATAAATAAATCTTTGTAAATACTCTTGTATAAATTTGTAAATAATATAGAAATATCCTTAGGAGTATGCCAAAGAGGAAAACCAAAAGAAACCTCTAAATGTAAGGCATTTTAGGCACTTTCTTTAGGAAAAAGTGGAAAAAGTGACTTTTCTACTCCTTTCTCTCTTAGGCACTAGAAGGAGCTAGAAGAGTGACTCTTCCCACTCCTTCCCCTTTGTAACATGACCAGCCCTCTCCATTATAAATAGGGGTGCTTGGTACTTTGAATAAAAAAAGTTGAAAGTTAGAAGAAAAGAAACTATCTTGAAATTGAGAGAGAGTGAGTTTGTGAGACTTGTCTCTTCTTCTCCTTCATGTCTTATCTTGTGAGCTTTGGAGACTCTCAAGTGGCGGCACCACCCACTCATCTTGGAAGAACCACCCTCCAAGTGGCGTGAATCACATCTCCAAAAGGCTACAACCACATAAGTCATTTCTATTCATCTTCTAAAAATACCCATTTATGTTTTCTTGTAGTTTTTCCATTTTTAATCGGTTCAATCTTTTCCATGAGTTGTTTCCTTTCATTTTCTGCCATTGTTCTGCACTTTGCTGGTTTATTTCCTTGTTTTCTTGCTGTTTTAATTTCGTCCAAACCATGGGTTTCCATATACATGTGTTGTTCTTGTTTTCCATCCATGGGTTTTTGTTCTTTGATGAATTTCTTTGTGATTTTCTAATTCCTATTGAATTTCAATCAGTATTTTCACTTGTTCTTGGTGTTCTTATGTTGTTCTTGTGTTTCCTTTGAAGTTTGGTACTGTTCTTGAATTACCCATTCATATTCCATTGTTATCTTACACTACAAGTTACCTATTCATGTGTTTTTAGTATGAACCTTTGTTTTCTTGAGTAGAAACTCTATTAATTGTTCTTTAGAATTTTGATCCTAATTCTTGAAAGTGTCATGAATACAATGAAACCTATATCAACTCAACCCAAACCAAGAAAGGTTCATAATGAACTCACATCATGTGGTATCAGAGCCATGGTGTTGACTTGTTGATTGTGAGTTGAATAGACACTTTCTTTTTGGGTAATCTTTTTTACTCATGCTATGCCTCAATTTGAGCATCCAAGGTATTCTTCTTCTTTGTCTTTTTCATTACCAAAAGTTCCTACTTGCACTCCATATTGGTTGAAAAATGTTAGGGATGATTTTTCCATGCCTACTAATGGTTTTTACCCTTTAAAGGGAATTTTTCCTAAGAAAATAATCATTCCCCCACATTTTTTTCCAACATGGACTTCTTTTTCCGACATCCCAATGATTCATAATGCTAAGTCAAGTTTGCCTTTATTATCATCCAATGTTTTATTTGATAGCAAACTGACTTTGTTATATGTAGGGATTCTGAATTCGCGGACGAATTCTCTCCAACCTGGGGAGCATGATGGAGATCAAGTAGAAGAGGATTTTGCTAATGGAGGAAGAGGTCATCCACCCAAGCATTTAAAATTCTTCTTACTAGTCTTCTTAAAAAGTAGAACATTTTGGGTTCTCTTGAAAATTCAAAAGATAGTAGTATAAATAAATCTTTGTAAATACTCTTGTATAAATTTGTAAATAATATAGAAATATCCTTAGGAGTATGCCAAAGAGGAAAACCAAAAGAAACCTCTAAATGTAAGGCATTTTAGGCACTTTCTTTAGGAAAAAGTGGAAAAAGTGACTTTTCTACTCCTTTCTCTCTTAGGCACTAGAAGGAGCTAGAAGAGTGACTCTTCCCACTCCTTCCCCTTTGTAACATGACCAGCCCTCTCCATTATAAATAGGGGTGCTTGGTACTTTGAATAAAAAAAGTTGAAAGTTAGAAGAAAAGAAACTATCTTGAAATTGAGAGAGAGTGAGTTTGTGAGACTTGTCTCTTCTTCTCCTTCATGTCTTATCTTGTGAGCTTTGGAGACTCTCAAGTGGCGGCACCACCCACTCATCTTGGAAGAACCACCCTCCAAGTGGCGTGAATCACATCTCCAAAAGGCTACAACCACATAAGTCATTTCTATTCATCTTCTAAAAATACCCATTTATGTTTTCTTGTAGTTTTTCCATTTTTAATCGGTTCAATCTTTTCCATGAGTTGTTTCCTTTCATTTTCTGCCATTGTTCTGCACTTTGCTGGTTTATTTCCTTGTTTTCTTGCTGTTTTAATTTCGTCCAAACCATGGGTTTCCATATACATGTGTTGTTCTTGTTTTCCATCCATGGGTTTTTGTTCTTTGATGAATTTCTTTGTGATTTTCTAATTCCTATTGAATTTCAATCAGTATTTTCACTTGTTCTTGGTGTTCTTATGTTGTTCTTGTGTTTCCTTTGAAGTTTGGTACTGTTCTTGAATTACCCATTCATATTCCATTGTTATCTTACACTACAAGTTACCTATTCATGTGTTTTTAGTATGAACCTTTGTTTTCTTGAGTAGAAACTCTATTAATTGTTCTTTAGAATTTTGATCCTAATTCTTGAAAGTGTCATGAATACAATGAAACCTATATCAACTCAACCCAAACCAAGAAAGGTTCATAATGAACTCACATCATGTGGTATCAGAGCCATGGTGTTGACTTGTTGATTGTGAGTTGAATAGACACTTTCTTTTTGGGTAATCTTTTTTACTCATGCTATGCCTCAATTTGAGCATCCAAGGTATTCTTCTTCTTTGTCTTTTTCATTACCAAAAGTTCCTACTTGCACTCCATATTGGTTGAAAAATGTTAGGGATGATTTTTCCATGCCTACTAATGGTTTTTACCCTTTAAAGGGAATTTTTCCTAAGAAAATAATCATTCCCCCACATTTTTTTCCAACATGGACTTCTTTTTCCGACATCCCAATGATTCATAATGCTAAGTCAAGTTTGCCTTTATTATCATCCAATGTTTTATTTGATAGCAAACTGACTTTGTTATATGTAGGGATTCTGAATTCGCGGACGAATTCTCTCCAACCTGGGGAGCATGATGGAGATCAAGTAGAAGAGGATTTTGCTAATGGAGGAAGAGGTCATCCACCCAAGCATTTAAAATTCTTCTTACTAGTCTTCTTAAAAAGTAGAACATTTTGGGTTCTCTTGAAAATTCAAAAGATAGTAGTATAAATAAATCTTTGTAAATACTCTTGTATAAATTTGTAAATAATATAGAAATATCCTTAGGAGTATGCCAAAGAGGAAAACCAAAAGAAACCTCTAAATGTAAGGCATTTTAGGCACTTTCTTTAGGAAAAAGTGGAAAAAGTGACTTTTCTACTCCTTTCTCTCTTAGGCACTAGAAGGAGCTAGAAGAGTGACTCTTCCCACTCCTTCCCCTTTGTAACATGACCAGCCCTCTCCATTATAAATAGGGGTGCTTGGTACTTTGAATAAAAAAAGTTGAAAGTTAGAAGAAAAGAAACTATCTTGAAATTGAGAGAGAGTGAGTTTGTGAGACTTGTCTCTTCTTCTCCTTCATGTCTTATCTTGTGAGCTTTGGAGACTCTCAAGTGGCGGCACCACCCACTCATCTTGGAAGAACCACCCTCCAAGTGGCGTGAATCACATCTCCAAAAGGCTACAACCACATAAGTCATTTCTATTCATCTTCTAAAAATACCCATTTATGTTTTCTTGTAGTTTTTCCATTTTTAATCGGTTCAATCTTTTCCATGAGTTGTTTCCTTTCATTTTCTGCCATTGTTCTGCACTTTGCTGGTTTATTTCCTTGTTTTCTTGCTGTTTTAATTTCGTCCAAACCATGGGTTTCCATATACATGTGTTGTTCTTGTTTTCCATCCATGGGTTTTTGTTCTTTGATGAATTTCTTTGTGATTTTCTAATTCCTATTGAATTTCAATCAGTATTTTCACTTGTTCTTGGTGTTCTTATGTTGTTCTTGTGTTTCCTTTGAAGTTTGGTACTGTTCTTGAATTACCCATTCATATTCCATTGTTATCTTACACTACAAGTTACCTATTCATGTGTTTTTAGTATGAACCTTTGTTTTCTTGAGTAGAAACTCTATTAATTGTTCTTTAGAATTTTGATCCTAATTCTTGAAAGTGTCATGAATACAATGAAACCTATATCAACTCAACCCAAACCAAGAAAGGTTCATAATGAACTCACATCATGTGGTATCAGAGCCATGGTGTTGACTTGTTGATTGTGAGTTGAATAGACACTTTCTTTTTGGGTAATCTTTTTTACTCATGCTATGCCTCAATTTGAGCATCCAAGGTATTCTTCTTCTTTGTCTTTTTCATTACCAAAAGTTCCTACTTGCACTCCATATTGGTTGAAAAATGTTAGGGATGATTTTTCCATGCCTACTAATGGTTTTTACCCTTTAAAGGGAATTTTTCCTAAGAAAATAATCATTCCCCCACATTTTTTTCCAACATGGACTTCTTTTTCCGACATCCCAATGATTCATAATGCTAAGTCAAGTTTGCCTTTATTATCATCCAATGTTTTATTTGATAGCAAACTGACTTTGTTATATGTAGGGATTCTGAATTCGCGGACGAATTCTCTCCAACCTGGGGAGCATGATGGAGATCAAGTAGAAGAGGATTTTGCTAATGGAGGAAGAGGTCATCCACCCAAGCATTTAAAATTCTTCTTACTAGTCTTCTTAAAAAGTAGAACATTTTGGGTTCTCTTGAAAATTCAAAAGATAGTAGTATAAATAAATCTTTGTAAATACTCTTGTATAAATTTGTAAATAATATAGAAATATCCTTAGGAGTATGCCAAAGAGGAAAACCAAAAGAAACCTCTAAATGTAAGGCATTTTAGGCACTTTCTTTAGGAAAAAGTGGAAAAAGTGACTTTTCTACTCCTTTCTCTCTTAGGCACTAGAAGGAGCTAGAAGAGTGACTCTTCCCACTCCTTCCCCTTTGTAACATGACCAGCCCTCTCCATTATAAATAGGGGTGCTTGGTACTTTGAATAAAAAAAGTTGAAAGTTAGAAGAAAAGAAACTATCTTGAAATTGAGAGAGAGTGAGTTTGTGAGACTTGTCTCTTCTTCTCCTTCATGTCTTATCTTGTGAGCTTTGGAGACTCTCAAGTGGCGGCACCACCCACTCATCTTGGAAGAACCACCCTCCAAGTGGCGTGAATCACATCTCCAAAAGGCTACAACCACATAAGTCATTTCTATTCATCTTCTAAAAATACCCATTTATGTTTTCTTGTAGTTTTTCCATTTTTAATCGGTTCAATCTTTTCCATGAGTTGTTTCCTTTCATTTTCTGCCATTGTTCTGCACTTTGCTGGTTTATTTCCTTGTTTTCTTGCTGTTTTAATTTCGTCCAAACCATGGGTTTCCATATACATGTGTTGTTCTTGTTTTCCATCCATGGGTTTTTGTTCTTTGATGAATTTCTTTGTGATTTTCTAATTCCTATTGAATTTCAATCAGTATTTTCACTTGTTCTTGGTGTTCTTATGTTGTTCTTGTGTTTCCTTTGAAGTTTGGTACTGTTCTTGAATTACCCATTCATATTCCATTGTTATCTTACACTACAAGTTACCTATTCATGTGTTTTTAGTATGAACCTTTGTTTTCTTGAGTAGAAACTCTATTAATTGTTCTTTAGAATTTTGATCCTAATTCTTGAAAGTGTCATGAATACAATGAAACCTATATCAACTCAACCCAAACCAAGAAAGGTTCATAATGAACTCACATCATGTGGTATCAGAGCCATGGTGTTGACTTGTTGATTGTGAGTTGAATAGACACTTTCTTTTTGGGTAATCTTTTTTACTCATGCTATGCCTCAATTTGAGCATCCAAGGTATTCTTCTTCTTTGTCTTTTTCATTACCAAAAGTTCCTACTTGCACTCCATATTGGTTGAAAAATGTTAGGGATGATTTTTCCATGCCTACTAATGGTTTTTACCCTTTAAAGGGAATTTTTCCTAAGAAAATAATCATTCCCCCACATTTTTTTCCAACATGGACTTCTTTTTCCGACATCCCAATGATTCATAATGCTAAGTCAAGTTTGCCTTTATTATCATCCAATGTTTTATTTGATAGCAAACTGACTTTGTTATATGTAGGGATTCTGAATTCGCGGACGAATTCTCTCCAACCTGGGGAGCATGATGGAGATCAAGTAGAAGAGGATTTTGCTAATGGAGGAAGAGGTCATCCACCCAAGCATTTAAAATTCTTCTTACTAGTCTTCTTAAAAAGTAGAACATTTTGGGTTCTCTTGAAAATTCAAAAGATAGTAGTATAAATAAATCTTTGTAAATACTCTTGTATAAATTTGTAAATAATATAGAAATATCCTTAGGAGTATGCCAAAGAGGAAAACCAAAAGAAACCTCTAAATGTAAGGCATTTTAGGCACTTTCTTTAGGAAAAAGTGGAAAAAGTGACTTTTCTACTCCTTTCTCTCTTAGGCACTAGAAGGAGCTAGAAGAGTGACTCTTCCCACTCCTTCCCCTTTGTAACATGACCAGCCCTCTCCATTATAAATAGGGGTGCTTGGTACTTTGAATAAAAAAAGTTGAAAGTTAGAAGAAAAGAAACTATCTTGAAATTGAGAGAGAGTGAGTTTGTGAGACTTGTCTCTTCTTCTCCTTCATGTCTTATCTTGTGAGCTTTGGAGACTCTCAAGTGGCGGCACCACCCACTCATCTTGGAAGAACCACCCTCCAAGTGGCGTGAATCACATCTCCAAAAGGCTACAACCACATAAGTCATTTCTATTCATCTTCTAAAAATACCCATTTATGTTTTCTTGTAGTTTTTCCATTTTTAATCGGTTCAATCTTTTCCATGAGTTGTTTCCTTTCATTTTCTGCCATTGTTCTGCACTTTGCTGGTTTATTTCCTTGTTTTCTTGCTGTTTTAATTTCGTCCAAACCATGGGTTTCCATATACATGTGTTGTTCTTGTTTTCCATCCATGGGTTTTTGTTCTTTGATGAATTTCTTTGTGATTTTCTAATTCCTATTGAATTTCAATCAGTATTTTCACTTGTTCTTGGTGTTCTTATGTTGTTCTTGTGTTTCCTTTGAAGTTTGGTACTGTTCTTGAATTACCCATTCATATTCCATTGTTATCTTACACTACAAGTTACCTATTCATGTGTTTTTAGTATGAACCTTTGTTTTCTTGAGTAGAAACTCTATTAATTGTTCTTTAGAATTTTGATCCTAATTCTTGAAAGTGTCATGAATACAATGAAACCTATATCAACTCAACCCAAACCAAGAAAGGTTCATAATGAACTCACATCATGTGGTATCAGAGCCATGGTGTTGACTTGTTGATTGTGAGTTGAATAGACACTTTCTTTTTGGGTAATCTTTTTTACTCATGCTATGCCTCAATTTGAGCATCCAAGGTATTCTTCTTCTTTGTCTTTTTCATTACCAAAAGTTCCTACTTGCACTCCATATTGGTTGAAAAATGTTAGGGATGATTTTTCCATGCCTACTAATGGTTTTTACCCTTTAAAGGGAATTTTTCCTAAGAAAATAATCATTCCCCCACATTTTTTTCCAACATGGACTTCTTTTTCCGACATCCCAATGATTCATAATGCTAAGTCAAGTTTGCCTTTATTATCATCCAATGTTTTATTTGATAGCAAACTGACTTTGTTATATGTAGGGATTCTGAATTCGCGGACGAATTCTCTCCAACCTGGGGAGCATGATGGAGATCAAGTAGAAGAGGATTTTGCTAATGGAGGAAGAGGTCATCCACCCAAGCATTTAAAATTCTTCTTACTAGTCTTCTTAAAAAGTAGAACATTTTGGGTTCTCTTGAAAATTCAAAAGATAGTAGTATAAATAAATCTTTGTAAATACTCTTGTATAAATTTGTAAATAATATAGAAATATCCTTAGGAGTATGCCAAAGAGGAAAACCAAAAGAAACCTCTAAATGTAAGGCATTTTAGGCACTTTCTTTAGGAAAAAGTGGAAAAAGTGACTTTTCTACTCCTTTCTCTCTTAGGCACTAGAAGGAGCTAGAAGAGTGACTCTTCCCACTCCTTCCCCTTTGTAACATGACCAGCCCTCTCCATTATAAATAGGGGTGCTTGGTACTTTGAATAAAAAAAGTTGAAAGTTAGAAGAAAAGAAACTATCTTGAAATTGAGAGAGAGTGAGTTTGTGAGACTTGTCTCTTCTTCTCCTTCATGTCTTATCTTGTGAGCTTTGGAGACTCTCAAGTGGCGGCACCACCCACTCATCTTGGAAGAACCACCCTCCAAGTGGCGTGAATCACATCTCCAAAAGGCTACAACCACATAAGTCATTTCTATTCATCTTCTAAAAATACCCATTTATGTTTTCTTGTAGTTTTTCCATTTTTAATCGGTTCAATCTTTTCCATGAGTTGTTTCCTTTCATTTTCTGCCATTGTTCTGCACTTTGCTGGTTTATTTCCTTGTTTTCTTGCTGTTTTAATTTCGTCCAAACCATGGGTTTCCATATACATGTGTTGTTCTTGTTTTCCATCCATGGGTTTTTGTTCTTTGATGAATTTCTTTGTGATTTTCTAATTCCTATTGAATTTCAATCAGTATTTTCACTTGTTCTTGGTGTTCTTATGTTGTTCTTGTGTTTCCTTTGAAGTTTGGTACTGTTCTTGAATTACCCATTCATATTCCATTGTTATCTTACACTACAAGTTACCTATTCATGTGTTTTTAGTATGAACCTTTGTTTTCTTGAGTAGAAACTCTATTAATTGTTCTTTAGAATTTTGATCCTAATTCTTGAAAGTGTCATGAATACAATGAAACCTATATCAACTCAACCCAAACCAAGAAAGGTTCATAATGAACTCACATCATGTGGTATCAGAGCCATGGTGTTGACTTGTTGATTGTGAGTTGAATAGACACTTTCTTTTTGGGTAATCTTTTTTACTCATGCTATGCCTCAATTTGAGCATCCAAGGTATTCTTCTTCTTTGTCTTTTTCATTACCAAAAGTTCCTACTTGCACTCCATATTGGTTGAAAAATGTTAGGGATGATTTTTCCATGCCTACTAATGGTTTTTACCCTTTAAAGGGAATTTTTCCTAAGAAAATAATCATTCCCCCACATTTTTTTCCAACATGGACTTCTTTTTCCGACATCCCAATGATTCATAATGCTAAGTCAAGTTTGCCTTTATTATCATCCAATGTTTTATTTGATAGCAAACTGACTTTGTTATATGTAGGGATTCTGAATTCGCGGACGAATTCTCTCCAACCTGGGGAGCATGATGGAGATCAAGTAGAAGAGGATTTTGCTAATGGAGGAAGAGGTCATCCACCCAAGCATTTAAAATTCTTCTTACTAGTCTTCTTAAAAAGTAGAACATTTTGGGTTCTCTTGAAAATTCAAAAGATAGTAGTATAAATAAATCTTTGTAAATACTCTTGTATAAATTTGTAAATAATATAGAAATATCCTTAGGAGTATGCCAAAGAGGAAAACCAAAAGAAACCTCTAAATGTAAGGCATTTTAGGCACTTTCTTTAGGAAAAAGTGGAAAAAGTGACTTTTCTACTCCTTTCTCTCTTAGGCACTAGAAGGAGCTAGAAGAGTGACTCTTCCCACTCCTTCCCCTTTGTAACATGACCAGCCCTCTCCATTATAAATAGGGGTGCTTGGTACTTTGAATAAAAAAAGTTGAAAGTTAGAAGAAAAGAAACTATCTTGAAATTGAGAGAGAGTGAGTTTGTGAGACTTGTCTCTTCTTCTCCTTCATGTCTTATCTTGTGAGCTTTGGAGACTCTCAAGTGGCGGCACCACCCACTCATCTTGGAAGAACCACCCTCCAAGTGGCGTGAATCACATCTCCAAAAGGCTACAACCACATAAGTCATTTCTATTCATCTTCTAAAAATACCCATTTATGTTTTCTTGTAGTTTTTCCATTTTTAATCGGTTCAATCTTTTCCATGAGTTGTTTCCTTTCATTTTCTGCCATTGTTCTGCACTTTGCTGGTTTATTTCCTTGTTTTCTTGCTGTTTTAATTTCGTCCAAACCATGGGTTTCCATATACATGTGTTGTTCTTGTTTTCCATCCATGGGTTTTTGTTCTTTGATGAATTTCTTTGTGATTTTCTAATTCCTATTGAATTTCAATCAGTATTTTCACTTGTTCTTGGTGTTCTTATGTTGTTCTTGTGTTTCCTTTGAAGTTTGGTACTGTTCTTGAATTACCCATTCATATTCCATTGTTATCTTACACTACAAGTTACCTATTCATGTGTTTTTAGTATGAACCTTTGTTTTCTTGAGTAGAAACTCTATTAATTGTTCTTTAGAATTTTGATCCTAATTCTTGAAAGTGTCATGAATACAATGAAACCTATATCAACTCAACCCAAACCAAGAAAGGTTCATAATGAACTCACATCATGTGGTATCAGAGCCATGGTGTTGACTTGTTGATTGTGAGTTGAATAGACACTTTCTTTTTGGGTAATCTTTTTTACTCATGCTATGCCTCAATTTGAGCATCCAAGGTATTCTTCTTCTTTGTCTTTTTCATTACCAAAAGTTCCTACTTGCACTCCATATTGGTTGAAAAATGTTAGGGATGATTTTTCCATGCCTACTAATGGTTTTTACCCTTTAAAGGGAATTTTTCCTAAGAAAATAATCATTCCCCCACATTTTTTTCCAACATGGACTTCTTTTTCCGACATCCCAATGATTCATAATGCTAAGTCAAGTTTGCCTTTATTATCATCCAATGTTTTATTTGATAGCAAACTGACTTTGTTATATGTAGGGATTCTGAATTCGCGGACGAATTCTCTCCAACCTGGGGAGCATGATGGAGATCAAGTAGAAGAGGATTTTGCTAATGGAGGAAGAGGTCATCCACCCAAGCATTTAAAATTCTTCTTACTAGTCTTCTTAAAAAGTAGAACATTTTGGGTTCTCTTGAAAATTCAAAAGATAGTAGTATAAATAAATCTTTGTAAATACTCTTGTATAAATTTGTAAATAATATAGAAATATCCTTAGGAGTATGCCAAAGAGGAAAACCAAAAGAAACCTCTAAATGTAAGGCATTTTAGGCACTTTCTTTAGGAAAAAGTGGAAAAAGTGACTTTTCTACTCCTTTCTCTCTTAGGCACTAGAAGGAGCTAGAAGAGTGACTCTTCCCACTCCTTCCCCTTTGTAACATGACCAGCCCTCTCCATTATAAATAGGGGTGCTTGGTACTTTGAATAAAAAAAGTTGAAAGTTAGAAGAAAAGAAACTATCTTGAAATTGAGAGAGAGTGAGTTTGTGAGACTTGTCTCTTCTTCTCCTTCATGTCTTATCTTGTGAGCTTTGGAGACTCTCAAGTGGCGGCACCACCCACTCATCTTGGAAGAACCACCCTCCAAGTGGCGTGAATCACATCTCCAAAAGGCTACAACCACATAAGTCATTTCTATTCATCTTCTAAAAATACCCATTTATGTTTTCTTGTAGTTTTTCCATTTTTAATCGGTTCAATCTTTTCCATGAGTTGTTTCCTTTCATTTTCTGCCATTGTTCTGCACTTTGCTGGTTTATTTCCTTGTTTTCTTGCTGTTTTAATTTCGTCCAAACCATGGGTTTCCATATACATGTGTTGTTCTTGTTTTCCATCCATGGGTTTTTGTTCTTTGATGAATTTCTTTGTGATTTTCTAATTCCTATTGAATTTCAATCAGTATTTTCACTTGTTCTTGGTGTTCTTATGTTGTTCTTGTGTTTCCTTTGAAGTTTGGTACTGTTCTTGAATTACCCATTCATATTCCATTGTTATCTTACACTACAAGTTACCTATTCATGTGTTTTTAGTATGAACCTTTGTTTTCTTGAGTAGAAACTCTATTAATTGTTCTTTAGAATTTTGATCCTAATTCTTGAAAGTGTCATGAATACAATGAAACCTATATCAACTCAACCCAAACCAAGAAAGGTTCATAATGAACTCACATCATGTGGTATCAGAGCCATGGTGTTGACTTGTTGATTGTGAGTTGAATAGACACTTTCTTTTTGGGTAATCTTTTTTACTCATGCTATGCCTCAATTTGAGCATCCAAGGTATTCTTCTTCTTTGTCTTTTTCATTACCAAAAGTTCCTACTTGCACTCCATATTGGTTGAAAAATGTTAGGGATGATTTTTCCATGCCTACTAATGGTTTTTACCCTTTAAAGGGAATTTTTCCTAAGAAAATAATCATTCCCCCACATTTTTTTCCAACATGGTCTGTCTATAGGACTTCTTTTTCCGACATCCCAATGATTCATAATGCTAAGTCAAGTTTGCCTTTATTATCATCCAATGTTTTATTTGATAGCAAACTGACTTTGTTATATGTAGGGATTCTGAATTCGCGGACGAATTCTCTCCAACCTGGGGAGCATGATGGAGATCAAGTAGAAGAGGATTTTGCTAATGGAGGAAGAGGTCATCCACCCAAGCATTTAAAATTCTTCTTACTAGTCTTCTTAAAAAGTAGAACATTTTGGGTTCTCTTGAAAATTCAAAAGATAGTAGTATAAATAAATCTTTGTAAATACTCTTGTATAAATTTGTAAATAATATAGAAATATCCTTAGGAGTATGCCAAAGAGGAAAACCAAAAGAAACCTCTAAATGTAAGGCATTTTAGGCACTTTCTTTAGGAAAAAGTGGAAAAAGTGACTTTTCTACTCCTTTCTCTCTTAGGCACTAGAAGGAGCTAGAAGAGTGACTCTTCCCACTCCTTCCCCTTTGTAACATGACCAGCCCTCTCCATTATAAATAGGGGTGCTTGGTACTTTGAATAAAAAAAGTTGAAAGTTAGAAGAAAAGAAACTATCTTGAAATTGAGAGAGAGTGAGTTTGTGAGACTTGTCTCTTCTTCTCCTTCATGTCTTATCTTGTGAGCTTTGGAGACTCTCAAGTGGCGGCACCACCCACTCATCTTGGAAGAACCACCCTCCAAGTGGCGTGAATCACATCTCCAAAAGGCTACAACCACATAAGTCATTTCTATTCATCTTCTAAAAATACCCATTTATGTTTTCTTGTAGTTTTTCCATTTTTAATCGGTTCAATCTTTTCCATGAGTTGTTTCCTTTCATTTTCTGCCATTGTTCTGCACTTTGCTGGTTTATTTCCTTGTTTTCTTGCTGTTTTAATTTCGTCCAAACCATGGGTTTCCATATACATGTGTTGTTCTTGTTTTCCATCCATGGGTTTTTGTTCTTTGATGAATTTCTTTGTGATTTTCTAATTCCTATTGAATTTCAATCAGTATTTTCACTTGTTCTTGGTGTTCTTATGTTGTTCTTGTGTTTCCTTTGAAGTTTGGTACTGTTCTTGAATTACCCATTCATATTCCATTGTTATCTTACACTACAAGTTACCTATTCATGTGTTTTTAGTATGAACCTTTGTTTTCTTGAGTAGAAACTCTATTAATTGTTCTTTAGAATTTTGATCCTAATTCTTGAAAGTGTCATGAATACAATGAAACCTATATCAACTCAACCCAAACCAAGAAAGGTTCATAATGAACTCACATCATGTGGTATCAGAGCCATGGTGTTGACTTGTTGATTGTGAGTTGAATAGACACTTTCTTTTTGGGTAATCTTTTTTACTCATGCTATGCCTCAATTTGAGCATCCAAGGTATTCTTCTTCTTTGTCTTTTTCATTACCAAAAGTTCCTACTTGCACTCCATATTGGTTGAAAAATGTTAGGGATGATTTTTCCATGCCTACTAATGGTTTTTACCCTTTAAAGGGAATTTTTCCTAAGAAAATAATCATTCCCCCACATTTTTTTCCAACATGGTCTGTCTATAGGACTTCTTTTTCCGACATCCCAATGATTCATAATGCTAAGTCAAGTTTGCCTTTATTATCATCCAATGTTTTATTTGATAGCAAACTGACTTTGTTATATGTAGGGATTCTGAATTCGCGGACGAATTCTCTCCAACCTGGGGAGCATGATGGAGATCAAGTAGAAGAGGATTTTGCTAATGGAGGAAGAGGTCATCCACCCAAGCATTTAAAATTCTTCTTACTAGTCTTCTTAAAAAGTAGAACATTTTGGGTTCTCTTGAAAATTCAAAAGATAGTAGTATAAATAAATCTTTGTAAATACTCTTGTATAAATTTGTAAATAATATAGAAATATCCTTAGGAGTATGCCAAAGAGGAAAACCAAAAGAAACCTCTAAATGTAAGGCATTTTAGGCACTTTCTTTAGGAAAAAGTGGAAAAAGTGACTTTTCTACTCCTTTCTCTCTTAGGCACTAGAAGGAGCTAGAAGAGTGACTCTTCCCACTCCTTCCCCTTTGTAACATGACCAGCCCTCTCCATTATAAATAGGGGTGCTTGGTACTTTGAATAAAAAAAGTTGAAAGTTAGAAGAAAAGAAACTATCTTGAAATTGAGAGAGAGTGAGTTTGTGAGACTTGTCTCTTCTTCTCCTTCATGTCTTATCTTGTGAGCTTTGGAGACTCTCAAGTGGCGGCACCACCCACTCATCTTGGAAGAACCACCCTCCAAGTGGCGTGAATCACATCTCCAAAAGGCTACAACCACATAAGTCATTTCTATTCATCTTCTAAAAATACCCATTTATGTTTTCTTGTAGTTTTTCCATTTTTAATCGGTTCAATCTTTTCCATGAGTTGTTTCCTTTCATTTTCTGCCATTGTTCTGCACTTTGCTGGTTTATTTCCTTGTTTTCTTGCTGTTTTAATTTCGTCCAAACCATGGGTTTCCATATACATGTGTTGTTCTTGTTTTCCATCCATGGGTTTTTGTTCTTTGATGAATTTCTTTGTGATTTTCTAATTCCTATTGAATTTCAATCAGTATTTTCACTTGTTCTTGGTGTTCTTATGTTGTTCTTGTGTTTCCTTTGAAGTTTGGTACTGTTCTTGAATTACCCATTCATATTCCATTGTTATCTTACACTACAAGTTACCTATTCATGTGTTTTTAGTATGAACCTTTGTTTTCTTGAGTAGAAACTCTATTAATTGTTCTTTAGAATTTTGATCCTAATTCTTGAAAGTGTCATGAATACAATGAAACCTATATCAACTCAACCCAAACCAAGAAAGGTTCATAATGAACTCACATCATGTGGTATCAGAGCCATGGTGTTGACTTGTTGATTGTGAGTTGAATAGACACTTTCTTTTTGGGTAATCTTTTTTACTCATGCTATGCCTCAATTTGAGCATCCAAGGTATTCTTCTTCTTTGTCTTTTTCATTACCAAAAGTTCCTACTTGCACTCCATATTGGTTGAAAAATGTTAGGGATGATTTTTCCATGCCTACTAATGGTTTTTACCCTTTAAAGGGAATTTTTCCTAAGAAAATAATCATTCCCCCACATTTTTTTCCAACATGGTCTGTCTATAGGACTTCTTTTTCCGACATCCCAATGATTCATAATGCTAAGTCAAGTTTGCCTTTATTATCATCCAATGTTTTATTTGATAGCAAACTGACTTTGTTATATGTAGGGATTCTGAATTCGCGGACGAATTCTCTCCAACCTGGGGAGCATGATGGAGATCAAGTAGAAGAGGATTTTGCTAATGGAGGAAGAGGTCATCCACCCAAGCATTTAAAATTCTTCTTACTAGTCTTCTTAAAAAGTAGAACATTTTGGGTTCTCTTGAAAATTCAAAAGATAGTAGTATAAATAAATCTTTGTAAATACTCTTGTATAAATTTGTAAATAATATAGAAATATCCTTAGGAGTATGCCAAAGAGGAAAACCAAAAGAAACCTCTAAATGTAAGGCATTTTAGGCACTTTCTTTAGGAAAAAGTGGAAAAAGTGACTTTTCTACTCCTTTCTCTCTTAGGCACTAGAAGGAGCTAGAAGAGTGACTCTTCCCACTCCTTCCCCTTTGTAACATGACCAGCCCTCTCCATTATAAATAGGGGTGCTTGGTACTTTGAATAAAAAAAGTTGAAAGTTAGAAGAAAAGAAACTATCTTGAAATTGAGAGAGAGTGAGTTTGTGAGACTTGTCTCTTCTTCTCCTTCATGTCTTATCTTGTGAGCTTTGGAGACTCTCAAGTGGCGGCACCACCCACTCATCTTGGAAGAACCACCCTCCAAGTGGCGTGAATCACATCTCCAAAAGGCTACAACCACATAAGTCATTTCTATTCATCTTCTAAAAATACCCATTTATGTTTTCTTGTAGTTTTTCCATTTTTAATCGGTTCAATCTTTTCCATGAGTTGTTTCCTTTCATTTTCTGCCATTGTTCTGCACTTTGCTGGTTTATTTCCTTGTTTTCTTGCTGTTTTAATTTCGTCCAAACCATGGGTTTCCATATACATGTGTTGTTCTTGTTTTCCATCCATGGGTTTTTGTTCTTTGATGAATTTCTTTGTGATTTTCTAATTCCTATTGAATTTCAATCAGTATTTTCACTTGTTCTTGGTGTTCTTATGTTGTTCTTGTGTTTCCTTTGAAGTTTGGTACTGTTCTTGAATTACCCATTCATATTCCATTGTTATCTTACACTACAAGTTACCTATTCATGTGTTTTTAGTATGAACCTTTGTTTTCTTGAGTAGAAACTCTATTAATTGTTCTTTAGAATTTTGATCCTAATTCTTGAAAGTGTCATGAATACAATGAAACCTATATCAACTCAACCCAAACCAAGAAAGGTTCATAATGAACTCACATCATGTGGTATCAGAGCCATGGTGTTGACTTGTTGATTGTGAGTTGAATAGACACTTTCTTTTTGGGTAATCTTTTTTACTCATGCTATGCCTCAATTTGAGAATCCAAGGTATTCTTCTTCTTTGTCTTTTTCATTACCAAAAGTTCCTACTTGCACTCCATATTGGTTGAAAAATGTTAGGGATGATTTTTCCATGCCTACTAATGGTTTTTACCCTTTAAAGGGAATTTTTCCTAAGAAAATAATCATTCCCCCACATTTTTTTCCAACATGGTCTGTCTATAGGACTTCTTTTTCCGACATCCCAATGATTCATAATGCTAAGTCAAGTTTGCCTTTATTATCATCCAATGTTTTATTTGATAGCAAACTGACTTTGTTATATGTAGGGATTCTGAATTCGCGGACGAATTCTCTCCAACCTGGGGAGCATGATGGAGATCAAGTAGAAGAGGATTTTGCTAATGGAGGAAGAGGTCATCCACCCAAGCATTTAAAATTCTTCTTACTAGTCTTCTTAAAAAGTAGAACATTTTGGGTTCTCTTGAAAATTCAAAAGATAGTAGTATAAATAAATCTTTGTAAATACTCTTGTATAAATTTGTAAATAATATAGAAATATCCTTAGGAGTATGCCAAAGAGGAAAACCAAAAGAAACCTCTAAATGTAAGGCATTTTAGGCACTTTCTTTAGGAAAAAGTGGAAAAAGTGACTTTTCTACTCCTTTCTCTCTTAGGCACTAGAAGGAGCTAGAAGAGTGACTCTTCCCACTCCTTCCCCTTTGTAACATGACCAGCCCTCTCCATTATAAATAGGGGTGCTTGGTACTTTGAATAAAAAAAGTTGAAAGTTAGAAGAAAAGAAACTATCTTGAAATTGAGAGAGAGTGAGTTTGTGAGACTTGTCTCTTCTTCTCCTTCATGTCTTATCTTGTGAGCTTTGGAGACTCTCAAGTGGCGGCACCACCCACTCATCTTGGAAGAACCACCCTCCAAGTGGCGTGAATCACATCTCCAAAAGGCTACAACCACATAAGTCATTTCTATTCATCTTCTAAAAATACCCATTTATGTTTTCTTGTAGTTTTTCCATTTTTAATCGGTTCAATCTTTTCCATGAGTTGTTTCCTTTCATTTTCTGCCATTGTTCTGCACTTTGCTGGTTTATTTCCTTGTTTTCTTGCTGTTTTAATTTCGTCCAAACCATGGGTTTCCATATACATGTGTTGTTCTTGTTTTCCATCCATGGGTTTTTGTTCTTTGATGAATTTCTTTGTGATTTTCTAATTCCTATTGAATTTCAATCAGTATTTTCACTTGTTCTTGGTGTTCTTATGTTGTTCTTGTGTTTCCTTTGAAGTTTGGTACTGTTCTTGAATTACCCATTCATATTCCATTGTTATCTTACACTACAAGTTACCTATTCATGTGTTTTTAGTATGAACCTTTGTTTTCTTGAGTAGAAACTCTATTAATTGTTCTTTAGAATTTTGATCCTAATTCTTGAAAGTGTCATGAATACAATGAAACCTATATCAACTCAACCCAAACCAAGAAAGGTTCATAATGAACTCACATCATGTGGTATCAGAGCCATGGTGTTGACTTGTTGATTGTGAGTTGAATAGACACTTTCTTTTTGGGTAATCTTTTTTACTCATGCTATGCCTCAATTTGAGCATCCAAGGTATTCTTCTTCTTTGTCTTTTTCATTACCAAAAGTTCCTACTTGCACTCCATATTGGTTGAAAAATGTTAGGGATGATTTTTCCATGCCTACTAATGGTTTTTACCCTTTAAAGGGAATTTTTCCTAAGAAAATAATCATTCCCCCACATTTTTTTCCAACATGGTCTGTCTATAGGACTTCTTTTTCCGACATCCCAATGATTCATAATGCTAAGTCAAGTTTGCCTTTATTATCATCCAATGTTTTATTTGATAGCAAACTGACTTTGTTATATGTAGGGATTCTGAATTCGCGGACGAATTCTCTCCAACCTGGGGAGCATGATGGAGATCAAGTAGAAGAGGATTTTGCTAATGGAGGAAGAGGTCATCCACCCAAGCATTTAAAATTCTTCTTACTAGTCTTCTTAAAAAGTAGAACATTTTGGGTTCTCTTGAAAATTCAAAAGATAGTAGTATAAATAAATCTTTGTAAATACTCTTGTATAAATTTGTAAATAATATAGAAATATCCTTAGGAGTATGCCAAAGAGGAAAACCAAAAGAAACCTCTAAATGTAAGGCATTTTAGGCACTTTCTTTAGGAAAAAGTGGAAAAAGTGACTTTTCTACTCCTTTCTCTCTTAGGCACTAGAAGGAGCTAGAAGAGTGACTCTTCCCACTCCTTCCCCTTTGTAACATGACCAGCCCTCTCCATTATAAATAGGGGTGCTTGGTACTTTGAATAAAAAAAGTTGAAAGTTAGAAGAAAAGAAACTATCTTGAAATTGAGAGAGAGTGAGTTTGTGAGACTTGTCTCTTCTTCTCCTTCATGTCTTATCTTGTGAGCTTTGGAGACTCTCAAGTGGCGGCACCACCCACTCATCTTGGAAGAACCACCCTCCAAGTGGCGTGAATCACATCTCCAAAAGGCTACAACCACATAAGTCATTTCTATTCATCTTCTAAAAATACCCATTTATGTTTTCTTGTAGTTTTTCCATTTTTAATCGGTTCAATCTTTTCCATGAGTTGTTTCCTTTCATTTTCTGCCATTGTTCTGCACTTTGCTGGTTTATTTCCTTGTTTTCTTGCTGTTTTAATTTCGTCCAAACCATGGGTTTCCATATACATGTGTTGTTCTTGTTTTCCATCCATGGGTTTTTGTTCTTTGATGAATTTCTTTGTGATTTTCTAATTCCTATTGAATTTCAATCAGTATTTTCACTTGTTCTTGGTGTTCTTATGTTGTTCTTGTGTTTCCTTTGAAGTTTGGTACTGTTCTTGAATTACCCATTCATATTCCATTGTTATCTTACACTACAAGTTACCTATTCATGTGTTTTTAGTATGAACCTTTGTTTTCTTGAGTAGAAACTCTATTAATTGTTCTTTAGAATTTTGATCCTAATTCTTGAAAGTGTCATGAATACAATGAAACCTATATCAACTCAACCCAAACCAAGAAAGGTTCATAATGAACTCACATCATGTGGTATCAGAGCCATGGTGTTGACTTGTTGATTGTGAGTTGAATAGACACTTTCTTTTTGGGTAATCTTTTTTACTCATGCTATGCCTCAATTTGAGCATCCAAGGTATTCTTCTTCTTTGTCTTTTTCATTACCAAAAGTTCCTACTTGCACTCCATATTGGTTGAAAAATGTTAGGGATGATTTTTCCATGCCTACTAATGGTTTTTACCCTTTAAAGGGAATTTTTCCTAAGAAAATAATCATTCCCCCACATTTTTTTCCAACATGGTCTGTCTATAGGACTTCTTTTTCCGACATCCCAATGATTCATAATGCTAAGTCAAGTTTGCCTTTATTATCATCCAATGTTTTATTTGATAGCAAACTGACTTTGTTATATGTAGGGATTCTGAATTCGCGGACGAATTCTCTCCAACCTGGGGAGCATGATGGAGATCAAGTAGAAGAGGATTTTGCTAATGGAGGAAGAGGTCATCCACCCAAGCATTTAAAATTCTTCTTACTAGTCTTCTTAAAAAGTAGAACATTTTGGGTTCTCTTGAAAATTCAAAAGATAGTAGTATAAATAAATCTTTGTAAATACTCTTGTATAAATTTGTAAATAATATAGAAATATCCTTAGGAGTATGCCAAAGAGGAAAACCAAAAGAAACCTCTAAATGTAAGGCATTTTAGGCACTTTCTTTAGGAAAAAGTGGAAAAAGTGACTTTTCTACTCCTTTCTCTCTTAGGCACTAGAAGGAGCTAGAAGAGTGACTCTTCCCACTCCTTCCCCTTTGTAACATGACCAGCCCTCTCCATTATAAATAGGGGTGCTTGGTACTTTGAATAAAAAAAGTTGAAAGTTAGAAGAAAAGAAACTATCTTGAAATTGAGAGAGAGTGAGTTTGTGAGACTTGTCTCTTCTTCTCCTTCATGTCTTATCTTGTGAGCTTTGGAGACTCTCAAGTGGCGGCACCACCCACTCATCTTGGAAGAACCACCCTCCAAGTGGCGTGAATCACATCTCCAAAAGGCTACAACCACATAAGTCATTTCTATTCATCTTCTAAAAATACCCATTTATGTTTTCTTGTAGTTTTTCCATTTTTAATCGGTTCAATCTTTTCCATGAGTTGTTTCCTTTCATTTTCTGCCATTGTTCTGCACTTTGCTGGTTTATTTCCTTGTTTTCTTGCTGTTTTAATTTCGTCCAAACCATGGGTTTCCATATACATGTGTTGTTCTTGTTTTCCATCCATGGGTTTTTGTTCTTTGATGAATTTCTTTGTGATTTTCTAATTCCTATTGAATTTCAATCAGTATTTTCACTTGTTCTTGGTGTTCTTATGTTGTTCTTGTGTTTCCTTTGAAGTTTGGTACTGTTCTTGAATTACCCATTCATATTCCATTGTTATCTTACACTACAAGTTACCTATTCATGTGTTTTTAGTATGAACCTTTGTTTTCTTGAGTAGAAACTCTATTAATTGTTCTTTAGAATTTTGATCCTAATTCTTGAAAGTGTCATGAATACAATGAAACCTATATCAACTCAACCCAAACCAAGAAAGGTTCATAATGAACTCACATCAGGCTCTCATCATATAGAGCTCCATCTTTTGCCTATACTCTTCTACACTCATATTCTTTTGTTGGAGTCTTTGGAGCTTGTCCATCAACTCCCTATGGTAGTAAGAAGGTATATGTCGACGTCTTAGGGCTCCCCTAAGGTCATTCCAATATTCTATGGGAGGTTCCCTATGAAGACGTCGGTCTCTTTCTAAAGAGGTCCACCAATACATGGCATTTCCTTGGAAACTAAGGGTGGCTAAGGGTACTTTTCGTTCCTCACTTACCCTATGGCAAGCAAAGAGTTGCTCTACCTTCATCTCCCAATCTAGATATATTTCTACATTTTCCTTTCCATGAAAATGAGGTAGGTCTACTCTAGTTTCCCTTGGCACCTCTTGTTCCCTTTGCCTAGTTCTTCTAGGGGGTGGTTGGTAGTAGTCATTAATTCTAAGGTTTCCCTCCCCTAGAGTTGCAATGCTTTGGGATGCATGAGTATTTGTTTTTTTTTTATTTTTGAGATTTTTTGGGATTTCTCTTCTTGAGCTCTAGCCAACTCATTAATCTTGTTTTCATTCTCCAATTGCCTAGAAGAGATTAATTGTACCGCTTGGGATACCTCTTTCAAAAGGGTTTTCAAAGATTTTACTTCACATTCTATAGACTTTGGAGAATGAGAAGAAGAAGACATGGCTAGACCTTTGTGTATTTAGGCATTTTTACTTTGAGAAAGATTAGGGAAGATAAAGAAGGTAGTTTTCCAGGTAAGGGAGGTGAGTCTCAAAGGACTACTTAAGTACCAAGCCTTTTCCTTGCCAAAAACTAGTCTCCAATGCCTTCTCACAAAAATTTCTCTTAGTGAAACACTTAAAACACAAGAAGTTGAGAAATCAAAAAGCAATAAAACTATGTAAGCTAAAAAAAAAGATATGCAACAAACTAGTCAGTTTTAGCACAAATTAAACTAAACTAATCATGCAAAACGTTTCTACCAAAACAATAGAAAACAAGTTCAAACAAGCAACAAATTACTAAGCAGAAAAAAAATTTACTATGCTATTCGGCCCTAGGTGAGGCTTCTTGGACACTTTGAGCCCTTGAAGACACACTCACCGTCTAAACGTAATTAAAGAGGTAATTAACAATAAACCAAGTTGCAAAGGAAAAGAAGACTCCCTTTGTTGATCCTCTTTTGGGTTAGTGCACTTCCTTGTTGTCTTGAATTTTTTTTTTTTTTTTTTTTTTTTTGATCTTCTAGGTGTTTGTATTGTTTGTTTCAAGCAACCTTGTTTCGGCTTTAGCTTTGTCTCCTCCTTAAAATGATGGATTTAATTCTCCAATTTCTAGCACCTATTCACAAGTGCTAAACCTAAACCAAGTCAAGTTCCATGCACATATGCACCAAGGAGAATTAAATTCCAGCACCCAAAAGAGAGGTCAAGAAACAAAAGCAAGAAACAAATTTAATTGAATAAAAACAGTACCACCAAAAGGATTTATAATATGACAACTTAGAAAGAGAGTCAAGAAATTAAAGCAAACAATTAAAGGTACTCAAAAAAAAGTTGGCACACAAAAGGAATTCCTAAAGAAAAGCACTAGATTAGATGACCAAATAAAAAAACAGCACCACTGTAAATTGTTGTGGGCCAGAAAACGTGTTTGTTCCCCGATTTATGCTGAGCTGTATTTTTAAAATTTGTCTCTGAAATTTATATGCAAGAAAATTCAGGATCTTATCTAAACAATGGCTTTGGAATCAACTAAAACGCATGCACCATTTTTTTTTAATAATTTTTGCAAATTTGGTGTGCAGTTAGGCCAGCTGGAGCGCTCAAGATTTGCACTCTGATTTTGTAAGATTTATCATATTTTTTCTGTTGCCTTTTTTGATCTGATTCTTTTTTTTTTGTCCTTTTTGTAACACTTCAAACTTGCATTTTCCAGAGAATCACAAATTTCCTATGAGTGGAAATAATTTTTGAAACAAAAAAAACAGCCAGACAGAGAGAGAAACAGGGGAAATTTGGAAAACTGGAAAAAAAAAAACAGCAAGATACCAAAATTTAACACAAAGGAAAATGTAAGAAGGAAAATTGTGTAAGAACTAAGACACAATTATGAACTCAAACTAAAATTAAAAAGGCAGCAAAGGATCAAAATAACAGCAGATTAAGGCAAATTAAAGAGACCCAAAAACAAGAAACAATCAAGCCAAAAAATAGGACTACTAAGAATTGATGACAATTATGGATTCACATGACTTGACACAACATTTATAGATTCAGAAAATAAAGACTCAAAGCATAAAATGAAGCAATTATAAGAAAGCAATAAAGACTCAAATTCCTAAAAGAAAACAGCCACTCAATGTGTAAGGAATCCTATCATAATTGCACAAGAAAATGTTCAAGATCAATTCAACACATGTGCTTCGGTTGGATCTTCCATAAGCACACCAAGAACAATTTAAAATGTAAAAAAAACAGCAAGACAATTATGGAATTGAAATGACAAGATGAAAATAAAGAAGAACTGAAAATTTAAAAAGACAAGCTACTCATCTTGAAGAACCAAAAGCTCATGATACCAAATGATGGCATTTTCATGTGTTCTTCTTGAATCAAAGTAGAAATAGATGGAGCGGAAGCAATGGATGAGTGAAACAAGACCCTCCTAGGAGTTGTGTTGGTCTTGAAGGTGCATGATGAGTATGGGTTGAGTGGTTCGGCCAGCTCAAGGGAGAAGGTGAAAGGATTGAAGTTTATAGCCTAGATTTCTAGGAGGAGTAAAGCTTGTGCACAAAAATGGCAGCATAACATTACTCAAATAAACTTGAAAAAACATGAGGTAGGCCTCCTTATTTATAGATTTAGGAGCTGATCCGGTCGGTCATCGGTATCCAATGACGTCAGCAGCAGATGACCACGTGGCCCAGTCACAGAGCAACACGTGGCATGAGATAGCAGATGAACAAGGGTGGAGATCAACTCCTACATGAGCGCCTGGAAGCAGAGCGCGAGAGTGATGAAGCACCGATCAGTCATCGGTGTATACAGAGTGATCAGTCATCGGTGTATACAGGATGATCAGTCATCGGTGTATACAGAATGATCAGTCATCGGGTGTATAAAGAGTGATCAGTCATCAGTATATACATCGTGATCGGTCATCGGTATATACATAGTGATCAGTCATCGGTGTATAAAGAGTGATCAGTCATCGGTATATACATAGTGATCAGTCGTCGGTGCATGCAGAGCGATCAGTCATCGGGGGTTCCTTGCCAACGCGTGTAAAACTGGGACCCAGGCTCCCAGCGAGAACGTTACCCAAGGACCTCGCCTGATTCCATAAGCAGAGCACGACAACGTGAAGAAGCGCCATCGGACATCGGCCAGGATGAGAGATACCTCGGTCATCGGTGTGTGTCGAGGCGACATCGGCCGCGCGATGTGAACAACGCGACCAGTGACTAGTAAAGCGCTCAGAGGCAGGGAGTGACCATAGTCGCGAGACGACCATGCATGAAGATGAGAAGACGCAGTCAGGTGCAGAATCCTGCTGGGACGAGAACCCATCAAGTTTAGAGTCTCCCAGTGGGGTTGTATGTTTGCCACGTGGACGGTGAAGATGTTCCTAGAGAATAGGTAGGGCAGATAGGCATAGAAGTCGAGGGGTACAGAGGCACCCACGCAGCCTCCCCTGTCAGACTTTGCATTTAAGTGAAGAAGGCTGGCGTGCAAGGTAGTCCTGGGGAGTGGAAACGACAGTGCAGAGTAATCAAGTGGCCCTAGAGGTAGCCTGTAGGGGTTACGCCGGTTTATATGAGGAAGAAGAACACCAAACCAGGTATGGGCTCTTGCCTCAGAATACACAACACAAAACTAAGAACACTCAGTTTCCGAATCAAACGGGACTGAGGGCACACACACACGGGTCTCACACAGAGAGAGATCCAAGAGAGAGTTTTGGTGTTCCCGTTGCCTGACTTGAGCGTCGGAGCTACAACGGCCGCTAGAGGCGCCGTCTGTGTGTTTTGCAGGCATCGTTCGGAGTTCCGTCGAAGGTTCCTAAAGCCTCCTTGCAGAACGCGCAGCAGCTGGAAAGCTAGACGAAGGAGTGACGAGGCATTTCCCCACGCTCGAGTCCGCGGCGAGATCATTTGGCGCCCACGGTGGGGCACGAAGTAAAACGAAGCCCCCATACACAAGAACGAGAGTAGGAATCGCACAGATGAGTAGAAGAACCAGACAAACGACACCTCCACCGCCTGCTGGTGAAGGAACTGTGACCATGGCGCAGGTCATGGAGATGATGCGCGCGTTGCAGGAAAACGTCGCGGCGTCGAGAGTTGAGCAGGAGAAGATGCATACAGAGCTGACTGCATCGCATAGCAGGAATGAAGAGTTGAACCGCGTCAACGAGGAGCTGCGTAGGGAGTTGCAGGCACAGAATGAGCGCGTATCCGAAGATAGGACGTCGATGCCGCCGTCGCCCCCTAGAGCATTTCCTATGCCCTTCTCCCCCGAGATCATGAACACGGTGGTGCCCCCCAACCTGGTGGGAGTGAAAGCGTCGTTCACGGGGATGGAAGACCCAGAGGCACATTTGATAGCCTTCCACACTCAGATGATGCTGTCTGGAGGTTCAGACGCTGTGTACTGCAAAATGCTTATGAGCACGCTGAGCGAAGTAGCTATGGAGTGGTTCGTGAGCTTGCCGAAGGGCCACATCACCTCCTTCCATCAGTTCTCAAAGCTATTCACGGAGCAGTATATAGTCAACAGAGCACCGCCGGTGGTGACTTACGATCTGTTCGACGTGCGCCAGAACCAGGGGGAGTCGCTGAAGGACTTCCTCAACCGCTTTGGTGCGCAGGTGGTGAGATTGCCCAGCAAGGATGAGAACATGTTAGTGCACGCGTTCAAGAAAGGCGTGCTGCCTGGTCCTTTCAGTGAATCCCTTATCAGGAGCCACCCCGCCACATTTGCTGAGATACGGCGACGCGCGGAGGCGCACATTGTAGCAGAGACAGAGGTCTCTGAGAAGAGAGGCAACACTGCGCCGACGAAGCCGCGCGGAGGTCAGGGGAAGCAGCAGCAGCAGGTGCGGGTATATGAGGCCAAGGAAGGGAGGAAGGTGCAGGGAAGGCCTCGTCCGTATGCGCCCAGGAAGGACCAGCCCAGGGGGCGTTCAAGGGAGGACAACACACCCCCTACGTATGATTTCGTGATAGAGTTGGCAGAGCTGATCGCCATCCCTGCCGTGGCAGCAAGACTCTGAGTACCAGAGAAAACAGACAAGGTACTTGGAGGGAGGAAGGACGAGTGGTGTGAGTTCCATCAGGCTTATGGACACACGCTCCGATCTTGCCTGACGTTGGGGCATCAACTCGCTGAGTTGGTGAAGACAGGATTCCTGACTGATTACCTGCGGGAGGCGCAAGGTGATCGCGCTTCGCGGTCTCAGAAAGGCGATCAGCAACACGAGGTCCCTATGCATGGGGACGTGAGGTGATGGAGGATGCAACGCTGGGGGGGCTCCCAGGCAGCTCAGGAGGAAGCTCCTCATGAATAAGGCGTCGCCAGGGCGGTCATCGCCTATGAAAGGAAGAGGTCCATACAGAGTGGAGCTTATTGGCTGGAGACTCTGCATGGAGCGCCTATCCCCAGGACATGGAACGCTACACACTCAAGTTTCTACTTCAGTTAAGTTGTAAGGTAGATGCGTTCTTACGCCGCACACACACCCAATGTATGTACTGTAAATAGTTGAACAGATCAGGGGGCACTCTTTTCCCGATGAGGGTTTTTTACGAGGCCACCCAATAAAAAAGATTTCAGTATGTCAAGTGTGCACATGTTTCCCAGTTTCAAGTTTCGCTTGCCCCAAACGCAAGTCCAAGGGATCGGTTGGAGCCTGCTCGCCCCAGGCGTGAGTACGGACCACTGACCTATATTCTCCTCACCCCAGGGGTGAGTGCAGGTGGCCAAAGTTTGGGAACTCGGGAGTACTAGTAAGACCGAGAGAGGGAAAGGGAAGATTTCGAGAAACGTCCAAACAGGAACCAGACCTAAGGGTCGATGACCTCGGGGCAAGCAAGAGGGGTCAACAAGAAAAACTCTTCTTCCCCAAAGCAAGACATCATCTTCGCGTTTAATCACTAAGGAGCAGAACGCCATCATTCATCGGTGCACCCAAAGGACGATCAATCATCGGTGCACCCGAAGCAGAGAACTCGGTCGGTGCATGGACATCGGGGTCTTGCTAACACGTGTTAAGCTGGGGCCCAGGTTCCCAGCGAGAGCGTTACGCATGCACCTCGCACGATTCCAGAAGAAGGTTTGTCATCGGGGTCTTGCTAACACGTGTTAAGCTGGGACCCAGGCTCCCAACAAGAGCATTACGCATGCGCCCCGCATGATTTCAAACCAGAAGAAGAGGAGTTGCCCACTCAAGGGGCGTGCGGTGATACCATGCAGGCAGGGATGCGCCCAGCGAGTGCGCTTAGACAGCCACCCCTGGTGCTCCCCTGGGAGCATGCACCCACTCAAAGAAGAAAGTCCTCACCCTCGACTTTGCGCAGCGGGGTGCAGGCGAGAGAAAGTCCTCTCCCTCGACTTCGTACAGCGAGGCATGGGCCAGATAAAAAAGTCCTCGCCCTCGACTTTGTGCAGCAGGGTGCAGGTGAGAGAAAGTCCTCTCCCTCGACTTCGTACAGCGAGGCATGGGGCAAAGAAGAAAGTCCTCACCCTCGACTTTGTACAGCGAGGTGCAGGCAGAGAAAGTCCTCTTCCTCTGCTTTTTACAGCAAGGTTGAGGCGAGAGAAAAGTCCTCTTCCTCTGCTTCTTATAGCAAGGTTGAGGCAAGAGATCCAAGTCCTCTTCCTCTGCTTTTTACAGCAAGGTTGAGGCGAGAGAAAAGTCCTCTTCCTCTGCTTCTTATAGCAAGGTTGAGGCAAGAGATCCAAGTCCTTCTCATCTGCTTCATACAGCAAGGGTAAGGCAACAGAGAAAGTCCTCTTCCTCTGCTTTTTACAGCAAAGTTGAGGCGAGATAAAATGACCTCACCTCGACTTCTTACAGCGAGGCTGAGGCAAGAGGGGTCATCAAGAAGCATTCCCCAAAACACAGGCACCATCCTTGGCGTTCGGGCCCTCTATGCAACTAGCGCTGGAGTGACACAGAAGTAATGCGAAAATTGAAGCGCAGTGACTGATCGGTGGTGCGCTAACACGATAGTCGGCAGCAAATCCCCAAACAAGCTCTTGGGCGATCAGTCGAAGCATTTAGACACCATCAGGTCAGTCATCCAACATGAATTTATGCATAAAAACTGTTAAAGAGAATGCTAAGGTACAGTTGGTCGCGATCAAGTTAGAGGCCAAGTTTGAAGGGTCACAGTGAGATCACGCTGGAGCCTAAGCCTGTTAATAGTTGGCCACATGCAGAGTAAGTTAAAGGTGGAGAGAGAGAAAGGCAGCTGAGAAAAAGAGATTACACAAATGGAGAAGTCGCAAGGGAAGAAGCTCAAGGAGGAGGAATGAGCTTGCCATCAACCACTGAATGGTGGAGGCTAGGTTGGGTAGAGTCCAAGTCTGGAAGGACGCAGTGAACCTGCTGCCAGCCCATGGAACCCATCTAGCAGAGCCTCGGCACCAGCAGCCATGGTCTCAGGTACATCGGCTTCGAGCTCCTACTTCTCTTTGGCAACGGAGAGCACTTAGTCTCTTCGCTGAGAACAGGTTCACAGCTCGAGACTGGGGGGCTTGTTGTAAGAACCTAGAAAATTATATTGGAATAAAAGTGATATATTTTAAATGAATTCTAAGTATGTTCTTATTTAAAATATAAAGGAAGGGAAGTATAGCTGAAAAGTCTACGAGATCGCCGAAATTGAAAGAGTAGGCGATCTCAGAGTTCTCTGGCACATGATCGCCTGTCGCCTTGATTGCACCAGAACGCCAATCGCCTGTAGTGTACCTAGTCGCCTGTCGCCTAGAGTACACATGATCGCCGGAACTACACTTAGTGTGTAGTCAAGATGTTGGATCAACCATAGTGGGTTCCCAAAAAAAAAAAAAAAAAAACACGTGCATCAGGGTGTGGGTTAAGCCTTGGATACGCTGTGCATGCGAAGCTCTATGCTTGAGTATAGGAGATCGTCCTTAGTGTTGCATGCATGGGCGCACGAGGGCAAGTGCCAATCCACCCTTGGAAATGTGAAGCTACCGACGTCACCGAGTCATGTGGAGATGATACCTTGGACGTAACATAGTGGAATGAAGAGCCTTCAGGAAGGCGTGGTGTGTCGTCGGGCATCGCCGGGGCGCGAGGCATGCGGGCATCGCCAGGCGCGAGGCATGCAGACATCGCCGGGGCGCGAGGCATGCGGGCATCGCCAGGCGCGAGGCATGCAGACATCGCCGGGGCGCGAGGCATGCGGGCATCGCCAGGCGCGAGGCATGCGGACATCGCCGGGGCGCGAGGCATGCGGGCATCACCGGGGCGCGAGGCATGCGGGCATCGCCAGGGCGCGAGGCATGCGGGCATCGTCAGGGCGCGAGTCATGCGGGCATCGCCAGGGCGCGAGGCATGAGGGCATCGCCAGGGCGCGAGGCATGCGGGCATCGCCAGGGCGCGAGGCATGCGGGCATCGCCAGGGCGCGAGGCATGCGGGCATCGCCAGGGCGCGAGGCATGCGGGCATCGCCGAAGAGAGAGACATCGGTCGTCCTCCAGGATGAGTCATCGGTGGATAGTCTTCGCGCAAGAGGTCATCGGTTGAAGGTTATCGCGCGATGTCGAGTTGTACGTAGAGAAGGTGGGACCCAGACTCCCAGCATGAGACGCGCGGCACGCGCGACACGTAGACAAAAAGTGTTGGTTGAGAACAGTGACATCAGAATGTTGGCATGCACAAGAGACAACAGTGGTCGTACTGTTCAGAGCAGAGGTTGGCATGCACAAGAGACAACAGTGGTCGTACTGTTCAGAGCAGAGGTTGGCATGCATAAGAGACAACAGTGGTCGTACTGTTCAGTGAAACGTACACTCAGACTTCCCTGCAGAGTGGGTGGTGGCAGCTGCTTTTGTGGACAAGTTGGTTTAAGAGGCAAGAACCCACTTCTGAGAGGAGGAAACGTTGCAAAGAGCGAAAGAGTGAGTACCTCCCTTCTCCTCCATTTCTCTCCTTCGCGCTGCGATTCGGGCACCTTCACACAAGAGCACGACGAGCGACGGCCACCATTAGAGCACCTGGGAAGTTCTCTGCAAATCCTTCAAACCAGACGCAAAAACAGAGCCAAGGCGTTCTTCAAGCTTCGTTGGATTTAGGAGCTCTTGGTATTTTGCGCAAGTCCAGGTAAGGGAAGCTAGCCTTCATTTTCAATACAAGCCATAGATTAGCTGTCCCTGAAGTGAGGGCGACGTGGTCGCCGGTTTCGTTTTCATCTTCGTGAATGCTCTGTTCTATGTGTTTGGGCGACGTGGTCGCCGGTTTTAAATGCAGATTTCGAAATCTCCTTCTTTTGAATCAGATCGCCGGTTTTGGCGTTGTTTTACGAACTCCCCTGTTTTTGGTGTGGTTTGAGACTGTTTTGAGATTTAAATGTGATATACGAAAATCTGAATCCTTGGCATGAATTTGATTGTGACTGAAATTGTTCATTTAGTGTTGTATGATGGGTGAAATGTTGTGAATGTGGGATCAAGGCATAGTATTTTCAGGAAAGAAAATACCGTGTAAGATCGTGTGTAATGTGTATTGACTAGGGGCTCGTCGAGAAGGAGATATCCTGACTCTGCTGAGATAATGGAATCACGTCGATGAAGTTATTCAGTGGGTGAGAGTCGAAGGAGGTTCATATGAATGGGTGACTCGTGTGAAAAAGAACGAGCTCGGCCTGTTATATGAATTTACCCTGTCATACCGGAAGAGTTATGATATTGAGATTGTGGTTATGTGCACAGCTGTGGGAACTTTACAGCAATGTGGTGTGACAGGTGCATATCTCTGAGCCTGAGTTAACACACGAGTCATCCGGAAGTAGAGTCATGTGTCTATGTATTGTGAGTCAGTGGAAAGTCTGACGTGAGAAATGAGGAACTTGAAATTGATAGACACTTGATGCAGTTTGTGAAATAGAACTGTGAAATATGTGTTATGCTTGATAGTCATGTGGGAAGAATGAGAAAGCTGATGGTTTTACGTGGGTGCCTTGAATTGATTTTTTTTATCTTGATTTTTAAGTTCATATCTAAACTCTCTTTCAATTGTCTAGCTTACCCTGCGTTTTCGTTTTGTGGGTGTTCTTCTTAAAACTTGCGATGATCGTGTATAACTTACACGGGAGCAGATGACGTTACAGGAAGTTGAGATCGCCGGTTTAATAAGAGATCGCCTGCCTGATAGGAGATCGCCTGCCTGATAGGAGATCGCCCTTTTGTAGGGAGATCGCCTGTTCGTCTATTTTGTTGTATTTTGTTTAAATTTTGAAAAGATTTGACTGGTTATGTATTAAACTCCCTAAGAGGAGCAACTTCATTACTTATATATATATATTATCATGTACTCTCCAATATTATTTGTGTACCTTTATTTTCATTATACATGTATGTATGGTTTTATTTTGGCGGGATGTTACACTTGTGATCCGGTCGGTCATCGGTATCCAATGACGTCAGCAGCAGATGACCACGTGGGCCAGTCACAGAGCAACACGTGGCATGAGATAGCAGATGAACAAGGATGGAGATCGACTCCTACATGAGCGCCTGGAAGCAGAGCGCGAGAGTGATGAAGCACCGATCAGTCATCGGTGTATACAGAGTGATCAGTCATCGGTGTATACAGAATGATCAGTCATCGGTATATACAGAGTGATCAGTCATCGGTGTATAAAGAGTGATCAGTCATCGGCATATACAGCTTGATCAGTCATCGGTATGTACATAGTGATCAGTCATCGGTGCATACAGAGTGATCAGTCGTCGGGGGTTCCTTGCCAACTCGTGTTAAACTGGGACCCAGGCTCCCAGCGAGAACGTTACCCAAGGACCTCGCCTGATTCCATAAGCAGAGCACGACAACGTGAAGAAGCGCCATCGGACATCGGCCAGGATGAGAGATACCTCGGTCATCGGTGTGTGTCGAGGCGACATCAGCCGCGCGATGTGAACAACGCGACCAATGACCAGTAAAGCGCTCAGAGGCAGGGAGTGGCCTTAGTCACGAGACGACCATGCATGAAGATGAGAAGGCGCAGGCAAGTGCAGAATCCTGCTGGGACGAGAACCCATCAAGGCTAGAGTCTCCCAATGAGCTTGCATGCATGCCACGTGGACCGTGAAGATGTTCCCAGAGAATAGGTAGGGCAGATAGGCACAGAAGTCGAGGGGTACAGAGTCACCCACGCAGCCTCCCCTGTCAGACTTTGCACTCAAGTGAAGAAGGCTGGCACGCAAGGTAGTCTTGGGGAGTGGAAACGACAGTGCAGAGTAATCAAGTGGCCCTAGAGGTAGCCTGTAGGGACTACACCGGTTTATATGAGGAAGAAGAACACCAAACCAGGTATGGGCTCTTGCCTCAGAATACACAACACAAAACTAAGAACACTCAGTTTCCGAATCAAAAGGGGACTGAGGGCACACACACACGGGTCTCACACAGAGAGAGAGATCCGAGAGAGAGTTTTGGTGTTCCCGTTGCCTGACTTGAGCGTCGGAGGTACAACGGCCGCTAGAGGCGCCGTCTGTGTGTTTTGCAGGCATCATTTGGAGTTCCGTCGAAGGTTCCTGGAGCCTCCTTGCAGAACGCGCAGCAGCCGGAAAGCTAGACGAAGGAGTGACGAGGCATTTCCCCACGCTCAGAAGATAGGTCAAAAATGCAACATTTGATAGTACACCCCTCCCTCTTTTGCTAAAGGCACCTATTTGCTAGCACACCCCTCCTTCTATTGCTAAGGGCACCTTTTTGATAGCACACCCCTAAGTTAGCAAGTTTTGCTTTCTACACTACACTAATCTACTAAGCTACCCCTAATGGGCCTCCAAGTAGCATGTACAAGGACTTCTCCTTCCCATCCGTGGCTTCTTCTATGTGTGCTTGGATATGTTTAGCCATGGATCTTGTGAGAGGTCCTAGATGGTCTAGCTCCATGGATAGCCTCCCTCCTTCACGTCCTAGACGCTCACTTCTTGGAGCTAGACGCTCCTCTTGGTCTAGACGGTCTTCTTGGTTTGGGCCTTGGCTTCCTTGGTTAGATGTGCTTGGCCCTCCTCCATCAAGAACCCTCAACAATCAACCTAGTGTGAACCATGAAACACAGAGAGAGAACATCTTTCATACAAGATGTAAAGTTTCAGAAAACATTTGTTCTCTCATTGTGGATAGTGGCTCTTGCTGCAATTGTTGTAGCACTAGGATGGTTGAAAAGCTTAATCTACAATTAATACCTCATCCAAAACCTTACAAACTTCAGTGGATAAATAAAGATGGGGAATTAACTGTAGATAAGCGGGTAAAAATCAGTCTTTCTGTGGGGAACTATAAAGATGAGATTTTATGTGATGTAGTACCCATGGAAGCCTGCCACATCTTATTGGGAAGACCATGGCAATTTGACAAGAAAAATGGTCTTACCAACGAGATAACTTTTACCCATAGGGAGAAAAAGTTTGTACTCTATCCTTTAACACCTTCACAAGTGGTAAAGGACCAAGTACAAATGAAAATAAAAAGAGAAAATGAGAAAAAGAAAAAAGAATTAAAGGAAAATCCTTTGTTTGGAGTTGAACCAGGCATTGACTTAAATTCTTCTTCCACAGAAAACCCTTGTGAGAATATGCTTGAAGATAAATCTGTGTCTGGAGCTGAACCAGATATAGATATAAACCTTTCCTCCACAGAAAAGCCAAGTGAGGGGTTGTTTGAAAAAGAAGAAGATGAATCTAGAAAGAATGAAGAGTATCTTACAACACCTCCTACAAGCATAGTGGGAAAAGAATCCTTAAAGGGGGATTGCAATAATTTTAACTCTCCTTTTCCTTTGAATCATGATGCTTACTCTTATTTTCAAAAATCACAAAAACAACACTTTGTGATGTTGTTGCTTATCTTGGGCAATGAACAACACAAAGGAAGCAAAAATATTTTTGTAAAGGGCCCTATTTCTTTCCAACAAAACTTTTATAAAAATAGCAAAGGGGCTTATTTCCTTACTATTTTATTTGAATACACTAGTCTTAATTTTCTTATCTCACTTTTCTTTGATGTTTATTGTAGGTTAATATTTGATCCTGGAGGACAAGCATAGTTTTCAAAGCAAGAATAAGGCTGTTGTTTGAGATCAACCCTGTAGATCTGAGGACAGATCCTCTCAAGAAGGAGGGGATGATGGAAGAGGCCCAAGCTCCAACCCAAGTTCAGGCCCAACACAAGGTCCATGGCCAAGCACATTCACGCCCAAATGAGTCAAGCCACGGATGGGAGGGAGAAGACCTTGTACATGCTACTTGGAGGCCCATTAGGGGTAGCTTAGTAGATTAGTGTAGTGTAGAAAGCAAAACTTGCTCACTTAGGGGTGTGCTATCAAAAAGGTGCCCTTAGCAATAGAAGGAGGGGTGTGTTAGCAAATAGGTGCCTTTAGCAAAAGTAGGAGGGGTGTACTATCAAATGTTGCATTTTTGACCTATCTTCTAGAATATTAGGATGATGGTGTGGTTTGACTAAAGTCAATACCCTAGGCAGCCCCCACTTTTTGTATTTCCATCCCTACCCTTTAAGCTTGCTCACCAAGGCTCCTAAATCTATAAATAAGGAGGCCTACCTCATGTATTAACAAGATTAATTTGAGTAAAGTTATGCTGCCAAATTTGTGCCATACTTACTCCCTTGCCTAAATCTCTTGATTTATGGTTTTAATCTTCACTCCTTCACCACCAAAGAGAGCTGGCCAAACCTCTCTCATTTTCATACACTTCATGCACCTTCAAGATCACCATCACTCCTAGGAGGGTCTTGCTCATTTCAACCATTGCTTCCGCACCATCTTCAACATCCAAGGAGAGCTCAACATGTGAAGGCCATCAAGAGGTCTCCTTCGCAACAGAGGGGCAACCTCCCTCCTTCAGGGAGCACCCTCCCAGTGCTTCATCTCCCCCTGAGCCAATCTTAGTGCTTGAGGGTGGAGGGGAGAGTGCCCGTTCAACTAGCCAAATGCCTCCTGCTCCCGAGCTGCCTCCCCTTCTGCAGCGGGCTCTTGCGCAGATGCCTGGCCAAGCTGCCATGGAGGCCATGGACGAGAACTCCCTGGGGGACCTCATCAGCCATGGTCTTGGGGAGTTCCTTGCTGCTTCCAATTTCCTCCTGGTCAAGAACAGCGCAGAGGCAGAGCTGCTAGAGAGGGCTGCCAAACTAGAGAAAGAGTTGGAGCAGAAAGATCTCCAACTCCATCAGGCGACCAAGCGCGAGACTGCCCTGAACCAAGAGTTGGGCAGCCTCCGCCAGTCTGAGAAGGAGACCAAGAAGCTCCTCTTCTCCAAGGGGCAAGAGGCCCTCCAGCTTGAGGCTAAGATACTCCCCCTTTGCAACAAAATTATTGAACTGGAAGAGCAGTTGGAGGGGGCTCAAACCAAAATGACGAAGCTGGAGGAGAGGGCCACCAACCGAGAGGTTCAGCTGGGCAAGGTTGAGGAGGAACTTGCCCAACAAACTAAGTTGCTGAAGAAGATTGAGGCGGAGCTCACTGAAGATGCCGCCAACGCCTACGGGGAGGGGTTTAGCAATGCCCTTGCTCAGTTTGCCTGTGTGCATCCTGAGATGGATCTCTCGCCATTCTCCGTAACTTTGCAGGTGGTCGACGGGCAAATAGTGCCCAGATAGGTCTTCTAAGCAATTGTATCTCATAACTGAACTTCTTGTAACTAGCCTCCATTATAATGTAAATAATTCATTTACTCGCCTTCATATTTGTTTGCCTTTCTATTCTACTTTTGTTGTTGTTTAACTGTTTGATATGCTTGGTTGAACTCTCTACTCAGCATAGATTCATACCACAAATAGCGCGCTTGACTCAAAATTACTACAGGTAGCACGCTTGACTTTGTTGAGCTGCTGTTGGCAAAACCTCATAAAAACTTCTTTCTCAAAACATACCTCACCACCTTGATAGAATTGATCTGTACGTGTTTAGCAATCAAGCTTTATATGGCCACTCGTCGCCCTTAGGCGAAGGTGGACCTTCCTGACAAACCTTATGCTCGAATAGAGGACTCTTTCGTCGACAAGGAGGTGCTTTGTGCAAACTCACTTTCTAACCGTTGAGACTTTAACCTCACCCGAAAGGCTTAATCTAACCCCTAATCGCCCTGGGCGAGAGAGGATTTCACGGGTGACTTCGCTGGTGAACCTTTCTTTCAAATTGGGAGTTCTCACTCGAAGAGGAGGTGTTCCTTATGAACCTACCTTCGCACTTACGAGACCTCTAACCCCAAATGATAGGTTCGAACTGACCTCACATCGCTCATAAGTGAGGGAGGATTTAACTGGGTGAACCCTTCTGCTCACATTGGGAGTTCTCACTCGAAGGGGAGGTGTTCTTTACGAACCTACCTTCCCGCTTACGAGACTTCTAACCCCAAGTGACAGGTTCTAACTGACCTCACATCGCTCACAGGCGAGGGAGGATTTAACTAGGCGAACCCTTCTGCTCACATTGGGAGTTCTCACTCGAAGGGGAGGTGTTCTCACGAACCTACCTTCTCGCTTATGAGACTTCTAACCCCAAGTGACAGGTTCTAACTGACCTCACATCGCTCGCAGGCGAGGGAGGATTTAACTGTATTGTAAAACCACACTCAGATATATATTCTAACTGAAAATTTTATTGGGTGACCTCATTAAAAACCCTTAAAAAGGGAAAAAAGAGTGTCCCCTAAACTGTGTGCAATATTACATGGCTTTAACTAAAATAGAACTTCAGGTGAGTCGCATTCCATGTACGAGGAATCGGACCACCTTCTAAAGTCTCCAGCCTATACGCTCCATACCCCAAGGATTCTGTAACTCTAAAGGGACCAGTCCACTTAGGGGATAGCTTGTTCTCTATCTGGTAAGGAGATGCCTTTCGCATGACTAGATTAGCCACCTGGAACTGCTGAGCTCTCAATTTGGAACTGTGCTTGAGCTCAATTCTCCTCTTCAACGCCTCGGCCTTGATTCCTGCCTCTTCCCTTACTTCATCCAAGAGATCAAGATTCACCTTCCTTTCTTCGTTGGACTCCTCCGCCACAAAGTTCTGGAATCGTGGCGAGCTTTCCTGGATCTCCACAGGGATCATGGCATCTGAACCATACACTAGGGTGAAAGGGGTCTCCTTGGTGGTGGATTGGGGGGTAGTATGGTAAGCCCATACAATTCTGGGAACCTCCTCAGCCCACCTTCCTTTCGCTTTCTCCAGCCTTCTCTTCAGTCCCCTGAGTAGAACTCGATTGGCGGACTCGACCTGCCCATTGGTTTGTGGATGCTCGACCAATGCAAAAACCTGCTTGATCCCCAGCTCTATGCATAGCTTTCCCAACCATTGACTTGCGAATTGGGTGCCATTATCAGACACCAAACGCTTGGGTACTCCAAAGCGGCACACTATGTTCTTCCACACAAAGTTCTGGATCTTCTGGGCTGTGATCTGGGCTACCGGCTCAATTCAATCCACTTTGTGAAATATTCAATGGCGACCACGAAGTACTTCATTTGCCGCACCGCCAAAGGAAAAGGCCCCAGGATGTCAATTCCCCGGGTATGGAATGGCCAAGGGCTTTATATCGACCTAAGCTCTTCTGGTGGCGCCTTATACCAATCAGTATGCAATTGGCACTGCTTGCACTACTGCGCATACTTAATGTAATCCTCCCTCATAGTCGGCCAGTAATACCCTGCTCGAACGACCTTAGATGCCAAAGCACGACCTCCGATGTGACTCCCACATATGCCTTCATGGAGCTCTACCATTATTCTCGCACACTGCTCACCATGTACGCACACCAGGATGGGGTGAGTAAACCCATGCCTGTAAAGCTCGCCATCAATGAGTGTGTACTTGGTTGAGTTCTTCTTTATCTTCCTTTCTTCCATTGCCTCTATTGGGAGCATTCCATCGGCTATGTATCGCTTATAGGGCGTCATCCATGTCTCCCCACTCTGTAATAGGCAGACTTACGATGGCCCCTCCTTTATTGGCATACCGGCATTGACCTGTGGCTTCCTCAGAGTTTCTTGGGTCAACGATCGATGACTCCTCGCCTCATTGCGTCATTGGCTGATCTGATGCACTCCCACCAAATTGTCAGCTGCATAAGTACGAGGTGCCCTCAGGGTCTCCTGGATTACCGTCCTCTGCTTGCCTCCGTTGCCTGAGCTGGCGAGTTTGGCCAACAAGTCAGCTCTGGCATTCTGCTCCCTGGGTACATGCACTAGCTCGAAGGTTTCAAAAGAACTCTTCAACTGCTGAACATACTCCAAGTAGGAGGCCATCTGGGGATCTTTGGCCTGGTACTCTCCCGCCACTTGGCCTGTGACCAACTGCGAGTCACTATTCGCCATAAGACTCTACGCTCCCATCTCCTTAGCCAACAACATTCCAGCAATCAAGGCTTCATATTCTGCTTGGTTATTGCTGGCTTTGAAGGCGAACCATAGGGCCTGCTCTATCAATAATCCCTTGGGTCCTTCAAGGATCACCCCCGCTCCACTACCTTGTTGATTTGAGGACCCATCTATTGACAACACCCACTTGAAGCTAGGCTCTTCCTGCTGGGACTCAGTCAGGACATCTCGGCCAAAAAGTCAGCGTAGACCTGTCCCTTGATCGGACCTCTGGGCTCATATTGTATGTCGAATTCCGACAACTCGACTGCCTATTGCACCATCCTCCCCGCCATGTCTGGTTTCTGCAAGACCTTACGTATCGGCAGATCTGTCATCACCACCACTGTGAAACTCTGAAAGTAGTGACGGAGTCTCTGGGCTGAGAACACAACTGCCAAGGCCGCCTTTTCTATGGCCAGGTACCTCACCTCGGGCTCTTGCAGCACCTTGCTAACAAAGTAGATGGGCTTTTGGCTTTGCTCCTATTCCTCTACCAAGACAGAACTCACCGCCTTTTCTGTGACTGCGAAGTACAATCGTAGCGGGGTGCCAAGTTGGGGCTTGCACAATACTGGCGGGCTAGCTAGGTACTCCTTGAGCTTAAGGAACGCCTGTTCACACTCCGAAGTCTAGGAAAATCTGCTATTCCTCCTCAAACATTTGAAATAGGGGTGGCCCTTGTCTCCTCCCGCTGACACAAACCTGGAGAGGGCAACCATTCGACTAGTTAATTGCTGCACTTCCTTGACTGATGTCGGGCTCTTCATGGCTATTATCGCTGCGCATTTGTCTGGGTTGGCCTCGATCCCTCGCTCTGTAAGTAAGAAACCAAGGAACTTGCCTGCCTCCACCCCAAAGACACATTTCTCTGGGTTCCATTTCAACCTGTACTTTGCTATTGTATTAAATAGCTCCTCAAAATCAATAACGTGCTGATCTCGCGCCTGGGAGGTCACCACCATGTCATCTACATAGGCCTGTAAGTTGCGCCCCAGCATAGGGGCAAGGACTTTGTCCATCAGCCTCTGGTATGTAGCGCCTGCGTTCTTCAAGCCAAATGGCATGATTGTGTAGCAGTAGCAGGACAGCTCAGTCATGAACACTGTCTTGCTTTCATCTCTCGGTTGCATCTTTATCTGATTGTATCCGGAGAAGGCATCCAAGAAACTGAGTAACTTGCACCCCGAGGCGCTATCTACCAACGCGTCAATGTTGGGTAAGGGGTAAGAATCCTTTGGGCATACCTTGTTGAGGTCAGTGAAATCTACACACATCCTCCATTTCCCATTGGCCTTTTTAACCAACACGACATTAGCCAACCACTCAGGGTACTGAATTTCCCATATGTGGCCTACGTCGAGCAGATTCTGCGTCTCCTATCTGACCACCTGCCTCCTTTCGTCGTTGAACTTTTGCCTCCATTGTCTCACAGGCCTGGCCTGGGGATCCAACGCCAAGTGATGACATAGGAAGTCGGGGTCAGTACCCGGCATGTTCGAAGCGGACCAAGCGAAGCCGTGCATGTGTCGCTCTAACATCACCATCAAGTACAGGCATCCAATCCCAAGACTAGATGATATGCTTGATGAACTGCATAGGTCCCTCATATTTTCCAATATTGATCTTAAAAGCGGATATCACCAAATCAGAATTAGAGAAGGTGATGAATGGAAAACCGCTTTTAAAACCAAATTTGGATTATATGAATGGTTAGTGATGCCTTTTGGACTCACTAATGCACCCAGTACGTTCATAATGTTGAAAGAGGATGATCCTCCTTGAAGATTGTATAGTGTTTGATGTAGCAAATGTAATGCTTTGCTTTAAAGCTTGGTATTTTGTCTAATAGGGTGTTGTGATAGAGTAATGTGAGTTTAAGGTAGCCTGTTTGCCTCGTGATCCACCTCATGGCCCTAACCAAGGTGATAAGATCAAGCACCAAGTTTTCTAAATGTTTTTTCTCATGTCTTTTCTCAAAATATGTTTTCTGAAGAAAAAAAATTTGTTGTTCTGTAAAACAATAGGTTCTTTCTACATTGCCTTTTGCTTTAAATTTTTTCACAAAGTTTTGCTTTGGCACAAGCAAATCTGTCTCAGCTTTTCTTGTTTCTGATATGCTGAGCTGGAGAGGGTTTGAAAAACAATCCGCTTATTTCTAAATTCAACATGTTCTTTTTATAACAGCCTTTAACTGTTTTTTGAAAAGTTGTTATAGACTGGTTGTCTTTATAAAGAATGGCTCTTCGCTTTTAGAAAATACAGAGATTACATAGTTTTCAAGTGAGCAAAAACTCTTTTACAGCAGAGATCACAGTATTATTAGTTTTTGTAAAATCTTTTCACAAAGTTTTTCAAGTGCTTGGTTCTTGGTTACCTTGATCAAAGGTAAGGTGTTGTCACTGCTTGTCTGCAAAACTGAGCCACTGGTTTTGGGTTCTTGAATCTTCTGTGCAGGTGCTTTTGTTCCATATTCTTTTTGTGTAAAAGTGTTTAGTGTAATACTCTTCTTGATAGGATTTCTTGAAGGGTACGTAGAGCTGAAATAGGGTTTTTCAGCTTTGTATACCTTGTTCTTGTAGGATTCAAGAACTGTAAGGTGTTGTAATTGTTCTGAATATTTTTTAGTGGATTTTACCTTAGTGTAAGGTAAAACTGGATGTAGCTCTTGATGAGTGAACCAGTATAATTTGTGTGTACTTCTTTCTTCTTAATCTTGCTTTAATTTTCTGCAAAATTGAATAATCTGCCAGATAATAAATCTGTTAAACTAAAATTGAATCTGTTATTTCTGGGCATGTTCATATTGTTCTTCAGGTTTCAATGTATGTTTTTGAGTACCTATGAACATATATGAGTATGTGTGAGTGCTGAATAATAGATATCATAAAATCCCTTTAATAACTCTGTTCAAGTTACTCTCTTTCCTTTAAGTCACTCTTAAACTTTCAAGAAGTAGTTTTCTTGGTTGAATATCCTTCTTGATCTTTCTGTTATCAAAGTACCTAAAACTGTTCTGAACAAGTTTCTGTTTAATCTCAAGTCTAATCTGATCCTGCTTTTTTTTGTGTCACGAGTAATAAAAATAAATCTGTTCTTTTATAAATCAATCTATTCTTTTCCTGTGAATAACTGGAAATAGTTTTGATTTGCGAAAATTTTATAAGGTCAATTCACCACCCCCCCCCCCCCCCTCTTGAACTTAGACATTAATAGACCCAACACATAAGGCTCATGAATCATCTCTTGAGAGATTGTATAGGTAAATATATAGTAGTTTATTTTGAATATATGCTAAGATATCACCAACAAGTGAAGGTCAAGTTATCTGTAGGCATCTATAAAGATAAAATTTTATGTGATGTAGTGCCTATAGAAACTTGTCATATCTTATTGAGACAACCATGGCAATTTGTTAAAAACTCCATGCATAATGGTCGTACCAACAAGATTACCTTCACACATGAAAAAAATAAATATCTTTTTTATCCTTTAACACCTTCTCAGGTGTTAGATGGTAAAAAAAGATTCAAAAAGAAAATAAAAAGTGAAAAATCGCTAGCTCTTCTAGAACAAAAAGTAGTGTCTAAAGAGTCTAGTAATAAAAAAATCTAGAACAAGGGAGGAAAAACTTAGAAAAGAAAATTATGTACTCCTCTCTAAAGAAATCTTGTGAAAAGTTGCCAAAAACAATAGAAAAACAAGAGGAATGGAAAATTAATCAAACTGATTTTTATACAACTGCTGAAACTAACTCATTTGACTTGTTTGATGACTCCAACAGATGGATATTTGATCCTGGAGGATGAACCTAGTTCAAAGCAGGAATAAGGCTGTTGTTCGAAATCAATCCTATAGATCTGAGGACAGATCCTCTCAAGAGGGAGGGGATGATGGCAGAGCCTCCAGCCATACACAACCACATAATAAGGAGGAGAAAGACCTAGAGGTTATTTTGGGATTTACTTGTAAATATGGGTCTAATTGGGTTTTTATTTCTTTTTGTAGGCCCAATCAAGAGGAGAACTCTAGGGTGAAGGAATGTACAAACATATCCAAGAAGACCTCCAAGTCATCGAAACATAACCCAAAGCTTTGGTCAGAAGAACACAAGAAGACTGAGTTCCTGCTGACTAGTCAACATTATTTTTGGGCCAAGCTTTAGCTTAAATAAATTGTATAAAGTTTTTTAGGATTTCATGGGCCATGTATTGGGCCTAGTAGCATAAAATAATTGGACCAAATATTTGGGCCAAGTAGCATAGGTTTTTGGGCTTGTATTTGGGCCATTAGTAAAATATGACAAGTTAGGGTTAAAAGTGACTAGTTAGGATAACAATTGGGCTTCTTTGAGCCGAATGTAACTCTAAAACGTCTAGGGTGTTCTGGAGGACGAAAATCACCTTGGCATGGAGCACATGGACGTCCACATGGCAGCCTAGGAGTGGAGAGGATTTAGCATGGAAGGTGTGAGCTAAAACATGGAAAGCATGACTCCACATGGCACCTTCTCATTGGAGAGTTTTATTTTGAATTTTCAAATTTTGGCTCCAAAATGTCCATCCCTCTCTCCTATATAATGAGGTGATTGGCTCATATAAATTGAAGATTAATTTGAGTGAAATTGCTGCCAACTTTGTGCCAATTATCACTCTTGTCTCCTACCTCTAGGATAGACACCTTTAGTCTTCATTCTTCATCTAGTCAAGTGAGATGGCCTCACCACTCACTCTCCACACCTAACACTTCAGCTTCAAGGAATCCACAACTCCTAGGAGCTCCTTGCACATCTTCAACCATAGCTTCCGCCACCTTCAAATTCGTTTTCAGCTCATGGAAGAAAGCACTCAAGCTAGACTACATCAGTTCGAGAGGCATTATCGTCTGTGAACATCGTCCTTAACTCGATGTGGCCTCTAACCTCCACTTGGTCCCCCGCAAAACTGTATAGGCAGCCATCGTAAAGCCTCAGCTGGTCAGGTGATAATTGCAACTTATTGAAGGTCGGCCAGAACATCACATCTGCCGAACTTCCCTGGTCGATGAGGACCTGGTGCACCTTCCTTCCCACTGTCGCCACTGAAATCACCACCGGGTCATTATCATGTGGGGCCACGTCCAGTTGATCAGCCTTAATAAAAATGAGGTCAGGCTTTGGGAACTGGTCGGCTTCTCCCTCCTCGACAGTCATCACTCCTCTGGCGTATTTTCTTCGCTGAGAAGCGGTACACCCTCCTCTTGAGAAACCCCCGGAGACGGTGTTGATCTCTCCATGGATGGGTACCTCGTGCCCTTGGTCTCCTGCTGGGGCCACCGACGCCAGGGTCCCCTATGGTTCCTGCAAGTAGTCTGTCAGAAAACTGCTTCTTACCAATTCATCCAGTTGGTGTCCTAGTGCTAGGCAGTTGCGCAGTCCGTGACCACGCGCCTGGTGGAAGTAACACCACTTGTCTTTGCTGGGTCCCAACCTCTTGTCAATTTCCTGGGGAAATTTCAATCTGCTAGCCACCTCGGGAATGGTGATTAGCTCCTTGAGGTCTACTTTGAAGTTGTGCCTGGTGGGCTTAGGCTTCTTTGACTCATATGGTCTCAACTTAGCCTTCTTTCTCGTTTTGGCCTCATGCACCCTCATAGGTTGAGTGCGATCCACTACACGAGGTTTGGACAGATCGACCCTCGCGCGCTTTTTTGTTACCTGTTCTTTTGCGCTAATGTGGGCCACAGCTCGACGACGGATCTCATTGAAAGTCTTAGGCTAACACCTGATCAGGGAATCACTGAAAGGTCTTAGTAAGATCCTCTTCCCAAATGCATGTACCATCATGGCCTCATCTTTGGTGTGCAACTTCACCACGAGCGCTCTAAAGCAATTCAGGAAGTCCTTCAATGGCTCTCCCTGGTATTATTTCACATCAAAAAGATTGAAGGAAACAGGAGGATGAGCCTGGGTAACGATGAACTGTTCCTTGAATAATGTTGAGAACTTATCAAATGATGTGATGTGTTCGTGAGGGAGTCCGATGAACCAGTCCAACACTATTCCTGCAAACGTTCCCATAAACAACTTACTGTGCATTGCGTCGGTTCCTCCTGAGATCATCATCTGTGTGTGGAAGGCTGTGATGTGGGCCTCCGAATCTTCAACACCTGTGAAGGTGATCTTTGGGATCATGAACATTACTGGTATCACCGTCTCCATGATCGCTTGGGAGAAAGGCATGGGGCGAACCCTTGTTGGGGGGGCACACCCAATTCCCCCGCTGCATGTTCTCCTATCTCTCTTCGTAATTCTTTATTGGCCTAGTCAGCGTTGGACGCCGCAAACACTTGTTGAAGGTTGAGGATGGTTTCCATGAGTTCCTATATTGTGACGTGGTCATCTTCCTCCCTTCCAGCAGCACCTTGCCTAGTGTTCCTCATATCGTCTGGTATCTCTAATCACAAATATGGATGGGACCTAGTTTTATCGGGCCCCAGGGTGGGCGCCAAATGTTCTCGTCAATTGACTCAGCCACCGTTGACTTTGAGGCAGATGGTGGCTCCTCCTATCTTCGCGGTGGTTCTGTGCTTTCCAAAGGATGGCTCCGTTGAGACAGAGGGGGGACTACCTATAACTGCACTCCGACGCTCAAGTCAATATAGGGCAAGAAACATCAAACAAGCAAAAGTGGTTAAGCTTATAATGTGTGTGTAAGAACTATATCTTGCGTAGAAGACAACGTGCCTTTACCTTGGGTCTTACACCCTTATATAATTGTTTCTAGGGTAACCCGTCGCTGACATTCTCTTGCCAAAGCCTTACCTCTAGAGAATTTAGTGTTACCTTTTCGGGATACTATCGCACAGTCTTAGTGCAACTCCCATGGCAACATTCTTTTTCTGGAGTGCGTATCTAACGGTATGGTAGTTAGGGTTACAACGTGTGTACCAGCACCGCGAGACCAACCTGTCCTTGTAAGTGCCCTAATTTCCCACATGCCTTGCATGCAGCTTTCTCTGAAAACCTTAGCGTTCTTAGGCATTGGCGCCCTTAGGGGTAATTTCTAGGGACCCCTCTGTGGGTCCTACTATGCCGACCTCTACCTCAGGTGCCAATGTCCGAGGTCTTGCCACTACAAATATGATAGAAAAAATTTTCAAGATGGCTTTACCAACAAAATTTCTTTTAACTTCCATGGGTAAAGGTCATACTTAAGTCTCTCTCTCCAAAGGAAGTCCATGAGGACTGTTCCTGCCGGTTGACTCTGCGTCAGCTGACTTCTGCGGCCGCCACACACCTCCTTCCTCACCTAGTCTGTGGTGGTATGATCGCACCTGCAAAAGAGAAAAGGGGGGCGCCCTCGCGGCCGTTTGCACTCCGACGCTCAAGTCAGAACGGGGCAAGAAACATTAAAGTCTGAATTTCTTTCTGTGTTTAGGTCTAGAATTGCGTACCTCTGTGAAGCATATTACTGTTCCTTATATACTTAGGGTTTTCTGTGCCGCTAACCCTAATTAGGGTTTATTGCGCTGCTGGACACACTTAGGGTTTACTGGAATGCCCCCTGCGCCACTCTTACCCAGTCTTTGGGATAACCTAGCGCATAGGGTTTCCTTCTCTGGAGTGCAAACTCTAACAGGATGAACACCTGTTCTGGGAGGGCCTTCACTGTTCACGTGCCATCCATGTAGCCTTCGTGATTCGGGACTCTCTTTACCTCTGGGAATATTTACTAATAATCTGCGGAGCAGGCGATGACCGATTACCCATCTCCCTACGGAGCAGGCGATGACCGATCACCCATCTCTATGCGGGCAGGCGATGACCGATCACCCATCTCTATGCGGGCAGGCGATGACCGACCACCTTCCTCTGTGGGACACAGGCCGATCACCCCTGATGGGGTCTACTCCACGTGGCTTTGGCCCATGCTGTGGGGCCCATCTGACGTCCGAGGACTGGTCAGTACACAAGCCCCCCAGTCTCAAGCTGTTAACTTGTTTCAGCGAAGAGACTAAGTCTGTCTATGCTGTTCAAATCACCCAAGGCTGATGTCAGCTCGCCACAATCTGTTGCCGAGGATTCTTCGACTTCTGAGTGACGATGACACCTCCGCCCATCCTGGCGATCTGATGACTACTCTCTCTATTCCCGACGACCGAGGTCTGGCCGGATCAGATGCCTTTCGGGGTCTTCTTTCCCAGTGAACACGGTCTTAGGCCCTACGAAGGTGGCAGGGACCACCGTGTCCATGATTTCCTGGGAGAAAGGCATGGGAAAGGCCCTTGTGGGCGTTGGTGGAGCCCGATCCTCTCCCCCACAGTCTCCATCTTGCCGCACGTTTTGCAGACTCACACGCAGCTCCTCGTTCGCTTTGTGCAACTCCTCATTCCTGGCCTGTGAGGCGGCCAGGTCTTCCTGCATCCGCGCTTGATGCGCCCTGGACTCCGCCACCGTCTCCTGGAGGGCGCGCATTGTTTCCATGAGTTGCTGCATGGTAACGCTTTCGCCTCCATTCGGTGGAACGGAACCGTGCCTCGTCGTCCTCATCTTCTGTGGTTTCTCTCTCACTCTCGTGTATGGGACCTTGTTTTACTCGGCCCCACGGTGGGCGCCTAATGTTCCTGCCGGTTGACTCTGCGTCAGCTGACTTCTGCGGCCGCCACACACCTCCTTCCTCACCTAGTCTGTGGTGGTATGATCGCACCTGCAAAAGAGAAAAGGGGGGCGCCCTCGCGGCCGTTTGCACTCCGACGCTCAAGTCAGAACGGGGCAAGAAACATTAAAGTCTGAATTTCTTTCTGTGTTTAGGTCTAGAATTGCGTACCTCTGTGAAGCATATTACTGTTCCTTATATACTTAGGGTTTTCTGTGCCGCTAACCCTAATTAGGGTTTATTGCGCTGCTGGACACACTTAGGGTTTACTGGAATGCCCCCTGCGCCACTCTTACCCAGTCTTTGGGATAACCTAGCGCATAGGGTTTCCTTCTCTGGAGTGCAAACTCTAACAGGATGAACACCTGTTCTGGGAGGGCCTTCACTGTTCACGTGCCATCCATGTAGCCTTCGTGATTCGGGACTCTCTTTACCTCTGGGAATATTTACTAATAATCTGCGGAGCAGGTGATGACCGATTACCCATCTCCCTACGGAGCAGGCGATGACCGATCACCCATCTCTATGCGGGCAGGCGATGACCGATCACCCATCTCTATGCGGGCAGGCGATGACCGACCACCTTCCTCTGTGGGACACAGGCCGATCACCCCTGATGGGGTCTACTCCACGTGGCTTTGGCCCATGCTGTGGGGCCCATCTGACGTCCGAGGACTGGTCAGTACAAGGACTAAATTAAAATGAAGGTAAAGAGAGAGAACGAAAATTATAAAAAAAGTTCCAAGAGAAGCCTTCTCATGACAACCCAAGAGGTCAAAAAGGTAATAGTTGCTCAAAAGCCTATTTTTCTAGCTATTCCTAGGGCCTTTGAAAGTGAGTTGGCTAAGGATAGTCCTACATGTTTGGACAATTTGGTAAAGGAATTTGAAGATGTCTTTCAAGATCCTCCTAAAAGGCTTACCACCTCTAAGAAGGATTGAACACCAAATAAACTTCATTCCCGGGGCTTCTTTACCAAATCGCCCAGCATATAGGACCAATCCCACACAGGCCAAAGAGATTCAACAACAAGTTGAGGACTTAATAGCTAAGGGATGGGTACAAGATAGCATGAGCCCATAAGCTATGCCTGTCATCCTTGTCCCTAAAAAGGATGGGTCATGGAGGATGTGTACGGATTGTCGAGCTATAAACAATATAACCATCAAGTATAGGCATCCTATTACTAAACTAGACGACTTGTTGGATGAATTGTATGGGTCTACAATATTTACTAAAATTGATCTTGTACTGACCAGTCCTCGGACACCGAGAACAGTTAGTAATGGTAAGCTACGTCAGCAGGGTCCCACAGCATGGGCCAAAGCCACATGGGATAGACCCATGGGTAGTATGGACTAGTGGGATGATTAGTCATCAATGTGTCGATCACCAGAGTGAACTGATATATCCTCATCACTCAGTCGGGTGATGAGTCCTCGGCAATAGAGTGGGACGATGTGACATCGGTCTTGGGTGTTTTGAACAACAGAACTAGAACATCTAATGTGGGTCTCGAGAGAAGACCAGTTATCAGTAAAATGCCCAGAGGTAGGGAGAAGCCTAAGTCACGAAGCCCCATGCGTGTGGCAGGGAAAGCACAATTAGGTGCAGAGTCTTGATGGGTAGAGTGCCCATCAAGATTAGGGTTTCAAAGTGAGGCCGCATGCATGGCATGTGAATAGTGAAAGGCACTCCCAGGACAGATGGCCCCAGAGCTTAGGTAACAAGGAGGTATCCAGGTGGCCATCCTGTTAGAAGTTGCACTCCAGTTAAGGGAAGCCTGACGCGCTAGATTACCCTAAGTCTAGGTGATAGCGGCGCAAGGGGTATTCCTGTAAACCCTAAATATGGGTAGCGGCGCAGGGAAACCCTAGACTATATAAAGGGTACTAAAACACTTCACAAAGGTACGCAGTTTCTAGACCTAAACATATATACTCAATACATTTGGTGTACTTGCCCTAGTTTTGACTTGAGCGTCGGAGTGCAAACGGCCTCTAGGGCGCCCCTTTCTATCTTGCAGGTGCAGGTTGTTTCGAAACAGTAAAGCATAATTCAAGGTGAGGAAAGGAGGCGTGCGATCATCGTAGATTCAACCGACAGGAGAGTCAACTGACAAGAACAAAAGCTATCAAAGCTGAGGAGTGTTCTCAAAGAGCACCTGCTAAAGAGGTTCTTGGAAGTGTCAAAAAACATATATCCTGATCTTGTGAGGGTATTCTACACAAACCTGCACTTTGTTGATAATAATCTTGTCTATCATGTAAAAGGTGTTGAGATGGAGATTACACATGATGTTTGGACTGCAATTACTGGATTAAAGTATGCATGGCTACAGACCAACAAAGGAAATATTGGTGCGGTGGAAGAATTTAATAAAATTCAATTTTATAGAAATTGCTTGAAGAATCCTCAAGCAAAAGTGAGAAACTTTTTGGTGGGTGGATTAAAGCTTAATGTAAGGTTAATTTCCTTCAATGTGACATGGATGCTCACACCTAGGGGGAGTAATCACTCTATGCTTACTGATCCTGCCGCTTGACTCGAACGTGGAGGATTGCCTCGTCACTCCTTCGTCTAGCCTTCTGTTCTGCAGGAACGCTCCAAGAACCACCGCCGGAACTCCAAACGCTGCCTGCAAAACACACAGACGGCGCCTCTGGCGGCCGTTGTAGCTCCGATGCTCAAGTCAGGCAACAGGAACACCAAAACTATATCTGAATCTCTCTGTGAGACTTGTGTGTAACTGAAACTCTCAAATGTGTAAGCTGTAAGAATCTCAAAAAACCCCTCCTCAATTTCGTTATGAGTTTGTATATATACCTGAGTCTTTCTCTCTCCTGACGGTTATTCCTCTTGACACGTGGATAACTGTAAGGACCTAGAAACTTTAATTGGAATAAAAGTGTTATATTTAAATAATTTCAGAAGATGTTATTATTTAAAATACAAAGAGCTGGTAATAGAAGTTTCGTAGTAGTCGCACCTCGGACGTCACCCAAGGGCTGGGGTCAGCTAGTAGAGGTCGGTCGGCTGACTCTTGTATTAACAAAGTAGTCAGGTGCGATGACCTTATCGTGAGGTAATCACGAGGGTGTGCTCGAGGAAGACATGTGGATCAAGAAGAGTAAAGGAAGGAAAGTGTAGCTTAGAAGACTATGAGATCGCCTGGTTAGTACATAATCGCCTGTCGCCTAGACTACCCATGCGGACATCGCCAGGGCGCGAGGTATGCGGACATCGCCAGGGCGCGAGGTATACGAACATCGCCAGGGCGCGAGGCATGCGGACATCGCCAGGGGGCGCGAGAGACATGCGGGCGTCGCCTGGGATAGACATCGGTCGTCTCCCAGAGAGAGACATCGGTCGTCTCCCAGAGAGAGACATCGGTCGTCTCCCAGAGAGAGACATCGGTCGTCTCCCAGAGAGAGACATCGGTCGTCTTCCAGAGAGAGATCGGTCGTCTTCTAGGATGAGTCATCGGTGGAAGGTTATCGCGCGATGTCGTGTTTCACACAGATAAGGTGGGACCCAGGCTCCCAGCATGAAACGTCCTGCACGCGCGACACGTAGACAAAAAGGGTGGTTCAGAATAGTGACATCAGAGAGTTGGCATGCACAGAGACACACGTGGCCGTACTGTTCAGGGAAGCGTGCACGCAAGCCTTCCTGCAGAGTGGGTGGTGGCAGCGGCAAATGTGGAACAAGTTGGTTTAGTTTTAAAAACTCACTTCGGAGAGGCAAAGAACGCTGCTGTGGTTCAAGAGTGACAGAGTGAGTTCACCTTCATCCTTCTCTTTTCTCTCCTTCACTCTGCGATTCAGGCCTTATCACGTCCCTGCTTGACTATCGACGACTACCATAGAGCACCTGGGAGGTTCTCTGCAAGTCCTCCAAACCAGACGCTAAAACAGAGTTAAGGCATCCTTGAAGCTCGTTGGGTTGGAGCTCTTAGTGAAGTTTAAGCAAGTCCAGGTAAGGGAAGCTAGCTTTATTTTCAATAAAAGCTGTAGATTAGCTATTTCTGAAGTGAGGGCGACGTGGTCGCCGGTTTTTCAACTGTTATTGCAAAATCCCCTGTTTTGGATGTGATCGCCGGTTTTAATATTATTGTTCGAACTCCCCTGTTTAATGTCGCTCTGAACTTGTTGAGATTGAAATGAAAAATGTATATGCTATTCGAAAACCTGATCAGTGGTATGCTTGTTCTTGTGAGTGGGGTTGTTTAAGAAAAGATTCAAGGTATTCTATGATGGATTTATTCTTTATGTGTGGAATGATGCTTTGAGTGTTGTGGATGTGGGATCAAGGCATAGTATTTTCAGGAAAGAAAATACCGTGTAAGATCGTGTAAAGTGTGCAATGACCGGTGATTCGTTTTATGAGATATCCTGACTCTCCTGATGTAATGGAATCACATAGATGAAGTTATTCAGGCGTTGAGAGTCGAAGGAGGTTCATAGGTATGGGTGAGTTGTGTGAAAGAGAACGAGCTCGACCCGTTGTGTGGATTAACCCTGTCATGCTAGGATAGTGATAATATTGAGATTCATTTATACGCTTGTGAATGTGTGTGATTTCACAGCGACCCTGTGAATGTGTGTGATTTCACAATGGTGCAGCATGATAGGTGCAGATCTCTGAGTCTAGTCAATGCACGTGTCTTCCGGAAGTAGTGTCAAGTGTCTATGTGTGATGAGTCAGTGGAAGTCTGACGTGAGAAATGTGAAATATTGAGAATTGTTGATAGACACTTGATGGTTGTGTGATATGAATGAGAAAGTGATGGACTCTTGAGAATGTTTAAAAAGGCTGACTACGTTGGTTGTCCAGTTTATAATTTAAAGTTTTAAAAAAATTATCTAGCTTACCCTTTGTTATTGTTCTGTGGCTGTTTTCTCTTAAAACTGTGATGATCGTGTATTTTACACGGGAGCAGATGATCTTCCAGGGAGTAGAGCTCCTCAGTGAGTGGTCGCCGGAAGGAGATCGCCTGTTTCTGTCTCTATGTGGTGATCGCCTGTTTTCTGTTCTGATAGCAGATCGGCTGTTTTGGGTCTTCTGATAGGAGATCGCCGGTTTATGTAGGGAGACCGCCGGTTTCATTTTATTTGGCTGTATTTTGTTTTAAGTTTTGGAAAATTGACCGGTTATGTATTAAACTCCCTGTGAGGAGCAACTCCATTTTATATAAATACGTATGTTCACTTCAATATTATTGTTTTACCTTTATTTCATTTTATAATTGTGAAAAGGATTTGGCGGGATGTTACAATAACATCTGGTCGTACACGTGTTACCATCTGGAGTATCTGCAGCTGAAAAGTTACTTCCACTGTGCCCCCGGCGACTGAGTTATCCACACAGGGAGTAGCTTAGTACGCAGGCTACTCTGGGCGCAACCTTAACATGGCGAGCTGGTTAACCCTGGGCATTGCAGCTCACACTACACATGGTGGCAGATATGCCACTTATCCTCTGTACTTAGACCATACAACAAATGCTTGCCAAGTCTTCTCAAACACCCGGCGATGTGCTCTTTCGGCGACTTGCTGACCACCTGATCTCTTAACCTTAACACACGGCGATCATGTGCAATCTGGGCGATTACTGATCCATACCGGCGATGAGCGATTACTCATCCTCAAGCCGATAGGCGATTACTCACCTCAAGGCGATAGGCGATTACTCATCCTCAAGGCGATAGGCGATTACCATTCTGAGTGATCGCCTCCCTGATTCGCCTGCTATCCTCTACCACGTGTTACTCTGTGAATGATCCATGTGGTCAACTGCTGTTGATGTCATCGACTACCGATGACCGACCGGATCACTTACCAAGGAGGACCTTGTTTACATATATTGCATCATGAACAAGGTCAAGATCAACTGGATTCACATCAGCAAGGAACACATGCAAAAATCAATGAGGTTAAGTGAGTACCACTATCCATATGCTATCTTGATTTATAAATTCTTGAATTATTTTGAAGTGGACCTTGAGGAAGAAGAAACTGAAGTAGTAAAATCATCACACGAAGTGACCAATGGTTCACTTAGTAAGATGGGACTCACTAAAATTCGTGCAAGATGGATAAGTAAAGATGGAGACTGTACCGACCAGTCCTCGGACACCGAGAATAGCTAGTAATCGTCAGCCACGACAGTTGGGTCCCACAGTGTGGCCCAAAGCCACGTGGGATGGACCCTGCACGTAGTATAAACTAACAGGATGATTAGTCATCAGCGTGTCGATCACCAGAGTGGACTGATGTGTCCTTGTCTCTCAGCAGGTTGATAAGTCCTTAGCAACAGGGTGTGACGAGGTGACATCGGTCTTGGGTGTTTTGAACAACAGAGCTAGAACATCTGGTGTGGGTCCTGAAAGAAGACCAGTTATCAGTAACATGCCCAGAGGTAAGGCGAGGCCTGAATCACGAAGAGCTTATGTGTGGGGTAGGGAAAGCACAGTTAGGTGCAGAGTCCTGAGGGGTCGAGTACTCATCAGAATTAGGGTTTCCTAGTGAAGCTACATGCATGGCACGTGAACAGTGAAGGCACTCGCAGAACAGGTGGCCCCAGAGACTAGGTGCACGAGGAGGCACCAGGGTGGTCACCCTGTTAGAGTTTACACTCCAGATAAGGAAACCTTATGTGCTAGATTACCCTAAGACTGGGTGATAGCGGCGCAAGGGTATTCCAGTAAACCCTGAATATGGCTAGCAGTGCAGTGAACCCTAATTAGGGCTAGCGGCGCAGTAAACCCTAGACTATATAAAGGGCAGTAAAATACTTCACAAAGGTACGGAATTTGAAACCCTAAACACAGTTACTCAAACACTTGGTGTACTTGCCCTCGTTTGACTTGAGCGTCGGAGTGCAGACGGCCTCTAGGGCGCCCTCTTTCTATCTTGCAGGTGCAGATTGCTTTGAGAGAACCAAGCATTTACCAAGGTGAGGAAGGAGGCATGGGAGTGTCATAGAGTCAACCGACAGGAGGGTCAACCGGCAAGAACATTTGGTGCCCACCATGGGGCCGAAGTAAAACAAGGTCCCATACACGAGAGTAAGAGAAGAAACCACAGAGATGAGGAATACCAGGCAAGGATCTGTCCCACCAAACGGGGGTGAGAGCGTTACCATGCAATAACTCATGGAAACGATGCGAGCCCTCCAAGAGACGGTGGCGGAATCCAGAGCACATCAGGTGCGCATGCAAGCGGATCTGGCTGCATCACAGGCCAGGAATGAGGAACTACACAGGGCAAATGAGGAGTTACGCCTAAACTTGCACCATTTGCAGCAAACTGGGGATCGTGTGGCTGACGATCAGGCCCCACCGACACCCCCTAGGGCATTCCCCATGCCCTTCTCACGGGAAATGATGGACACGGTGATTCCAGCCACGTTCGTGGGTCCTAAGACAGTGTTCACAGGGGTGGAGGATCCAGAGGCAGACCTCACGGCATTCCATACCCAAATGATGTTGTCAGGAGGATCAGATGCGATGCACTGCAAGCTCTTTATGACGACATTAACTGGGACGGCGCTGGAATGGTTCATCAGCTTACCCGAGGGACATGTCACCTACTTCGCGCAGTTTTCCACGCTGTTCAGAGAACAGTACATCGTCAATCAGGCTCCCCCACCGGTATCTTACGATCTTTTTAATGTAAGGCAGTATCAGGGAGAGTCTCTGCGGGAGTACCTGAACCGCTTTGGAGCGATGGTGGTGAGGCTGCACACCAAGGACGAGGACATGGTGGTGCACGCCTTTAGGAAGGGAGTACTGCCAGGGCCCTTCAGTGAGTCACTCATCAGGAGTAGACCCAAGACTTTTAGGGATATCAGGCGTTGCGCAATTGCCCACATTGCGATGGAAGGAGAGCTCAGTGAGAAGCGCGAGAGTGCGGCCCCTTCACGATCGCGAGGACCTAGTCACCCACAGCCCATGCGGGTACATGAGGCGGCTATAGAAAAGCAGGCTCAGGGAAAGCAGAAATCCTACGAGCCCAGGAAGACCCAAACCAAGGCACGCACGAAGCAGGATGTGCCCCCTAGATGTAACATCCCGCCAAATACATTTCGCATTTTTGCATTTTTTTTTTCATTTTCGTAATATGAAATAACGGTAAAACAAATATATTGAAATAAACATAATTGTATATATATACAAAGGAGTTCTCCTCGCAGGGAGTTTAATACAAAGCGGTCGTTTTCCAAAACTTAAACATAAAGACAGCAAAAATACAAAACTACCGATCTCCTAACAGAAAACGGAGATCGCCTATCAGAAATGGCAAAAGGGGGCGATCGCCCAGCAAGAACAGAAAACCGGCGACCACATACGGCGATCACTCACAGGGGAATTCCACTTCCTGCAACCTCATCTGCTCCCGTGTAAAGTTACACGATCATCACAGGTTTAAGAAAAACAGCCACAGAAACAAAATACAGGGTAAGCTATATATTTAAGAAAACTTTGAATCAAGAGCATACATAAGAACTTCACAACATCCATGAACCATAACAATATCAGCCATCACATTTCCATATTCCACAAGACTATCAGGAAATCCCATATTTCACAAATCAATCCAAGAGTATTTCAATTCACATCAGCAATCAAGTGTCTATTAATTCAATTTCTCATATCTCACGTCAGACTTTCCACTGACTCATCACACCAGACACTTGACCACTATTTCCGGAGACTCGTGCGTTGATTAGACCCAGAGATTCGCACCTGTCATACCAAAAGGCTGGAAAGTGCCCTCAGCCATGCGCATCACACCATCTCAATATTCTCATTATCACGGTATGACAAGGTTAATCCATACAACAGGCCGAACTCGTTCTGTTTCACACGAGACACCCATACGTATGAACCTCCATCGACTCTCCACAACTGAGTAACTTCCTCTATGTGATTTCATTACCTCAGTAGAGTCAGGATGTCTCATTATAGGATCACCGATCAATACACCTATTACACGACCTTACACGGTATTTTCTTTCCTGAAAATACTATGCCTCGATCCACAATCACAACATTCAACACATCACATAACACTTCAATGAACGATTTCAATCACAGCAAAACTCATACCAAGGTTCAAATTTTCGAAAACCACATTTAAAATCTCAAACACTTTTGAAACAGCATAAAACAGGGGATATTTCAATAACAGATGAAAAACCGGCGATCACGAACAAAACTGGGTTTAAAGCAAGAACAGTTTGAACACCCGGCGACCACGTCGCCCCCAACATCAAAAATCATCACACATACAGTTTTTATTAGAAGTAAGGCTAGCTTCCCTTACCTGGATCAGCGTGAAACTCACTTCAAGCTCTAACCACCGAATGTAAAGGATGCCTGAACTCCGCCTAAGTGTTCTAATTGGTAAAACTTGTAGAGAACCTTCTCCAATGCTCTATGGCAATCGCTGGTAAATAAACTGGTGCCTGGAATTACTGAGTCGCAGTGCAAAGGAGAGAAAAGAGAAAGATGAAGGTGAACTCACTCTGTCACCTTTTATACTCTCACTGCGTTTTCTAAACTCACTAAGAGGCGGTGCATTCTGATACTAGGAACATAGGCCTGCCATGTAGCTATCATTACCTATTCTCTAACTAACCCTTCCGTGTGGGTTTTCTTCCTCGAATTAAGTGCAACCTGACAGTATGGCCACGTGGCGTCTCTGCGCACATGGAGCTACTGTCCCGAAGGACTTTCACTGCCTACATGTCGCACATGCAGCACGTTCGTCCTGGAAACCAGGGCCCCACTTCATCTGCGTGAAACACGACATCGCGCGATAACCTCTCGCGCGATGACAATCCACCGATGACCCATCCTGGAGGACGACCGATGTCTCTCTCTGGAAGACGACCGATGTCTCTCTCTGGAAGACGACCGATGTCTCTCTCTGGAAGACGACCGATGTCTCTCTCTGGAAGACGACCGATGTCTCCTCCTCCTGGAGACCGACCGAGGTCTCTTCCTCCTGGAGACCGACCGAGGTCTCCTCTTCCTGGAGACCGACCGAGGTCTCCTCTTGGCGACACCCGCATGACTCTCGCGCCCGGGCAAAGCCCACATGCATCTCGCGCCCTGGCGATGCCCGCATGTCTCTCGCGCCCTGGCGATGCCCGCATGCCTCGCGCCCTGGCGATGTCCGCATGCCTCTCGCGCCCTGGCGATGCTCGCATGTCTCGCGCCCTGGCGATGCCCGCATGTCTCGCGCCCTGGCGATGCCCGCATGCCTCTCGCGCCCTGGCGATCATGTTCCAGGCGATCTCATGGCTTTCTAACTACACTTTCCTTCATTTTTATTTTAAATAAAAACATACTTAGAATTCACTTAAAATATATCATTTTTATTCCAATAAGATTTTCCAGGTCCTTACAATCTCCCTAACAACAAAAATTTTCGTCCTCGAAAATTGAATTACAAGGAAAAGAGATGTGGATAGTCGTTTCTCATGTTCTCTTCCAACTCCCAAGTCGAATCACCGGATCTCTCATCCCACACCACCTTAACCATATGGATGGTCTTACTCCTGAGCTGTTTGCTTTGGTGATCATCTATCCTGACTGGTCTTGCTTCAAAAGACAAGTCGTCCCTGATCTGCACGTCGTCCACCTCCAACACGTGACAAGGGTCGGCGAGATATTTCCTTAACTGTGATACGTGGAAGACATTATGCAGATTTGCTAAATGTGGAGGTAGGGCGATCTCATAGGCTACTGGACCAATTTTCCTCAAGATCTGGTAAGGTCCAACAAACTTAGGAGACAGCTTCTTTGGTCTGATAGCTCGTCCTACACCCTTGGTTGGGGTCACTCTCAAAAATACATGGTCTCCAGCAGCAAACTCCAAAGGTCTTCTCCTCTGATCTGCATAGGACTTCTGCCTACTCTGAGAAGCTTTCATTCTGCTTTGTATCTGTTTCACCTTCTCGGTCGTCTGCTGAATCAACTCTGGCCCAACCAAGATTGCATCGCCCTCCTGATACCAACATAAGGGAGTCCTGCATTTTCTCCCGTACAGGGCTTCATAAGGTGCCATCCCAATGCTGGCGTGGTGACTGTTATTATACGTAAACTCCACCAGTGGCAACACCTCGTCCCAACTTCCCAATTGATCCAAGACGCACGCCCTCAGCAGATCTTCCAAGGATTGGATCGTTCTCTCTGACTGACCATCTGTTTGGGGATGATATGCAGAGCTCATCCTCAACTTAGTTCCCAAGCACTCTTGCAAGGTCTGCCAAAACCGTGAAGTGAACCTGGGATCTCTATCTGAAACGAGGCTGGAAGGCACTCCATGCAACCTCACTATTTCTTGGATGTATAACTGTGCCAGCTTGGCCATAGGCATCTTCATATTCACTGGAAGGAAGTGGGCACTCTTCGTCAGCCTATCAATGATAACCCAGATTGCATCATGACCCTTTACCGATCTGGGTAAATGGGTGACAAAATCCATGGCAATGCTGTCCCATTTCCACTCAGGGATATCCAGTTGCTGCAACAGCCCGCCAGGTCTTTGATGCTCTACCTTCGCCTTCTGACACGTTAAGCAGGTTGCAACATACTGGGCGATGTCCCTCTTCATGCCCGACCACCAAAATGACTCCTTCAAGTCATGATACATCTTGTTCATGCCTGGATGAAGGTTAAGGCGACTCTTATGACCTTCTTCTAGGATCATCTTCTTCAACTCTTCATTTGCAGGTATGCAAATTCTGCCATTAAATCTCAAGATCCCATCATCGCCCATTACAAAGCCTCTCGCCTGATCTGTCCCTAGTGACTCCATAGTACGCTTCAGACTAGGGTCCTCCAACTGCTTATCCTTTAACATCCCAAAGAAGTCATTAGTTATAGCCAGCTTACTACAACTAATGTGATTTACGTGAAATTCTACTCCAAGGTTTAAGTCTCTGAACTGCTCGATCAGTTTCTGCTCTTTTATCATCATGGTGGCTACTTGCATTGATTTTCTACTCAAAGCGTCTGCCACTACATTGGCCTTTCCTGGGTGATACATGAGTTGAAAATCGTAGTCCTTTAGGAACTCCATCCACCTTCTTTGCCTCATGTTCAGTTCCTTCTGATCGAACAGGTATTTCAGGCTCTTATGATCGCTGAACACCTGGAACCGGGCTCCATATAAGTAGTGCCTCCAAATCTTTAGGGCGAAGACCACTGCCGCCAACTCCAAATCATGCGTAGGGTAGTTCCTCTCATGAACCTTGAGTTGCCTTGAAGCATAGGCGACTGCCCTTTTCTCTTGCATTAAAACGCATCCCAGTCCCTGATGTGAGGCATCACAGTAGACGTCAAAAGGTCTTCCGACCTCTGGAATCACCAGCACTGGAGCACTCGTCAACCTTTTCTTTAGTTCCCTGAAGCTGAGCTCACATCGGTCGGTCCAAGCAAAAGGTTGGTCCTTACGGGTCAGCTGTGTTAACGGAGCCACCACCTTGGAAAAGTCCTCAATAAATCTCCGATAGTAACCCGCCAAACCCACAAAGCTCCTTATCTCAGTGAATGTCTTGGGACGTTCCCACTGCAGCACTGTCTCTACTTTGGCTGGGTCTACCGAGATCCCCTGGGCAGATATCACGTGTCCTAAGAAGTTGACTTCCCTCAGCCAGAACTCGCACTTAGAGAACTTGGCATAGAGTTGCTTCTCCCTCAGAACCTCCAACACCGACCTCAGATGTCCTTCATGTTCTTCCTCGGTCTTTGAATAGACCAGTATGTCATCTATGAAGACTACCACAAACTTATCCAAGAAAGGGCGGAAAATCCTATTCATATAATCCATGAACAGAGCTGGGGCATTGGTCACTCCAAACGGCATCACCACGTACTCATAGTGCCCATACCGGGACCTAAAGGCTGTTTTCTGGACATCGTCGGCTTTTACCAAAATTTGATGGTACCCCGATCTCAGATCAATCTTTGAGAACACCGAGGCCCCATTTACTTGATCCATTAAATCATCAATTCTGGGTAGAGGGTACTTGTTCTTGATGGTCAACTTGTTTAATTGCCTGTAGTCTATGCACAGCCGAGACCCTCCATCCTTCTTCTTAACTAGGAGTACTGGAGCCCCCCATGGAGATACACTGGGTCTGATGAATTGTTTCTCCAGCAACTCTTCCACTTGCTTCTTTAATTCCACCAACTCGGCTGGGGCCATCCTGTAGGGCGCCATAGACACTGGTCCAGCCCCAGGTACCAAATCAATAGAGAATTCCACTTCTCTCTTAGGGGGTAACCCAGGTACTTCTTCTGGAAATACATCCATAAAATCTTTCACCACGGGTATTCTGCTTACGTCCCCTTCATTCTTCACTTCCAACCGAGCTAGCATCACGAAACACCTCGCCCCTTCTTCCATCTCCAACCGCCCATGCCGAGCAGATACCACATCCTGCTTTTGGAGATCGGGCAACACCACTTTCTGCCTACCGCAATCTATGAGAACGTGATTGGCAGAAAGCCAATCCATTCCCAGGATAACATCCAGGTCCTGAAGAGGTAGGCAGATCAAGTTCACTTTGAATCTGCGTCCCTCTACTATTACTGGACATTCAGGGCAAACCGTAGAGGTCATAACCTGTCCTGATGCAGGTGTGGAGACCAACAGTTCAAAAGGCAGCTCCTTCACTAGGAGGCCCAGCTCGGCTATACACCGACTTGACACAAAAGAGTGTGTCGCTCCAGAATCAAACAAAGCTTCTACACTTCTACCAGATATAAAACAGACACCTTGCACGAGGTTACCTGATTGGGACGCCTCTGCTCCTGACATGGCAAACACCCTCCCTGCTGCCTGGGGTCTGCTGCCTTCATTTCTCAACTGCTGAGAACCACTGAGTTGAGTCGCCCCATTCCGGTTAGGGCATTCTCTAGCAACGTGCCCTGTCCTTTGGCATACAAAACACCTTCTCTCCGAATTCTTCTTGGGGCACACATTGGGCATGTGTGGTCCACCACAGAGGGAACATTTTGGTTTCCAGGGTTGCTGCTGTTGAAACTGGGGTGACCCTGTTCCCGCCCGATGTAGTGGAGGTCTCGCATATGGCCTGCCTTGTGAATGCTGCACCTTAGCCCGCCCACTGGAAGAACCCCCTGGGTGCGACCTGATCACCCGGGGATCACCCTTTTCCAGGGTCTCCACCATCTTCGCCTTTTCTACCAAGGCGTGAAATTCCCTGATACACATCGGGGCTATCGTCCTCTTCAGCCCGTGCTTCAGTCCTTCCTCAAACTTCCTGCACCTCCAAGCTTCGGAGGTCGCCTGAGTGTAGAATCGGGCGAGGTACTCAAACCTAGCAGCATAGGCGTTCACCGACATCACCCCCTGCTCCAACTTTAAGAACTCCGCTTCCCGCGCAAACTTTGCGCTGTCAGGGAAGTATTTCTCCAAGAACCTCACCCTAAAGCTCTCCCAGTCCAACACCTCCTCTCTGGCCTCCATCATTTGCTGAGCTCCCATCCACCAGAATTCTGCTTCTCCAGATAGCAGATAGGTGGCGAACAACAACTTCTTCTCTTCAGGGCAGGAGGTCGCCCTAAAGATTTTCTCCATTTCCCTGACCCACTGATCTGCTTGATCAGGGGTAGCATTCCCACAGAACTTGGGTGGGTTGTGCCTCATGAACTCGGCCAGTCCCATCCGTTCCTGAGGCTGACCGACGGGCGAATTCGTATCAGCCGACCGAGCATCTTCCCAGTGGTGCATGGTATCTTGATGGTTCCGAGCCATCGCCGCATTTTGTTGCTGGATGGCACCTGCCATCATCTCAATGGCCCTGGCGATCTGGCCCATTTCAGAAGAAGGTTGGGGAGAGGTAGGAGGTCTACGAGTCATCTTCTTCGTTCTCAGATTCCGAAACCACTAGCTTCTATATTCCCTACAACTACAAGAATGAAATTGATAAGGAAATCAATTCATTCAAGGGGGATAACATCTCGACCTCACAAGGTCAGCTTCTCAAATTCCTTAGGAATTTCAGTCCATCTACAGAACCATAAAGCTTATGACCTCAAGCAAAACACCAGAACAGCTACTGGCGTGCAACCATCAATCCACACAGCCACTCACAATCAATTACAAGAACACTCAATAACATGAAATAGATCACACCAGAAGTCAAAGTATGCTAAACATTAAACCTCTGGAATTTAGATTGAGAATCACCCCGATCCGGTCATGAGTGTGCACCCTCACCACCTTATCAAGACCCTCTCATCCTAAATACTAAGATCTTCAGTTAGGCATACATTCACTACAGCACACACAAAAAGTTCAATACAAAAACGTTTGAAAACCTTTCACAATAGTTGTCACTTAAAACTCAAATAAGTTTTCATGAGCAGAAGAAAACACAATGGATCCACAGCCCTCAGGTCATCCAAAGGACGAACTGCTCTGATACCATTAATGTAACATCCCGCCAAATACATTTCGCATTTTTGCATTTTTTTTTTCATTTTCGTAATATGAAATAACGGTAAAACAAATATATTGAAATAAACATAATTGTATATATATACAAAGGAGTTCTCCTCGCAGGGAGTTTAATACAAAGCGGTCGTTTTCCAAAACTTAAACATAAAGACAGCAAAAATACAAAACTACCGATCTCCTAACAGAAAACGGAGATCGCCTATCAGAAATGGCAAAAGGGGGCGATCGCCCAGCAAGAACAGAAAACCGGCGACCACATACGGCGATCACTCACAGGGGAATTCCACTTCCTGCAACCTCATCTGCTCCCGTGTAAAGTTACACGATCATCACAGGTTTAAGAAAAACAGCCACAGAAACAAAATACAGGGTAAGCTATATATTTAAGAAAACTTTGAATCAAGAGCAGACATAAGAACTTCACAACATCCATGAACCATAACAATATCAGCCATCACATTTCCATATTCCACAAGACTATCAGAAAATCCCATATTTCACAAATCAATCCAAGAGTATTTCAATTCACATCAGCAATCAAGTGTCTATTAATTCAATTTCTCATATCTCACGTCAGACTTTCCACTGACTCATCACACCAGACACTTGACCACTATTTCCGGAGACTCGTGCGTTGATTAGACCCAGAGATTCGCACCTGTCATACCAAAAGGCTGGAAAGTGCCCTCAGCCATGCGCATCACACCATCTCAATATTCTCATTATCACGGTATGACAAGGTTAATCCATACAACAGGCCGAACTCGTTCTGTTTCACACGAGACACCCATACGTATGAACCTCCATCGACTCTCCACAACTGAGTAACTTCCTCTATGTGATTTCATTACCTCAGTAGAGTCAGGATGTCTCATTATAGGATCACCGATCAATACACCTATTACACGACCTTACACGGTATTTTCTTTCCTGAAAATACTATGCCTCGATCCACAATCACAACATTCAACACATCACATAACACTTCAATGAACGATTTCAATCACAGCAAAACTCATACCAAGGTTCAAATTTTCGAAAACCACATTTAAAATCTCAAACACTTTTGAAACAGCATAAAACAGGGGATATTTCAATAACAGATGAAAAACCGGCGATCACGAACAAAACTGGGTTTAAAGCAAGAACAGTTTGAACACCCGGCGACCACGTCGCCCCCAACATCAAAAATCATCACACATACAGTTTTCATTAGAAGTAAGGCTAGCTTCCCTTACCTGGATCAGCGTGAAACTCACTTCAAGCTCTAACCACCGAATGTAAAGGATGCCTGAACTCCGCCTAAGTGTTCTAATTGGTAAAACTTGTAGAGAACCTTCTCCAATGCTCTATGGCAATCGCTGGTAAATAAACTGGTGCCTGGAATTACTGAGTCGCAGTGCAAAGGAGAGAAAAGAAAAAGATGAAGGTGAACTCACTCTGTCACCTTTTATACTCTCACTGCGTTTTCTAAACTCACTAAGAGGCGGTGCATTCTGATACTAGGAACATAGGCCTGCCATGTAGCTATCATTACCTATTCTCTAACTAACCCTTCCGTGTGGGTTTTCTTCCTCGAATTAAGTGCAACCTGACAGTATGGCCACGTGGCGTCTCTGCGCACATGGAGCTACTGTCCCGAAGGACTTTCACTGCCTACATGTCGCACATGCAGCACGTTCGTCCTGGAAACCAGGGCCCCACTTCATCTGCGTGAAACACGACATCGCGCGATAACCTCTCGCGCGATGACAATCCACCGATGACCCATCCTGGAGGACGACCGATGTCTCTCTCTGGAAGACGACCGATGTCTCTCTCTGGAAGACGACCGATGTCTCTCTCTGGAAGACGACCGATGTCTCTCTCTGGAAGACGACCGATGTCTCCTCCTCCTGGAGACCGACCGAGGTCTCTTCCTCCTGGAGACCGACCGAGGTCTCCTCTTCCTGGAGACCGACCGAGGTCTCCTCTTGGCGACACCCGCATGACTCTCGCGCCCGGGCAAAGCCCACATGCATCTCGCGCCCTGGCGATGCCCGCATGTCTCTCGCGCCCTGGCGATGTCCGCATGCCTCTCGCGCCCTGGCGATGCTCGCATGTCTCGCGCCCTGGCGATGCCCGCATGTCTCGCGCCCTGGCGATGCCCGCATGCCTCTCGCGCCCTGGCGATCATGTTCCAGGCGATCTCATGGCTTTCTAACTACACTTTCCTTCATTTTTATTTTAAATAAAAACATACTTAGAATTCACTTAAAATATATCATTTTTATTCCAATAAGATTTTCCAGGTCCTTACACTAGACATGACTTCCTGGTGGAACGGAAGGAGCTAATCGCCATCCCTAATGTGACAGAGAGGTTGAAGATTCCCCCGAAGACAAACAAGAGGTTGGGGCCCAACAAGAACGCCTGGTGCGAGTTCCATCAGGCTTTTGCCCATCCCATTCGCAACTGTCTGGCCTTAGGGCACCAGTTGGACGAGTTGGTCAAGAGCAGGTTTTTGAACAACTACTTGTGGGAGTCACAAGGAGGAGAGGTGGTGGTGGCACCAAGGACTGACCAGGGGCACGAAGTGCCCATACATGGTGAGATCCACACCATAGCGGGTGGATTCTCAGGAGGAGGATGCACCTCATCCCAGCGCAAGAAGTATGCGCGTTCGATGATGGCAGTGGAAGCATGTGAGGTAGACCACTTCCCAGACATCGACCTCACCTTCACAAAGGCCGATCGCCGGGACGTTGTCCCTCACGAGAACGATCCAGTAGTGATATCGGTAGTTACTACGGGACGCAGGGTGCATCGAGTCCTGGTGGATTAAGGAAGTTCGGCCGATGTGATGTTCTAGTCGACCTTCAACAAGTTGCAGCTGTTTCCTGACCAGCTGAGGCCTTATATCGGCTGTTCCCACCGGTGGACTCGAGCGTGGATGGGCTCCGTGTTCCTCCCGCGTCCGCGTCTGTTCCTCCGGTTGGCTTCCCTTCGAACGAAGCAAACGGTTCCTGCAAACACAGAGGGGCGCCCTAGCGGCCGGTGTAGCTCCGACGCTCAAGTCAGTTTGGGCAAAGAAACACCAAAAACTCTCTTTGTGTAATTCTGGGTTACGTATTGCGTACCTGGTGTAGTGTTTCTCTGCCACCCATATACCTTTGAGGTCTACTGGCTACGTCTAGGCCTCACTTGAGTACCCCTGCACTGCCATCACCCACTCTCTGCGGTATCTTACGTGCAAGTTTCCTCTACTTGAGTGGAAAGTCTGGCAGAATGGCCACGTGGGCGCCTCTGCACGATCTCACTCTCTGGGAACATCTTCACGGTGCACGTGCCAGGCATGCAGCCTCACTGGGAACTCTAACCTTGATGGGTTTTCGTCCCGACAGGATTTTGCACCTAACTGTGCCTCCACCGCCTCATGCATGGTCGTTCCGTGACTAAGGTCATTCCCTGGCTCTGGGCACCGATGACCGATGTGTCCCCCTGTTGGCGATCTCTCATCGCCCTTGTTCTTGGTGATCGACCCTTCTGAGGGCTCATCGATCTCTCAGCCCCTGGCTGACGTCTGAGGTCTGGCCACTACAATTCCCTTGTGAAGTAACTTAGCGCGTTATTCACATCGTCGTGGCTGACGTCACTCGCCACACACCGATGACCGAGGTATCTCTCATCCTGACCGATGGCTGATGTCTCATCCTGGCCAATGATCGATGTGTCACCCTGACCGATGACAGATGGCGCTTCTTCACGTTGTCGTGCTCTTCTTATGGAATCATGCGAGGTCCTTGGGTAACGTTCTCGCTGGGAGCCTGGGTCCCAGTTTAACACGTGTTGGCATGGAACCCCCGACGACTGATCGCTCTGCATGCACCGATGACTGATCGGTGCTTCATCACTTCTCGCGCTCTGTTTCCAGGCGTTCATGTAGGAACCGATCTGCTGGTGGTGGTCACTCGGTAACTGACCACTGATCGCCATTCTTGAACGATCTCCACCCTGGTTCATCTGCTATCTCATGCCACGCGTCGCTCTACGACTGGCCCACGTGGTCATCTGCTGCTGACATCATCGACTACCGATGACCGACCGGATCATCGGCTGTCTGTATGGATTCGCGGGAGTCCAGGTATGATGTGAATTCAAGAACATAAGATGAAAGGTTCTTGACATTCTTAGTAAACATCTTGAGTTGGTCATTAGAGAGGCACTTTTTCTTAGAATTGGATCAATGTTCTAAGTCAAGAACTCACCAAAACTAATGCCAAAACACAAACTCATATGGAAGTTCCCATTATTGTCAAATTGAACCGATTAAAGAGAAATTAAAAGCAAGGAAACTGAATATAAGTGCTGGAAATTAAAGGCACCGAACCAAAACACAAGATCACAAGCTAAGACATGAAAATTAGAAGAGAAGGAAGAAAGGAGAAGAGAAAGGTCATGAAGATGGAGGTATGGTTGGATAATCACGCCACTAAGAGGATGAAGGCTCCTAGATGAGTGTGCAAGCCGCCACTTGAGGTAACCATTGAACCTTCAAGATAAGACTAGTGAAGAAGATGCAAAGCTCTCCAATGCTCACTCAAAAATTGAGTAAAGTTTCTCTAATTCAAAATTCAAATCTGAAAAATACAAGGACAACACCTTAATTTATAGTGTGAAGGTGCTGAAATGCAAGCTAAATGAATTCAAAAATTCCATCCCAAATTCAAATGAAAATGGTGCCTAATCAAGTCATGAGGAAGGTGTGACTTCTTCTCTCACTTTGGCACCTCCTATTTTAACTCCTACACCTATCTACTAACGCACCCCCTCCTAATGCTCCTAACTAAAGACCTAAAGATGCTTTAGCATAAGAGGTTTCTCATGTTTTCCTCTAAGCATCCTCACACAATGAAATTACAAAAAGGGAAAATAAACGTCCCCTTGCTCCTAAAGCTTTGAACATGCATCTAATGAGCCTTTGAGGTTCACTTTGATCTCCATGAACGTCCTCAACCTCTTCTTCTTCGTGATGATTGGCCTCCATGTCCTCTTGAGCTTGATCTCCATCATACTCCCCAAGTGGGAGAGAATTCGACCACGAATTCTGGAGACCTACAGAAAAAGGAGTTAGATCGCTGATATTAAAAGTATGACTACCTAAGAATGTATCAGGCATATCTAACTCATAAGAATTGTCATTAATCCTCTTGAGGATTTGGAAAGGTACATCTCCTCGAGGCATAAGTTTGGACTTCCTTTGAGTAGGAAAATGATCCTTCCTCAAATGAAGCCAAACCCAATCACCCTCATCAAAGACCAATGCTTTTTTCCTTTTGTTGGCAAGTTCCGCATAGTTGCCAACCTTCTTCTCAATTCTCTTCTCGATGTCTTTATGCAAAGGTTTTACAAAAGAAGCCTTTTCATCACCATCTTTGCACAAGACATCTTCAAGAAGGGGAATAGGAAGAAGATCAAGAGGTGTTAAGGGATTAAACCCATAGACAACCTCAAAAGGAGAATGAGAGGTGGTAGAATGTACTACACGGTTATATGCAAACTCAACATGAGGTAGTAAATTCTCCCACACTCTAGGGTTTCCCGAAATAAAGCATCTCAATAGTTGGCCCAATGTTCTATTAACCACTTCGGTTTGACCATCAGTTTGTGGGTGACAAGTGGTAGAAAATAAAAGCTTAGTACCAAGCTTGCCCCCCAAGGTCTTCCAAAAATGGCTTAAGAACTTTGGGTCTCTATCGGACACAATAGTCCTAGGTATCCCATGCAAGCGAACCACTTCTTGGAAGAAGAGGTTTGTTATATGACATGCATCATCCACTTTGTAGCAAGGAATAAAGTGAGCCATCTTTGAAAAACAATCCACTACCACAAAAATGGAGTCCTTTCCCTTTGATGTCTTGGGTAATCCTAAGATGAAATCCATAGAAATATCAACCCAAGGCATTGAAAGGATAGGAAGGGGAGTATACAATCCATGGGGATGCATCCTAGATTTAGCTTTGCGGCAAGCTATGCATTTATCACACAAACTATTAACATGTTTATGCATATGAGGCCAAAAGAAATGTTCATGCAACACATCCAAAGTTTTAGCAACCCCAAAATGTCCGATCAAACCCCCTTCATGTGCTTCTCTAACAAGAGATGATCTAATAGAACCATGAGGAACACAAAGACGTTTTCCTTTAAAAAGAAATCCATTTTGTGTAAAAAAATCTTTGTGTCCTCCCTTAAGACACTCTTGAAAGATTTGAGAAAAATCAAGGTCATCATGATAAAGATCCTTAATGTGATCAAAGCCAAGAAATTGAGATCCCAAAATGTTTATCAAAGTATATCTTCTAGAAAGTGCATCCGCCACAATGTTTACTTTGCCTTGCTTGTGCTTGATCACATAAGGAAATTGCTCAAGGAATTCTACCCATTTGGCATGCCTCTTGTTGAGCTTGTTTTGGCTTTTCAAATATTTAAGAGATTCATGATTACTATGGATCACAAACTCTTTAGGAAAAAGATAATGTTGCCAAGTATGCAAAGCTCTAACAAGTGCATATAACTCTTTATCATAGGTAGAATAGTTGAGATGACTACCTTTCAATTTCTCACTAAAATAGGCTATGGGGTGGCTGATGGCCTTCACATGTTGAGCTCTCCTTGGATGTTGAAGATGGTGCGGAAGCAATGGTTTAAATGAGAAAGACCCTCCTAGGAGTGATGGTGATCTTGAAGGTGCATGATGTGTATGAAAATGAGAGAGGTTTGGCCAGCTCTCTTTGGTGGTGAAGGAGTGAAGATTAAAACCATAAATCAAGAGATTTAGGCAAGGGAGTAAGTATGGCACAAATTTGGCAGCACAACTTTACTCAAATTAATCTTGAAAATACATGAGGTAGGCCTCCTTATTTATAGATTTAGGAGCCTTGGTGAGCAAGCTTAAAGGGTAGGGATGGAAATACAAAAAGTGGGGCTGCCTAGGGTATTGACTTTAGTCAAACCACACCATCATCCTAATATTCTAGAAGATAGGTCAAAAATGCAACATTTGATAGTACACCCCTCCTTCTTTTGCTAAAGGCACCTATTTGCTAGCACACCCCTCCTTCTATTGCTAAGGGCACCTTTTTGACAGCACACCCCTAAGTGAGCAAGTTTTGCTTTCTACACTACACTATTCTACTAAGCTACCCCTAATGGGCCTCCAAGTAGCATGTACAAGGTCTTCTCCCTCCCATTCGTGGCTTGACTTATTTGGGCGTGAATGTGCTTGGCCATGGACCTTGTGAGAGGTCCTAGACGGTCTAGGCTCCCTCCTAGACGCTCCTCATGTAGCTCCCCCTTGTCTTGTGCTAGATGCTCTCCATGTTGTTCTAGACGGTCTAGTCTTGGCCCTTGGCTTTCATGGTGGGGTGAGCTTGGCCTCTCTCCATCATCCCCTCCCCCTTGGAAAGGATTTGTCCTCAAATCCAAGTCTTCATTAGTACCTACAAATGGAGATAGGTCAATTACATTAAATGTGTCATGCACTCCATATTCAAGAGGTAGGTCCAACTTGTATGCATTGTTGTTGACTCTCTTGAGGACTTGAAAGGGTCCATCTCCTCGGGGACTTAGTTTGGACTTCCTTTGAGTGGGAAATCTATCTTTTCGAAGATGAAGCCAAACTAAGTCTCCTTCCTCAAAAATCATTTCCCTCTTCCCCTTATTGTGGTATTTTGCATACTTCTCATTTTGTTGTTGTATTTGAAGTTTAACCTTCTCATGAATTTTCTTAACAAAATCGGCCTTGATTGCTCCTTCCTTATGCACAAAATCTTGTGGATTAGGAAGGGATAACAAGTCCATAGGTGTGAGAGGATTAAATCCATATACTACTTCAAAAGGAGAAGCATTAGTAGTCTTGTGGACTACTCTATTATAAGCAAACTCAATGTGGGGAAGGTGCTCATCCCAAGACTTGTGGTTTCCCTTCATGATAGCCCTAAGCATAGTTCCTAGAGATCTATTGACTACTTCGGTTTGACCATCCGTTTGAGGATGACAAGAAGTGGAAAATTGTAGTCTTGTTCCAAGTTTACTCCAAAGAGTTTTCCAAAAGTGGCTTATAAACTTGGGATCTCTATCGGACACTATACTTCTAGGTATACCATGGAGTCTCACCACTTCTCTAAAGAAGAGCCTAGAAATATTTTGAGCATCATCTACCTTGTGGCATGGAATAAAATGGGACATTTTGCTAAAACGGTCCACTACCACAAAGATAGAGTCATGGCCTCTTGCAGTCCTAGGGAGTCCTAAAATGAAATCCATGCTAATGTCTTCCCAAGGAGCATTTGCAATCGGCAAGGGAGTGTAGAGTCCATGAGGCATTGCTCTAGATTTTGCTTTCAAACATGCTATGCATCTAGAACAATGTCTTTGGACATCTTTCCTCATGTGTGGCCAACAAAATTTTACTTTCAAAATGTCTAGAGTCTTATCAACTCCAAAATGGCCCATGAGTCCCCCCTCATGTGATTCTTTTACAAGGAGTTTCCTATGTGTGCCTTGGGGAATGCAAAGTTTTCCTTCTTTAAAAAGATATCCCTCGGACACATAGTAACCTCCTTGCGCTCTATGTTGACATTGGGCATAGATGGATGAAAATTCTTGATCATCTTGATAAAGCTCTCTTATGTGATCAAATCCAAGAATTTGAGCACCCAATTTTGAAAAGAGTGTGTGCCGTCTTGAAAGAGCATCGACCACTATATTGGTGCTTCCTTTCTTGTACTTGATTACATAAGGAAATTGTTCAAGAAATTCCATCCATTTAGCATGTCTCTTGTTGAGCTTGTGTTGGCCCTTTAGATATTTTAAAGACTCGTGATCACTATGGATTACAAATTCTTTGGTCACAAGGTAGTGTTCCCAAGTCTTTAGGGCTCTCACAAGAGCATAAAGCTCTTTGTCATAGGTGGGGTAATTGAGGGTGGCACCATGGAGTTTTTCACTAAAATATGCAATGGGGTGACCACCTTGCAATAATACTGCACCTATGCCTACTCTCGATGCATCACATTCTATCTCAAAAGTTTTGGAAAAATTTGGGAGAGCTAGAATTGGTGCATTGGTGAGTTGAGCTTTTAGCCTTTGGAAGGCTTGCTCATGCTTATCATTCCAACAAAATGCAACATTCTTTTTCACAAGTTCATTCAAAGGAGAAGCTAGACTTGAAAAATTAGGCACAAACCTTCTATAAAAGCTAGCTAACCCATGGAAACTTCTTACATCACTTACATTTTGTGGAGTGGGCCACTCTTGGATGGCTTTGATTTTCTCGGGGTCAACATGCACCCCCTTTTGGTTGACTATGAAACCTAAAAACACTACACTATCTACACAAAAAGTGCATTTATCTATATTGGCAAACAAACTATTTTTCCTAAGCACTAAAAGAACCTCCCTAAGGTGACTTAGGTGGGACTCTAGGCTTTGACTATATACTAAGATATCATCAAAATAGACTACTACATACTTACCTATGCAATCTCTAAAGACATGATTCATAAGCCTCATGAAAGTGCTAGGTGCATTAGTGAGTCCAAAAGGCATCACTAACCACTCATATAGTCCAAATTTGGTCTTAAAAGCAGTTTTCCACTCATCACCTTCTTTAATTCTAATTTGGTGATATCCACTTTTAAGGTCAATTTTGGAAAACATGGTGGACCCATGCAATTCATCAAGCATGTCATCAAGCCTTGGGATTGGATGCTTATACTTGATGGTGATGTTGTTGATTGCTCTACAATCACAACACATGCGCCATTTTCCATCTTTTTTGGGCACCAACAATACAGGTACAGCACAAGGGCTTAGGCTCTTTTGAACCCAACCCTTCTCCAACAAGTCTTGAACTTGTGACTCTATCTCCTTGGTCTCCTCGGGGTTAGTTCTATAGGCGGGCCTATTTGGTAGGCTTGCCCCCGGAATCAAGTCAATTTGGTGTTCTATACCTCTAATGGGAGGGAGTCCATTGGGCCCCTCATTAGAGAATACATCATCAAATTCACTTAAAAGTTTTTCTACTTTAGGAGGTAGACTCATAAGTTCACTACTTGTGGCAGTGCATGCAAGTGTTCCTTTACAAAAGACAAGGCTTGGTTGTTCAACAAGAAGCAAATTTTCCAAGATGTTTTCACAAGGCTTCTCTTGTTGAGCAACCTTGGGGGAAGGAACACTCTTCTCCCTCTCCTTCCTATCCCTAAGGACCTTTTCTTTTTCAAGCTCTCTTTTCTTTTTCTTTTCCTCATCCCTCTTTTCTTTCATTTGTATTTGATCTTTCACCACTTGGGAATGTGGTAAAGGACTAAGTACAAACTTTTTATGCTTATGGGTGAAGGAAATCTCATTAGTAAGACCATCATGCAAGGTTTTTTTATCAAATTGCCATGGTCTTCCTAAGAGAATATGGCAAGCTTCCATAGGCACTACATCACATAAAACCTTGTCTTTGTAGTTCCCTATGGAAAACTTGATTTCCACTTGCTTATCTACACTTAGTTCCCCATTCTCATTTATCCATTGCAACTTGTATGGCTTAGGATGAGGAACTACTTGTAGATTGAGCTTTTCAATCATTCTAGAGCTACAACAATTGCAGCTTGATCCACTATCCCCAATGAGAGAACATATATTTTCTAAAACTTTACATCTTGTGTGAAAGATGTTCTCTCTTTGTGTCTCCATAGATGCACTAGGATGATTGTTGAGGGTTCTCCTAATCATTAGCAATTCTCCCTCTAATGGATCTACCCTCTCATCCTCTCCCCCTTCCTCTCTTTCACTTGGCTCATCCTCGCCACTAGTGTATTCATCGACACCTTTAAAAAACAAAGTCCTTTGGTTTGGGCATTGTGCTTGCACATGCCCTCTTCCATGGCACTTAAAGCACTTAACGTCCCTAGCTCGGATCGATGCGGTGGAGGCATCTTTGGCTAAGGGTTTGGTAGTTTCCCTAGGTTTTTCTTTTGATGTACTACCCTCCCTTCTATATTCTCTCTTGGGATAGAGGTTAGAGTAGGATCCAACCTTTAGACTTGAAGTTTTGCGCAAATTTTGTTGCTCAACTTTAATGCAAAGTTGGACCAAGTCATTCAAATCTTGGTATGGAAGGAGTTCTACTCTATCCCTTATCTCAAGCGAGAGGCCACTAAGGAACCTAGCTATGGTGATATGCTCCTCTTCTCTAATGGAGGCTCTCATCATGCAGAGCTCCATTTTTTGTCTATACTCCTCAACACTCATATTGTTTTGCCTGAGTCTTTGGAGCTTGTCCATCAACTCCCTATGGTAGTATGAGGGTATGTGGCGACGTCTTAGGGCTCCCCTAAGGTCATTCCAATATTCAATTGGAGGTTCCCTATGAAGACGTCTTTCTCTTTCGAGAGAGGTCCACCAATACATGGCGTTCCCTTGGAAGCTAAGGGTGGCTAGAGGTACCTTGCGTTCTTCACTCACCCTATGGCAAGCAAAGAGTTGCTCTACTTTCATCTCCCAATCTAGGTAGGTTTCTACACTCTCCTTACCATGGAAATGAGGTAGGTCTACTCTAACCTCCCTTGGGCCCTCTTGCTCCCTTTGCCTATTTCTTCTAGGGGGTGGTTGGTAGTAGTCATACATTCTAAGGCTTCCCTCCCCTAGAGACTCTTGGACTTGTGAATGAGATGCATGAGTTTGAGATTTTTTTGATTTTTGTGACTTCTCTTCTTGGGCTTTAGTCAACTCATTAATTTTAGACTCATTCTCCAATTGTCTAAAAGAAATCATTTGCACGACTTGTGAAACTTCTTCCAAAAGAGTTTTCATAGATTTTAATTCATTTTCAATAGGCTTTGGAGAATGAGAAGAAGAAGACATGACTAAAGCTTTGTGTGTAGAAGTATTTTACCTTGAGAAAATTTAGGGAAGTCAAAGAAGGTAGTCTTCCAGGTAAGGGAGGTGAGTCACAATGGACTACTTAAATACCAAGCCTTGCCTTAGCCAAAGACTATTCCTCAATGTCTTCACACAAAGTTTTCTCTTAGTAAACAACTTAAAACACAATTAAGTTGAAGAAATCCTTTTTGATGCAAGAAAACAATGCAAACTAGCTAATTAACCAAGCAAAGAATTAACAAACTTAAACAAGGAAAGACAATTAGCAAACGTAATTAATTAAGCAAGGAAAACAATTAAAAACAATTAACACATGCTAAACCAATTAAAGTCTATACTAGTCGGCCCTAGGTGAGGCTTCTTGGACACTTGGAGCCCTTGAAGACACACTCACCGTCTAATCACGTAATTAAAGAAGTAATTAAAAAGGTTAAGTTGCAAAGAAGATTAAGAAAACCCCCTTTTGTTGATCCTTGTTTTGCTATTGGCACTCCCTTGGTTGTCTTTTTCTTTGTTGGGCCCTCCAAGTGTTTGTGGTGTTTTTTTTTTTTTGGGTAATATTTGTTTGCTGTCCTTGCTTTGGCTCCTCTTAGAATTAGGAAATTAATTCTCCAATCCAGCACCTATCACACAAGTTAGACCTCACTCAAGTTAAATTTCTACTCAAATAGGCACCAATTGAGAAACAAATCCAGCACCAAATTTAGAGGCCAAAGGATTAAAGCAAGAAACAAATTAATTGCAAAAAATAGGACCACACAAATGGAGTTATAATGTGACACAACTAGGAAGAGTTGCAATAAAATGTAACAAGCAAATAAAAGGTACACAAATAAAGTGGGCACACAAAAGGAATCCTAGAATGGTACTATAATTGATTTGAAAAACCAAAACAGCACTACTGAAAAAGTTTCCCTGGCACAAAAAGCGTCACTTAAAACGTGTGTACTGAGCTGGATATTCTGAATTTGCTTTTGAAATTTGAGACACAATTAGGTCAAGATCTTAACAAACTTTTGGAGTTGGTTTCACGCCAAACGCATGCACCAATTAATTTTGATAAATTTTTTACTACCAGTGCTCATTTTCCGCCAGCTGGAACAACAGATTGCACACTTTTTTTGTATGATTTATCATTTTTTTTCTATTTGTTTTTTTTGACCTGATTCTTTTTGTATTCTTTTGCTAAGATCTCAAGTGACTCAAATCCAGAGTCTCATAAATTTCTTGTGACTTATTTAATTTTAACACATAAAAACAGCCAGGCCAGTTGCAGTGAAAACAGGGGATCCTAAAGCTGGAACCAAAAACAGCAAAGAAAATTTTTCAAGAACACAATGGAGTGAAGATATAGGAATTTGCGTGGATCTAACACCCAAATATGAACTCAAACTAAAAGAAAAATGCACCAAAAGATCATCCAAAACAGCAAAATAAAAACTGGACCCAAAATAAAGCAAGAAACCAAATCATCAAGAACAAGTACCACTAAGATTTTGATGACAAATTTGGAAACACATGACTTAGACAAAACATATGGATTCATAAAATAAAAAGACTCAAAGCATCATATGACCCAAAAGAAAATAAAAACAAGCAAGACTCAAATACCTAAAACTAAAAACAGCAACACAAAGGTGTATGGAATCCTACCAAAAATTGCACAAAGATTGCTCAAGAACAATTGAACAAGATGCACCAATTGGAATTTCCAAACAGCACACCAATGCAAATTAAAAATAAAAAAAAAAGCAAGACAAGTATGGAAAACAAAGATGAACAACAAGGATTAAAGAAGAACTCAAAATGAAAAAGGACCAAGAACTACTCATCTTTGAAGAACCCCATGCTCATGATACCAAATGATGGCCTTCACATGTTGAGCTCTCCTTGGATGTTGAAGATGGTGCGGAAGCAATGGTTTAAATGAGCAAGACCCTCCTAGGAGTGATGGTGATCTTGAAGGTGCATGATGTGTATGAAAATGAGAGAGTTTTGGCCAGCTCTCTTTGGTGGTGAAGGAGTGAAGATTAAAACCATAAATCAAGAGATTTAGGCAAGGGAGTAAGTATGGCACAAATTTGGCAGCACAACTTTACTCAAATTAATCTTGAAAATACATGAGGTAGGCCTCCTTATTTATAGATTTAGGAGCCTTGGTGAGCAAGCTTAAAGGGTAGGGATGGAAATACAAAAAGTGGGGCTGCCTAGGGTATTGACTTTAGTCAAACCACACCATCATCCTAATATTCTAGAAGATAGGTCAAAAATGCAACATTTGATAGTACACCCCTCCTTCTTTTGCTAAAGGCACCTATTTGCTAGCACACCCCTCCTTCTATTGCTAAGGGCACCTTTTTGATAGCACACCCCTAAGTGAGCAAGTTTTGCTTTCTACACTACACTATTCTACTAAGCTACCCCTAATGGGCCTCCAAGTAGCATGTACAAGGTCTTCTCCCTCCCATCCGTGGCTTGACTTATTTGGGCGTGAATGTGCTTGGCCATGGACCTTGTGAGAGGTCCTAGATGGTCTAGGCTCCCTCCTAGGCGCTCCTCATGTAGCTCCCCCTTGTCCTGTGCTAGACGCTCTCCATGTTGTTCTAGACGGTCTAGTCTTAGCCCTTGGCTTTCATGGTGGGGTGAGCTTGGCCTCTCTCCATCAGTGGCCCTCTTGAAGGAGGACAGCCCCAATGCCTATATTGGAAGCATCACACTCTATCTCAAATGTCTTAGTGAAATTAGGAAGGGCCAATATGGGAGCATTAGTCAATCTTTCTTTTAAAATCTCAAAAGCTTTTTGTTGTGCTTCTCCCCATTGAAAGACCACATCCTTTTTCACTATGTCATTGAGTGGTGCGGCAATTGTACCAAAGTTAGGTACAAAGCGTCTATAGAAAGACGCAAGTCCATGGAAACTTCGGACTTCATTGATGTTTGAAGGTGTAGGCCAATTTTGAATGGCCACCACCTTAGCTTGGTCCACATGGACCCCTTACAACTCACAACAAACCCTAGGAATTCTATATGATCAAGAGCAAACATACATTTAGCAAGGTTAGCATACAAATGTTCCTTCCTAAGGGTTTCCAAAACTTTCCTAACATGCAACCTATGTTCATTCAAAGATAAGCTATAAATGAGAATATCATCAAAATAAACAACAACAAACTTACCAATGAAAGGTCTCAACACATGATACATGAGGCGCATGAAAGTACTTGGTGCATTGGTCAACCCAAAAGGCATAACCAACCACTCATAGAGACCAAAGTTAGTCTTAAAAGCCGTCTTCCATTCATCACCTGGTTTGATACGGATTTGATTGTAGCCGCTTTTAAGATCAATCTTTGAAAATATTTTAGAACCATGCAACTCATCCAACAAGTCATCAAGCCTAGGTATGGGATGCCTATACTTAATTGTTATGTTGTTTATGGCCCTACAATCTGAACAAATCCTCCATGATCCATCTTTCTTAGGCACTAGGATAACAGGCATAGCACACGGGCTCATACTATCTTGGACCCACCCTTTCTCTATTAAAGCTTCTACTTGTTGGCGAATTTCCATGGTTTCACTTGGATTGGTCCTATAGGTTGGACAATTTGGTAAAGAAGAGCCCGGTATCAAATCAATTTGGTGCTCAATCCCTCGCAAAGGTGGAAGTCCTTTTGGAGGATCTTGAAACACATCTTGAAACTCTTCTACCAACTTTTCCAAACTATGAGGACTATCAACAAGTGGTTCTATCTTAAGAGTTCTAAGTGATCCGGTCGGTCATCGGCAGTTGACCACGTCGAGTCATGCCACATAGGTCGACTGGGCGAGCTGTAAGGCTCTTCGTTGAAGCAAGTCACAACTTGAGCCTGGGGGGCTTGTGTAGTGGCCAGAGCTCGGTCGTCCGGAACATAGAGAGGGGTGATCGGTCATCAGCCTGTTCTCACAGAGAGGGGTGATCGGTCATCAGCCTGTTCTCATAGAGAGGGGTGATCGGTCATCAGCCTGTTCCCGCAGAGAGAGGGAGATCGGTCATCAGCCTGTTCTCACAGAGAGGGGTGATCGGTCATCACCTGTTCCGCAGAGAGGGTGATCGGTCATCGCCTGCCACAGAGAGCGGGTGATAGCGGCCTATCAGTGTTTGCACTCCAGAGAAGGAAACCCTATGTGCTAGATTACCCCAAGACTGGGTGATAGCGGCGCAAGGGTATTCCAGTAAACCCTAAATATGGCTAGCAGCGCAGTAAACCCTAATTAGGGTTAGCGGCACAGCCCAGGCTATATAAGGAACAGTAATATACTTCACAGAGGTACGCAGTTTCTAGACCAAAACACATAGAGAATTAATAGTTTGATGTTTCTTGCCCCATATTGACTTGAGCGTCGGAGCTACAACGGCCGCGAGGGCGCCCCCCCTTTCTCTTTTGCAGGTGCGGAATCGAGCACAGACCAAGGTGAGGAAGGAGGTGTGTGAGTGTCGCAGATTCAGCTGACGGCGGAGTCAACCGGCGAGAACACTAAGGATGGCTAAGAAAAGAGGATGGTGTGCCACTAATTCCCTATGAACCTCATGCCTAGACACAAGGAGTGTAGGCTTGGAACTCTTATCCTTTTTATCTTTTTTATCTTTTCCCTCTTTTTCACTCTCCCTCTTTTTCTTCATTAAGATTTGGTCCTCATGGACTTCTCTAGGAGAGAGAGATTTTATAGTAGTCTTGTGACCATGGAAATCAAAAGAAATTTTGTTGGAAAAGCCATCACGTAAAATTTTTCGATCAAATTGCCAAGGCCTTCCCAAAAGCACATGTGTGGCTTCCATGGGCACAACATCACACAAGACCTCATCTTTGTATTTTCCAATAGAGAAATGGATGAGGACTTGCCTATTCACAACTATTTCCCCTACTTCACTAAGCCATTGCAACTTATAGGGTTGGCTATGAGAGATGGTAGGCAAGCCAAGCTTATCTACAACTCTTGTACTAGCTACGTTTGCACAACTACCCCCATCCACTATCAAGGAGCATATGTTGTTTTGAATAAGACATCTTGTATGAAAAATATTTGCCCTTTGACTTTCATCAAAGGGTTGTGAAACTTGACAAAGAAGTCTTCTCACAACCAACAAGTCTCCTTCTAATGGACTCTCACTCTCATTCCCACTAGATGCACTTGAATGTGAAGAATGCCTAGGTGTATCCGAATCATGCTCACTCATAATAATGCCATCATGCATGTACATGTTCCTTTTAGAAGGACAATTTGAAGCAATATGACCATAACCCAAACACTTAAAGCATTTCTTACTAGACGTTTTGATTGGGGACTTAGGCCTAGAAGTAGATGGCTTAGATTCCTTGGGTTTGAAAAAGGAATATTGGGAAGGAAATTTTGAAAAAGATTTTTTATTTCTCCAAGACTTGTTATAGTAGCCATCATTGGAAGAGTTTTTAAAAGAATTTTTCTTAGCAAGTTGGGCTTCCACCTTCATTGCTAAGTGAACTAAAGATCCCAATGATGAGTACTCTTGCAATTCCATAATGTCTTGGATATCCTTCCTAAGTCCACTAATAAACCTAGCAATCATCGCTTCCTCACTTTCTTCTAATTCAATTTTAAGCACAAGCGTTTCAAGCTCCTTGAAATATTCATCCACATTTAGCGTGCCTTGTTGAAACCGTTGGAGTTTCAACAAAAGGTCTTTCCTAAAATGTGGAGGCACAAACCTAGCACGCATTTGATATCTTAAAGAGTTCCAAGAGTATACGGGAGGACCCTTGTGATATATAATGTCCTTTACAACTCCATGCCACCATTTCATGGCATAATCACTAAATTCTAAGGTAGCTAGCTTAAGTTTGTGCTCTTCTTGGATCTCATGGATCTCAAATATTTGTTCACACTTGGCTTCCCAATCTAAATATACATTTGGATCACTAGAGCCACTAAAATTAGGAAGCTTGACCGAAGGAAGCCTTGACTTTGCATCTTGATAGTATCCATTGCCATGGTGAGGTCTCTCCCCTTGATTGTGATGTCTTTGGCCATGAAATTGGGGTGGAGTTCTTCTTCTCCTATGGTCCTCTTCATGGCCTATGTCATTTGAGGAAGCTCTTGTGGAGTGTCTTTGTGAATGATGTCCATCATGAATAGAAGGAGATGGCCTAACATGTTGCAACTCCATCTCTTGCAATTTTTTTTCCAAGCATCTAATGGTTCGTTGTGCTTCATGTAATTCACCAAGGATTGAAGCTTTGGAATGAGAATTCTGCTTGTAGGATGCATCACTTGAAAATCCTGCCATTTGTAATTAAAAAGAACAAAAACAGCAAAGACACAAAACAGCAAACAAGTCAAGAATTAAAATTGGCAAAACAGTGAGCTTGGCAATGAAACTGCCGAAGTGAATTGAGGCAGAAAATATATCACTCTCAAAGAAATAAAGTCCTTGTACCAATCTGATCTTGAGGTCTTGGAAACCTCAAATGAAATATGTCAAAGCAAGGCACACCAATCTCAAAGCCAACACCACAAAACCAAAGACACAATCAAGACAAACAAGAAAAGGTATAAGCAAGAAAAGGCAATTTCAAAAGGAATACTAGATGTAGACAAACTCAAAGAGTAATGAACAATTAGACAAGCAAGAAAAATAAGGAACTCAATGAGAAAGTAGACACAAAAAAGAATACTTAAAGAAAAGCACTAGAGTAGATGAAGAAAACAAAAAAAAAATGAGCTACTGGAAAAAAAAACAATTTATGCAAACTGTGCTTGATATTCACTGATTTATCTGGAATGATATAGAGCGAACTGGACTATGAAATTTTAACCAAACAAACTTCAAGATGTTAACTCAAAAATGGCACTGGAATTATGTAAAAAAAGCAAGCCAATAAAATGAGATAAATTTTTCAAAATCGCTGCCAGATTACCGTATTTTTTTCGGCAGGAATGTACACTTTTTGTATTTTATTTATCATTTTTTGTGTACATGGAATTTTTTTGTACTTTTTTCTATTATTTTCTAACACTTTGAGGATCACAAATCCAGAATTTCAGAAATTTCCAGTGAGTAAAACAAAATAAGAAAAAACAGTAAGCACTTGTTGTCAGAAACAGAGGAATCCTAAAAGGAATGAAAAATAGAATTATGAACTAGCAAAGACATAATGGAAATTGTGTAATAGAACTTGTATAGGTCTAAAATACAAGTATGAACTCAATCTAAAACAGAAAATGCACAAAGGATCAAGCAATAAACTCAAAAACAGAATGTAAACCAAAGCAATAAACAAAAAATTGCAATAAAAGTACTACAAGAAGTGATGACATATTATGGAAAAACAAGACAATGACAAAACTATTATAGATTCACAAAGGAAAATACTCAAACATATGATAGGCACAAATAAGAAAACAGAAATAAAACTCAAAATAAGCCTAAAAACAGAAATGTAAACACAAGAATATAGAGCTCTTGAATTAAAGTGCAACACAACTCAAAAATTAAACAAGAACACACCTAAACTCTAGATACCACATGATGTGAATTCAAGAACATAAGATGAAAGGTTCTTGACATTCTTAGTAAACATCTTGAGTTGGTCATTAGAGAGGCACTTTTTCTTAGAATTGGATCAATGTTCTAAGTCAAGAACTCACCAAAACTAATGCCAAAACACAAACTCATATGGAAGTTCCCATTATTGTCAAATTGAACCGATTAAAGAGAAATTAAAAGCACGGAAACTGAATATAAGTGCTGGAAATTAAAGGCACCAAACCAAAACACAAGAACACAAGCTAAGACATGAAAATTAAAAGAGAAGGAAGAAAGGAGAAGAGAAAGCTCATGAAGATGGAGGTATGGTTGGATGATCACGCCACTAAGAGGATGAAGGCTCCTAGATGAGTGTGCAAGCCGCCACTTGAGGTAACCATTGAACCTTCAAGATAAGACTAGTGAAGAAGATGCAAAGCTCTCCAATGCTCACTCAAAAATTGAGTAAAGTTTCTCTAATTCAAAATTCAAATCTGAAAAATACAAGGGCAGCACCATAATTTATAGTGTGAAGGTGCTGAAATGAAAGCTAAATGAATTCAAAAATTCCCCCCAAATTCAAATGAAAATGGCGCCTAAACAAGTCATGAGGAAGGTGTGACTTCTTCTCTCACTTTGGCACCTCCTATTTTAACTCCTACACCTATCTACTAACACACCCCCCTCCTAATGCTCCTAACTAAGGACCTAAAGATGATTTAACATAAGAGGTTTCTCATGTTTTCCTCTAAGCATCCTCACACAATGAAATTACAAAAAGGGAAAATAAACGTCCCCTTGCTCCTAAAGCTTTGAACATGCTTCTTGTGAGCCTTTGAGGTTGAATTTGATCTCCATGAACGTCCTCAACCTCTTCTTCTTCGTGATGATTGGCCTCCATGTCCTCTTGAGCTTGATCTCCATCAAGGTAGAAGTGCGGGGGTACATAGATTTAAGGACCACTTTCTCTGATGGAGTGGCCTCCCGCACCGAGAACATCAAGTATTTGGTGGTGAATGCCCCGTCTACCTACAACATGCTGTTGGGCAGACCAGCCCTGAACAGGTTGGGGGCAGTGGCGTCTACAAGACACATGAAGGTGAAGTTGCCCTCGATAGAGGGGATGGTGATCACCATCAAATCATACCAAAAGGAGGCTAAGAAGTGTTATGAAAACAACCTCAAGACGAGAAGGGGAGTGTGCACAGTGACCACCCAACCACCGGGTCATGCGAGCAGAGGTTGGGGTCAGGCGAGCAGAGGTCGCCCGGGAGAGGCGACCTGAACTGGCAGAGGAAGTGGTAGAGAGGGAGATAGGGGGCAAGATGTTCAAACTTGGCAAATCCCTATGCCAGGAGATGCAAGACCAAGTAGCGGGAGTCATAGAGCGGCATATGGACACTTTTGCTTGGTCTGCCTCGGACATGCCAGGTATTGATCCAGACTTCTTATGCCATCACCTTGCATTGGATCCCCAAGCCAGACCTGTTCGACAGCGGAGGCGTAAGTTCAATGAAGAAAGGAGGCAGGTGATCAGGGAAGAGACGCAAAAGCTGCTTAGGGCTGGTCACATAAGGGAGATCCAATACCCTGAGTTGCTAGCGAATGTGGTGTTGGTAAAGAAGGTCAATGGGAAGTGGCGGATGTGTGTGGACTTCACTGACCTCAATAAGGCATGTCCAAAGGACTCTTATCCTCTACCGAGTATTGATGCGCTGGTAGACAATGCCTCGGGGTGCAAGCTGCTCAGCTTCTTGGATGCTTTCTCTGGGTATAATCAGATAAAAATACACCCGAGAGATGAAAGCAAGACGACGTTCATGACTAAACTATCTTGCTACTGCTACACCGTCATGCTGTTCGGGTTGAAGAATGTGGGTGCTACTTACCAAAGGCTGATGGACAAGGTCCTTGTGCCCATGATAGGGCGCAACGTACAAGCCTACGTGGACGATATGGTGGTGACGTCACGGGCGAAGGACCACCATGTCACGGACCTAGAAGAGCTATTCAATACAATAGCTAAGTATAGGCTGAAGTTGAACTCAGAGAAGTGCGTTTTTAGGGTGGAAGCAGGCAAGTTCCTCAGTTTCATGCTCACCAAACGAGGGATTGAGGCCAACCCAGACAAATGCGCGACAATCTTAGCCATGAGGAGCTCGAAGTCAGTCAAGGAGGTGCAACAATTGACAGGTCGAATGGCTGCCCTTTCCAGGTTTGTGTCAGCCGGGGGTGATAAGGGTCACCCTTATTTCCAATGCTTGAGGAGGAACAGTAGGTTCTTGTGGACCCAGGAGTGTGAAGAAGCATTCCTCAAGCTAAAGCAATATCTGTCCAGCCCACCAGTGCTGTGTAGACCACAGATCGGCACCCCATTGCGCTTATACTTCGTAGTCACCGAAAGGTCGGTGAGTTCAGTCTTGGTGCAGGAACAGGACCAAACACAAAAGCCTATCTATTTTGTTAGCAAGGTGTTGCAAGGGCCCGAGGTGAGGTACCAGGCCATAGAAAAGGCAGCCTTGGCCGTTGTGTTCTCAGCGCGTAGGCTACGTCATTACTTCCAGAGCTTTACGGTAGTGGTGATGACAGACCTGCCCATCAGGAAGGTCTTGCAGAAGCCAGATGTTGCAAGGAGGATGGTGCGATGGGCAGTGGAGTTATCTGAGTTCAACATCCAATATGAGCCCAGAGGCCCAATCAAAGGCCAAGTTTATGCTGACTTCGTAGCCGAAATGTCCTCAACAGAAACCCAGGAGGAAGGACCCGGCTTCAGATGGGTGCTCTCGATAGATGGGTCTTCCAATCAGCAGGGTAGCGGGGCTGGGGTGATCTTGGAAGGGCCAAAAGGGCTCTTGATTGAGCAAGCTTTACGGTTTGCCTTCAAGGCCAGCAACAACCAGGCTGAATATGAAGCCCTAATCGTCGGAATGCTGTTGGCTAAGGACATGGGAGCACAAAGTCTTTTGGCAAAGAGTGACTCCCTATTGGTCACAGGCCAGGTGGCGGGAGAGTACTAGGCCAAAGATCCTCAGATGGCCTCCTACTTGGAGTATGTCCAGCAGTTGAAGAGTTCTTTTGATACTTTCGAGCTAGTTCATGTGCCCAGAGAACAGAATGCCCGAGCTGACTTGTTGGCCAAACTCGCCAGCTCAGGCAAGGGGGGCAGGCAGAGGACGGTCATCCAGGAGACCCTAAGGGCACCTCGCACTTATACAGATGACAATTTGGTAGCAGTCCATCAGATCAGCCAGTCAGACGGTGAGAAGAGGTGTAAGGACCTAGAAACTTTAATTGGAATAAAAGTGTTATATTTAAATAATTTCAGAAGATGTTATTATTTAAAATACAAAGAGCTGGTAATAGAAGTTTCGTAGTAGTCGCACCTCAGACGTCACCCAAGGGCTGGGGTCAGCTGGTAGAGGTCGGTCGGCTGACTCTTGTATTAACAAAGTAGTCAGGTGCAATGACCTTATCGTGAGGTAATCACGAGGGTGTGCTCGAGGAAGACATGTGGATCAAGAAGAGTAAAGGAAGGAAAGTGTAGCTTAGAAGACTATGAGATCGCCTGGTTAGTACATAATCGCCTGTCGCCTAGACTACCCATGCGGACATCGCCAGGGCACGAGGTATGCGGACATCACCGAGGCGCGAGAGACATCGGTCGTCTCCCAGAGAGAGACATCGGTCGTCTCCCAGAGAGAGACATCGGTCGTCTTCCAGAGAGAGACATCGGTCATCTTCCAGAGAGAGAGATCGGTCGTCTTCTAGGATGAGTCATCGGTGGAAGGTTATCGCGCGATGTCGTGTTTCACACAGATAAGGTGGGACCCAGGCTCCCAGCATGAAACGTCCTGCACGCGCGCCACGTGGACAAAAAGGGTGGTTCAGAATAGTGACATCAGAAAGTTGGCATGCGCAAGAGACACCCACGGCCGTACTGTTCAGGGAAGTGGTTGGCATGCGCAAGAGACACCGTGGTCGTACTGTTCAGGGAAACGTACACTCAGGCTTTCCTGCAAAGTGGGTGGTGGCAGCAGCATGTGTGGACAAGTTAGTGTAGATTCAAAAACCCACTTCGGGGAAGCAAAGAACGTTGCTGTGGTTCAAGAGTGACAGAGTGAGTCTACCTTCATCCTTCTCTTTTCTCTCCTTCACTCTGCGATTCAGGCCTTATCACGTCCCTGCTTGGCTATCGACGACTGCCATAGAGCACCTGGGAGGTTCTCTGCAAGTCCTCCAAACCAGACGCTAAAACAGAGTTAAGGCATCCTTGAAGCTCGTTGGGTTGGAGCTCTTAGTGAAGTTTACGCAAGTCCAGGTAAGGGAAGTTAGCTTTATTTTCAATAAAAGCCGTAGGCTAGCTGTTTCTGAAGTGGGGGTGACGTGGTCGCCGGTTTCATATTCTTTTTCGCGATGCTCTGTTCTATGGGTTTGGGCGACGTGGTCGCCGGTTTTAAATCCCTTTTTCATGATGTTCTGTTTTTATGTATTTGGGCGACGAGATCGCCGGTTGTGGCGTTGTTTTTCGAAATCCCCTGTTTTAGTGTCGTTTGAAATTGTTTGAGATTGAAATGTGATATTTTAAAGTCTGAACCTTGGAATGATTGTTGCTGTGATGGGAAATTGTTCATTTAAGTGTTATATGATGTGTTGAATGTTTGAATGTGGGATCAAGACATAGTATTTTCAGGAAAGGAAATACCGTGTTGAGATTAGTTATGAGGTGTATTGATCAGTGAGTATCCTGTGAAAGAGACGATCCTGACTCTGCTGATATGATGGAGTCACATAGATGAAGTCATTCAGTTGGTGAGAGTCGAAGGAGGTCCATATGTATGGGTAAGTCGTTTGAAAGATAACTGACTTGACCTGTTATATGGATTAACCCTGTCATACTGTGAGAGTGATGAGATTGAGATCGAGATTATGTTGATGCGCATGGCTGTGGAAACATTACAACAATGAAGTATGACAGGTGCAGGTCTCTGGATGCTAAGTTCAACGCACGAGTCTTCCGGAAGTAGTGTCAAGTGTCTATGTGTGATGAATCAGTGGAAGTCTGACGTGAGAAATGTGAAATATTGAGAATTGTTGATAGACACTTGATGGTTGTGTGATATGAATGAGAAAGTGATGGACTCTTGAGAATGTTTAAAAAGGCTGATCTACGTTGGTTGTCCAGTTTATAATTTAAAGTTTTAAAAAATTATCTAGCTTACCCTTTGTATTGTTCTGTGGCTGTTTTCTCTTAAAACTGTGATGATCGTGTATTTTACACGGGAGCAGATGATCTTCCAGGGAGTAGAGCTCCTCAGTGAGTGGTCGCCGGAAGGAGATCGCCTGTTTTTGTCTCTACGTGGTGATCGCCTGTTTTCTGTTCTGATGGTGTTTTGGGTCTTCTGATAGAAGATCGCCGGTTTATGTAGGGAGACCGCCGATTTCATTTTATTTGGCTGTATTTTGTTTTAAGTTTTGGAAAATTGACCGGTTATGTATTAAACTCCCTGTGAGGAGCAACTCCATTTTATATAAATACGTATGTTCACTTCAATATTATTGTTTTACCTTTATTTCATTTTATAATTGTGAAAAGGATTTGGCGGGATGTTACAAGAGGAGTCATCGGTCGTTGACCCAAGAAACTCTGAAGAAGCCACGGGTCAACACGTGTACGCTGCTAGAGGAGGGGTCATCGCAAGTCTGCCTGTTGCAGAGTGGAGAGATATGGACGACGCCCTATAAGCGCTACATAGTTGATGGGATGCTCCCAATAGAGCCAATAGAAACAAGGAGGATAAAGAAGAATTCGGCCAAGTACACACTCATTGATGACGAGTTGTACAGGCATGGGTTCACTCACCCCATCCTGGTATGTGTGCATGGTGTAACATCCCGCCAAATCCTTTTCACAATTATAAAATGAAATAAAGGTAAAACAATAATATTGAAGTGAACATACGTATTTATAGAAAATGGAGTTGCTCCTCACAGGGAGTTTAATACATAACCGGTCAATTTTCCAAAACTTAAAACAAAATACAGCCAAATAAAATGAAACCGGCGGTCTCCCTACATAAACTGGCGATCTCCTATCAGAAGACCCAAAACAGCCGATCTGCTATCAGAACAGAAAACAGGCGATCTCCTTCCGGCGACCACTCACTGAGGAGCTCTACTCCCTGGAAGATCATCTGCTCCCGTGTAAAATACACGATCATCACAGTTTTAAGAGAAAGTAACCACAGAACAATACAAAGGGTAAGCTAGATATTTTTAAAACTTTAAATTATAAACTGGACAACCAACGTAGATCAGCCTTTTTTAAACATTCACAAGAGTCCATCACTTTCTCATTCATATCACACAACCATCAAGTGTCTATCCACAATTCTCAATATTTCACATTTCTCACGTCAGACTTCCACTGACTCATCACACATAGACACTTGACACTACTTCCGGAAGACTCGTGCATTGACTCAGACCCAGAGATCTGCACCTGTCATACTACATCACCCACACAGGGTCGCTGTGAAACTCACACAGCCATGCGCATAAATGAATCTCAATATCTTCATTCTCCTAGTATGACAGGGTTAATTCATATAACAGGCCGAGCTCGTTCTTTTTCACACGACTCACCCATTCATATGAACCTCCTTCGACTCTCACCAACTGAATAACTTCATCTACGTGATTCCATTATCTCAGCAGAGTCAGGATATCTCCTTCTAGACAAGTCCCTAGTCAATACACTTTACTCATGATCTTACACGGTATTTTCTTTCCTGAAAATACTATGCCTTGATCCCACATCCACAACATTCAAAACATCATACCACTCAAATGAATGATTCAAATCACAGCAACAATCATTTCAAAGGTTCAGATTTTCGAATATCACATGCATTCCACATTTAAATCTCAAACAGTCTCAACGACACTAAAACAGGGGAGTTCGAAATCAATAATAACACAGGCGATCACGTCCAAAACAGGGGGTTTCGAAATCTGTATTTAAAATCGGCGACCATGTCGCCCAAACACATAGAACAGAGCATCACGAAAAGAATATGAAACCGGCGACCACGTCGCCCTCACTTCAGAAACAGCTAGCCTACGGCTTTTATTGAAAATAAAGCTAGCTTCCTTTACCTGGACTTGCGTAAACTTCACTAAGAGTTCCAACCCAACGAGCTTCAAGGATGCCTTAACTCTGTTTTAGCGTCTGGTTTGGAGGACTTGCAGAGAACCTCCCAGGTGCTCTATGGCAGTCGTCGATAGCCAAGCAGGGACGTGATAAGGCCTGAATCGCAGAGTGAAGGAGAGAAAAGAGAAGGATGAAGGTAACTCACTCTGTCACTCTTGAACCACAGCAACCTTCTTTGCCTCTCTGAAGTGAGTTTTTAAAACTAAACCAACTTGTTCCACAATTGCCGCTGCCACCACCCACTCTGCAGGAAGGCTTGCGTGCACGCTTCCCTGAACAGTACGGCCACGTGTGTCTCTGCGCATGCCAACTCTCTGATGTCACTATTCTGAACCACCCTTTTTGTCTACGTGTCGCGCGTGCAGGACGTTTCATGCTGGGAGCCTGGGTCCCACCTTATCTGTGTGAAACACGACATCGCGCGATAACCTTCCACCGATGACTCATCCTGGAAGACGACCGATCTCTCTCTGGAAGACAACCGATGTCTCTCTCTGGGAGACGACCGATGTCTCTCTCTGGGAGACGACCGATGTCTCTCTCTGGGAGACGACCGATGTCTCTCTCTGGGAGACGACCGATGTCTCTCTCTGGGAGACGACCGATGTCTCTCTCTGGGAGACGACCGATGTCTCTCTCTGGGAGACGACCGATGTCTCTCTCTGGGAGACGACCGATGTCTCTCTCTGGGAGACGACCGATGTCTCTCTCTGGGAGACGACCGATGTCTCTCTCTGGGAGACGACCGATGTCTCTCTCTGGGAGACGACCGATGTCTATCCCAGGCGACGCCCGCATGTCTCTCGCGCCCCAGTGATGCCCGCATGCCTCTCGCGCCCCGGCGATGCCCTCATGCTCCGCGCCCTGGCGATGTCCGTATACCTCGCGCCCTGGCGATGTCCGCACCTCGCGCCCTGGCGATGTCCACATGGGTAGTCTAGGCGACAGGCGATTATGTACTAGAGAAGTCGGAGATCGCCTCTGCCTTCAAGAACGGCGATCTCGTACTTCTAAGCTACACTTTCCTTCCTTTACTCTTCTTGATCCACATGTCTTCCTCGAGCACACCCTCGTGATTACCTCACGATAAGGTCATCGCACCTGACTACTTTGTTAATACAAGAGTCAGCCGACCGACCTCTACCAGCTGACCCCAGCCCTTGGGTGACGTCCGAGGTGCGACTACTACGAAACTTCTATTACCAGCTCTTTGTATTTTAAATAATAACATCTTCTGAAATTATTTAAATATAACACTTTTATTCCAATTAAAGTTTCTAGGTCCTTACACATGGTGAGCAGTGCGTGAGGATAATGGCAGAGCTCTATGAAGGCATATGTGGGAGTCACATCGGAGGTCGCGCTCTGGCATCCAAGGCCATTCACGTAGGGTACTACTGGCCTACTATGAGGGAGGATTGCACTAAGTATGCGTAGCGGTGCAAGCAGTGCCAATTGCATGCAGATTGGCATAAGGCGCCACCAGAAGAGCCCAGGTCTATATATAGCCCTTGGCCATTCCACACCTGGGGAATTGACATCTTTGGGCCCTTCCCTTTGGCTGTGCGGCAGATGAAATACCTGGTGGTCGCCATAGAATACTTCACGAAGTGGATCGAGGCTGAGCCAGTAGCACAGATCACAGCCCACAAGATTCAACACTTTGTGTGGAAGAATATAGTGTGTTGCTTTGGTGTACCCAAGCACCTGGTGTCCGATAATGGCACCCAGTTCGCAAGTCAACAGCTGGGAAAGCTATGCACAGAATTGGGGATCAAGCAGGTATTCGCATCGGTTGAGCATCCTCAAACCAATGGGCAGGTCGAGTCGGCCAATTGAGTCCTACTCAAAGGACTGAAGAGAAGGCTGGAGAAGGCGAAGGGGATGTGGGCTAAGGAGGTTCCCAGAATTGTATGGGCCTACCATACCACTCCCCAGTCCACTACCAAGGAGGCCCCTTTCAGCTTGGTATATGGTTCAGATGCCATGATCCCTGTAGAGATCCAGGAGAGCTCGCCGCGTTTCTAGAACTTTGTGGCTGAGGAGTCCAATGAAGAAAGGAAGGTGAATTTGGATCTCTTGGACGAAGTTAAGGAAGAGGCAGGAATCAAAGCCGAAGCGTTGAAGAGGAGGGTTGAGCTCAAGCATAGTTCTAAGTTGAGAGCTCGATAGTTCCAAGTGGCTGACCTAGTCATGCGAAAGGCATCTCCCTACCAAATAGAGAACAAGCTATCCCCTAAGTGGACTGGTCCCTTTAGAGTGACAGAGGCCCTGGGGAATGGAGGATATAGGCTTGAGACTTTAGAAGGTGGTCCGATTCCTTGTACATGGAATGCAACTCACCTAAAGTTTTATTTTAGCTAAAGCTATGTAATATTGTACACAGTTTAGGGGACACTCTTTTTTCCCTTTTTAAGGGTTTTTAATGAGGTCACCCAATAAAATTTTCAATTAAAGATATATCTCTGAATGTGTTTGTACAATGCAGTTCGAACCTGTCATTTGGGGTTAGAGGTCTCGTAAGTGGGAAGGTAGGTTCGTAGAGAACACCTCCTCTTCGAGTGAGAACTCCCAACTTGAAAGAAAGGTTCACCAGTTAAATCCTCCTTCGTCTTTGAGCGATGTGAGGTTAGATCGAACCCGTCCCTTGGGGTTAGAGGTCTCGACAATTGGAAGGTAGGTTCGTATAGAACACCTCCTCTTCGAGTGAGAACTCCCAATTTGGACAGAAAGGTTCACCAGTTAAATCCTCTTCTGCCTATGGGCGATGTGAGGTCAGTAAAGACTCGTCAGCTTGGGTTAGAAGTCTTGGAAGTGGGAAAGGAAGGTTCATAGAGAACGCCACCCCTTTCGAGTGAGAACACCAAGGATGACTCGTGCCAGTGAAATCCTCCTTCGCCTATGAGCGATCAGAGGTCGGCTTGAGCCTTTTAGAGTAGGGTTAGAGGTCTTGTAAGTGGGAAGGTAGATTCGTAGAGAACACCTCCTCTTCGAGTGAGAACTCCCAACTTGAATAGAAGGGTTCACCAGTGAGGTCCACCCTAGCCCAAGGGCGATGAGTGTTTAGATGAAATTCGTTAGCATTCCCCTCTGGCTCGAGCAAGGAGGGGTCAGGTGTATACAGATCGGCGCTGGAGTCCTCACAAGGCTAAGAAATGTGGGCGATGACGAGGTGGGTAAGGTACTTTTCAGCAGAGAAGTTCTTATGAAGTCTTGCCCATAGCGACTCAACAGCGTTAAGCATGCTACCTATGGGTTGATCCTATGATTCAAGCGTGCTACCTATAGTTCGATTCTATTTTGAGGAGAGAACTCAACCAAGTATGTCAAAACAACTAAACAACAGCAGAGATGCCAATGCAAATAAATTGAAGCATAAAGTCAAACAAGTATGAAGGCAAGCAAACAAATTAATTGTATTATAGTGGAAGTTTTGGTACAAGATATTCAACTACAAGATACAGCTGCTCAATACACCTATTTAGGCACTATTTACCCGTCGACCACCTGCATAGTTACAGAAAATGGCGAGAGGTCCATCTCAGGATGCACACAGGCAAACTGAGCAAGGGCATCGTCAAACCCTTCCCCATAGGCGTTGGCGGCATCCTCAGTGAGCTCAGCCTCAGTCTTCTTAAGCAGCTCAGTTTGTTGGGCAAGTTCCTCCTCAACTTTGCCCAACTAAACCTCTCGACTTGTAGCCCTTTCCTCTAGCTTGGACATTTTGGTTTGAGCCCCCTCCAGCTACTCTTCCAGTTCGATGATCTTGTTGCGGAGGGGGAGGATTTTGGCCTCAAGCTGGAGGGCCTCCTGCCCTTTGGAGAAGAGGAGCTTCTTTGCCTCCTTCTCAGATTGGCGGAGACTGCCCAGCTCCTGGTTCAGAGCAGTCTCGTGCTTGGCAGCTTGTTGGAGTTGGAGATCCAAGTCTTTCTTCTGCTCCAGCTCCCTCTCCAGTTTGGCAACTTTCTCCAGCAGCTCTGCCTCTACGTTGCCTTTTACCAGTAAGAAGTTGGAGGCAGCAAGGAACTCCCCAAGGCCATGACTGATGAGGTCCCTCAGAGAGTTCCTGCCCATGGCCTCCATCGCAGCTTGACTGGGCATTCGAGCGAGAGTCCGCTGGAGGACAGGAGGCAGTTCAGGAGCAGGAGGCGCCTGGTGTAACATCCCGCCAAAACGTTTCACAAATAAATAATGAAGATAAAGATAAAACAAAATATTGAAATGAACATAATTATATATATGTCATAAGGTTTTTCCTCGCAGGGAGTTTAATACATAAACCGTCAATTTTTCCATAACTTAAAACGAATTACAGCAAAAATACAACCCGACAGGCGATCTCCCAACATAAAGAGGCGATCTCCTAACATAAAAGGCGATCTCCTAACAGAGAACAGGAAAAGGGGGTGATCGCCCAACAGAAACAAAACAGGCGATCTCCCAACATCAAAAGGCGATCTCCTATCGGCGATCACTGAGGAGCTCTTCTTCCTGCAAGATCATCTGCTCCCGTGTAAAATACACGATCATCACAGGTTTTAGGAAAACAGCCACAGAACCAAAATACAGGGTAAGCTAGACATTTAAAAGAGAGTTTGAATATGAACTTAAAAATCAATCATGAAACCAATTTAAGACGATCACGTACAAACCATCAACTTTCTCATATTCCACCAAACCATTCGAAAATCACATATCTCACAAATCAATTTCAAGAGTCTCACAATTCACATCAGCAATCAAGTGTCTAACAATTCAACTTCTCAATACTTCACGTCAGACTTTCCACTGACTCATCACACAAGACACTTGACCACTATTTCCGGAAAAACACGTGCATTGACTGACTCAGGGATTTGCACCTGTCATACAAAAGGCTGGAAAGTGCCCTCAGCCATGCGCATCACCCAATCTCAATATCATTTCTCACGTATGACAAGGTTAATCCATACCACAGGCCGAACTCGTTCTGTTTCACACGAGACACCCATACGTATGAACCTCCATCGACTCTCAACGCCTGAATTACTTCATCTATTTGATTCCATTATATCAGGAGAGTCTGGATATCCCATTATAGACATCACCGATCAATGCACATCCTACACAATCTTACACGGTATTTTCTTTCCTGAAAATACTATGCCTCGATCCACAATCACAACATTCAACACATCACATAACACTTCAATGAACGATTCCAATCACAGCAAAACTCATACCAAGGTTCAGATTTTCGAAAACCACATTTAGAATCTCAAACACTTTTGAAACAGCATAAAACGGGGGATATTTCAATAACAGATGAAAAACCGGCGATCACCTCCAGAAACCGGCGATCACGAACAAAACTGGGTTTTTAAACAAGAACATTTTTAAAACCGGCGACCACGTCGCCCCCAACATCCAAACAGAACTGTTATCGTAAACATCTCACATTTCAACATCAAACACCGTGAAAGCGAAGTAAAACCGGCGACCACGTCGCCCTATCATCACAAACATCCAATATCCAGTTATTGTTGGAAAAAGACTAGCTTCCCTTACCTGGACTTGCGCAAAACACCAAGAGCTCCAAAACCCAACGAAGCTTAAAGAATGCCTTGGCTCTGGATTTGCGTCTGGTTTGAAGGACTTGCAGAGAACTTCCCAGGTGCTCTAATGGTGGCCGTCGCTCGTCGTACTCTTGTGTGAAGGTGCCCGAATCGCAGCGCGAAGGAGAGAAATGGAGGAGAAGGGAGGTAGCTCACTCTTTTGCTCTTGAACCACTGCAACGTTCCCTCCTCTCAGAAGTGGGTTCTTGCCTCTTAAACCAACTTGTCCACAAAAGCAGCTGCCACCACCCACTCTGCAGGGAAGTCTGAGTGTACGTTTCACTGAACAGTACGACCACTGTTGTCTCTTGTGCATGCCAACCACTGCTCTGAACAGTACGACCACTGTTGTCTCTTGTGCATGCCAACATTCTGATGTCACTGTTCTCAACCAACACTTTTTGTCTACGTGTCGCGCGTGCTGCGCGTCTCATGCTGGGAGTCTGGGTCCCACTTCATCTGCGTGAAACACGACATCGCGCGATAACCTTTCGCTGATGACCACTGGCACGAAGACAATCCACCGATGACTCATCCTGGAGGACGACCGATGTCTCTCTCTGGAAGACGACCGATGTCTCTCTTTGGCGATGCCCGCATGCCTCGCGCCCTGACGACGTCTGCATCCCTCGCGCCCTGGCGATGACCGTATGCCTCGCGCCCCGGCGATGCCCGCATGCCTCTCGCGCCCTGGCGATGTCCGCATGCCTCTCGCGCCCAGGCGATCCCCGCATGCCTCGCGCGCCGGCGGTGTCCGCATGCCTCTCGCGCCCTGGTGATCATGTGTAGTAGGCGACCGGCGATCATGTGCCAGGCGATCTCATAGTCTTCTAAACTACACTTTCCTTCCTTTTCATTTTAAAAACAAACATACTTCGAATCCATTTAAATATGACACTTTTATTCCAATAAGATTTTCCAGGTCCTTACACCTGGCTAGTCGAAGGAGCACTCTCCCCTCCACCCTTTAGCACCAAGAGTGGCTCGGAGGGAGATGAAGCACTAGAAGGGTGCTCTCTAAAGGAAGAAGGTTGCCCCTCTGTTGCATAAGAGGTCTCTCCAGCAACCTCCACTTTTTTTCTCTTGAAGACGACACCAGAACAGTTGTCTTCGTCTTCAGAGATCTTTACTGGGGCTGCCCTTTTTGATTTGTCAGCAGTTGGTCCTGGGGCAGCCACAGCAGGTGAAGAAGGGCTAGCAGGGCCTGAGCCACCTGCAGTGCGGCTACTTAGCACATCAGCTAGCCTTTTCTTCTTCTCAACATCTACTACCATACCTACGATGAACAACAAGGGTGAGAAGAGTCATGCATAAAACACAAGTGTAGGCAGATATGAGATAAAGGTAATATACCAATGTAGACGCTGAGGGTTTCAGCATCATATTCGTGCCTAATCAATTGTGTGGTGTCAAACACCACACCCCAACTGTAGAGGAGTTGGCACACGTCTTGATCAAAGGACGTCAGCTCCTGGAGTCCGCGGGGCTTCTTGAGCTTTAACTTCTCCACCCAGTATAGTGGGAACACATCAAGCATGGTGAAGTCGTACGAGCTGCAGCAGACTCGAAAGAATTTCCCCTTGAAGCCCTTGTACAATTGAGAGAAGAGGGTAAGCAGAACCCTCCCTTCCACTCCATTGAAGCTTACCCAAAGCCTTTTCCCAGGGCTCTTCGCCTCAAAGAAGTAGAGGAATACATCTACCGAGGGAGTTAACCATAGGTTGTTGCAAAGAATGGAGAAGGCCCTGATGAAGGCCTAGCTATTGGGGTGCAGCTGGGCAGGCGCCACGTTCAACTCTGTGAGCAAAGCCCTTTCGAACCCGATGAAGGGAAGATGGACTTTGACTCGCTTGAATACGGTGGCGTAGAAGAAGAAGAAGGGTTCCCCGCCATTGCATCGGTCGTCGGTGTAGACAGGTTCACCCTTAGTACAAGGACGAACTGAGATGTACGCATTGCTCTCCCTGCCGAAGACGCGCCCTTTAATCTCATTTTCGTCATCCTTATGCTTCCTCCAATCTTCAGTGGAGGTGAGTTTTGAGGTCTCAGCAAGGAGATCCTCAGAAGCCAAGGGGTAGAGGGCCTTGTAGTCAACTGCTACGGTTGGAGGAGGGTTGGAGGTGGTTTTTGTAACATCCCGCCAAATACATTTCGCATTTTTGCATTTTCGTAATATGAAATAACGGTAAAACAAATATATTGAAATAAACACAATTGTATATATATACAAAGGAGTTCTCCTCGCAGGGAGTTTAATACAAAACGGTCGTTTTCCAAAACTTAAACATAAAGACAGCAAAATACAAAACTACCGATCTCCTAACAGAAAACGGAGATCGCCTATCGGAAAATGGCAAAAGGGGGCGATCGCCCAACAGAAGCAAAACAGGCGATCTCCTTCCGGCGATCACTGAGGAGCTCTTCTTCCTGCAAGATCATCTGCTCCCGTGTAAAATACACGATCATCACAGGTTTTAAGAAAACAGCCACAGAACCAAAATACAGGGTAAGCTAGATATTAAGAAAAACTTTGAATCAATAGAAAGCGATAAAACTTCACAACATCCATGACCCATATCAATTTCAACATCAACAATCTCAGATTATCATTCTCACAGAAAGACAGGGTTAATCCATACAACAGGTGGAACTCGTTCTCTTTCACACGAGACGCCCATTCAATCCAGACAACAGGTGGAGCTCGTTCTCTTTCACACGAGACGCCCATTTAATCCATACAACAGGTGGAGCTCGTTCTCTTTCACACGAGACGCCCATTTAATCCATACAACAGGTGGAGCTCGTTCTCTTTCACACGAGACGCCCATTGAATCCATACAACAGGTGGAGCTCGTTCTCTTTCACACGAGACGCCCATTTAATCCAGACAACAGGTGGAGCTCGTTCTCTTTCACACGAGACGCCCATTCAATCCAGACAACAGGTGGAGCTCGTTCTCTTTCACACGAGACGCCCATTCAATCCAGACAACAGGTGGAGCTCGTTCTCTTTCACACGAGACGCCCATTTAATCCATAAAACAGGTGGAGCTCGTTCTCTTTCACACGAGACGCCCATTTAATCCATACAACAGGTGGAGCTCGTTCTCTTTCACACGAGACGCCCATTTAATCCATACAACAGGTGGAGCTCGTTCTCTTTCACACGAGACGCCCATTTAATCCATACAACAGGTGGAGCTCGTTCTCTTTCACACGAGACGCCCATTTAATCCAGACAACAGGTGGAGCTCGTTCTCTTTCACACGAGACGCCCATTTAATCCAGACAACAGGTGGAGCTCGTTCTCTTTCACACGAGACGCCCATTTATAACATTTCAACAAATGATTCCAGTCACAGCAAAACTCATGCCAAGGTTCAGATTTTTGAATATCACATTTGAATCTCAATCAGTTTTCAAACAACATAAAACAGGGGATATTTCAATAACAGATGAAAAACCGGCGATCACCTCCAGAACCGGCGATCACGAACAAAACTGGGTTTTTAACAAGAACATTTTGAAAACCGGCGACCACGTCGCCCTCAACATCAAAACAGAACTGTTATCATGAACATCTCACATTTCAACATCAAACACCGTGAAAGCGAAGTAACACCGGCGACCACGTCGCCCTATCATCACAAACATCAAATACCCAGTTATCGTTGGAAAAAGACTAGCTTCCCTTACCTGGACCAGCGTGAAAAATCTCTCTTCAAGCTTGAATCCACCGAACTCACGGATGCCCGAACTCAGCCTAAGCTTTCTGATCGGTAGACTTGCAGAGAACCTTCCCAGGTGCTTTATGGCAGTCGTCGCTCGTCTTGCTTTTGCTTGAAGGTGCCTGAAAATGACTAAACCGCAGCGCGAAGGAGAGAAAACGAGAGGTGAGGGTGAACTGATTCTATTTCTTTCTTTTTCCCACAACGTTCGCACTTTGCACTAAGAGGAGCCTTCTGAGACTAAGGACGTAGGCCTGCTGTGTAGCTGCCCTTGCCTACTCTCTGAGCAACTTTGCGTGTGGTTTTCCTCCAATTAAATGCAAACCTGACAGTATGGTTGCGCGGCGTCTCTGCGCACACCAACACTGTGCACTGTCATACCAACTCTCTGGAGTCACTGTTCTGAAGTGCTCCCACTGCCCACGTGTCGCACATGCAGCACGTTCATCCTGGAAACCAGGGCCCCACCTCATCCGCGTATAACAGAACCCCCAATGACCATCCACCGATGACCTCTCGCGCGATGACAATCCACCGATGACCTCTTGCGCGAAGAATCTCCACCGATGCCCTCTCGCGCGAAGACTCTCCACCGATGACCTTCCTCGCGAAGGCTATCCACCGATGACTCATCCTGGAGGACGACCGATGTCTCTCTCTGGAAGACGACCGATGTCTCCTCCTCTTGGAGACCGACCGAGGTCTCCTCCTCCTGGAGACCGACCGAGGTCTCCTCTTGGCGACGCCCGCATGTCTCTCGCGCCCAAGCGATGCCCGCATGCCTCGCGCCATGGCGATGTCCGCATGCCTCTCGCGCCCTGGCGATGCCCGCATGCCTCTCGCGCCCTGGCGATGCCCGCATGCCTCTCGCGCCCTGGCGATGCCCGCATGCCTCGCGCCCTGGCGATGTCCGCATGCCTCTCGCGCCCAGGCGACGTCCACATGCCTCGCGCCCTGGCAAAGCCCACATGCATCTCGCGCCCTGGTGATCATGTGTAGTAGGCGACCGGCGATCATGTACTAACCAGGCAATCTTATAGTCTTCTAAGCTACACTTTCCTTCCTTTTTATTTTAAATACAAACATACTTCGAATCCATTTAAATTATATCCTTTTATTCCAGTAAGATTTTCCAGGTCCTTACAATCTCCCTAACAACAAAAATTTTCGTCCTCGAAAATTGAATTACAAGGAAAGAGATGTGGATAGTCCTTTCTCATGGTTTTCTTCCAACTCCCAAGTTGTATCACCCGATCTCTCATCCCACACCACTTTCACCAGGTTGATGTCTTACCTCTGAGCAAATTACTTTGCTGGTCGTCAATCCTAACTGGTTGCTTCAAACGAACCGTCACCCCTGATCTCATCAATGAAATCATTAGTCATAGCCAGCTTACTACAACTAATGTGATTTGCATGAAAGTCTCCCCAAGGTTTAAATCTCTGTACTGCTCGATCAGTTCTGCTCTTCCACTTGCTTCTTCAATTCTACCAACTCGGCTGGAGCCATCCTGAAAGGTGCCATTGACACTGGTCCAGCTCCAGGTACCAAATCAACAGAGAATTCCACTTCTCTCTCTTAGAAGGTAACCCAGGTACCTCTTCTGGACATACATCCGCGAAGTCTTTCATTACAGGCATCCTGTTCACGTCCTCTTCATTCTTCACTTCTAACCGAGCTACCATCATGAAACACCTCGCCCCTTCTTCCAACTCTGATCGCCCATGGCGAGCAGATCTCACTTCTGGCTCTTGGAGATCGGAAAACACCACTTTCTGCCTACCGCAATCTATGAGAACGTGATCGGCAGACAGCCAATCCATTCACAGGATAACATCCAGATCCTGCAGAGGTAGGCAGATTAATTTCGAATCTGCGTCCCTCTACTATCACTGGACATTCGGGGCAACTGTAGAGGTCAACACCTGCCCTGACACAGGTGTAGAGACCAACAGTTCGAAGGGTAACTCCTTCACTATAAGGCCCAGCTCGGCTACACCGACTTGACACAAAGGAGTGTGTCGCTCAGAATCATACAAGACTCTTATACTTCTACCAGCTATAAAACAAGCAATCTTACACCAAATTACCTGACTGGGACGCCTCAGCTCCTGCCATGGCAAACACTCTCCCTGTTGCCTGAGGTCTGTTGCCTTCCTCCCTCAACTGTTGGGAACTACTGGGTTGAGTCATCCTATACTGGGTAGGACAATCTCTAGCAACGTGTCCCACCTGTTGGCATTTATAACACCTTCTCCCCGAAGTCTTCTTGGGGCATACATTGGACATGTGTGGTCCACCACAGAGGGAACATTTTGGTTTCCAGGGTTGCTGCTGCTGAAACTGGGGCGGTGCCGCTCCTACCCTATGCTGTGGAGGTCTCGCATAAGGCTCAGACTGCTGTTGCTGCATCCTTGTCTTCTCACTGGAAGAACCCACTGGGTGTGACCTGATCACCCGAGAATCACCCTTTTCTAGGGTCTCCACCATCTTCGCCTTTTCTACTAAGGCGTGAAATTCCCTGACGCACATCGGGGCTATAGTCCTCTTCAGCTCATGCTTCAGCCCTTCCTCAAACTTCCTGCACCTCCAAGCCTCGGAGGTCGCCTGAGTGTAGAATCGGGCGAGGTACTCAAACCGAGCAGCATAGGCGTTCACCGACATCACCCCTTGCTCCAACTTTAAGAACTCCGCTTCCCGCGCAAACTTTGCGCTGTCAGGGAAGTATTTCTCCAAGAACCTCACCCTGAAGCCCTCCCAGTCCAAAACATCCTCTCGAGCCTCCATCATCTGCTGAGCTCCCATCCACCAGAACTCTGCTTCTCCAGACAGCAGATAAGTGGCGAACAACAACTTCTTCTCTTCAGGGCAAGAGGTCGCCCTAAAGATTTTCTCCATTTCCCTGACCCACTGATCTGCTTGATCAGGGGTAGCATTCCCACAGAACTTGGGTGGGTTGTGCCTCATGAACTTGTAACATCCCGCCAAAACGTTTCACAATTATATAATGAAAATAAAACGTAAAACCAAAATGTTTTGAAATGAACATGATTATATATATATAATGAAGTTTCTCCTCGCAGGGAGTTTAATACAAAACGAACGTTTTTCCAATACTTAAACAAAAGACAGCAAAATACAAAGCTACCGATCTCCTAACAGAAAACGGAGATCGCCTATCGGAAAATGGCAAAAGGGGGCGACCTCCTAACCAAAGAGGCGATCTCCTATCAGAAAACAGGAAAAGGGGTGATCGCCCAACAGAAGCAAAATAGGCGATCTCATCCCGGCGACCACTTACTGAGGAGCTCTTCTTCCTGCAAGATCATCTGCTCCCGTGTAAAAAATTACACGATCATCACAGGTTTTTAAGAAAGACAGCCACAGAACCAAAATACAAAGGGTAAGCTAGACATTTAAAAGAGAGTTTGACTGTGAACTTAAGAATCAAGATGAAACCAGTTTAAGACATCCACGTAAAACCATCAACTTTCTCATATTCCACCAAAACATTTGATAATCACATATCTCACAAATCAATTCCAGAGTCTCACCAATTCACATCAGCAATCAAGTGTCTATCAATTCAATTTCTCATATCACACGTCAGACTTTCCACTGACTCATCACACCAGACACTTGACCACTATTCCGGAGACTCGTGCATTGAACTCAGCGTCCAGAGACCTGCACCTGTCACGCTAAAAGGCTGGAAAGTGACCTCAGCCATGCGCATCACACAATCTCAATATCATCGTTATCACAGTGTGACAGGGTGAATCCATATGACGGCTGAGCTCGTTCTGTTTCACACGGGCCACTCATTCATAGGACCTCCTTCGACTCTCACCACCGAATGACTTCATTTACGTAATTCCATCATGTCAGCAGAGTCAGGATCGTCTCATTAACAGGACACTCACTGATCAATACACATCCTACACAGATCTTACACGGTATTTCCTTTCCTGAAAATACTATGCCCCGATCCCACATTCACAACATTCACACATCACATAACATTTCAACAATTGATTCCAATCACGGCAAAACTCATGCCAAGGTTCAGATTTTCGAATATCACATTTAAATCTCAAACAGTTTTCAAACAACACAAAAACAGGAGATAATTCAATAACAGATGAAAACCGGCGATCACCTCCAGAAATCGGCGATCACGAACAAAACTGGGTTTTAAACAAGAACATTTTGAAAACCGGCGACCATGTCGCCCTCAACATCAAAACAGAACTGTTGTCATGAACATCTCACATTTCAACATCAAACACCGTGAAAGCGAAGTAAAACCGGCGACCACGTCGCCCTATCATCACAAACATCAAATACCCAATTATCGTTGGAAAAAGACTAGCTTCCCTTACCTGGATCAGCGTGAAATCTCACTTCAAGCTCTGAACCGCCGAACGTAAAGGATGTCCGAACTCTGCCTAAGCGTTCAAATAGGTAAATCTTGTAGAGGACCTTCCCAAAAGCTCTATGGCAGTCGTCGCTCGTCTTGCTTTTGCTTGAAGGTGCCTGGGAAATACTGAGTCGCAGTGCAAGGGAGAGAAAGAGAAAGATGAAGGTGAACTCACTCTGTCACCTTTTATCTCCCACTGCGTTTTCAAAACTCCCTAAGAGGAGCCTTCTGAAGCTAAGGACGTAGGCCTGCTGTGTAGCCGCCCTAGCCTACTCTCTGAGATACCTAGCGTGTGAGTTTTCCTTTACTCAAGCACAAACCTGACAGTAAGGTTGCGTGGTTGACTTTGCGCACACAAACACTGTGCACTACCGTACCAACTCTCTGGAGCCACTGACTACGTGCCGCGCATGCAAGACGTTCATGCTGGGCCCTGGGCTCCACTTCATCTGCATGAAACACGACATCGCGCGATAACCTTTCGCCGATGACCTCTCGCGCGAAGACTCTCCACTGATGACCTTCCGCGCGAAGGCTATCCACCGATGACTCATCCTGGAGGACGACCGATGTCTCTCTTTGGAAGACGACCGATGTCTCTCGCGTCCAAGCGATGCCCGCATGCCTCGCGCCATGGCGATGTCCGCATGCCTCTCGCGCCCTGGCGATGCCCGCATGCCTCTCGCGCCCTGGCGATGCCCGCATGTCTCTCGCGCCCTGGCGATCATGTGTAGTAGGCGACCGGCGACTAGGTACACTACAGGTGATTGGCGTTCAGGTGCAATCAAGGCGACAGGCGACCATGTGCCAGAGAAGACGGAGATCGCCTACTCTTTCAATTACGGCGATCTCGTAGACTTTTAAGTTATACTTCCCTTCCTTTATATTTTTAAATAAAAACATACTTCGAATCCATTTAAATATAACACTTTTATTCCAATAATATTTTCCAGGTCCTTACAGAACTCAGTCAGTCCTATCCGTTCCTGAGGCTGACCGACGGGCGAATTCGTATCAGCCGACCGAGCAGTCTCCCAATGCTGCATGGTAGCTTGATGGTTCTGCGCCATCGCCGCATTCTGCTGCTGGATGGCACCTGCCATCATCTCAATGGCCCTGGCGATCTGGCCCATTTCAGAAGAAGGTTGGGGAGAGGTAGGAGGTCTACGAGTCATCTTCTTCGTTCTCCGATTCCGAAACTACTAGCTTCTATATTCCCTACAACCATAAGAATGAAATCGATAAGGAAATCAATTCATTCAAGGGGGTAACATCTCGACCTTACAAAGGTCAGCATCTCAATTTCCTTAAGAATTTGAGTTCATCCACAGAAACATGAAGTTATAACCTCAAGGAAAACACCAGAACAGCTACTGGTGTGTAACCATTACTCCAAACAAACACTCACAATCAATTACAACAACACTCAATAAAATGCAATCAATCACGTCAGAAATCAAAGTATGCTAAAAGTTAAACCTCTGGAATTTAGATTGAGAATCACCCCGATCCGGTCATGAGTGTGCACCCTCACCACCTTATCAAGACCCTCTCATTCTAAATACTAAGATTTTCAGTTAGGCATACATTCACTACAGCACACACAAAAATTTCAATACCAAAAACGTTTGAAAACCTTTCACAATAGTTGTTACTTAAACTCAAATAAGTTTTCGTGAGCAGAAGAAAACACAATGGATCCACAGCCCTCAGGTCATCCTAAGGACGAACTGCTCTGATACCATTAATGTAACATCCCGCCAAATACATTTCGCATTTTTGCATTTTCGTAATATGAAATAACGGTAAAACAAATATATTGAAATAAACACAATTGTATATATATACAAAGGAGTTCTCCTCGCAGGGAGTTTAATACAAAACGGTCGTTTTCCAAAACTTAAACATAAAGACAGCAAAATACAAAACTACCGATCTCCTAACAGAAAACGGAGATCGCCTATCGGAAAATGGCAAAAGGGGGCGATCGCCCAACAGAAGCAAAACAGGCGATCTCCTTCCGGCGATCACTGAGGAGCTCTTCTTCCTGCAAGATCATCTGCTCCCGTGTAAAATACACGATCATCACAGGTTTTAAGAAAACAGCCACAGAACCAAAATACAGGGTAAGCTAGATATTAAGAAAAACTTTGAATCAATAGAAAGCGATAAAACTTCACAACATCCATGACCCATATCAATTTCAACATCAACAATCTCAGATTATCATTCTCACAGAAAGACAGGGTTAATCCATACAACAGGTGGAACTCGTTCTCTTTCACACGAGACGCCCATTCAATCCAGACAACAGGTGGAGCTCGTTCTCTTTCACACGAGACGCCCATTCAATCCAGACAACAGGTGGAGCTCGTTCTCTTTCACACGAGACGCCCATTTAATCCATACAACAGGTGGAGCTCGTTCTCTTTCACACGAGACGCCCATTTAATCCATACAACAGGTGGAGCTCGTTCTCTTTCACACGAGACGCCCATTTAATCCATACAACAGGTGGAGCTCGTTCTCTTTCACACGAGACGCCCATTTAATCCATACAACAGGTGGAGCTCGTTCTCTTTCACACGAGACGCCCATTTAATCCAGACAACAGGTGGAGCTCGTTCTCTTTCACACGAGACGCCCATTTATAACATTTCAACAAATGATTCCAGTCACAACAAAACTCATGCCAAGGTTCAGATTTTTGAATATCACATTTGAATCTCAATCAGTTTTCAAACAACATAAAACAGGGGATATTTCAATAACAGATGAAAAACCGGCGATCACCTCCAGAACCGGCGATCACGAACAAAACTGGGTTTTTAACAAGAACATTTTGAAAACCGGCGACCACGTCGCCCTCAACATCAAAACAGAACTGTTATCATGAACATCTCACATTTCAACATCAAACACCGTGAAAGCGAAGTAACACCGGCGACCACGTCGCCCTATCATCACAAACATCAAATACCCAGTTATCGTTGGAAAAAGACTAGCTTCCCTTACCTGGACCAGCGTGAAAACTCTCTCTTCAAGCTTTAATCCACCGAACTCACGGATGCCCGAACTCAGCCTAAGCTTTCTGATCGGTAGACTTGCAGAGAACCTTCCCAGGTGCTTTATGGCAGTCGTCGCTCGTCTTGCTTTTGCTTGAAGGTGCCTGAAAATGACTAAACCGCAGCGCGAAGGAGAGAAAACGAGAGGTGAGGGTGAACTGATTCTATTTCTTTCTTTTTCCCACAACGTTCGCACTTTGCACTAAGAGGAGCCTTCTGAGACTAAGGACGTAGGCCTGCTGTGTAGCTGCCCTTGCCTACTCTCTGAGCAACTTTGCGTGTGGTTTTCCTCCAATTAAATGCAAACCTGACAGTATGGTTGCGCGGCGTCTCTGCGCACACCAACACTGTGCACTGTCATACCAACTCTCTGGAGTCACTGTTCTGAAGTGCTCCCACTGCCCACGTGTCGCACATGCAGCACGTTCATCCTGGAAACCAGGGCCCCACCTCATCCGCGTATAACAGAACCCCCAATGACCATCCACCGATGACCTCTCGCGCGATGACAATCCACCGATGACCTCTTGCGCGAAGAATCTCCACCGATGCCCTCTCACGCGAAGACTCTCCACCGATGACCTTCCTCGCGAAGGCTATCCACCGATGACTCATCCTGGAGGACGACCGATGTCTCTCTCTGGAAGACGACCGATGTCTCCTCCTCCTGGAGACCGACCGAGGTCTCCTCCTCCTGGAGACCGACCGAGGTCTCCTCTTCCTGGAGACCGACCGAGGTCTCCTCTTGGCGACGCCCGCATGTCTCTCGCGCCCAAGCGATGCCCGCATGCCTCGCGCCATGGCGATGTCCGCATGCCTCTCGCGCCCTGGCGATGCCCGCATGCCTCTCGCGCCCTGGCGATGCCCGCATGCCTCTCGCGCCCTAGCGATGCCCGCATGCCTCGCGCCCTGGCGATGTCCGCATGCCTCTCGCGCCCAGGCGACGTCCACATACCTCGCGCCCTGGCAAAGCCCACATGCATCTCGCGCCCTGGTGATCATGTGTAGTAGGCGACCGGCGATCATGTACTAACCAGGCAATCTTATAGTCTTCTAAGCTACACTTTCCTTCCTTTTTATTTTAAATACAAACATACTTCGAATCCATTTAAATTATATCCTTTTATTCCAGTAAGATTTTCCAGGTCCTTACAGTTTTGGTTCTGGCCATCTCGAATCTAAAACAAATGAGAGGCAAGAAGAAAAGAGGGCTTAGAAGAAGCGATGACGAAAACAATGGCGAACGAAGACTCAAAAGAAGAACAGAAACCCTAAATGCAGAAATCATAAACAGACCCAGTGCAGTTAAGTTATGCGAAGAGAAGCAGAATCATAAAGGGAAGGCAGAAAGGGAGAGTAAAGATCATACCTTTATGAAAACGAAGTTGAAGAAGTTGAAGGGTCACGAGCGTAACGGTTGGAGTAGGACAGAAGCGTGCAAGAGAAGTTAGAACGTATGAAGGCTCAAGTGAAAAGTGATGAAACAATGTAGAGGCACGGGGTTTTGAAAGGGTTTAACGTAGGCAAGGAAGCGCAAACGTTAAAAACACCCTAACCATTGATCTAGACACGTGTCCGTAGATTAAGAGGGGGTTGGTGAGATGTCCACTTAGCGCACTGTTCACGTCCTTTCGCTCAGTGCCACGTAGGTCGCCCGAGCCGATGACTTAGTCTCTTCGTTGAACAAGTTAACAGCTTGAGACTGGGGCGCTTGTGTACCGACCAGTCCTCGGACACCGAGAATAGCTAGTAATGGTGAGCCACGATAGTTGGGTCCCACAGTGTGGCCCAAACCCACGTGGGATGGACCCCGTAGGTAGTATAAACTAGCAGGATGATTAGTCATCAGCGTGTCGATCACCAGAGTGGACTGATGTGTCCTCGTCACTCAGCAGGTTGATAAGTCCTCGGCAATAAAGTGTGATGAGGTGACATCGGTCTTGGGTGTTTTGAACAACAGAGCTAAAACATCTGGTGTGGGTCCTGAAAGAAGACAAGTTATCAGTAACATGCCCAGAGGTAAGGCGAGGCCTGAATCAAGAAGAGCTTATGCGTGGGGTAGGGAAAGCACAGTTAGGTGCAGAGTCCTGAGGGGTCGAGTACTCATTAGAATTAGGGTTTCCCAACGAAGCTACATGCATGGCACGTGAACAGTGAAGGCACTCCCAGAACAGGTGGCACCAAAGACTAGGTGCACGAGGAGGCACCGAGGTAGTCACCCTGTTAGAGTTTGCACTCCAGATAAGGAGACCTTATGTGCTAGATTACCCTAAGACTGGGTGATAGCGGCGTAAGGGTATTCCAGTAAACCCTGAATATGGCTAGCAGCGCAGTGAACCCTAATTAGGGCTAGCGGTGTAGTAAACCCTAGACTATATAAAGAGCAGTAAAATACTTCATAAAGGTACGCAATTTGAAACCCTAAACACAGTTACTCAAACACTTGGTGTACTTGCCCTCGTTTGACTTGAGCGTTGGAGTGCAGATGGCCTCTAGGGCGCCCTCTTTCTATCTTGCAGGTGCAGATTGCTTCGAGAGAACCAAGCATTTACCAAGGTGAGGAAGGAGGCGTGAGAGTGTCGTAGTGTCAACCGAAAGGAGGGTCAACTGGCAAGAACAGAGACCAAGTTGGTTCCTCAAGTGGTGTGCAAGCTGAACATGAAGAGGAAGAACATGTTGCTGCTAAAGGTGTTGGAGTTGATGCTCAAGAGGATGAACTTGCTGCTAATTTTGGTACTGGACCAAGTGCTGGGAACATAGGAGATCGCATAACATCAATGTCACCATTACAAAGATTGATGGTGAATAGGATGGACAACTTTGCTGATAACCGGAGAAGTCTGCATGATCTGTGTGAAACAAGGTTTGATCCTGTCGGTCATCGGTAGTCAATGACGTCAGCAGTAGATGACCACGTGGACCATTCACAGTGTGACACGTGGAAAAAGTTAGCAGAAGAATCAGGGAGGAGATCACACAGAACAGTGATCAATGGTCAGTTGCTAAGTGACCACCACCCGCAGATCAGTGCCTAGATGAGCGCTTGGAGGCAGAGCTCGAGAAGTAAAGAAGCAATGATCAGTCATCTGGGTTTCTTGTTAACACGCAGTTAAGCTGGGACCCAGGCTCCCAGCGAGAGCGTTACGCAAGAAGCACTGATCAGTCATCGGGGTTTCTTATTAACACGCAGTTAAGCTGGGACCCAGGCTCCCAGCGAGAGTGTTACGCAAGAACCACTGATCAGTCATCGGGGTTTCTTGTTAACACGCAGTTAAGCTGGGACCCAGGCTCCCAGCGAGAGCATTACGCAAGAAGCACTGATCAGTCATCGGTTCATGGTCATCGGGGTTTCTTGCTAACATGCAGTTAAGCTGGGACCCAGGTTCCCAGCGAGAGCGTTACGCATGCACCTCGCATGATTCCAAACCAGAAGAAGAAGAGCTGCTCGCCAGTAAGGTCGTGCATGAGGATGGTACAAGAGAGCTAGTAAGCTGGTCAGTGATCAGTGACTTTTTTAACCCATTACGTGCATGGTACTGTGCGGTGAGGTCATGCATGCAGGATGCAGCGCTTGGTGAGTGTGCCTAGACCAGCCACACCTAGTGTTCTCCTGGGAGCATGCGACTCACTCAGAGGCAAGAAACGCACTAAGTTACTCCGCAAGAGGATAACTTAGGCGCATAGAGAAAAGCGCGAGGCCCTTCAGGTGTGACACGTGTATGGTTAGATGCAAGTTGCATGCCTCCACGTGTCACCATCTGAGAGAGAGGCGCGGCCCAGGTATAAAAGCACTCCACGTCATGTAAGGTACACGAGTTTTACAGTTTTTACAGTTTTACAGAGTTACAGAGAGAGAAAGTGGATCTGAGCACACACGAGTCTCACAGAGAGATTCAGAAAGAGTTTTTGGTGATCCTGTTGCCTGACTTGAGCGTCGGAGTGCACACGGCCGCTAGAGGCGCTGTAACATCCCGCCAAAATAAAACCATACATACATGTATAATGAAAATAAAGGTAAACAAATAATATTGAAGAGTACATGATAATATATATATAAGTAATGAAGTTGCTCCTCTTAGGGAGTTTAATACATAACCAGTCGAATGTTTTCAAAATTTAATGAAATTCAATCAAATACAACAAGACCGGCGGTCTCCATACATGAACCGGCGATCTGGTAACAGAAGGCCCCAAAACAGGCGATCTGCTAGCAGGACATAAATCCGGCGATCACCACCAAGAGATAGAAACCGGCGATCTCTTCCTCGGCGACCACTCACTAGGGAGCTCTGCTTCCTGGAATATCATCTGCTCCCGTGTAAGTTATACACGATCATCACAGTTTTAAGAGAAAGACAGCCAACGAGCAGAACACGCAGGGTAAGCTAGATATTTTAAGGAGAGTTTAAATAAGGATAATTAAATTAAAATCAAGGTAAACAATTTCAAGATGTTCACGTATCACTATCAAGTTTCTCATACCCTTCACCTGATCGCCCAGAAATCACACATTTCACAATATTTTCAAGAGTCATTCTATTTCACAAACTGCATCAAGTGTCTATCAATTTCAAGTTCCTCATTTCACATGTCAGACCACCACTAACTCAGCACACAAGACACTTGACACTACTTCCGGAAGACTCATGCATTGATTAGACTCAGCGATCTGCACCTGTCATACTAAACAGCTGTAATGTTTCCCAGCTATGCGCATCAACACAAATCTCGATCTCAAGTTCATCATTCTCACAGTATGACAGGGTTAATCCATAGAACAGGCCGAGCTCGTTCTTTTTCACACGAGTCACCCATTCATATGAACCTCCTTCGACTCTCACCAACTGAGTAACTTCCTCTATGTGATTCCATTACCTCAGCAGAGTCAGGATATCCCCTTAGGAATCACCGATCAATGCACATCCTACACGATCTTACACGGTATTTTCTTTCCTGAAAATACTATGCCTCGATCCCACATTCACAACACCCAAGACATCATACCACTTAAATAAATGATTCAAGTCACGGCAACATTCGTTTCAAAGATTCAGATTTTCGAAGATCACCTTTAAGCTTCAACAGTTCAAAGTAACACCAAAAACAGGGAGTTCGCAAACATCGCCCAAACCGGCAAAACACACAGAACAGAGCATTCACGAAGATGAAAACGAAACCGGCGACCTCGTCGCCCTCACTTCCGAAATAGCTAAACTACGACTTGTATTGAAAATGGAGGCTAGCTTCCCTTACCTGGACTTGCGCAAACACCAGGAGCTCCGAAATCCAACGAAGCCTAAAGAACGCCTTGGCTCTGTTTTTGCGTCTGGTTTGAAGGACTTGCATAGAACTTCCCAGGTGCTCTAATGGTAGCTGCCGCTCGTCGTACTCTTGTGTGAAGGTGCCAGAATCGCAGCGCGAAGGAGAGAAATGGAGGAGAAAGGAGGTAGCTCACTCTTTCGCTCTTGAACAAATGCAACGTTCCTTTTTCCTCTCAGAAGTGGGTTTTTGCATCTTAAACCAACTTGTCCACAAAAGCAGCTGCCACCACCCACTCTGCAGGGAAGTCTGAGTGTACGTTTCACTGAACAGTACGACCACGGTTGTCTCTTGTGCATTTCAACTACTGCTCTGAACAGTACGACCACTGTTGTCTCTTGCGCATGCCAACATTCTGATGTCACTGTTCTGAACCAACACTTTTTGTCTACGTGTCGCGCATGCTGCGCGTCTCATGCTGGGAGTCTGGGTCCCACTTTATCTGTGTGAAACACGTCATCGCGCGATAACCTGGAAGACGACCGATGTCTAGCCCTGGCGATGCCCACATGCCTCGCGCCCCGGCGATGCCCGCATGCCTCGCGCCCTGGCAATGCCCGCATGCCTCGCGCCCTGGCGATGCCCACATGCCTCGCGCCCCGGCGATGCCCGCATGCCTCGCGCCCCGGCGATGCCCGCATGCCTCGCGCCCTAGCAATGCCCACATGCCTCGCGCCCTGGCGATGCCCGCATGCCTCGCGCCCCGGCGATGCCCGCATGCCTCGCGCCCCGGCGATGCCCGACGACACATCGCCACGCCTTCCTGAAGGTTCTTCATTCCACTATGTTACGTCCAAGGTATCATCTCCACATGACTCGGTGACGTCGGTAGCTTCACATTTCCAAGGGTAGATTGGCACTTGCCGTCGTGCGCCCATGCATGCAACACTAAGGACGATCTCCTATACTCAAGCATAGGGCTTCGCATGCACAGCGTGTCTAAGGCTTAACCCACACCTTGATGCACGTGGTTTTTGGGAACCCACTATGGTTGATCCAACATCTTGACTACACACTAAGTGTAGTTTCGGCGATCATGTGTACTCTAGGCGACAGGCGACTAGGTACACTACAGGCGATTGGCGTTCAGGTGCAATCAAGGCGACAGGCGATCATGTGCCAGAGAAGTCGGAGATCGCCTACTCTTTCAATTACGGCGATCTCGTAGACTTTTAAGCTATACCTCCCTTCCTTTATATTTTAAATAAAAACATACTTAGAATTCATTTAAAATATACCCTTTTATTCCAATTTAATTTTACAGGTCCTTACAGGCGCCGTCTGTGTTGTTTTGCAGGCATCGTTTGGAGTTCCAGAGGAGGTTCTTGGAGCGTTCTTGCAGAACACGCAGTTGCAGAAGGCTAGACGAAGGAGTGACGAGGCATATCCTCCACGTTCGAGTCCGCAGCAGGATCAAGGTTCAACTCTGATACAATCCAAGTCAACAAGTAGATGACCAAGGACTCAAGAGACCATTCACATTCCTCTCAACAATGAAGACAAGACCCCACCAAAGATCTAGCGGACCTCAGTGGAAGAAGAAGTAGGCATAGACCAGAACACCAATTGTTCTTCTGGTCTACTTAAAAATATAGAATATGTTTGTAAATAATTTGGGCTCACTTTAGGGGTCCAAATAGAACAGATAGGCTAGAATAAGGTGCCTTTATCATAGTAGGGGGTGTAGTTAGCATTTTAGCTTGTTCTTGGCCCTTTTGGAAGTCATTTTGACCTAGTTTCTAGAAGGACAAGCCTAGGATGCGGGTTTGACTTAGTCAAACCCTAAGGCTGCCCATTTTCTTCCTTTTCCTATCCTACCCCTTAAGCTTGCTCTCCAAGGCTCCTAAACCTATAAATAAGGAGGCCTACCTCATGTATTTCGAAGTTGAAAATTATAGTAAAGAAATTCTGCACAATTTTTGTATGAGTAGTGAGTGAGTGACTCTCCTCCAAATTGGTCTTATATATGTGTTTCGGTTTTAGAGACTCATTCTTGAGTAAGGATCATCATTTGGAATGGCTTGTACATTATTGATGCATTCCTTTTCTCCTTTCTAAGTTTCGGCTCTTGCATTCATTATCACCTATTCATGTCTTTTTCTCTTTTACCTATTGGAAATGAACCTTCACATCTACTTAATCACTTGGCTAAGTTAATGTCCAATGGGGATTTTTCTTAGGTTTTCACCTTAATCATCTTAAAATCCAATCCTAAGTAAAGTGTCACCATAAAAAGATCAATCATAAAATCAACTTACATCATGTGGTATTCAAAGCTTTGGTTTTCTTTTATCTTTTTGAGTTGATTTGGCACTTTACTTTCTTGCACCTTTAACTTTCTTGCTTTTACCTTTCAAGCAACTTTAAATTCTGCCCTTACATTCTTGTCTTTACATTCTTGCAATTTAAATTCAGCCCTTTATTTTCTTGCACTTTCATTTGGCCATTTTACTTTCCATAGCATTTTGTTTCGCTTTTGGATTGATTTTGTTTATGTCTTATTTGTGTTCTTGCCTTTTGCCTTGAGTCATATGTTCTTAGTGTTCTAGGAGTCCTTATTTTACTTTTAATTGAGAAGATATAAATTTGTTTAAGTGGAAGTAGATTTAGTTCCTAACATAGAATTCAAGTGTTCATTTAAATTTGAATCCCAATTTTTTTTTTTTTGGAAAATTGGAAGTGAATGAAAATATGAATGGCATGAGTTATGGACATTTTAATTCCATAAACCAAAAACAAGGATAAAAAAAAAAAACAATCATGAATTCAAGTGTTCATTTTATTTTGATTCTACTTACTTGCTTTTAATTTTGAAAGTTTGACCAAGTATTTAGATACTTGTTTTAGCAAGAGTTGATTTCAAGTTCCAAACATATGATTTCAAGTGTTCAATTATATTGAATCCACCTCAAAAAAAAAAAAAATTGTGCAAATTGATTGTTCGTCAAAATTTTTCATGATGCAATCTATGGTTATGTCTTTCCATATTTCAATTTAGTATATATAAAAAAAAAAAGAGTAAGCAAAACAGCCAAGAATAGTTTGCAATCGTATCTATACATTTCATTTGCACATCAATTTCATTTTCAAATTTGGATTCAACTTGATTGGCAAATTGTTATCTACTTTGTGGAATTTTTTATCCTTTTGCTTTCACAAGTTCTAAAGAATTGAAAAAGTTTCTTAGTTGAAAGTTTAGTAAATTCTTCGAGTCTTCTTGTGTGCTTTTCTTGCTTGTCTTCCTTTCTTAATTTTTGTTATAATCTCTTTTCCAAATTTGGTTTAGCTATATCTTGTTTACACCTTTTCTTGCTTGTCTTTTCTTCGTTTCCTCAAGTTTTGTGGTGATTTACTTTGAGCAAGTGTTGTTTGCTTTGGTATCTTTCACTTGAGAGTTATTCAATCCACAAGAGAGACTTGGCTAAGGAAAGAATTTTTTTTTTTTAGTAGTTGAGTGTTTTCTTCCTAATTGCTGCAATCTCTACTTAGTTTCTCACTTGTTTTCTCTAATTGTTTATTCTTCGTGTTGTGTGTTTGTTTGTGGTTATGGCTAATCTTTCAAGTGGAGAATCATCTAAGCCTCATTCTCCTAAAAAAGCTTTTCTTATTGGAGAATTGAAGGAGGCTAAGTGCACCATTGCACAAAAGGAGAAAGAGATGAGACAAATGTAGAGAGACTCCAAAGGCTAGAAATGGCCTATGAAAGACCCCACCATGGAAGAAGAAAAACTCTTTTAAAAATTCTCATAATGATGACTTTTACCACTCTTCTTGGAAAACTAAAAACAAAAATTCTTCCAATTTTATCAAAGAGTCCACTTACAAACCTAGGGATTCTAAACCCCCATCTTCCACTCTTAAATCTCCAACTAAAACTTCAAGTAGGAAATGCTTTAAATGTTTAGGCTATGGTCACATTGCTTCTAATTGTCTTCTAAACACAATATGATGATGCATGATGGGGTAGTTCTAAGTGATCATAGTTCTTAAAACTCTAGGTCTCCCAATTCTTCTAGATCCCCAAGTGAGGAAGAGAGTGAGAGTCCATGCAAAGGTGACTTATTGGTAGTGAGACGCATGCTAGGTCAAGTTTTGAAACCCTTTTGATGAAAATTCAAAGAGAAGACATTTTCCATACTAGATGTCTTATTAATGATAAGTTGTGTTCTTTGATAGTGGATGGGGGAAGTTGTGCAAATGTAACAAGCATAAGAGTAGTAGATAAGCTTGGATTGTCTACTATCTCTCATGCAAAGCCCTATAAGCTTCAATGGCTAAGTGAGGAAGGGGAGATCATAATGAACAAGCAAGTCCTCATAGCCTTTTCCATTGGTAAATATAAGGATGAGGTCTTATGTGATGTTGTAGCTATGGAAGCCACTCATATTCTTCTAGGTAGGCTATAGCAATTTGATAGAAAAACTATTCATGATAGCCTTACCAACAAAATTACTTTCAACTTCCATGGTGATGCAAGCCACAACCACATAAAGATGACCAAGGATGCTAAACTTGAAGGGTCATCTCAACAAGCAAATAAAGACTTCATTCATAGGAGGAATGGACAAGGGCCAAAACATTTGAAGTTCTTCCTATTAGTCTTCTTTAATATTTAGAAAAATGTTGTAAATAAATTGGGCTCTAATGAGGGGTCCAAATAGTAGAAATAAGGTAGAATAAAGTGCCTTTAGCATAGTAGGGGGTGTGGGTAGCATTCTTGCTTGTTCCTAGCCCATTTGAAGGCATTTTGACCTAATTTCTAGAAGGATAAGCCAAGAATACGGGATTGACTTAGTCAAACCCTATGGCTGCCCACTTTTTTCCCTTTTCCCATTCTACCCTTTAAGCTTGTCTTCCAAGGCTCCTAAATCTATAAATAGGGAGGCCTACCTCATGTATTTTCAAGTTGAAAATTAGAGTAAAGTTACTATACACAATTTGTGTTAGAGTTTGTGAGCATTGTCTCCTTACACCATTGTCTTATCTTGTGAGATTTAGAGAGCTCTCAAGTGGCGGCATCCTTCACTCATCTTGGAGTAAACCACCATCCAAGTGGCGTGATCACTTCTCTAGCTTCATTCTCCTAAGTTTCCTTTCACTCATCTTTTTCCATTCCATTTCCATTCTAAATTTCAATTCCGAAATCTATATCTTGTTCTTGTTTTAATGCTTTGTTTCCTATTCAGTTTCCTTCATTATGTTTAGTTTCCTCTTTTTAATTTCAGCACCTTTACTTGTCATCATCTTCACCATAATTGTGTTTTCCTTTTGTCTTTGTGAAATGAACCTTCACATCTACTTAACCACTTGGTTAAGTTAATGTCCAGTGGGGATTTTCCTTAGGTTCTCACCTTAATCATCCTAAAATCTCAATCCTAATTAAAGTGCCACCATAAAATGCTAAATCATAAAATCAACTCACATCACATGGCCATAAGGTCACATTAAAATCTCTCTCACCAAAGGAAGTCCATGAGGACTAACTTAAAATGAAAGAAAAGAGAGAGATAGAAAAAGGAAAAAAGAAGTCCAAGAGAAGCCTTATCATTTCCCACCAAGAGGTCAAAAAGATAATGCTTTCCCAAAAGAATATGTTTTTAGCTATCCCTAGGACCCTTGAGAGTGAGTTGGTGTTAGATAGTCCTTCTTGCTTGGCACATTTGGTAAAGGAATTTGATGATGTTTTTCAAGATCCCCCTAAAGGGTTACCTCCTTTAAGGGGCATTGAGCACCAAATTGATTTCTTACTCGATGCTTCTTTACCAAATAGGCTTGCATATAGGACCAATCTGACTGAGACTAAAGAAATTCAACAAGTAGAGGATTTAATACCTAAGGGGTCATGAGTCCTTGTTGATGGAAGAGGCCCAAGCCCAAGCCCAAGTCCAAGTCAAAGGTCAAGCCCAAGTCCACCAAATAGAAGATATAGGCCAACTACAAGAGCTATGGCAAGAAAATCAAAGAGGATTGGGACACTGCTACTGATGGCAGAGAAACTTTCCTCTATATGTTTTAAAAATGCCATAATTTTAGTGTAGGGTAGAGTTTAATTTTTTTCAAAATAGAATAGGAAATTTTATTTTTAATTTTTCTTATAATTAATTTTTGGCACCTAATTTAATCTAGGCCGGTCATGAGAAGGCCATGGAGGAGTGCATAAATGCTAATCACACCTCCTTAGTCACACCTTCCATGTGTGCTCTCATTAGGTACCAATTTGCCTTAAATTTCATTTGAATTTAGCTTGTAATTTCAGCCCTCCATTGCTATGAAAGGAGGTGCTTGGCTCATGTAATTCTCAAGATTAATGAAGAGTGAATTGCTGCCAAATTGTGGCAATCTCACTCATTGTCTCGTACTTCTCTAGGATAGACACTTTAGTCTTCATTCTTCACCTATTCCAAGTGAGATGGCCTCACCACTCACTCTCCACACCTAACATGCACCTTCAAGGAGTCCAAAGCTCTACGTGAGTTCCTTGCTTCATCTTCCTCCATTGAAAGTGTAGTGGCCAGACCTCGAACGTCCGCACATGAGTGAGAGGTCGGCATGGTAGGGCCCACAGAGGGGTCCGCAGAATTACACATGTCAAGGCCCGAACCCAGATTCACAGATATGCCATGCAAGCAGGATGTGTTCAAGATGTAAGGCTCTGACACGATAGAATTATCCTTAGAAGCGCATGGGAGGCATGTAAAGGTTTTGAGGCACGTGAGATATTAAGTTATTAGATAAGTTTGGGCTGGCAGCACTGGGGTAGGCACTGAAACCCTAGTGGCCACACCTTAAGTTACGCACTCTAGGAAAGGGATAGCCCCACGAGAGTTGCATTCTAAGAAAGGAGGGTTGCCACGGGATTATAGGGGAATTGTGCCCTAGGATGCCAAAAAGGTAACCCTAAATTCGCTAGAGGTAGCGCTTGGGCAGGGGCATGTATGCGGCAGGTAACCTAAAAATAGTTATATAATGGGGTAACACCCAAGGTAAACACAGGTTCCCACACCAACACAATTCTTTACAAGCTTAGAGTTTCTCACACACTCTTGGCTTGAGATATCTTAGTTGTTTGATGTTTCTTGCCCTGTACTAACTTGAGCGTCAAAGTTCAATTACAGGTAGGGCCCCCTCTATTTCAACGGAGCCACCAACCCACCCCGAGATAGAAAGGAGTCACTACCTACCTCAGAGTCAACGACAACCGAGTCAATCGGCGAGAACATTTGGCGCCCACTGTGGGGCCCCGATAAAACTAGGTCCCATCCACAGTCGTGAGAATCAAGCGACATGAGGAGTATAAGGCAAGGTGGCATTGGAAGGGATGAAGGTGATCAGGTCGCAACCATCCAAGAACTCATGCAGATAATCGACAACCTTCAGTAGGCGTTTGCGGCGTCTACTGCTAACCAAGATTAGTTTAGGACAGACCTAAACGCGTCGTTGGTAGCAAACGAAGAATTACGCAAGGCCAACTAGGAGTTGAGAAGAGGGATAGGAGAACGTGCGGTGGCAGACCCAAGGGTGCCACCTCCAGCTAGGGTTCGCCCCATGCCTTTCTCTCAAGAGATCATGGAGACGGTCATACCAGCGTCCTTTGTGATTCCAAAAATCACCTTCACAGGGGTCGAGGATCCAGAGGCCCACATAACGGCTTTCCACACTTAGATGATGATTTATGGAGGAATGGATGCTATGCACTGTAAGCTATTTATGGGTACTTTTGTAGGCACAGCCTTGAACTGGTTCATAGGGCTCCCAGATGAACACATCACGTCTTTCGCCCAGTTCACGGAGTTGTTCAAGAAACAGTTCATTGTCAACTGCGCGCACCCACCTGTTACGTTCGATCTCTTTGACATAAAGCAGTCCCAAGAAGAACCACTGAAAGACTTCCTGAACCAGTTTGGGGCACTCGTGGTCAGATTGCAGACAAAAGATGAGGCCATGATCGTGCATGCGTTTGAAAGGGGGATCCTTCCAGGACCCTTTAGTGATGCACTGATACGGTGTCTACCAAGGATGTTTGTGGAGATCCAGTGCCGCGCTGTGGCACACATTACTGCAGAGGAGCGCGTGGCGGAGAAGCATGCCAGGGTGGAACCGCCCAAAACTCGTTTACCAGGGCGCGCTCAGCCCTTGAGGGTACATGAGACCACCACGAGGAAGAAGGCCAAAGCAGCACCGTATGAGCCAAGGAAGCCTAAGCCTGCGAGGCACAATTTCAGAATAGAGCTCAAGGAATTTATAGCCATCCTCGAGGTGGCAAACAGGTTAAAATTTCCCCCGAAATCTAACAGGAAGCTGGGTCCACACAAAAACAAGTGGTGTGACTTCCACCAAGCGCATGGTCACACTCTGAGCAATTGTCTCTCTTTAGGGTATCAAATAGATGACCTGGTAAGGAGTGGTTTTCTGACGGATTATTTGTAGGAACCTCAGGGAAACTTTGCATTGACGGCTCCTGCGGCAGACCAGGGGCACAAGGAAGGTGTGACTTATTTTTTACTTTGGCACCTCCTAAAAACTACACCTACACCCTGTTTCTATGTCACATGGAAGGTGTGACTTATCTTTGTACATTAACATTCCCTATTCCTATATTTACACCTTCCTTTATTATTCTTTTACAAACTACTCAAAAGAATTTACAAGTAGAGACATCTATTGATGTTTATTTCCCAAAGCTTTACCCTTGCTCCTAATAAACGTTTGAGCTCATGGATTGGGCTTGGGCCCCCACTTGACTTGGGCTTCTTGGGCTTGGGCCTTCTTCATTTATAATACTATTTGGATTCTTCAAGAGAACCCAATTATTTACAAAATGTTCTACTCTTTAAGAAGACTAGTAAGAAGAACTTTAAGTGCTTTGGAATATGGCCCTTTCTTCTTTTTGTGAAGTCTTCTTTTAATTGTTGAGATGACCCTTTATATATAGTATCTTTGGTCATCCTTAAGTGGTTTTGACTTACATCAACCAGGGAGAGTCCTTAAGGGATTATCTCAACAGATTTGGGGCACAGGTGGTAAAGCTACACACCAAGGATGAAGACATGACGGTGTATGCTTTCAGGAAGGGAATCCTGTCAGGACCCTTCAGCGACTCACTCATCAGGAATCGCCCCAAGACCTTTGGTGAGATCAGGCGTCAAGCTGTAGCCCATATCATCGCAGAAGGAGAGGTCACTGAGAAGTGGGGAAGCATCGCTCCAGTCAGATCGCGAACAACAAGTCGTCCATAGCCCATGAGGCGACGATAAACAAGAAGGCCCAGGAGAAATGACAACCCTATGAGCCTAGGAAACCTTAGACTAGGGCGCGCGCAAAGGAGGATGTGCCCCCAAGGCACCACTTTCGTGTAGACTTGAAAGACCTCATCGCTATTCCTAACATAGCGGAGAGGTTGAAGATGCCCCTGAAGAGTGACAAAAGGTTGGGGCCCAACAAGAACGCTTGGTGCGAGTTCTACCAAGCAATCGGCTACCCCATCCGCAACTGCTTGTCGCTAGGGCACTAGTTAGATGAACTGGTGCAGAACGGCTTCTTGAGGGATTATTTGCAGGAGCCACAGGGAGTGCAGGCGTTGGCCGCTACAAGGGGTGATCAGGGGCACGAGGTGCCCATTCATGGGGAGATCCACACCATTTCAGGAGGATTCTCAGGAGGGGGATGCATTGCCTCCCAGCGAAAGAAGTACACCCGAGTGGTGATGACAGTGGAGGCACAAGAAGCAGACCAAACACTTGACATCGACCTTGTCTTCACCAAGGTTGATCTCCAAGATGTCGTCCCCCATGACAATGACCTAGTGGTGATCTCGATGGTAACGCATGAAGGAAGGTGCACCGCGTTCTGGTGGACCAGGGAAGCTTGGCGAACGTGATGTTCTAGTCGACCTTCAACAAATTGCAGTTGTCTCCCGACCAACCGGCTACTTGTATGGATTCGCTAGAGACCAAGTAGAGGTGCGTGGGCGCATAGAGTTGAGGACCACCTTCACAAATGGTAAGGCCTCCCGCACAGAGGACATCAGGTACCTTGTTGTTAACGCTCCCTCAGCTTACAACATACTGTTAGGTAGACTTACCTTGAACAGGCTAAGAGCGGTGGCCTCAACGAGGCACATGAAGATGAAGTTTCCTTCCTTGGAGGGGAAAGTGATCACCATCCGGTCAAACCAGAAGGAGGCCAAGAGGTGTTACGAAAATAGCCTCATGATGAAGAGGGGAGTGTATGTCGTTACCACTCACCCATACAGGGAGGAAGTGGTCGCCCATGCAGAGGAAGTGGCCATTCGTGCAGAGGTCAGCCGAGCAGAGATCGGCTGGGAGATACGGCTCGAGCCAGCCGGAGAAGTGTTGGAGAGGGAGATAAAAGGAAAGGTGTTTAAACTTGGCAAGTCCTTAGGCCAAGAGACATAGGACCAGATTGTTGAAGTCATAGCACGACACTTGGATGCCTTCGCATGGTCTGCCTCGGACATGCCTGGCATAGACCCTGACTTTCTGTGTCATCGTCTCACCATGGACCCACATGTCTGACCTGTCTACCAAAGAAGAAGAAAGTTTAATGAAGAAAGGTGTCAGGTGATCAGGGAAGAAATACAGAAGTTGTTGAGCGTCGGCCATATTAGGGAGATTCAGTACCCTGAATGGCTGGCAAACATGGTGCTGGTGAAGAAGTCTAATGGTAAGTGGAGGATGTGTGTAGACTTCATGGACCTCAACAAGGCCTGTCACAAGGACCCTTACCCTCTGCCATGTATTGACGCTTTGGTAGACGACGCCTTTGGGTGCAGACTACTTAGCTTCTTGGATGCCTTTTCTAGGAACAACCAGATTAAGATGCACCCCATGGATGAATGCAAGATAGTGTTCATGACAGAGTTGTCTTGCTATTGTTACAAAGTGATGCCCTTTGGGCTAAAGAATGCAGGTGCCACTTACCAGAGGTTGATGGACAGATTGCTTGCACCCATGATAGGGCAGAATGTGCAAGCATATGTGGATGACATGGTGGTCACCTCGCAGGTGAAGGATCAACACGTCGCTGATTTAGAAGAGCTATTTGCCACAATAGCTAAATATCATCTGAAGCTAAACCCTGAGAAGTGTGTGTTCGGCGTGGAAGCAGGTAAATTCTTAGGTTTCCTACTCACTAAGCGTGGGATCGAGGCGCACCCAGAGAAGTGTGTTGTGATCATTGCCATGAAGAGCCCGAACTCAGTCAAAGAGGTGTAGCAATTGACAGAGCGGATGGCTGCTTTGTCCAGGTTTCTATCAGCTTGGGGGGACAAAGGTCACCCCTACTTTCAGTGCCTGAGGAGGAACAACAGGTTTGTATGGACCAGAGAGTGTGAAGAGGCGTTCCTCTAGCTAAAGGAGTATCTTGCCAGCCCACTAGTGTTGTGCAAGCCGTAGTTAGGTACCCCGCTTCGCCTATACTTTGCAGTCATAGATCGGGCGATCAGCTTAGTCCTTGTGCAGGAGGAAGACCAAGTGTAGAAGCCGATCTACTTTGTAAGCAAGGTATTGCAGGGGCCTAAGGGGAGATACCAGGCCCTAGGGAAGGCAGCCCTGGCCGTAGTGTTCTCAGCGCGAAGATTGCGTCACTATTTCCAAAGCTTTATAGTGATAGTCATGACAGACCTTCCCATTCGCAAAGTCCTATAGAAGCCAGACGTTGCGGGAAGGATGGTGCGTTGGCAGTGGAGCTATCAGAATTTGATATGCAATATAAGCCTAAAGGCCCCATCAAAGGCCAAGTATACGCTGACTTCGTGGTAGAGCTGTCCTCTGCCGCCACGCACCAAGAGGGAGCAAACTTTAGATGGGTACTCTCTGTGGATGGCTCCTTTAATCAACAAGGTAGCGGGGCTGGAGTTATCTTAGAAGGGCCCAACAGGTTGTTGCTTGAGCAAGCCCTACGTTTTGCTTTCAAGGCCAGCAACAATCAAGTAGAATATGAGGCCTTGATCGTGGGAATACTGTTGGCTAAGGAGATGGGTGCGAGGAATCTGCTGGCAAAGAGTGACTCCTAGTTGGTCACGAGCCAAGTAAAAGGAGGATACCAAGCCAAAGATCCCTAGATGGCCGCCTATCTGGAGTATGTCCAGGTCTTGAAGAAGACATTCGTGATGTTCGAGCTGGTCCATGTCCCTAGAGAGCAAAATGCCCGAGCTGACTTGCTAGCAAAGCTCGCCAGTTCAGACAAGGGGGGTAGACAGAGGACAGTCATCCAAGAAACCTTGAGGACACCTCAAACCTTCACTGCAGAGAACTTGGTAAAGGTCCAACATATTAGCACGTCGGACGAAGTGAAGAGGAGTCATCGGTCACTGACTCAAGAGACATTGAAGACGCCCAGAATAAGCACATACCTAGCTTCTGGGGAAGAGTCGGTGCAGGTCTGCCTAGTTCAAAGAGGAGAGACCTGGATGATGCCTTACAAGCATTACTTGACTTATGGGATGCTCCCCATAAAGCCCACAGAGGCCAGGAAAATAAAGAAGAACTCGAGCAAATACACTCTCGTGGACGGGGAATTGTATAGACACGGGTTCACCCACCCTATCTTGGTATGTGTAAGTGGAGAATAGTGCATGCGGATAATGGTAGAACTCCATTAGGGGATATGTGGGAGCCACATCGGTGGCTGATCTCTTGCATCAAAGGCCATCCATGCAGGATATTTCTGGCCAACCATGAGGGAAGACTGCACAAAGTACGCACAACAGTGCAAGCAATGTCAGCAACACACTGACTGGCATAAGGCACCGCCAGAAGAGCTCAGATCGATCTACAGCCCTTGGTCGTTTCATACTTGGGGGATCGACATTCTGGGGCCTTTCCATTTGGAGATACGACAGATGAAGTACCTTGTGGTTGCCATAGAGTATTTCACGAAGTGGATAGAGGTTGAGTCAATAGCATAGATAATAGGCCACAAGATCCAGCACTTCGTGTGGAAAAACATAGTGTGCCATTTTGGAGTTCCCAAACGGTTGGTGTCTGATAATGGTACCCAGTTTGCGAGCCAATAGTTGGTGATGAGGACCTAGAAGGGAATACGCCTACTGACCAGGCCCAACCTCAGAGGAGGTAAACTAGGAGCATGACACAAGACCAAGGGCCAAGTCAGGATGGTCCAACCATTGCCTTAGCTCTCACCATACCTCAGAGGATTACAAGAAGTAGAGCATAAGCTTTGGGTGCTTAGCATCTGTTCCTGCCGGTTGACTCTGCGTCAGCTGACTTCTGCGGCCGCCACACACCTCCTTCCTCACCTAGTCTGTGGTGGTATGATCGCACCTGCAAAAGAGAAAAGGGGGGCGCCCTCGCGGCCGTTTGCACTCCGACGCTCAAGTCAGAACGGGGCAAGAAACATTAAAGTCTGAATTTCTTTCTGTGTTTAGGTCTAGAATTGCGTACCTCTGTGAAGCATATTACTGTTCCTTATATACTTAGGGTTTTCTGTGCCGCTAACCCTAATTAGGGTTTATTGCGCTGCTGGACACACTTAGGGTTTACTGGAATGCCCCCTGCGCCACTCTTACCCAGTCTTTGGGATAACCTAGCGCATAGGGTTTCCTTCTCTGGAGTGCAAACTCTAACAGGATGAACACCTGTTCTGGGAGGGCCTTCACTGTTCACGTGCCATCCATGTAGCCTTCGTGATTCGGGACTCTCTTTACCTCTGGGAATATTTACTAATAATCTGCGGAGCAGGCGATGACCGATTACCCATCTCCCTACGGAGCAGGCGATGACCGATCACCCATCTCTATGCGGGCAGGCGATGACCGATCACCCATCTCTATGCGGGCAGGCGATGACCGACCACCTTCCTCTGTGGGACACAGGCCGATCACCCCTGATGGGGTCTACTCCACGTGGCTTTGGCCCATGCTGTGGGGCCCATCTGACGTCCGAGGACTGGTCAGTACACAAGCCCCCCAGTCTCAAGCTGTTAACTTGTTTCAGCGAAGAGACTAAGTCTGTCTATGCTGTTCAAATCACCCAAGGCTGATGTCAGCTCGCCACAATCTGTTGCCGAGGATTCTTCGACTTCTGAGTGACGATGACACCTCCGCCCATCCTGGCGATCTGATGACTACTCTCTCTATTCCCGACGACCGAGGTCTGGCCGGATCACAAGCCCCCAAGTCTCCAGCTGTTAACTTGTTTCAGCGAAGAGACTAAGTCATCGACTCCTTTACTATCTGCTCTCGGTGTCCGAGGACCAGCATTTGGCATCATCGCCAGGAACTCTTCTGATCTGGTACTCGCCGAATTATCTTTAGGCGATTTCCTTTCTCTTACTCTTCTCGACCCACGTGTCCTCCTCAAGCACGCCTCTCACCTCAGCCTCGCTTTAAGAAGTCGAGGGCGAGGTCTTTCCTATCTCGCCTCACTTGCTCAAAGGCAAGGAGGTCTTCTTTCTCGCCTGCACTTGCTCCCAGGCAAGGAGGTCTTCCTCTGTTGCCTCAGCCTCGCTGTAAGAAGACGAGGTGAGGACTTTATATCCTCTCGCCTCAGCTTCGCTGTAAGAAGACGAGGTGAGGACTTTCTTATCTTCTCGCCTCAGCCTCGCTGTAAAAAGACGAGGTGAGGACTTTCTTATCTTCTCGCCTCAGCCTCGCTGTAAAAAGACGAGGTGAGGACTTTCTTATCTTCTCGCCTCAGCCTCGCTGTAAGAAGACGAGGTGAGGACTTTCTTATCTTCTCGCCTCAGCCTCGCTGTAAAAAGACGAGGTGAGGACTTTCTTATCTTCTCGCCTCAGCCTCGCTGTAAAAAGACGAGGTGAGGACTTTCTTATCTTCTCGCCTCAGCCTCGCTGTAAAAAGACGAGGTGAGGACTTTCTTATCTTCTCGCCTCAGCCTCGCTGTAAAAAGACGAGGTGAGGACTTTCTTATCTTCTCGCCTCAGCCTCGCTGTAAAAAGACGAGGTGAGGACTTTCTTATCTTCTCGCCTCAGCCTCGCTGTAAAAAGACGAGGTGAGGACTTTCTTATCTTCTCGCCTCAGCCTCGCTGTAAAAAGACGAGGTGAGGACTTTCAACATCTTGCCTCAGCCTCGCTGTAAGAAGACGAGGTGAGGACTTTTATCATCTTGCCTCGGATCGCCAAAGGGCGAGGAGGACTTTTATCATCTTGCCTCAGATCGCCAAAGGGCGAGGAGGACTTTTATCATCTTGCCTCAGCCTCGCTGTAAAAAGACGAGGTGAGGACTTTTATCATCTTGCCTCGGATCGCCAAAGGGCGAGGAGGACTTTTATCATCTTGCCTCAGATCGCCAAAGGGCGAGGAGGACTTTTATCATCTTGCCTCAGCCTCGCTGTAAAAAGACGAGGTGAGGACTTTTATCATCTTGCCTCAGCCTCGCTGTAAAAAGACGAGGTGAGGACTTTCAACATCTTGCCTCAGCCTCGCTGTAAGAAGACGAGGTGAGGACTTTTATCATCTTGCCTCGGATCGCCAAAGGGCGAGGAGGACTTTTATCATCTGGATGCCTCCGATCGCCGAAGGGCGATGAGGACCCTAAAATCTCCTTACTTGGGCCTCTGATCGCCTAAGGGCGATGAGGTTTTTCCAAAACTTCTGAGTCTTTCTCTCTCCCGTCGGTTGCTCCTCTTGACACGTGGACATCATCTGGTCATTCACGTGTCACCATCTGGAGTACCTGCAGCTAAAACGCTACTTTCACCTTGATCCTGCGACTAAGTTATCCACACAGGGAGTAGCTTAGTGCACAGGCTACTCTGGGCACAACCTTAACCTGGCGATCTGGTTAACACTGGGTATCACAGCTCACACAAGTCTTCTCAAACACTCGGCGATGTGCTCCTTTCGGCGACTTGCTGACAACCTGATCTCCTGATCTTCACACCCGGCGATCATGTGAACACCCGGCGATGTGAATACCTGCAGGCGATAGGCGACCACTTATATCTTCGCACACATGGCGATAGGCGATCACTTATATCTTCGCACACATGGCGATAGGCGATCACTTATATCTTCACACATGGCGATAGGTGATCACTTATATCTTCGCACACATGGCGAAAGGCGATCACTACTCTTTACACGCGGTGATAGGCGACTACCGATCTGTGCTTCTTTACTTCTCGCGCTTTGCTTCCAGGCGCTCTCTTAACACTGGGTGATCGCCTTAGCCACTGACAACCAATCACCATTCTGGGTGATCGCCTCTCCAACTGGCTTACTATCCTCTACCACGTGACACCCCTTGAACAGTCAACACGGTCAACTGCTGGCGACGTCATCTATTACTGACGACGGACCGGATAACAAGCCCCCCAGGCTCGAGTTGTGACTTGTCTCAACGAAGAGTCTTACAACTCGCCTGATAGCTATTGACCCGACCGGGCTGTCACCTCTTGGCCGACGTCCGAGGTCTTGCCACTACGTAAACGTTCTTACTTCTGCCTCTTTCCCTTCGACGACCATCATCTGCTTGTAATGAATTATAAACCTTGTCTTTACAACTTGAATCACTCTTTCTCCTTCACAGCTCAACCTTCACCTTGTGTGGGTTGCTTGGTGACCGTGCTAACTGATGTGGTGCTATCTCTACTTCTTGACTCATGCTGGTTTCCTTGGGCGATCTGATCCTCTTGCTCTACTACTGCCATCATCTTTACTTTTCTTCGGATCATAAGGATGATATATCCTTTGGTCCTTCTTTACCGCTGCCGTCTCCAACACCCTCTGAGGCTGAGTCCTGGCTTGGGTGCGTGGTTTTGCGGGAGCCGTACTCCCCCTCTTTTCTATCACTTCGTTCTCGGCAGCGATGTGAGCCACAGCACGTCGCCGAATCTCTGCGAAAGTTGCAGGGCGACTCCTGATCAATGATTCGCTGAATGGCCCAGGTAGCACGCCTTTCTTAAAGGCGTGTACGAACATCTCCTCCTCTTTACCTGGTAGTCGGACTATCTGGGCCCCGAATCTGTTCAGATAATCCTTCAAAGATTCCCCCTGGAATTGCCTTAGGTCGAATAGGTCGTAAGACACCATAGGCGGCGCCTTATTCACGATGTACTGATCGACAAACAGCTTGGAAAATTGCCGGAAACTGGAAATATGTCCGGTAGGTAGACTCACAAACCAGTCCAACGCTGTGCTGTGGAGGGTGCTCATAAACATCTTGCAGTAGACCGCCTCCGATCCTCCCGACAGCATCATCTGCGTATGGAAAGCGGTGAGATGCCTTTCGGGGTCTTCTTTCCCAGTGAACACGGTCTTAGGCCCTACGAAGGTGGCAGGGACCACCGTGTCCATGATTTCCTGGGAGAAAGGCATGGGAAAGGCCCTTGTGGGCGTTGGTGGAGCCCGATCCTCTCCCCCACAGTCTCCATCTTGCCGCACGTTTTGCAGACTCACACGCAGCTCCTCGTTCGCTTTGTGCAACTCCTCATTCCTGGCCTGTGAGGCGGCCAGGTCTTCCTGCATCCGCGCTTGATGCGCCCTGGACTCCGCCACCGTCTCCTGGAGGGCGCGCATTGTTTCCATGAGTTGCTGCATGGTAACGCTTTCGCCTCCATTCGGTGGAACGGAACCGTGCCTCGTCGTCCTCATCTTCTGTGGTTTCTCTCTCACTCTCGTGTATGGGACCTTGTTTTACTCGGCCCCACGGTGGGCGCCTAATGTTCCTGCCGGTTGACTCTGCGTCAGCTGACTTCTGCGGCCGCCACACACCTCCTTCCTCACCTAGTCTGTGGTGGTATGATCGCACCTGCAAAAGAGAAAAGGGGGGCGCCCTCGCGGCTGTTTGCACTCCGACGCTCAAGTCAGAACGGGGCAAGAAACATTAAAGTCTGAATTTCTTTCTGTGTTTAGGTCTAGAATTGCGTACCTCTGTGAAGCATATTACTGTTCCTTATATACTTAGGGTTTTCTGTGCCGCTAACCCTAATTAGGGTTTATTGCGCTGCTGGACACACTTAGGGTTTACTGGAATGCCCCCTGCGCCACTCTTACCCAGTCTTTGGGATAACCTAGCGCATAGGGTTTCCTTCTCTGGAGTGCAAACTCTAACAGGATGAACACCTGTTCTGGGAGGGCCTTCACTGTTCACGTGCCATCCATGTAGCCTTCGTGATTCGGGACTCTCTTTACCTCTGGGAATATTTACTAATAATCTGCGGAGCAGGCGATGACCGATTACCCATCTCCCTACGGAGCAGGCGATGACCGATCACCCATCTCTATGCGAGCAGGCGATGACCGATCACCCATCTCTATGCGGGCAGGCGATGACCGACCACCTTCCTCTGTGGGACACAGGCCGATCACCCCTGATGGGGTCTACTCCACGTGGCTTTGGCCCATGCTGTGGGGCCCATCTGACGTCCGAGGACTGGTCAGTACAGCATCAATTGTTTTCTTTATTTGTAATAGCAGTAAAATAGGTGTCCTTAAGTATTAGAGGGGGGTGTAGTTTTTGTTCTTAGTAAGGAGTTCCTCAAGGGCCCATTAGTAGAGGGCTTTGTAGTCGACTGTGGGAGGAGGGTTAGAAGTAGTTTTTGTTCTTGCCATCTAGAATCTAAAACAAAAGGAGAGGCAAGAGGAAGGAAATCAAAGGTTTAGAAGAAAGGGATGGTATGTTTCAAACGGTGGACAAAGACTCTGATGTGATTCCACTAGCCACAATAACATGATTCTTTGATATTTTATGGAATCAACTTGAGTTGGCAAAGGTTAGGCACTTTTGTAGAAGTGGATCAAGGTTCTATGTTTCAAGAACTCACCAAATCTTGCACCAAAAACCAAACTCACATGGAAGCTCCATTTACTATCAATTGAACTGATTAAAATGAGTTTGAAAACCAAAGAACCAAATAGAATGTGCTGGAAAACAGTTTTGACCGAACAAAACACAAGAATTGAAGGAAGAACAAATGAATACAGTAAAGGAATTAAAATGTACCAAACAGAATTGCAATTAAAACTAAATGCACCGAACAAAATAGCTAAGCAAGTAACTAAGACATGAAATGGAATGAAAAGATGGAGAAGAAATGACTTATGTGGAAGATGAGCGTTGGTTGGATGATCCACGCCACTTTCAAAGTGTGACAGCTTCAAGATAAGTGAGCTATGCCGCCACTTGAGGGAACCAAAAGCACTCAAGATGAAGCAAGGTTGAAGGAGAAACAAGTTCTCACAATTCTCTCTCAAAATTTGAGTAGAGTTTCTTTTCTATAAAATTCCCATCTTCCTTTTACAAGAGCCCACACCTTTATTTATAGTGTGAGGGTGCTGAAAAAATAGGTGGGAAAATCAAAAGAAACTTTTTTGAAATTCCCACCAAAACAAGTCACATGGGAGGTGTGACCTTTTTCTACTATGACACCTCCTAAAAACTACACTTACACCTACTCTCCTAAGTCACATGTACAATGTGACTTTATTTTACATATTCACACTCCTATATTTAATATCCACACCTCCTACAACTTATACAAAAGAAATACAAATGATGCTCTTTTATTTAATGCTTGGCCTTGCTTCTCATGGGTTGGACTTGGGCTTCTTGGGCTTGGGCTTTGGGCTTGGGCCTCCTTTTTTAAAAAGACTAATAAGAAAAACTTTAAATGTTTTGGTGGATGGCCTCTTCCTCCATTAGTGAAATCCTCTCTTCCTTGATATCCATCAGACTCAAAGACGAAGAACGCAAATAGGGCAGGGGGAACAGAAACCCTAAAGTGAAGAAATCATAAACAGTCCCAAAGCAGTTATAGCATGTAATGGGTGGCAGAATCATAAAGCAAAGGCAGGAGAAGGAGTAAAAATCATACCTTTAAGTGAATGAAAACAAGGGGTTGCGAGAGTCGTAGTGGGAGTAGAAGCGTTCGAGAGAAGATAATGATCGGAAGAGAGTTTGAGTGAAAGTGATGGAACAGTGCTGAGGTGCGAATTTTTGAAGGGGTTTAACGTAGGCAAGGGAACACAAACATTAAGAAGCCCTAACCGTTGATCTAGCCACGTGTCCGCAGATTAAGGAAGTATGGTGAGATGTCCCTTCGGCACACTATTAATGCCTTTTCACTCAGAGCCACGTAGGTCGCCTGAGCCGATGACTTAGTCTCTTCACTGAACAAGTTAACAACTCAAGACTGGGGGGCTTGGTACCGACCAGTCCTCGATCACCGAGAACAGCTTGTAATGGTGAGCCGTGTCAGCTGGGTCCCACAGCATGGGCCAAAGCCACGTGGGTTGGGTCCCACGGGTAACATGGACCAGTAGGCTGATTAGTCATCAGCATGTCAATCACCAGAGTGGAACGATGTGTCCTCGTCACACAATGGGGTGATGAGTCCTCGGCAACAGATTCCGACAATGTGATATCGGTCTTGGGTGCTTTGAGCAGCTGAACAAGATCAGGGAAGGTGGGTCCCATGAACCAGACCAATTATCAGTAAAATGCCCAGAGGTAGGGAGGAGCCTAGGTCACGAAGCATCCATGCGTGTGGTAGGGAAAGCACAGTTAGGTGCAGAGTCTTGAAGGGTTTGAGTGCCCGTCAGGATTAGGGTTTCCAAGTGAAGCTACATGCATGGTACATGAACAGTGAGGGCACTCCTAGGACAGATGGCCCTAGAGTTTAGGTGCACGAGGGGGTACCCAGGTGGCCATTCTGTTAGAATTTGCACTCCATTTAAGGGAAACCTTACATGCTAGATTACCCTAAGACTGGGTAATAGCGGCGCAACAGTATTCCTACAAAAACCCTAAATATGGGTAGCGGCACAGAGGAAACCCTAGACTATATAAAGGGTAGTAAAACACTTCACAAAGGTACGCTGTTTTTAGACCTAAACTTAGATACTATACACTTGGTGTTTCTTAGCCCCAGTATTGACTTGAGCGTCAGAGTGCAAATAGCCTCTAGGGCACCCCTTCTATCTTTGTAGGTGCAGGTTGTTTCGATCCACTTAAGCATTACCTAAGGCAAAGAGAGGAGGCGCAAGACTGTCGTAGAGTCAACCGACAGGAGAGTCAACTGGCAAGAACACAATCATAAGTAAAGTGTCACCATAAAAATGAACAATCATAAAATCAACTTACATCATGTGGTATCAGAGCTATGGTTGTGTTTATCTTTTTGAGTTAATTTGGCACTTTATTTTGTGCAGAATTTTTTTTTTAGGTTCCTTATTGTGTTAACCATTCTAGTTTTGCTTTAATCTGAGTCTTTCTTGCTGTTTCAATTGGTGCAAATTAATTGTGTTTGAGTGATTTTGATTTTTGAATCCATACAAGTTTTGTCAAGTCATGTTTCTCCTATAATGTCATCAATTCTATATAGTCATTTTATTGCTAATTTTGGTTGATTGATTTTATTTGAGTGCAGTTTTATAATTCTGTTTTGAGCCTTTGGTGCATTTTAAATTTTAGATTTGAGTTCATGATTGTGTGATAGATCCATACAAGTTCAAATACATCAATTCCATTATGTCTTTGTAGTTTCTCAATGTTGTTTTTCATTCCAGAATAGGTTTCCTCTATTTCACTAAATTTGTGCTGACTATTTTTGTTTATGCAAATTAAATTTGTTGGAGAAAAATTATGAAACTCTAGATTTGAGTATATTGAAGTGTTAAGAAAAAATGAAAAAAAGAAGTGTAGCAAAATACAAAATACAAAAAAAAATGATAAATGAAATACAGAGAGAGTACAAAATTCTGATGCTGGAAAAACGGTGAAGTGGCAGTGATGTTTGAAAATTTATCACAATTATTTGGCACACTGTTTTGATACAATGAAAGTACCTACTTTGAGCTAAGACATTGAGCTTTCTGTGGTTTAAATTTCACATTCAAATTTACATTATTCAGCTCAGCATAATTTTTTCAAGTCACACAAAATTTTACACATATTCCAGTAGTACTATTTTTGGTTTTCTTCATCCAATTCTAGAACCATTCTCTAGGTTCTCTTTGTGTACTACCTTTTATTGAGTGCCTTATTTTCATTGCTTGTCACTTTCATTCAATATTCTTTTCTAAAGTTTTGTCATATCTCTCTTTCCATCTTTGGTTTAGCTTTTCTTGTTCAAGTTTTTCTTGCTTGTCTTCTTGTTTCCTTCAAGTTTTGTTTCAGTTTCATCTTGCTTTAGTGATTGAGGCTTTGTCCTTTTTCATTTGAGGGTTTTCATCAATCAAGAAAGACCTTTGAGGAGTAGGACAAATTTCTTGAGTGCATTGAGTGTTTCTCCTCCAAACCGCAAGCTTCAGCTTGTTTTTCCACTAACTTTGCTTTCCTAATTGTTTGTTCTATTTGTGTCTTCTTTATGGCTAATCTTTCTTTAGGTGATTCTTCCAAACCTCATTCTCCACAAAAAGTCTTCCTTATTGGTGAATTGGAAGTGGCCAAAAGAACCATAGCCCAAAAGGAGGAAGGAATGAGGCAAATGGAGGCAAGACTTCAAAGACTTGAAATGGCTCATGAAAGACCACCTAGATGAAGAAGATGGCAGCAAAGGTGGCATTCAAGAGCCTACACAAATTATGGAAGCTATGAAGATGAACAAGATTGGAGAGATCAACACTTTGAGGAGCGACACTTTCAACATAATTATCATCAAACTCCCAAAACCCCTTTTCCTTTTATTAAATTGCCAAGTTTTAATGGGGACTGCAATCCCAATGTTTACCTAGGATGGGAGGCTAAGGTAGAACTAATGTTTAATGTGTATGAGGTCCAAGATGACCAAAAAGTAAGTTAGCCTCCTTAGAGTTTGTAGACTATACCATGCAGTGGTGGCATAAGATTATAATGGACATTGGACTTAACAAGAGACCTGTCATGGTCTCTTGGGAGGATTTAAAGTTATGCATGCGCACTAGATTTGTGCCTCCACACTATAGGACCGATCTCTTGTCGAAGCTCCAACAACTTCATCAAGGCACACAAAGTGTGGATGCTTATTTTAAGGAACTTGAACAACTTTAACAAAGGTTGACATGAATGAAAGTGAGGAGTCCAAAATGGCTAGATTTGTAAGTGGCTTAAGACGGGATATCCAAGACGTGGTAGAACTCTATGAGTACTCTAATTTAGAAAAGTTGGTTCACCTTGCCATCAAGGTAGAATCACAAATTTCTAAGAAAACTTCTTTTAAAAATGCTCATAATGATGGCTTTTACCACTCTTCTTGGAAAAAACAAAACAAAACTTCTTCACCTTTTCCATCCAAAGAGTCCACTTACAAACCTAGGGATTCTAAACCCTCAACTTCAACTCCTAAATCTCCTACTAAAAGCTCAAGTAGGAAATGTTTTAAGTTTAGCCTATGGTCACTGATCCTGCTGCGGGCTTGAACGTGGAGGATATGCCTCGTCACTCCTTCGTCTAGCATTCTGCAACTGCACGTTCTACAAGAACGCTCCAAGAACCTTCGACGGAACTCCAAACGATGCCTGCAAAACACACAACAGTGCCTCTAGCGGCCGTTGTAGCTCCGACACTCAAGTCAGGCAACAGGAACACCAAAAACTCTCACTGAATCTCTCTGTGAGACTCGTGTGTGCTCTGATCCACTTTCTCTCTCTGTGAAACTCAATTCTATTATCACTGTGCAACGTGTACAAACGTTCCCACAATGACTCCGAAACTGTGTGTGGAATCTGTGTAAACTTGTAATCTAAAAACTTGTGTCTGACTCTCCCTTTACCTTACATGAGGTGGAGTACCTTTATACTGGGCCACACCTCTCTCTCAGATGGTGACACGTGGAGGCATGCAGCTGACATCTAACCGTACACGTGTCACGTCTGAAGGGCTTATGCGCTTTTCTCTGTGCGGCTAAGTTATCCTCTTGCGGAGTAACATAGCGCGTTTCTTCTCTCTGAGTGAGTCACATGCTCCCAGGAGAGCGCCAGGTGTGGCTAGCCTGAGCACACTCACCAGGCGCATCTTGCCTGCATGGTCTAACCGTACATCCTCTAAGTGGGTGCATGCTCCCAGGAGAGCACCAGGTGTGGCTGTTCTAAGCACACTCACCACACGCATCCTGCCTGCATGGTCTCACCGCACGTCCTCTGAGTGGGCATCATGCGAGGTGCATGCGTAACGCTCTCGCTGGGAACCTGGGTCCCAGCTTAACACGTGTTGGCAAGAACCCCGATGACCGATCGCGCTCTGCATGCACTAACGACCGAGCGGTGCCTCATTACTTTCCATCGATGACCGTTCAGTGCCTCATTACCTTCCACCGATGACCGTGCGGTGCCTCATTACTTTCCATCGATGACCGTGCGGTGCCTCATTACGTTCCACCGATGACCGTGCAGTGCCTCATTACCTTCTATCGATGACCGTGCGGTGCCTCATTACTTTCCGCGCTCTGCTTCCAGGCGCTTATCTAGGCACCGATCTGGGGGTGGTGGCCACTTGGTAACTGACCACCGATCACCGTTCTAAGTGGTCTCCTCCCTGATTCACCTGCTATCTCATGCCACGTGTCACCCTGTGAATGGTCCACGTGGTCATCTGCTGCTGACGTCATCGACTGCCGATGACCGAACAGATCAGTCACATTGCTTCTAATTGTCCTACTAAAGGCAATATGATGATGCATGATGGGGTAGTTCTAAGTGATCATAGTTCCCAAAGATCTAGGGCTCCCAACCCCTCTAGATCCCCAAGTGAGGAAGAGAGTGAAATTCCATGTGAAGGCGACTTATTAGTAGTGAGACGAATGCTAGGACAAGTTTTAAAGCCCTTTGATGAAAGTCAAAGAGAAAATATTTTCCATACTAGATGTCTCATTAATGATAAGTTGTGTTCCTTGATAGTGGACGGGGGGAGTTGTTAAATATGGCCAGCACAAGAGTGGTAGAACACCTTGGGTTACCTACCATCTCTCATGCCAAGCCCTACAAGCTTCAATGGTTAACTGAAGAGGGGGAGATCATAGTTAATAAACAAGTCCTTATAGCCTTCTCAATTGGTAAATACACGGATGAGGTCTTGTGTGATGTTGTCCCTATGGAAGTAACCCATATCCTTTTAGGTAGGCCATGGCAATTTGATGGAAAAACAATTCATAATGGCCTTACCAACAAAATCTCTTTCCACTTCCATGGGCATAAGATCACATTAAAATCTCTCTCACCAAAAGAAGTCCATGAGGACCAAGTGGGAATGAAAGAAAAGAGAGAGAAAGAAAAAGAGAAAAAGAGTTATAAGAGAAGCCTTCTCACATCACCTAAAGAGGTAAAAAAGGTAATGCTCACACAAAGGTCTATCTATATAGCCTTACCTAGTGATCCGGTCGGTCATCGGTAGTCGATGATGTCAGCAGCAGTTGACCACGTGGACCGTTCACAGGGTGACACATGGTTGAGGATAGCAGGTGAACCAGGGAGGAGATCACTCAGAACGGTGATCGATAGTCGGTTGCTAAGGGACCACCACCCGCAGATCAGTGTCAGGTGAGCGCCTGGAAGCAGAGCGCGAGAAGTAAGGAAGCACTGATCGGTCATCGGGGGTTTCCTGTTAACACATACTTAAGCTGGGACCCAGGCTCCCAGCGAGATCGTTACGCAAGAAGCACAGATCAGTAACCGCCTATCGCCATGTGTGAAGATCAGTAATCGCCTATCGCCGTGTGTGAGGATCAGTAATCGCCTATCACCGCGTGTGAGGATCAGTAATCGCCTATCGCCGCGTGTGAAGACCAGTAATCGCCTAGATTGCACATGATCGTCGTACGTGTAGATTAGGAGATCGGGTGGTCACCAAGTCGCCGAAAGGAGCACATCGTCGGGTATTTGGGAAGACTTGCGTGAGTCGTGATACCCAGTGGTAACCAGCTCTTCATGTTAAGGTTGTGCCCAGAGTAGCCTGTGCACTATGCTACTCCCTGTGTGGATAACTTAGTCGCAGGAGCAAAGTGGAAGTAACATTTCAGCTGCAGGTACTCCAGATGGTGACACGTTTATGACCAGATGTTATCCACGTGTCAAGAGGAATAACCGTCAGGAGAGAAAAAGACTCAGGTATATATATGAAATTCTTAACGGAATTAAGGGGGATTCATTTTGTGGTGGTGATTCACTTGTACACGGTTCTAAGTTTTCTTTGAAGTTCTTTGTTGATTCAATCACTGACTTGAGCGTCGGAGTGCAACCGGCCGCAGAGGCGCCATACTGTTCCTTCAGGTTTCTTGGAGGATTGTCAGGTGAAGGTCTTTGGTGTGCTTGGCGTGAAGCTGGTGAGGACGAGGTTCGGGAAGGAGAAGTTCTGACGCTTTGGTCAAGAGGCTGGATCACCTAGGACCCTTAAGAGTGAGTCAGCTAAGGTTAGTTCTTCATGCTTGGAAGATTTGGTAAATGAATTCAATGATGTGTTTCAAGATCCCCCAAAAGGATTACCACCTCTTAGGGGATTTAGTACCAAATAGATTTTATTCCCGGAGCTTCTTTACCAAATAGGCTTGCATATAGGACCAACCCATCTGAGGCCAAAGAGATTCAACAACAAGTAGAGGAGTTAATAGCTAAGGAGTGGGTGCAAGATAGCATGAGTCCTTGTGCTATGCCTGTGATTCTTGTCCCTAAAAAGAATGGGAGTTGGAGGATGTGTACGGATTGCCGCGCAATAAATAACATAACAATCAAATATAGGCATCCCATTCCTAGGTTAGATGACTTGTTGGATGAGTTACATGGGTCTCAGGTATTTACCAAAATTGATCTTAGGGCGGTTATAACCAAATTCGGATTAAACTAGGGGATGAATGGAAAACTGCCTTTAAGACCAAATTTGGTTTATACGAGTGGTTAGTCATGCCCTTTGGCTTAACCAATGCTCCAAGCACCTTCATGCAACTTATGCATCATGTTTTAAGACCCTTCATTGGCAAGTTTGTAGTGGTTTACTTTGATGATATTCTCATCTACAACTTGTCTTTAGAGGAACATTAACAGCATGTTAGGCAAGTTCTAGAAACCCTTAGGAAAGAATGTTTGTATGCTAATCCTGAAAAATGTGTGTTTGCAATAGACCACATAGAATTCCTAGGGTTTGTGGTAAGTTCTAAAGGGGTGCATGTAGATGAAACAAAGGTTGCAGCAATTAAAGATTGGCCCACACCCACCAATGTTAGTGAGGTACGAAGCTTTCATGGCCTTGCTAGCTTTTATAGGAGGTTTGTGAAAGACTTTAGTACCATTGCCGCACCTCTCAATGCCATCATAAAGAAGGATGTTGTGTTTAAATGGGGCCTTGAACAAGAAAAAGCTCTTGACACTTTGAAAGATAAGTTAACTAAGGCACCCATTTTAGCACTCCCTAACTTTACTAAGACATTTGAGATAGAACGTGATGCCTCTAACATAGGCATTGGGGCAATCCTCCTACAAGAGGGTCACCCTATAGCTTATTTTAGTGAGAAACTCAAAGGGAGTCACCTCAACTACTCCACCTATGATAAGGAACTTTATGCTCTTGTGAGAGCCTTGCAAAACTGACAATACTATCTTTTTCCCAAGGAATTCGTGATACATAGTGATTATGAATCCCTTAAGTATTTGAAAGGCCAAAGAAAGCTCAATAAGAGACATGCTAAGTGGGTGGAGTTCATTGAGCAATTTCCTTATGTGATCAAACATAAGCAAGGTAAAATTAATATGGTATCGGATGCTCTTTCAAGAAGGCATACCTTGCTAAATGTTTTAGAAATGGGCTAGATCGCCAGGGCCATTGAGATGATGGCGAGTGCTATCCAGTAGCAGAATGCGGCGATGGCTCAGAATCATCAAGCTGCAATGCAGCATTGGGAAACTGCTCGGTCGGCTGAAACAGCTTCCCACGTCGGTCAGCCTCAGGAACAGATGGGACTGACCGAGTTCATGAGGCACAACCCACCCAAGTTCAGTGGGAATGCTACCCCTGATCAAGCAGATCAGTGGGTCACGGAGTTGGAGAAAATCTTTAGGGCGACCTCCTGCCCTGAAGAGAAGAAATTGGTATTCGCCACCTATCTGCTATCTGGAGAAGCCGAGTTCTGGTGGATGGGAGCTCAGCAGATGATGGAAGCCAGAGCTGATGTTTTAGACTGGGAGAGCTTCAGGGTGAGATTTCTGGAAAAATACTTCCCAGATAGTGCAAGGTTTGCGAAGGAAGCAGAATTCCTCAGATTGGAGCAGGTGGAGATGTTAGTGAATGCCTATGCTGCTCGATTTGAGTACCTCGCCCGATTCTATACCCAAGCTACCTCTAAGGCTTGGAGGTGTAGGAAATTTGAAGAATGACTGAAGCATGAGCTGAAGAGGACCATAGCACTTATGTGCATAAGAGAATTTCACGCCTTAGTGGAGAAGGCGATGATGGTGGAGACACTGGAGAAGAGTGACTCTCGGGTGATCAGGTCATACCCAGGGGGTTCTTCCAGTGGGAAGGCTAAGGTGCAGCAACAGCAGAATAAGCCTTATGCGAGACCTCCACAGCATAGGGTAGAAGCAGCACCGCCCCAGTTTCAGCAGCAACAGCCCTGGAAACTCAGATGTTTCCATTGTGGTGGACCACACACATCCAATGTGTGCCCCAAGAGAGATTCAGGGAGAAGATGCTACATCTGCCGAGAGACGGGACACCTTGCTAGAGAGTGTCCTAACGGGAATAGGGCGACTCAACCCAGCGGTTCCCAGCAGTTGAGGAACGAAGGCAGCAGACCTCAGGCCGCAGGGAGAGTGTTTGCCATATCTGGAGCGGAGGCATCTCAGTCAGGTAACCTAGTACAAGGTGCTTGTTTATAGCTGGTAGATACGTTAGAGTTTTGTTTGATTCTGGAGCGACACACTCTTTTGTGTCAAATCGATGTGCAACCGAACTGGGCCTTCTAGTGAAGGAGCTGCCGGTTGAACGGTTGATCTCTACACCTGCATCAGGACAGGTTTTGACCTCCCCAGTTTGCTCTAAATGTCCAGTGATAGTAGAGGGACGCAGGTTCAAAGTGAATTTGATCTGTCTACCTCTTCAGGATCTGGATGTTATCCTGGGAATGGATTGGCTATCTGCCAATTACATTCTCATAGATTGCAGTAGGCAGGAAGTGGTGTTTCCAGATCTCCAAGAGACAGATATGATATCTGCTCAGCATGTATGGTTGGAGTTGAAAGAAGGGGCGACGTGCCTTGTGATCCTAGCTCAAGGGGGAGTGAAGAATGATGAAGATATGGGCAGTATACATGTGGTGAAGGATTTCATGGATGTATTTCCAGAAGAAATACCTGAACTACCTCCCAAGAGAGAGATGGAATTCTCTATTGTTTTGGTACCTGGAGCTGGACCAGTGTCAATGACTCCCTACAGAATGGCTCCAGCTGAGTTGATGGAATTAAAGAAGCAAGTGTAAGTTAGATTTAGTTGTACCAAGGTTTAGTTTCAGCTACATATAAGTTATGGAGAGTAAATAAGCAGTATGTTGAGGGTTTAAAGACTTAAGCATGTGTATCCATGGGAAGTACCCGAGTTAAGTTCCAAGAATGAAAGAATGAATTTTCTTTTATTTGAAGCTTGGAAGATGTTTTTGTCGATGAAACGGCATGAGATGACTCTAGCTTAACCACAAGCTTAAAAGGAAAGATGAGATATTGTATTTATGTCTAAAGTTCAATTAGATAAAGAAATTTGCTAAAAAATACTAGGTAGAGAAGTTACTGGGATAAGAGAGAAAGCTTCACGCAGAATGGATGCTGTTTTGTTGATCATGATTTGAAAGATGAGTATGGAAATGGTGGTTTGAGATTAAAGGCTCCTGATGCCGTAAGTCTCCTGAACTTGGCAAATGAGGATGCAGTTCTGCCTGTGAATGTAGAAGGGAAGGAGGTAATGGCTATGGATAAGAATAAGGGTAAACCGTGTTATGATGATGTTGAGTTCTTCTAGCGATGTTAGTAAATTGCAGAAAGTTGGATGGGGAAGCAGAACTTTCCGTGCCTTGTGTTTCTAATGGGATGGGATTTGCAGCTAATCCTTTAAATGGGCAGTTGTGGTGGTCAGCGTTTCGTTTCTGATCCTAGAAACAATGCTGCATCGTCAGTTGTAGCAACAAGTCCTCACCCTGAACACAGTGAGGGATTTATGATCTGTGTGTTGAATACTGAGCACCCTAAGATCCCATACAATGCTAATATGGATGTATCCATTGGAATTCCTGAGTTAGCAGCTCTGAAATCCCAACCATCTACTAAAGGGGTGGGTTTTTCCTGATCTGCTATTAGTAATCAAAGAAGAAATGAACCAGAGGGGCGCCTGAAGAAAGAAACCGTGCTCCCTCAAGCTTTTGCTGCTTCACCATCGGTTTGACAAGAAACGGTGCCTAATGTGAAGTCAAGCTACAAACCGGTTGTTTCTGAACTGAAAAAGAATGAAAATCCTGGAAGAAACTCCATCTCTGCAGTTTCTAGACAGAATAATAATGTTGATGTCAACCCAAGTCATTGCAGATCAGTTCATGCCAATGAAGGACATCTAAAACAAGAGGAATTAGAAGTTTTAAGGATCAAGTATTTGAGAAAGGTTTTCTGGTCTGCAAGTCTCTACTTCAACCAATGAAATGACAGATCAGGGGATTCAACTTGGGGGTTAGAAGAAACCATGAGAGAAGCCTATCCCTACCTCTTTTCCTTGTAATTCAATTTTCGAGGACGAAAATTTTTCTTGTTGGGGAGAATGTAAGGACCTAGAAACTTTAATTGGAATAAAAGTGTTATATTTAAATAATTTCAGAAGATGTTATTATTTAAAATACAAAGAGCTGGTAATAGAAGTTTCGTAGTAGTCGGACCTCGGACGTCGCCCAAGGTCTGGGGTCAGCTGGTAGAGGTCGGTCGGCTGACCATTGTATTAACCAAGTAGTCAGGTGCGATGACTTTATCGTGAGGTAATCACGTGGGTGTGCTCGAGGAAGACATGTGGATCAAAAAGAGTAAAGGAAGAAAAGTGTAGCTTAGAAGTCTACGAGATCGCCGTTGTTGAAGATGGAGGCGACCTCCGACTTCTCTGGTACATAATCGTCTGTCGCCTAGAGTACACATGATCGCCAATCGCCTATGGTGTACATGATCGCCGAAAGTGCACTTAGTATGTGGTCAAGATGCTGGATCAACCATAGTGGGTTCCAAAAACCACGCGTATCAAGGTGTGGGTTAAGCCTTAGATACGCTGTGCATGCGAAGCTCAGTGCTTGAGCATAAGAAATCGTCCTTAGTGTTGCATGCATGGGCGCACGAGGAGTAGTGCCGATCTATTCTTGGAAATGTGAAGCTACCGACGTCACCAAGTCATGTGGAGGTGATACCTTGGACGTAACATAGTGGGATGAAGAACCTTCAGCAAGGCGTTGCGATGTGTCATCAGTCATCGCCAGGGCGAGAGACATGCGGGCATCGCTAGGGCGAGAGACATGCGGGCATCGCCAGGGCGAGAGACACGCGGGCATCGCCAGGGCGAGAGACATGCGGGCATCGTCGGGGCGAGAGACATGCGGGCATCGTCGGGGCGAGAGACATGCGGGCATCGCCAGGGCGAGAGACATGCGAGCATCGCCAGGGCGGGAGACATGTGGGCATCGCCAGGGTGGGAGACATGCGGGCATCGCCAGGGATGGACATCGGTCGTCTTCCAGAGAGAGACATCGGTCGTCTTCCAGAGAGAGACATCGGTAGTCTTCTAGGGAGAGACATCGGTCGTCCGCCAGGATGACTCATCGGTGGAAGGTTATCGCGCGATGTTGTGTTTCACACAGATAAGGTGGGACCCAGGCTCCCAGCATGAGACGTCCTGCACGCGCGACATGTAGACAAAAAGGGTGTTTCAGAATAGTTGGCATCAGAGAGTTGGTATGCGCACAGACACACGTGGCCATACTGTTCAAGGACGTGTGCACGCAAGCTTTCCTGCAGAGTGGGTGGTGGCAGCGGCAATTGTGGACAAGTTGGTTTAGATTCAAAAACTCACTTCTGAGAGGCAAAGAACGTTGCTGTGGTTCAAGAGTGACAGAGTGAGTTTACCTTCATCCTTCTCTTTTCTCTCCTTCGCGCTGCGATTCAGGCATCCTCAAGCACTAGTACGACGAGCGACGACTGCCCTTGGACTCCTGGGAAGTTCTCTGCGAGTTTTCCGATCAGGACGCTAAAACAGAGTTCGAGTATCCTTAAGTTCGGTGGGTTGGAGCTCGTAGTGAGATTTTACGCAAGTCCAAGTAAGGGAAGCTAGCCTTATTTCCAACGAAAACCTTAAGTTAGATGATTTTGATGATGGGGCGACGTGGTCGCCGATTTTCAACTGTTATTGCATAATCCCCTGTTTTTGGATGTGATCGCCGGTTTTAAATGTTGATTTCGAAATCCCCTGTTTTAGTGTCGTTTGAAACTGTTTGAGATTGCAATGTGAAATGCATGTGATATTCGAAAATCTGAACCTTGGTACGATTGTTGCTGTGTTTGGAATCGTTCATTTAAGTGTTGTATGGTGCTTTGGGTGAATTGATGATATCTAGCTGTCCTGTGTGGACTTCACTGGATGTCCTGTGTGGACTTCACTGGCTGTCCTGTGTGGACTTCACTGGCTGTCCTGTGTGCACTTCACTGGCTGTCCTGTGTGGACTTCACTAGCTGTCCTGTGTGGACTTTACAGTGGTGTGGTATGTGTCTATGTGTGGTGAGTCCGTGGAAGTCGGACGTGAGAAAGAGAAATATTGAAATTTGATAGACATTTGATGTTTTATGTGAAACAAATAACTCTTGAGGAAATTGTGAAATATGTGATTACTTGATGGTCATGTGAAGGGAATGAGAAAGTTGATGGTTTTTACGTGGGTGTCTTAAATTTGTTTTATCCTGATTTTAAAGTTTCATATCTAAATTCTCTTTAAAATATCTAGCTTACCCTGCGTTTTTGTTTTGTGGATGTTTTCTTAAACCTGTGATGATCGTGTATAATTTACACGGGAGCAGATGATGTTGCAGGAAGTAGAGCTCCTCAGTGAGTGGTCGCCGGAAGGAGATCGCCTGTTTTCTGTTTCTGTTAGGAGATCGCCTGTTTTCTGTTTCTGTTAGGAGATCGCCTGTTTTCTATTTTGCTGTATTTTGTTTAAGTTTTGGAAACTGACTAGATATGTATTAAACTCCCTATGAGGAGAAATTTCATTACATATATATATATATATGTTTACTTCGATATTATTGTTTTACCTTTATTTCATTATATAAATATGAAAAAGGATTTGGCGGGATGTTACAATCAGCATGCAATTGGCACTGCTTGCACTGCTGCGCATACCTAGTGCAATCTTCCCTCATTGTCGGCCAGTAGTACCCTGCTCGAATGGCCTTAGATGCCAAAGCCCGACCTCCGATGTGACTACCACATATACCTTCATGGAGATCTGCCATTATTCTCACACACTGCTCGCCATGCACGCACACTACGATGGGGTGGGTAAACCCATGTCTGTATAACTCGCCATCAATGAGCGTGTACTTGGCCGAGTTCTTCTTTATCCTCCTTCCTTCCGTTGGCTCTACCGAGAGCATCCCATCCGCTATGTAACGCTTATAGGGCATCATCCATGTCTCTCCACTCTACAACAGGAAGACTTGCGTTGACCCCTCTTCTTGTGGCGTGCAGGCGTTGACCCGAGGCTTCTTTAGAGTTTCTTGGGTTAACGACCGATGACTCCTCTTCTCACCGTCTGAATGGCTGATCTGATGGACTCCCACCAAATTATCAGCCGTATAAGTACGAGGCGCCCTCAGGGTCTCCTGGATGACTGTCCTCTACCTGCCCCCCTAGCCTGAGCTGGCGAGTTTGGCCAACAAGTCAGCTCTGGCATTCTGCTCCCTGGGCACATGCACTAGTTCGAATGTTTCAAACGAACTCTTCAACCACCGAACATACTCCAAGTAGGAGGCCATCTGAGGGTCTTTTGCTTGGTACTCTCCCGCCACTTGACCAGTGACCAACAGTGAGTCACTTTTCGCCATTAGGCTCTGCGCTCCCATCTCCTTAGCCAACAGCATCCCAGCGATCAAAGCTTCATATTCTGCCTAGTTATTGCTGGCTTTGAAGGCGAACCGCAGGGCCTGCTCTATCAATAACCAAAAGAACCTACCAAACCCTTCACCAAGAAACCTCAACCCCACCCATCCGAGCTAGAGATGTTAAATGTTTTAAGTGCTATGGTAGGGGGCATGTGCAAGCACAATGTCCAAACCAAAGGACTTTGTTTCTTAAAGGTGTAGACGAATACACTAGTGGCGAGGATGAGCTTAGTGAGAAAGAGGAAGGGGGAGAGGATGAGAGGGTAGCTCCATTAGAGGGAGAATTGCTTATGATTAGGAGAACCCTCAACAATCACCCTAGCACATCCATTGAAACACAAAGGGAGAACATATTTCATACAAGATGCAATGTTTTAGAAAATATATGTTCCCTCATTGTGGATAGTGGATCTAGTTGTAATTGTTGTAGTGCTAGGATGGTTGAAAAGCTTAAGCTACAAGTGGTTCCTCACCCAAAACCTTACAAACTTCAATGGCTTAATGAAAATGGGGAACTACATGTAGATAAGCAAGTGGAAATCAAGTTTTCCATAGGGAAATACAAAGATAAAGTTTTATGTGATGTAGTGCCTATGGAAGCTTGCCATATCTTATTAGGGAGGCCATGGAAATTTGACAAGAAAACCTTGCATGATGGTCTCACTAACGAGATTTCCTTCACCCATAAATATAAGAAGTTTGTACTTAGTCCTTTACCACATTCTCAAGTGGTGAAAGACCAAATACAAATGAAACAAAAGAGGGATGAGGAAAAAAAAAAAAGTGCTAGAAAAAGAGAAAATCCTTAGGGATAGGAAGGCGTGGGAGAAGAGTGTTCCTTCCCACAAGGTTGGTCTACAAGAAAAGCCTTTTGAAAATGTTTTAGAAAACTTGCTTCTTGTTGAACAACCAAGCCTTATCTTTTGTAAAGGAGCACTTACATGCACTGCCACAAGTAATGAACTCACGGTTTTACCTCCTCAAATAGAAAACCTTTTGAGTGAATTTGACGATCTATTCTCACAAGAAGGACCCAATGGGCTTCCTCCTCTTAGGGGGATAGAACATCAAATTGACTTCATTCCGGGGGCAAGCCTACCAAATAGGCCTGCTTATAGAACCAACCCCGAGGAAACAAAGGAGATAGAATCACAAGTTCAAGACTTGTTGGAGAAGGGTTGGGTTCAAAAGAGTCTAAGCCCTTGTGCTGTACCTGTCTTGTTGGTGCCTAAAAAAGATGGAAAATGGCGCATGTGTTGTGATTGTAGAGCAATCAACAACATCACCATCAAGTATAGGCATCCAATCCCAAGGCTTGATGATATGCTTGATGAATTGCATGGGTAACTCTATTCTCCAAAATTGACCTTAAAAGTGGATATCACCAAATTCGAATCAAGGAGGGTGATGAGTGGAAAACCGCTTTTAAGACCAAATTTGGATTATATGAGTGGTTGGTGATGCCCTTTGGACTCACTAACGCTCCAAGCACATTCATGAGGCTTATGAATCACACCTTAAGGGATTGTATAGGTAAATATGTAGTAGTTTACTTTGATGATATCTTAGTATATAGTAAAACCCTAGAAGACCATCTAAGTCACCTTAGGGAAGTCTTTCTAGTTCTTAGGAAAAATAGTCTTTTTGCAAATAGGGATAAGTGTACCTTTGGTGTAGATAGTGTAGTCTTTTTAGGCTTTATAGTAAACAAAACGGGGGTACATGTAGATCCCGAGAAAATCAAAGCCATCCAAGAGTGGCCAACTCCACAAAATGTAAGTGATGTAAGAAGTTTTCATGGGTTAGCTAGCTTCTATAGAAGGTTTGTGCCTAATTTTTCTAACCTAGCTTCTCCTTTGAATGAACTTGTTAAAAAAGATGTTGCATTTTGTTGGAATGAAAAGCATGAGCAAGCCTTTCAAAGGCTAAAAGCTCAACTCACCAATGCACCCATCCTATCTCTCCCAATTTTTTCCAAAACTTTTGAGATAGAGTGTGATGCATCGGGAGTAGGCATAGGCGCGGTATTGTTGCAAGGTGGACACCCCATTGCTTATTTTAGTGAAAAACTCCATGGTGCCACCCTCAACTACCCCACTTATGACAAAGAGCTCTATGCTCTTGTGAGAGCCCTGAAGACTTGGGAACACTATCTTGTGTCCAAAGAATTTGTTATCCATAGTGATCACGAGTCTTTAAAATATTTAAAGGGCCAACACAAGCTCAATAAGAGACATGCAAAATGGATGGAATTTCTTGAACAATTTCCTTATGTAATCAAATACAAGAAAGGAAGCACCAATATAGTGGCTGATGGAAGAGGGCCAAGCACAACCTTCCATGAAAGACAAGAGCCAAGTCAAGAGCGTCTAAGACCAAGCTAGGAGCGTCTAAGACAAGCTAGGAGCGTCTAGGACGAGAAGGCCAAGCTAGAAGCGTCTAGGACAAGAAGACTTGGATCAAAGCTATGAATGGGAGAGTGGCATACTAGCACATATTCCGTGAAGGCCCATCAAATGTAGTTTAGCTTTAATTGGGGTGTAAATAGCATAGCCATGTGGACAAATGTTTATTTTTCTGCACATTAGAATTAAGGAGAAGTTAACCTTCCCACTATTCTAGAAAGCCCATGGAGGGGGTGAACTTACAAACTAGACACACCCCTCCCCATGTGCTCACACTTTCCATGTGGCCCATGTGCTTCACATTTACATTTCATTTGGCTAGCATTAGGGTTGCATTATGGTCCTCCTTAGCCTATAAAAGGAGGAGCCTACACCTTGTATTTTCAAGATTAAATAGAGTATTGTTATGCTGCCAAAATTGTGCCATACACCACTCTTTGCCTAACACTTAGGTTTTAGTCTTCAATTCATCACTACCAAAGGGGCTGGCCAAACCTCCCCATTTCCTCACTCTTCATGCACCTTCAAGGCACCCATGCTTCCTAGGAAGGCCTTGCTCACCTCCTCCATAAGCTTCCGCATCCATCATCACCAAGGAACTCCAAAATCCAAAGAAGAGCTCATAGGAATGCTATCATTTGGTATCTAGAGCTATGGTTCTTCAAAGATGAGTATCTCTTTTCATTTTCTTTTTGAGTTCTTCTTTTCTCCAAGTTGTTCATCTTTATTCCAAGTTGTCTTGCTGTTTTTTGTGTTTTAATATGATTTGAATGCTTGTTTATTCATTTCATTTGGTGGGTTTGTTCAAACTTGTGCTTGAACATCTATTTTCAATTTTGTGTAGGATTCTTGATATATTTGTGTTGCTGTTTTTATTTTTAGGTATTTGATTCTTGCTTGAAATTTCATTTGGGTCATATGATGTTCTTGTGTCTTTTCATTTTATGAATCCATAAGTTTTGCCTAAGTCATGTGTTTCAATATTTGTCATCAAATCCTAGTAGTACTCTTTTTGATTTATTTGTTTCTTGTTTTTGGTCTGAATGTTTGATCTGAAATCTGTTTTGTGTTGATCCTTTGGTGCATTTTTAATTTTAGTTTGAGTTCTTATTTGTGTGTTAGATCCACACAAATTCCATCATATTAACTCCATTGTGTTTTTAAGGTATATCATTCTGTTTTTCATTCCAGTTTTCAGAACCCCTTGTTTTTCACTTTTCTGTGCTGACTGTTTTGATTTATGAAAATCACATACATCATCAAAAATTTCTGAACCTCTGGATTTCACAAATTTGAGGTGTTAGCAAAAGGACAAAAAAAGAACCATCTGAAAAGAAGAAATAGAAAAAAAAAGATAAATATTACAAAAAAAGTGTGCAATCCTGACGTTCCAGCTGGCAGCTCTGAGCACTGATTTTATAAAATTTACCAAAATTAATTGGTACATGCGTTTGGAGTGAAACCAACGCCAAAAGTTTTTTAAGATCTTGTTCTGATTGTGTCTCAATTTTCAGAAGCAAATACAAAAGGGTCAGCTCAGCATAAATCTTTTAAAGATACGCTTTCTGGACCACAACAATATGTGCTTTTCTGTGGTGCTGTTTTTTGGTTTTTAAATCAAATCTAGTGCTATTCCTAGGTTCCTTTTTGTGTGCCATCCATTATTTGAGTACCTTTTATTTGCTTGTCTAATTTCATTTGAACTCTTTCTAGTTGTGTCACATTTAAATTTCATTTGTGTGGTACTGTTTTTCAAATTAATTTGTTTCTTGCTTTCTTTCTTTGGCCTCTAAGCTTGTTGGTGGATTAAATATCAATTGGTACTTGTTGAGTGAGAATTTGACTTGAGGGGAGTCTAGCTTGCTTAATAGGTGCTGGATTGAAGATTTTATTGACCTAATTCCAAGATGAACAAAGGCAAAGGGCAGCAACAAACACCATACTACAAATACACCACACACTTTGGAAGGCCCAACAAGTAGAAAAGCAACAAAAGGGGTGCAACTAGAAGAACAACAAAAGGGGTGCAAATAGTAAAAGCAACAAAGGGAGTGTCATTTAATTTCTTCGCAATCTTGCTTGTGTTAATTACTTGTTAATCACGCAATTAGTCGGTGAGTGTGTCTTCAAGGGCTCCAAGTGTCCAAGAAGCCTCACCTAAGGCCGTCTAGCTTAATTTTGTTTTTATTAATTGCTTTAATTGAACCAACTTGCTTTAATCACTTCGTTAATTTCTTGTTTAATCTTGTTTAAGGCTTTCATAACTTGCATTGTTTTCTTGCATTAAAAATTTGATTTCTTCAACATAATTGTGTTTTAAGTGGTTTACTAAGAGAAAGCTTTGTGTGAAGACATTGAGGGATAGTCTTTGGCTAAGGCAAGGCTTGGTATTTAAGTAGTCCATTGTGACTCACCTCCCTTACCTGGAAGACTACCTTCTTTGACTTCCCTAAATTTTCTCAAGGTAAAATATTTCTATACACAAAGGTCTAGTCATGTCTTCTCATTCCTTTAAATCTCTTAAAAGTGAGGTGAAATCTTTGAAATCTCTTTTGGAACAACTTTCCAAGAATATTCAATCAATTTCATCTAAACAATTGGAGAATGAGGCCAAAACTAATGAATTGACTAAATCAAAGGATGAGAAGTCTCACATTTCAAAAAAATTACCTTCTCATGCATCTATCTCTAAAAAGCATGATTCTTTTGGGGAGGGAAGACATAGAAGAGATAGAAAAGAACAAGAAAGTCCAAGAGAGGTTAAGGTAGACCTACCCCATTCCCATGGAAAAGAAAATATAGAAACTTGCCTAGATTGGGAAATGAGGGTAGAAAAATTGTTTGCTTCCCATAAAGAAAGAAAGGAAAGAAAGATACAAAAGAAAAGAGAGGAAGCCGAAAGGGAAGCTAAAGAAAAAGAAAAAGAAAAATAAAAAGAAAAGCATGAGAAGACCCTTGAGAAACAAAAGGCGTGGGAGAATAGTGTTCCTTCTCACAAGGTCATTCAACAAGACAAAAGATTTAAAAATACCTTTGAAAATATGCGTCTTGTTGAACAACCTAACCTTTCCTTTTGTAAAGGAACACTTGCAAGCATAGTAACAAAAAAAGAGTCTTTAAAAGAAGCTTGCATAGATAAAGATAAAGTGGATTATTTCTCATATGTGCTAGGATATCACCAAGTGAATGTCAAGTTATTTACAAGCATCTACAAAAACAAATTTTTATGTGAAGTAGTGCCTAAAGAAACTTGTCATGTCCTATTGAGACAACCATTGCCAAGTGTGCAACTTCTCATAAACAATGGTTGTAACAACGAGACTATCTTTACACATAAGAGAAAAATTCCTCATGAAGGAGAACTCATGGACCAAATTAGAGTTGATAAAACTCTAGAGCTTTTAAAAGGAAAACTTTTGTCACCCATGAGAAAAGATGTTCAAAGACATTACCCTAGATACATTTCTTGTTTTAAAAATACACCTAAGGTGATGTCTCATGAACTCTATACTCCTTTACCTTTTGCAAATGATCCTTGGGAAGACATAAACCTCAATTTTATCTTAGAGCTTCCTAGGACAACAAAAGGTTTTGATTCCATTTTTATGGATATGGATAATCTCTTCTATATAGAAGTGACAAGTCTTCATGGTTTATCTTCAAGCATAGTATTGGATAGAGCTCCAAAATTTGAAAACCATCATTTGAGGAATCTTTTAGAAAAACTTGAAATTAAGTTGTACTCTTCAAATTTTTATCCTCAAAAGAATGGTCAAAATAAAATTGAAAACATAGCTCTTTTTACTATGCCTAGAGAAATCATGAAAGACAATCACAATTCTTGGGATGAGTATCCTTTTGAGCATGCATACAATGGAGTAGTCCACAAGACTACTAATATTTCTACATTTGAAATTGCATGTGGACTTAATCCTCTTTCGCTTTTTAAGTTGTTACCCTTTCCTAAAGGTATTGTGCCTAAGGAAAAGGTAACCAATATTGAAAATTTTCAAATACATAAGAGGATTAGAGAACACATACAACCATCAAAAGAGAAATATTGTACAAAGTTGCCAAAAACAAAAGAAAAACAAAAATGGCAACTTCATACAATTAAGTTCTCTCCAATTGCTCACACTAACACCTTTACTTTGTTTGATGATTTCCATAGGTGGACGTTTGATCCGGGAGGACAAGCCTTGCCGAAACAATAGGCTGCCATCCGAGATCAAATCTGTAGATCTGAGGATAGATCTTCTCAAAGGAGGAGGAGATGATGGACACCATGCAGCCCCATCCATCCCCCTAGTTGAAGACAAAGCAAGGGATTTGAGGACAAATCCTTTTTCAAGAGGGAGGGGATGATGGAAGAGGGCCAAGCACAACCTTCCATGAAAGACAAGAGCCAAGTCAAGAGCGTCTAAGACCAAGCTAGGAGCGTCTAAGACAAGCTAGGAGCGTCTAGGACGAGAAGGCCAAGCTAGAAGCGTCTAGGACAAGAAGACTTGGATCAAAGCTATGAATGGGAGAGTGGCATACTAGCACATATTCCGTGAAGGCCCATCAAATGTAGTTTAGCTTTAATTGGGGTGTAAATAGCATAGCCATGTGGACAAATGTTTATTTTTCTGCACATTAGAATTAAGGAGAAGTTAACCTTCCCACTATTCTAGAAAGCCCATGGAGGGGGTGAACTTACAAACTAGACACACCCCTCCCCATGTGCTCACACTTTCCATGTGGCCCATGTGCTTCACATTTACATTTCATTTGGCTAGCATTAGGGTTGCATTATGGTCCTCCTTAGCCTATAAAAGGAGGAGCCTACACCTTGTATTTTCAAGATTAAATAGAGTATTGTTATGCTGCCAAAATTGTGCCATACACCACTCTTTGCCTAACACTTAGGTTTTAGTCTTCAATTCATCACTACCAAAGGGGCTGGCCAAACCTCCCCATTTCCTCACTCTTCATGCACCTTCAAGGCACCCATGCTTCCTAGGAAGGCCTTGCTCACCTCCTCCATAAGCTTCCGCATCCATCATCACCAAGGAACTCCAAAATCCAAAGAAGAGCTCATAGGAATGCTATCAGTGGCCGATGCTCTTTCAAGACGCCACACACTCTTTTCAAAATTGGGTGCCCAAATTCTTGGATTTGACCACATAAGAGAGCTTTACCAAGAAGATCAAGAACTTTCATCCATCTATGCCCAATGTCTACATAGAGCGCAAGGAGGTTACTATGTGTCTGAGGGATATCTTTTTAAAGAAGGAAAACTTTGCATTCCCCAAGGAACACATAGAAAACTCCTTGTCAAAGAATCACATGAAGGGGGACTCATGGGCCATTTTGGAGTTGATAAGACTCTAGATCTTTTGAAAGCAAAATTTTGTTGGCCACACATGAGGAAAGATGTCCAACGCCATTGCTCTAGATGTATCTCATGTTTAAAAGCAAAGTCTAGAACAATGCCGCATGGACTCTACACCCCTTTGCCGATTGCAAATGCTCCTTGGGAAGACATTAGCATGGATTTCATTTTAGGACTTCCTAGGACTGCAAGAGGCCATGACTCTATCTTTGTGGTAGTGGACCGTTTTAGCAAAATGTCTCACTTTATTCCATGCCACAAAGTAGATGATGCTCAAAATATTTTTAAACTCTTCTTTAGAGAAGTGGTGAGACTCCATGGTCTCCCTAGAAGTATAGTGTCCGATAGAGATCCCAAGTTTATAAGTCACTTTTGGAAAACTCTTTGGGGTAAACTTGGAACAAGACTACAATTTTCAACTTCTTGTCATCCTCAAACGGATGGGCAAACCGAAGTAGTCAATAGATCTCTTGGAACTATGCTTAGGGCTATCATGAAGGGCAGCCACAAATCTTGGGATGAGTACCTTCCCCACATTGAATTTGCTTACAATAGAGTAGTTCACAAGACTACTAATGCTTATCCTTTTGAGGTAGTATATGGTTTTAATCCTCTCACGCCCATGGATTTAATTCCTCTTCCTAATCCACAAGATTTTGTGCATAAGGAAGGAGTAATCAAGGCTGATTTTGTCAAGAAAATGCATGAGAAGATTAAAATTCAAATACAACAACAAAATGAGAAGTACACAAAACACAACAACAAAGGGAAGAGAGAAATAATTTTTGAGGAAGGAGACTTAGTTTGGCTTCATCTTCGAAAAGAAAGATTTCCAAATCAAAGGAAGTCCAAACTAAGTCCCCGAGGTGAGGGACCCTTCCAAGTCCTTAAGCGAGTCAACAACAATGCATATAAATTGGACCTACCTCTTGAATATGGAGTACATGACACATTTAATGTAATTGATCTTTCTCCATTTGTAGGTACCAATGACGATGACGAGCTGGATTTGAGGACAAATCCTTTCCAAGGGGGAGGGGATGATGGAGGAGGGCCAAGCACATCTAACCAAGGAAGCCAAGGCCCAAACCAAGAAGACCGTCTAGACCAAGAGGAGCGTCTAGCTCCAAGAAGTGAGCGTCTAGGACGTGAAGGAGGGAGGCTATCCATGGAGCTAGACCGTCTAGGACCTCTCACAAGATCCATGGCTAAACATATCCAAGCACACATAGAAGAAGCCACGGATGGGAGGGAGAAGACCTTGTACATGCTACTTGGAGGCCCATTAGGGGTAGCTTAGTAGATTAGTGTAGTGTAGAAAGCAAAACTTGCTAACTTAGGGGTGTGCTATCAAAAAGGTGCCCTTAGCAATAGAAGGAGGGGTGTGCTAGCAAATAGGTGCCTTTAGCAAAAGAGGGAGGGGTGTACTATCAAATGTTGCATTTTTGACCTATCTTCTAGAATATTAGGATGATGGTGTGGTTTGACTAAAGTCAATACCCTAGGCAGCCCCCACTTTTTGTATTTCCATCCCTACCCTTTAAGCTTGCTCACCAAGGCTCCTAAATCTATAAATAAGGAGGCCTACCTCATGTATTTTCAAGTTTATTTGAGTAATGTTATGCTGCCATTTTTGTGCACAAGCTTTACTCCTCCTAGAAATCTAGGCTATAAACTTCAATCCTTTCACCTTCTCCCTTGAGCTGGCCGAACCACTCAACCCATACTCATCATGCACCTTCAAGACCAACACAACTCCTAGGAGGGTCTTGTTTCACTCATCCATTGCTTCCGCTCCATCTATTTCTACTTTGATTCAAGAAGAACACATGAAAATGCCATCACTTGGTGTTTTGCGCTAGTCCAGGTAAGGGAAGCCAGCCTTATTTCCAACGAAAAACCTTATATTAGATGATTTTGATGATGGGGCGACGTGGTCGCCAGTTTTCAACTGTTATTGCATAATCCCCTATTTTTGAACGAGATCGCCGGTTTTGGCGTTGTTTTTCGAAATCCCCTGTTTTAGTGTCGTTTGAAATTGTTTGAGATTGAAATGTGATATTTTAAAGTCTAAACCTTGGAATGATTGTTGCTGTGATTGGAAATTGTTCATTTAAGTGTTATATGATGTGTTGAATGTTTGAATGTGGGATCAAGACATAGTATTTTCAGGAAAGGAAATACCGTGTTGAGATTAGTTATGAGGTGTATTGATCAGTGAGTATCCTGTGAATGAGACGATCCTGACTCTGCTGATATGATGGAGTCACATAGATGAAGTCATTCGGTTGGTGAGAGTCGAAGGGGGTCCATATGTATGGGTAAGTCGTTTGAAAGATAACTGACTTGACCTGTTATATGGATTAACCCTGTCATACTGTGAGAGTGATGAGATCGAGATCGAGATTATGTTGATGCGCATGGTTGTGGGAACATTACAGCAATGAAGTATGACAGGTGCAGGTCTCTGGATGCTAAGTTCAACGCACGAGTCTTCCGGAAGTAGTGTCAAGTGTCGGTGTGTGATGAGTCAGTGGAAGTCTGACGTGAGAAATGAGAAACATTGAAATTGGTAGACACTTGATGAATTATGTGAATTGAAAGACTCTTGAGGAAATTGTGAAATATGTGATTACTTGATGGTCATGTGATGGGAATGAGAAAGTTGATGGTTTTTACGTGGGTGTCTTAAATTTGTTTTATCTTGATTTTAAAGTTTCATATCTAAATTCTCTTTAAAATATCTAGCTTACCCTGTGTTCTTGTTTGTGGATGTTTCTTAAACCTGTGATGATCGTGTATGATTTTACACGGGAGCAGATGATGTTGCAGGAAGTAAAGCTCCTCAATGAGGGGTCGCCGGAAGGAGATCGCCTGTTTCTGTTTTTGTTAGGCGATCACCCCTTTTTCTGTTTTCTGATAGGAGATCGCCTTATCTGTTAGGAGATCGCCTGTTTTTTTTTCTATTATGCTGTATTTTGTTTAAGTTTTGGAAATTGACCGATTATGTATTAAACTCCCTGTGAGGAGAAACTTCATTACATATATATAATTATGTTCACTTCAATATATTTGTTTACCTTTATTTTCATTATATAAATATGAAAAGTATTTTGGCGGGATGTTACAGCTCCGATCCTGCCTGACGTTGGGGCATCAACTTGCTGAGTTGGTGAAGACAGGATTCCTGACCGATTACCTGCGGGAGGCGCAAGGTGATCGCGCTTCGGGGTCTCAGACAGGCGATCAGCAACACGAGGTCCCTGTGCATGGGGACGTGAGGTGATGGAGGATGCAATGCTGGGGGGCTCCCAGGTAGCTCAGGTGGAAGCTGAGGCAGAGATGAACGAGGGTTACTGATGGGTTGTTCTTCATGACCATTTGTTCTTCTTGAAATATGAGGTAAAAAGGTGGTGGAAGCTATGGATGATATGGGTCAAGGATGGCTCATATAGAGCTATGGGTTCCTTGTAGGTGCATGAAAGGTGTGGAGAGTGATAGGTTAGGCCAAATCACTTGGAGGAAGGTGAAGATGAAGATCAAAGTGTCTAACCTAGAGAGACTAGACAAAGAGTAGAAGCTAGCATAATTTTGGCGGCATTTACTCATATAAATTGATCTTAAAAAAACATGAGCCAAAGCACCCTATTTATAGGAGATGGTGCCTTGGAGAGTAAGGAACAAGGGTAGGATGGGGAATACATAAAAGAGGGGGCTGCTAGGGTGTTGACTAAAGGTCAATGCAGCCCCTTAGCATGCTTCTAGAAGGTAGGGCTACATTCCTACCCTAAAAGGCCTAGGTACAAGCTAAATTGTTAAATACACCCCCGATTGTGCTAAATGAACCCTACTCTACTAAAATTATAAATAAACTAAAATTAATTTATGCTCAGCTCCCATGGCTTGGGTTTTACTCCTTGTAGTCCTCTGAAGGGTCTTTGAATATGTAGAGAAAAGTTTCTCTGCCATCAGTAGCAGAGTCCCACTCTTCTTGAATCCTCTTTGCCATGGACCTAGTTGTTGGGCCTGAGCTTAGGCCTCTTCCATCATCCCCTCCCTCTTGAAGAGGATTTTTCCTCAAATCACATGCTTCTGCCTCTTCATTTTCTCTACCTGCAAAGGGTGTTAGATCCATAACATTGAAGGTAGTATGTACTCCATATTCCTCAGGCAGGTCAATTTGATATGCATTATTATTGATTCTTTTGAGAACTTGGAAAGGACCATCACCCCGGGGACTAAGTTTACACTTCCTCTGATTAGGGAATCTATCTTTTCTAAGGTGAAGCCAAACCCAATCTCCCTCCTCAAAAATCATCTCTCTCTTCCCCTTATTGCTATGTTTCATGTATTTCTCTGTTTGTTGTTGCATTTGGTTCTTAATCCTCTCATGCATTTTCTTTACAAATTCAGCCTTCGTTACTCCTTCCTTATGCACAAGATTTTGTGGATTAGGTAGAGGTAACAAATCCAAAGGAGTAAGAGGATTGAACCCATACACAGCCTCAAAAGGAGAAATATTAGTAGTTTTATGAACTACCCTATTATATGCAAACTCAATATGAGGAAGGTACTCATCCCAAGATTTGTGGTTTCCTTTCATGATTGACCTAAGCATAGTGGAAAGAGATCTATTTACAACTTCAGTTTGTCCATCCGTTTGAGGATGACAAGAAGTTGAGAAGTTCAACTTAGTTCCTAGCTTTTCCCAGAGAGTTCTCCAGAAATGGCCAATAAATTTGGGATCTCTATCCGACACTATGGTCTTAGGTAAACCATGTAGTCTTACCACTTCTCTAAAGAAGAGCTTAGAGATGTTGCTAGCATCATCCACTTTATGGCAAGGTATAAAATGAGCCATCTTGCTAAACCTATCCACTACCACAAAAATGGAATCAAAACCTCTTTGTGTCCTAGGAAGTCCTAATATGAAATCCATGCTTATATCTTCCCAAGGAGCACTTGCAAAAGGTAAAGGAGTGTAGAGTCCATGAGGCATTGTCTTAGACTTAGCTTTTAAACATGAAATGCATCTATGACAATGTCTTTGGACATCTTTCCTCATGTGTGGCCAAAAGAATTTTCCTTTCAAAAGCTCAAGAGTTTTATCAACTCCAAAATGGCCCATGAGTCCTCCTTCATGTGATTCTTTTACAAGGAGTTTTCTATGTGTTCCTTGGGGTATGCAAAGTTTTCCTTCTTTAAATAAGTACCCCTCAGAAACATAAAAACCTCCTTGTGCTCTATGTTGGCACTCAGCAAAAGTGGGTGCAAAATCCTGATCTTCTTTATAAAGTTCAGGTATGTTTTCAAATCCAAGAATTTGGACTCCAAGTTTAGAAAAGAGGATATGTCTCCTTGAGAGAGCATCAGCCACAATGTTTGTACTGCCCTTCTTGTATTTGATAACATATGGAAATTGCTCAAGAAATTCCATCCACTTTGCATGTCTTTTGTTCAACTTGTGTTGACCCCTTAGATATTTCAAAGACTCATGATCACTATGTATGAAAATTCTTTTGAAACTAGATAGTGTTCCCAAGTCTGTAGGGCCCTCACAAGTGCATAAAGCTCTTTGTCATAGGTGGGGTAGTTGAGGGTGGCACCATGAAGTTTTTCACTAAAATATGCAATTGGGTGCCCACCTTGCAACAACACAACACCTATTCCTACTTTTGATGCATCACACTCTAGCTCAAAATTTTTTGAAAAGTTTGGCAAAGCTAGAATGGGTGCATTAGTGAGTTGAGCTTTCAAACTTTGAAAGGCTTGCTCATGCTTCTCTGTCCAACAAAATGGAGTGTCTTTCTTTACTAACTCATTGAGTGGTGAAGCTAGACTTGAGAAGTTAGGAACAAATCTTCTATAAAAACTTGCTAGACCATGAAAGCTCCTAACATCTCCTACATTTTGCGGGGTTGGCCACTCTTGGATGGCTTTGATTTTCTCGGGGTCAACATGTACCCCATTTTTGTTTACTATAAAACCTAAAAACACTACACTATCTACACAAAAAGTGCATTTATCTATATTGGCAAACAAACTATTTTTCCTAAGCACTAAAAGAACCTCCCTAAGGTGACTTAGGTGGGACTCTAGGCTTTGACTATATACTAAGACATCATCAAAATAGACTACTACATACTTACCTATGCAATCCCTAAAGACATGATTCATAAGCCTCATGAAAGTGCTAGGTGCATTAGTGAGTCCAAAAGGCATCACTAACCACTCATATAGTCCAAATTTGGTCTTAAAAGTAGTTTTCCACTCATCACCTTCTTTAATTCTAATTTGGTGATATCCACTTTTAAGGTCAATCTTGGAAAATATGGTAGACCCATGCAATTCATCAAGCATATCATCAAGTCTAGGAATTGGATGCCTGTATTTGATGGTGATATTGTTGATGGCCCTACAATCACAACACATTCTCCACTTGCCATCTTTCTTTGGAACCAACAAAACAGGTACAACACAAGGACTTAGGCTTTTTTGAACCCAGCCTTTCTCCAACAAATCCTGAACCTGTGACTCTATCTCCTTAGTCTCTTCCGGATTAGTTCTGTAAGCTGGTCTATTTGGTAAACTAGCTCCCGGAACTAAATCTATTTGGTGTTCTATACCCCTAACAGGTGGAAGTCCAATAGGTCCTTCCTCAGGGAATACATCACCAAATTCTTTTAAAAGTTTTTGGACTTGAAGAGGTAGTTCACAAACTTCAGAAAGTGTGGCAGTGCATGCAAGTGTTCCTTTACACAGAAGGAGGCCTGAAGGTTGTTCAGATAGAAGTATCTTTTCAATTTTACTTTCAAATTTTTCTTCTTTCTGAATAACCTTGTGGGAAGGAACACTCTTCTCCCACGCCTCAACATCGTTCCTAAGGATTTTCTCTTGTTTTCCTTTTTTTTTTCTTTTTCTCATTTTCTCTTTTTATTTTCATTTGTACTTGGTCCTTTACCACTTGTGAAGGTGTTAAAGGATAAAGTACAAACTTTTTTTCCCTATGGGTAAAAGTTATCTCGTTGGTAAGACCATTATGGATGGTTTTCTTGTCAAATTGCCATGGTCTTCCCAATAAGATGTGGCAGGCTTCCATGGGTACTACATCACATAAAATCTCATCTTTATAGTTCCCCACAGAAAGACTGATTTATACTCGCTTATCTACAGTTAATTCCCCATCTTCATTTATCCACTGAAGTTTGTAAGGTTTTGGATGAGGTATTAATTGTAGATTAAGCTTTTCAACCATCCTAGTGCTACAACAATTGCAGCAAGAGCCACTATCCACAATGAGAGAACAAATGTTTTCTGAAACTTTGCATCTTGTATGAAAGATGTTCTCTCTCTGTGTTTCATGGTTCACACTAGGTTGATTATTGAGGGTTCTTCTGATCATCATTAATTCTCCCTCACAAGGATATGCCCCCTCACTACTTTCCTTCTCTTCTTCCCCACTAGACTCTTCATCTTGGCTACTATACTCATCCCTCCCTCTTAAGATCATGGTTCTCCTATTTGGGCATTGGGATGCTATATGGCCTCTACCAAGACACTTGAAGCACTGGATGTCTCTACTGCGGGGTTGTGAGGTAGACACATCTTTTCCTACACTCTTGGGAGTTTCTTTGGATTTATCCTTTGAAAGACTATCCTCCTTTTCTCTTCTATACTCTCTCTTGGGATAAGAGTTAGAGTAAGAACTCTCCTTGCGACTTGATCCCTTTCTCAAATTTTGTTGTTCAACTTTTATACAAAGTTGGATCAAATCATTCAAGTCCCTGTAGGGCAAAAGTTCTACTTTATCCCTTATCTCAAGATTGAGACCACTTAGGAACCTAGCTATGGTGGTGGTGGCTTCTTCCCTAATAGAGGCTCTCATCATGTAGAGCTCCATCTTTTGCCTATACTCCTCTACACTCATGTTTTTCTGTTGGAGTCTTTGGAGCTTGTCCATTAACTCCCTATCATAGTATGAAGGAATATGGGGGCGTCTCAAGGTTCCCCTAAGGTCATTCCAATATTCTATGGGAGGGTCCCTGTGGAGGCGCCTATCTCTCTCTAGGGCTGTCCACCAATACATAGCATTTCCTTGAAAGCTTAAAGTGGCTAAGGGTACTTTCCTTTCCTCGCTAACATGATGGCAAGCAAAAAGTTGTTCTACTTTCATTTCCCAATCTAGGTATGTTTCAACATTTTCCTTTCCATAAAAATGAGGTAAGTCTACCCTAGTCTCTTTTCGGTGGCTTTCTCTCCTAGTTCTTCTAGGTGGAGGTTGATAATAATCATTTACTCTCAGACTCCCCTCAACATGTGAGTCACTTGACCTAGAACTAGATGCATGTGATGCATGTGATTTTTTTAATTTTCGAATGAATTCATCTTTTTCTCTAACAATTCTCAACTCCTCTTCCAAAAGTGCAAGATGGGCATCTCTTTCTTTTTTATCTTCCAAAAGTTGAGCCTCATGTTGCAATTGTCTTAGTGATAGTGATTGAAAATCTATAGCCAATTGTTTCAAAAGAGATTTTGTGGATTTTCTATCACTTTCACTATGACTTGAAGAATGAGTAGACATGTTTAGGGTTTGTGATAAAAGTAATTTTCAAAAAGAAAGATAAGTGGAGTGAAGTAGGTAATTTCCCAGGAAAGGGAGGTGGATCACTAGGATCTCTTAAGTACCAAGCCTTTCCTTAGCCAGATACTATCCCACAACACTTTCAAAAACCTTTCTCTAAGAAATTTACTTAGAGCACAATCAAAGATAAAAACAAAATTTTTATGCAAGAAAAACTATATGTAAAGCAATAAAACACAAATGAAAATTGCTATCTAGAAAGCTTTTAAAACTAGTCGAATCCTAAGGTGAGGCTTCTTGGCACTTTGGAACCTTGAAGACACACTCACCGTCTAAGACGTATTAATCCACTAATTAATCAATGTCCTTGCAAATTACAACTCAAAGAAATACAAAGAAATTAGGTTAACAAATTTTGATGCACAAAAATTTAAAGTCCTATTCTATGCACTCCTTCACTTGTAGCTCCTTTGTGTATATTTGTGTATTTTTCAATGAGGTTGCTGCTGTCCCTTGCTTTGTCTCCTTAGGTTATTCAACCTTAAATCTTTAATCCAGCTCCTCTTTAGTGATATGGCTTTCACCAAAACAAAATTTTAGCTCCACACTCACCAAAGCACTTTTTAGGTCAAATCCACCAAAGAGAGGTCAAGCAAGTTTTAAAGCAACAAAACTCAAATTTAAAATCAAGGACTACTGCAAATGGAGTTGATATTTGACAAGACTTGAAAGAGTATTCAATAAAATTTGACAAGCAAAAAATTAAGGCACACAAGAAAAAGGTAGCACACAAAGTGGAATCCTAGTGAATGGAACTAGAATAGATGAATAAAACCAAAACAGCACTACAGAATTTTTTGTGTAAAATTTTTCACAACTTTCCAATTTTATGCTGGACAGAATACTTCAAATTTGAGCTTGAAATTTTAACCACAGAAACTTCAATGTTTTAGCTCAATATAGGCGTTGGAATTTCACCAAAACAGTGAGTCAAATAATTGTAATAATTTTTCCGAAATCACTGCCGCGTCAGCGTTTTTTCAGAGTCAGGATTTTTGCACTCTGTTCGTATTTCATTTATCATTTTTTTTTTTATTTTGAATTTTGATGTGCTTCTTTTTTTCACTTTTTCTTAACACATCAAACTACTCAAATCCAAAATTTCAGAATTTTTTACCAACATATGTAATTTCTGGGAACGATTCCATCCAGAACAGTAGCAGTGAAAACAGAGAAATCCTAACTTGAAATTAGAAAACGGTAAAGAAACTTCAAAAACACAATGGAAATGATTGGATACGAACTTGTATGGAACTAACACACAAGTATGAACTCAAATACGAAAGTATAAAAGGCACCAAAGCTTCAAAACCAGAAATATAAACTGCACTCAAAACAAAATCAAGCAACCAAATCAACAATAAAAGGCACCACTTGGAATTTATGACATTGTAGGATGAACATGACTTTGACAAAACTTGTATGGATTCAAAAATCAAAATGACTCAACCACAAACACTTTGCACCAATTAAAAACATCAATAAGACTCAAATAAAATAAAAATAGAACAGCCAACACAAAAGGAACCTAAAACAGTTTGAAAATGGAAGTTCAAGATCAAGTTGAACCAAAAATACCAAATAGAAATTTAAAAACAGCAACACCAACTTAAAAAGAAATTAAAAACAGCAAGACATTTAAGGATATGATGAACAACATGGAATAAAGAAGAAGACTCAAAAAATAAAATGAAGAGAACACTTATCTCTTGAAGAACCAAAGCTCTAGATACCAAATGATGGGTTGTTCTTCATGACCATTTGTTCTTCTTGAAATATGAGGTAAAAAGGTGGTGGAAGCTATGGATGATATGGGTCAAGGATGGCTCATATAGAGCTATGGGTTCCTTGTAGGTGCATGAAAGGTGTGGAGAGTGATAGGTTAGGCCAAATCACTTGGAGGAAGGTGAAGATGAAAATCAAAGTGTCTAACCTAGAGAGACTAGACAAAGAGTAGAAGCTAGCATAATTTTGGCGGCATTTACTCATATAAATTGATCTTAAAAAAACATGAGCCAAAGCACCCTATTTATAGGAGATGGTGCCTTGGAGAGTAAGGAACAAGGGTAGGATGGGGAATACATAAAAGAGGGGGCTGCTAGGGTGTTGACTAAAGGTCAATGCAGCCCCTTAGCATGCTTTTAGAAGGTAGGGCTACATTCCTACCCTAAAAGGCCTAGGTACAAGCTAAATTGTTAAATACACCCCCGATTGTGCTAAATGAACCCTACTCTACTAAAATTATAAATAAACTAAAATTAATTTATGCTCAGCTCCCATGGCTTGGGCTTTACTCCTTGTAGTCCTCTGAAGGGTCTTTGAATATGTAGAGAAAAGTTTCTCTGCCATCAGTAGCACTTGAAATCATGAGCTTCACGCACAAGTTCGAGGAAGTCCAGTCAGTTCGCTTTAACACACCTCGCGATGGTGTAACGAAGAGGAAGCACCGAGCTTATGGAGAGCTTAGGAAGCGCGAACAAGTTTGAAGTGAAGGACAAAGCTTTTCGTCGTTGCTGGAAGAATCAGGCGTCGCCAGGGCGGTCATCTTGATAGCATTCCTATGAGCTCTTCTTTGGATTTTGGAGTTCCTTGGTGATGATGGATGCGGAAGCTTATGGAGGAGGTGAGCAAGGCCTTCCTAGGAAGCATGGGTTCCTTGAAGGTGCATGAAGAGTGAGGAAATGGGGAGGTTTGGCTAGCCCCTTTAGTAGTGATGAATTGAAGACTAAAACCTAAGTGTTAGGCAAGGAGTAGTGTATGGCACGATTTGGGCAGCATAACAATACTCTATTTAATCTTGAAAATACATGAGGTAGGCCTCCTTATTTATAGATTTAGGAGCCTTGGTGAGCAAGCTTAAAGGGTAGGGATGGAAATACAAAAAGTGGGGCTGCCTAGGGTATTGACTTTAGTCAAACCACACCACCATCCTAATATTCTAGAAGATAGGTCAAAAATGCAACATTTGATAGTACACCCCTCCTTCTTTTGCTAAAGGCACCTATTTGCTAGCACACCCCTCCTTCTATTGCTAAGGGCACCTTTTTGATAGCACACCCCTAAGTGAGCAAGTTTTGCTTTCTACACTACACTAATCTACTAAGCTACCCCTAATGGGCCTCCAAGTAGCATGTACAAGGTCTTCTCCCTCCCATCCGTGGCTTGACTCATTTGGGCATGAATGTGCTTGGCCATGGACCTTGTGAGAGGTCCTAGACGGTCTAGGCTCCCTCCTAGACGCTCCTCATGTAGCTCCCCCTTGTCTTGTGCTAGAAGCTCTCCATGTGGTTCTAGACGGTCTAGTCTAGGCCCTTGACTTTCATGGTGGGGTGAGCTTGGCCTCCCTCCATCACATCTCCTATGAAAGGAAGGGGTCCATACAGAGTGGTTGAAGTGTTGGAGAGTGGAGCTTATTGGCTGGAGACTCTGCATGGAGCACCTATCCCCAGGACATGGAACGCTACACACTCAAGTTTCTACTTCAGTTAAGTTGTAAGGTAGATGCGTTCTTGCGCTGTACACACACTCAATGTATATACTGTAAATAGTTGAGCAGATCAGGGGGCACTCTTTTCCCTGATGAGGGTTTTTAACGAGGCCACCCAATAAAAAGGTTTCAGTATACCAAGTGTGCACGTGTTTTCCAGTTTAAAGTTCTCCTTGCCCCAGGTGCAAGTACAGGTGATCGGTGTAACATCCCGCCAAATCCTTTTCATATTTATATAATGAAATAAAGGTAAAACAATAATATCAAAGTGAACATATATATATATATGTAATGAAATCTCTCCTCACAGGGAGTTTAATACATATCCAGTCAGTTTCCAAAACTTAAACAAAATACAGCAAAATAGAAAACAGGCGATCTCCTAACAGAAACAGAAAACAGGCGATCTCCTTCCGGCGACCACTCACTGAGGAGCTCTACTTCCTGCAACATCATCTGCTCCCGTGTAAATTATACACGATCATCACAGGTTTAAGAAAACATCCACAAAACAAAAATGCAGGGTAAGCTAGATATTTTAAAGAGAATTTAGATATGAAACTTTAAAATCAAGATAAAACAAATTTAAGACACCCACGTAAAAATCATCAACTTTCTCATTCCCTTCACATGACCATCAAGTAATCACATATTTCACAATTTCCTCAAGAGTCGTTCAATTCACATAATCCATCAAGTGTCTATCAATTTCAATGTTTCTCATTTCTCACGTCAGACTTCCACTGACTCATCACACATAGACACTTGACACTACTTCCGGAAGACACGTGCATTGACTAGACTCAGAGATCTGCACCTGTCATACTGCACCACTGTGAAATCACACACATTCACAGGGTCGCTGTGAAATCACACACATTCACAAGCGTATAAATGAATCTCAATATCGTCACTATCCTAGCATGACAGGGTTAATCCATACAATGGGTCAAGCTCGTTCTCTTTCAAACAACTCACCCATACATATGAACCTCCTTCGACTCTCAACGCCTGAATAACTTCATCTATATGATTCCATTATATCAAGAGAGTCAGGATATCTCATAATAAACGAATCACCGGTCAATGCACACTCTACACGATCTTACACGGTATTTTCTTTCCTGAAAATACTATGCCTTGATCCCACATTCACCACATTCCATACATCATACCACACATAAAGAACAATTCCATCATAGAATACTTTGAATCTTTTCTTAAACAACCCCACTCACAAAAACAAGCATACCACCGTTCAGGTTTTCGAATAGCATATACATTTTCCATTTCAATCTCAACAAGTTCAAACCGACACTAAAACAGGGGAGTTCGAAAACAACATTAAAACCGGCGATCACATCCAAAAACAGGGGATTATGCAATAATAGTTGAAAACCAGCGACCACGTCGCCCCATCATCAAAATCATCTAACTTAAGGTTTTCGTTGGAATAAGGCTAACTTCCCTTACCTGGACTTGCGTAAAATCTCACTACGAGCTCTAACCCACCGAACTTAAGGATACCCGAACTCTGTTTTAGCGTCCTGATCGAAAAACTCGCAGAGAACTTCCTAGGAGTCCCAGGGCAGTCGTCGCTCGTCGTACTGGTGCCTGAGGATGCCTGAATCGCAGCGCGAAGGAGAGAAAAGAGAAGGATGAAGGTAAACTCACTCTGTCACTCTTGAACCACAGCAACGTTCTTTTCCTCTCAGAAGTGAGTTTTTGAATCTAAACCAACTTGTCCACAATTGCCGCTGCCACCACCCACTCTGCAGGAAAGCTTGCGTGCACACTTCCTTGAACAGTATGACAACGTGGGTTTCTGCGCATACCAACTCTCTGATGCTAACTATTCTGAAACACCCTTTTTGTTTACGTGTCGCGCATGCAGGACGTCTCATGCTGGGAGCCTAGGCCCCACCTTATCTGTGTGAAACATGACATCGCGCGATAACCTTCCACCGATGACTCATCCTGGAAGACGACCGATGTCTCTATCTGGAAGACAATCGATGTCTATCCCTGGCGACGACCGCATGTCTCTCGCCCTGGCGATGCCCGCATGTCTCTCGCCCTGGCGATGCCCGCATGTCTCTCGTCCTGGCGATGCCCACATGTCTCTCGCCCTGGCGATGCCCGCATGTCTCTCGCCCCGGCGATGACTGATGACACATCGCCACGCCTTGCTGAAGGTTCTTCATCCCACTATGTTACGTCCAAGGTATCACCTCCACATGACTTGGTGACATCGGTAGCTTCACATGCACAGCGTATCTAAGGCTTAACCCACACCTTGATACGCGTGGTTTTTGGAACCCACTATGGTTGATCCAGCATCTTGACCACATACTAAGTGCACTTTCGGCGATCATGTACACCATAGGCGATTGGCGATCATGTACACCAGAGAAGTCGGAGGTCGCCTCCATCTTCAACAACGGCGATCTCGGAGACTTCAAAGCTACACTTTCCTTCCTTTATATTTTAAATAAAAACATACTTAGAATTCACTTAAAATATATCTCTTTCATTCCAATAAAATTTTCTAGGTCCTTACATTCTCCCCAACAAGAAAAATTTTCGTCCTCGAAAATTGAATTACAAAGAAAAGAGGTAGGGGTAGGCTTCTCTCATGGTTTCTTCTAACTTCCAAGTTGAATCACCCGATCTGTCATCCCACACCACTTTCAGCAAAACAGTGAGCCAAATAGTTGTAATAATTTTTCCGAAATCACTGCCGCGTCAACGTTTTTTCAGAGTCAGGATTTTTGCACTCTGTTCGTATTTCATTTATCATTTTTTTTTATTTTGAATTTTGGTGTGCTTCTTCCGATCTTCTTCTTCCACTCTTCTTCTTCCATTCTTCTTCTTCCGATCTTCTTCTTCCATTCTTCTTCTTCCGATCTTCTTCTTCCATTCTTCTTCTACCGTTCCTTTTTTTTCGATCTTCTTTTTCCAATCTTCTTCTTCCGATCTTCTTCTTCCATTCTTCTTCTTCCGATCTTCTTCTTCCACTCTTCTTCTTCCATTTTTCTTCTTCCGATCTTCTTCTTCCATTCTTCTTCTTCCGATCTTCTTCTTCCATTCTTCTTCTTCCGATCTTCTTTTTCCATTCTTCCTCTTTCAATCTTCTTCTTCCGATCTTCCTCTTCCACTCTTCTTCTTCCGATCATCTTCTTCCATTCTTCTTCTTCCGATCTTCTTCTTCTTTTCTTCTTCTTCTTATCTTCTTCTTCCATACTTAATATTCCGATGTTCTTCTTCCATTCTTCTTCTTCCATTCTTCTTCTTCCGATCTTCTTCTTCCATTCTTCTTCTTCTGATCTTCTTCTTCCATTCTTCTTCTTCCGATCTTCTTTTTCCATTCTTCTTCTTCCGATCTTCTTCTTCCATTCTTCTTCTTCCGATCTTCTTCTTCCATTCTTCTTCTTCCGATCTTCTTCTTCCGATCTTCTTCTTCCATTGTTCTTCTTCCATTCATTTTCGTCCGATCTTCTTCTTCCATTCTTCTTCTTCCTATTTCCTTCTTCCCTTCTTCCTCTTCCATTCTTCTTCTTCTGATCTTCTTCTTCCATTCTTCTTCTTCTGATCTTCTTCTTCCATTCTTCTTCTTCCGATCTTCTTCTTCCATTCTTCTTCTTCCATTTTTCTTCTTTCGATCTTCTTCTTCCATTCTTCTTCTTCCGATCTTCTTCTTACATTCTTCTTCTTCCGATCTTATTCTTCCATTCTTCTTCTTCCATTCTTCTTCTTCCATTCTTCTTCTTCCGATCTTCTTCTTCCATTCTTCTTCTTCCGATCTTCTTCTTCCATTCTTCTTCTTCCGATCTTCTTCTTCCATTCTTCTTCTTCCGATCTTCTTCTTCCATTCTTCTTCTTCCGATCTTCTTCTTCCATTCTTCTTCCATTTTTCTTCTTTCGATCTTCTTCTTCCATTCTTCTTCTTCCGATCTTCTTCTTCCATTCTTCTTCTTCCGATCTTCTTCTTCTATTCTTCTTCTTCCGATCTTCTTCTTCCATTTTTCTTCTTCCGATCTTCTTCTTCCATTCTTCTTCTTTCGATCTTCTTCTTCCGTTCTTCTTCTTCCGATCTTCTTCTTCCCTTCTTCTTCGTCCCATCTTCTTCTTCCATTCTCCTTCTTTCGATCTTCTTGTTCCATTCTTCTTCCATTCTTCTACTCCCGATCTTCTTCTTCCGATCTTCTTCTTCCATTCTTCTGCTTCCGATCTTGTTCTTCCATTCTTCTTCTTCCATTCTTCTTCTTCCGTTCTTCTTCTTCTGATCTTCTTCTTCCATTTTTCTTCTTCCAATCTTCTTCTTCCCTTCTTCTTCTTCCAATCTTCTTCTTCCATTCTTCTTCTTCCGATCTTCTTCTTCCAGTCTTCTTCTTCAGATCTTCTTCTTCCATTCTTCTTCTTCCGATCATCTTCTTCCATTGTTCTTCTTCCATTCTTCTTCTTCCTATTTCCTTCTTCCCTTCTTCCTCTTCCATTCTTCTTCTTCCGATCTTCTTCTTCCATTCTTCTTCTTTCGATCTTCTTCTTCCGATCTTTTTCTTCCATTCTTCTTCTTCCAATCTTCTTCTTCCATTCTTCTTCTTCCGATCTTATTCTTCCATTCTTCTTCTTCCATTCTTGTTCTTCCGATCTTCTTCTTCCATTCTTCTTCTTCCGATCTTCTTCTTCCATTCTTCTTCTTCCGATCATCTTCTTCCATTCTTCTTCTTCCGATCTTCTTCTTTCATTCTTCTTCTTCCGATCTTCTTCCTCCATTCTTCTTCTTCCATATTTCTTCTTTCGATCTTCTTCTTCCATTCTTCTTCTTCCGATCTTCTTCTTCCATTCTTCTTCTTCCGATCTTCTTCTTCCATTCTTCTTCTTCCGATCTTCTTCTTCCATTCTTCTTCTTCCGATCTTCTTCTTCCGTTCTTCTTCTTCCGATCTTCTTCTTCCCTTCTTCTTCGTCCCATCTTCTTCTTCCATTCTCCTTCTTTCGATCTTCTTGTTCCATTCTTCTTCCATTCTTCTACTCCCGATCTTCTTCTGCCATTCTTCTTCTTCCGATCTTCTTCTTCCATTCTTCTTCTTCCGATCTTGTTCTTCCATTCTTCTTCTTCCATTCTTCTTCTTCCGTTCTTCTTCTTCTGATCTTGTTGTTCCATTCTTCTTTTTCCGATCTTCTTCTTCCATTCTTCTTCTTCCGATCTTCTTCTTCCATTCTTCTTCTTCCGATCTTCTTCTTCCAGTCTTCTTCTTCCGATCTTCTTCTTCCATTCTTCTTCTTCCGATCATCTTCTTCCATTGTTCTTCTTCCATTCTTCTTCTTCCTATTTCCTTCTTCCCTTCTTCCTCTTCCATTCTTCTTCTTCCGATCTTCTTCTTCCATTCTTCTTCTTCCGATCTTCTTCTTCCATTCTTATTCTTCCGATCTTCTTCTTCCATTCTTCTTCTTCCGATCTTCTTCTTCCATTCTTCTTCTTCCATTTTTCTTCTTTCGATCTTCTTCTTGTAAGGACCTGTAAAATTAAATTGGAATAAAAGGAATATATTTTAAATGAATTCTAAGTATGTTTTTATTTAAAATAAAAAGGAAGGAAAGTGTAGCTTAGAAAAGTATGAGATCGCCTGGTTAGTACATGATCGCCTGTCGCCTAGACTACCCATGCGGACATCGCCAGGGTGCGAAGCATGCGGGCAACCCCAGGGCGCGAGAGGCATGCGGGAATCGCTGGGGCGCGAGAGGCATGCGGGCATCGTCAGGGCGCGAGGCATATGCGGGTGTCACCAGGGATTGACATCGGTCGTCTCCCAGAGAGAGAGATCGGTCGTCTTCCAGAGAGAGACATCGGTCGTCCTCCAGGATGAGTCATCGGTGGAAGGTTATCGCGCGATGTCGTGTTTCACACAGATAAAGTGGGACCCAGACTCCCAGCATGAAACGTCCTGCAGGCGCGCCACATAGACAAAAAGGGTGGTTCAGAATAGTGACATCAGAAAGTTGGCATGCGCAAGAGACACTCGCGGTCGTACTGTTTAGGGCAGTGGTTGGCATGTGCAAGAAGACAAAAAGGGTGGTTCAGAATAGTGACATCAGAAAGTTGGCATGCGCAAGAGACAACCGTGGCTGTACTGTTCAGTGAAACGTACACTCAGGCTTTCCTGCAGAGGGGGTGGTGGCAGCAGCATGCATGGACAAGTAGGCTTGGATTCAAAAACCCACTGCAGGGAGGCAAAGAACGTTGCAGTGGCTCAAGAGTGAAAGAGCGAGTGCATCTTCATCCCTCTCTTTTCTCCCCTTCGCGCTGCGATTCAGGCAACCTCAAGCACCAGTACGACGAGCGACGACTGCCCTTGGACATTTGGGAGGTTCTATGCAAGTCCTCCAAACCAGACGCTAAAACAGAGTTAAAGCATCCTTGAAGCTCGTTGGGTTGGAGCTCTTAGTGAAGTTTACGCAAGTCCAGGTAAGGGAAGCTAGCTTTGTTTTTCAATAAAAGCCGTAGGCTAGCTGTTTCTGAAGTGGGGGCGACGTGGTCGCCGGTTTTAAATACAGATTTCGAACTCCCCTGTTTTAGTGTCGTTGAGACTGTTTGAGATTTAAATGTGGAATGCATGTGATATTCGAAAATCTGAACCTTTGAAATGATTGTTGCTGTGATTTTAATCATTCATTTGAGTGGTATGACGTGTTGAATGTTGTGAATGTGGGATCAAGGCATAGTATTTTCAGGAAAGAAAATACCGTGTAAGATCGTGTGTAATGTGTATTGGCTAGGGGCTTGTCTAGAAGGAGATATCTTGACTCTGCTGATATAATGGAATCACGTAGATGAAGTTATTCAGTTGTGGAGAGTCGAAGGAGGTTCATATGTATGGGTGAGTCATGTGAAAAAGAACGAGCTCGGCCTGTTATATGAATCAACCCTGTCATACCGGGGGAGTGATGATATTGAGACTATGTATGCGCATGGCTGTGTGGATTTCACAGCGACCCTGTGTGGATTTCACAGTGGTGTGGTATGACAAGTGCAGATCTCTGAGCCTAAGTCAACGCACGAGTCTTCCGGAAGTAGTGTCAAGTGTCAATGTGTGATGAGTCAGTGGAAGTCTGACGTGAGAAATGTGAAATATTGAGAATTGTTGATAGACACTTGATGGTTGTGTGATATGAATGAGAAAGTGATGGACTCTTGTGAATGTTTAAAAAGGGCTGATCTACGTTGGTTGTCCAGTTTATATTTTAAAGTTTTAAAAAAATATCTAGCTTACCCTTTGTATTGTTCTGTGGCTGTTTTCTCTTAAAACTGTGATGATCGTGTATTTTACACTGGAGCAGATGATCTTCCAGGGAGTAGAGCTCCTCAGTGAGTGGTCGCCGGAAGGAGATCGCCTGTTTCTGTCTCTATGTGGTGATCGCCTGTTTTTCTGTTCTGATAGTAGATCGGCTGTTTTGGGTCTTCTGATAGGAGATCGCCGGTTTATGTAGGGAGACCGCCGGTTTCATTTTATTTGGCTTTATTTTGTTTAAGTTTTGGAAAATTGACCGGTTATGCATTAAACTCCCTGTGAGGAGCAACTCCATTTTATATAAATACGTTTGTTCACTTCAATATTATTGTTTTACTTTTATTTCATTTTATATTTGTGAAAAGGATTTGGCGGGATGTTACACTTCTTCCATTCTTCTTCTTCCGATCTTCTTCTTCCATTCTTCTTCTTCCGATCTTCTTCTTCCATTCTTCTTCTTCCATTCTTCTTCTTCCATTCTGCTTCCTCCGATCTTCTTCTTCCATTCTTCTTCTTCCGATCTTCTTCTTCCATTCTTCTTCTTCCGATCTTCTTCTTCCATTCTTCTTCTTCCGATCTTCTTCTTCCGTTCTTCTTCTTCCGATCTTCTTCTTCCATTCTTCTTCGTCCCATCTTCTTCTTCCCATCTTCTTCATCCATTCTTCTTCTTCAATTCTTCTTCTTTCGATCTTCTTCTTCCATTCTCCTTTTTCGATCTTCTTCTTCCATTCATCTTCCATTCTTCTACTCCCGATCTTCTTCTGCCATTCTTCTTCTTCCGATCTTCTTCTTCCATTCTTCTTCTACTGATCTTCTTCTTCCATTATTCTTCTTTCGATCTTCTTCTTCCATTCTTCTTCTTCCGATCTTCTTCTTCTTTTCTTCTTCTTCCGATGTTCTTCTACCATTCTTCATCTTTCGATATGCTTCTTCCATTCTTCTTCTTCCGATCTTCTTCTTCCATTCTTCTTCTTCCGATCTTCTTCTTCCATTCTTCTTCTTCCGATCTTCTTCTTCCATTCTTCTTCTTCCATTCTTCTTCTTTCGATCTTCCTCTTCCATTCTTCTTCTTCCGATCTTCTTCTGCCATTCTTCTTTCATTCTTCTTCTTCCATTCTATTTCTTCTGATTTTCTTCTTCCGATCTTCTTCTTCCGATCTTCTTCTTCCATTCTTCTTCTTCCGATCTTTTTCTTCCATTCTTCTTCTTCTGATCTTCTTCTTCCACTCTTCTTCTTCCATTTTTCTTCTTCCGATCTTCTTCTTCCATTCTTCCTCTTCCATTCCTCTTCTTCCGATCTTCTTCTTCCATTCTTCTTCTTCCGATCTTCTTCTTCCACTCTTCTTCTTCTATTCTTCTTCTTCCATTCTTCTTCTTCCGATCTTCTTCTTCCATTCTTCTTCTTCTGATCTTCTTCTTCCATTTTTCTTCTTCCATTTTTCTTCTTCCGATCTTCTTCTTCCATTCTTCTTCTTCCATTTTTCCTCTTCCGATCTTCTTCCTCCATTCTTCTTCTTCTTATCTTCTTCATCCGATCTTCCGCTGCCATTGTTCTTCCTCCGATCTTCTTCCTCCATTCTTCTTCTTCCCTTCCTCTTGTTCTAATCTTCTTCTTCCATTCTTCATCTTCCATTCTTCTTCTTCCGATCTTCTTTTTCCATTCTTCCTCTTCCATTCTTCTTCTTCCGATCTTCTTTTGCCATTCTTCTTCTTCCGATAATCTTCTTCCATTCTTCTTCTTCCGATCTTCTTCTTCTATTTTTCTTCTTCCGATCTTCTTCTGGCATTCTTATTCTTCCGATCTTTTTCTTCCATTCTTCTTCTTCCGATCTTCTTCTCCCATTCTTCTTCTTCTATTCTTCTTCTTCCATTCTTCTTCTTCCGATCTTCTTCTTCCATGCTTCTTGTGCCATTCTTCTTCTTTCGATCTCTTTCTTCCATTCTTCTTCTTCCGATCTTCTTCTTCTATTCTTCTTCTTCCATTCTTCTTCTTCAATTTTTCTTCTGCCGATCTTCTTCTTCCATTCTTAATCTTCCGTTCTTCTTCTTCCAATCTTCTTCTGCCATTCTTCTTCTTCTAGTCTTCTTCTTCCATTCTTCTTCTTCCGATCTACTTCTTCCATGCTTCTTCTGCCATTCTTCTTCTTCCGATATCCTTATTCCATTCTTCCTCTTCCATTCTTCTTCTTCCGATCTTCTTCTTCCATTGTTCTTCTTCCGATCTTCTTCTTCCATTTTTCTTCAGCCATTCTTCTTCTTCCATTCTTCTTCTTCCATTCTTCTTCTTCTGGTCTTCTTCTTCCATACTTCTTCTGCCATTCTTCTTCTTCCGATCTCCCTCTTCCATTCTTCCTCTTCCATTCTTCTTCTTCCATTCTTCTTCTTCCGATCTTGTTCTTCCATTCTTCTTCTTCCATTCTTCTTCTTCCGATCTTCTTCTCCCATTCTTCTTCTGCTGATCTTCTTCTTCCGATGTTCTTCTTCCATTCTTCTTCTGCTGATCTTCTTCTTCCGATGTTCTTCTTCCATTCTTCCTCTTCTGATCTTCTTCTTCCATTCTTCTTCCTCCGATCTTCTTCTTCCATTCTTCTTCTTCCGATCTGCTTCTTCCATTCTTCTTCCATTCTTCTTCCTCCGATCTTCTTCTTCCATTCTTCTTCTTCCGATCTGCTTCTTCCATTCTTCTTCCTCCGATCTTCTTCTTCCATTCTTCTTCTTTCGATCTTCTTCTTCCATTCTTCTTCTGCCATTCTTCTTCTTCCGTTCTTCTTCTTCCATTCTTCTTCTTCCAGTCTTCTTCTTCCATGCTTCTTCTGCCATTCTTCTTCTTCTTCCGATATCCTTCTTCCATTCTTCCTTTTCCATTCTTCTTCTTCCGATCTTCTTCTTCCATTCTTCTTTTTCCATTTTTCTTCTTCCGATCTTCTTTCTCCATTCTTCTTCTTCTGATCTTCTTCATCCGATCTTCTTCTGCCATTCTTCTTCTGCCGATCTTCTTCCTCCAATCTTCTTCTTCCATTCTTCTTCTTCCACTCTTCTTCTTCCATTCTTCTTCTTCCGTTCTTTTTCTTCCATTCTTCTTCTTCCGATCTTTTTCTTCCATTCTTCTGTTGCCATTCTTCTTTTTCCGATCTTCTTCTGCCATACTTTTTCTTCCGATCTTCCTTTCCCATTCTTCTTCTTTTGACCTCGTCTTCCATTCTTCTTCTTCCATTCCTCTTCTTCCGATCTTCTTCTTCCATTCCTCTTCTTCCGATCTTCTACTTCCATTCTTCTTCTGCCATTCTTCTTCTTCCCTTCTTCTTCTTCCATCCTTCTTCTTCCGGTCTTCTTCTTCCGTGCTTCTTCTGCCATTCTTCTTCTTGCGATCTCCTTCTTCCATTCTTCCTCTTCAATTCTTCTTCTTCCATTCTTCTTCTTCCGATCTTGTTCTTCAATTCTTCTTCTTCCATTTTTCTGTTTCCGATCTTCTTACATTCTTCTTTTGCTGATCTTCTTCTTCCGATCTTCTTCTTCCATTCTTCTTCTTCCATCCTTCTTCTTCTATTCTTCTTCTTCCGATCATCTTCTTCCATTCTTGTTCTTCCGTTTTTCCTCTTCCGATCTTCTTCTTCCATTCTTCTTCTTCCGATCCTCTTCTGCCATTCTTCTTCTTCCGATCTTCTTCTGCCATTCTACTTCTTCCGATATTTTTCTTCGATTCTTCTTCTTCCATTGTTCCTCTTCCCATCTTCTTCGTCCATTCTTCTTCTTCCATTCTTCTTCTTCCGATCTTCTTCTTCCATTCTTCTTCTTCCGATCTTCTTCTTCCATTCTTCTTCTTCCGATCTTCTTCTTCCATCCTTCTTCTTCCGATGTTCTTCTACCATTCTTCTTCTTCCGATCATCTTCTTCCATTCCTCTTCTTCCGATCTTCTTCTTCCATTCTTCTACTTCCGATCTTCTTCTTCTTCTTCAATTGTTCTTCTTCCCATCTTCTTCTTCCCATCTTCTTCGTCCATTCTTCGTCTTCCATTCTTCTTCTTTCGATCTTCTTCTTCCATTCTTCTTCTTTCGATCTTCTTCTTCCATTCTTCTTCTTCCGATCTTCTTCTGCCATTCTTCTTCCATTCTTCTTCTTCCGATCTTCTTCTTCCATTGTTCTTCTTCCCATCTTCTTCTTCCCATCTTCTTCGTCCATTCTTCTTCTTCCATTCTTGTTCTTTCGATCTTCTTCTTCCATTCATCTTCTTCCATTCTTCTTCTTCCATTAATCTTCTTCCATTCTTCTTCTTCCATTCATCTTCTTCCATTCCTCTTCTTCCCATCTTCTTTTTCCATTCTTCCTCTTCCATACTTCTTCTTCCGATCTTCTTCTGCCATTCTTCTTCTTCCGATCATCTTCTTCCATTCTTCTTCTTCCGATCTTCTTCTTCGATTCATCTTCTTCCGATCTTCTTCTTCCATTCTTCTTCGTTCGATCATCTTCTTCCATTCTTCTTCTTCCGATCTTCTTCTTCCATTCTTGTTCTTCCATTCTTCTTGTTCCGATCTTCTTCTTCCATTCTTCTCCTTCCGATCTTCTTCTTCCATTCTTCTTCTTCGATTTTTCTTCTTCCGATCTTCTTTTTCCATTCTTCTTCTTCCGATCTTCTTTTTCCATTCTTGCTCTTCCGATCTTCTTCTTCCATTCTTCTTCTTTCGATCTTCTTCTTCCATTCTTCTTCTTCCGATCTTCTTCTTCCATTCTTGTTCTTCCATTCTTCTTGTTCCGATCTTTTTCTTCCATTCTTCTTCTTCGGATCTTTTTCTTCCATTCTTCTTCTTCCGATCATCTTCTTCCATTCTTTTCCTTCCGATCTTCTTCTTCCATTCTTCTTCCTCCGATCTTCTTCTTCCATTCTTCTTCATCCGATCTTCTTCTTCCACTCTTCTTCCTCCGATTTTCTTCTTCCATTCTTCTTCTTTCGATCTTCTTCTTCCATTCTTCTTCTGCCTTTCTTCTTCTTTCGTTCTTCTTCTTCCATTCTTCTTCTTCTAGTCTTCTTCTTCCATGCTTCTTCTGCCCTTCTTCTTCTTCCGATCTCCTGCTTCCATTCTTCCGCTTCCATTCTTCTTCTTCCGATCTTCTTCTTCCATTCTTCTTCTTCCGATCTTCTTCTTCCCTTCTTCTTCTTCCGATCTTCTTTTTCTTCTCTTCTTCGAGTTTTCTTCTTCCGATCTTCTTCTTCCATTGTTCTTCTTCCATTCTTCTTCTTCCGATCTTCTCTTTCCATTCTTCCTCTTCCATTCTTCTTCTTCCAAACTTCTTCTGCCTTTCATCTTCTTCTGATCATCATCTTCCATTCTTCTTCTTCCGATCTTCTTGTTCCATTCTTCTTCTTCCACAAATCTTCTTCCATTCCTCTTTTTCCGATCTTTTTCTTCCATTCTTCTTCTTCCCATCTTCGTCTTCCCATCTTCTTCGTCCATTCTTCTTCTTCCATTCTTCTTCTTTCGATCTTCTTCTTTCACTCTTCTTCTTTCGATCTTCTTCTTCTCTTGTTTTCTTCCGATCTTCTTTTGGCATTCTTATGCTTCCGATCTTCTTCTTCCATTCTTCTTCTTCTGATCTTCTTCTCCCATTCTTCCTCTTCTGTTCTTCTTCTTCCTTTCTTCTTCTTCCGATCTTCTTCTTCCATGCTTCTTCTGCCATTATTCTTTTTCCGATCTCCTTCTTTCATTCTTCCTCTTCCATTCTTCTTCTTCCGATCTGCTTCTTCTATTCTTCTTCTGCCGATCTTCTTCTTCCATTCTTTTTCTTCCGATCTTCTACTTCCACTTTTCTTCTTCCGATCTTCTTCTTCCATTCTTCTTCTTCCGATCTTCTTCTACCATTCTTCTTCTTCCGATCATCTTCTTCCATTCTTCTTCTTCCGATCTTCTTCTTCTTTTCTTCTTCTTCCGCAAATCTTCTTCCATTCTTATTCTTCCGATCTTCATTTGCCATTCTTCTTCTTTCGATCTTCTCTTCCATTCTTCCTCTGCCATTCTTCTTGTTCCGTTCTTCTTCTTCCATTCCTCTCCTTCCATGCTTCTTCTTCCATTCTTCTTCTTCCGATTTCCTTCTTCCATTCTTCCTCTTCCATTCTTCTTCTTCCGATCTTCTCCTTTCATTCTTCTTCTTCCAATCTCTTCTTCCGATCTTCTTTTCCATTCTTCTTCTTCCTTTCTTCTTCCATTCTTCTTCTTCCGATCTTCTTCTTCCATTCTTCCTCAGCCATTCTTCTTCTTCCGTTCTTCTTCTTCCATTCTCTTCTTCCGATCTTCTTCTTCCATGCTTCTTCTGCCATTCTTCTTATTTCGATCTTCTTCTTCCGTTCTTCTTCTTCCATTCTCTTCTTCCGATCTTCTTCATCCATGCTTCTCCTGCCATTCTTCTTACTTCGATCTCCTTCTTCCATTCTTCTTCTTCCAAACTTCTTCTTCCATTTTTCTTCTTCTAATCTTCTTCTTCAATTCTTCTTCTTCCGATCTTCTTCTTCCATTCTTATTCTTCCGTTCTTCTTCTTCCGATCTTCTTCTTCCATTGTTCTTCTTCCCATCTTCTTCTTCCCATCTTCTTCGTCCATGCTTCTTCTTCCATTCTTGTTCTTTCGATCTTCTTCTTCTATTCATCTTCTTCCATTCTTCTTCTTTCATTCATCTTCTTCCATTCTTCTTCTTCCGATCTTCTTCTTCCATTCTTCTTCTTTCATTCATCTTCTTCCATTCTTCTTCTTCCGATCTTCTTCTTCCATTCTTCTTCTGCAATTCTTCTTCTTCCGTTCTTCTTCTTCCATTCTTCTTCTTCAAGTCTTCTTCTTCCATGCTTCTTCTGCCATTCTTCTTCTTCCCATCTCCTTCTCCCATTCTTCCACTTCCATTCTTCTTCTTTCGATCTTCTTCTTCCATTCTTCTTGTTCCGATCTTCGTCTTCCATTCTTTTTCTTCCGATCTTCCTCTTCCAATCTTCTTCTTCGATTTTTCTTCTTCCGATCTTCTTCTTCCATTATTCTTCTTCCGATCTTCTTTTTCCATTCTTCCTCTTCCATTGTTCTTCTTCCGAACTTCTTCTGCCATTCTTTTTCTTACGATCATCTTGTTCCATTCTTCTTCTTCCGATCTTTTTCTTCCATTCTTCTTCTTCCGCAAATCTTCTTCCATTCTTAGTCTTCCATTCTTCTTTTTCCGATCTTTTTCTTCCATTCTTCTTCTTTCCATCTTCTTCTTCCCATCTTCTTCGTCCATTCTTCTTCTTCCATTCTTCTTCTTTCGATCTTCTTCTTTCAATCTTCTTCTTCCTATCTTCTTCTTCTATTTATCTTCTTCCGATCTTCTTCTGGCATTCTTATGCTTCCGATCTTCTTCTTCCATTCTTCTTCTTCCGATCTTCTTCTCCCATTCTTCTTCTTCTGTTCTTCTTCTTCCATTCTTCTTCTTCCGATATTCTTCTTCCATGCTTCTTCTGCCATTCTTCTTTTTCCGATCTCCTTCTTCCATTCTTCCTCTTCAATTCTTCTTGTTCCGATCTGCTTCTTCCATTCTTCTTCTACCGATCTTCTTCTTCCATTCTTTTTCTTCTGATATTCTACTTCCACTGTTCTTCTTCCGATCTTCTTCTTCCATTCTTCTTCTTCCATTCCTCTTCTTCCGATCTCCTTCTTCCATTCTTTTTCTTCCGATCTTCTTCTTCCATTTTTCTTCTTCCAATATTCTTCTTCCATTCTTCTTCTTCCGATCTTCTTCTTCCATTCTTCATCTTCCAATCTTCTTCTTCTTCCGCTCTTCTTTTTCCATTCATCCTCTTCCATTCTTCTTCTTCCGATCTTCTTCTGCCATTCTTCTTCTTCCGATCAACTTCTTCCATTCTTCTTCTTCCGATCTTCTTCTTCTTTTCTTCTTCTTCCGATCTTTTTCTTCCATTCTTCTTCTTCCGATCTTCATCTGCCATTTTTCTTCTTTCGATCTTCTTCTTCCATTCTTCCTCTGCCATTCTTCTTGTTCCGTTCTTCTTCTTCCATTCCTCACCTTCCGAGCTTCTTCTTCCATGCCTCTTCTTCCATTCTTCTTCTTCCGATCTCCTTCTTCCATTCTTCCTCTTTCATTCTTCTTCTTCCGATCTTCTTCTGCCATTGTTCTTTTTCTGATCTTCTTGTGCCATTCTTCTTCTTCCGATCTTCTTTTTCCATTCTTCTTCTGCCATTCTTCTTCTTCCGTTCTTCTTCTTCCGATCTCTTCTTCCAATCTTCTTCTTCCATTCTTCTTCTTCCTTTTTTCTTCCATTCTTCTTCTTCCGATCTTCTTCTTCCATTCTTCCTCAGCCATTCTTCTTCTTCCGTTCTTCTTCTTCCATTCTCTTCTTCCGATCTTCTTCTTCCATGCTTCTTCTGCCATTCTTCTTATTTTGATCTCCTTCTTCCATTCTTCTTCTTCCGAACTTCTTCTTCCATTCTTCTTCTTCCATTCTTCTTCTTCCTCTCTTCTTCTTCCATTCTTCTTCTTCCGATCATCTTCTTCCATTCTTCTTCTTCCGATCTTCTTCTTCTTTTCTTCTTCTTCCGATCTTTTTCTTCCATTCTTCTTCTTCCGATCTTCATATGCCATTCTTCTTCTTTCGATCTTCTTCTTCCATTCTTCCTCTGCCATACTTCTTGTTCCGTTCTTCTTCTTCCATTCCTCTCCTTCCGAGCTTCTTCTTCCATGCCTCTTCTTCCATTCTTCTTCTTCCGATCTCCTTCTTCCATTCTTCCTCTTCCATTCTTCTTCTTCCGATCTTCTTCTTCCATTCTTCTTCTTCCATTCTTCTTCTTCCGATCTTCTTCTTCCATTCTTCTTCTTCCAATCTCTTCTTCCGATCTTCTTCTTCCATTCTTCTTCTTCCTTTCTTCTTCCATTCATCTTCTTCCGATCTTCTTCTTCCATTCTTCCTCAGCAATTCTTCTTCTTCCGTTCTTCTTCTTCCATTCTCTTCTTCCGATCTTCTTCTTCCATGCTTCTTCTGCCATTCTTCTTATTTCGATCTCCTTCTTCCATTCTTCTTCTTCCGAACTTCTTCTTCCATTTTTCTTCTTCCATTCTTCTTCTTCCGATCTTCTTCTTCCATTCTTATGCTTCCGTTCTTCTTCTTCCGATCTTCTTCTTCCATTGTTCTTCTTCCGATCTTCTTCTTCCATTGTTCTTCTTCCCATCTTCTTCTTCCCATCTTCTTCGTCGATTCTTCTTCTTCCATTCTTATTCTTCCATTCTTCTTCTTCCGATCTTCTTCTTCCATTGTTCTTCTTCCCATCTTCTTCTTCGTCCATTCTTCTTCTTCCATTCTTGTTCTTTCGATCTTCTTCTTCCATTCTTCTTCTTCCATTCATCTTCTTCCATTCTTCTTCTTCCATTCATCTTCTTCTATTCTTCTTCTTCCATTCATCTTCTTCCATTCTTCTTCTTCCAATCTTCTTTTTCCATTCTTCCTCTTCATTCTTCTTCTTCGGATCTTCTTTTGCCATTCTTCTTCTTCCGATCATCTTCTTCCATTCTTCTTCTTCCGATCTTCTTCTTTGATTCTTCTTCTTCCAATCTTCTTCTTCCATTCTTCTTCTTTCGATCTTCTTCTTCCATTCTTCTTGTTCCGATCTTCTTCTTCCATTCTTGTTCTTCCATTCTTCTTGTTCCGATCTTCTTCTTCCATTCTTCTTCTTCCGATCTCCTTCTTCCATTCTTCTTGTTCGATTTTTCTTCTTCCGATCTTCTTTTTCCATTCTTCTTCTTCCGATCTTCTTTTTCCATTCTTCCTCTTCCATTCTTCTTCTTCCGAACTTCTTCTGCCATTCTTCTTCTTCCGATCATCTTCTTCCATTCTTCTTCTTCCGATCTTCCTCTTCCATTCTTCTTCTTCCACAAATCTTCTTCCATTCTTCTTTTACCAGTCTTTTTCTTCCATTCTTCTTCTTCCCATCTTCTTCTTCCCATCTTCTTCGTCCATTCTTCTTCTTCCATTCTTCTTCTTTCGATCTTCTTCTTCCATTCTTCCTCTTCCGATCTTCTTCTTCCGTTCTTCTTCTTCCGATCTTCTTGTTCCATTCTTCTTCTGCCATTCTTCGTCTTCTGATCTTCTTCCATTCTTCTTCTTCCGATCTTCTTCTTCCCTTCTTCTTCTTCCGATCTTCTTCTTCCCTTCTTCTTCTTCCGATCTTCTTCTTCCATTCTTCTTCTGCCATTCTTCTTCTGCCGATCTCCTTCTTCCATTCTTTTTCTTCCGATCTTCTTCTTCCATTCTTCTTCTTCCGATATTCTTCTTCCGATATTCTTCTTCCATTCTTCTTCTTCTGATCTTCTTCTTCCATTCTTCTTCTTCCGATCTTCTTCTTCCAATCTTCTTCTTCCGATCTTCCTCTTCCGATCTTCTTCTTCCATTCTTCCTCTTCCGATCTTCTTCTTCCGTTCTTCTTCTTCCGATCTTCTTGTTCCATTCTTCTTCTGCCATTCTTCGTCTTCCGATCTTCTTCCATTCTTCTTCTTCCGATCTTCTTCTTCCCTTCTTCTTCTTCCGATCTTCTTCTTCCATTCTTCTTCTGCCATTCTTCTTCTTCCGATCTTCTTCTTCCATTTTTCTTCTGCCATTCTTCTTGTTCCGTTCTTCTTCTTCCATTCTTCTTGTTCCGTTCTTCTTCTTCCATTCTTCTCCTTCCGATCTTCTTCTTCAATGCTTCTTCTTCCATTCTTCTTCTTCCGATCTCCTTCTTCCATTCTTCCTGATGGCCTTCACATGTTGAGCTCTCCTTAGATGTTGAAGATGGTGCGGAAGCAATGGTTTAAATGAGCAAGACCCTCCTAGGAGTGATGGTGCCTTGAAGGTGCATGAAGAGTGAGGAAATGGGGAGGTTTGGCCAGCCCCTTTGGTAGTGATGAATTGAAGACTAAAACCTAAGTGTTAGGCAAGGAGTAGTATATGGCACAATTTGGGCAGCATAACAATACTCTATTTAATCTTGAAAATACAAGGTGTAGGCTCCTCCTTTTATAGGCTAAGGAGGACCATAATGCAACCCTAATGCTAGCCAAATGAAATGTAAATGTGAAGCACATGGGCCACATGGAAAGTGTGAGCACATGGGGAGGGGTGTGTCTAGTTTGTAAGTTCACCCCCTCCATGGGCTTTCTAGAATAGTGGGAAGGTTAACTTCTCCTTAATTCTAATGTGCAGAAAAATAAACATTTGTCCACATGGCTATGCTATTTACACCCCAATTAAAGCTAAACTACATTTGATGGGCCTTCACGGAATATGTGCTAGTATGCCACCCTCCCATTCATAGCTTTGATCCAAGTCTTCTTGTCCTAGACGCTTCTAGCTTGGCCTTCTCGTCCTAGACGCTCCTAGCTTGTCTTAGACGCTCCTAGCTTGATCTTCGACGCTCTTGACTTGGCTCTTGCCTTTCATGGAAGGTTGTGCTTGGCCCTCTTCCATCACTTCCTCTTTCATTCTTCTTCTTCCGATCTTCTTCTTCCATTCTTCTTTTTCCGATCTTCTTTTTCCATTCTTCTTCTGCCATTCATTCTTCTTCTTCCGTTCTTCTTCTTCCATTCTTCTTCTTCCGATCTTCTTCTTCCATGCTTCTTCTGCCATTCTTCTTCTTTCGATCTTCTTCCATTCTTCTTCTTCCGATCTTCTTCTTCCATTCTTCTTCTTCCGATATTCTTCTTCCATTCTTCTCCTCGATGTTTCTTCTTCCGATCTTCTTCTTCCATTATTCTTTTTCCGATCAACTTCTTCCATTCTTTTTCTTCCGATCTTCTTCTTCTATTATTCTTCATCCGATCTTCTTCTTCCATTCTTCTTCTTCCGATCTTCTTCTTCCATTCTTCTTCTTCCGATCTTCTTCTACCATTCTTGTTCCGCCATTCTTCTTCTTCTTCCGATCTTCTTCTGCCACTCTTCTTCTTCTGTTCTTCTTGTTAAATTCTTCTTCTTCCATTCGTCTTCTTCCGATCTTCTTTTTCCATTCTTCTTCTTCCGATCTCCTTCTTCCATTCTTCTTCTTCCGAACTTCTTCTTCCATTCTTATTCTCCCATTCTTCTTCTTCCGATCTTCTTCTTCTGATCTTCTTCTTCCATTCTTCTTCTTCCCATCTTCTTCTTCCCATCTTCTTCTTTCGATCTTCTTCTTCCATTCTTCTTCTTTCGATCTTCTTCTTCCATTCTTCTTCTTTCGATCTTCTTCTTCCATTCTTCTTCTTCCAATCTTCTTCTGCCATTCTTATTCTTCCGAACTTCTTCTTCCATTCTTCTTCTTCCGATCTTCTTCTGCCATTCTTCTTCTTGCGTTCTTCTTCTTCCATTCTTCTTCGTCCGCTCTTCTTCTTCCATGCTTCTTCTGCCATTCTTCTTCTTCCGATCTGCTTCTTCCGTTCTTCTTTTTCCATTTTTCTTCTTCCATTCTTCTTCTTCCGATATTCTTCTTTCCTTCTTCTTCTTCCGATTTTCTTCTTCCATTCTTCTTCTTCCATTCTTCTTCTTCAAATATTCTTCTTCCATTCTTCTTCTGCAATTCTTCTTGTTCCGTTCTTCTTCCATTCCTCTCCTTCCGATCTTCTTCTTCCATGCTTCTTCTTCCATTCTTCTTCTTCCGATCTCCTTCTTCCATTCTTCCTCTTTCATTCTTCTTCTTCCGATCTTCTTCTGCCATTCTTCTTCTTCCGATCTTCTTTTTCCATTCTTCTTCTGCCATTCTTCTTCTTCCGTTCTTCTTCTTCCATTCTTCTTGTTTCGATCTTCTTCTTCCATGCTTCTTGTGCCATTCTTCTTCTTTCGATCTCTTTCTTCCATTCTTCTTCTTCCGATCTTCTTCTTCCATTCTTCTTCTTCCGATATTCTTCTTCCATTCTTCTTCTTCCGATATTCTTCTTCCATTCTTCTTCTTCGATTTTTCTTCTTCCGATCTTCTTCTTCCATTCTTATTCTTCTGTTCTTCTTCTTCCGATCTTCCTCTTTCGATCTTCTTCTTCCATTCTTCTTCTGCCGATTTTCTTCTTCCATTCTTCTTCTTCCGATCTTCTTCTGCCCTTCTTCTTCTTCCGATCTTCTTCTTCCAGTGTTCTTCTTCCGATCTTCTTCTTCCATTCTTATTCTTTCGATCCTGTTCACCCATTCTTCTTCTTCTGTTCTTCTTCTTCCATTCTTCTTCTTCCGATTTTCTCCTTCCATGCTTCTTCTGCCATTCTTCTTCTTCCGATCTCCTTCTTCCATCCTTCCTCTTCCATTCTTCTTCTTCCGATCTGCTTCTTCTATTCTTCTTCTGCCGATCTTCTTCTTCCATTCTTTTTCCTCTGATCTTCTTCTTCCATTCTTCTTCTTCCGATCTTCTTCTTCCATTCTTCCTCTTCCTTTCTTCTTCTTCCGATCTTCTTCTGCCATTCTTCTTCTTCCGATTATCTTCTTCCATTCTTCTTCTTCCGATCTTCTTCTTCCATTCTTCTTCTTCCGAACTTCTTCTTCCATTCTTATTCTCCCATTCTTCTTCTTCTAATCTTCTTCTTCCATTCTTCTTCTTCCTATCTTCTTCTTCCCATCTTCTTCGTCCATTCTTCTTCTTCCATTCTTCTTCTTTCGATCTTCTTCTTCCATTCTTCTTCTTTCGATCTTCTTCTTCCATTCTTCTTCTTCCAATCTTCTTCTGCCATTCTTATTCTTTCGATCTTCTTCTTCCATTCTTCTTCTTCCGATCTTCTTCTGCCATTCTTCTTCTTGCGTTCTTCTTCTTCCATTCTTCTTCTTCCGATCTTCTTCTTCCATGCTTCTTCTGCCATTCTTCTTCTTCCGATCTTCTTCTTCCATTCTTCTTCTTCCGAACTTCTTCTTCCATTCTTATTCTCCCATTCTTCTTCTTCCGATCTTCTTCTTCTGATCTTCTTCTTCCATTCTTCTTCTTCCCATCTTCTTCTTCCCATCTTCTTCTTCCCATCTTCTTCGTCCATTCTTCTTCTTCCATTCTTCTTCTTTCGATCTTCTTCTTCCATTCTTCTTCTTTCGATCTTCTTATTCCATTCATCTTCTTTTGATCTTCTTCTTCCATTCTTCTTCTTCCAATCTTCTTCTTCCATTCTTCTTCTTCCGATCTTCTTCTTCCATTCTTCTTCTTCCGATCTTCTTCTTCCATGCTTCTTCTGCCCTTCTTCTTCTTCCGATCTCCTTCTTCCGTTCTTCCTCTTCCATTCTTCCTCTTCCATTTTTCTTCTTCCAATCTTCTTCTTCCATTCGTCTTTTTCTAATCTTCTTCTTCCGATCTTCTTCTGCCATTCTTCTTCTTCCATTCGTGTTTTTCTGATCTCCTTCTTCCGATCTTCTTCTGCCATTCTTCTTCTTCCGATCTTCTTCTTCCATTCTTCTTCTGCCATTCTTCTTCTTCCATTCTTCTTCTTCCGATCTTCTTCTTTCATTCTTCTTATTCCGATCCCCTTCTGCCATTCTTCTTCTTCCGATCTTTTTCTTCCATTCTTCTTCTTCCGATCTTCTTCTTCCATTCTTAATCTTCCGTTCTTCTTCTTCCGATATTCTTCTTCCATTCTTCCTCTTCCCATCTTCTTCGTCCATTCCTGTTCTTCCATTCTTCTTCTTCCGATTTTCTTCTTCCAATCTTCTTCTTCCGATGTTCTTCTTCCTTTTTTCTTCAGATCTTCTTCTGCCATTCTTCTTCTTCCGATCTTCTTCTGCCATTCTTCTTCTTCCGATCTTCTTCTTCCATTCTTCTTCATCCATTCTTCTTCTTCCGATCTTCTTCTTCCATTCTTCTTCTTCCATTGTTCTTCTTCCTATCTTCTTCTTCCATTGTTCTTCTTCCGATCTTCTTCTTCCATTCTTCTTCTTCCGATCTTGTTCTTCCATTCTTCTTCTTCCGTTCTTCTTCTTCTGATCTTCTTCTTCCATTCTTATTCTTCCATTCTTATTCTTTCGATCTTCTTCTTCCTTTCTTCTTCTTCCGATCTTCTTCTTCCATTCTTCTTCTTCCGATCTTCTTCTTCCATTGTTCTTCTTCCATTCTTCTTCTGCCGATGTTCTTTTTCCATTCTTCTTCTTCCATTCTTCCTCTTCCATTCTTCTTCTTCCGATCTTCTTCTGCCATTCTTCTTCTTCCGATCATCTTCTTCCATTCTTCTTCTTCCGATCTTCTTCTTCTTTTCTTCTTCTTCCGATCTTCTTCTTCCATTCTTCTTCTGCCATTCTTCTTCTTTCGATCTTCTTCTTCCATTATTCTTCTTCCATTATTCTTCTGCGATTCTTCTTCTTCCGTTCTTCTTCTTCCATTCTTCTTGAAAATACTATGTCTTGACCACATTTTCACAGCATCTAGCATCTCATACGACACATCAATGACCAATTCAAATACATCTCAATCAAATTGTAGTGGCCAGAGCTCGGTCGTCCGGAACACAAAGAGGGGTGATCGGTCATCAGCCTGTTCTCACAGAGAGGGGTGATCGGTCATCAGCCTGTTCTCACAGAGAGGGGTGATCGGTCATCAGCCTGTTCTCATAGAGAGGGGTGATCGGTCATCAGCCTGTTCCCGCAGAGAGAGGGAGATCGGTCATCAGCCTGTTCTCACAGAGAGGGGTGATCGGTCATCAGCCTGTTCCCGCAGAGAGAGGGAGATAGCGGCCTATCAGTGTTTGCACTCCAGAGAAGGAAACCCTATGTGCTAGATTACCCCAAGACTGGGTGATAGCGGCGCAAGGGTATTCCAGTAAACCCTAAATATGGCTAGCAGCGCAGTAAACCCTAATTAGGGTTAGCGGCACAGCCCAGGCTATATAAGGAACAGTAATATACTTCACAGAGGTACGCAGTTTCTAGACCTAAACACATAGAGAATTAATACTTTGATGTTTCTTGCCCCATATTGACTTGAGCGTCGGAGTGCACACGGCCGCGAGGGCGCCCCCCCTTTCTCTTTTGCAGGTGCGGAATCGAGCACAGACCAAGGTGAGGAAGGAGGTGTGTAAGTGTCGCAGATTCAGCTGACGGCGGAGTCAACCGGCGAGAACACAAATCATACCAAAGGTAAGAATTTCGAAAATCATATACATTTCACATTTCAATCTCAAACCATTACAGATTTACACAAAACAGGGGATTGAGAAATAGAATTTAAAACTGGTGACCACGTCACCCCAACTTCAGAATCTGCTAGCCTAAGGTTTTTATTGAAAATAACGCTAGCTTCCCTTACCTGGACTTGAGCCGATCTCACTAAGAGCTCCAAACCCACCGAGAACTCAAGGATGCCTTAACCTGCACCATAGAGTCTCGATCACAAAACGAACTATAACACTCATATTCTGAGTTAACAGAGACTAACTCTGAAGCCAAAAGAGTCGCACGCAAAGCCTATGCAGAGGCAACTCTCTCAAGTTCAGAAGCGACTTCAAAAGCAGAGCACAACGAACTTACTCTGTTTTAAGGCTTTGATTGGACACTTGCAGAGATACTTGCCCGGAGCCCAGGGGCAGTCGCCGATCGTTAAACGGGTGCTTCATGGTGTCGAAAATGTCAATTGGTAGCGAAGATGCCCGAACATGGAGAGAAGGGGAGAAAGGAAACAGGGAACCAAAACTCAACTCACTCGATTTCTCTCTACCCAAACAGCGTTCGAACATTGCCTATTAGAAGTGGATTTTGAAAATAAACCACCTTGCCCAGGAATGCCGCTGCCACCACCCGCTCTGATGGAAAACTCTTGCGTGCAAGTTTCCTCTTACAGGATGGCCACGTGGACACCTTTGTATGCCCAAAACTCTGGAGCCACCTACCCTACTTACTCTCTGTTGCCAACTGCTCTGGGGACCCTTACTGTCTACGTGTCGCGCCTGCAGAACGCCTTCGCTGGAAGCCTGGGTCCCAGCTTATCTGCGTATCACAGGACCCCTCGATGAGAAGGAACCGATGACTGATCTCGCGATGACTATCCACCGATGTCTCACCCTGGCACACGACCGATGTCTCTCCCTGGAAGACGACTGATGTCTCATCCTGGCAAATGACCGATGTCTCGTCCTGGAAGACGACCGATGTGTCTCTCATCATGGCAGACGACTGATGTGTAAATTTCTAGATCCTTACATTCTCCTCAACAAGAAAAATTTTCGTCCCCGAAAATTGACTTACCAGGAAAAGAGGTAGGGATAGGCTTCTCTCATGGTTTCTTCTAATTCCCAAGTTGAATCACCAGATCTGTCATCCCACACCACCTTTACCATATTGATAGTCTTGCCTCTGAGCTGTTTACTCTGTTGATCGTCGATCCTAACTGGTTTTGCTTCAAACGACAAGTTATCCTTGATCTGCACATCGTCCATTTCCAACACGTGACTAGGGTCTGGAATATACTTTCGCAGCTGTGATACATGAAAGACATTATGCAGATTTGCTAATTGGGGAGGTAGAGCAATCTCGTAAGCCACTGGACCTATCCTCCTTAAGATCTGATATGGTCCAACGAACTTAGGAGATAGCTTCTTTGATCTGATAGCTCGTCCTACACCCTGGGTCGGTGTCACTCTTATAAACACGTGATCTCCAGCTGCATACTCCAAAGGTTTTCTCCTCTGATCTGCATAGGATTTCTGCCGACTTTGAGAAGCTTTCATTCTGTCTTTTATCTGTCTCACCTTCTCGGTCGTCTGCTGAATCAACTCTGGCCCAACCAAAACTGATTCACCCTCCTGATACCAGCATAGAGGAGTTTTGCATTTCCTTCCGTACAGAGCTTCATATGGCGCCATCCCGATACTGGCATGATAACTGTTATTATAAGTAAACTCCACCAGCGGCAACATCTCATCCCAACTTCCCAATTGATCCAAGATACACGTCCTCAACAGATCTTCTAAGGACTGGATCGTTCTCTCAGACTGTCCATCTGTTTGAGGATGATATGCCGAGCTCATTCTCAACTTAGTTCCCAAGGAATCTTGTAAGGTCTGCCAAAACTGTGAAGTAAACCTGGGATCTCTATCCGAAACAATGCTGGAAGGCACTCCATGCAACCTCACAATTTCTCTAATGTACAGCTGTGCCAACTTGGCCATAGATATCCTCAGATTAACTGGAAGAAAGTGAGCACTCTTTGTCAGCCGATCAACTATGACCCAGATTGCATCATGACCCCTTACCGATCTAGGTAAATGAGTGACAAAATCCATCGCAATGCTATCCCATTTCCACTCAGGAATATCCAATTGCTGTAACAAACCACCAGGCCTTTGATGTTCTACCTTCGCCTTCTGACATGTCAAGCAGGTAGCAACATACCGAGCTATTTCTTTCTTCATGCCCGACCACCAAAAAGACTCCTTTAAATCTCGGTACATCTTATTCATACCTGGGTGTAAACTAAGATGACTCTTGTGGCCTTCCTCTAGGATCATCTTCTTCAACTCCTCATTTGCAGGTGTGCAAATTCTGCCATTAAATCTTAAGAATCCATCTTTTCCCATCACAAAGTCTTTGGCCCGATCTGTACCTAGTAATTCCACAATACGCTTCAGGCTAAGATCCTCTAATTGCTTCTCCTTTATCGTTCCAATGAAATCATTAGTTATAGTTAACTTACTGCAACTAATATGATTAACATGGAATTCTACTCCAAAGTTTAAATCTCTGAACTGCTCGATCAACTTCTGCTCTTCAATCATCATGGTTGATACTTGTATTGATTTTCTACTCAAAGCATCTGCCACTACATTGGCCTTCCCTGGATGATACATCAGTTGGAAATCATAATCCTTTAGAAACTCCATCCATCTTCTTTGTCACATATTTAACTCCTTCTGATCAAACAGATATTTCAGGCTTTTATGGTCACTAAACACCTGAAACCGAGCTCCATACAAATAATGCCTCCAAATCTTCAAGGCAAACACCACAGCCGCCAACTCTAAGTCATGAGTAGGATAGTTTCTCTCATGAACTTTGAGTTTCCTTGAAGCATATGCAACTACTCTTTTCTCTTGCATTAAAACACATCCCAAACCCTGATGTGAAGCATCACAGTAAACCTCAAAAGGTTTTCCTATATCCGGGATCACTAACACCGGGGCACTAGTCAATCTTTTCTTTAGCTCCATGAAACTCTGCTCACATTTGTCAGTCCAAGCAAAAGGTTGATCTTTGCGAGTTAATTGAGTCAAAGGAGCTACTACTTTGGAAAAATCTTCAATGAACCTCCAATAGTAGGCAGTTAGACCCACAAAACTCCTTATCTCAGTGACTGTCTTAGGACGTTCCCACTGAAGCACTGCCTCTACACTGGCTGGATCCACTGAGATCCCCTGAGCAGATATTACATGTCCTAAGAAGTTGACTTCCTTCAACCAGAACTCACACTTAGAGAACTTAGCATATAATTGCTTCTCCCTTAGAATCTCTAACACTGTCTTCAGATGTTCTTCATGTTCTTCCTCGGTCCTTGAATAGATAAGTATGTCGTCTATAAAGACTACAACAAACTTATCCAAGAAAGGACGAAAAATTCTATTCATGTAATCCATGAACAGAGCTGGAGCATTTGTTACTCCAAACGGCATCACCACATACTCATAGTGTCCATAACGAGACCTAAATGCCGTCTTCTGAACATCTTCAGCCTTTACCAAAATTTGGTGGTATCCAGTTCTCAGATCAATCTTTGAGAATACTGAGGCTCCATGCAATTGATTCATCAAATCATCAATTCTTGGCAGAGGATACTTGTTCTTGATGGTCAACTTATTCAACTGCCTGTAATCCACACACAACCGAGACCCTCCATCCTTTTTCTTAACTAGAAGCACTGGAGCCCCCCATGGAGATACACTAGGCCTGATTAGTCGCTTCTCTAACAAATCTTCTACTTGCTTCTTTAATTCTACCAACTCAGCTGGAGCCATTCGGTAAGGTCCCATTGACACTGGTCCAGCTCCAGGTACCAAATCAATAGAGAATTCCACTTCTCTCTTAGGAGGCAACCTAGGTATTTCTTCTGGAAATACATCCATGAAATCCCTCACCACATGTATACTGCTTATGTCTTCTTCATTCTTCACTTCCATTTGAGCTAGGATCACAAAGCACCTCGACCCTTCCTTCAACTCCGACCACACATGCTGAGCAGATATCACATCTGACTCTTGGAAGTCCGAAAACGCTATTTTCTGTTTACCACAATCTATGAGAATGTGATTGGCAGACAGCCAATCCATTCCTAGGATAACATCCAGATCCTGAAGAGGTAGGCAGATCAAATTTACTTTGAACCTACGTCCCTCTACTATTACTGGACATTCAGAGCAAACTGTAGAGTTCAATACCTGTCCTGATGCAGGTGTAGAGACCAACAGTTCAAACGGCAACTCCTTCACCAGAAGGCCAAACTCGGCTACACACAAACTTGACACAAAAGAGTGTGTCGCTCCAGAATCAAACAAGGCTTTTACACTTCTACCAGCTATAAAACAAACACCTTGCACTAAGTTACCTGACTGAGATGCCTCAGCTCCTGACATAGCAAACACTTTCCCTGCTGCCTGAGGTCAGCTGCCATTATTCCTAAACTGCTGAGAACCACCGGATTGAGTCATCCTATTCTTGTTAGGACAATCTCTAGAAATGTGTCCCATCTTTTGGCATGTGAAGCACCTTCTCTCGGGAGTCCCCTTGGGGCACACATTGGTGTTATGTGGTCCACCACAATGGAAACATCTAGGTTTCCATGGTTGTTGCGGCTGAAATTGGGGCGGAACTGCTCCTGCTCTATGCTGTGGAGGTCTAGCATAAGGCTTGTTTTGTTGATGCTGTACCTTGGTCTTCCCACTGGAAGACCCCCCTGGGTGTGATCTGATCACCCTGGAATTACCCCTTTCCAAGGTCTCCACCATCTTTGCCTTCTCCACTAAGGCATGAAACTCCCTGATGCACATAGGTGCTAGGGTCTTCTTCAGCTCATGCTTTAAACCTTCTTCAAACTTTCTACACCTCCAAGCCTCAGAGGTAGCTTGGGTATAAAATTTGGCTAGGTACTCAAACCTAGCAGCATAAGCGTTCACGGACATCTCTCCTTGCTTCAACCTGAGAAATTCCGCTTCCTTCGCAAACCTTGCACTATCTGGAAAATATTTCTCCAGCAACCTCACCCTGAAACTTTCCCAGTCTACTACTTCAGCTCTGGCTTCCATCATCTGTTGAGCTCCCATCCACCAGAACTCGGCTTCTCCCGACAACAAATACACAGCAAAAACCAATTTCTTATCTTTAGGGCAGGAGGTCGCCCTAAAAATTTTCTCTAACTCCCTGATCCATTGATCTGCTTGGTCAGGAGTAGCATTCCCGCTGAACTTGGGTGGGTTGTGCCTCATGAACTCGGTCAGTCCCATCTGCTCCTGAGGCTGACCGACATGGGAAGCTGTTGCAGCCGATCTAGCAGTTTCCCAATGATGCATTGTAGCCTGATGATTCTGAGCCATTGCCGCATTCTGTTGTTGGATAGCACTTGCCATCATCTCAATAGCCTTGGCAATCTGGCTCATCTCAGAAGAAGGTTAGGGAGGGGTAGGCGGTCTAGGAGCCATTTTTCTGTTTAAGATATTGAAACTATCATTCTCTAATCATATTCCTATAAAATGAACTTGATAAAAAATCAATTCATTTAGAAGACAACATCTAGGTCTTACAAAGATCAGCATCTCAACTCATCTAGAATTTGAGTTTATCAACAAGATCATAATGCTTATAATATAAAGCATAACACCAAAATAATTATTGTGTAAACTATCAATCAAAAGACAACTTTCAATCAAATACAAAACACTTAACAAAATGAAATAAATCACACCAGAATTTAATATATGCCAAACATCAAACTTTTAGAATTAAGATTGAGAACCATCTCGATCCAGTTATGAGTGTACACCCTCACTACTTTATCAAGATCCTTTCATTCTTAATACTAAAATTTTCATTTAGAACATATTTTTACGAGAGCACAAACAAGACTTCAATAAGAAAAACATTTGAAAACCTTTCACTAAAGCTGTAATTAAGACTCGAATAATTATTTATAAGCGGAAGAAACACAATGAACCCACTATCCTTAGGTCATCCTAAGGACGAACTGCTCTGATACCATTAATGTAACACCCCTCAATTTCTACTCATACATATAAAATAATAAAAAAAAAACGGTAGAACACTAATATCAAATTAACATTTTGTATATATAATAAAATACATCCATCCCATACATTGTATCTCAAAAAAACATCCCTTGTCTAGGGGTTTTAATACATATCCATCAAAAGTTTCAAAATAACCGAAACAGAGCATTAAAACCTAAATCTATCCCATCCTCCAGCACGCTCACTGAGGAGGTCTGTCACCTGCCACCTTGTCTGCTCCCGTGTAAATTAACACGATCATCACAGGTTTAAGAAAACAAAACACAAAACAAAACACAGGGGTAAGCTAGATATTTTAAAACTTTAAATATGAAACTCAATATCAACATAAACCATCATTTTCACACATTTCACAATTTCATCAAGTGTCTATCATTTCACATAACTATCAAGTGTCTACCAATAATTTCAATATTCCTCTTTCTCATGTCAGACTTCTACTGACTCATAACACGTAGACACTTGACTCTACTTCCGGAAGACTCGTGCATTGAACTTAGCATCCAGAGACCTGCACCTGTCATACTACACCACTGTGAATCCACACAGGGTCGCTGTGAATCCACACAGCTATGCGCATAAATAATCTCAATATCATCACTCTCCTAGTATGACAGGGTTAATCCATATAACAGGTCAAGTCAGTTATCTTTCAAACGACTTACCCATACATATGAACCTCCTTCGACTCTCACCAACTGAATAATTTCATCTATGTGATTCCATTATCTCAGTAGAGTCAGGATCGTCTCATTCACAGGATACTCACAGATCAATACACCCTCATAACAATCTCAACACGGTATTTCCTTTCCTGAAAATACTATGTCTTGACCACATTTTCACAGCATCCAGCATCTCATACGACACATCAATGACCAATTCAAACACATCTCAATCAAATCATACCAAAGTTGAGAATTTCAAAAATCATATACATTTCACATTTCAATCTCAAACCAATACAGATTTACACAAAACAGGGGATTGAGAAATAGATTTTAAAACTGGTGACCACGTCACCCCAACTTCAGAATCTGCTAGCCTAAGGTTTTTATTGAAAATAACGCTAGCTTCCCTTACCTGGACTTGAGCCGATCTCACTAAGAGCTCCAAACCCACCGAGAACTCAAGGATGCCTTAACCTGCACCATAGAGTCCCAATCACAAAACGAACTATAACACTCATATTTTGAGTTAACAGAGACTAACTCTGAAGCCAAAAGAGTCGCACGCAAAGCCTATGCAGAGGCAACTCTCTCAAGTTCAGAAGCGACTTCAAAAGCAGAGCATGATGAACTTACTCTGTTTTAACGCTTTGATCGGAAACTTGCAGAGATACTTGCCCGGAGCCCAGGGGCAGTCGCCGATCGTTAAACGGGTGCTTGATGGTGTCGAAAACGTCAACTGGTAGCGAAGATGCCCGAACGTGGAGAGAAGGGGAGAAAGGAAACAGGGAACCAAAACTCAACTCACTCGATTTCTCTCTACCCAAACAGCGTTCGAACATTGCCTATCAGAAGTGGATTTTGAAAATAAACCACCTTGCCCAGGAATGCCGCTACCACCACCCACTCTGATGGAAAACTCTTGCGTGCAAGTTTCCTCTTACAGGATGGCCACGTGGACACCTTTGTATGCCCAAAACTCTGGAGACACCTGCTGATAGCCTTCCTATGAGCTCTTCTTTGGATTTTGGAGTTCCTTGGTGACGATGGATGCGGAAGCTTATGGAGGAGGTGAGCAAGGCCTTCCTAGGAAGCATGGGTGCCTTGAAGGTGCATGAAGAGTGAGGAAATGGGGAGGTTTGGCCAGCCCCTTTGGTAGTGATGAATTGAAGACTAAAACCTAAGTGTTAGGCAAGGAGTAGTGTATGGCACAATTTGGGCAGCATAACAATACTCTATTTAATCTTGAAAATACAAGGTGTAGGCTCCTCCTTTTATAGGCTAAGGAGGACCATAATGCAACCCTAATGCTAGCCAAATGAAATGTAAATGTGAAGCACATGGGCCACATGGAAAGTGTGAGCACATGGGGAGGGGTGTGTCTAGTTTGTAAGTTCACCCCCTCCATGGGCTTTCTAGAATAGTGGGAAGGTTAACTTCTCCTTAATTCTAATGTGCAGAAAAATAAACATTTGTCCACATGGCTATGCTATTTACACCCCAATTAAAGCTAAACTACATTTGATGGGCCTTCACGGAATATGTGCTAGTATGCCACTCTCCCATTCATAGCTTTGATCCAAGTCTTCTTGTCCTAGACGCTTCTTGCTTGGCCTTCTCATCCTAGACGCTCCTAGCTTGTCTTAGACGCTCCTAGCTTGGTCTTAGACGCTCTTGACTTGGCTCTTGCCTTTCATGGAAGGTTGTGCTTGGCCCTCTTCCATCATCCCCTCCCTCTTGAAAAAGGATTTGTCCTCAAATCCCTTGCTTTGTCTTCAACTAGGGGGATGGATGGGGCTGGATGGTGTCCATCATCTCCTCCTCCTTTGAGAAGATCTATCCTCAGATCTACAGATTTGATCTCGGATAGCAGCCTATTGCTTCGGCAAGGCTTGTCCTCCCGGATCAAACGTCCACCTATGGAAATCATCAAACAAAGTAAAGGTGTTAGTGTGAGCAATTGGAGAGAACTTAATTGTATGAAGTTGCCAATTTTGTTTTTCTTTTGTTTTTGGCAACTTTGTACAATATTTCTCTTTTGATGGTTGTATGTGTTTTCTAATCCTCTTATGTATTTGAAAATTTTCAATATTGGTTACCTTTTCCTTAGGCACAATGCCTTTAGGAAAGGGTAACAACTTAAAAAGCGAAAGAGGATTAAGTCCACATGCAATTTCAAATGTAGAAATATTAGTAGTCTTGTGGACTACTCCATTGTATGCATGCTCAAAAGGATACTCATCCCAAGAATTGTGATTGTCTTTCATGATTTTCTCTAGGCATAGTAAAAAGAGCTATGTTTTCAATTTTATTTTGACCATTCTTTTGAGGATAAAAATTTGAAGAGTACAACTTAATTTCAAGTTTTTCTAAAAGATTCCTCAAATGATGGTTTTCAAATTTTGGAGCTCTATCCAATACTATGCTTGAAGATAAACCACGAAGACTTGTCACTTCTATATAGAAGAGATTATCCATATCCATAAAAATGGAATCAAAACCTTTGGTTGTCCTAGGAAGCTCTAAGATAAAATTGAGGTTTATGTCTTCCCAAGGATCATTTGCAAAAGGTAAAGGAGTATAGAGTTCATGAGACATCACCTTAGGTGTATTTTTAAAACAAGAAATGTATCTAGGGTAATGTCTTTGAACATCTTTTCTCATGGGTGACAAAAGTTTTCCTTTTAAAAGCTCTAGAGTTTTATCAACTCTAATTTGGTCCATGAGTTCTCCTTCATGAAGAATTTTTCTCTTATGTGTAAAGATAGTCTCGTTGTTACAACCATTGTTTATGAGAAGTTGCACACTTGGCATGGTTGTCTCAATAGGACATGACAAGTTTCTTTAGGCACTACTTCACATAAAAATTTGTTTTTGTAGATGCTTGTAAATAACTTGACATTCACTTTGTGATATCCTAGCACATATGAGAAATAATCCACTTTATCTTTATCTATGCAAGCTTCTTTTAAAGACTCTTTTTTTGTTACTATGCTTCCAAGTGTTCCTTTACAAAAGGAAAGGCTAGGTTGTTCAACAAGACGCATATTTTCAAAGGTATTTTTAAATCTTTTGTCTTGTTGAATGACCTTGTGAGAAGGAACACTATTCTCCCACGCCTTTTGTTTCTCAAGGTCTTCTCATGCTTTTCTTTTTCTTTTTCTTTTTCTTTAGCTTCCCTTTCGGCTTCCTCTCTTTTCTTTTGTATCTTTCTTTCCTTTCTTTCTTTATGGGAAGCAAACAATTTTTCTACCCTCATTTCCCAATCTAGGCAAGTTTCTATATTTTCTTTTCCATGGGAATGGGGTAGGTCTACCCTAACCTCTCTTGGGCTTTCTTGTTCTTTTCTATCTCTTCTATGTCTTCCCTCCCCAAAAGAATCATGCTTTTTAGAGATAGATGCATGAGAAGGTAATTTTTTTGAAATGTGAGACTTCTCATCCTTTGATTTAGTCAATTCATTAGTTTTGGCCTCATTCTCCAATTGTTTAGATGAAATTGATTGAATATTCTTGGAAAGTTGTTCCAAAAGAGATTTCAAGGATTTCACCTCACTTTTAAGAGATTTAAAGGAATGAGAAAACATGACTAGACCTTTGTGTATAGAAATATTTTACCTTGAGAAAATTTAGGGAAGTCAAAGAAGGTAGTCTTCCAGGTAAGGGAGGTGAGTCACAATGGACTACTTAAATACCAAGCCTTGCCTTACCCAAAGACTATCCCTCAATGTCTTCACACAAAGCTTTCTCTTAGTAAACCACTTAAAACACAATTAAGATGAAGAAATCAAATTTTTAATGCAAGAAAACAATGCAAGCTATGAAAGCCTTAAACAAGATTAAACAAGAAATTAACGAAGTGATTAAAGCAAGTTGGTTCAATTAAAGCAATTAACAAAAACAAATTAAGCTAGACGGCCCTAGGTGAGGCTTCTTGGACACTTGGAGTGATGGAGGAGGGCCAAGCACATCTAACCAAGGAAGCCAAGGCCCAAACCAAGAAGACCGTCTAGACCAAGAGGAGCGTCTAGCTCCAAGAAGTGAGCGTCTAGGACGTGAAGGAGGGAGGCTATCCATGGAGCTAGACCGTCTAGGACCTCTCACAAGATCCATGGCTAAACATATCCAAGCACACATAGAAGAAGCCACGGATGGGAGGGAGAAGACCTTGTACATGCTACTTGGAGGCCCATTAGGGGTAGCTTAGTAGATTAGTGTAGTGTAGAAAGCAAAACTTGCTAACTTAGGGGTGTGCTATCAAAAGGGTGCCCTTAGCAATAGAAGGAGGGGTGTGCTAGCAAATAGGTGCCTTTAGCAAAAGAGGGAGGGGTGTACTATCAAATGTTGCATTTTTGACCTATCTTCTAGAATATTAGGATGATGGTGTGGTTTGACTAAAGTCAATACCCTAGGCAGCCCCCACTTTTTGTATTTCCATCCCTACCCTTTAAGCTTGCTCACCAAGGCTCCTAAATCTATAAATAAGGAGGCCTACCTCATGTATTTTCAAGTTTATTTGAGTAATGTTATGCTGCCATTTTTGTGCACAAGCTTTACTCCTCCTAGAAATCTAGGCTATAAACTTCAATCCTTTCACCTTCTCCCTTGAGCTGGCCGAACCACTCAACCCATACTCATCATGCACCTTCAAGACCAACACAACTCCTAGGAGGGTCTTGTTTCACTCATCCATTGCTTCCGCTCCATCTATTTCTACTTTGATTCAAGAAGAACACATGAAAATTCCATCATTTGGTATCATGAGCTTTTGGTTCTTCAAGATGAGTAGCTTGTCTTTTTAAATTTTCAGTTCTTCTTTATTTTCATCTTGTCATTTCAATTCCATAATTTTCTTGCTGTTTTTTTTTACATTTTAAATTGTTCTTGGTGTGCTTATGGAAGATCCAACCGAAGCACATGTGTTCAATTGATCTTGAACATTTTCTTGTGCAATTGTGATAGGATTCCTTACACATTGAGTGGCTGTTTTCTTTTAGGAATTTGAGTCTTTATTGCTTTCTTATAATTGCTTCATTTTATGCTTTGAGTCTTTATTTTCTGAATCTATAAATGTTGTGTCAAGTCATGTGAATCCATAATTGTCATCAATTCTTAGTAGTCCTATTTTTGGCTTGATTGTTTCTTGTTTTTGGGTCTCTTTAATTTGCCTTAATCTGCTGTTATTTTGATCCTTTGCTGCCTTTTTAATTTTAGTTTGAGTTCATAATTGTGTCTTAGTTCTTACACAATTTCCTTCTTACATTTTCCTTTGTGTTAAATTTTGGTATCTTGCTGTTTTTTTTTTCCAGTTTTCCAGATTTCCCCTGTTTCTCTCTCTGTCTGGCTGTTTTTTTGTTTCAAAAATTATTTCCACTCATAGGAAATTTGTGATTCTCTGGAAAATGCAAGTTTGAAGTGTTACAAAAAGGAAAAAAAAAAGAATCAGATCAAAAAAGGCAACAGAAAAAATATGATAAATCTTACAAAATCAGAGTGCAAATCTTGAGCGCTCCAGCTGGCCTAACTGCACACCAAATTTGCAAAAATTATTAAAACAAATGGTGCATGCGTTTTAGGTGATTCCAAAGCCATTGTTTAGATAAGATCCTGAATTTTCTTGCATATAAATTTCAGAGACAAATTTTAAAAATACAGCTCAGCATAAATCGGGGAACAAACACGTTTTCTGGCCCACAACAATTTTCAGTGGTGCTGTTTTTTTTTTATTTTTATTTTTATTTGGTCATCTAATCTAGTGCTTTTCTTTAGGAATTCCTTTTGTGTGCCAATTTTTTTTTGAGTACCTTTAATTGTTTGCTTTAATTTCTTGACTCTCTTTCTAAGTTGTCATATTATAAATCCTTTTGGTGGTACTGTTTTTATTCAATTAAATTTGTTTCTTGCTTTTGTTTCTTGACCTCTCTTTTGGGTGCTGGAATTTAATTCTCCTTGGTGCATATGTGCATGGAACTTGACTTGGTTTAGGTTTAGCTCTTGTGAATAGGTGCTGGAAATTGGAGAATTAAAGCCATCATTTTAAGGAGGAGACAAAGCTAAAGCCGAAACAAGGTTGCTTGAAACAAACAATACAAACACCTAGAAGATCAAAAAAAAAAAAAAATTCAAGACAACAAGGAAGTGCACTAACCCAAAAGAGGATCAACAAAGGGAGTCTTCTTTTCCTTTGCAACTTGGTTTATTGTTAATTACCTCTTTAATTACGTTTAGACGGTGAGTGTGTCTTCAAGGGCTCAAAGTGTCCAAGAAGCCTCACCTAGGGCCGAATAGCATAGTAAATTTTTTTGCTTAGTAATTTGTTGCTTGTTTGAACTTGTTTTCTATTGTTTTGGTAGAAACGTTTTGCATGATTAGTTTAGTTTAATTTGTGCTAAAACCGACTAGTTTGTTGCATATCTTTGTTTTTTTTTTAGCTTACATAGTTTTATTGCTTTTTGATTTCTCAACTTCTTGTGTTTTAAGTGTTTCACTAAGAGAAATTTTTGTGAGAAGGCATTGGAGACTAGTTTTTGGCAAGGAAAAGGCTTGGTACTTAAGTAGTCCTTTGAGACTCACCTCCCTTACCTGGAAAACTACCTTCTTTATCTTCCCTAATCTTTCTCAAAGTAAAAACACCTAAATACACAAAGGTCTAGCCATGTCTTCTTCTTCTCATTCTCCAAAGTCTATAGAATGTGAAGTAAAATCTTTGAAAACCCTTTTGAAAGAGGTATCCCAAGCGGTACAATTAATCTCTTCTAGGCAATTGGAGAATGAAAACAAGATTAATGAGTTGGCTAGAGCTCAAGAAGAGAAATCCCAAAAATCTCAAAAATAAAAAAAAACAAATACTCATGCATCCCAAAGCATTGCAACTCTAGGGGAGGGAAGCCTTAGAATTAATGACTACTACCAACCACCCCCTAGAAGAACTAGGCAAAGGGAACAAGAGGTGCCAAGGGAAACTAGAGTAGACCTACCTCATTTTCATGGAAAGGAAAATGTAGAAATATATCTAGATTGGGAGATGAAGGTAGAGCAACTCTTTGCTTGCCATAGGGTAAGTGAGGAACGAAAAGTACCCTTAGCCACCCTTAGTTTCCAAGGAAATGCCATGTATTGGTGGACCTCTTTAGAAAGAGACCGACGTCTTCATAGGGAACCTCCCATAGAATATTGGAATGACCTTAGGGGAGCCCTAAGACGTCGACATATACCTTCTTACTACCATAGGGAGTTGATGGACAAGCTCCAAAGACTCCAACAAAAGAATATGAGTGTAGAAGAGTATAGGCAAAAGATGGAGCTCTATATGATGAGAGGCTCTATTAGAGAGGAAGAGGAAACCACCATATCTAGGTTCCTTAGTGGCCTATCACTTGAGATAAGAGATAGAGTAGAGCTCTTACCTTATCAAGACTTGAATGATTTAGTTCAACTTTGCATTAAAGTTGAGCAACAAAATTTGCGCAAAACATCAAGTCAAAAGGTGAGCCCCTATTCTAACTTTTATCCCAAGAGAGAGTTTAAAAGGGAGGGTAGTACATCTAAGGAAAAACCAAAAGAACCTACCAAACCCTTCACCAAAGAAACCTCAACCCCACCCATCCGAGCTAGAGATGTTAAATGTTTTAAGTGCTATGGTAGGGGGCATGTGCAAGCACAATGTCCAAACCAAAGGACTTTGTTTCTTAAAGGTGTAGACGAATACACTAGTGGCGAGGATGAGCTTAGTGAGAAAGAGGAAGGGGGAGAGGATGAGAGGGTAGCTCCATTAGAGGGAGAATTGCTTATGATTAGGAGAACCCTCAACAATCACCCTAGCACATCCATTGAAACACAAAGGGAGAACATATTTCATACAAGATGCAATGTTTTAGAAAATATATGTTCCCTCATTGTGGATAGTGGATCTAGTTGTAATTGTTGTAGTGCTAGGATGGTTGAAAAGCTTAAGCTACAAGTGGTTCCTCACCCAAAACCTTACAAACTTCAATGGCTTAATGAAAATGGGGAACTACATGTAGATAAGCAAGTGGAAATCAAGTTTTCCATAGGGAAATGCAAAGATAAAGTTTTATGTGATGTAGTGCCTATGGAAGCTTGCCATATCTTATTAGGGAGACCATGGCAATTTGACAAGAAAACCTTGCATGATGGTCTCACTAACGAGATTTCCTTCACCCATAAATATAAGAAGTTTGTACTTAGTCCTTTACCACATTCTCAAGTGGTGAAAGACCAAATACAAATGAAACAAAAGAGGGATGAGGAAAAAAAAAAAAAAAGAGTGCTAGAAAAAGAGAAAATCCTTAGGGATAGGAAGGCGTGGGAGAAGAGTGTTCCTTCCCACAAGGTTGGTCTACAAGAAAAGCCTTTTGAAAATGTTTTAGAAAACTTGCTTCTTGTTGAACAACCAAGCCTTATCTTTTGTAAAGGAACACTTACATGCACTGCCACAAGTAATGAACTCACGGTTTTACCTCCTCAAATAGAAAACCTTTTGAGTGAATTTGACGATCTATTCTCACAAGAAGGACCCAATGGGCTTCCTCCTCTTAGGGGGATAGAACATCAAATTGACTTCATTCCGGGGGCAAGCCTACCAAATAGGCCTGCTTATAGAACCAACCCCGAGGAAACAAAGGAGATAGAATCACAAGTTCAAGACTTGTTGGAGAAGGGTTGGGTTCAAAAGAGTCTAAGCCCTTGTGCTGTACCTGTCTTGTTGGTGCCTAAAAAAGATGGAAAATGGCGCATGTGTTGTGATTGTAGAGCAATCAACAACATCACCATCAAGTATAGGCATCCAATCCCAAGGCTTGATGATATGCTTGATGAATTGCATGGGTCAACTCTATTCTCCAAAATTGACCTTGTACTGATCGGTCCTCGGACGTCAGATGGGTCCCACAGCATGGGCCAAAGCCACGTGGAGTAGACCCCATCAGAGGTGATCGGTCATCGCCTGCTCCGTAGGGAGATGAGTAATCGGTCATCGCCTGCTCCACAGGGAGATAGGTAATCGGTCATCGCCTGCTCCACAGAGAGATGGGTGATCGGTCATCGCCTGCTCCGCAGATTATTAGTAAATATTCCCAGAGGTAAAGAGAGTCCCGAATCACGAAGGCTACATGCATGGCACGTGAACAGTGAAGGCCCTCCCAGAACAGGTGTTCATCCTGTTAGAGTTTGCACTCCAGAGAAGGAAACCCTATGCGCTAGGTTATCCCAAAGACTGGGTAAGAGTGGCGCAGGGGGCATTCCAGTAAACCCTAAGTGTGTCCAGCAGTGCAATAAACCCTAATTAGGGTTAGCGGCACAGAAAACCCTAAGTATATAAGGAACAGTAATATGCTTCACAGAGGTACGCAATTCTAGACCTAAACACAGAGAGAAATTCAGACTTTAATGTTTCTTGCCCCGTTCTGACTTGAGCGTCGGAGTGCAAACGGCCGCGAGGGCGCCCCCCCTTTCTCTTTTGCAGGTGCGATCATACCAGCGCAGACTAGGTGAGGAAGGAGGTGTGTGGCGGCCGCAGAAGTCAGCTGACGCAGAGTCAACCGGCAGGAACATTAGGCGCCCACCGTGGGGCCGAGTAAAACAAGGTCCCATACACGAGAGTGAGAGAGAGAGAAACCACAGAAGATGAGGACGACAAGGCACGGTTCCGTTCCACCGAATGGAGGCGAAAGCGTTACCATGCAGCAACTCATGGAAACAATGCGCGCCCTCCAGGAGACGGTGGCGAAGTCCAGGGCGCACCAAGTGCGGATGCAGGAAGACCTGGCCGCCTCACAGGCCAGGAATGAGGAGTTGCACAAAGCGAACGAGGAGCTGCGTGTGAGTCTGCAAAACGTGCGGCAAGATGGAGACTGTGGGGGAGAGGATCGGGCTCCACCAACGCCCACAAGGGCCTTTCCCATGCCTTTCTCCCAGGAAATCATGGACACGGTGGTCCCTGCCACCTTCGTAGGGCCTAAGACCGTGTTCACTGGGAAAGAAGACCCCGAAAGGCATCTCACCGCTTTCCATACGCAGATGATGCTGTCGGGAGGATCGGATGCGGTCTACTGCAAGATGTTTATGAGCACCCTCCACAGCACAGCGTTGGACTGGTTTGTGAGTCTACCTACCGGACATATTTCCAGTTTCCGGCAATTTTCCAAGCTGTTTATCGATCAGTACATCGTGAATAAGGCGCCGCCTATGGTGTCTTACGACCTGTTTGACCTAAGGCAATTCCAGGGGGAATCTTTGAAGGATTATCTGAACAGATTCGGGGCCCAGATAGTCCGACTACCAGGTAAAGAGGAGGAGATGTTCGTACACGCCTTTAAGAAAGGCGTGCTACCTGGGCCATTCAGCGAATCATTGATCAGGAGTCGCCCTGCAACTTTCGCAGAGATTCGGCGACGTGCTGTGGCTCACATCGCTGCCGAGAACGAAGTGATAGAAAAGAGGGGGAGTACGGCTCCCGCAAAACCACGCACCCAAGCCAGGACTCAGCCTCAGAGGGTGTTGGAGACGGCAGCGGTAAAGAAGGACCAAAGGATATATCATCCTTATGATCCGAAGAAAAGTAAAGATGATGGCAGTAGTAGAGCAAGAGGATCAGGTCGCCCGAGGGATTTCAAGCGTCCTCCGAGGCATGAGTTCGTGATGAGATTGGGGGACCTGATCGCCATCCCCAGTATAGCTGCCAAGCTGACGATGCCCGAGAAGAAGACGGATAAAGTGTTGGGGCCAAAGCCAGATGCGTGGTGTGAATTCCACAAAGGTTTTGGCCACACCATTAACTCCTGTCTGTTGCTAGGACACCAACTCGACAAGTTGGTCCAAAGTGGATTCCTGAAGGACTACTTGCTGCAGAAGGCAGCAGATGCGACGAGCTCCCAGCCGGCGAGCACTGAGAGCCAGCAGCATGAAGTGCCCATCCACGGGGAGATACACACTATAGCTGGGGGATTCTCCGGAGGTGGGTGCACCGCGTCGCAGCGCAAGAGGTATGCTCGGTCGGTGATGGCAGTAGAAGCATTCGACGACCATTCGCCCGATGTGGACATCGCGTTTACCAGGGAAGATCTTAAAGACGTTGTGCCACATGACAACGATCCCGTAGTGATCTCGCTTGTCACCGCTGGGAGGAAGATCCACCGGGTGCTGGTCGACCAGGGAAGCTCGGCCGATGTTATGTTCTGGCCAACTTTCAACAAGCTGCAGTTACCCCTTGACCAGCTGAGACCGTACGGGGGATGCTTGTATGGTTTCGCTGGCGGTCAGGTGGAGGTCAGGGGGTACATCGAGCTGAGAACCACGTTCACGGATGAGGTGGCTTCAAGAACGGAGAAAATCAAGTATCTCGTCGTGAACGCCCCCTCAGCATATAACATCCTGTTAGGGAGGCCAACTCTCAACCGGATAGGGGCAGTGCCATCAACAAGGCACATGAAGGTTAAGCTCCCTTCAATGGAAGGCGTGGTGATAACCCTGCGGTCTGATCAGCAGGAGGCACGAAGGTGTTACGAAAACAGCCTCAAGAACAAGCGATCAGTAAGCTACATCACAACCACACCCCCTCCTGGCGCGGAATCAACACGAAGAAGGGGGCAGGCCGCCGATATTGCGATGGAGTTGATCGCCGAGGGGGGTGCGCATACGCTAGATGATGAGGAAGGGGTCGGCGATGACCGACCACCAGTGGAGTTGAGAAATCGCCCAGAGGAGGGCAGAGAGGCAGGAATCGCCAGAGCAGTGATCGCCAGCGAAAGGAGACCTCAACCAGTGGAAGAGTGGGTTGAAAGGAAGATAAAAGGCAAGGTTTTCAAGCTGGGAAAATCGTTGGACCATGGAGCACAAGACCAGATCGCCGGGGTAATTGAGAGGCATCTGGACGCGTTTGCGTGGTCTGCCTCGGATATGCCTGGTATCGACCCTGACTTTTTGTGTCATCACCTGGCGGTAGACCACCAGGTAAAGCCAGTGCGGCAAAGAAGGAGAAAGTTTAACGAGGAGAGGAGGCAGGCGATCAGGGATGAAACGCAGAAGCTCCTCGCCGCAGGTCACATTCGGGAGATCCAATACCCCGAGTGGCTCGCTAACGTCGTGCTGGTTAAAAAGAGCAACGGCAAATGGCGCATGTGCGTCGATTTCACCGATTTGAACAAGGCTTGTCCGAAGGACTCATATCCTTTACCGAGTATAGACGCCCTGGTGGACAGCGCGGCGGGCTGCAAACTGTTGAGCTTTCTGGATGCGTTCTCGGGTTATAATCAGATCAAGATGCATCCTATGGATGAAGAGAAGACCGCCTTCATGACGGAGAGATCGTGCTATTGCTACAAGGTAATGCCATTCGGACTGAAGAACGCTGGCGCCACGTACCAGAGATTGATGGATAAGGTACTTGCACCAATGCTAGGGCGAAATGTGCAGGCCTATGTTGATGATATGGTGGTGACTTCCACAGAGGGAAGCCGGCACACCTCGGACCTGGAGGAGTTGTTTGTCACGATAGCCAAGTATAAGCTGAAACTAAATCCAGAGAAGTGCATTTTTGGCGTGGAAGCAGGAAAATTTTTAGGTTTCCTTTTGACTGAAAGAGGAATAGAGGCAAACCCAAATAAGTGCGCTGCTATTATGGCAATGAGAAGCCCAGCCACGGTGAAGGAGGTGCAGCAGCTGACAGGTCGGATGGCTGCTCTCTCACGTTTTGTATCAGCCAGCGGCGAGAAGGGCCACCCGTATTTTCAGTGCTTAAAAAGAAACAACAGGTTTGCCTGGACCAAGGAGTGTGAGGAAGCTTTCGTGAAGCTTAAAGCGTATTTAGCAAGCCCGCCGGTTCTATGCAAACCGTTAGTGGGAGTGCCTCTCAGACTGTATTTCGCTGTGACGGAGAGGGCGGTGAGTGCGGTGCTTGTCCAAGACCAAGATCAGGTCCAGAAGCCTATTTACTTTGTGAGCAAGGTGTTGCAGGGACCTGAAGTGAGGTATCAGGCCTTGGAGAAAGCTGCGCTTGCAGTTGTGTTTTCGGCGAGGAGGCTGCGTCATTACTTTCAGAGCTTTGCCGTCGTGATAATGACCAATCTCCCCATTCAGAAGGTCCTAAAGAAACTTGATGTAGCTGGACGAATGGTGAAGTGGGCAGTAGAACTCTCAGAGTTCGACATTAAATATGAACCCCGAGGACCAATTAAGGGGCAATTTTTAGCTGATTTTGTCGTCGAGCTCTCGTCGGAGGCGACTCAGGCCGAAGGAGATGGTTTTCGGTGGGTCCTTTCGGTAGATGGATCGTCAAACCAGCAGGGCAGCGGAGCTGGAGTCATTCTGGAAGGGCCCAACGGCGTGCTAATAGAACAGTCCCTGAGGTTCGCTTTCAAAGCCAGCAACAATCAAGCAGAATACGAAGCATTGATTGCAGGTATCTTGTTGGCAAAGGAGATGGGAGCTAAAGTTTTGGTGGCCAAAAGTGACTCGTTGCTGGTCACCGGGCAAGTAGTGGGCGAGTTCCAAGCCAAGGACCCGCAGATGGCAGCTTATTTGGCATATGTTCAGGAGTTGAAGAGTTCTTTTACAGCATTCGAGGTAGTGCATGTGCCAAGGGAGCAAAATGCCCGAGCTGACTTGCTGGCCAAGCTCGCCAGTTCGGGCAAGGGGGGAAGGCAGAGGACTGTTATTCAAGAAACGTTGAAGACACCTAGGGCTTTTGTGGCAGATCACCAGGTGCTGCAAGTGAGCAGATCGGCAGTGGGAGCGGCGAGGAGTCACAGGTCTTTAGCTCAGGAGACCTTGAAAACGCCAAGGATAAGGGCATTCCCTGTGGATGGAGTAAACGTTGCACAGGTCTGCGCCACACATGGGTCAGATACGTGGATTACGCAGTACCAGCGTTACTTAGCTGATGGCTTGCTCCCAATGGATCCGGCAGAGTCCAGAAAGATCAAGAAGAACTCCACCAGGTTTACCATGATAGATGGCGAGTTGTACAGGTTTGGGTTCACACACCCACTCCTGGTATGCATACACGGGGAGAAGTGCACGAGGGTTATGGCTGAGCTCCATGAAGGCATATGTGGAAGTCACATCGGGGGTCGAGCTCTAGCCGTTAGAACCCTTCGCGCAGGATATTACTGGCCGACGATGAGGGAGGATTGCAAGAAGTACGCCCAGTGCTGCAAGCAGTGCCAGCAGCACGCCGACTGGCACAAGGCGCCCCCAGAAGAGCTTAAATCGATTTATAGCCCTTGGCCATTTCATACATGGGGAATTGATATTCTGGGGCCCTTTCCGATGGCGATCAGACAGAGGAAATACTTGGTGGTGGCGATTGAGTACTTCACCAAGTGGATTGAAGCAGAGCCAGTTGCCCAAATCACGGCGACCAAGATCGAAAACTTTGTATGGAAGAACATTGTGTGCCGGTTTGGGGTGCCTAAGCATCTAGTATCAGATAATGGGACTCAGTTTGCAAGCCACCTGTTGAAGAAGTTGTGTGAAGATGTGGGAATTCAACAAGTGTTTGCATCCGTTGAGCACCCGCAGACGAATGGCCAGGTAGAATCCGCCAATCGGGTTCTGTTGAGAGGTTTAAAGAGAAGGTTAGAGAAAGCTAAAGGATCGTGGGCTGATGAGGTGCCTCGCATAATATGGGCGTACCACACGACTGAGCAGTCAGGTACCCACGAAACCCCCTTTAGCTTGGTGTATGGCTGTGACGCGATGATTCCAGTTGAAATCCAGGAGAGCTCGCCGAGATTTCAACACTTTGTAGCAGAGGAATCAAATGAAGAAAGAAGAATGAACCTGGATTTACTGGATGAGGTCAGAGAAGAGGCGAGAGTTAAAGCTGAAGCGGTGAAAAGAAGGGTAGAACGAAGATACAATACTAGAGTAATACCGAGACAACTCAGAAGCGGCGATCTTGTGATGAGGAAGGCCCACCAGTACGAGATGGAGAATAAGTTGTCGCCCAAGTGGACTGGACCGTTTAGAATAACCGAGGCACTCGGGAACGGCGCTTACCGCTTGGAGACACTAGAAGGAGGGGCGATTCCTCGTACTTGGAATGCCACACACCTCAAGTTTTACTTTAGTTAAAGTTTCATAAGCATTGAACAGTTCTGTAAAAACAGTTACAAGGGGGCGCTCTTTTTTCCCTAAGGAGGGTTTTTAATGAGGCCACCCAAGAAATAAGATATTCAAAGTAAAAATTTTGAAGTATACTAAAGTTTGTGTGTGTATCGTTTTGCAGAAGATTTTAGGGTCCTCATCGCCCTTAGGCGATCAGAGGCCCAAGTAAGGAGATTTTAGGGTCCTCATCGCCCTTCGGCGATCGGAGGCATCCAGGTGATAAAAGTCCTCACCTCGTCTTCTTACAGCGAGGCTGAGGCGAGAGGAGAAAAGTCCTCATCGCCCTTTGGCGATCGGAGGCATTCAGCGAAGATATAAGTGATCGCCTATCGCCATATGTGGGAAGATATAAGTGATCGCCTATCGCCATGTGTGAAGATATAAGTGATCGCCTATCGCCATATGTGAAGATATAAGTGATCGCCTATCGCCATGTGTGAAGATATAAGTGATCGCCTATCGCCATGTGCGCGAAGATATAAGTGGTCGCCTATCGCCTGCAGGTATTCACATCGCCGGGTGTTCACATGGTCGCCTATCGCCTGCAGGAGATCAGGTTGTCAGCAAGTCGCCGAAAGGAGCACATCGCCGAGTGTTTGAGAAGACTTGTGTGAGCTGTGATACCCAGTGTTAACCAGATCGCCAGGTTAAGATTGTGCCCAGAGTAGCCTGTGCCCTAAGCCACTCCCTGTGTGGATAACTTAGTCGCAGGATCAAGGTGAGAGTAGCGTTTTAGCTGCAGGTACTCCAGATGGTGACACGTGAATGACCAGATGATAAAAGTCCTCACCTCGTCTTTTACAGCGAGGCTGAGGCAAGATGATAAAAGTCCTCACCTCGTCTTTTTACAGCGAGGCTGAGGCAAGATGATAAAAGTCCTCACCTCGTCTTTTTACAGCGAGGCTGAGGCAAGATGATAAAAGTCCTCCTCGCCCTTTGGCGATCCGAGGCAAGATGATAAAAGTCCTCACCTCGTCTTCTTACAGCGAGGCTGAGGCAAGATGTTGAAAGTCCTCACCTCGTCTTTTTACAGCGAGGCTGAGGCGAGAAGATAAGAAAGTCCTCACCTCATCTTCTTACAGCGAGGCTGAGGCGAGAGGATATAAAGTCCTCACCTCGTCTCCTTACAGCGAGGCTGAGGCAACAGAGGAAGACCTCCTTGCCTGGGAGCAAGTGCAGGCGAGAAAGAAGACCTCCTTGCCTTTGAGCAAGTGAGGCGAGATAGGAAAGACCTCGCCCTCGACTTCTTAAAGCGAGGCTGAGGTGAGAGGCGTGCTTGAGGAGGACACGTGGATCGAGAAGAGTAAGAGAAAGGAAATCGCCTAAAGATAACTCGGCGAGTACCAGATCAGAAGAGTTCCTGGCGATGATGCCAAATGCTGGTCCTCGAGCACTGAGAGCAGGTAGTAAAGGAGTCAATGACTTAGTCTCTTCGCTGAAACAAGTTAACAGCTTGAGACTGGGGGGCTTGTGTACTGATCGGTCCTCGGACGTCAGATGGGTCCCACAGCATGGGCCAAAGCCACGTGGAGTAGACCCCATCAGAGGTGATCGGTCATCGCCTGCTCCGTAGGGAGATGAGTAATCGGTCATCGCCTGCTCCACAGGGAGATAGGTAATCGGTCATCGCCTGCTCCACAGAGAGATGGGTGATCGGTCATCGCCTGCTCCGCAGATTATTAGTAAATATTCCCAGAGGTAAAGAGAGTCCCGAATCACGAAGGCTACATGCATGGCACGTGAACAGTGAAGGCCCTCCCAGAAAAGGTGTTCATCCTGTTAGAGTTTGCACTCCAGAGAAGGAAACCCTATGCGCTAGGTTATCCCAAAGACTGGGTAAGAGTGGCGCAGGGGGCATTCCAGTAAACCCTAAGTGTGTCCAGCAGCGCAATAAACCCTAATTAGGGTTAGTGGCACAGAAAACCCTAAGTATATAAGGAACAGTAATATGCTTCACAGAGGTACGCAATTCTAGACCTAAACACAGAGAGAAATTCAGACTTTAATGTTTCTTGCCCCGTTCTGACTTGAGCGTCGGAGTGCAAACGGCCGCGAGGGCGCCCCCCCTTTCTCTTTTGCAGGTGCGATCATACCAGCGCAGACTAGGTGAGGAAGGAGGTGTGTGGCGGCCGCAGAAGTCAGCTGACGCAGAGTCAACCGGCAGGAACAGACCTTAAAAGTGGATATCACCAAATTCGAATCAAGGAGGGTGATGAGTGGAAAACCGCTTTTAAGACCAAATTTGGATTATATGAGTGGTTGGTGATGCCCTTTGGACTCACTAACGCTCCAAGCACATTCATGAGGCTTATGAATCACACCTTGAGGGATTGTATAGGTAAATATGTAGTAGTTTACTTTGATGATATCTTAGTATATAGTAAAACCCTAGAAGACCATCTAAGTCACCTTAGGGAAGTCTTTCTAGTTCTTAGGAAAAATAGTCTTTTTGCAAATAGGGATAAGTGTACCTTTGGTGTAGATAGTGTAGTCTTTTTAGGCTTTATAGTAAACAAAACGGGGGTACATGTAGATCCCGAGAAAATCAAAGCCATCCAAGAGTGGCCAACTCCACAAAATGTAAGTGATGTAAGAAGTTTTCATGGGTTAGCTAGCTTCTATAGAAGGTTTGTGCCTAATTTTTCTAGCCTAGCTTCTCCTTTGAATGAACTTGTTAAAAAAGATGTTGCATTTTGTTGGAATGAAAAGCATGAGCAAGCCTTTCAAAGGCTAAAAGCTCAACTCACCAATGCACCCATCCTATCTCTCCCAAATTTTTCCAAAACTTTTGAGATAGAGTGTGATGCATCGGGAGTAGGCATAGGCGCGGTATTGTTGCAAGGTGGACACCCCATTGCTTATTTTAGTGAAAAACTCCATGGTGCCACCCTCAACTACCCCACTTATGACAAAGAGCTCTATGCTCTTGTGAGAGCCCTAAAGACTTGGGAACACTATCTTGTGTCCAAAGAATTTGTTATCCATAGTGATCACGAGTCTTTAAAATATTTAAAGGGCCAACACAAGCTCAATAAGAGACATGCAAAATGGATGGAATTTCTTGAACAATTTCCTTATGTAATCAAATACAAGAAAGGAAGCACCAATATAGTGGCCGATGCTCTTTCAAGACGCCACACACTCTTTTCAAAATTGGGTGCCCAAATTCTTGGATTTGACCACATAAGAGAGCTTTACCAAGAAGATCAAGAACTTTCATCCATCTATGCCCAATGTCTACATAGAGCGCAAGGAGGTTACTATGTGTCCGAGGGATATCTTTTTAAAGAAGGAAAACTTTGCATTCCCCAAGGAACACATAGAAAACTCCTTGTCAAAGAATCACATGAAGGGGGACTCATGGGCCATTTTGGAGTTGATAAGACTCTAGATCTTTTGAAAGCAAAATTTTGTTGGCCACACATGAGGAAAGATGTCCAACGCCATTGCTCTAGATGTATCTCATGTTTAAAAGCAAAGTCTAGAACAATGCCGCATGGACTCTACACCCCTTTGCCGATTGCAAATGCTCCTTGGGAAGACATTAGCATGGATTTCATTTTAGGACTTCCTAGGACTGCAAGAGGCCATGACTCTATCTTTGTGGTAGTGGACCGTTTTAGCAAAATGTCTCACTTTATTCCATGCCACAAAGTAGATGATGCTCAAAATATTTCTAAACTCTTCTTTAGAGAAGTGGTGAGACTCCATGGTCTCCCTAGAAGTATAGTGTCCGATAGAGATCCCAAGTTTATAAGTCACTTTTGGAAAACTCTTTGGGGTAAACTTGGAACAAGACTACAATTTTCAACTTCTTGTCATCCTCAAACGGATGGGCAAACCGAAGTAGTCAATAGATCTCTTGGAACTATGCTTAGGGCTATCATGAAGGGCAGCCACAAATCTTGGGATGAGTACCTTCCCCACATTGAATTTGCTTACAATAGAGTAGTTCACAAGACTACTAATGCTTCTCCTTTTGAGGTAGTATATGGTTTTAATCCTCTCACGCCCATGGATTTAATTCCTCTTCCTAATCCACAAGATTTTGTGCATAAGGAAGGAGTAATCAAGGCTGATTTTGTCAAGAAAATGCATGAGAAGATTAAAATTCAAATACAACAACAAAATGAGAAGTACACAAAACACGACAACAAAGGGAAGAAAGAAATAATTTTTGAGGAAGGAGACTTAGTTTGGCTTCATCTTCGAAAAGAAAGATTTCCAAATCAAAGGAAGTCCAAACTAAGTCCCCGAGGTGAGGGACCCTTCCAAGTCCTTAAGCGAGTCAACAACAATGCATATAAATTGGACCTACCTTTGAATATGGAGTACATGACACATTTAATGTAATTGATCTTTCTCCATTTGTAGGTATCAATGACGATGACGAGCTGGATTTGAGGACAAATCCTTTCCAAGGGGGAGGGGATGATGGAGGAGGGCCAAGCACATCTAACCAAGGAAGCCAAGGCCCAAACCAAGAAGACCGTCTAGACCAAGAGGAGCGTCTAGCTCCAAGAAGTGAGCGTCTAGGACGTGAAGGAGGGAGGCTATCCATGGAGCTAGACCGTCTAGGACCTCTCACAAGATCCATGGCTAAACATATCCAAGCACACATAGAAGAAGCCACGGATGGGAGGGAGAAGACCTTGTACATGCTACTTGGAGGCCCATTAGGGGTAGCTTAGTAGATTAGTGTAGTGTAGAAAGCAAAACTTGCTAACTTAGGGGTGTGCTATCAAAAAGGTGCCCTTAGCAATAGAAGGAGGGGTGTGCTAGCAAATAGGTGCCTTTAGCAAAAGAGGGAGGGGTGTACTATCAAATGTTGCATTTTTGACCTATCTTCTAGAATATTAGGATGATGGTGTGGTTTGACTAAAGTCAATACCCTAGGCAGCCCCCACTTTTTGTATTTCCATCCCTACCCTTTAAGCTTGCTCACCAAGGCTCCTAAATCTATAAATAAGGAGGCCTACCTCATGTATTTTCAAGTTTATTTGAGTAATGTTATGCTGCCATTTTTTGTGCACAAGCTTTACTCCTCCTAGAAATCTAGGCTATAAACTTCAATCCTTTCACCTTCTCCCTTGAGCTGGCCGAACCACTCAACCCATACTCATCATGCACCTTCAAGACCAACACAACTCCTAGGAGGGTCTTGTTTCACTCATCCATTGCTTCCGCTCCATCTATTTCTACTTTGATTCAAGAAGAACACATGAAAATGCCATCATGGAGCCCTTGAAGACACACTCACCGACTAATTGCGTGATTAACAAGTAATTAACACAAGCAAGATTGCAAAGAAATTAAATGACACTCCCTTTGTTGCTTTTACTATTTGCACCCCTTTTGTTGTTTTTCTAGTTGCACCCCTTTTGTTGCTTTTCTACTTGTTGGGCCTTCCAAAGTGTGTGGTGTATTTGTAGTATGGTGTTTGTTGCTGCCCTTTGCCTTTGTTCCTCTTGGAATTAGGTCAATAAAATCTTCAATCCAGCACCTATTAAGCAAGCTAGACTCCCCTCAAGTCAAATTCTCACTCAACAAGTACCAATTGATATTTAATCCACCAACAAGCTTAGAGGCCAAAGAAAGAAAGCAAGAAACAAATTAATTTGAAAAACAGTACCACACAAATGGAATTTAAATGTGACACAACTAGAAAGAGTTCAAATGAAATTAGACAAGCAAATAAAAGGTACTCAAATAATGGATGGCACACAAAAAGGAACCTAGGAATAGCACTAGATTTGATTTAAAAACCAAAAAACAGCACCACAGAAAAGCACAAATTGTTGTGGTCCAGAAAGCGTATCTTTAAAAGATTTATGCTGAGCTGACCCTTTTGTATTTGCTTCTGAAAATTGAGACACAATCAGAACAAGATCTTAAAAAACTTTTGGCGTTGGTTTCACTCCAAACGCATATACCAATTAATTTTGGTAAATTTTATAAAATCAGTGCTCAGAGCTGCCAGCTGGAACGTCAGGATTGCACACTTTTTTTGTAATATTTATCTTTTTTTTTCTATTTCTTCTTTTCAGATGGTTCTTTTTTTGTTCTTTTGCTAACACCTCAAATTTGTGAAATCCAGAGGCTCAGAAATTTTTGATGATGTATGTGATTTTCATAAATCAAAACAGTCAGCACAGAAAAGTGAAAAACAAGGGGTTCTGAAAACTGGAATGAAAAACAGAATGATATACCTTAAAAACACAATGGAGTTAATATGATGGAATTTGTGTGGATCTAACACACAAATAAGAACTCAAACTAAAATTAAAAATGCACCAAAGGATCAACACAAAACATATTTCAGATCAAACATTCAGACCAAAAACAAGAAACAAATAAATCAAAAAGAGTACTACTAGGATTTGATGACAAATATGGAAACACATGACTTAGACAAAACTTATGGATTCATAAAATGAAAAGACACAAGAACATCATATGACCCAAATGAAATTTCAAGCAAGACTCAAATACCTAAAAATAAAAACAGCAACACAAATATATCAAGAATCCTACACAAAATTGAAAATAGATGTTCAAGCACAAGTTTGAACAAACCCACCAAATGAAATGAATAAACAAGCATTCAAATCATATTAAAACACAAAAAACAGCAAGACAACTTGGAATAAAGATGAACAACTTGGAGAAAAGAAGAACTCAAAAACAAAATGAAAAGAGATACTCATCTTTGAAGAACCTGGCTCTGATACCAAATGATAGCCTTCCTATGAGCTCTTCTTTGGATTTTGGAGTTCCTTGGTGATGATGGATGCGGAAGCTTATGGAGGAGGTGAGCAAGGCCTTCCTAGGAAGCATGGGTGCCTTGAAGGTGCATGAAGAGTGAGGAAATGGGGAGGTTTGGCCAGCCCCTTTGGTAGTGATGAATTGAAGACTAAAACCTAAGTGTTAGGCAAGGAGTAGTGTATGGCACAATTTGGGCAGCATAACAATACTCTATTTAATCTTGAAAATACAAGGTGTAGGCTCCTCCTTTTATAGGCTAAGGAGGACCATAATGCAACCCTAATGCTAGCCAAATGAAATGTAAATGTGAAGCACATGGGCCACATGGAAAGTGTGAGCACATGGGGAGGGGTGTGTCTAGTTTGTAAGTTCACCCCCTCCATGGGCTTTCTAGAATAGTGGGAAGGTTAACTTCTCCTTAATTCTAATGTGCAGAAAAATAAACATTTGTCCACATGGCTATGCTATTTACACCCCAATTAAAGCTAAACTACATTTGATGGGCCTTCACGGAATATGTGCTAGTATGCCACTCTCCCATTCATAGCTTTGATCCAAGTCTTCTTGTCCTAGACGCTTCTAGCTTGGCCTTCTCATCCTAGACGCTCCTAGCTTGTCTTAGACGCTCCTAGCTTGGTCTTAGACGCTCTTGACTTGGCTCTTGCCTTTCATGGAAGGTTGTGCTTGGCCCTCTTCCATCACCTGCCCCACTTACTCTCTGTTGCAAACTGCTCTGGGGACCCTTACTGTCTAAGTGTCGCGCCTGCAGAACGCCTTCGCTGGAAGCCTGGGTCCCAGCTTATCTGCGTATAAAAGGACCCCCCGATGAGAAGGAACCGATGACTGATCTTGCGATGACTATCCACCGATGTCTCACCCTGGCAGACGACTGATGTCTCTCCCTGGAAGACGACTGATGTCTCATCCTGGCAAACGACCGATCTCTCATCCTGGCAGACGACCGATGTGTCTCTCATCATGGCAGACGACTGATGTGTAAATTTCTAGATCCTTCCAAATATTAGGGTATACAAACTTCAAATGGCGATAGATTTTGACAGAGAAGTCCGATCAAGACACCTAAAAAATGAAAGTGGCTCGAAACGGGGCGTGGCGTATCTGCATGTTTTGTGCCGATTCGTCAGTAGTTTGGGGTTTGGGAAAACTTCATTTAGTGAATATTAGGGTCTACAAGCTTCAAATGGCAATACATTTTGACAGAGAAGTCCGATCAAGACGCCTCAAAAGTGAAAGTGGCTCGAAACGGGGCGTGGCGTATCTGCATGTTTTGTGCCGATTCGTCAGTAGTTTGGGGTTTGGGAAAACTTCATTTAGTGAATATTAGGGTCTACAAGCTTCAAATGGCAATACATTTTGACAGAGAAGTCCGATCAAGACGCCTCAAAAGTGAAAGTGGCTCGAAACGGGGCGTGGCGTATCTGCATGTTTTGTGCAGATTTGTCAATAGTATGGGGTTTGGGGAAACTTCATTTAGTGAATATTAGGGTATACAAACTTCAAATGGCGATAGATTTTGGCAGAGAAATCCGATCAAGACACCTCAAAAATGAAAGTGGCTCGAAACGGGGCGTGGCGTAACTGCATGTTTTGTGCCGATTCGTCAGTAGTTTGGGGTTTGGGGAAACTTCATTAAGTGAATATTAGGGTATACAAACTTCAAATGGCGATAGATTTTGGCAGAGAAGTCCGATCAAGACGCCTCACAAATGAAAGTGTCCCGAAACGGGGCATGGCGTATCTGCATGTTTTGTGCCGATTCCTCAATAGTTTGGGGTTTGGGGAAACTTCATTTAGTTTATATTAGGGTATACAAACTTCAAATGGCGATAGATTTTCACAGAGAAGTCCGATCAAGACGCCTCAAGAATGAAAGTGGGTCGAAACAGGGCGTGGCGTATCTGCATGTTTTGTGGTTATTCGTCAGTAGTTTGAGGTTTGGGGAAACTTCATTTAGTGAATATTAGGGTATAAAACTTCAAATGGCGATAGATTTTGACAGGGAAGTCCGATCAAGACGCCTGAAAAATGAAAGTGGCTCGAAACGGGGCGTGGCGTATCTGCATGCTTTGTGCCAATTCGTCAGTAGTTTGGGGTTTGGGGAGAATTCATTTGGGGATTATTAAGGTATACAAACTTCAAATGGAGATAGATGTTGGCAGGGAAGTCCGATCAAGACGCCTCAAAAATGAAAGTGGCTCGTGTAAGAACCTAGAAAATTATATTGGAATAAAAGTGATATATTTTAAATGAATTCTAAGTATATTCTTATTTAAAATATAAAGGAAGGGAAGTATAGCTTAAAAGTCTACGAGATCGCCGAAATTGAAAGAGTAGGCGATCTCCGACTTCTCTGGCACATGATCGCCTGTCGCTTTGATTTCACCTAAACGCCAATCGCCTGTAGTGTACCTAGTCGCCTGTCGCCTAGAGTACACATGATCGCCGAAACTACACTTAGTGTGTAGTCAAGATGTTGGATCAACCATAGTGGGTTCCCAAAAACCACGTGCGTCAAGGTGTGGGTTAAGCCTTAGACACGCGGTGCATGCGAAGCTCTATGCTTGAGTATAGGAGATCGTCCTTAGTGTTGCATGCATGGGCGCACGAGGGCAAGTGCCAATCTACCCTTGGAAATGTGAAGCTACCGACGTCACCGAGTCATGTGGAGATGATACCTTGGACGTAACATAGTGGAATGGAGAACCTTCAGGAAGGCGAGGTGTGTCGTCGGGCATCGCCGGGGCGCGAGGCATGCGGGCATCGCCAGGGCGCGAGGCATGCGGACATCGCCGGGGCGCGAGGCATGCGGGCATCGCCGGGGCGCGAGGCATGCGGGCATCGCCGGGGCGCGAGGCATGCGGGCATCGCCGGGGCGCGAGGCATGCGGGCATCGCCGGGGCGCGAGGCATGCGGGCATCGCCGGGGCGCGAGGCATGCGGGCATCGCCAGGGCGCGAGGCATGCGGGCATCGCCGGGGCGCGAGGCATGCGGGCATCGCCGGGGCGCGAGGCATGCGGGCATCGCCAGGGCGCGAGGCATGCGGGCATCGCCAGGGCGCGAGGCATGCGGGCATCGCCAGGGCGCGAGGCATGCGGGCATCGCCGGGGCGCGAGGCATGCGGGCATCGCCGGGGCGCGAGGCATGCGGGCATCGCCGGGGCGCGAGGCATGCGGGCATCGCCAGGGCGCGAGGCATGCGGGCATCGCCAGGGCGCGAGGCATGCGGGCATCGCCAGGGCGCGAGGCATGCGGGCATCGCCGGGGCGCGAGGCATGCGGGCATCGCCGGGGCGCGAGGCATGCGGGCATCGCCGGGGCGCGAGGCATGCGGGCATCGCCAGGGCGCGAGGCATGCGGGCATCGCCAGGGCGCGGGGCATGCGGGCATCGCCAAAGAGAGACATCGGTCGTCCTCCAGGATGAGTCATCGGTGGAGAGTCTTCACGCAAGAGGTCATCGGTGGAAGGTTATCGCGCGATGTCGAGTTGTACGTAGAGAAGGTGGGACCCAGACTCCCAGCATGAGACGCGCAGCACGCGCGACACGTAGACAAAAAGTGTTGGTTGAGAACAGTGACATCAGAATGTTGGCATGCACAAGAGACAACAGTGGTCGTACTGTTCAGAGCAGTGGTTGGCATGCACAAGAGACAACAGTGGTCGTACTGTTCAGTGAAACGTACACTCAGACTTCCCTGCAGAGTGGGTGGTGGCAGCTGCTTTTGTGGACAAGTTGGTTTAAGAGGCAAGAACCCACTTCTGAGAGGAGGAAAAACGTTGTAGTTATCCAAAGAGCGAAAAAGTGAGTTACCTCCCTTCTCCTCCATTTCTCTCCTTCGCGCTGCGATTCGGGCACCTTCACACAAGAGTACGACGAGCGACAGCCACCATTAGAACACCTGGGAAGTTCTCTGCAAGTCCTTCAAACCAGACGCAAAAACAGAGCCAAGGCGTTCTTCAAGCTTCGTTGGATTTAGGAGCTCTTGGTATTTTGTGCAAGTCCAGGTAAGGGAAGCTAGCCTTCATTTTCAATACAAGTCATAGATTAGCTGTTCCTGAAGTGAGGGCGACGTGGTCGCCGGTTTCGTTTTCATCTTCGTGAATGCTCTGTTCTATGTGTTTGGGCGACGTGGTCTCCGGTTTTAAATGCAGATTTCGAAATCCCCTTCTTTTGAATTAGATCGCCGGTTTGATAGGAGATCGCCTGGCTGATAGGAGATCGCCTGCCTGATAGGAGATCGCCCTTTCGTAGGGAGATCGCCTGTTCGTCTATTTTGTTGTATTTTGTTTAAGTGTTGAAAACATTTGACTGGTCATGTATTAAACTCCCTAAGAGGAGCAACTTCATTACTTATATATATATTATCATGTACTCTTCGATATTATTTGTTTACCTTTATTTTCATTATACATGTATGTATGGTTTTATTTTGACGGGATGTTACAGCTCGAAACGGGGCATGGCGTATCTGCATGTTTTGTGCCGAGTCATCAGCAGTTTGGGGTTTGGGGAAACTTCATTTAGTGAATATTAGGGTATACAAACTTCAAATGCCGATATATTTTGACAGAGACGTCCGATCAAGACGCCTAAAAAATGAAAGTGGCTCAAAACGCGGCGTGGCGTATCTGCATGTTTTGTGCCGAGTCGTCAGCAGTTTGGGGTTTGGGGAAACTTCATTTAGTGAATATTAGGGTATACAAACTTCAAATGGCGATAGATTTTGACAGAGAAGTCCGATCAAGACGCCTAAAAAATGAAAGTGGCTCAAAATGGGGCGTGGCGTATCTGCATGTTTTGTGCCGATTCGTTAGTAGTTTGGGGTTTGGGGAAACTTCATTTAGTGAATATTAGGGTATACAAACTTCAAATGGCGATAGATTTTGACAGAGAAGTCCTATCAAGACTCCTAAAAAATGAAAGTGGCTCGAAACGGGGCATGGCATATCTGCATGTTTTCTGCCGATTCGTCAGTAGTTTGGGGTTTGGGGAAACTTCATTTAGTGAATATTAGGGCATACAAACTTCATATGGCGATAGATTTTGACAGAGAAGTCCTATCAAGACGCTTCAAAACGAAAGTGGCCCAAAACGGGGCGTGGCGTATCTGCATGTTTTGTGCCGATTCGTAGGTAGTTTGGGGTTTTGGGAAACTTGATTTAGTGAATATTAGGGTATACAAACTTCATATGGCGATAAATTTTGACAGAGAAGTCCGATCAAGACGCTTCAAAAATGAAAGTGGCTCAGAGTGGGGGGTGGCGTATCTGCATATTTTGTGCCGATTCGTCAGTAGTTTGGTATTTGGGGAAACATCATTTAGTGAATATTAGGGTATACAAACTTCAAATGGCGATAGATTTTGACAGAAAAGTCCGATCAAGACGCCTAAAAAATGAAAGTGGCTCGAAACGGGGCGTGGCGTATCTGCACGTTTTGTGCCGTTTCGGTAGTAGTTTGGGGTTTGGGGAAACTTCATTTAGTGAATATTAGGGTATACAAACTTTAAATGGCGATAGCGTTTTAACAGACAAGTCCGATCAAGACGCCTCAAAAATGAAAGTGGCTCGAAACGGGGCGTGGCGTATCTGCATATTTTGTGCCGATTCATCAGTAGTTTGGGGTTTAGGGAACCTTCATTTAGTGAATATTTGGGTATACAAACTTCAAATGGCGATAGATTTTGACATAGAAGTCCGCTCAAGACGCCTCAAAAATTAAAGTGGCTCGAAACAGGGCGTGGCGTATCTGTATGTTTTCTACCGATTCGTCAGTAGTATGGGGTTTGCGGAAACTTCATTTAGTGAATATTAGGGTATACAAACTTCAAATGGTGATAGATTTTGACAGAGAAGTCCGATCAAGACGCCTCAAAAATTAAAGTGGCATGAAACGGGGCGTGGCGTATCTGCTTTTTTTGTGCCGATTCGTCTGTAGTTTGCGGTTTGGGGAAACTTCATTGAGTGAATATTAGGGTATACAAACTTCAAATGGCGATAGATTTTGACAGAGAAGTCGATCAAGACTCCTAAAAAATGAAAGTGGCTCGAAACGGGGCGTGGCGTATCTGCATGTTTTGTGCCGATTCGTCAGTAGTTTGGGGTTTGGGGAAACTTCATTTAGTGAATATTAGGGTATACCAACTTCATATGGCGATAAATTTTGACAGAGAAGTCCGATCAAGACGCTTCAAAAATGAAAGTGGCTCGAAATGGGGCGTGGCGTATCTGCATGTTTTGTGCCGATTCGTCAGTAGTTTGGTGTTTGGGGAAACATCATTTAGTGAATATTAGGGTATACAAACTTCAAATGGCGATAGATTTTGACAGAAAAGTCCGATCAAGACGCCTGAAAAATGAAAGTGGCTCGAAACGGGGGGTGGCGTATCTGCATGTTTTGTACCGTTTCGTCAGTAGTTTGGGGTTTGGGGAAACTTCATTTAGTGAATATTAGGGTATACAAACATCAAATGGCGATAGATTTTGACAGACAAGTCCGATCAAGACGCCTCAAAAATGAAAGTGGCACGAAACGGGGCGTGGCGTATCTGCATGTTTTGTGCCGATTCGTCAGTAGTTTGGGGTTTAGAAACTTCATTTAGTGAATATTAGGGTATACAAACTTCAAATGGCGATAGATTTTGACAGAGAAGTCTGATCAAGACGCCTAAAAAATGAAAGTGGCTCGAAACGGGACGTGGCGTATCTGTATGTTTTCTACCGATTCGTCACTAGTTTGGGTGTTGGGGAAACTTTATGTAGTGAGTATTAGGGTATACAAACTTCAAATGGCGATAGATTTTGACAGAGAAGTCCGATGAAGACGCCTAAAAAATGAAAGTGGCACGAAACAGGGCGTGGCGTATCTGCATGTTTTGTGCCGATTCGTCAGTAGTTTGGTGTTTGGGGAAACATCATTTAGTGAATATTAGGGTATACAAACTTCAAATGGCGATAGATTTTGACAGAAAAGTCCGATCAAGACGCCTGAAAAATGAAAGTGGCTCGAAATGGGGGGTGGCGTATCTGCATGTTTTGTACCGTTTCGTCAGTAGTTTGGGGTTTGGGGAAACTTCATTTAGTGAATATTAGGGTATACAAACTTCAAATGGCGATAGATTTTGACAGAGAAGTCCGATCAAGACGCCTCAAAAATGAAAGTGGCTCGAAACAGGGCGTGGCGTATCTGAGTGTTTTGTGCCGATTGTAACATCCCGCCAAATTCTTTTCATTTTTATATAATAAAATAAGCGTAGACATTTATTTATAAAATCAACATATGTATATATATTGAAAGTACATCATCCCATACATTGTATCTCAAAAATAAACGTCCCTCTTATATGGGTTTTAATACATTCCATCAATTGTTTCAAAATAAAACCAAAATACAGTATAAAAAGAAAACAGGCGATCTCTTCCTCCAACTGCTCACTGAGGAGCTCGACTACCTGCAACATCATCTGCTCCTGTGTAAAATACACGATCATCACAGGTTTAAGAAAACATCCACAAACAAGAACATAGGGTAAGCTAGATATTTTAAAGAGAATTTTGATATGAAACTTTAAAATCAAGATAAAACAAATTTAAGACACCCACGTAAAACCATCAATTTCCCATTCATTTCACACACTTCACAATTTCATCAAGAGTTATTTGTTTCACATAAAACATCAAATGCCTATCAAATCTCAATATTTCTCTTTCTCACGTCCGACTTCCACGGACTCACCACACATAGACACATACCACACCACTGTAAAGTCCACACAGGACAGGTAATGAAGTCCACACAGGACAGCTAATGAAGTCCACACAGAGCTAATGAAGTCCACACAGGACAGCTAATGAAGTCCACACAGGAAAGCTAATGAAGTCCACACAGGACAGCTAATAACATCAATTCACCCAATGCACCATACAACACTTAAATGAACGATTCCAAACACAGCAACTATCGTACCAAGGTTCAGGTTTTCCAATATCACATGTGTAACATCCCGCCAAATCCTTTTCACAAATATAAAATGAAATAAAGGTAAAACAATAATATTGAAGTGAACATACGTATTTATATAAAATGGAGTTGCTCCTCACAGGGAGTTTAATACATAACCGGTCAATTTTCCAAAACTTAAACAAAATACAGCCAAATAAAATGAAACCGGCGGTCTCCCTACATAAACCGGCGATCTTCTATCAGAAGACCCAAAACAGCCGATCTGCTATCAGAACAGAAAACAGGCGATCACCACGTAGAGACAGAAACAGGCGAACTCCTTCCGGCGACCACTCACTGAGGAGCTCTACTCCCTGAAAGATCATCTGCTCCCGTGTAAAATACACGATCATCACAGTTTTAAGAGAAAGCAACCATAGAACAATACAAAGGGTAAGCTAGATATTTTTAAAACTTTAAATTTATAAACTGGACAACCAACGTAGATCAGCCATTTTAAACATTCACAAGAGTCCATCACTTTCTCATTCATATCACAGAACCATCAAGTGTCTATCAACAATTCTCAATATTTCACATTTCTCACGTCAGACTTCCACTGACTCATCACACATAGACACTTGACACTACTTCCGGAAGACTCGTGCGTTGACTCAGACCCAGAGATCTGCACCTGTCATACTACATCACCCACACAGGGTCGCTGTGAAACTCACACAGCCATGCGCATAAATGAATCTCAATATCTTCACTCTCCTAGTATGACAGGGTTAATTCATATAACAGGCCGAGCTCGTTCTTTTTCACACGACTCACCCATTCATATGAACCTCCTTCGACTCTCACCAACTGAATAACTTCATCTACGTGATTCCATTATCTAAGCAGAGTCAGGATATCTCCTTCTAGACAAGTCCCTAGTCAATACACTTTACTCATGATCTTACACGGTATTTCCTTTCCTGAAAATACTATGCCTTGATCCCACATCCACAACATTCAGACCATCATACCACTCAAATGAATGATTCAATTTACAGCAACAATCATTTCAAAGGTTCAGATTTTCGAATATCACATGCATTCCACATTTAAATCTCAAACAGTCTCAACGACACTAAAACAGGGGAGTTCGAAATCTGTATTTAAAACCGGCGATCACGTCGCCCAAGCTCATGAAAAACAGAGCATCATGAAAAAGGGGTTTAAAACCGGCGACCACGTCGCCCAAACACATAGAACAGAGCATCACGAAAACAAAATATGAAACCGGCGACCACGTCGCCCCCACTTCAGAAACAGCTAGCCTACGGCTTTTATTGAAAATGAAGCTAGCTTCCCTTACCTGGACTTGCGTAAACTTCACTAAGAGCTCCAACCCAACGAGCTTCAAGGATGCCTTAACTCTGTTTTAGCGTCTGGTTTGGAGGACTTGTAGAGAACCTCCCAAGTGCCAAGGGCAGTCGTCGCTTGTCGTACTGGTGCTTGAGGTTGCCTGAATCGCAGCGCGAAGAGGAGAAAAGGGAGGGATGAAGATGCACTCGCTCTTTCACTCTTGAGCCACTGCAACGTTCTTTGCCTCCCCGCAGTGGGTTTTTGAATCCAAGCCTACTTGTCCACGTATGCTGCTGCCACCACCCCCTCTGCAGGAAAGCCTGAGTGTACGTTTCACTGAACAGTACAACCACGGTTGTCTCTTGCGCATGCCAACTTTCTGATGTCACTATTCTGAACCACCCTTTTTGTCTTCTTGCGCATGCCAACCACTGCCCTGAACAGTACGACCGCGAGTGTCTCTTGCGCATGCCAACTTTCTGATGTCACTATTCTGAACCACCCTTTTTGTCTACGTGGCGCGCCTGCAGGACGTTTCATGCTGGGAGTCTGGGTCCCACTTTATCTGTGTGAAACACGACATCGCGCGATAACCTTCCACCGATGACTCATCCTGGAGGACGACCGATGTCTCTCTCTGGGAGACGACCGATCTTTATCTCTGGGAGACGACCGATGTCAATCCTTGGTGATTCCCGCATGCCTCTCGCGCCCTGGCGTTGCCCGCATGCTTCGCGCCCTGGCGATGCCCGCATGCCTCTCGCGCCCTGGCGATGTCAGCTTGTCTCGCGCCCTGGCGATGTCCGCATACCTCGCGCCCTGGCGATGTCCGCATGGGTAGTCTAGGCGACAGGCGATTATGTACTAACCAGGCGATCTCATAGCCTTCTAAGCTACACTTTCCTCCCTTTTTATTTTAAATAAAAACATACTTAGAATTCATTTAAAATATATTCCTTTTATTCCAATTTAATTTTACAGGTCCTTACAACATGCATTTCACATATCAATCTCAAACAGTTTCAAACGACACTAAAACAGGGGATTTCGAAAACGGTATTAAAATCGGCGATCATGTCACCCCACACATAAAAACAGAGTATCGTGAAAAGCATATGAAAACCGACAACCACGTCGCCCTCACTTCAGAACCTACTCGCCTAACGTTTTTATAAAAGAAAATGCTAGCTTCCCTTACCTGAACTTGCACCAAAACACCAAGAGCTCCAACATCCACCGAAGCTTAAAGATGTCCTAACTCTGTTCTAGCGTCCTGACGGAAAACTCGCAGAGAACTCCCCAGGTATCCAAGTGCAGTCGTCGCTCATCGTACTGGTGCTTGGGGATGTCTGAAATGCAGCGCGAAGGAGAGAAAAGAGAAGGATGAAGGTAGACTCACTCTGTCACTCTTGAACCACAGCAACGTTCTCCCTCTCAGAAGTGGGTTTTTGAATCTAAACCAACTTGTCCACAAATGCCGCTGCCACCACCAACTCTGCAGGAAGGCTTGCGTGCACGCTTCCTTGAACAGTACGGCCACGTGTGTCTCTGCGCATGCCAACTCTCTGATGTCACTCTTCTGAAACACCCTTTTTGTCTACGTGTCGCGCGTGCAGGACGTTTCATGCTGGGAGCCTGGGTCCCACCTTATCTGTGTGAAACACGACATCGCGCGATAACCTTCCACCGATGACTCATCCTGGCGAACGACCGATGTCTCTCTCTGGAAGACGCCCGATGTCTCTCTCTGGAAGACGCCCGATGTCTCTCTCTGGAAGACGACCGATGTCTCTCTCTAGAAGACGACCGATGTCTCTCTCTGGAAGACGACCGATGTCTCTCTCTGGAAGACGACCGATGTCTCTCTCTGGAAGACGACCGATGTCCCGCATGTCTCTCGCCCTGGCGATGTCCGCATGTCTCGCGCCCTGGCGATGCCTGCATGCCTCGCGCCATGGCGATGTCCGTGTGCCTCTCGCGCCCCGACGATGCCCGCATGCCTCTCGCCCTGGCGATGTCCGCGTGCCTCTCGCGCGCTGGCGATTGTCCGAATGTCTCGCGCCCTAGCGATGACTGATGACACGTCGCCACGCCTTGCTGAAGGTTCTTCATCCCACAATGTTACGTCCAAGGTATCACCTCCACATGACTTGGTGACGTCGGTAGCTTCACATTTCCAAGAATAGATCAGCACTACTCCTCGTGCGCCCATGCATGCAACACTAAGGACGATTTCTTATGCTCAAGCATAGAGCTTCGCATGCACAGCGTATCTAAGGTTTAACCCACACCTCGGTACGCGTGGTTTTTGGAACCCACTATGGTTGATGCAGCATCTTGACCACATACTAAGTGCACTCCCGGCGATTACGTACACCATAGCCGATTGGCGATCATGTGTACTATAGGCGACAGGCGATTATGTGCTAGAGAAGTCGGAGGTCGCCTCCGTCTTCAACAACGGCGATCTCGTAGACTTCTAAGCTACACTTTTCTTCCTTTACTCTTCTTGATCCACAAGTCTTCCTCGAGCACACCCACGTGATTACCTCACGATAAAGCCCTCGCACCTGACTACTTGGTTAATACAATGGTCAGCCGACCGACCTCTACCAGCTGACCCCAGACCTTGGACGATGTCCGAGGTCCGACTACTACGAAACTTCTATTACCAGCTCTTTGTATTTTAAATAATAACATCTTCTGAAATTATTTAAATATAACACTTTTATTCCAATTAAAGTTTCTAGGTCCTTACATTCTCCCCAACAAGAAAAATTTTCGTCCTCGAAATTGAATTACAAGGAAAAGAGGTAGGGATAGGCTTCTCTCATGGTTTCTTCTAACTCCCAAGTTGAATCCCCTGATCTGTCATTTCATTGGTTGAAGTGGAGACTTGCAGACCAGAAAACCTTTCTCAAATACTTGATCCTTAAAACTCCTAATTCCTCTTGTTTTAGATGTCCTTCATTGGCATGAACTGATCTGCGATGACTTGGGTTGACATCAACATTATTATTCTGTCTAGAAACTGCAGAGATGGAGTTTCTTCCAGGATTTTCATTTTTCAGTTCAGAAACAACCGGTTTGTAGCTTGGCTTCACATTAGGCACCGTTTCTTGTCAACCGATGGTGAAGCAGCAAAAGCTTGAGGGAGCACGGTCTCTTTCTTCAGGCGCCCCTCTGGTTCATCTCTTCTTTGATTACTAATAGCAGATCAGGAAAAACCCACCCCTTTAACAGATGGTTGGGATTTCAGAGCTGCTAACTCAGGAATTCCAATGGATACATCCATATTAGCATTGCATGGGATCTCAAGGTGCTCATTATTCAACACGCAGATCATAAATCCCTCACTGTGTTCAGGGTGAGGACTTGTTGCCACAACTGACAATGCAGCAGTGTTTCTAGGATCAGAAACGAAACGCTGACCACCACAACTGCCCATTTAAAGGATTAGCTGTAAATCGCATCCCATTAGAAACACAAGGAACGGAAAGTTCTGCTTCCACATCCAACTTTCCGCAATTTACTAACATCGCTAGAAGAACTCAACATCATCATAACACGGCTTACCCTTATTCTTATCCATAGCCATTTCCTCCTTCCTTCCTACATTCACAGGCAGAACTGCATCCTCATTTGCCAAGTTCAGGAGACTTACGGCATCAGGAGCCCTTAATCTCAACCCACCATTTCCATACTCATCTTTCGAATCACGATCAACAAAACAACATCCATTCTGCGTGAAGCTTTCTCTCTTATCCCAGTAACTTCTCTACCTAGTATTTTTCAGCAAATTTCTCTGTCTAATTGAACTTTAGACATAAATACAATATCTCATCTTTCCTTTTAAGCGTGGCATATCTGCATGTTTTGTGTCGATTCGTCAGTAGTTTGGGGTTTGGGGAAACTTCATTTAGTGAATATTAGGGTATACAAACTTCAAATGGCGATAGATTTTTACAGAGAAGTCCGATCAAGACGCTTGAAAAATGAAAGTCGCTCGAAATAGGGCGTGGCGTATCTGCATGTTTTGTGCCGATTCGTTAGTAGTTTGGGGTGTAGGGAAACTTCTTTTAGTGAATATTAGGGTATACAAACTTCAAATGGCGATATATTTTGACAGAGAAATCCGATCAAGAAGCTTCAAAAATGAAAGTGGCTCGAAAAGGGGCGTCACGTATCTGCATGTTTTGTGCCGATTCGTCAGTAGTTTGGGGTTTGGGGAAACTTCCTTTAGTGAATATTAGGGTATACAAACTTCAAATGGCGATAGATTTTGACAGAGAAGTGCGATCAAGACGCCTCAAAAATGAAAGTGGCTCGAAACGAGGCGTGGCGTATCTGCATGTCTTGTGCCGATTCGTCAGTAGTTTGGGGTTTGGGGAAACTTCATTTAGTGAATATTAGGGTATACAAACTTCAAATGGCGATAGATTTTGACAGAGAAGTCCGATCAAGACGCCTGAAAAATGAAAGTGGCTCGAAATAGGGCGTGGCGTATCTGCATGTTTTGTGCCGATTCGTCAGTAGTTTGGGGTTTAGGGAAACTTCATTTAGTGAATATTAGGGTATACAAACTTCAAATGGCGATATATTTTGACAGAGAAATCCGATCAAGAAGCTTCAAAAATGAAAGTGGCTCGAAACGGGGCGTCACGTATCTGCATGTTTTGTGCCGATTCGTCAGTAGTTTGGGGTTTGGGGAAACTTCATTTAGTGACTATTAAGGTATACAAATTTCAAATGGCGATAGATTTTGACAGAGAAGTCCCATCAAGACGCCTCAAAAATGAAAGTGGCTCGAAACGGGGCGTGGCGTATCTGCATGTTTTGTGCCGATTCGTCAGTAGTTTGGGGTTTGGGGAAACTTCATTTAGTGAATATTAGGGTATACAAACTTCAAATGGCGATAGATTTTGACATAGAAGACCGATCAAGATGCCTCAAAAATGGAAGTGGCTCAAAACGGGGCGTGGCGTATTTGCATGTTTTGTGCCGATTCGTCAGTAGTTTGCGGTTTGGGGAAACTTCATTTAGTGAATATTAGGGTATACAAACTTCAAATGGCGATAGATTTTGATAGAGAAGACCGACCAAGACGCCTCAAAAATTGAAGTGGCTCGCAACGGGGCGTGGCGTATCTGCATGTTTTGTGCCGATTCGTCAGTAGTTTGTGGTTTGGGGAAACTTCATTTAGTGAATATTAGGGTATACAAACTTCAAATGGCGATAGATTTTGACAGAGAAGTCCGATCAAGACGCCTCAAAAATGAAAGTGGCTCGAAACAGGGCATGGTGTATCTACATGTTTTGTGCCGATTCGTCAGTAGTTTGGGGTTTGGGGAAACTTCATTTAGTGAATATTAGGGTATACAAACTTCAAATGGCGATAGATTTTGACAGAGAAGTCCGATCAAGACGCCTCAAAAATGAAAGTTGCTCGTAACATCCCGCCAAATCCTTTTCATATTTATATAATGAAATGAAGGTAAAACAATAATATCGAAGTGAACATGTATATATATATATATATGTAATGAAATTTCTCCTCACAGGGAGTTTAATACATATCCAGTCAGTTTCCAAAACTTAAACAAAATACAGCAAAATAGAAAACAGGCGATCTCCTAACAGAAACAGAAAACAGGCGATCTCCTAACAGAAACAGAAAACAGGCAATCTCCTTCCAGCGACCACTCACTCAGAAGCTCTACTTCCTGCAACATCATCTGCTCTCGTGTAAATTATACACGATCATCACAGGTTTAAGAAAACATCCACAAAACAAAAACGCAGGGTAAGCTTGATATGTTAAAGAGAATTTAGATATGAAACTTTAAAATCAACATTAAAAAAATTTAAGACACCCACGTAAAAACCATCAAATTTCTCATTCCCTTCACATGACCATCAAGTAATCACATATTTCACAATTTCCTCAAGAGTCATTCAATTCACATAATCCATCAAGTGTCTATCAATTTCAGCGTTTCTCATTTCTCACGTCAGACTTCCACTGACTCATCACACATAGACACTTGACACTACTTCCGGAAGACACGTGCATTGACTAGACTCAGAGATCTGCACCTGTCATACTGCACCACAGTGAAATCACGCACATTCACAGGGTCGCTGTGAAATCACACACATTCACAAGCGTATAAATGAATCTTGATATCATCACTATCCTAGCATGACAGGGTTAATCCATACAACAGGTCAAGCTCGTTCTCTTTCAAACAACTCACCCATTCATATGAACCTCCTTCGACTCTCAACGCCTGAATAACTTCATCTATATGATTCCATTATATCAGGAGAGTCAGGATATCTCATAATAAACGAATCACCGGTCAATGCACACTCTACACGATCTTACACAGTATTTTCTTTCTTGAAAATACTATGCCTTGATCCCACATTCACCACATTCCATACATCATACCACACATAAAGAACAATTCCATCATAGAATACTTTGAATCTTTTCTTAAACAACCCCACTCACAAAAACAAGCATACCACCATTCAGGTTTTCGAATAGCATATACATTTTCCATTTCAATCTCAACAAGTTCACAGCGACACTAAAATAGGGGAGTTCGAAAACAACATTAAAACCGGCGATCACATCCAAAAACAGGGGATTATGCAATAACAGTTGAAAACCGGCGACCACGTCGCCCCATCATCAAAATCATCTAACTTAAGGTTTTCGTTGGAAATAAGGCTAGCTTCCCTTACCTGGACTTGCGTAAAATTTCACTACGAGCTCTAACCCACCGAACTTAAGGATTCCCGAACTTTGTTTTAGCGTCCTGATCAGAAAACTCGTAGAGAACTTCCCAGGAGTCCAAGGGTAGTCGTCGCTCGTCGTACTGGTGCTTGAGGATGCCTGAATCGCAGCGCGAAGGAGAGAAAAGAGAAGGATGAAGGTAAACTCACTCTGATGGAAGAGGGCCAAGCACAACCTTCCATGAAAGGCAAGAGCCAAGTCAAGAGCGTCTAAGACCAAGCTAGGAGCGTCTAAGACAAGCTAGGAGCGTCTAGGACGAGAAGGCCAAGCTAGAAGCGTCTAGGACAAGAAGACTTGGATCATAGCTATGAATGGGAGAGTGGCATACTAGCACATATTCCGTGAAGGCCCATCAAATGTAGTTTAGCTTTAATTGGGGTGTAAATAGCATAGCCATGTGGACAAATGTTTATTTTTCTGCACATTAGAATTAAGGAGAAGTTAACCTTCCCACTATTCTAGAAAGCCCATGGAGGGGGTGAACTTACAAACTAGACACACCCCTCCCCATGTGCTCACACTTTCCATGTGGCCCATGTGCTTCACATGTACATTTCATTTGGCTAGCATTAGGGTTGCATTATGGTCCTCCTTAGCCTATAAAAGGGGGAGCCTACACCTTGTATTTGGAAGATTAAATAGAGTATTGTTATGCTGCCCAAATTGTGCCATACACTACTCCTTGCCTAACACTTAGGTTTTAGTCTTCAATTCATCACTACCAAAGGGGCTGGCCAAACCTCCCCATTTCCTCACTCTTCATGCACCTTCAAGGCACCCATGCTTCCTAGGAAGGCCTTGCTCACCTCCTCCATAAGCTTCCGCATCCATCATCACCAAGGAACTCCAAAATCCAAAGAAGAGCTCATAGGAATGCTATCATTTGGTATCTAGAGCTATGGTTCTTCAAAAATGAGTATCTCTTTTCATTTTCTTTTTGAGTTCTTCTTTTCTCCAAGTTGTTCATCTTTATTCCAATTTGTCTTGCTGTTTTTTGTGTTTTAATATGATTTGAATGCTTGTTTATTCATTTCATTTGGTGGGTTTGTTCAAACTTGTGCTTGAACATCTATTTTCAATTTTGTGTAGGATCCTTGATATATTTGTGTTGCTGTTTTTATTTTTAGGTATTTGAGTCTTGCTTGAAATTTCATTTGGGTCATATGATGTTCTTGTGTCTTTTCATTTTATGAATCCATAAGTTTTGTCTAAGTCATGTGTTTCCATATTTGTCATCAAATCCTAGTAGTACTCTTTTTGATTTATTTGTTTCTTGTTTTTGGTCTGAATGTTTGATCTGAAATTTGTTTTATATTGATCCTTTGGTGCATTTTTCATTTTAGTTTGAGTTCTTCTTTGTGTGTTAGATCCACACAAATTCCATCATATTAACTCCATTGTGTTTTTGAGGTATATCATTCTGTTTTTTTATTCCAGTTTTCAGAACCCCTGTTTTCACATTTCTGTGCTGACTGTTTTGTCTTATGAAAATTACATACATCATCAAAAATTTCTGAGCCTCTGGATTTCACAAATTTGAGGTGTTAGCAAAAGGACAAAAAAAGAACCATCTGAAAAAAAGAAATAGAAAAAAAAAGATAAATATTACAAAAAAAGTATGCAATCCTGACGTTCCAGCTGGCAGCTATGAGCACTGATTTTATAAAATTTACCAAAATTAATTGGTACATGCGTTTGGAGTGAAACCAACGCCAAAAGTTTGTTAAGATCTTGTTCTGATTGTGTCTCAATTTTCAGAAGCAAATACAAAAGGGTCAGCTCAGCATAAATCTTTTAAAGATACGCTTTCTGGACCACAACAATATGTGCTTTTCTGTGGTGCTTTTTTTTTGGTTTTTAAATCAAATCTAGTGCTATTCCTAGGTTCCTTTTTGTGTGCCATCCATTATTTGAGTACCTTTTATTTGCTTGTCTAATTTCATTTGAACTCTTTCTAGTTGTGTTACATTTAAATTCCATTTGTGTGGTACTGTTTTTCAAATTAATTTGTTTCTTGCTTTCTTTCTTTTGCCTCTAAGCTTGTTGGTGGATTAAATATCAATTGGTACTTGTTGAGTGAGAATTTGACTTGAGGGGAGTCTAGCTTGCTTAATAGGTGCTGGATTGGAGAATTAATTTTCTAATTCTAAGAGGAGCCAAAGCAAGGGCAGCAAACAAAGATTACTCAAAAACACGACAAACACTTGGAGGGCCCAACAAAGAAAAGACAACCAAGGGAGTGCCAATAGCAAAACAAGGATCAACAAAGGGGGTTTTCTTAATCTTCTTTGTAACTTAACCTTGTGAATTACTCTTTAATTACGTGATTAGACGGTGAGTGTGTCTTCAAGGGCTCCAAGTGTCCAAGAAGCCTCACCTAAGGCCGACTAGTGTAGACCTTACTTGTTTTAGCATGTGTTAATTGTTTTAATTGCTTTCCTTGCTTAATTAGTTACGTTTGGTAATTGTTTTGTTTTGTTTAAGTTCGTTAATTCTTTTGCTTGGTTAATTAGCTAGTTTGCATTGTTTTCTTGCATCAAAATTTGATTTCTTCAACCTAATTGTGTTTTAAGTGGTTTACTAAGAGAAAACTTTGTGTGAAGACATTGAGGGATAGTCTTTGGCTAAGGCAAGGCTTGGTATTTAAGTAGTCCATTGTGACTCACCTCCCTTACCTGGAAGACTACCTTCTTTGACTTCCCTAAATTTTCTCAAGGTAAAATATTTCTATACACAAAGGTCTAGTCATGTCTTCTCATTCCTTTAAATCTCTTAAAAGTGAGGTGAAATCCTTGAAATCTCTTTTGGAACAACTTTCCAAGAATATTCAATCAATTTCATCTAAACAATTGGAGAATGAGGCCAAAACTAATGAATTGACTAAATCAAAGGATGAGAAGTCTCACATTTCAAAAAAATTACCTTCTCATGCATCTATCTCTAAAAAGCATGATTCTTTTGGGGAGGGAAGACATAGAAGAGATAGAAAAGAACAAGAAAGCCCAAGAGAGGTTAGGGTAGACCTACCCCATTCCCATGGAAAAGAAAATATAGAAACTTGCCTAGATTGGGAAATGAGGGTAGAAAAATTGTTTGCTTCCCATAAAGAAAGAAAGGAAAGAAAGATACAAAAGAAAAGAGAGGAAGCCGAAAGGGAAGCTAAAGAAAAAGAAAAAGAAAAGCATGAGAAGACCCTTGAGAAACAAAAGGCGTGGGAGAATAGTGTTCCTTCTCACAAGGTCATTCAACAAGACAAAAGATTTAAAAATACCTTTGAAAATATGCGTCTTGTTGAACAACCTAGCCTTTCCTTTTGTAAAGGAACACTTGCAAGCATAGTAACAAAAAAAGAGTCTTTAAAAGAAGCTTGCATAGATAAAGATAAAGTGGATTATTTCTCATATGTGCTAGGATATCACCAAGTGAATGTCAAGTTATTTACAAGCATCTACAAAAACAAATTTTTATGTGAAGTAGTGCCTAAAGAAACTTGTCATGTCCTATTGAGACAACCATTGCCAAGTGTGCAACTTCTCATAAACAATGGTTGTAACAACGAGACTATCTTTACACATAAGAGAAAAATTCTTCATGAAGGAGAACTCATGGACCAAATTAGAGTTGATAAAACTCTAGAGCTTTTAAAAGGAAAACTTTTGTCACCCATGAGAAAAGATGTTCAAAGACATTACCCTAGATACATTTCTTGTTTTAAAAATACACCTAAGGTGATGTCTCATGAACTCTATACTCCTTTACCTTTTGCAAATGATCCTTGGGAAGACATAAACCTCAATTTTATCTTAGAGCTTCCTAGGACAACAAAAGGTTTTGATTCCATTTTTATGGATATGGATAATCTCTTCTATATAGAAGTGACAAGTCTTCATGGTTTATCTTCAAGCATAGTATTGGATAGAGCTCCAAAATTTGAAAACCATCATTTGAGGAATCTTTTAGAAAAACTTGAAATTAAGTTGTACTCTTCAAATTTTTATCCTCAAAAGAATGGTCAAAATAAAATTGAAAACATAGCTCTTTTTACTATGCCTAGAGAAATCATGAAAGACAATCACAATTCTTGGGATGAGTATCCTTTTGAGCATGCATACAATGGAGTAGTCCACAAGACTACTAATATTTCTACATTTGAAATTGCATGTGGACTTAATCCTCTTTCGCTTTTTAAGTTGTTACCCTTTCCTAAAGGTATTGTGCCTAAGGAAAAGGTAACCAATATTGAAAATTTTCAAATACATAAGAGGATTAGAGAACACATACAACCATCCAAAGAGAAATATTGTACAAAGTTGCTAAAAACAAAAGAAAAACAAAAATGGCAACTTCATACAATTAAGTTCTCTCCAATTGCTCACACTAACACCTTTACTTTGTTTGATGATTTCCATAGGTGGACGTTTGATCCGGGAGGACAAGCCTTGTCGAAACAATAGGCTGCTATCCAAGATCAAATCTGTAGATCTGAGGATAGATCTTCTCAAAGGAGGAGGAGATGATGGACACCATCCAGCCCCATCCATCCCCCTAGTTGAAGACAAAGCAAGGGATTTGAGGACAAATCCTTTTTCAAGAGGGAGGGGATGATGGAAGAGGGCCAAGCACAACCTTCCATGAAAGGCAAGAGCCAAGTCAAGAGCGTCTAAGACCAAGCTAGGAGCATATAAGACAAGCTAGGAGCATCTAGGACGAGAAGGCCAAGCTAGAAGCGTCTAGGACAAGAAGACTTGGATCAAAGCTATGAATGGGAGAGTGGCATACTAGCACATATTCCGTGAAGGCCCATCAAATGTAGTTTAGCTTTAATTGGGGTGTAAATAGCATAGCCATGTGGACAAATGTTTATTTTTCTGCACATTAGAATTAAGGAGAAGTTAACCTTCCCACTATTCTAGAAAGCCCATGGAGGGGGTGAACTTACAAACTAGACACACCCCTCCCCATGTGCTCACACTTTCCATGTGGCCCATGTGCTTCACATTTACATTTCATTTGGCTAGCATTAGGGTTGCATTATGGTCCTCCTTAGCCTATAAAAGGAGGAGCCTACACCTTGTATTTTCAAGATTAAATAGAGTATTGTTATGCTGCCCAAATTGTGCCATACACTACTCCTTGCCTAACACTTAGGTTTTAGTCTTCAATTCATCACTACCAAAGGGGCTGGCCAAACCTCCCCATTTCCTCACTCTTCATGCACCTTCAAGGCACCCATGCTTCCTAGGAAGGCCTTGCTCACCTCCTCCATAAGCTTCCGCATCCATCATCACCAAGGAACTCCAAAATCCAAAGAAGAGCTCATAGGAATGCTATCACACTTTGTCACTCTTGAACCACAGCAACGTTCTTTGCCTCTCAGAAGTGAGTTTTTGAATCTAAATCAACTTGTCCACAATTGCCGCTGCCACCACCCACTCTGCAGGAAAGCTTGCGTGCACACTTCCTTGAAAAGTATGACCACGTGGGTTTCTGCGCATACCAACTCCCTGACGCTAACTATTCTGAAACACCCTTTCTGTCTATGTGTCACGCATGCAGGACGTCTCATGATGGGAGCCTGGGTCCCACCTTATCTGTGTGAAACACGACATCGCGCGATAACCTTCCACCGATGACCGCTCGCGCGATGACTATCCACCGATGTCTCATCCTGGCGGACGACCGATGTCTCTCCTTGGAAGACGACCGATGTCTCTCCCTGGAAGACGACCGATGTCTATCCCTGGCGATGACCGCATGTCTCTCGCCCTGGCGATGCCCGCATGTCTCTCGCCCCGGCGATGCCCGCATGTCTCTCGCCCTGGCGATGCCCGCATGTCTCTCGCCCTGGCGATGCCCGCGTATTTCTCGCCCTGGCGATGCCCGCGTGTCTCTCATACCGGCGATGAGTGATGTGCCTCTCATCCCGGCGATGACTTATGACACATCGCCACGCCTTGCTGAAGGTTCTTCATCCCACTATGTTACGTCCAAGGTATCACCTCCACATGGCTTGGTGACGTCGGTAGCTTCACATTTCCAAGAATAGATCAACACTACTCCTCGTGCGCCCATGCATGCAACACTAAGGACGATTTCTTATGCTCAAGCATAGAGGTTCGCATGCACAGCATATCTAAGGCTTAACCCACACCTTGATACGCGTGGTTTTTGGAACCCACTATGGTTGATCCAGCATCTTGACCACATACTAAGTGCACTCCCGGCGATCACGTACACCATGGGCGATTGGCGTTCATGTGTAATCTAGGCGACAGGCGATTATGTGCCAGAGAAGTCGGAGATCGCCTCCATCTTCAACAACGGCGATCTCGTAGACTTCTAAGCTACCCTTTCCTTCCTTTATATTTTAAATAAACACATACTTAGAATTCACTTAAAATATATCACTTTCATTCCAATAAAAATTTTCTAGGTCCTTTTAACAAGGATCATTTTGACAAGATTAGGTCTCCTTTTCCTGCTCAAACGTTCGAGTTTGCCGCTTTCCGACACCTGGTCGAGTTTATGAACTCTAGAGGTGAACAATGGAATCAGGGCACTCTTTGGCCTGAAAGGACAAGGTTTGCCTTTGATTGATCCCAAGAAGAAGCTTTTCTCCGGCCGGCATTGACCTTGATTATGTTTAAGGTCATGTCGGTCCGTAGGGTGGGGAAGGCAACTGGTAATACGCTAATATAGTACATAAAGCCTGAAAGACCCTATACTTGTACTTACATTCTCCCCAACAAGAAAATTTTCGTCCTCGAAAATTGAATTACAAGGAAAAGAGGTATGGATAGGCTTCTCTCATGGTTCCTTCTAACTCCCAAGTTGAATCACCCGATCTGTCATCCCACACCACCTTTACCATGTTGATGGTCTTGCCTCTGAGTTGCTTACTCTGCTGATCGTCAATCCTGACTAGTTTCGTTTCAAACGACAAGTCATCCTTGATCTGCACATCGTCCACTTCCAGCACATGACTAGGGTCTGCCATGTACTTCCTCAGCTGTGATACGTGAAAGACATTATGCAGATTCGCTAAATGGGGAGGTAGGGCGATCTCATAAGCCACTGGACCAATCCTCCTTAAGATCTGATATGGTCCCACGAACTTAGGGGACAACTTCTTTGATCTGGTCGCCCGTCCTACACCCTTGGTTGGTGTCACTCTCATGAACACATGGTCTCCAGCAGCAAACTCCAAAGGTTTTCTCCTCTGATCTGCATAGGATTTCTGCCTACTTTGAGATGCTCTCATTCTATCTTTTATCTGTTGCACCTTCTCGGTCGTCTGCTGAATCAACTCTGGTCCAACCAATACTGCTTCGCCCTCCTGGTACCAGCACAATGGAGTTCTGCATTTCCTTCCATACAAGGCTTCGTATGGCGCCATCCCTATGCTGGCGTGATAACTGTTATTATAGGTAAACTCCACCAGTGGCAACATCTCATCGCAGCCTCCCAATTGGTCCAAAACACACGTCCTCAGCAGATCTTCCAAGGACTGAATTGTTTTCTCAGACTGCCCATCTGTTTGAGGATGATATGCAGAGCTCATCCTCAACTTAGTTCCCAAAGAATCTTGGAGAGTTTGCCAAAACCGTGAGGTGAACCTGGGATCTCTATCTGAAACAATGCTGGAAGCACTCCATGCAACCTCACTATTTCTTTGATGTACAACTGAGCCAATTTGGCCATGGGCATTTTCAAATTCACTGGAAGAAAGTGGGCACTCTTCGTCAGCCGATCTACTATGACCCAGATTGCGTCATGGCCCCTTACCGATCTAGGTAAATGGGTAACAAAATCCATTGCAATGCTGTCCCATTTCCACTCAGGGATATCCAGTTGCTGTAACAACCCGCCAGGTCTTTGATGCTCTATCTTCGCCTTCTGACATGTCAAGCAGGTTGTAACATACTAGGCAATGTCTTTCTTCATGCCCGACCACCAAAATGACTCCTTCAAGTCATGGTACATCTTGTTCATGCCTGGATGTAGGCTAAGGCGACTCTTGTGACCTTCCTCTAGGATCATCTTCTTCAACTCTTCATTTGCAGGTATGCAAATTCTGCCATTAAATCTCAAGACCCCATCATCGCCCATCACAAAGTCTTTAGCCTGGTCGGTCCCTAGTGACTCCATAGTACGCTTCAGACTAGGGTCCTCCAACTGCTTATCCTTTATCACTCCAAGGAAGTCATTAGTTATAGCCAGCTTACTACAACTAATGTGATTTACATGAAATTCTACCCCAAGGTTTAAGTCTCTGAATTGCTCGATCAGTTTCTGCTCTTCCATCATCATGGTGGCTACTTGTATTGATTTTCTACTCAAAGCATCTGCCACTACATTGGCCTTCCTTGGATGATACATGAGTTGAAAATCATAGTCCTTTAGAAACTCCATCCACCTTCTTTGTCTCATGTTTAGTTCCTTCTGATCAAACAGGTATTTCAGGCTCTTATGGTCACTGAACACCTGGAACCGAGCTCCATATAAATAGTGCCTCCAAATCTTCAAGGAAAACACCACAGCCGCCAACTCCAAATCATGAGTAGGATAGTTTCTCTCATGAACCTTGAGTTGCCTTGAAGCATATGCAACCACTCTTTTCCCTTGCATCAAAACACATCCCAAACCCTGATGTGAAGCATCACAGTAGACATCAAAAGGTCTTCCTACATCTGGGATCAGCAGCACTGGAGCACTAGTCAACCTTTCCTTTAGTTCCATGAAGCTCTGCTCACATCGGTCGGTCCAAGCAAAAGGTTGATCCTTGCGGGTCAACTGTGTTAAAGGAGCCACTACCTTGGAAAAGTCCTCAATAAATCGCCGATAGTAGCCAGCTACACCCACAAAACTCCTTATTTCTGTGACTGTCTTAGGACGTTCCCACTGAAGCACTGCCTCCACCTTGGCTGGATCCACTGAGATCCCCCGAGCAGATATCACATGTCCTAAGAAGTTAACTTCCTTCATCCAGAACTCACACTTAGAGAACTTGGCATAGAGTTGCTTCTCCCTCAGGATCCCCAACACCGTCCTCAGTTGTTGCTCATGTTCTTCCTCAGTCCTTGAATAAATAAGTATGTCGTCTATAAAGACTACAACAAACTTATCCAAGAAAGGACGAAAAATCCTATTCATGTAGTCCATGAACAGAGCTGGAGCATTTGTCACTCCAAACGGCATCACCACATATTCATAGTGTCCATAACGAGACCTAAATGCCGTCTTTTGCACATCTTCAACAATCACCAAAATTTGGTGGTATCCCGTTCTCAGATCAATCTTTGAGAACACTGAGGCTCCATGCAGTTGATCCATCAAATCATCAATTCTTGGCAGAGGGTACTTGTTCTTGATAGTCAGCTTATTCAACTGCCTGTAGTCCACACATAACCGAGACCCTCCATCCTTTTTCTTAACTAGAAGCACTGGAGCCCCCCATGGAGATACACTAGGCCTGATGAATCGTTTCTCCAACAACTCTTCCACTTGTTTCTTTAACTCTACCAACTCGGCTGGAGCCATTCTATAGGGCGCCATTGACACTAGTCCAGCTCCAGGTACCAAATCAATAGAGAATTCCACTTCTCTCTTAGGAGGTAGTCCAGGTATTTCTTCTGGAAATACATCCATGAAGTCCTTAACCACATGTATACAGCCCATCTCTTCTTCATTCTTCACTCCCCCTTTAGCTAGGATCACAAAACACGTCGCCCCTTCTTTCAACTCCGACCTCACATGCTGAGCAGACATCACATCTGACTCTTGGAGATCGGGGAACACCACCTTCTGGCTACCGCAATCTATGAGAACGTGATTGGCAGATAGCCAATCCATTCCTAGGATAACATCCAGATCCTGCAGAAGTAGACAGACCAAATTTACTTTGAACCTGCGTCCCTCTACTATCACTGGACATTCTGGGCAAACTGTGGAGGTCAAAACCTGTCCTGATGAAGGTGTGGAGACCAACAGTTCAAACGGCAGCTCCTTCACTAGAAGGCCCAACACATCTACGCACAGGCTTGACACAAAAGAGTGTGTCGCTCTAGAATCAAACAAAACTCTAACGCATCTATCAGCTATAAAACAAGCACCTTGCACCAAGTTACCTGACTGAGACGCCTCTGCTCCTGTCATGGCAAACACTATCCCTACTGCCTGAGGTCTGCTGCCTTCATTCCTCATCTGTTGGGAACCACCGGATTGAGTCATCCTATTCTGGGTAGGACAATCTCTAGCAACGTGTCCCGTATTCTGGCAGGCAAAACATCTTCTCTCTGAATCTCTCTTGGGGCACACATTGGCTGTTTGTGGTCCACCACAATGGAAACATTTAAGTTTCCAGGGTTGTTGCTGCTAAGACTGGGGCGGTGCTGCTCTTGCCCTATGTTGTGGAGGTCTCGCATAAGACTTATTCTGTTGTTGCTGCACCCTGGCCTTCCTACTGGAAGAATCCCCTGGGCGTGACCTGATCACCCGAGACTCACCCTTTTCTAGAGTCTCCACCATCTTCGCCTTCTCCACTAAGGCGTGAAATTCTCTTATGCACATAGGTGCTATGGTCCTCTTTAGTTCATGCTTCAGTCCTTCTTCAAATTTCCTGCACCTCCAAGCCTCAGAGGTAGCTTGGGTATAGAATCGGGCGAGGTACTCAAATCGAGCAGCATAGGCGTTCACAGACATATCCCCCTGCTCCAACCTTAGGAACTCAGCTTCCTTCGCAAACCTTGCGCTGTCTGGGAAGTATTTCTCCAGGAACCTCACCCTGAAGCTCTCCCAATCCAACACTTCCTCTCGGGCCTCCATCATCTGCTGAGTTCCCATCCACCAGAACTCAGCTTCTCCAGACAAAAGATATGTGGCGAATACCAGCTTCTGATCTTCAGGGCAGGAGGTTGCCCTGAAGATTTTCTCTAAACCCCTGACCCATTGATCTGCTTGGTCAGGAGTAGCATTCCCACTGAACTTAGGTGGGTTGTGCCTGAGGAACTCGGTCAGTCCCATCTGCTCCTGAGGCTGACCGACGTTGGGAGCTGTTGCAGCCGATCTGGCGGTCTCCTAATGCTGCATTGTAGCTTGGTGATTCTGAGACATCACCGCATTCTGCTGCTGGATGGCACTCGCCATCATCTCAATGGCCCTGGCGATCTGGCCCATTTCAACAGAAGGTTGGGGAGGGGTAGGCTGTCTAGCAGCCATTCTTCTCTGTAGAAGATTAGGAAAAAAAACTATTATTCTCTACTCATATTCCTATAAAATGAACTTGATAAAGAATCAATTCATTTAGAAGACCACACTAGGTCTTACAAAGGCCAGCATCTCAAATCCATCTAGAATTTGAGTTTATCAGCAAGATCAATATACTTATACAAGCACATCACCAAAACAGCTACCGGTATAAAACCATCAATTCAAACGACCACTTTCAATCAATACAAAAACACTCAATAAACTGAAATAAAACACACCAAAATTCAATATATGCTAAACATCAAACTTTCAGAATTTAAGATTGAGAATCATCTTGATCCAGTTATGAGTGTGCACCCTCCACTACTTTATCAAGATCCTTTCATTCTTAATACTAAGATTTTCAGTTAGGGCATATATTCACTAAAGCACACACAAAATTTCAATACAAAAACGTTTGAAAACCTTTCACTATAGTTTTTATTTAAAACTCAAATAAATTTTATGAGCAGAAGAAACACAATGGATCCACAGCCCTCAGGTCATCCTAAGGACGAACTGCTCTGATACCATTAATGTAACATCCCGCCAAATCCTTTTCATATTTATATAATGAAATGAAGGTAAAACAATAATATCGAAGTGAACATGTATATATATATATATGTAATGAAATTTCTCCTCACAGGGAGTTTAATACATATCCAGTCAGTTTCCAAAACTTAAACAAAATACAGCAAAATAGAAAACAGGCGATCTCCTAACAGAAACAGAAAACAGGCGATCTCCTAATAGAAACAGAAAACAGGCGATCTCCTTCCGGCGACCACTCACTGAGAAGCTCTACTTCCTGCAACATCATCTGCTCCCGTGTAAATTATACACGATCATAACAGGTTTAAGAAAACATCCATAAAACAAAAACGCAGGGTAAGCTAGATATTTTAAAGAGAATTTAGATATGAAACTTTAAAATCAAGATAAAACAATTTTAAGACACTCGAAACGGGGCGTGGCGTATCTGCATGTTTTGTGCCGATTCGTCCGTAGTTTGGGGTTTGGGGAAACTTCATTTAGTGAATATTAGGGTATACAAACTTCAAATGGCGATAGATTTTGACAGAGAAGTGCGATCAAGACGCCTCAAAAATGAAAGTGGCTCGAAACGGGACGTGGCGTATCTGCATGTCTTGTGCCGATTCGTCAGTAGTTTGGGGTTTGGGGAAACTTCATTTAGTGAATATTAGGGTATACAAACTTCAAATGGCGATAGATTTTGACAGAGAAGTCCGATCAAGACGCCTGAAAAATGAAAGTGGCTCGAAATAGGGCGTGGCGTATCTGCATGTTTTGTGCCGATTCGTTAGTAGTTTGGGGTTTAGGGAAACTTCATTTAGTAAGTATTAGGGTATACAAACTTCAAATGGCGATATATTTTGACAGAGAAATCTGATCAAGAAGCTTCAAAAATGAAAGTGGCTCGAAACGGGGCGTCGCGTATCTGCATGTTTTGTGCCGATTCGTCAGTAGTTTGGGGTTTGGGGAAACTTCATTTAGTGAATATTAGGGTATACAAATTTCAAATGGCGATAGATTTTGACAGAGAAGTCCCATCAAGACGCCTAAAAAATGAAAGTGGCTCGAAACGGGGCGTGGCGTATCTGCATGTTTTGTGCCGATTTGTCAGTAGTTTAGGGTTTGGGGAAACTTCATTTAGTGAATATTAGGGTATACAAACTTCAAATGGCGATAGATTTTGACAGAGAAGACCGATCAAGACGCCTAAAAAATGGAAGTGGCTCTAAACGGGGCGTGGCGTATCTGCATGTTTTGTGCCGATTCGTCATTAGTTTGGGGTTTGGGGAAACTTAATTTAGTGAATATTAGGGTATACAAACTTCAAATGGCGATAGATTTTGACAGAGAAGACCGATCAAGACGCCTCAAAAATGGAAGTGGCTCGAAACGGGGCGTGGCGTATCTGCATGTTTTGTGCCGATTCGTCAGTAGTTTGTGGTTTGGGGAAACTTCATTTAGTGAATATTAGGGTATACAAACTTCAAATGGCGATAGATTTTGACAGAGAAGTCCGATCAAGACGCCTCAAAAATGAAAGTGGCTCGTAACATCCCGCCAAATCCTTTTCATATTTATATAATGAAATGAAGGTGAAACAATAATATCGAAGTGAACATGTATATATATATGTAATGAAATTTCTCCTCACAGGGAGTTTAATACATATCCAGTCAGTTTCCAAAACGTAAACAAAATACAGCAAAATAGAAAACAGGCGATCTCCTAACAGAAACAGAAAACAGGCGATCTCCTAACAGAAACAGAAAACAGGCGATCTCCTTCCGGCGACCACTCACTGAGAAGCTCTACTTCCTGCAACATCATCTGCTCCCGTGTAAATTATACACGATCATCACAGGTTTAAGAAAACATCCACAAAACAAAAACGCAGGGTAAGCTAGATATTTTAAAGAGAATTTAGATATGAAACTTTAAAATCAACATAAAACAAATTTAAGACACCCACGTAAAAACCATCAACTTTCTCATTCCCTTCACATGACCATCAAGTAATCACATATTTCACAATTTCCTCAAGAGTCATTCAATTCACATAATCCATCAAGTGTCTATAAATTTCAGCGTTTCTCATTTCTCACGTCAGACTTCCACTGACTCATCACACATAGACACTTGACACTACTTCCGGAAGACACGTGCATTGACTAGACTCAGAGATCTGCACCTGTCATACTGCACCACTGTGAAATCACGCACATTCACAGGGTCGCTGTGAAATCACACACAAGCACAAGCGTATAAATGAATCTCAATATCATCACTATCCTAGCATGACAGGGTTAATCCATACAACAGGTCAAGCTCGTTCTCTTTCAAACAACTCACCCATACATATGAACCTCCTTCGACTCTCAACGCCTGAATAACTTCATCTATATGATTCCATTATATCAGGAGAGTCAGGATATCTCATAATAAACGAATCACCGGTCAATGCACACTCTACACGATCTTACACGGTATTTTCTTTCCTGAAAATACTATGCCTTGATCCCACATTCACCACATTCCATACATCATACCACACATAAAGAAAAATTCCATCATAGAATACTTTGAATCTTTTCTTAAACAACCCCACTCACAAAAACAAGCATACCACCATTCAGGTTTTCGAATAGCATATACATTTTCCATTTCAATCTCAACAAGTTCACAGCGACACTAAAACAGGGGAGTTCGAAAACAACATTAAAACCGGCGATCACATCCAAAAACAGGGGATTATGCAATAACAGTTGAAAACCGGTGACCACGTCGCCCCATCATCAAAATCATCTAACTTAAGGTTTTCGTTGGAAATAAGGCTAGCTTCCCTTACCTGGACTTGCGTAAAATCTCACTACGAGCTCTAACCCACCGAACTTAAGGATACCCGAACTCTGTTTTAGCGTCCTGATCGAAAAACTCGCAGAGAACTTCCCAGGAGTCCAAGGGCAGTCGTCGCTCGTCGTACTGGTGCTTGAGGATGCCTGAATTGCAGCGCGAAGGAGAGAAAAGAGAAGGATGAAGGTAAACTCACTCTGTCACTCTTGAACCACAACAATGTTCTTTGCCTCTCAGAAGTGAGTTTTTGAATCTAAACCAACTTGTCCATAATTGCCGCTGCCACCACCCACTCTGCAGGAAAGCTTGCGTGCACACTTCCTTGAAAAGTATGACCACGTGGGTTTCTGCGCATACCAACTCCCTGACGCTAACTATTCTGAAACACCCTTTCTGTCTACGTGTCACGCATGCAGGACGTCTCATGCTGGGAGCCTGGGTCCCACCTTATCTGTGTGAAACACGACATCGCGCGATAACCTTCCACCGATGACCGCTCGCGCGATGACTATCCACCGATGTCTCATCCTGGCGGACGACCGATGTCTCTCCCTGGAAGACGACCGATGTCTATCCCTGGTGATGGCCGCATGTCTCTCGCCCTGGCGATGCCCGCATGTCTCTCGCCCCGGCGATGCCCGCATGTCTCTCGCCCCGGCGATGCCCGCATGTCTCTCGCCCCGGCGATGCCCGCATGTCTCTCGCCCTGGCGATGCCCGCGTGTCTCTCATACCGGTGATGACTGATGTGCCTCTCATCCCGGCGATGACTTATGACACATCGCCACGCCTTGCTAAAAGTTCTTCATCCCACTATGTTACGTCCAAGGTATCACCTCCACATGGCTTGGTGACATCGGTAGCTTCACATTTCCAAGAATAGATCAGCACTACTCCTCGTGCGCCCATGCATGCAACACTAAGGACGATTTCTTATGCTCAAGCATAGAGGTTCGCATGCACAGCGTATCTAAGGCTTAACCCACACCTTGATACGCGTGGTTTTTGGAACCCACTATGGTTGATCCAGCATCTTGACCACATACTAAGTGCACTCCCGGCGATCACGTATACCATGGGCGATTGGCGTTAATGTGTAATCTAGGCGACAGGCGATTATGTGCCAGAGAAGTCGAAAATCGCCTCCGTCTTCAACAATGGCGATCTCGTAGACTTCTAAGCTACCCTTTCCTTCCTTTATATTTAGAATAAACACATACTTAGAATTCACTTAAAATATATCACTTTTATTCCAATAACAAATTTCTAGGTCCTTACACTCGAAACGGGGCGTGGCGTATCTGCATGTTTTGGGCCGATTCGTCAGTAGTTTGGGGTTTGGGGAAACATCATTTAGTGATTATTAGGGTACACAAACTTCAAATGGCAATAGATTTTGATAGAGAAATCCGATAAAGAAGCTTCAAAAATGAAAGTGGTTCGAAACCGGGCGTCACGTATCTGCATGTTTTGTGCCGATTCGTCAGTAGTTTGGGGTTTGGGGAAACTTCATTTAGTGAATATTAGGGTATACAAACTTCAAATGGCGATAGATGTTGACAGAGAAGTCCGATAAAGACGCCTCAAAAATGAAAGTGGCTCGAAACGGGGCGTGGCATATCTGCATGTTTTGTGCCGATTCGTCAGTAGTTTGGGGTTTGGGGAAACTTCATTTAGTGAATATTAGGGTATACAAACTTCAAATTGCGATAGATTTTGACAGAGAAGTCCGATCAAGACGCCTCAAAAATGAAAGTGGCTCAAAACGGGGCGTGGCGTATCTGCATGTTTTGTGTCGATTCGTTAGTAGTTTGGGGAAACTTCATTTAGTGAATATTAGGGTATACAAACTTCAAATGGCGATAAATTTTGACAGAGAAGTCTGATCAAGACGCTCAAAAATGAAAATGGGTCGAAACGAGGCATGGCGTATTTGCCTGTTCTGTATCGATTCGTCAATAGTTTGGGGTTTGGGGAAACTTCATTTAGTGAATATTAGGGTATACAAACTTCAAATGGCGATAGATTTTGAGAGAGAAGTCCGATCAAGACGCCTAAAAAATGAAAGTGGCTCGAAACGGGGTGTGGCGTATCTGCATGTTTTATGCCAAATCGTCAGTAGTTTGGGGTTTGGGGAAACTTTATTTTCTGAATATTAGGGTATACAAACTTCAAATGGCGATAGATTTTGATAGAGAAGTCTGATCAAGACGCCTAAAAAATGAAGGTGGCTCTAAACGGGGCGTGGCGTATCTGCATGTTTTGTGCCGATTCGTCAGTGGTTTGGGGTTTGGGGAAACTTCATTTATAGAATATTAGGGTATACAAACTTCAAATGGCGATAGATCTTGACAGAGAAGCCCGATCAAGACGCCTCAAAAATGAAAGTGACTCAAAATGGGGCGTGGCGTATCTGCTTGTTTTGTGCCGATTCGTCAGTAGTTTAGGGTTTGGAGAAATTTCATTTAGTGAATATTAGGGTATACAAACTTCAAATGGCGATAGATTTAGACAGAGAAGTCTGATCAAGACGCCTAAAAAACGAATGTGGCTCGAAACGGGGCGTGGCGTACCTGCATGTTTTGTGTCGATTCGTCAGTAGTTTGGGATTTGGGGAAACATCATTTAGTGAATATTAGGGTATACAAACTTCAAATGGCGATAGATTTTGACAAAGAAGTCCGATCAAGACGCCTCAAAAATGAAAGTGGCTCGAAACGGGGCGTGGCATATCTGCATGTGTTGTGCCGATTCGTCAGTAGTTTGGGGGAAACTTCATTTAGTGAATATTAGGGTATAGAAACTTTAAATGGCGATAGATTTTGACAGAGAAGTCCGATCAAGACGCCTCAAAAATGAAAGTGGCTCGAAACAGGGCGTGGCGTATCCGCATGTTTTGTGCTGATTCGTCAGTAGTTTGGGGTTTGGGGAAACTTCATTTAGTGAATATTAGGGTATGCAAACTTCAAATGGTGATAGATTTTGACAGAGAAGTCCGATCAAGACGCCTCAAAAATGAAAGTGGCTCGAAACGGGGCGTGGCATATCTTCATGTCTTGTGCCGATTCGTCAGTACTTTGGGGTTTGGGGAAACTTCATTTAGTGAATATTAGGGTATACAAACTTCAAATGGCGATAGATTTAGACAGAGAAGTCTGATCAAGACGCCTCAAAAACGAATGTGCCTCGAAACGGGGCGTGGCGTACCTGCATGTTTTGTGCCGATTCGTCAGTAGTTTTGGATTTGGGGAAACATCATTTAGTGAATATTAGGGTATACAAACTGCAAATGGCAATAGATTTTGACAGAGAAGTCCGATAAAGACGCCTCAAAAATGAAAGTGGCTCGAAACGGGGCGTGGCATATCTGCATGTGTTGTGCCGATTTGTCAGTAGTTTGGGGTTTGGGGAAACTTCATTTAGTGAATATTAGGGTATACAAACTTCAAATGGCGATAGATTTTGACAGAGAAGTCCGATCAAGACGCCTTAAAAATGAAAGTGGCTCGAAACGGGGCGTGGCGTATCTGCATGTTTTATGCTGATTCGTCAGTAGTTTGGGGTTTGGGGAAACTTCATTTAGTGAATATTAGGGTATACAAACTTCAAATGGCGATAGATTTTGATCGAGAAGTCCGATCAAGACGCCTCAAAAGTGAAAGTGACTCAAAACGGGGCGTGGTGTAACATCCCGCCAAATCCTTTTCACAATTATAAAATGAAATAAAGGTAAAACAATAATATTGAAGTGAACATACGTATTTATATAAAATGGAGTTGCTCGTCACAGGGAGTTTAATACATAACCGGTCAATTTTCTAAAACTTAAAACAAAATACAGCCAAATAAAATGAAACCGGCGGTCTCCCTACATAAACCGGCGATCACCTATCAGAAGACCCAAAATAGCCGATCTACTATCAGAACAGAAAACAGGCGATCACCACGTAGAGACAGAAACAGGCGATCTCCTTCCGGCGACCACTCACTGAGGAGCTCTACTCCCTGGAAGATCATCTGCTCCCGTGTAAAATACACCATCATCACAGTTTTAAGAGAAAGTAACCACAGAACAATACAAAGGGTAAGCTAGATATTTTTAAAACTTTAAATTATAAACTGGACAACCAACGTAGATCAGCCTTTTTTAAACATTCACAAGAGTCCATCACTTTCTCATTCATATCACACAACCATCAAGTGTCTATCAACAATTCTCAATATTTCACATTTCTCACGTCAGACTTCCACTGACTCATCTCACATAGACACTAGACACTACGTGCATTGACTAGACTCAGAGATCTGCACTTGTCATGCTGTACCACTGTGAAATCACACACATTCACAGGGTCGCTGTGAAATCACACACATTCACAAGCGTATAAATGAATCTCAATATTATCACTATCCTAGCATGACAGGGTTAATCCACACAACGGGTCGAGCTCGTTCTCTTTCACACAACTCACCCATACCTGTAGACCTCCTTCGACTCTAAACGCCTGAATAACTTCATCTATGTGATTCCATTACATCAGGAGAGTCAGGATATCTCATAAAAAGAATCACCGGTCATTGCACACTTTACACGATCTTACACGGTATTTTCTTTCCTGAAAATACTATGCCTTGATCCCACATCCACAATATTCAAAACATCATACCACTCAAATGAATGATTCAAATCACAGCAACAATCATTTCAAAGGTTCAGATTTTCGAATATCACATGCATTCCACATTTAAATCTCAAATAGTCTCAACGACACTAAAACAGGGGATTTCGAAAGCTGTATTTAAAACCGGCGATCACATCGCCCAAATACATAAAAACAGAACATCGTGAAATAGAGTTTAAAACCGGCGACCACGTCGCCCAAACACATAGAACAGAGCATCGTGAAATAGAGTTTAAAACCGGCAACCACGTCGCCCAAACACATAGAACAGAGCATCACGAAATAGAGCTCCAAACCGGCGACCACATCGCCCTCACTTCAAAAACAGCTAATCTACAGCTTTTATTGAAAAACAAAGCTAGCTTCCCTTACCTGGACTTGCGTAAACTTCACTAAGAGTTCCAACCCAACGAGCTTCAAGGATGCCTTAACTCTGTTTTAGCGTCTGGTTTGGAGGACTTGCAGAGAACCTCCCAGGTGCTCTATGGCAGTCGTCGATAGCCAAGCAGGGACGTGATAAGGCCTGAATCGCAGAGTGAAGGAGAGAAAAGAGAAGGATGAAGGTAACTCACTCTGTCACTCTTGAACCACAGCAACCTTCTTTGCCTCTCTGAAGTGAGGTTTTAAAACTAAACCAACTTGTTCCACAATTGCCGCTGCCACCACCCACTTTGCAGGAAGGCTTGCGTGCACGCTTCCCTGAACAGTACGGCCACGTGTGTCTCTGCGCATGCCAACTCTCTGATGTCACTATTCTGAACCACCCTTTTTGTCTACGTGTCGCGCGTGCAGGACGTTTCATGCTGGGAGCCTGGGTCCCACCTTATCTGTGTGAAACACGACATCGCGCGATAACCTTCCACCAATGACTCATCCTGGAAGACGACCGATGTCTCTCTCTGGAAGACGACCGATGTCTCTCTTTGGGAGACGACCGATGTCTCTCTCTGGGAGACGACCGATGTCTATCCCAGGCGACGCCCGCATGTCTCTCGCGCCCCGGTGATGCCCGCATGCATCTCGCGCCCCGGCGATGCCCGCATGCCTCTCGCGCCCTGGCGATGCCCGCATGCCCCGCGCCCTGGCGATGTCTGTATACCTCGCGCCCTGGCGATGTCCGCATGGGTAGTCTAGGCGACAGGCGATTATGTACTAGAGAAGTCGGAGATCGCCTCCGCCTTCAAGAACGGCGATCTTGTACTTCTAAGCTACACTTTCCTTCCTTTACTCTTCTTGATCCACATGTATTCCTCGAGCACACCCTCGTGATTACCTCACGATAAGGTCATCGCACCTGACTACTTTCTTAATACAAGAGTAAGCCGACCGACCTCTACCAGCTGACCCCAGCCCTTGGGTGACGTCCGAGGTGCGACTACTACGAAACTTCTATTACCAGCTCTTTGTATTTTAAATAATAACATCTTCTGAAATTATTTAAATATAACACTTTTATTCCAATTAAAGTTTCTAGGTCCTTACAATCTCCCCAACAAGAAAAAATTTTCGTCCTCGAAAATTGAATGACAAGGAAAAGAGGTAGGGATATTGCTTCTCTCATGGTTTCTTCAAATTCCCATGTTGAATCACCCGATCTGTCATCCCACACCACCTTTACCATGTTGATGGTCTTGCCTCTGAGCTGCTTACTCTGCTGATCGTCAATCCTAACTGGTTTTGCTTCAAAAGACAAGTCATCCTTGATCTGTACATCGTCCACTTCCAGCACTTGACTAGGGTCTGCCATGTACTTCCTCAGTTGTGGTATATGAAAGACATTATGCAGGTTTGCTAATTGGGGAGGTGGGGCGATCTCATAAGCCACTGGACTGATCCCCCCCAAGGATCTGATATGGCCCAACAAACTTAGGGGACAGCTTCTTCGATCTGATTGCTCGTCCTACACCCTTGGTTGGTGTCACTCTCATAAAGACATGATCTCCAGCAGCAAACTCCAAAGGTCTTCTCCTCTGAATCTGCCTAGGATATCTGCCGACTTTGAGAAGCTTTCATCCTGCCTTGTATCAGTTTCACCTCTCGGTTGTCTGCTGAACCAACTCTTACTACTCCAATACTTCATCAAATTCCACTGTACATCCCTGCATATGGAATATGCTGCTCCATTGAGCGCCAACTCCAGCATTCACACTCTACTTCCAACCTTGAAGACTTGGTCGAGCAAGTCCAGAACTAGGCTCTTAACAGAACCAGGCCTAGCCTCTTTAGAGAAAGCGAGCAAGATCCCTTCATCGGAAGGAAAGGGGACAGCTGCCTACTGCTCATGCCCCTTAGCCAACTCAAACTAGGATCCGAAATATCCTTCTAGGAATCAACTTCTGCATCTTGATCAAAACCATCCATCGACTTTCCAACTGCTGATCTAATTCTCACGCTCCCTAAAGGGACACCTTTGGTTCACCACTATGCTACATAATTCTGCACCTTATAAAGACAAAGTTCCTGTTGCTGTTACTTTCTAAATCATTATTATGACTTCTTTTGCCAACTCGGCTTCCTGCTCCCATTACGACCTCCTTTTTCAATGTATACATTGAATGCCTTGATTTGGGTTCAGGTGCCAATCCGAAAAGGCATACGAGAACGAACGCACCATATATCTCAACCACAACCCTACCAGTAGTGGAGCCGATTGGAAGATTTCCTCTACATCCGGAATTTCTTGCTTAAAGACAACTCTATTCTTCTTCTCTCAGATACAACAGACTATTTCTACCCACATTCCCTTCCACACCCAACTTCCTGAAATTTACTACATCGCTAGAAGGACTCAACATCATCATAATACGGCTTACCCTCATCCTTATCCACAGCCATTACCTCCTTCCCTTCTACATTCACAAGCCGAACTGCATCCTCATTTGCCAAATTCAGGAGGCTTACGGCTTCGGAAGCCTTTTATCTCAACCCACCATTTCCATAATCATCTTTCAAATCACGATCAACAAAACAGCATCCATTCTGCGTGAAGCTTAAGCTAGAGCCATCCCATGCTGTTTCATCGACATGAACATCTTCCAAGCTTCAAATAAAAGAAAAATTCATTCTTTCATTCTCGGAACTTAACTCTGGTACTTTCCATGGATACACATGCTTAAGTCTTTAAACCCCCAACATACTGCTTATTTACTCTCCATAACTTATATGTAGCTGAAACTAAACCTTGGTACAACTAAATCTAACTTATACTTGCTTCTTTGATTCCATCTACTCAGCTGGAGCCATTATGTAGGGAGCCATGGACACTGGTCCAGCTCCAGGTACCAAAACAATAGAGAATTCCATCTCTCTCTTAGGAGGTAGTCCAGGTATTTCTTCTGGAAATACATCCATGAAATCCTTCACCACATGTATACTGCCCATGTCCTCTTCATTCCTCACTCCCCCTCGAGCTAGGATCGCAAAGCACGTCGCCCCTTCTCTCAACTCCGACCGTAACTGCTGAGCAGATATCACATCTGGCTCCTGGAGATCAGGAAACACCACTTTCTGCCTACCGCAGTCTATGAGAACGTGATTGGCAGATAGCCAATCCATTCCTAGGATAACATCCAGATCCTGAAGAGGTAGGCAGATCAAGTTTGATAGCCTTCACATGTTGAGCTCTCCTTGGATGTTGAAGATGGTGCGGAAGCAATGGTTGAAATGAGCAAGACCCTCCTAGGAGTGATGGTGATCTTGAAGGTGCATGAAGTGTATGAAAATGAGAGAGGTTTGGCCAGCTCTCTTTGGTGGTGAAGGAGTGAAGATTAAAACCATAAATCAAGAGATTTAGGCAAGGGAGTAAGTATGGCACAAATTTGGCAGCATAACTTTACTCAAATTAATCTTGAAAATACAAGGTGTAGGCTCCTCCTTTTATAGGCTAAGGAGGACCATAATGCAACCCTAATGCTAGCCAAATGAAATGTAAATGTGAAGCACATGGGCCACATGGAAAGTGTGAGCACATGGGGAGGGGTGTGTCTAGTTTGTAAGTTCACCCCCTCCATGGGCTTTCTAGAATAGTGGGAAGGTTAACTTCTCCTTAATTCTAATGTGCAGAAAAATAAACATTTGTCCACATGGCTATGCTATTTACACCCCAATTAAAGCTAGACTACATTTGATGGGCCTTCACGGAATATGTGCTAGTATGCCACTTTCCCATTCATAGCTTTGATCCAAGTCTTCTTGTCCTAGACACTTCTAGCTTGGCCTTCTCGTCCTAGACGCTCCTAGCTTGTCTTAGACGCTCCTAGCTTGGTCTTAGACGCTCTTGACTTGGCTCTTGCCTTTCATGGAAGGTTGTGCTTGGCCCTCTTCCACAAAGTTTACTTTGAACCTGCGTCCCTCTACTATCACTGGACACTCAGAACAAACTGTAGAGGTCAACACCTGTCCTGATGCAGGTGTGGAGACCAGCAGTTCAAACGGTAACTCCTTCACTAGAAGGCCCAACTCGGCTACACACAGGCTTGACACAAAGGAGTGTGTCGCTCCAGAATCAAACAAGGCCTTTACACCTCTACCAGCTATAAAACAAACACCTTGCATTAGGTTACCTGATTGAGATGCCTCCACTCCTGACATAGCAAACACCCGCCCTGCTGCATGGGGTCTGCTGCCTTCACTCCTCAACTGCTGAGAACCAACGAGTTGAGTCGCCCTATTCCCGTTAGGACACTCTCTAGCAACGTGCCCCGTCTTTTGGCAGGTGTAACACCTTCTCTCAGAGTTCTTCTTGAAGCACACATTGGATGTGTGTGGCCCACCACAATGGAAACATTTGGGTTTCCATGGTTGCTGCTGCTGAAGTTGGGGCGGAACTGCTCCTGCCCTATGTTGTGGAGGTCTCGAATAAGGCTTATTCTGCTGCTGCTGCACCTTGGCCTTCCCACAGGAGGAACCCCCTGGGTGTGATCTGATTACCCTGGAATCACTCCTCTCCAGGGTCTCCACCCTCTTTGCCTTCTCCACTAAGGCATGAAACTCCCTGATCCACTGATCTGGTTGGTTCAGAGAAGTATTCCCACGGAACTGGGGTGGGTTGTGCCTCATGAACTCGATCATCCCCATCTGCTCCTGAGGCTGATTGACATGGGAAGCTGTTGCAGCCGATCCAGCAGTTTCCCAATGATGCTTTACAGCCTGATGAATCTGAGCCATTACCGTATTCTGTTGTTGGACAGCACTTGCCATCATCTCTATAGCCCTGGCAATCTGGCTCATTTCCGAAGAAGGTTGAGGAGGGGTAGGAGGTCTACGTGCCATCTTTCTTCGTTTCGGATTTTGAAACTATTGGTTTCTATATTCCCTACGACTACAAGAATGAGATCGATAAGAAATCAATTCATTCAGGAGGTAACCTCTAGACCTTACAAAGGTCAGCATCTCAAAATCATTTAGAGTTTGAGTTCATCAACAGAATCATAATGCTTGTAACATCAAGCATAACACCAGGATAACTACTGGTATACAATCATCAATCCAAACAACCACTTTCAATCAATTACAAAGACACTCAAGAGAATGAAATAAATCACACCAGAATTCATTGTATGCTAAACATCAACCTTTAGAATTAAGATTGAGAACATCTCGATCCAGTTATGAGTGTGCACCCTCACTACTTTATCAAGATCCTTTCATTCTCAATACTAAAATTTTCAGTTAGAGCATATATTCACTACAGCACACACAAAATTTCAATACAAAAACGTTTGAAAGCCTTTCACTATAGTTTTTGTTTAAAACTCAAATAAATTTTATGAGCAGAAGAAACACAATGGATCCACAGCCCCCAGGTCATCCTAAGGACGAACTGCTCTGATACCATTAATGTAACATCCCGCCAAATCCTTTTCACAATTATAAAATGAAATAAAGGTAAAACAATAATATTGAAGTGAACATACGTATTTATATAAAATGGAGTTGCTCGTCACAGGGAGTTTAATACATAACCGGTCAATTTTCCAAAACATAAAACAAAATACAGCCAAATAAAATGAAACCGGCGGTCTCCCTACATAAACCGGCGATCTCCTACCAGAAGACCCAAAACAGCCGATCTTCTATCAGAACAGAAAACAGGCGATCACCACGTAGAGACAGAAACAGGTGATCTCCTTCCGGCGACCACTCACTGAGGAGCTCTACTCCCTGGAAGATCATCTGCTCCCGTGTAAAATACACGATCATCACAGTTTTAAGAGAAAGTAACCACAGAACAATACAAAGGGTAAGCTAGATATTTTTAAAACTTTAAATTATAAACTGGACAACCAACGTAGATCAGCCTTTTTTAAACATTCACAAGAGTCCATCACTTTCTCATTCATATCACACAACCATCAAGTGTCTATCAACAATTCTCAATATTTCACATTTCTCACGTCAGCCTTCCACTGACTCATCTCAAATAGACACTTGACACTACGTGCATTGACTAGACTCAGAGATCTGCACCTGTCATGCTGCACCACTGTGAAATCACACACATTCACAGGGTCGCTGTGAAATCACACACATTCACAAGCGTATAAATGAATCTCAATATTATCACTATCCTAGCATGACAGGGTTAATCCACACAACGGGTCGAGCTCGTTCTCTTTCACACAACTCACCCATACCTGTGGACCTCCTTCGACTCTTAACGCCTGAATAACTTCATCTATGTGATTCCATTACATCAGGAGAGTCAGGATATCTCATAAAATGAATCACCGGTCATTGCACACTTTACACGATCTTACACGGTATTTTCTTTCCTGAAAATACTATGCCTTGATCCCACATCCACAACATTCAAAACATCATACCACTCAAATGAATGATTCAAATCACAGCAACAATCATTTCAAAGGTTCAGATTTTCGAATATCACATGCATTCCACATTTAAATCTTAAACAGTCTCAACGACACTAAAACAGGGGATTTCGAAAGCTGTATTTAAAACTGGCGATCACGTCGCCCAAATACATAAAAACAGAACATCGTGAAATAGAGTTTAAAACCGGCGACCACGTCGCCCAAACACATAGAACAGAGCATCGTGAAATAGAGTTTAAAACCGGCAACCACGTCGCCCAAACACATAGAACAGAGCATCACGAAATAGAGCTCCAAACCGGCGACCACATCGCCCTCACTTCAAAAACAGCTAATCTACAGCTTTTATTGAAAAACAAAGCTAGCTTCCCTTACCTGGACTTGCGTAAACTTCACTAAGAGTTCCAACCCAACGAGCTTCAAGGATGCCTTAACTCTGTTTTAGCGTCTGGTTTGGAGGACTTGCAGAGAACCTCCCAGGTGCTCTATGGCAGTCGTCGATAGCCAAGCAGGGACGTGATAAGGCCTGAATCGCAGAGTGAAGGAGAGAAAAGAGAAGGATGAAGGTAACTCACTCTGTCACTCTTGAACCACAGCAACCTTCTTTGCCTCTCTGAAGTGAGGTTTTAAAACTAAACCAACTTGTTCCACAATTGCCGCTGCCACCACCCACTTTGCAGGAAGGCTTGCGTGCACGCTTCCCTGAACAGTACGGCCACGTGTGTCTCTGCGCATGCCAACTCTCTGATGTCACTATTCTGAACCACCCTTTTTGTCTACGTGTCGCGCGTGCAGGACGTTTCTTGCTGGGAGCCTGGGTCCCACCTTATCTGTGTGAAACACGACATCGCGCGATAACCTTCCACCGATGACTCATCCTGGAAGACGACCGATGTCTCTCTCTGGGAGACGACTGATGTCTCTCTCTGGGAGACGACCGATGTCTCTCTCTGGGAGACGACCGATGTCTCTCTCTGGGAGACGACCGATGTCTCTCTGGGAGACGACCGATGTCTATCCCAGGCGACGCCCGCATGTCTCTCGCGCCCCGGTGATGCCCGCATGCCTCTCGCGCCCCGGCGATGCCCGCATGCTTCTCGCGCCCTGGCGATGTCCGCATGCCCCGCGCCCTGGCGATGTCCGTATACCTCGCGCCCTAGCGATGTCCGCATGGGTAGTCTAGGCGACAGGCGATTATGTACTAGAGAAGTCGGAGATCGCCTCCGCCTTCAAGAACGGCGATCTTGTACTTCTAAGCTACACTTTCCTTCCTTTACTCTTCTTGATCCACATGTCTTCCTCGAGCACACCCTCGTGATTACCTCACGATAAGCTCATCGCACCTGACTACTTTCTTAATACAAGAGTAAGCCGACCAACCTCTACCAGCTGACCCCAGCCCTTGGGTGACGTCCGAGGTGCGACTACTACGAAACTTCTATTACCAGCTCTTTGTATTTTAAATAATAACATCTTCTGAAATTATTTAAATATAACACTTTTATTCCAATTAAAGTTTCTACGTCCTTACACGTGGCGTATCTGCTTGTTTTGTGCCGATTCGTCAGTAGTTTGGGGTTTGGGGAAACTTCATTTAGTGAATATTACGGTATACAAACTTCAAATGGCGATAGATTTTGACAGAGAAGTCCGATCAAGACGCCTCAAAAATGAAAGTGGCTCGAAACGGGGCGTGGCGTATCTGCATGTTTTATGTCGATTCGTTAGTAGTTTGGGGTTTGGGGAAACTTCATTTAGTGAATATTAGGGTATAAAAATTCAGATGGCGATAGATTTTGACAGAGAAGTCTGATCAAGACGCCTCAAAAATGAAAGTGGCTCGAAACGGGGTGTGGCGTATCTGCATGTTTTGTGCCGATTCGTCAGTAGTTTGGGGTTTGGGGAAACTTAATTTAGTGAATATTAGGGTATACAAACTTCAAATTGCGATAGATTTTGACAGAGAAGGTCGATCAAGACATCTCAAAAATGAAAGTAGCTCGAAACATGGCGTGGCGTATATCCATGTTTTGTGCCGATTCGACACTAGTTTGGGGTTTGGGGAAACTTCATTTAGTGAATATTAGGGTTTACAAACTTCAAATGGGGATAGATTTTGACAGAGAAGTCCGATCAAGACGCCTCAAAAGTGAAAGCGGCTCGAAACAGGGCGTGGCGTATTTGCATGTTTTGTGCCCATTCGTCAGTAGTTTGGGGTTTGGGGAAACTTCATTTAGTGAATATTAGGGTATACAAACTTCAAAATGCGATAGATTTTGACAGAAAAGGTCGATCAAGACGCCTAAAAAATGAAAGTGGCTCGAAACGGGGCGTGGCATATCTGCATTTGTTTGTGCCGATTCGTCTATAGTTTAGGGTTTGGGGAAACTTCATTTAGTGAATATTACGGTATACAAACTTCAAATGGCGATAGATTTTGACAGAGAAGTCCAATCAAGACGCCTAAAAAATGAAAGTGGCTCGAAACGGGGCGTGGCGTATCTACATGTTTTGTGCCGATTCGTCAGTAGTTTGGGGTTTGGGGAAACTTCATTTAGTGAATATTAGGGTATAAAAACTTCAAATGGCGATAGATTTAGACAGAGAAGGCCGATCAAGAAGCCTAAAAAATGAAAGTGGCTCGAAACGGGGCGTGGCGTATCTGCATGTTTTGTGCCGATTCGTCAGTAGTTTGTGGTTTAGGGAAACTTCATTTAGTGAATATTACGGTATACAAACTTCAAATGGAGATAGATTTTGACAGAGATGTCCGATCAAGACGCCTCAAAAGTGAAAGTGGCTCGAAATGGGGCGTGGCGTATCTGCATGTTTTGTGCCGATTCGTCAGTAGTTTGGGGTTTGGGGAAACTTCATTTAGTGAATATTAGCGTATACAAACTTCAAATGGCGATAGATTTTGACAGAGAAGGCCGATCAAGACGCCTCAAAAATGAAAGTGGCTTGAAACGGGGCGTTGCGTATCTGCATGTTTTGTGCCGATTCGTCAGTAGTTTGGGGTTTGGCGAAACTTAATTTATGGAATATTAGGGTATACAAACTTCAAATGGCGATAGATTTTGACAGAGAAGTCCGATCAAGATGCCTCAAAAATGAAAGTAGCTCAAAAAGGGGGGTGGCGTATCTGCATGTTTTGTGCCTATTCGTCAGTAGTTTGGGGCTTGGGGAAAGTTCATTTACTGAGTATTAGGGTATACAAACTTCAGATGGCTATTGATTTTGACAGAGAAGTTCGTTCAAGACGCCTCAAAAATGAAAGTGGCTCGAAACGGGGCGTGGCGTATCTGCATGTTTTGTGCCGATTCGTCAGTAGTTTAGGCTATACAAACTTCACATTGCGATATATTTTGACAGAGAAGTCCGATCAAGACGCCTGAAACATGAAAGTGGCTTGAAATGGGGCGGGGCGTAGGAGCATGTTGTTGCCGATTCGTTAGTAGTTTGGGGTTTGGGGAAACTTCATTTAGTGAATATTAGGGTAGACAAACTTCCAATGGCGATAGATTTTGACAGAGAAGTCCGATCAAGACGCCTCAAAAAATAAAGTGGCTCGAAATGGGGCATGGCGTATCTGCATGTTTTGTGCCGATTCGTCAGTAGTTTGGGGTTTGGGGAAACTTAATTTAGTGAATATTAGGGTATACAAACTTCAAATGGCGATAGATTTTCACAGAGAAGTTCGATCAAGACACCTCAAAAATGAAAGTGGCTCGAAATGGGTCGTGGCGTATTTGCATGTTTTGTGCCGATTCGCCAGTAGTTTGGGGTTTCAGGAAACTTCATTTAGTGAATATTAGGCTATACAAACTTCAAATTGCGATAGATTTTCACAGAGAAGTCCGATTAAGACGCCTCAAAAATAAAAGTGGCTCGAAACGGGGCGTGGTGTATCTGCATGTTTTGTGCCGATTCGTCAGTAGTTTGGGGTTTGGGGAAACTTCATTTGGTGAATATTAGGGTATACAAACTTCAAATGGCGATAGATTTTGAAAGAGAAGTCCGATCAAGACGCCTAAAAAATGAAAGTGGCTCGAAACGGGGCGTGGCATATCTGCATGTTTTGTGCCGATTCGTCAGTAGTTTGGGGTTTTGGGAAACTTCATTTAGTGGATATTTGGCTATACAAACTTCAAATTGCAGTAGATTTTGCAGAGAAGTCCGATCAAGACGCCTCTAAAATGAAAGTGGCTCGAAACGGGGCGTGGCGTATCTGCATGTTTTGTGCTGATTCGTCAGTAGTTTGGGGTTTGGGGAAACTTCATTTAGTGAATATTACGGTATACAAACTTCAAATGGCGGTAGATTTTGACAGAGAAGTCCGATAAGGACGCCTAAAAAATGAAAGTGGCTCGAAACGGGGCGTGGCGTATCTGCATGTTTTGTGCCGATTCGTCAGAAGTTTGGGGTTTGGGGAAATTTCATTTAGTGAATATTAGGGTATACAAACTTCAAATGGCGATAGATTTTGACAGAGAAGTCCGATAAGACGCCTCAAAAACGAAAGTGGCTCAAAACGGGGCGTGGCGTATCTGCAAGTTTTGTGCCGATTCGTCAGTAGTTTGGGGTTTGGGGAAACTTAATTTAGTGAATATTAGGGTATACAAACTTCAAATGGCGATAGATTTGGACAGAGATGTCTGATCAAGACGCCTCAAAAATGAAAGTGGCTCGAAACGGGACATGGCGTATCTGCATGTTTTGTGCCGATTCGTCAGTAGTTTGGGGTTTGGGGAAACTTCATTTAGTGAATATTAGGGTATACAAACTTCAAATGGAGATAGATTTTGACAGAGAAGTCCGATCAAGTCGCCTAAAAAATGAAAGTGGCTCAAAACGGGGCGTGTCGTATCTGCATGTTTTGTGCCGATTCATCAGTAGTTTGGGGTTTTGGGAAACTTCATTTAGTGAATATTAGGGTATACAAACTTGAAATAGCGATAGATTTTGACAGAGAAGTCCGATCAAGACGCCTAAACAATGAAAGTGGCTCGAAACGGGGCGTGGCGTATCTGCATGTTTTGTGCCGATTCGTCAGTAGTTTAGGGTTTGGAGAAAGTTCCTTTAGTGAATATTAGGGTATACAAACTTCAAATGGCGATAGATTTTGACAGAGAAGTCCGATCAAGACGCCTAAAACATGAAAGTGGCTCGAAACGGGGTGTGGCGTATCTGCATGTTTTGTGCCGATTCGGCAGTAGTTTGGGGTTTGGGGAAACTTAATTTAGTGAATATTAGGGTATACAAACTTCAAATGGCGAGAGATTTTGACAGAGAAGTCCGATCAAGACGCCTGAAAAAGTAAAGTGGCTCGAAACGGGGCGTGGCGTATCTGCATGTTTTGTGCCGATTCGTCAGTAGTTTGGGGTTTGGGGAAACTTCATTTAGTGAATATGAGGGTATACAAACTTCAAATGGCGATAGATGTTGACAGAGAAGTCCGATCAAGACGCCTCAAAAATGAAGTGGCTCGAAACGGGGCGTGGCGTATCTGCATGTTGTGTGCCGATTCGTCAGTAGTTTGGGGTTTAGGGAAACTTCATTTAGTGAATATTAGGGTATACAAAGTGATGGCATTTTCATGTGTTCTTCTTGAATCAAAGTAGAAATAGATGGAGTGGAAGCAATGGATGAGTGAAACAAGACCCTCCTAGGAGTTGTGTTGGTCTTGAAGGTGCATGATGAGTATGGGTTGAGTGGTTCGGCCAGCTCAAGGGAGAAGGTGAAAGGATTGAAGTTTATAGCCTAGATTTCTAGGAGGAGTAAAGCTTGTGCACAAAAAATGGCAGCATAACATTACTCAAATAAACTTGAAAATACATGAGGTAGGCCTCCTTATTTATAGATTTAGGAGCCTTGGTGAGCAAGCTTAAAGGGTAGGGATGGAAATACAAAAAGTGGGGGCTGCCTAGGGTATTGACTTTAGTCAAACCACACCATCATCCTAATATTCTAGAAGATAGGTCAAAAATGCAACATTTGATAGTACACCCCTCCCTCTTTTGCTAAAGGCACCTATTTGCTAGCACACCCCTCCTTCTATTGCTAAGGGCACCTTTTTGATAGCACACCCCTAAGTTAGCAAGTTTTGCTTTCTACACTACACTAATCTACTAAGCTACCCCTAATGGGCCTCCAAGTAGCATGTACAAGGTCTTCTCCCTCCCATCCGTGGCTTCTTCTATGTGTGCTTGGATATTGTTCCTGCCGGTTGACTCTGCGTCAGCTGACTTCTGCGGCCGCCACACACCTCCTTCCTCACCTAGTCTGTGCTGGTATGATCGCACCTGCAAAAGAGAAAGGGGGGGTGCCCTCGCGGCCGTTTGCACTCCGACGCTCAAGTCAGAACGGGGCAAGAAACATCAAAGTCTGAATTTCTCTCTGTGTTTAGGTCTAGAATTGCGTACCTCTGTGAAGCATGTTACTGTTCCTTATATACTTAGGGTTTTCTGCGCCGCTAACCCTAATTAGGGTTTTTTGCGCTGCTGGACACACTTAGGGTTTACTGGAATGCCCCCTGCGCCACTCTTACCCAGTCTTTGGGATAACCTAGCACATAGGGTTTTCTTCTCTGGAGTGCAAAGTCTAACAGGATGAACACCTGTTCTGGGAAGGCCTTCACTGTTCACGTGCCATGCATGTAGCCTCCGTGATTCGGGACCCCCTTTACCTCTGGGAATATTTACTAATAATCTGCGGAGCAGGCGATGACCGATCATCCATCTCTATGCGGGCAGGCGATGACCGATCACCCATCTCTATGCGGGCAGGCGATGACCGATCACCCATCTCTATGCGGGCACAGGCCGATCACCCCTGATGGGGTCTACTCCACGTGGCTTTGGCCCATGCTGTGGGGCCCATCTGACGTCCGAGGACTGGTCAGTACACAAGCCCCCCAGTCTCAAGCTGTTAACTTGTTTCAGCGAAGAGACTAAGTCATCGACTCCTTTACTATCTGCTCTCGGTGTCCGAGGACCAGCATTTGGCATCATCGCCAGGAACTCTTCTGATCTGGTACTCGCCGAATTATCTTTAGGCGATTTCCTTTCTCTTACTCTTCTCGATCCACGTGTCCTCCTCAAGCACGCCTCTCACCTCAGCCTCGCTTTAAGAAGTCGAGGGCGAGGTCTTTCCTATCTCGCCTCACTTGCTCAAAGGCAAGGAGGACTTCTTTATCTTGCCTCAGCCTCACTGTACCAGGTCGAGGTGAGGACCTTGAACTTCGCTGGATGCCTCCGATCGCCAAAGGGCGATGAGGACTTTTCTCTTCTCGCCTCAGCCTCGCTGTAAGAAGACGAGGTGAGGACTTTTATCACCTTGCCTCAGCCTCGCTGTAAGAAGACGAGGTGAGGACTTTTATCATCTTGCCTCAGCCTCGCTGTAAGAAGACGAGGTGAGGACCTTTATCATCTTGCCTCAGCCTCGCTGTAAGAAGACGAGGTGAGGACTTTTATCATCTTGCCTCAGCCTCGCTGTAAGAAGACGAGGTGAGGACTTTTATCATCTTGCCTCCGCCTCGCTGTAAGAAGACAAGGTGAGGACTTTTATCATCTTGCCTCAGCCTCGCTGTAAGAAGACGAGGTGAGGACTTTTATCATCTTGCCTCAGCCTCGCTGTAAGAAGACAAGGTGAGGACTTTTATCATCTTGCCTCCGCCTCGCTGTAAGAAGACAAGGTGAGGACTTTTATCATCTTGCCTCAGCCTCGCTGTAAGAAGACGAGGTGAGGACTTTTATCATCTGGATGCCTCCGATCGCCGAAGGGCGATGAGGACCCTAAAATCTCCTTACTTGGGCCTCTGATCGCCTAAGGGCGATGAGGACCCTAAAATCTTCTTACTTGGGCCTCTGATCGCCTAAGGGCGATGAGGACCCTAAAATCTTCTTACTTGGGCCTCTGATCGCCTAAGGGCGATGAGGTTTTTCCAAAACTTCTGCAAAACGATACGCACACAAACTTTAGTATACTTCAAAATTTTTACTTTGAATATCTTATTTCTTGGGTGGCCTCATTAAAAACCCTCCTTAGGGAAAAAAGAGCGCCCCCTTGTAACTATTTTTACAGAACTGTTCAATGCTTATGAAACTTTAACTAAAGTAAAACTTGAGGTGTGTGGCGTTCCAAGTACGAGGAATCGCCCCTCCTTCTAGTGTCTCCAAGCGGTAGGCGCCGTTCCCGAGTGCCTCGGTTATTCTAAACGGTCCGGTCCACTTGGGCGACAACTTATTCTCCATCTCGTACTGGTGGGCCTTCCTCATCACAAGATCGCCGCTTCTGAGTTGTCTCGGTATTACTCTAGTATTGTATCTTCGTTCTACCCTTATTTTCACCGCTTCAGCTTTAACTCTCGCCTCTTCTCTGACCTCATCCAGTAAATCCAGGTTCATTCTTCTTTCTTCATTTGATTCCTCTGCTACAAAGTGTTGAAATCTCGGCGAGCTCTCCTGGATTTCAACTGGAATCATCGCGTCACAGCCATACACCAAGCTAAAGGGGGTTTCGTGGGTACCTGACTGCTCAGTCGTGTGGTACGCCCATATTATGCGAGGCACCTCATCAGCCCACGATCCTTTAGCTTTCTCTAATCTTCTCTTTAAACCTCTCAACAGAACCCGATTGGCGGATTCTACCTGGCCATTCGTCTGCGGGTGCTCAACGGATGCAAACACTTGTTGAATTCCCACATCTTCACACAACTTCTTCAACAGGTGGCTTGCAAACTGAGTCCCATTATCTGATACTAGACGCTTAGGCACCCCAAACCGGCACACAATGTTCTTCCATACAAAGTTTTCAATCTTGGTCGCCGTGATTTGGGCAACTGGCTCTGCTTCAATCCACTTGGTGAAGTACTCAATCGCCACCACCAAGTATTTCCTCTGCCTGATCGCCATCGGAAAGGGCCCCAGAATATCAATTCCCCATGTATGAAATGGCCAAGGGCTATAAATCGACTTAAGCTCTTCTGGGGGCGCCTTTTGCCAGTCGGCGTGCTGCTGGCACTGCTTGCAGCACTGGGCGTACCTCTTGCAATCCTCCCTCATCGTCGGCCAGTAATATCCTGCGCGAAGGGTTCTAACGGCTAGAGCTCGACCCCCGATGTGACTTCCACATATGCCTTCATGGAGCTCAGCCATAACCCTCGTGCACTTCTCCCCGTGTATGCATACCAAGAGTGGGTGTGTGAACCCAAACCTGTACAACTCGCCATCTATCATGGTAAACCTGGTGGAGTTCTTCTTGATCTTTCTGGACTCTGCCGGATCTATTGGGAGCAAGCCATCAGCTAAGTAACGTTGGTACTGCGTAATCCACGTATCTGACCCATGTGTGGCACAGACCTGTGCAACGTTTACTCCATCCACAGGGAATGCCCTTATCCTTGGCGTTTTCAAGGTCTCCTGAGCTAAAGACCTGTGACTCCTCGCCGCTCCCACTGCCGATCTGCTCACTTGCAGCACCTGGTGATCTGCCACAAAAGCCCTAGGTGTCTTCAACGTTTCTTGAATAACAGTCCTCTGCCTTCCCCCCTTGCCCGAACTGGCGAGCTTGGCCAGCAAGTCAGCTCGGGCATTTTGCTCCCTTGGCACATGCACTACCTCGAATGCTGTAAAAGAACTCCTCAACTCCTGAACATATGCCAAATAAGCTGCCATCTGTGGGTCCTTGGCTTGGAACTCGCCCACTACTTGCCCGGTGACCAGCAACGAGTCACTTTTGGCCACCAAAACTTTAGCTCCCATCTCCTTTGCCAACAAGATACCTGCAATCAATGCTTCGTATTCTGCTTGATTGTTGCTGGCTTTGAAAGCGAACCTCAGGGACTGTTCTATTAGCACGCCGTTGGGCCCTTCTAGAATGACTCCAGCTCCGCTGCCCTGCTGGTTTGACGATCCATCTACCGAAAGGACCCACCGAAAACCATCTCCTTCGGCCTGAGTCGCCTCCGACGAGAGCTCGACGACAAAATCAGCTAAAAATTGCCCCTTAATTGGTCCTCGGGGTTCATATTTAATGTCGAACTCTGAGAGTTCTACTGCCCACTTCACCATTCGTCCAGCTACATCAAGTTTCTTTAGGACCTTCTGAATGGGGAGATTGGTCATTATCACGACGGCAAAGCTCTGAAAGTAATGACGCAGCCTCCTCGCCGAAAACACAACTGCAAGCGCAGCTTTCTCCAAGGCCTGATACCTCACTTCAGGTCCCTGCAACACCTTGCTCACAAAGTAAATAGGCTTCTGGACCTGATCTTGGTCTTGGACAAGCACCGCACTCACCGCCCTCTCCGTCACAGCGAAATACAGTCTGAGAGGCACTCCTACTAACGGTTTGCATAGAACCGGCGGGCTTGCTAAATACGCTTTAAGCTTCACGAAAGCTTCCTCACACTCCTTGGTCCAGGCAAACCTGTTGTTTCTTTTTAAGCACTGAAAATACGGGTGGCCCTTCTCGCCGCTGGCTGACACAAAACGTGAGAGAGCAGCCATCCGACCTGTCAGCTGCTGCACCTCCTTCACCGTGGCTGGGCTTCTCATTGCCATAATAGCAGCGCACTTATCTGGGTTTGCCTCTATTCCTCTTTCAGTCAAAAGGAAACCTAAAAATTTTCCTGCCTCCACGCCAAAAATGCACTTCTCTGGATTTAGTTTCAGCTTATACTTGGCTATCGTGACAAACAACTCCTCCAGGTCCGAGGTGTGCCGGCTTCCCTCTGTGGAAGTCACCACCATATCATCAACATAGGCCTGCACATTTCGCCCTAGCATTGGTGCAAGTACCTTATCCATCAATCTCTGGTACGTGGCGCCAGCGTTCTTCAGTCCGAATGGCATTACCTTGTAGCAATAGCACGATCTCTCCGTCATGAAGGCGGTCTTCTCTTCATCCATAGGATGCATCTTGATCTGATTATAACCCGAGAACGCATCCAGAAAGCTCAACAGTTTGCAGCCCGCCGCGCTGTCCACCAGGGCGTCTATACTCGGTAAAGGATATGAGTCCTTCGGACAAGCCTTGTTCAAATCGGTGAAATCGACGCACATGCGCCATTTGCCGTTGCTCTTTTTAACCAGCACGACGTTAGCGAGCCACTCGGGGTATTGGATCTCCCGAATGTGACCTGCGGCGAGGAGCTTCTGCGTTTCATCCTTGATCGCCTGCCTCCTCTCCTCGTTAAACTTTCTCCTTCTTTGCCGCACTAGCTTTACCTGGTGGTCTACCGCCAGGTGATGACACAAAAAGTCAGGGTCGATACCAGGCATATCCGAGGCAGACCACGCAAACGCGTCCAGATGCCTCTCAATTACCCCGGCGATCTGGTCTTGTGCTCCATGGTCCAACGATTTTCCCAGCTTGAAGACCTTGCCTTTTATCTTCCTTTCAACCCACTCTTCCACTGGTTGAGGTCTCCTTTCGCTGGCGATCACTGCTCTGGCGATTCCTGCCTCTCTGCCCTCCTCTGGGCGATTTCTGTAAGGACCTGTAAAATGTAATTTGGAATAAAAGGGTATATTTTAAATAAATTCTAAGTAAGTTTTATTTAAAATAAAACATGGAAGAAAAGGGCGCGAAGCGTGCGGGCATCGCCAGGGCGCGAGGCGTGTGGACTTCGCCAGGAGAAGACCTCGGTCGTCCGCAAGAGGGAGACCTCGGTCGTCCGCAAGGGAGAGAAGTCGGTCGTCCGCAAGAGGGAGACCTCGGTCGTCCGCAAGGGAGAGAAGTCGGTCGTCTGCAGGGGAGACGTCGGTCGTCCTCCAGGGTGAGGAATCAGTCATCGCCGGTGTAAGGAACATCGGTCATTTCTGACCTGGGAGCCATGGATACCGGTGGATGGTTATCAGGGGTCCGGTTATACGCAGATGAGGTGGGGCCCCGGCTTCCAGGATTAGCGTGCTGCATGTGCAACATGTAGGCAGTGAAAGACCCTCGGAACAGTGGCTCCATGCACGTAGAGACGCCATGTGGCCATTCTGTCAAGTCTGCATTTAATTAGAGGAAGAAACCCACACGGAAGTGTTAGTTAGAGAGTAGGTAATGATAGCTACATGGCAGGCCTATGTTCCTAGTATCGGAATGTGTTCTCGCCGGTTGACTCCGCCGTCAGCTGAATCTGCGACACTCACACACCTCCTTCCTCACCTTGGTCTGTGCTCGATTCCGCACCTGCAAAAGAGAAAGGGGGGCGCCCTCGCGGCCGTTGTAGCTCCGACGCTCAAGTCAATATGGGGCAAGAAACATCAAAGTATTAATTCTCTATGTGTTTAGGTCTAGAAACTGCGTACCTCTGTGAAGTATATTACTGTTCCTTATATAGCCTGGGCTGTGCCGCTAACCCTAATTAGGGTTTACTGCGCTGCTAGCCATATTTAGGGTTTACTGGAATACCCTTGCGCCGCTGTCACCCTCTCTCTGCGGAGCAGGTGATGACCGATCACCCCTCTCTGTGAGAACAGGCTGATGACCGATCTCCCTCTCTCTGCGGGAACAGGCTGATGACCGATCACCCCTCTCTGTGAGAACAGGATGATGACCGATCACCCCTCTCTGTGAGAACAGGCTGATGACCGATCACCCCTCTCTATGAGAACAGGCTGATGACCGATCACCCCTCTCTGTGAGAACAGGCTGATGACCGATCACCCCTCTCTATGAGAACAGGCTGATGACCGATCACCCCTCTCTGTGTTCCGGACGACCGAGCTCTGGCCACTACACAAGCCCCCCAGGCTCGAGTTGTGACTTGCTTCAACGAAGAGCCTTACAGCTCGCCCAGTCGACCTATGTGGCATGACTCGACGTGGTCCACTGCTGATGACCGACCGGATCACAAGCCCCCCAGTCTCAAGCTGTTAACTTGTTTCAGCGAAGAGACTAAGTCATCGACTCCTTTACTATCTGCTCTCGGTGCCCGAGGACCAGCATTTGGCATCATCGCCAGAGACTCCTCTGATCTGGTACTCGCCGAATTATCTTTGGGCGATTTCCTTTCTCTTACTCTTCTTGATCCACGTGCCCTCCTCAAGCCCCGCTCTAAGAAGCGGAGGGTGAGGTCTTTCTCATCTCGCCTCACTTGCTTAAAGGCAAGGAGGTCTTCCTCTGCTGCCTCAGCCTCGCTGTACAAAGTCGAGGTGAGGACCTTTTCTGTGAACCATACTGTTCTTCTCCTTTCTTTAATATGGTAGAAGAGGTTCTTTTTACAGTTTAACACAAATATGTCTCTCTAAATTCTTCTCTTTATTGGGTGACCTCGTTTAAAAGAGTGTCCCCTAGACTGAAAAATACGATTGTGTTAAAACATGTATCTATTAACTGAAATAAAACTTGGAGGCGAGCTCCGCTGGGAGGCGTGCTCCTCTGGAAGGCGTGCTCCACTGGAAGGCGTGCTCCTCTGGGAGGCGAGCTCCTCAGGGAGGCGAGCTCCTCAGGGAGGCGTGCTCCTCAGGGAGGCGTGCTCCAATGGAAGGCGTGCTCCTCTGGAAGGCGTGCTCCACTGGAAGGCGTGCTCCTCTGGGAGGCGTGCTCCTCTGGAAGGCGTGCTCCAGTGGGAGGCGTGCTTCGCTGGAAGGCGTGCTCCACTGGGAGGCGTGCTCCTCTGGGAGGCGTGCTCCTCTGGGAGGCGTGCTCCTCCGGAAGGCGTGCTCCTATAGGAGGCATGCTCCTCCTTCAAACCCCCCTGAGATGGTATAGATTTCCCCATGAATGGGCACCTCGTGCCTCTCGTCTCCTGTTGGGTTTGTTGCCGCCGTGTCTCCCTGTGGTTCCTGCAGGTAGGGCGCTAAAAAGCCGCTTTTTACCAGGTCATCCAATTGATAACCCAAGCAGAGGCAATTGCGCAGATTGTGGCCTTGGGCTTGATGGAAATCACACCAATGGCTTTTCCGAGGTCCGACATGTCCCTCGGCCTTCTGGGGAGGCTTCAACTTGCTTGCCACCTCAGGGATTGTGATGAGCTCCTTGAGGCCGACCTTGAAGCTGTGCCGGGGTGGTCTGGGCCTTGTGGACTCGTAGGGTGCGTGTCTATCCTTCCTCTCTGCGGCCACAAGCACCCTTAGGGGTTGGGCGCGTACTGGGGCGCGAGGTTTGGAGAGGTCGCCCCTTGTGCGCTTTTCGGCGACTCTTCCTTCTGCCGTGATGTGGGCGAGCGCCCTGCACTGTATCTCATCAAATGTCCTTGCTGGACATCGTATGAGTGCGTCGCTGAATGGTCCAGGAAGGATTCCCCTCTCGAAGGCATGCACTATCACGGCGTCGTCCTTGGTTGGCAGTCTCACCACCAATGCCGCGAACCGGTTGAGGAAATCCTTCAGTGGTTCTTCCTGGAACTGCTTTACATCAAAGAGGTCGAACGCAACCGGCATCCGAGCCCGATTGACAATGAACTGCCTTTTGAACAATTCTGCAAACTGCTCGAAGGATGTAACGTGTCCGTCTGGGAGTCCCACGAACCAGTTTAGCGCTGTCCCTGCAAAGGTACCCATGAACAGCTTGCAGTGCATGGCATCAGTCCCCCCAGAGATCATCATCTGCGTATGGAACGCTGTGATGTGGGCTTCTGGATCTTCTACGCCTGTAAAGGTAATCTTTGGGATTACGAAAGACGCTGGTATTACTGTCTGCATGATCTCCTGCGAGAAAGGCATAGGTCGGGGCCTGGCTGGAGGCATGGCCCCCTGTCCCGCTGCGGCCCTTTCTCCCATTCCTCTCCTCAGTTCCTCGTTGGCTCTCCGCAGCTCCTCATTCGCCGCCAAAGACGCGTTCAGGTCGGCCCTAAACTGCTCCTGCTTTAAGGCCTGATCAGCGCTGGAGGCGGTGAACGCCTGCTGGAGATTGCGGATTGTCTCCATTAGCTCCTGGATGGTGGCGGTGTGATTACCATCGCCTCCTCCAGTGGCACCTTGCCTAGTGCTTCTCATGCTGTCTGGCTTTCCTCTTCACAACTGTGGATGGGACCTTGATTTACTCGGCCCCACGGTGGGCGCCAATGTTCTCGCCGGTTGACTCCGCCGTCAGCTGAATCTGCGACACTCACACACCTCCTTCCTCACCTTGGTCTGTGCTCGATTCCGCACCTGCAAAAGAGAAAGGGGGGCGCCCTCGCGGCCGTTGTAGCTCCGACGCTCAAGTCAATATGGGGCAAGAAACATCAAAGTATTAATTCTCTATGTGTTTAGGTCTAGAAACTGCGTACCTCTGTGAAGTATATTACTGTTCCTTATATAGCCTGGGCTGTGCCGCTAACCCTAATTAGGGTTTACTGCGCTGCTAGCCATATTTAGGGTTTACTGGAATACCCTTGCGCCGCTGTCACCCTCTCTCTGCGGAGCAGGTGATGACCGATCACCCCTCTCTGTGAGAACAGGCTGATGACCGATCTCCCTCTCTCTGCGGGAACAGGCTGATGACCGATCACCCCTCTCTGTGAGAACAGGATGATGACCGATCACCCCTCTCTGTGAGAACAGGCTGATGACCGATCACCCCTCTCTATGAGAACAGGCTGATGACCGATCACCCCTCTCTGTGAGAACAGGCTGATGACCGATCACCCCTCTCTATGAGAACAGGCTGATGACCGATCACCCCTCTCTGTGTTCCGGACGACCGAGCTCTGGCCACTACAGAATGCACCGCCTCTTAGTGAGATTAGAACGCAGTAAGAGAAAATAGTGACAGAGTTTCATCTTTCTCTTTTCTCTCCTTTGCGCTGCGACTCAGTAATTCCAGGCACCAGTTTATTTACCAGCGATTTCCATAGAGCATTTGAGAAGGTTCTCTACAAGTTTTACCGATTAGAACGCTTAGGCAGAGTTCAGGCATCCTTTACGTTCGGTGGTTAGAGCTTGAAGTGAGTTTCACGCTGATCCAGGTAAGGGAAGCTAGCCTTACTTCTAATGAAAACTGTATGTGTGATGATTTTGATGTTGGGGGCGACGTGGTCGCCGGGTGTTCAAACTGTTCTTGCTTTAAACCCAGTTTTGTTCGTGATCGCCGATTTCTGGAGGTGATCGCCGGTTTTCATCTGTTATTGAATTATGTCCTGTTTTTGTGTTGTTTGAAAACTGTTTGAGATTTAAATGTGATATTCGAAAATCTGAACCTTGGCATGAGTTTTGCCGTGATTGGAATCAATTGTTGAAATGTTATGTGATGTGTGAATGTTGTGAATGTGGGATCGAGGCATAGTATTTTCAGGAAAGGAAATACCGTGTAAGATCTGTGTAGGATGTGTATTGATCAGTGAGTGTCCTGTTAATGAGACGATCCTGACTCTGCTGATATGATGGAATTACGTAAATGAAGTCATTTGGTGGTGAGAGTCGAAGGAGATCCTATGAATGAGTGGCCCGTGTGAAACAGAACGAGCTCAGCCGTCATATGGATTCACCCTGTCACACTGTGATAATGATGATATTGAGATTGAGATTGTGTGATGCGCATGGCTGAGGGCACTTTCCAGCCTTTTAGCGTGACAGGTGCAGGTCTCTGGACGCTGAGTTCAATGCACGAGTCTCCGGAAATAGTGGTCAAGTGTCTGGTGTGATGAGTCAGTGGAAAGTCTGACGTGTGAAATGAGAAATTGAATTGATAGACACTTGATTTCTGATGTGAATTTTGAGACTCTGGAATTGATTTGTGAGATATGTGATTATCGAATGGTTTGGTGGAATATGAGAAAGTTGATGGTTTTATGTGGATGTCTTATATTGGTTTTCATCTTGATTTTTAAGTTCATATTCAAACTCTCTTTTAATTGTCTAGCTTACCCTTTGCGTTTTGGTTCTGTGATTGTTTCTTAAAACCTGTGATGATCGTGTAATCTTTACACGGGAGCAGATGATCTTTCAGGAAGTCGGGCTCCTCAGTGAGAGATCGGCTGTTATGAGGTCGGATGTTGTGAGGTCGGCTGTTATGAGGTCGGCTGTTATGAGGTCGGCTGTTAGGAGACCAGCTGTTAGGAGATCGCCTGTTTTTGTCTTTCTTTGCCTGTTTTTGTTTAAGTTTTGAAAAAATGACCGTTTGTATTAAACTCCCTGCGAGGAGAAACTTCATTATATATAAAATCATGTTCATTTCAAAACATTTTGGTCTTACGTTTATTTTCATTATATATTTATGGAAACGGTATTTTTGGCGGGATGTTACAATTTCTCAACTCCACTGCTCGGTCGGTCTCTCCGACCCCTTCCTCATCATCTAGCGTATGCGCACCCCCCTCGGCGATCAACTCCATCGCAATATCGGCGGCCTGCCCCCTTCTTCGTGTTGATTCCGCGCCAGGAGGGGGTGTGGTTGTGATGTAGCTTACTGATCGCTTGTTCTTGAGGCTGTTTTCGTAACACCTTCGTGCCTCCTGCTGATCAGACCGCAGGGTTATCACCACGCCTTCCATTGAAGGGAGCTTAACCTTCATGTGCCTTGTTGATGGCACTGCCCCTATCCGGTTGAGAGTTGGCCTCCCTAACAGGATGTTATATGCTGAGGGGGGGGCGTTCACGACGAGATACTTGATTTTCTCCGTTCTTGAAGCCACCTCATCCGTGAACGTGGTTCTCAGCTCGATGTACCCCCTGACCTCCACCTGACCGCCAGCGAAACCATACAAGCATCCCCCATACGGTCTCAGCTGGTCAAGGGGTAACTGCAGCTTGTTGAAAGTTGGCCAGAACATAACATCGGCCGAGCTTCCCTGGTCGACCAGCACCCGGTGGATCTTCCTCCCAGCGGTGACAAGCGAGATCACTACGGGATCGTTGTCATGTGGCACAACGTCTTTAAGATCTTCCCTGGTAAACGCGATGTCCACATCGGGCGAATGGTCGTCGAATGCTTCTACTGCCATCACCGACCGAGCATACCTCTTGCGCTGCGACGCGGTGCACCCACCTCCGGAGAATCCCCCAGCTATAGTGTGGATCTCCCCGTGGATGGGCACTTCATGCTGCTGGCTCTCAGTGCTCGCCGGCTGGGAGCTCGTCGCATCTGCTGCCTTCTGCAGCAAGTAGTCCTTCAGGAATCCACTTTGGACCAACTTGTCGAGTTGGTGTCCTAGCAACAGACAGGAGTTAATGGTGTGGCCAAAACCTTTGTGGAATTCACACCACGCATCTGGCTTTGGCCCCAACACTTTATCCGTCTTCTTCTCGGGCATTGTCAGCTTGGCAGCTATACTGGGGATGGCGATCAGGTCCCCCAATCTCATCACGAACTCATGCCTCGGAGGACGCTTGAATTCCCTCGGGCGACCTGATCCTCTTGCTCTACTACTGCCATCATCTTTACTTTTCTTCGGATCATAAGGATGATATATCCTTTGGTCCTTCTTTACCGCTGCCGTCTCCAACACCCTCTGAGGCTGAGTCCTGGCTTGGGTGCTTGGTTTTGCGGGAGCCGTACTCCCCCTCTTTTCTATCACTTCGTTCTCGGCAGCGATGTGAGCCACAGCACGTCGCCGAATCTCTGCGAAAGTTGCAGGGCGACTCCTGATCAATGATTCGCTGAATGGCCCAGGTAGCACGCCTTTCTTAAAGGCGTGTACGAACATCTCCTCCTCTTTACCTGGTAGTCGGACTATCTGGGCCCCGAATCTGTTCAGATAATCCTTCAAAGATTCCCCCTGGAATTGCCTTAGGTCGAACAGGTCGTAAGACACCATAGGCGGCGCCTTATTCACGATGTACTGATCGACAAACAGCTTGGAAAATTGCCGGAAACTGGAAATATGTCCGGTAGGTAGACTCACAAACCAGTCCAACGCTGTGCTGTGGAGGGTGCTCATAAACATCTTGCAGTAGACCGCATCCGATCCTCCCGACAGCATCATCTGCGTATGGAAAGCGGTGAGATGCCTTTCGGGGTCTTCTTTCCCAGTGAACACGGTCTTAGGCCCTACGAAGGTGGCAGGGACCACCGTGTCCATGATTTCCTGGGAGGGTGCCTAATGTTCCTGCCGGTTGACTCTGCGTCAGCTGACTTCTGCGGCCGCCACACACCTCCTTCCTCACCTAGTCTGTGCTGGTATGATCGCACCTGCAAAAGAGAAAGGGGGGGTGCCCTCGCGACCGTTTGCACTCCGACGCTCAAGTCAGAACGGGGCAAGAAACATCAAAGTCTGAATTTCTCTCTGTGTTTAGGTCTAGAATTGCGTACCTCTGTGAAGCATGTTACTGTTCCTTATATACTTAGGGTTTTCTGCGCCGCTAACCCTAATTAGGGTTTTTTGCGCTGCTGGACACACTTAGGGTTTACTGGAATGCCCCCTGCGCCACTCTTACCCAGTCTTTGGGATAACCTAGCACATAGGGTTTTCTTCTCTGGAGTGCAAAGTCTAACAGGATGAACACCTGTTCTGGGAAGGCCTTCACTGTTCACGTGCCATGCATGTAGCCTCCGTGATTCGGGACCCCCTTTACCTCTGGGAATATTTACTAATAATCTGCGGAGCAGGCGATGACCGATCATCCATCTCTATGCGGGCAGGCGATGACCGATCACCCATCTCTATGCGGGCAGGCGATGACCGATCACCCATCTCTATGCGGGCACAGGCCGATCACCCCTGATGGGGTCTACTCCACGTGGCTTTGGCCCATGCTGTGGGGCCCATCTGACGTCCGAGGACTGGTCAGTACAGATATGTTTAGCCATGGATCTTGTGAGAGGTCCTAGACGGTCTAGCTCCATGGATAGCCTCCCTCCTTCACGTCCTAGACGCTCACTTCTTGGAGCTAGACGCTCCTCTTGGTCTAGACGGTCTTCTTGGTTTGGGCCTTGGCTTCCTTGGTTAGATGTGCTTGGCCCTCCTCCATCATCCCCTCCCCCTTGGAAAGGATTTGTCCTCAAATCCAGCTCGTCATCGTCATTGGTACGTACAAATGGAGAAAGATCAATTACATTAAATGTGTCATGTACTCCATATTCAAGAGGTAGGTCCAATTTATATGCATTGTTGTTGACTCGCTTAAGGACTTGGAAGGGTCCCTCACCTCGGGGACTTAGTTTGGACTTCCTTTGATTTGGAAATCTTTCTTTTCGAAGATGAAGCCAAACTAAGTCTCCTTCCTCAAAAATTATTTCTCTCTTCCCTTTGTTGTTGTGTTTTGTGTACTTCTCATTTTGTTGTTGTATTTGAATTTTAATCTTCTCATGCATTTTCTTGACAAAATCAGCCTTGATTACTCCTTCCTTATGCACAAAATCTTGTGGATTAGGAAGAGGAATTAAATCCATGGGCGTGAGAGGATTAAAACCATATACTACCTCAAAAGGAGAAGCATTAGTAGTCTTGTGAACTACTCTATTGTAAGCAAATTCAATGTGGGGAAGGTACTCATCCCAAGATTTGTGGCTGCCCTTCATGATAGCCCTAAGCATAGTTCCAAGAGATCTATTGACTACTTCGGTTTGCCCATCCGTTTGAGGATGACAAGAAGTTGAAAATTGTAGTCTTGTTCCAAGTTTACCCCAAAGAGTTTTCCAAAAGTGACCTATAAACTTGGGATCTCTATCGGACACTATACTTCTAGGGAGACCATGGAGTCTCACCACTTCTCTAAAGAAGAGTTTAGAAATATTTTGAGCATCATCTACTTTGTGGCATGGAATAAAGTGAGACATTTTGCTAAAACGGTCCACTACCACAAAGATAGAGTCATGGCCTCCTGCAGTCCTAGGAAGTCCTAAAATGAAATCCATGCTAATGTCTTCCCAAGGAGCATTTGCAATCGGCAAAGGGGTGTAGAGTCCATGCGGCATTGTTCTAGACTTTGCTTTTAAACATGAGATACATCTAGAGCAATGGCGTTGGACATCTTTCCTCATGTGTGGCCAACAAAATTTTGCTTTCAAAAGATCTAGAGTCTTATCAACTCCAAAATGGCCCATGAGTCCCCCTTCATGTGATTCTTTGACAAGGAGTTTTCTATGTGTTCCTTGGGGAATGCAAAGTTTTCCTTCTTTAAAAAGATATCCCTCGGACACATAGTAACCTCCTTGCGCTCTATGTAGACATTGGGCATAGATGGATGAAAGTTCTTGATCTTCTTGGTAAAGCTCTCTTATGTGGTCAAATCCAAGAATTTGGGCACCCAATTTTGAAAAGAGTGTGTGGCGTCTTGAAAGAGCATCGACCACTATATTGGTGCTTCCTTTCTTGTATTTGATTACATAAGGAAATTGTTCAAGAAATTCCATCCATTTTGCATGTCTCTTATTGAGCTCGTGTTGGCCCTTTAAATATTTTAAAGACTCGTGATCACTATGGATAACAAATTCTTTGGACACAAGATAGTGTTCCCAAGTCTTTAGGGCTCTCACAAGAGCATAGAGCTCTTTGTCATAAGTGGGGTAGTTGAGGGTGGCACCATGGAGTTTTTCACTAAAATAAGCAATGGGGTGTCCACCTTGCAACAATACCGCGCCTATGCCTACTCCCGATGCATCACACTCTATCTCAAAAGTTTTGGAAAAATTTGGGAGAGATAGGATGGGTGCATTGGTGAGTTGAGCTTTTAGCCTTTGAAAGGCTTGCTCATGCTTTTCATTCCAACAAAATGCAACATCTTTTTTAACAAGTCCATTCAAAGGAGAAGCTAGGCTAGAAAAATTAGGCACAAACCTTCTATAGAAGCTAGCTAACCCATGAAAACTTCTTACATCACTTACATTTTGTGGAGTTGGCCACTCTTGAATGGCTTTGATTTTCTCGGGATCTACATGTACCCCCGTTTTGTTTACTATAAAGCCTAAAAAGACTACACTATCTACACCAAAGGTACACATATCCCTATTTGCAAAAAGACTATTTTTCCTAAGAACTAGAAAGACTTCCCTAAGGTGACTTAGATGGTCTTCTAGGGTTTTACTATATACTAAGATATCATCAAAGTAAACTACTACATATTTACCTATACAATCCCTCAAGGTGTGATTCATAAGCCTCATGAATGTGCTTGGAGCGTTAGTGAGTCCAAAGGGCATCACCAACCACTCATATAATCCAAATTTGGTCTTAAAAGCGGTTTTCCACTCATCACCCTCCTTGATTCGATTTTGGTGATATCCACTTTTAAGGTCAATTTTGGAGAATAGAGTTGACCCATGCAATTCATCAAGCATATCATCAAGCCTTGGGATTGGATGCCTATACTTGATGGTGATGTTGTTGATTGCTCTACAATCACAACACATGCGCCATTTTCCATCTTTTTTAGGCACCAACAAGACAGGTACAGCACAAGGGCTTAGACTCTTTTGAACCCAACCCTTCTCCAACAAGTCTTGAACTTGTGATTCTATCTCCTTTGTTTCCTCGGGGTTGGTTCTATAAGCAGGCCTATTTGGTAGGCTTGCCCCCGGAATGAAGTCAATTTGATGTTCTATCCCCCTAAGAGGAGGAAGCCCATTGGGTCCTTCTTGTGAGAATAGATCGTCAAATTCACTCAAAAGGTTTTCTATTTGAGGAGGTAAAACCGTGAGTTCATTACTTGTGGCAGTGCATGTAAGTGCTCCTTTACAAAAGATAAGGCTTGGTTGTTCAACAAGAAGCAAGTTTTCTAAAACATTTTCAAAAGGCTTTTCTTGTAGACCAACCTTGTGGGAAGGAACACTCTTCTCCCACGCCTTCCTATCCCTAAGGATTTTCTCTTTTTCTAGCACTCTTTTTTTTTTTTGTTTTCCTCATCCCTCTTTTGTTTCATTTGTATTTGGTCTTTCACCACTTGAGAATGTGGTAAAGGACTAAGTACAAACTTCTTATATTTATGGGTGAAGGAAATCTCGTTAGTGAGACCATCATGCAAGGTTTTCTTGCCAAATTGCCATGGCCTCCCTAATAAGATATGGCAAGCTTCCATAGGCACTACATCACATAAAACTTTATCTTTGTATTTCCCTATGGAAAACTTGATTTCCACTTGCTTATCTACATGTAGTTCCCCATTTTCATTAAGCCATTGAAGTTTGTAAGGTTTTGGGTGAGGAACCACTTGTAGCTTAAGCTTTTCAACCATCCTAGCACTACAACAATTACAACTAGATCCACTATCCACAATGAGGGAACATATATTTTCTAAAACATTGCATCTTGTATGAAATATGTTCTCCCTTTGTGTTTCAATGGATGTGCTAGGGTGATTGTTGAGGGTTCTCCTAATCATAAGCAATTCTCCCTCTAATGGAGCTACCCTCTCATCCTCTCCCCCTTCCTCTTTCTCACTAAGCTCATCCTCGCCACAAGTGTATTCGTCTACACCTTTAAGAAACAAAGTCCTTTGGTTTGGACATTGTGCTTGCACATGCCCCCTACCATAGCACTTAAAACATTTAACATCTCTAGCTCGGATGGGTGGGGTTGAGGTTTCTTTGGTGAAGGGTTTGGTAGGTTCTTTTGGTTTTTCCTTAGATGTACTACCCTCCCTTTTAAACTCTCTCTTGGGATAAAAGTTAGAATAGGGGCTCACCTTTTGACTTGATGTTTTGCGCAAATTTTGTTGCTCAACTTTAATGCAAAGTTGAACCAAATCATTCAAGTCTTGATAAGGTAAGAGCTCTACTCTATCTCTTATCTCAAGTGATAGGCCACTAAGGAACCTAGATATGGTGGTTTCCTCTTCCTCTCTAATAGAGGCTCTCATCATATAGAGCTCCATCTTTTGCCTATACTCTTCTACACTCATATTCTTTTGTTGGAGTCTTTGGAGCTTGTCCATCAACTCCCTATGGTAGTAAGAAGGTATATGTCGACGTCTTAGGGCTCCCCTAAGGTCATTCCAATATTCTATGGGAGGTTCCCTATGAAGACGTCGGTCTCTTTCTAAAGAGGTCCACCAATACATGGCATTTCCTTGGAAACTAAGGGTGGCTAAGGGTACTTTTCGTTCTTCACTTACCCTATGGCAAGCAAAGAGTTGCTCTACCTTCATCTCCCAATCTAGATATATTTCTACATTTTCCTTTCCATGAAAATGAGGTAGGTCTACTCTAGTTTCCCTTGGCACCTCTTGTTCCCTTTGCCTAGTTCTTCTAGGGGGTGGTTGGTAGTAGTCATTAATTCTAAGGCTTCCCTCCCCTAGAGTTGCAATGCTTTGGGATGCATGAGTATTTGTTTTTTTTGATTTTTGAGATTTTTGGGATTTCTCTTCTTGAGCTCTAGCCAACTCATTAATCTTGTTTTCATTCTCCAATTGCCTAGAAGAGATTAATTGTACCGCTTGGGATACCTCTTTCAAAAGGGTTTTCAAAGATTTTACTTCACATTCTATAGACTTTGGAGAATGAGAAGAAGAAGACATGGCTAGACCTTTGTGTATTTAGGCGTTTTTACTTTGAGAAAGATTAGGGAAGATAAAGAAGGTAGTTTTCCAGGTAAGGGAGGTGAGTCTCAAAGGACTACTTAAGTACCAAGCCTTTTCCTTGCCAAAAACTAGTCTCCAATGCCTTCTCACAAAAATTTCTCTTAGTGAAACACTTAAAACACAAGAAGTTGAGAAATCAAAAAGCAATAAAACTATGTAAGCTAAAAAAAAAAGATATGCAACAAACTAGTCGGTTTTAGCACAAATTAAACTAAACTAATCATGCAAAACGTTTCTACCAAAACAATAGAAAACAAGTTCAAACAAGCAACAAATTACTAAGCAAAAAATTTACTATGCTATTCGGCCCTAGGTGAGGCTTCTTGGACACTTTGAGCCCTTGAAGACACACTCACCGTCTAAACGTAATTAAAGAGGTAATTAACAATAAACCAAGTTGCAAAGGAAAAGAAGACTCCCTTTGTTGATCCTCTTTTGGGTTAGTGCACTTCCTTGTTGTCTTGAATTTTTTTTTTTTTTTTTTTATCTTCTAGGTGTTTGTATTGTTTGTTTCAAGCAACCTTGTTTCGGCTTTAGCTTTGTCTCCTCCTTAAAATGATGGCTTTAATTCTCCAATTTCCAGCACCTATTCACAAGAGCTAAACCTAAACCAAGTCAAGTTCCATGCACATATGCACCAAGGAGAATTAAATTCCAACACCCAAAAGAGAGGTCAAGAAACAAAAGCAAGAAACAAATTTAATTGAATAAAAACAGTACCACCAAAAGGATTTATAATATGACAACTTAGAAAGAGAGTCAAGAAATTAAAGCAAATAATTAAAGGTACTCAAAAAAAGTTGGCACACAAAAGGAATTCCTAAAGAAAAGCACTAGATTAGATGACCAAATAAAAAAAAAAAAACAGCACCACTGAAAATTGTTGTGGGCCAGAAAACGTGTTTGTTCCCCGATTTATGATGAGCTGTATTTTTAAAATTTGTCTCTGAAATTTATATGCAAGAAAATTCAGGATCTTATCTAAACAATGGCTTTGGAATCACCTAAAACGCATGCACCATTTTTTTTTAATAATTTTTGCAAATTTGGTGTGCAGTTAGGCCAGCTGGAGCGCTCAAGATTTGCACTCTGATTTTGTAAGATTTATCATATTTTTTCTGTTGCCTTTTTTGATCTGATTCTTTTTTTTTCCTTTTTGTAACACTTCAAACTTGCATTTTCCAGAGAATCACAAATTTCCTATGAGTGGAAATAATTTTTGAAACAAAAAAACAGCCAGACAGAGAGAGAAACAGGGGAAATCTGGAAAACTGGGAAAAAAAAAAACAGCAAGATACCAAAATTTAACACAAAGGAAAATGTAAGAAGGAAATTGTGTAAGAACTAAGACACAATTATGAACTCAAACTAAAATTAAAAGGGCAGCAAAGGATCAAAATAACAGCAGATTAAGGCAAATTAAAGAGACCCAAAAACAAGAAACAATCAAGCCAAAAATAGGACTACTAAGAATTGATGACAATTATGGATTCACATGACTTGACACAACATTTATAGATTCAGAAAATAAAGACTCAAAGCATAAAATGAAGCAATTATAAGAAAGCAATAAAGACTCAAATTCCTAAAAGAAAACAGCCACTCAATGTGTAAGGAATCCTATCACAATTGCACAAGAAAATGTTCAAGATCAATTGAACACATGTGCTTCGGTTGGATCTTCCATAAGCACACCAAGAACAATTTAAAATGTAAAAAAAAAACAGCAAGAAAATTATGGAATTGAAATGACAAGATGAAAATAAAGAAGAACTGAAAATTTAAAAAGACAAGCTACTCATCTTGAAGAACCAAAAGCTCATGATACCAAATGATGGCATTTTCATGTGTTCTTCTTGAATCAAAGTAGAAATAGATGGAGCGGAAGCAATGGATGAGTGAAACAAGACCCTCCTAGGAGTTGTGTTGGTCTTGAAGGTGCATGATGAGTATGGGTTGAGTGGTTCGGCCAGCTCAAGGGAGAAGGTGAAAGGATTGAAGTTTATAGCCTAGATTTCTAGGAGGAGTAAAGCTTGTGCACAAAAAATGGCAGCATAACATTACTCAAATAAACTTGAAAATACATGAGGTAGGCCTCCTTATTTATAGATTTAGGAGCCTTGGTGAGCAAGCTTAAAGGGTAGGGATGGAAATACAAAAAGTGGGGGCTGCCTAGGGTATTGACTTTAGTCAAACCACACCATCATCCTAATATTCTAGAAGATAGGTCAAAAATGCAACATTTGATAGTACACCCCTCCCTCTTTTGCTAAAGGCACCTATTTGCTAGCACACCCCTCCTTCTATTGCTAAGGGCACCTTTTTGATAGCACACCCCTAAGTTAGCAAGTTTTGCTTTCTACACTACACTAATCTACTAAGCTACCCCTAATGGGCCTCCAAGTAGCATGTACAAGGTCTTCTCCCTCCCATCCGTGGCTTCTTCTATGTGTGCTTGGATATGTTTAGCCATGGATCTTGTGAGAGGTCCTAGACGGTCTAGCTCCATGGATAGCCTCCCTCCTTCACGTCCTAGACGCTCACTTCTTGGAGCTAGACGCTCCTCTTGGTCTAGACGGTCTTCTTGGTTTGGGCCTTGACTTCCTTGGTTAGATGTGCTTGGCCCTCCTCCATCACAAAGTTCAAATGGCGATAGATTTGTTAGGAAAGATGGCTTTAAACTAGAGGGGGGTTGAATTGTTTAAAGAGGTTTTCGCAATCTTTTCCAAGCTAGAATGAATATCTTTTAGGAATCAAATGATTAAGCAATTCAGTTTGCCAAAACAGCAAGCAAAACAGCACTTCCAGGAAAAGAATCGGTTGTTTCTTCGAAAGAATCGGTTGTTTATACCAGCAAACAACAAACAAACTGAAATTAAAGAGTTAGGGATAGAGAGATTGTACACAGATGTTTATACTGGTTCACTCCAACCCAGAGCTACATCCAGTCTTCTCAGAAACCCTGAGGAAATCAACTAAGCAATCAACTCTAGATTACTTACACACAACCAAGAAAGTGACCTTGAACACCCTCAAGAAACACACTTTCCTTGGTCAGCACACCACACTAAGAAAGCTGATCTTGATCCCCTCAAGAACACACAGCTCTTCTTAGCAACAGCACAAACGAATGTTCACAGAATTACAAGGATTACACTTGTTACAGAAGCAATCTGAAATCAGTACAAGAGAATCCTATCTTAGCACTTTGATCAACCAAAACTCTAAGCAATCTCCAACTCTTAGAAAAACTTTTTCAATTTACTTAGATTCTTAAAACTCAAATCTGTTTTTCTGTATATATTCAAAGAAGATGTTTGTAATCAAATCTTAACAAACTCTTAATTGCTTTAGAAAGATTGGTCAAAGCATTTAATGACTGGAGCGTATGAATTAAAAGCATTTAAAGCTCAGTCAAAGTCAAAACTGTTTTCTGTTATAAAAACATAACAAACAATCGATTGTTTCCTCGAATCAATCGGTTGTTTTGTTACTTAACCAATTTTCACACTTCAAAACAGTTTTCAAAACACCTAAGCTTAAACAATTGGTTGTTTCGATAAAACAATCGGTTGTTTTAACTCAGTTTGAAAAAACACTTTACTTTGTTTGAAAGTTGAGATGCTTGAGCTTTAGATTCAATCAAAGGTTGAGTTACACAACTCAAACTACCTAGATCCTAACTAAACCACCACAGCAACAACAAGCACAGCAAAAGCTTCATCATCCTTCAAAGGATTTGCATTCTTCAAAACCTTGAACACCACTAGGTTCAACAATCTCCCCCTATTTGATGAAGACAAATCCCTGGTGCTTGTGTTGTACTGATTAAATCTGAAGCAGTTCCTGCAAAGAAAACATTTGTACCATCCAAAGCTTCTTACAGCAGCCAGTTAGATTATACCTCTTTTAACATAAAATTCAATCGGTTGTTTACACGAAACAATCAATTGTTTCTATCAGCAGCAGCAGAAAACACTTTTATACTCAGAGATTTAAACATTTTTATGCATATAAGATACTGTACCGATCAGTCCTCGCCCATCACTTAGTCTCTTCGCTGAAACAAGTTAACAACTTGAGACTGGGGGGCTTGTGTACTGAACAGTCCTCGGACGTCAGCTGGGTCCCACATCATGGACCAAAGCCACGTGGAATGGACCCCACAGGGGTTATTAGTCATCAGCCTACAGAGAGGGGTGATTAGTCATCAGCCTACAGAGGGGGGTGATTAGTCATCAGCCTACAGAGAGGGGTGATTAGTCATCAGCCTACAGAGAGGGGTGATGAGTCATCACCCTACAGAGACAGGTGAGTAGTCGTCAGCTCACCAGGATGGGCGGAGGTGTCATCGTCACTCAGCAGGTCGAGGAGTCCTCGGCCACAGGGTGTGACGAGGTGACATCGGCCTTGGGTGATTTGAACAGCGTAAACAGAACAGCTAAGATTGGTTCCCAGAGTGGGCCAATGACCAGTTAAATACCCAAAGGTAGGGAGGGGCCTGGATCACGAAGTGCCTATGCGGGTAGCAGGGAGAGCACAGTTGGGTGTAGAGTCCTGAGGGGACGAGTACTCACCAGAACTAGGGGTTTTCCCAGTGAAGCTACATGCATGGCACGTGAACAGTGAAGGCACTCCCAGAAAAGGGGGCCCCAGAGACTAGGTGCACAAGGAGGCACCCAGGTGGTCACCCTGTGAGAGTTTGCACTCCAGAGAAGGAAACCTTATGTGCTAGATTACCCTAAGATTGGGTGATAGCGGCGCAAGGGTATTCCAGTAAACCCTAAATATGGCTAGCAGCGCAGTAAACCCTAATTAGGGCTAGCGGCGCAGTAAACCCTAGACTATATAAGGGACAGTAAAATACTTCAAAAAGGTACGCAGTTTCTAGACCTAAACACATAGAGAGAAACTTAATACACCTGGTGTTTCTTGCCCTACACTGACTTGAGCGTCGGAGTGCAAACGGCCTCTAGGGCGCCCCCTTTCTCTTTTGCAGGTGCATATTGCTTCGGAAGAACCAAGCATATATCAACGTGAGGTAGGAGGCGTGTGAGTGTCGTGAGTCAACCGACAGGCGGGTCAACCGGCAAGAACATTTGGCGCCCACCGTGGGGCCAGAGTAAAACAAGGTCCCATACACGAGAGTGAGAGTAAGAACCACGGAAGATGAGGAATACAAGACACGGGTCTGTTCCACCAAATGGAGGCGACAGCGTTACCATGCAACAGCTGATGGAAACGATGTGCGCCCTCCAGGAGACGGTGGCAGAATCTCGAGCGCATCAAGCGCGTATACAGGAAGACCTGGCCGCCTCACAGGCCAGGAATGAAGAGTTACACCGAGCAAATGAGGAGCTACGCTTGAATTTGCAACATATACAACAAGGTGGAGATCGTGGGGAAGATGATCGAGCCCCACCAGTGCCCCCAAGGGCCTTTCCCATGCCTTTCTCCCAGGCGATCGTGAACACGGTGGTCCCAGCCACCTTTGTAGGGCCTAAGACTGTGTTCACCGGGAAAGAGGATCCTGAAACGCATCTCACTGCTTTCCATACGCAGATGATGTTGTCGGGAGGATCTGACGCAGTGCACTGTAAGCTCTTTATGGCCACACTGACAGGAACTGCGCTAGAATGGTTCGTGAGTTTGCCTGAAGGACATATCACGTCTTTCGCGCAATTCTCCGCGCTGTTCCGGGAGCAATATCTTGTCAACAGGGCCCCTCCACCAGTGTCTTACGATCTTTTTGATGTAAGGCAGCATCAGAGGGAGTCCCTTAAAGATTACCTCAATAGGTTTGGGGCGATGGTGGTAAGGTTGCACACCAAGGATGAAAACATGGTGGTGCACGCCTTCAGGAAGGGCGTATTGCCAGGGCCTTTCAGCGAATCTCTGATACGCAGCCGTCCCAAGACCTTCGGCGACATAAAACGACGTGTTGTGGCCCACATTAAGAAGAAAGTGCAGTCTCGTTAAGGCCCCGAGCGCCTAGTCGGCCTCAACCGCTGCGGGTGCACGAGGCGACCACGAAGAAGAAAGCTCAAGGGAAACAGAAGCCCTACGAGCCCCGAAAACCACAACCTAGGGCGCGAGGCAAGGATGACATGCCCCCTAGGCATGAATTTGTGGTGGAGTTGAAGGAACTGATTGCCATTCCTAACGTGGCAGAAAGGTTGAAGATGCCCCCAAAGAGTGACAAGAGGTTGGGGCCTAACAAAAATGCATGGTGCGAATTCCATCAGGCTTTTGGGCACCCCGTTCGAAATTGCCTGGCCCTGGCTCACCAATTGGACGAGTTGGTGAAGAGTGGGTTTTTGAATGATTACCTAAAGGAGGCATCGGAAGGTGAGACGGTTGTTGCACCAAGGGCAGACCAGGGGCATGAAGTGCCCATACATGGTGAGATCCACACTATATCAGGTGGGTTCCCAGGAGGAAGGTGCACTTCTTCACAACGTAAGAAGTATGCATGTTCAGTGATGGCAGTGGAGGCCTGCGAGGAAGATCACTTTCCGGACATCGACCTCGTCTTCACAAAGGCTGATCGCCGAGATGTTATCCCCCATGATAACGATCCGGTGGTCATTTCAGTAGTCATTGCCGCACGAAAGGTGCACCGGGTATTGGTCGATCAGGGAAGCTCGGCCGATGTGATGTTCTGGTCGACTTTCAACAAGCTACAGTTGTCTCCTGATCAGCTGCGACCCTACGTCGGCTGTTTGTATGGGTTCGCAGGAGACCAAGTCGAAGTGCGGGGGTACATAGAGTTGAGGACCACGTTCACTGATGGAGTGGCATCCCGCACAGAGAACATTAGGTACCTTGTGGTGAACGCTCCCTCTGCTTACAACATACTTCTGGGCAGACCGGCCCTGAACCGGCTAGGGGCTGTGGTGTCCACAAGGCACATGAAGATGAAGTTGCCATCGATGGAAGGGATGGTGGTAACCATCAAGTCAGACCAAAAGGAGGCTAAAAGATGTTATGAGAATAGCCTCAAGACAAAGAGGGGAGTCTGCATGGTGACCACCTCACCACCGGGAGGAAGTGTCGATGAAACAGATATGCCCCGAGGTGACGTTGGGATCACTCGAGCAGAGGTCGCCCGGGCGAGGCGTCTCGAACCGGCAGAGGAGGTCGTGGAGAAGGAGATCAGGGGGAAGATTTTCAAGCTGGGTAGATCCCCGTCTCAGGAGACCCAAGATCAGGTAGCGGGGGTTATAGGAAAGCATCTAGACGCTTTTGCTTGGTCCCCCTCAGACATGCCAGGCATTGAGCCCGATTTTCTATGCCATCGCCTGGCACTGAATCTCCAAGCCAGGCCAGTCCGCCAAAGGAGAAGGAAGTTCAATGATGAACGAAGGCAAGTAGTCAGGGAGGAAACACAGAAGTTGCTGAAAGCAGGCCACATACGGGAAATACAATACCCTGAGTGGCTTGCGAATGTCGTCCTGGTAAAAAAGGCCAACGGGAAGTGGAGGATGTGTGTGGACTTCACAGATCTTAACAAGGCCTGTCCAAAAGATTCCTACCCTCTGCCCAACATAGATGCGCTAGTAGACAGCGCCTCGGGCTGCAAGTTACTCAGTTTCTTGGACACTTTCTCCGGGTACAATCAGATCAAGATGCACCCGATGGATGAGAACAAGACTGCGTTCATGACAGAGCTGTCTTGCTACTGCTACACAGTCATGCCGTTTGGCCTGAAGAACGCGGGTGCCACGTATCAGAGGCTGATGGACAAGGTCCTTGCCCCCATGCTGGGACGCAATGTGTAGGCCTATGTAGATGACATGGTGGTGACGTCCCAGGCACGAGATCAACATGTTGACGATTTGGAGGAGCTGTTCAACACAATAGCAAAGTACAGGTTGAAGTTGAATCCAGAAAAGTGCGTCTTCGGGGTGGAGGCAGGCAAGTTCCTTGGGTTTTTGCTCACGGAAAGAGGGATTGAGGCCAACCCAGACAAGTGTGCAGCGATTATAGCCATGAGGAGCCCGACGTCGGTCAAAGAAGTGCAATAGTTGACGGGTCGGATGGCTGCACTCTCCAGGTTCGTGTCCGCAGGAGGAGACAAAGGCCACCCTTATTTCCAATGCCTAAGGAGGAATAGCAGATTCACCTGGACTGCAGAATGTGAGCAGGCCTTCCTTAAGCTCAAAGAGTATTTGGCCAGCCCGTCAGTCTTGTGCAAGCCCCAGCTCCGCACACCCCTGCGTCTTTACTTTGCAGTCACAGATAGGGCGGTGAGTTCTATCTTGGTTCAAGAGCAGCAACAAAGCCAGAAGCCCATTTATTTTGTCAGCAAAGTGTTGCAGGGGCCTGAAATGAGGTACCAAGCCTTAGAAAAGGCAGCGTTAGCAGTGGTGTTTTCAGCCAGGAGACTTCGCCACTATTTCCAGAGCTTCACAGTGGTGGTGATGACAGATCTGCCGATATGTAAGGTCCTGCAGAAGCCCGATGTGGCGGGAAGAATGGTGCGTTGGGCAGTCGAGTTGTCAGAATTCGACATCCAGTATGAACCCAGGGGCCTGATCAAAGGACAGGTCTACGCTGACTTTGTGGCCGAGATGTCCTCAACCGAGGCCCAGCAGGAGGGACCCAATTTCAAATGGGTATTTTCAGTAGACGGGTCCTCGAATCAACAAGGCAGCGGAGCGGGGGTGATCTTGGAAGGACCCAAGGGGTTGTTGATAGAGCAGGCCCTGCGGTTCGCTTTCAAAGCCAGCAATAACCAGGCGGAGTATGAGGCTTTGATCGCTGGGATGTTGTTGGCAAAGGAGATGGGAGCGCAGAGCCTTATGGCCAAGAGTGACTCATTGTTGGTCACGGGTCAAGTGGCGGGAGAATACCAGGCCAAAGACCCTCAGATGGCCTCTTACTTGGAGTATGTCCAGAGATTAAAGAGTTCATTTGAGATATTTGAACTAGTACACGTGCCCAGGGAGCAGAATGCCAGAGCTGACTTGTTGGCCAAACTCGCCAGCTCAGGCAAGGGGGGCAGACAGAGGACAGTCATCCAGGAGACCCTGAGGGCGCCTCGTACTTATACAGCTGATAACTTGGTGGGAGTCCATCAGATCAACCAGTCAGATGGTGAGAAGAGGAGTCATCGGTCGTTGACTCAAGAAACTTTAAAGAAGCCACGAGTCAACGCATGCATGCTAATGGGGGTAGAGGCATCACAGATCTGCCTACTACAGAATGGTGAGACATGGATGACGCCCTATAAGCGTTACATAGCGGATGGAATGCTCCCAGCAGAGCCGACGGAGGCAAAGAAGATAAAGAAAAACTCGTCCAGGTACACGCTCATTGAAGGCGAGTTGTACAGACATGGGTTTACTCACCCCATCTTAGTCTGCGTGCATGGCGAGCAGTGTGTGAGGATAATGGCGGAGCTCCATGAAGGTATATGTGGTAGTCACATCGGAGGCCGAGCTCTGGCCTCCAAGGCCATTCGAGCAGGGTACTATTGGCCGACGATGAGGGAAGATTGCACTAGGTATGCGCAGCAATGCAAGCAATGCCAGTTGCATGCTAATTGGCCTAAGGCACCACCAGAAGAGCTCAGGTCGATATACAGCCCTTGGCCGTTTCACACATGGGGAATCGACATCTTGGGGCCTTTCCCTTTGGCGATACGACAAATGAAGTACCTCGTGGTCGCCATAGAATATTTCACGAAGTGGATTGAGGCTGAGCCAGTCGCACAGATTACAGCACAAAAGATCCAACACTTCGTGTGGAAGAACATAGTTTGCCGCTTCGGCGTACCAAAATGCTTAGTGTCTGACAACGGCACGCAGTTTGCAAGCCAACAATTGGGAAAGCTATGTACAGAGTTGGGAATCAAGCAGGTGTTTGCATCAGTCGAGCATCCACAGACCAATGGGCAGGTCGAGTCGGCCAACCGAGTCCTCCTCAGAGGACTGAAGAGAAGGCTGGAGAAAGCAAAGGGAAGGTGGGCCGAGGAGGTTCCCAGAATAGTATGGGCTTACCATACTACTCCCCAGTCCACTAGTAAGGAGACTCCCTTTAGTTTAGTGTATGGTCAGATGCCATGATCCCTGTGGAGATCCAGGAGAGCTCGCCACGTTTCCAGAACTTTGTGGCTGAGGAATCCAATGAAGAGAGGAAGGTGAATCTTGATCTTTTGGATGAAGCCAGGGAAGAAGCTGGAATCAAGGCTGAGGCGCTGAAGAGAAGAGTTGAGCTCAAACACAGTTCTAAGCTGAGAGCTCGGCAGTTCCAGGCGGCAGACCTTGTCATGCGGAAGGCGTCTCCATACCAGATAGAGAACAAGTTATCCCCTAAGTGGACTGGTCCTTTTAGAGTGACAGAGGCCCTAGGGAATGGAGCATATAGGCTTGAGACTTTAGAAGGAGGTCTGATTCCTCGAACATGGAATGCGACCCACCTGAAGTATTATTTCAGTTAAAGCCATGTAAACTTGTACACTACACAATATAGGGGACACTCTTTTTTCCCTTCTAAGGGTTTTTAATGAGGTCACCCAATAAAATTCAGTTAAAGATATATGCTTTTAATGTGTTTGTACAATGTTGTTAGAACCTGTCACTTGGAGTTAAAGGTCTCGTAAGTGGAGAGGTAGGTTCGCAGAGAACACCTCCACTTCGAGTGAGAACTTCCAATGTGAAAGAAGGGTTCGCCCAGAGAAATCCTCCTCGCCTGTGAGCGATGTGAGGTCAGATAGAACCTGTCACTTGGAGTTAGAGGTCTCGTAAGTGGAGAGGTAGGTTCGCAGAAACACCTCCACTTCGAGTGAGAACTTCCAATGTGAAAGAAGGGTTCGCCCAGAGAAATCCTCCTCGCCTGTGAGCGATGTGAGGTCAGTTAGGACCTGTCACTTGGAGTTAGAGGTCTCGTAAGTGGAGAGGTAGGTTCGTAGAGAACACCTCCACTTCGAGTGAGAACTACCAATGTGAAAGCAGGGTTCGCCTTGTTAAATCCTCCGTCGTCCATGGACGATGACAGGTCAGTCAGAACCTATTAGTTGGGTTAGAGGTCTCGTAAGGGGAAAGGGGAGTTCATAAGGAACACCTTTCCCCTCCGAGTGAGAACGCCCAGATTAAAATAAAGGTTCATTAATGAAATTAGCAGAAAAAACATGCTACTTGAGGTTCGTTTTTGCAGGTGCATTATTTGTGATCGTGAGCCCACCAAATACAAAGCACGACAAAAAGATGAACAATGCATAAAACAAAGTTTTTATATTACAAAGGAGGGTGATTACAAGATGTTCAGCTAAAATACAACCACTCAGAAGACCTATCTGGGCACTATTTGCCCGTCGACCACCTGCATAGTTGCGGAGTATGGTGAGAGGTCCATCTCAGGATGCACGCAGGCAACCTGAGCAAGGGCATCACCAAAGCCTTCCCCATAGGCGTCGGTGGCGTCATTAATAAGCTCAGTCTCGGTCTTCTTCAGTAGTTCAATTTGTTGGGCAAGTTCCTCCTCAACCTTGCCCAGCTGAACTTCTCGGTCGGTCGCCCTCTCCTCCAGCTTGGTCATTTTGGCTTGCGCCCCCTCTGCTTGCTCTTCCAGTTCGATGATCTTGTTGCGGAGGGGGAGTATCTTAGCTTCAAGCTGGAGGGCCTCCTACCCCTTGGAGAAAAGAAGCTTTTTGGTCCCCTTCTCAGATTGACGGAGACTACCCAGTTCTTGATTAAGGGCAGTCTCGCGCTTGGTCGCTTGACGGAGTTGGAGATCCTTTTGCTCCAGCTCTTCTTCAGTTGGGCGGTCTCCTCAAGCAGCTCCGCCTCAACGTTGCCCTTGACCAGCAAGGAGTTGGAAGCGGCCAAGAACTCCCCGAGACCATGGCTGAGGAGGTTCTCAAGGGAGTTTCTGTCCATGGCCTCCAAGACAGCTCGGCCAAGCATCTGAGCAAGTGACCTTTGGAGCAGAGAAGGCAGTTCTGGGGCAGAAGGCATCTGACCAGAGGGAGAAGCACTCTCCCCACCCCCCTCAAGCATTAAGATTGGCTCAGGAGGGGAGGAGGCGCTGGGAGGGTGCTCCCTAAAGGATGAAGGGTGCCCTTTTGTGACCGAAGAGACCTCCGCGGCTGTCCCCACCCTTTTCCTTTTGAAGACAAGGCCGGAGCAGGTGTCCTCGTCATCAGAAACCTCCACAGGGGCTGCCCTTTTGGACTTTTCAGCAATAGGTTTCAAGGCAGCACCCGCGGGTGATGAAGGACCTGCAGGGGCTGAACCGCTAGCATTGCGGCGACTCAGCACATCTGCCAGCCTTTTCTTCTTATCAGCGCTGAGTACCATGCCTGCAGTGAACAATATGAAAGTATGAGAAAGACAAGGCATTAAGCATGCGAACAGATAAATGCAAGATGAAGTTGGTGTACCAATGTACACGCTGAGAGTCTCAGCGTCATACTCGTGCCTAATCAGTTGGGTGGAGTCAAACACCACGCCCCAGCTGGAAATGGTCTGGCAGAGTTCTCGATCGGGAACAGTCAACTCCTCGAGCCTGCGTGGCTTCTTGAACTTCAACTCCCCCACCCAGTATAAGGGAAACCCATCGAGCATGGTGGGATCGTAGGAGCTGCAGCAGACTCGAAAGAACCTTCCCTTGAAGTTCTTATATGACTGCGAGAAGAGAGTTAGAAGGACTCTCCCTGCCACCCCATTCAGGCTCACCCAAAGCCTCTTGTCGGGGCTCTTGGCCTCAAAAAAGTAAAGGAATACATCGACAGAGGGGGTGAACCCTAGATTATTGCAGAGGATGGAGAACACCCTGATAAAGGCCCAACTGTTGGGGTGCAGTTGAGCAGGCGCCACATTTAATTCTGTGAGCAAAGCCCTCTCGAACCCGGTGAAAGGAAGGCGGACTTTGACTCTTTTAAAGATGGTGGCATAGAAGAAGAAGAATGGTTCCCCATCGTTGCAGCGATCATGGCGCACACGGGCTCGTTCGCTGTACCGGGTCGCACAGAGACGTACGCGTCAGTTTCCCTGCCGAAGACGCGTCCTTTAATCTCATTCTCATCATCCCTATGCTTGCGAAGATCCTCGCAGGATGTGAGTTTGGAGGTCTCGGCAAGGAGATCCTCAGAAGCCCATGGGTAGAGTGATGGAGAGAGGCCAAGCTCACCCCACCATGAAAGCCAAGGGCCAAGACTAGACCGTCTAGAACAACATGGAGAACGTCTAGCACAAGACAAGGGGGAGCTACATGAGAAGCGTCTAGGAGGGAGCCTAGACCGTCTAGGACCTCTCACAAGGTCCATGGCCAAGCACATTCACGCCCAAATAAGTCAAGCCACGGATGGGAGGGATAAGACCTTGTACATGCTACTTGGAGGCCCATTAGGGGTAGCTTAGTAGAATAGTGTAGTGTAGAAAGCAAAACTTGCTCACTTAGGGGTGTGCTATCAAAAAGGTGCCCTTAGCAATAGAAGGAGGGGTGTGCTAGCAAATAGGTGCCTTTAGCAAAAGAAGGAGGGGTGTACTATCAAATGTTGCATTTTTGACCTATCTTCTAGAATATTAGGATGATGGTGTGGTTTGACTAAAGTCAATACCCTAGGCAGCCCCACTTTTTGTATTTCCATCCCTACCCTTTAAGCTTGCTCACCAAGGCTCCTAAATCTATAAATAAGGAGGCCTACCTCATGTATTTTCAAGATTAATTTGAGTAAAGTTGTGCTGCCAAATTTGTGCCATACTTACTCCCTTGCCTAAATCTCTTGATTTATGGTTTTAATCTTCACTCCTTCACCACCAAAGAGAGCTGGCCAAACCTCTCTCATTTTCATACACATCATGCACCTTCAAGATCACCATCACTCCTAGGAGGGTCTTGCTCATTTAAACCATTGCTCCGCACCATCTTCAACATCCAAGGACAGCTCAACATGTGAAGGCCATCATTTGGTATCATGAGCATGGGGTTCTTCAAAGATGAGTAGTTCTTGGTCCTTTTTCATTTTGAGTTCTTCTTTAATCCTTGTTGTTCATCTTTGTTTTCCATACTTGTCTTGCTGTTTTTTTAATTTTTAATTTGCATTGGTGTGCTGTTTGGAAATTCCAATTGGTGCATTTTGTTCAATTGTTCTTGAGCAATCTTTGTGCAATATTTGGTAGGATTCCATACACCTTTGTGTTGCTGTTTTTATTTTTAGGTATTTGAGTCTTGCTTGTTTTTATTTTCTTTTGGGTCATATGATGCTTTGAGTCTTTTTATTTTATGAATCCATATGTTTTGTCTAAGTCATGTGTTTCCAAATTTGTCATCAAAATCTTAGTGGTACTTGTTCTTGATGATTTGGTTTCTTGCTTTATTTTGGGTCCAGTTTTTATTTTGCTGTTTTGGATGATCTTTTGGTGCATTTTTCTTTTAGTTTGAGTTCATATTTGGGTGTTAGATCCACGCAAATTCCTATATCTTCACTCCATTGTGTTCTTGAAAAATTTTCTTTGCTGTTTTTGGTTCCAGCTTTAGGATCCCCTGTTTTCACTGCAACTGGCCTGGCTGTTTTTATGTGTTAAAATTAAATACGTCACAAGAAATTTATGAGCCTCTGGATTTGAGTCACTTGAGATCTTAGCAAAAGAATACAAAAAGAATCAGGTCAAAAAAACAAATAGAAAAAAAATGATAAATCATACAAAAAAAAGTGTGCAATCTGTTGTTCCAGCTGGCGGAAAATGAGCACTGGTAGTAAAAAATTTATCAAAATTAATTGGTGCATGCGTTTGGCGTGAAACCAACTCCAAAAGTTTGTTAAGATCTTGAGCTAATTGTGTCTCAAATTTCAAAAGCAAAGTCAGAATATCCAGCTCAGTACACACGTTTTAAGTGACGCTTTTTGTGCCAGGGAAACTTTTTCAGTAGTGCTGTTTTGGTTTTTCAAATCAATTCTAGTACCATTCTAGGATTCCTTTTGTGTGCCCACTTTATTTGTGTACCTTTTATTTGCTTGTCACATTTTATTGCAACTCTTCCTAGTTGTGTCACATTATAACTCCATTTGTGTGGTCCTATTTTTTGCAATTAATTTGTTTCTTGCTTTAATCCTTTGGCCTCTAAATTTGGTGCTGGAATTGTTTCTCAATTGGTGCCTATTTGAGTAGAAATTTAACTTGAGTGAGGTCTAGCTTGTGTGATAGGTGCTGGATTGGAGAATTAATTTCCTAATTCTAAGAGGAGCCAAAGCAAGGGCAGCAAACAAATATTACCCAAAAAAAAAAAAAAAACACCACAAACACTTGGAGGGCCCAACAAAGAAAAAGACAACCAAGGGAGTGCCAATAGCAAAACAAGGATCAACAAAAGGGGGTTTTCTTAATCTTCTTTGCAACTTAACCTTTTTAATTACTTCTTTAATTACGTGATTAGACGGTGAGTGTGTCTTCAAGGGCTCCAAGTGTCCAAGAAGCCTCACCTAGGGCCGACTAGTATAGACTTTAATTGGTTTAGCATGTGTTAATTGTTTTTAATTGTTTTCCTTGCTTAATTAATTACATTTGCTAATTGTCTTTCCTTGTTTAAGTTTGTTAATTCTTTGCTTGGTTAATTAGCTAGTTTGCATTGTTTTCTTGCATCAAAAAGGATTTCTTCAACTTAATTGTGTTTTAAGTGGTTTACTAAGAGAAAACTTTGTATGAAGACATTGAGGAATAGTCTTTGGCTAAGGCAAGGCTTGGTATTTAAGTAGTCCATTGTGACTCACCTCCCTTACCTGGAAGACTACCTTCTTTGACTTCCCTAAATTTTCTCAAGGTAAAATACTTCTACACACAAAGCTTTAGTCATGTCTTCTTCTTCTTATTCTCCAAAGCCTATTGAAAATGAATTAAAATCTATGAAAACTCTTTTGGAAGAAGTTTCACAAGCCGTGCAAATGATTTCTTTTAGACAATTGGAGAATGAGTCTAAAATTAATGAGTTGACTAAAGCCCAAGAAGAGAAGTCACAAAAATCAAAAAAATCTCAAACTCATGCATCTCATTCACAAGTCCAAGAGTCTCTAGGGGAGGGAAGCCTTAGAATGTATGACTACTACCAACCACCCCCTAGAAGAAAAGGCAAAGGGAGCAAGAGGGCCCAAGGGAGGTTAGAGTAGACCTACCTCATTTCCATGGTAAGGAGAGTGTAGAAACCTACCTAGATTGGGAGATGAATGTAGAGCAACTCTTTGCTTGCCATAGGGTGAGTGAAGAACGCAAGGTACCTCTAGCCACCCTTAGCTTCCAAGGGAACGCCATGTATTGGTGGACCTCTCTCGAAAGAGAAAGACGTCTTCATAGGGAACCTCCAATTGAATATTGGAATGACCTTAGGGGAGCCCTAAGACGTCGCCACATATCCTCATACTACCATAGGGAGTTGATGGACAAGCTCCAAAGACTTAGGCAAAACAATATGAGTGTTGAGGAGTATAGACAAAAAATGGAGCTCTACATGATGAGAGCCTCCATTAGAGAAGAGGAGCATATCACCATAGCTAGGTTCCTTAGTGGCCTCTCGCTTGAGATAAGGGATAGAGTAGAACTCCTTCCATACCAAGACTTGAATGACTTGGTCCAACTTTGCATTAAAGTTGAGCAACAAAATTTGCGCAAAACTTCAAGTCTAAAGGTTGGATCCTACTTTAACCTCTATCCCAAGAGAGAATATAGAAGGGAGGGTAGTACATCAAAAGAAAAACCTAGGGAAACTACCAAACCCTTAGCCAAAGATGCCTCCACCCCACCCATCCGAGCTAGGGACGTTAAGTGCTTTAAGTGCCATGGAAGAGGGCATGTGCAAGCACAATGCCCAAACCAAAGGACTTTGTTTTTGAAAGGTGTCGATGAATACACTAGTGGCAAGGATGAGCCAACTGAAAGAGAGGAAGGGGGAGAGGATGAGAGGGTAGATCCATTAGAGGGAGAATTGCTAATGATTAGGAAAACCCTCAACAATCATCCTAGTGCATCTATGGAGACACAAAGAGAGAACATCTTTCACACAAGATGTAAAGTTTTAGAAAATATATGTTCTCTCATTGTGGATAGTGTGGATCAAGCTGCAATTGTTGTAGCTCTAGAATGATTGAAAAGCTCAATCTACAAGTAGTTCCTCATCCTAAGCCATACAAGTTGCAATGGATAAATGAGAATGGGGAACTAAGTGTAGATAAGCAAGTGGAAATCAAGTTTTCCATAGGGAACTACAAAGACAAGGTTTTATGTGATGTAGTGCCTATGGAAGCTTGCCATATTCTCTTAGGAAGACCATGGCAATTTGATAAAAAAACCTTGCATGATGGTCTTACTAATGAGATTTCCTTCACCCATAAGCATAAAAAGTTTGTACTTAGTCCTTTACCACATTCCCAAGTGGTGAAAGATCAAATACAAATGAAAGAAAAGAGGGATGAGGAAAAGAAAAAGAAAAGAAAGCTTGAAAAAGAAAAGGTCCTTAGGGATAGGAAGGAGAGGGAGAAGAGTGTTCCTTCCTCCAAGGTTGCTCAACAAGAGAAGCCTTGTGAAAACATCTTGGAAAATTTGCTTCTTGTTGAACAACCAAGCCTTGTCTTTTGTAAAGGAACACTTGCATGCACTGCCACAAGTAGTGAACTTATGAGTCTACCTCCTAAAGTAGAAAAACTTTTAAGTGAATTTGATGATGTATTCTCTAATGAGGGGCCCAATGGACTCCCTCCCATTAGAGGTATAGAACACCAAATTGACTTGATTCCGGGGGCAAGCCTACCAAATAGGCCCGCCTATAGAACTAACCCCAAGGAGACCAAGGAGATAGAGTCACAAGTTCAAGACTTGTTGGAGAAGGGTTGGGTTCAAAAGAGCCTAAGCCCTTGTGCTGTACCTGTATTGTTGGTGCCCAAAAAAGATGGAAAATGGCGCATGTGTTGTGATTGTAGAGCAATCAACAACATCACCATCAAGTATAGGCATCCAATCCCAAGGCTTGATGACATGCTTGATGAATTGCATGGGTCCACCATGTTTTCCAAAATTGACCTTAAAAGTGGATATCACCAAATTAGAATTAAAGAAGGTGATGAGTGGAAAACTGCTTTTAAGACCAAATTTGGACTATATGAGTGGTTAGTGATGCCTTTTGGACTCACTAATGCACCTAGCACTTTCATGAGGCTTATGAATCATGTCTTTAGGGATTGCATAGGTAAGTATGTAGTAGTCTATTTTGATGATATCTTAGTATATAGTCAAAGCCTAGAGTCCCACCTAAGTCACCTTAGGGAGGTTCTTTTAGTGCTTAGGAAAAATAGTTTGTTTGCCAATATAGATAAATGCACTTTTTGTGTAGATAGTGTAGTGTTTTTAGGTTTCATAGTCAACCAAAAGGGGGTGCATGTTGACCCCGAGAAAATCAAAGCCATCCAAGAGTGGCCCACTCCACAAAATGTAAGTGATGTAAGAAGTTTCCATGGGTTAGCTAGCTTTTATAGAAGGTTTGTGCCTAATTTTCAAGTCTAGCTTCTCCTTTGAATAAACTTGTGAAAAAGAATGTTTCATTTTGTTGGAATGATAAGCATGAGCAAGCCTTCCAAAGGCTAAAAGCTCAACTCACCAATGCACCAATTCTAGCTCTCCCAAATTTTTCCAAAACTTTCGAGATAGAATATGATGCATCGGGGGTAGGCATAGGTGCGGTATTATTGCAAGGTGGTCACCCCATTGCATATTTTAGTGAAAAACTCCATGGTGCCACCCTCAATTACCCCACCTATGACACAGAGCTTTATGCTCTTGTGAGAGCCCTAAAGACTTGGGAACACTACCTTGTGACCAAAGAATTTGTAATCCATAGTGATCACGAGTGTTTAAAATATCTAAAGGGCCAACACAAGCTCAACAAGAGACATGCTAAATGGATGGAATTTCTTGAACAATTTCCTTATGTAATCAAGTACAAGAAAGGAAGCACCAATATAGTGGCCGATGCTCTTTCAAGACGGCACACACTCTTTTCAAAATTGGGTGCTCAAATTCTTGGATTTGATCACATAAGAGAGCTTTATCAAGATGATCAAGAATTTTCATCCATCTATGCCCAATGTCAACATAGAGCGCAAGGAGGTTACTATGTGTTAGAGGGATATCTTTTTAAAGAAGGAAAACTTTGCATTCCCCAAGGCACACATAGGAAACTCCTTGTCAAAGAATCACATGAGGGGGGACTCATGGACCATTTTGGAGTTGATAAGAATCTAGACATTTTGAAAGTAAAATTTTGTTGGCCACACATGAGGAAAGATGTCCAAAGACATTGTTCTAGATGCATAGCATGTTTGAAAGCAAAATCTAGAGCAATGCCTCATGGACTCTACACTCCCTTGTCGATTGCAAATGCTCCTTGGGAAGACATTAGCATGGATTTCATTTTAGGACTCCCTAGGACTGCAAGAGGCCATGACTCTATCTTTGTGGTAGTGGACCGTTTTAGCAAAATGTCCCATTTTATTCCATGCCACAAGGTAGATGATGCTCAAAATATTTCTAGGCTCTTCTTTAGAGAAGTGGTGAGACTCCATGGTATACCTAGAAGTATAGTGTCCGATAGAGATCCCAAGTTTATAAGCCACTTTTGGAAAACTCTTTGGAGTAAACTTGGAACAAGACTACAATTTTCCACTTCTTGTCATCCTCAAACGGATGGTCAAACCGAAGTAGTCAATAGATCTCTAGGAACTATGCTTAGGGCTATCTTGAAGGGAAACCACAAGTCTTGGGATGAGCACCTTCCCCACATTGAGTTTGCTTATAATAGAGTAGTCCACAAGACTACTAATGCTTCTCCTTTTGAAGTAGTATATGGATTTAATCCTCTCACACCTATGGACTTGTTATCCCTTCCTAATCCACAAGATTTTGTGCATAAGGAAGGAGCAATCAAGGCCGATTTTGTTAAGAAAATTCATGAGAAGGTTAAACTTCAAATACAACAACAAAATGAGAAGTATGCAAAATACCACAATAAGGGGAAGAGGGAAATGATTTTTGAGGAAGGAGACTTAGTTTGGCTTCATCTTCGAAAAGATAGATTTCCCACTCAAAGGAAGTCCAAACTAAGTCCCCGAGGAGATGGACCCTTTCAAGTCCTCAAGAGAGTCAACAACAATGCATACAAGTTGGACCTACCTCTTGAATATGGAGTGCATGACACATTTAATGTAATTGACCTATCTCCATTTGTAGGTACCAATGAAGACTTGGATTTGAGGACAAATCCTTTCCAAGGGGGAGGGGATGATGGAGAGAGGCCAAGCTCACCCCACCATGAAAGCCAAGGGCCAAGACTAGACCGTCTAGAACAACATGGAGAGTGTCTAGCACAAGACAAGGGGGAGCTACATGAGAAGTGTCTAGGAGGGAGCCTAGACCGTCTAGGACCTCTCACAAGGTCCATGGCCAAGCACATTCACGCCCAAATAAGTCAAGCCACAGATGGGAGGGAGAAGACCTTGTACATGCTACTTGGAGGCCCATTAGGGGTAGCTTAGTAGAATAGTGTAGTGTAGAAAGCAAAACTTGCTCACTTAGGGGTGTGCTATCAAAAAGGTGCCCTTAGCAATAGAAGGAGGGGTGTGCTAGCAAATAGGTGCCTTTAGCAAAAGAAGGAGGGGTGTACTATCAAATGTTGCATTTTTGACCTATCTTCTAGAATATTAGGATGATGGTGTGGTTTGACTAAAGTCAATACCCTAGGCAGCCCCACTTTTTGTATTTCCATCCCTACCCTTTAAGCTTGCTCACCAAGGCTCCTAAATCTATAAATAAGGAGGCCTACCTCATGTATTTTCAAGATTAATTTGAGTAAAGTTGTGCTGCCAAATTTGTGCCATACTTACTCCCTTGCCTAAATCTCTTGATTTATGGTTTTAATCTTCACTCCTTCACCACCAAAGAGAGCTGGCCAAACCTCTCTCATTTTCATACACATCATGCACCTTCAAGATCACCATCACTCCTAGGAGGGTCTTGCTCATTTAAACCATTGCTTCCGCACCATCTTCAACATCCAAGGACAGCTCAACATGTGAAGGCCATCATAGAGGGCCTTGTAATCGACCGCAACGGTTGGAGGAGGGTTGGAGGTAGTTTTGGTTCTGGCCATCTCGAATCTAAACAAATGAGAGGCAGGAAAAGAAAAGAGGCTCAGAAGAAAACAATGGTGGACGAAGACTCGAAGGTAGAACGAACCCAGAAAAGAAGAACAAAACCCTAGAATGCATAAACCACACACAGGCCCAGAACAGCAGCATGCAATATGGAGAACAGAGATTATGTCATGAAGGTGGAGAAGACATAAAGATCATACCTTTGGTTGAGCGAGGGCGGAGAAGTTCGAAAAGCTTGGTGAGAGGAGGAGAGCGTGCGTTGGAAGATAGAGTTTACAGAAGTTGAGGATGCAAAGTGATGAAACCGTGAAGTGGCGCGGGGTTTTGAAGAGGTTTAACGTAGCCCTAGGGAGCGCAAACATTATGAATCTCAAACCGTTGATGCAGCCACGTGTTAGCGGATGAAAGGGGGTTGGTGAAGTGTCTTTTCAGCGCACTGTTCATGTACTTATGCGCAGAGCCACGTAGACCGCCCAGGTCAATGACTTAGTCTCTACGCTGAAACAAGTTAACAGCTCGAGACTAGGGGGGCTTGTGTACCGATCAGTCCTCGCCCATCACTTAGTCTCTTCGCTGAAACAAGTTAACAACTTGAGACTGGGGGGCTTGTGTACTGAACAGTCCTCGGACGTCAGCTGGGTCCCACATCATGGACCAAAGCCATGTGGAATGGACCCCACAGGGGTGATTAGTCATCAGCCTACAGAGAGGGGTGATTAGTCATCAGCCTACAGAGGGGGGTGATTAGTCATCAGCCTACAGAGAGGGGTGATGAGTCATCACCCTACAGAGACAGGTGAGTAGTCGTCAGCTCACCAGGATGGGCGGAGGTGTCATCGTCACTCAGCAGATCGAGGAGTCCTCGGCCACAGGGTGTGACGAGGTGACATCGGCCTTGGGTGATTTGAACAGCGTAAACAGAACAGCTAAGATTGGTTCCCAGAGTGGGCCAATGACCAGTTAAATACCCAGAGGTAGGGAGGGGCCTGGATCACGAAGTGCCTATGCGGGTAGCAGGGAGAGCACAGTTGGGTGTAGAGTCCTAAGGGGACGAGTACTCACCAGAACTAGGGGTTTTCCCAGTGAAGCTACATGCATGGCATGTGAACAGTGAAGGCACTCCCAGAACAGGTGGCCCCAGAGACTAGGTGCACAAGGAGGCACCCAGGTGGTCACCCTGTGAGAGTTTGCACTCCAGAGAAGGAAACCTTATGTGCTAGATTACCCGAAGATTGGGTGATAGCGGCGCAAGGGTATTCCAGTAAACCCTAAATATGGCTAGCAGCACAGTAAACCCTAATTAGGGCTAGCGGTGCAGTAAACCCTAGACTATATAAGGGACAGTAAAATACTTCAAAAAGGTACGCAGTTTCTAGACCTAAACACATAGAGAGAAACTTAATACACTTGGTGTTCCTTGCCCTACACTGACTTGAGCGTTGGAGTGCAAACGGCCTCTAGGGCGCCCCCTTTCTCTTTTGCAAGTGCATATTGCTTCGGAAGAACCAAGCACATATCAACGTGAGGTAGGAGGCGTGTGAGTGTCGTGAGTCAACCGACAGGCGGGTCAACCGGCAAGAACAGATACAGATATACAAGTACCAATAAACCTCCCCCTATTTTTCTTCACAAATAGACTTTAACATGTACCAAACACAGATTTTAAGAGAGATTATTTAGATCAAGAATACCTAACTCATTTCTTAAGAAGAAAAACCTCTCTTTTGGCAAAGGCTTTGTGAAGATGTCAGCTAGCTGCAGTTTGGTCTCCACAAACTTTACTTCACAGTTCCCATTTTGCACATGATCTCTGATGAAATGATGTCTTATTTCAATATGTTTGGTCCTTGAGTGCTGGATTTGATTTTTGGTAAGATTGATTGCACTTGTGTTATCACACATCAAAGGAACTTTGCTGATTTGTACACCACAATCTGCAAGTTGTTGTTTGAGCCATAGGATCTGTGCACAGCAGCTACCAGCAGCTATATATTCTGCCTCAGCAGTAGAGAGAGCAACACATGCTTGTTTCTTGCTATGCCATGAGATTAGGCTAGAGCCAAGAAGGTGACAAGTGCCACTTGTGCTTTTTCTATCTAGCTTGCAACCTGCGAAATCAGAATCTGAATAACCAATTAAATGTATTGGAGAATGAGAGGGATACCATAATCCTACAGATGATGTTCCTTTGAGATATTTCAGAATTCTCTTTGCAGCTTTGAAGTGTGACTCTTTAGGATTTGCTTGAAATCTTGCACATAGACACACCGCAAACATGATGTCCGGTCTACTTTCTGTTAGATAAAGAAATGATCCAATCAATCCTCTTAATTTTGTTTGATCTATACTCTTTCCAGCAGAATCTGCATCCATGTAGCAGCTTGATGGCATTGGAGTGCTTGCCTCTTTGCAATTCTCCATTTCAAACTTTTTGAGAATCTCCTTGCAATACTTTGATTGACTTAAGAAGATCCCATCCTTTGTTTGTTTAACCTGCAATCCAAGAAAGAAGGATAGTTCTCCCATCATAGACATTTCAAACTCACCTTTCATAGCAGCCACAAATTCCTCACACAACCTATCTTGTGTAGCACCAAAGATGATGTCATCAACATATATTTGCACAAGAATTATTTCTGCATGTGACTTCTTGATGAAGAGAGTCTTGTCTATCATTCCTCTTTCATAGCCAAGAGAAAGCAGAAAGTTGCTAAGCCTCTCATACCACTGCCTTGGAGCTTGTTTCAGACCATACAAAGCTTTCTTCAACTTGAAGACATGGTTGGGATACTTGTGGTCTTCAAAACCCGGTGGTTGATCTACATAGATTTCCTCATTGATGTAGCCATTCAAGAAGGCACTTTTTACATCCATTTGGAAGAGTTTAAAACCACTCATACATGCAAAGGCCAGCAGCAGCCTCACAGCCTCCAATCTAGCCACAGGAGCAAAGGTTTTACCATAGTCTAAGCCCTCTTCTTGATTGTAGCCCTTGGCAACTAGCCTTGCTTTGTTTCTTGTGATCACTCCTTCCTCATCTAGCTTGTTCCTGAAAACCCATTTTGCACCAATAATATTCATTTCATTAGTTCTAGGAACAAGAAACCATACCTCATTTCTTTCGAATTGATTTAGCTCTTCTTGCATAGCTTCAACCCACTTCTCATCCTTGAGAGCTTCTTCAATTGACTTTGGTTCAATTTGAGAGACAAAAGCTGTGTGTCTGCAGAAGTTTGAGATGGAGCTACGTGTGGAGACACCTTCCTTTATCTGCCCTATGATGTTATCCACTGACAGATCTCTGGGAATTCTCCACTCTTTGGGTAGCTCACTCTGTTGCAGAATTTCAATCGGTTGTTTCTGCGAATCAACCGGTTGTTTTTCTGTACGGATTTCCAGCTTCTCCAAACTGATGCTCTGTTCGTCTTCCTCAGCATTGATCTTTGGGTTCTCACTGATTCTGCGATCTACCTCATCAAAGACTACATGAACTGATTCTTCTACAGTCATTAACCTTTTGTTGTAGACTCTATAAGCATGGCTTGTGAGGGAATAACCAATGAAAATGCCAAGGTCAGCTTTCTCATCAAATTTTCCCAAGCTTTCCTTTCCATTGTTGAGAACAAAACAGTTACAGCCAAAGACTTTGAGGTGACTGATGTTAGGCTTTCTTCCATTGAAAAGTTCATATGGAGTTTTCTTCAAAATGGGCCTTATAAGCACCCTATTCATCACATAACAGGAGGTACTCACTGCATCTGCCCAAAAAATACTTAGGAAGTGAAGATTCACTAAGCATTGTCCTTGCAAGCTCTTCAAGAGACCTGTTCTTCCTCTCTACAACTCCATTTTGCTGTGGTGTTCTTGGAGCAGAGAAATTGTGTAGAATTCCCAACTTCTCACAGAACTTGACAAACTTCTCATTTTGGAATTCTCCTCCATGGTCACTCCTTATTGAGCCTATGTTACTGCCCTTTGTGTTTTGAAGTCTTCTTGCTAGCTTTTTGAATGCAGCAGGGGCATCACTCTTTGACTCCAAGAACAAGGTCCAAGTGTACCTAGAGAAATCATCAACAATAACAAGAGCATAATAATTTCCACCAAGACTCATAGTTCTAGAGGGTCCAAAGAGATCCATGTGAAGGAGTTCAAGAGGTCTCAATGAAGAGACAACATTTTTGGTTTTAAAAGAACTTTTCACTTGTTTCCCTTTTTGGCAAGCTTCACAAATGTGATCCCTCTCAAACTTGAGTTTTGGCAGCCCAATCACAAGATCTTTTGATATAAGCTTGTTCAAATGATTCATGTGAATATGAGCAATTCTTCTATGCCAAAGCCAAGATTCATCTTGCTTGGATAGAAGATATCCAATTGAACATGGTGAAGAGATATCTAGAAGATACACATTATTAACTCTTTTACCCACCAACATTACCTCTTTAGTGTTGGGTAGATAGATTTCACATGTGTTTGCCTTGAACATCACTTGATACCCCTTGTCACACAGTTGGCTAATACTCAGCAGATTATGCTTTAGGCCTTCAACAAAGAGCACATCATGAATCACCAAGATGCTCTCATCTCCTATGGATCCTCTTCCAAGTATTCTTCCTTTGTTGTTATCTCCATAGGTGACATGACCCTCTTGCTTGAAGGATATTCTCAGGAACTTTGATTTGTCCCCTGTCATATGCTTGGAGCATCCACTGTCCAAGTACCAAAGCTGCTTTCTCTCCTCCAAGATTTCCTACAAAGAAAATTCTCAAGTACATAGGTTTGGTCCCCTTATGAATGAGGGTCCATCTGGTGTATACACATCAACACAAGCTTTATTTTTCTTGGGAATCCACTTCATAAGCCCTTTAGGAACAGCATATTTTCTGATTTTACAGAATCGCACAGAATGACCTCTTTTCATGCAATAGAAGCATGTAACAATCGATTGTTTCGATGGTCCAATCGATTGTTTTTCTGGCCTTTTTGAAAATTTTTTTGAAAATCTATCTTGCTGGTTTTGTGGATTAAAACCCAATCCTGATTTTCCAAAAGCACACTTTTGAGAAGCTAGCACACTTTCAAAGTTGGATTGGCCTTTAGAAAGCTTATCCACTGTTTTAACAAGATAGTGGACCTTCTTTTCAAGATTTTCACAATTTTCACAAACTAGAGTGTCACACTTGCAAGAGGAGTTTTTGTAAATGATTTCCAGATTTTCAAAATCCATTTTTGAATTTTCTAAATCCTCCTCTAGTGCTTTTACCCTGTTTTCAAGCCAGCTATTCTTTTCTTTCAATCGATTGTTTAAGAGAGCCAATCGGTTTGGTTCTTCATGTGTTTCTTGAAAGGCTTGAAGCAATTGACCATAATTTTCAGAGTTTGAAGAGTTTGATGAACTTACACTACATGAGTCATCCTCCCTTCTGGCCATTAAGCAAAGATTGAGGCTTTTCTTATTTTGTCTTCTCTTCCTTCTTGCTTGACTCTTTGTCATTGCTTCCTTTGGTTCATGAGCAGCCTTGAGAGTCTCCCACATTTCCTTAGCAGTTTTGCACTTTGATATCCTGAAAAATTCATTAGTATCTAGTGCAGAAGCTATAATGTTTTGAGCAGACCTATCAAGCTGAGCCATCTTACATTCATCATCTGTCCATTTGGACAAAGGTTTTATAGTAAAGGAATTATTCTTTTTGAACTTTGGAATGTAAGGACCATTCTCAATTGAGTCCCAAATTCTTTGATCAATTGATTCAATAAAGATTTTCATTCTTGCTTCCCAAAACTTATAATTCAATCCACGGAATAAAGGTGGTTTGTAGATTGAAGCACCTTCCTCAAAAGATAGTTTTCCAGCCATAAAAAAATTTTTTAGATCAACTTGAATAACTTTCAAGAACCAAGCTCTTGATGCCAATTGTTAGGAAAGATGGCTTTAAACTAGAGGGGGGGTGAATTGTTTAAAGAGGTTTTCGCAATCTTTTCCAAGCTAGAATGAATATCTTTCAGGAATCAAATGATTAAGCAATTCAGTTTACCAAAACAGCAAGCAAAATAGCACTGCCAGGAAAACAATCGGTTGTTTCTTCGAAACAATCGGTTGTTTATACCAGCAAACAACAAACAAACTGAAATTAAAGAGTTAGGGATAGAGAGATTGTACACAGATGTTTATACTGGTTCACTCCAACCCAGAGCTACATCCAGTCTTCTCAGAAACCCTGAGGAAATCAACTAAGCAATCAACACTAGATTACTTACACACAACCAAGAAAGTGACCTTGAACACCCTCAAGAAACACACTTTCCTTGGTCAGCACACCACACTAAGAAAGCTGATCTTGATCCCCTCAAGAACACACAGCTCTTCTTAGCAACAGCACAAACGAATGTTCACAGAATTACAAGGATTACACTTGTTACAGAAGCAATCTGAAATCAGTACAAGAGAATCCTATCTCAGCACTTTGATCAACCAAAACTCTAAGCAATCTCCAACTCTTAGAAAAACTTTTTCAATTTACTTAGATTCTTAAAACTCAAATCTGTTTTTCTGTACATATTCAAAGAAGATGTTTGTAATCAAATCTCAACAAACTCTTAATTGCTTTAGAAAGATTGGTCAAAGCATTTAATGACTGGAGCGTATGAATTAAAAGAATTTAAAGCTCAGTCAAAGTCAAAACTGTTTTCTGTTATAAAAACATAACAAACAATCGATTGTTTCCTCGAATCAATCGGTTGTTTTGTTACTTAACCAATTTTCACACTTCAAAACAGTTTTCAAAACACCTAAGCTTAAACAATCGGTTGTTTCGATAAAACAATCGGTTGTTTTAACTCAGTTTGAAACAACACTTTACTTTGTTTGAAAGTTGAGATGCTTGAGCTTTAGATTCAATCAAAGGTTGAGTTACACAACTCAAACTACCCAGATCCTAACTAAACCAGCACAGCAACAGCAAGCACAGCAAAAGCTTCATCATCCTTCAAAGGATTTGGATTCTTCAAAATCTTGAACACCACTTGGTTCAACAAGATTTTGACAGAGAAGTTCGATCAAGACGCCTCAAAAATGAAAGTGCTCCAAACGGGGCGTGGCATATCTGCAGGTTTTGTACCGATTCGTCAGTTCTTTGGGGTTTGGGGAAACTTCGTTTAGTGAATATTAGGGTATACAAACTTCAAATGACGAGAGATTTTGACAGAGAAGTCCGATCAAGACGCCAAAAAAATGAAAGTGGCTCGAAACGGGGCGTCGCGTATCAACATGTTTTGTGCCGATTCGTCAGTAGTTTGGGGTTTGGGGAAACTTCATTTAGTGAATATTAGGGTATACAAACTTCAAATGGCGATAGATTTTGACAGAGAAGTCCGATCAAGACGCCTCAAAAATGAAAGTGGCTCGAAACGGGGCGTGGCGTATCTGCATGTTTTGCGCCAATTCGTCAGTAGTTTGGGGTTTGGGGAAACTTCATTTAGTGAATATTAGGGTATACAAACTCAAATGGCGATAGATTTTGACAGAGAAATCCGTTCAAGATGCCTCAAAAATGAAAGTGGCTCAAAACGGGGCGTGGCGTATCTGCATGTTTTGTGCCGATTCGTCAGTAGTTTGGGGTTTGGGGAAACTTCATTTAGTGAATATTAGGGTATACAAACTTCAAATGGCGATACATTTTGACAGAGAAGTCTAATCAAGAGTCCTAAAAAATGAAAGTGGCTCGAAACAAGGCGTGGCGTATCTGCATGTTTTGTGTCGATTCGTCAGTAGTTTGGGGTTTGGGGAAACTTCATTTAGTAAATATTAGCGTATACAAACTTCAAATGGCGATAGATTTTGACAGAGAAGTCCGATCAAGACGCCTCAAAAATGAAAGTGGCTCGAAACGGGACGTGGCGTATCTGCATGTTTTACGTCGATTCGTCAGAAGTTTGGGGTTCGGGGAAACTTCATTTAATGAATATTAGGGTTTAAGAACTTCAAATGGCGATAGATTTTGACAGAGAAGTCCGATCAAGATGACAAAAAAATGAAAGTGGCTCGAAACGGGGCGTGGCGTATCTGCATGTTTTGTGCCGATTGGTAATTTGTTTGGGGTTTGGGGAAACTTCATTTAGTGAATATTAGGGTATAAAAACTTCAAATGGCGATGGATTGTGACAGAGAAGTCCGATTAAGACGCCTCAAAAATGAAAGTGGCTCGAAACGGGGCGTGGCGTATCTGCATGTTTTGTACCGATTCGTCAGTAGTTTGGGGTTTGGAGAAACTTGGTTTAGTGAATATTAGGGTATACAAACTTCAAATGGTGATAGATTTTGACAGAGAAGTCCGATCAAGACACCTCAAAAATGAAAGTGGCTCGAAACGGGGCGTGGCGTATCTGCATGTTTTGTGCCGATTCGTCAGTAGTTTGGGGTTTGGAGAAACTTCATTTAGTGAATGTTATGGTATACAAACTTCAAATGGCGATAGATTTTGACAGAGAAGTCCGATCAAGACACCTCAAAAATGAAAGTGGCTCGAAACGGGGCGTGGCGTATCTGCATGTTTTGTGCCGATTCGTCATTTGTTTGGGGTTTGGGGAAACTTCATTTAGTGAATATTAGGGTATACAAACTTCAAATGGCGATAGATTTTGACAGAGAAGTCCGATCAAGGTGCCTCAAAAATGAAAGTGGCTCTAAATGGGGCGTGGCGTATCTGCATGTTTTGTGCCGCTTCGTCATTTGTTTGGGATTGGGGAAACTTCATTTAGTGAATATTAGGGTATACAAACTTCAAATGGCGATAGATTTTGATGGCCTTCACATGTTGAGCTCTCCTTGGATGTTGAAGATGGTGCGGAAGCAATGGTTGAAATGAGCAAGACCCTCCTAGGAGTGATGGTGATCTTGAAGGTGCATGAAGTGTATGAAAATGAGAGAGGTTTGGCCAGCTCTCTTTGGTGGTGAAGGAGTGAGGATTAAAACCATAAATCAAGAGAGTTAGGCAAGGGAGTAAGTATGGCACAAATTTGGCAGCATAACTTTACTCAAATTAATCTTGAAAATACAAGGTGTAGGCTCCTCTTTTTATAGGCTAAGGAGGACCATAATGCAACCCTAATGCTAGCCAAATGAAATGTAAATTTGAAGCACATGGGCCACATGGAAAGTGTGAGCACATGGGGAGGGGTGTGTCTAGTTTGTAAGTTCACCCCCTCCATGGGCTTTCTAGAATAGTGGGAAGGTTAACTTCTCCTTAATTCTAATGTGCAGAAAAATAAACATTTGTCCACATGGCTATGCTATTTACACCCCAATTAAAGCTAAACTACATTTGATGGGCCTTCACGGAATATGTGCTAGTATGCCACTCTCCCATTCATAGCTTTGATCCAAGTCTTCTTGTCCTAGACACTTCTAGCTTGGCCTTCTCTTCCTAGACGCTCCTAGCTTGTCTTAGACGCTCCTAGCTTGGTCTTAGACGCTCTTGACTTGGCTCTTGCCTTTCATGGAAGGTTGTGCTTGGCCCTCTTCCATCATCCCCTCCCTCTTGAAAAAGGATTTGTCCTCAAATCCCTTGCTTTGTCTTCAACTAGGGGGATGGATGGGGCTGGATGGTGTCCATCATCTCCTCCTCCTTTGAGAAGATCTATCCTCAGATCTACAGATTTGATCTCGGATAGCAGCCTATTGTTTCGGCAAGGCTTGTCCTCCCGGATCAAACGTCCACCTATGGAAATCATCAAACAAAGTAAAGGTGTTAGTGTGAGCAATTGGAGAGAACTTAATTGTATGAAGTTGCCATTTTTGTTTTTCTTTTGTTTTTGGCAACTTTGTACAATATTTCTCTTTTGATGGTTGTATGTGTTCTGTAATCCTCTTATGTATTTGAAAATTTTAAATATTGGTTACCTTTTCCTTAGGCACAATACCTTTAGGAAAGGGTAACAACTTAAAAAGCGAAAGAGGATTAAGTCCACATGCAATTTCAAATGTAGAAATATTAGTAGTCTTGTGGACTACTCCATTGTATGCATGCTCAAAAGGATACTCATCCCAAGAATTGTGATTGTCTTTCATGATTTCTCTAGGCATAGTAAAAAGAGCTATGTTTTCAATTTTATTTTGACCATTCTTTTGAGGATAAAAATTTGAAGAGTACAACTTAATTTCAAGTTTTTCTAAAAGATTCCTCAAATGATGGTTTTCAAATTTCGGAGCTCTATCCAATACTATGCTTGAAGATAAACCATGAAAACTTGTCACTTCTATATAGAAGAGATTATCCATATCCATAAAAATGGAATCAAAACCTTTTGTTGTCCTAGGAAGCTCTAAGATAAAATTGAGGTTTATGTCTTCCCAAGGATCATTTGCAAAAGGTAAAGGAGTATAGAGTTCATGAGACATCACCTTAGGTGTATTTTTAAAACAAGAAATGTATCTAGGGTAATGTCTTTGAACATCTTTTCTCATGGGTGACAAAAGTTTTCCTTTTAAAAGCTCTAGAGTTTTATCAACTCTAATTTGGTCCATGAGTTCTCCTTCATGAAGAATTTTTCTCTTATGTGTAAAGATAGTCTCGTTGTTACAACCATTGTTTATGAGAAGTTGCACACTTGGCAATGGTTGTCTCAATAGGACATGACAAGTTTCTTTAGGCACTACTTCACATAAAAATTTGTTTTTGTAGATGCTTGTAAATAACTTGACATTCACTTGGTGATATCCTAGCACATATGAGAAATAATCCACTTTATCTTTATCTATGCAAGCTTCTTTTAAAGACTCTTTTTTTGTTACTATGCTTGCAAGTGTTCCTTTACAAAAGGAAAGGCTAGGTTGTTCAACAAGACGCATATTTTCAAAGGTATTTTTAAATCTTTTGTCTTGTTGAATGACCTTGTGAGAAGGAACACTATTCTCCCATGCCTTTTGTGTCTCAAGGGTCTTCTCATGCTTTTCTTTTTCTTTTTCTTTAGCTTCCCTTTCGGCTTCCTCTCTTTTCTTTTGTATCTTTCTTTCCTTTCTTTCTTTATGGGAAGCAAACAATTTTTCTACCCTCATTTCCCAATCTAGGCAAGTTTTTATATTTTCTTTTCCATGGGAATGGGGTAGGTCTGCCCTAACCTCTCTTGGGCTTTCTTGTTCTTTTCTATCTCTTCTATGTCTTCCCTCCCCAAAAGAATCATGCTTTTTAGAGATAGATGCATGAGAAGGTAATTTTTTTGAAATGTGAGACTTCTCATCCTTTGATTTAGTCAATTCATTAGTTTTGGCCTTATTCTCCAATTGTTTAGATGAAATTGATTGAATATTCTTGGAAAGTTGTTCCAAAAGAGATTTCAAGGATTTCACCTCACTTTTAAGAGATTTAAAGGAATGAGAAGACATGACTAGACCTTTGTGTATAGAAATATTTTACCTTGAGAAAATTTAGGGAAGTCAAAGAAGGTAGTCTTCCAGGTAAGGGAGGTGAGTCACAATGGACTACTTAAATACCAAGCCTTGCCTTAGCCAAAGACTATCCCTCAATGTCTTCACACAAAGCTTTCTCTTAGTAAACCACTTAAAACACAATTAGGTTGAAGAAATCAAATTTTGATGCAAGAAAACAATGCAAACTAGCTAATTAACCAAGCAAAAGAATTAACGAACTTAAACAAAACAAAACAATTACCAAATGTAACTAATTAAGCAAGGAAAGCAATTAAAACAATTAACACATGCTAAAACAAGTAAGGTCTACACTAGTCAGCCCTAGGTGAGGCTTCTTGGATACTTGGAGCCCTTGAAGACACACTCACCGTCTAATAACGTAATTAACAAGTAATTAACACAAGCAAGATTACAAAGAAATTAAATGACACTCCCTTTGTTGCTTTTACTATTTGCACCCCTTTTGTTGTTCTTCTAGTTGCACCCCTTTTGTTGCTTTTCTACTTGTTGGGCCTTCCAAAGTGTGTGGTGTATTTGTAGTATGGTGTTTGTTGCTGCCCTTTGCCTTTGTTCCTCTTGGAATTAGGTCAATAAAATCTTCAATCCAGCACCTATTAAGCAAGCTAGACTCCCCTCAAGTCAAATTCTCACTCAACAAGTACCAATTGATATTTAATCCACCAACAAGCTTAGAGGCCAAAGAAAGAAAGCAAGAAACAAATTAATTTGAAAAAACAGTACCACACAAATGGAATTTAAATGTGACACAACTAGAAAGAGTTCAAATGAAATTAGACAAGAAAATAAAAGGTACTCAAATAATGGATGGCACACAAAAAGGAACCTAGGAATAGCACTAGATTTGATTTAAAAACCAAAAAACAGCACCACAGAAAAGCACATATTGTTGTGGTCCAGAAAGCGTATCTTTAAAAGATTTATTCTGAGCTGACCCTTTTGTATTTGCTTCTGAAAATTGAGACACAATCAGAACAAGATCTTAACAAACTTTTGGCTTTTGTTTCACTCCAAACGCATGTACCAATTAATTTTGGTAAATTTTATAAAATCAGTGCTCAGAGCTGCCAGCTGGAACGTCAGGATTGCACACTTTTTTTGTAATATTTATCTTTTTTTTTTCTATTTCTTCTTTTCAGATGGTTCTTTTTTTGTCCTTTTGCTAACACCTCAAATTTGTGAAATCCAGAGGCTCAGAAATTTTTGATGATGTATGTGATTTTCATAAATCAAAACAGTCAGCACAGAAAAGTGAAAAACAAGGGGTTCTGAAAACTGGAATGAAAAACAGAAAGATATACCTTAAAAACACAATAGAGTTAATATGATGGAATTTGTGTGGATCTAACACACAAATAAGAACTCAAACTAAAATTAAAAATGCACCAAAGGATCAACACAAAACAAATTTCAGATCAAACATTCAGACCAAAAACAAGAAACAAATAAATCAAAAAGAGTACTACTAGGATTTGATGACAAATATGGAAATACATGACTTAGACAAAACTTATGGATTCATAAAATGAAAAGACACAAGAACATCATATGACCCAAATGAAATTTCAAGCAAGACTCAAATACCTAAAAATAAAAACAGCAACACAAATATATCAAGAATCCTACACAAAATTGAAAATAGATGTTCAAGCACAAGTTTGAACAAACCCACCAAATGAAATGAATAAACAAACATTCAAATCATATTAAAACACAAAAAACAGCAAGACAACTTGGAATAAAGATAAACAACTTGGAGAAAAGAAGAACTCAAAAAGAAAATGAAAAGAGATACTCATCTTTGAAGAACCATAGCTCTAGATACCAAATGATGGCATTCCTATGAGCTCTTCTTTGGATTTTGGAGTTCCTTGGTGATGATGGATGCGGAAGCTTATGGAGGAGGTGAGCAAGGCCTTCCTAGGAAGCATGGGTGCCTTGAAGGTGCATGAAGAGTGAGGAAATGGGGAGGTTTGGCCAGCCCCTTTGGTAGTGATGAATTGAAGACTAAAACCTAAGTGTTAGGCAAGGAGTAGTGTAAGGCACAAATTTGGCAGCATAACTTTACTCAAATTAATCTTGAAAATACAAGGTGTAGGCTCCTCTTTTTATAGGCTAAGGAGGACCATAATGCAACCCTAATGCTAGCCAAATGAAATGTAAATGTGAAGCACATGGGCCACATGGAAAGTGTGAGCACATGGGGAGGGGTGTGTCTAGTTTGTAAGTTCACCCCCTCCATGGGCTTTCTAGAATAGTGGGAAGGTTAACTTCTCCTTAATTCTAATGTGCAGAAAAATAAACATTTGTCCACATGGATATGCTATTTACACCCCAATTAAAGCTAAACTACATTTGATGGGCCTTCACGGAATATGTGCTAGTATGCCACTCTCCCATTCATAGCTTTGATCCAAGTCTTCTTGTCCTAGACGCTTCTAGCTTGGCCTTCTCTTCCTAGACGCTCCTAGCTTGTCTTAGACGCTCCTAGCTTGGTCTTAGACGCTCTTGACTTGGCTCTTGCCTTTCATGGAAGGTTGTGCTTGGCCCTCTTCCATCAGATTTTGACAGAGAAGTCTGATCAAGACCCCTAAAAAATGAAAGTGGCTCGAAAAGGGGCGTGGCGTATTTGCATGTTTTGTGCCGCTTCGTCAATAGTCTGGGGTTTGGGGAAACTTCATTTAGTGAATATTAGGGTATACAAACTTCAAATGGCGATAGATTTTGACAGAGAAGTCCGATCAAGACGCCTCAAAAATGAAAGTGGCTCGAAATATGGCGTGGCGTATCTGCATGTTTTGTGCCGATTCGTCAGTAGTTTGCGGTTTGGGGAAACTTCATCTAGTGAGTATTAGGGTATACAAACTTCAAATGGCGATAGATTTTGACAGAGAAGTCCGATCAAGAAGCCTCAAAAATAAAAGTGGCTCGAAACGGGGCGTGGCGTATCTGCATGTTTTGTGCCGATTCCTCAGTAGTTTGGGGTTTGGGGATGTAAGGACCTGTAAAAATTAAATTGGAATAAAAGGAATATATTTTAAATAAATTCTAAGTATGTTTTTATTTAAAATAAAAAGGGAGGAAAGTGTAGCTTAGAAGACTATGAGATCGCCTGGTTAGTACATAATCGCCTGTCGCCTAGACTACCCATGTGGACGTCGCCAGGGCGCGAGGTATGCGGACGTCGCCAGGGCGCGAGGTATGCGGACATCGCCAGGGCGCGAGGTATGCGGACATCGCCAGGGCGCGAGAGGCATGCGAGCATCGTCGGGGCGCGAGAGGCATGCGGGCATCGCTAGGGCGCGAGAGACATGCGGGCGTCGCCAGGGACAGACATCGGTCGTCTCCCAGAGAGAGACATCGGTCGTCTCCCAGAGAGAGACATCGGTCGTCTTCCATGTTGAGTCATCGGTGGAAGGTTAACGCACGATGTCGTATTTCACGCAGATGAAGTGGGGCCCAGGCCCCCAGCATGAGCGTCTTGCATGCGCGACACATAGTCAGGGAGCACACTTCAGAACACTGGCTCCAGGGAATTGGTACGGAAAGTGACCCAAAACCCACGTGGCCACACTGTCCAAGGAAGGGTGCAGGCAAGCTTTTCCTGCAGAGTGGGCGGTGGCAGCGGAAATTGTGGAACAAGTTGGTCTAGTTTTAAAATACCCACTTCTGAGAGGAAAAGAACGTTGCAGTGGTTCAAGAGTGAAAGAGTGAGTTTACCGCCATTCTTCTCTTTTCTCTCCTTTCACAGTGCGATTCAGGCATCCTCAAGCACCAGTATGACGAACGACGACTGCCCTTAGAGCACCTGGGAGGTTCTCTGCAAGTTCTCCAAACCAGACGTTAAAACAGAGCTAAGGCATCTTTAAGCTTCGACGAGTTTTGGAACTCCTGGTGTTTTGCGCAAGTCCAGGTAAGGGAAGCTAGCTTTGTTTTTCAATAAAAGCCGTAGATTAGCTGTTTCTGAAGTGAGGGCGACGTGGTCGCCGGTTTTAAGCTCTATTTCACGATATTCTGTTTTTATCTATTTGGGCGACGTGATCGCCGGTTTTAAATACAGCTTTCGAAATCCCCTGTTTTAGTGTCGTTGAGACTGTTTGAGATTTAAATGTGGAATGCATGTGATATTCGAAGATCTGAACCTTTGAAGTGATTGTTGCTGTGATTTGAATCATTCATTTGAGTGGTATGATGTTTTGAATGTTGTGGATGTGGGATCAAAGCATAGTATTTTCAGGAAAGAAAATACCGTGTAAGATCGTGTAAAGTGTGCAATGACCGGTGATTCGGTTTATGAGATATCCTGACTCTCCTGATATAATGGAATCACATAGATGAAGTTATTCAGGCGTTGAGAGTCGAAGGAGGTCCACAGGTATGGGTGAGTTGTATGAAAGAGAACGAGCTCGACCCGTTGTGTGGATTAACCCTGTCGTGCTAGGATAGTGATAATATTGAGATTCATTTATACGCTTGTGAATGTGTGTGATTTCACAGTGACCCTGTGAATGTGTGTGATTTCACAGTGGTGCAGCATGACAGGTGCAGATCTCTGAGTCTAGTCAATGCACGTGTCTTCCGGAAGTAGTGTCAAGTGTCTATGTGTGATGAGTCAGTGGAAGTCTGATGTGAGAATTGTTGATAGACACTTGATGGTTGTGTGATATGAATGAGAAAGTGATGGACTCTTGTGAATGTTTAAAAAAAAAAAGCTGATCTACGTTGGTTGTCCAGTTTATAATTTAAAGTTTTAAAAATATCTAGCTTACCCTTTGTATTGTTCTGTGGTTACTTTCTCTTAAAACTGTGATGATCGTGTATTTTACACGGGAGCAGATGATCTTCTAGGGAGTAGAACCCCTCAGTGATTGGTCGCCGGAAGGAGATCGCCTGTTTCTGTCTCTACGTGGTGATCGCCTGTTTTCTGTTCTGATAGCAGATCGGCTGTTTTGGGTCTTCTGATAGGAAATCGCCGGTTTATGTAGGGAGACCGCCGGTTTCATTTTATTTGGCTGTATTTTGTTTTAAGTTTTGGAAAATTGACCGGATATGTATTAAACTCCCTGTGAGGAGCAACTCCATTTTATATAAATACGTATGTTCACTTCAATATTATTGTTTTACCTTTATTTCATTTCATAATTGTGAAAAGGATTTGGCGGGATGTTACAGGGGAAACTTCATTTAGTGAATCTTAGGGTATACAAACTTCAAATGGCGATAGATTTTGACAGAGAAGGCCGATCAAGACGCCTAAAAAATGAAAATGGCTCGATCCGGGGCGTGGCGTATCTGCATGTTTTGTGCCGACTCGTCATTAGTTTCGTGTTTGGGGAAACTTCATTTTGTGAATAATAGGGTATACAAACTTCGAATGGCGATAGATTTTCACAGAAAAGTCCGATCAAGACTCCTAAAAAATGAAAGTGGCTTGAAACGGGGCATGGCGTATCTATATGTATTGTACCGATTCGTCAGTAGTTTGGGGTTTGGGGAAACTTCATTTAGTGAACTAGGGTATGGAAACTTCAAATGGCGATAGATTTTGACAGAGAAGTCCCATCAACACGCCTAAAAAAGAAAGTGGGTCGAAACGGGGTGTGGCGGATCTGCATCTCTTGTGCCGATTCGTCAGTAGTTTGGGGTTTGGCGATATTTCATTTAGTGAATATTAGGGTATACAAATTTCAAATGGCGATAGATTTTGACAGAGAAGTCCGATCATGATGCCTCAAAAATGAAAGTGGCTCGATACGGGGCATGGCGTATCTGCATGTTTTGTGCCGATTCATCAGTAGTTTCTCGCTTGGGGAAACTTCATTTATTGAATATTACGGTATACAAACTTCAAATGGCGATAGATTTTGACAGAGAAGTACTATCAAGACGCCTCAAAAATGAAAGTGGCTCGAACCAGGGTGTGGCGTATCGGCATGTTTTGTGCCGATTCGTCTGTAGTTTGGGGTTTGGGGAAACTTCATTTAGTGAATATTTGGGTATACAAACTTCAAATGGCGATAGATTTTGACAGAGAAGTCCGATCAAGACGCCCCAAAAATGAAATTGGCTCGAAACAGGGCGTGGAGTATCTGGATGTTTTGTCCCGATTCGTCAGTAGTTTGGGGTTTGGGGAAACTTCATTTAGTGAATATTAGGGAATACAAACTTCAAATGGCGATAGATTTTGACAGAGAAGTCCGATCAAGACGCCTAAAACGTAAAAAGTGGTTCGAAACGGTTCGTGGCGGATCTGCATGTTTGGTGCCGATTCGTCAGTAGTTTGGGGTTTGGGGAAACTTCATTTAGTGAATATTAGGGTATAAAAACTTCAAATGGCGATAGATTTGACAGAGAAGTCCGTTCAAGACACCTCAAAAATGAAAGTGGCTCGAAACGGGGCGTGGCGTATCTGTATGTTTTGTGCCGATTCGTCAGTAGTTTGGGGTTTGGGGAAACTTCATTTAGTGAATATTAGGGTATACAAACTTCAAATGACGATAGATTTTAACAGAGAAGTCCGATCAAGACGCCTAAAAAATGAATGTGGTTCGAAACGGGGCGTGGTGTATCTGCATGTTTTGTGCCGATTTGTCAGTAGTTTGGGGTTTGGGGAAACTTCATTTAGTGAATATTAGGGTATACAAACTTCAAATGACGATAGATTTTCACAGAGAAGTCCGATCAAGACGCCTAAAAAATGAAAGCGGCTTGAAACGGGGCGTGGTGTATCTGCATGTTTTGTGCCGATTTGTCAGTAGTTTGGGGTTTCGGGAAACTTAATTTAGTGAATACTAGGGTATACAAACTTCAAATGGCGATAGATTTTGACAGAGAAGTCCAATCAAGACGCCTCAAAAATGAAAGTGGCTGGAAACGGGGCATGGCGTATCTGCATGTTTTGTGCCGATTCGTCACTAGTTTGAGGTTTGCGGTAACTTAATTTAGTGAATACTAGGGAATAGTAACTTCAAATGGCGATAGATTTTGACAGAGAGGTCCGTTCAAGACGCCTCAAAAATGAAAGTGGCTCGAAACGGGGCGTGGCGTATCTGCATGTTTTGTGCCGAGTCGTCAATAGTTTGGGGTTTGGGGAAACTTCGTTTAGTGAATATTAGGGTATACAAACTTATAATGGCGATAGATTTTGACAGAGAAGTCCGATCAAGACGCCTAAAAAATGAAAGTGGCTCAAAACGGGGCGTGGCGTATCTGCATGTTTTGTGCCTACTCGTAAGTAGTTTCGCGTTTGGGGAAACTTCATGTAGTGAATATTAGGGTATACAAACTTCAAATTCCGATAGATTATGACAGAGAAGTCCGATCAAGACGCCTAAAAAATGAAAGTGGCTCGAAACGGGGCTTGGCGTATCTGCATGTTTTTTGTCGATTCGTCAGTAGTTTGGGGTTTGGGGAAACTTCATTTAGTGAATATTAGGGTATACAAACTTCAAATGGCGATAGATTTTGACAGAGAAGTCCGATCAAGACGCCTCAAAAATGTAAGTGGCTCGAAATAGGGCGTGGCGTATCTGCATGTTTTCTGTCGATTCGTCAGTAGTTTGGGGTTTGGGGAAACTTCATTTAGTGAATATTAGGGTATACAAACTTCAAATGGCGAGAGATTTTAACAGAGAAGTCCGATCAAGACGCCTAAAAAATGAAAGTGGCTCGAAATATGGCGTGGCGTATCTGCATGTTTTGTGTCGATTCGTCAGTAGTATGGGGTTTGGGGAAACTTCATTTAGTGAATATTAGGGTATACAAACTTCAAATGACGATAGATTTTCACAGAGAAGTCCGATCAAGACGCCTCAAAAATGAAAGTGGCTCGAAACGGGGCGTGGTGTATCTCCATATTTTGTGCCGATTCGTTAGTAGTTTAGGGTTTCGGGAAACGTAATTTAGTGAATACTAGGGTATACAAACTTCAAATGGCGATAGATTTTGACAGAGAAGTCCGACCAAGACGCCTGAAAAATGAAAGTGGCTCGAAACGGGGCGTGGCGCATCTGCATGTTTTGTGCCGATTCGTGAGTAGTTTGGGGTTTGGGGAAACTTCATTTAGTGAATATTAGGGTATACAAACTTCAAATGGCGATAGATTTGACAGAGAAGTCCGTTCAAGACACCTCAAAAATGAAAGTGGCTCGAAACGGGGCGTGGCGTATCTGTATGTTTTGTGCCGATTCGTCAGTAGTTTGGGGTTTGGGGAAACTTCATTTAGTGAATATTAGGGTATACAGACTCTAAATAACGATAGATTTTCACAGAGAAGTCCGATCAAGACGCCTAAAAAATTAAAGTGGCTCGAAACGGGACGTGGTGTATCTGCATGTTTTGTGCCGATTGGTCAGTAGTTTCGGGTTTCGGGAAACTTTATTTAGTGAATATTAGGGTATACAAACTTCAAATGGCGATAGATTTTGACAGAGAAGTCCGATTAAGACGCCTAAAAAATGAAAGTGGGTTGAAACGGGGCGTGGCGTATCTGCATGTTTTGTGCCGATTCGTCAGTAGTTTGGGGTTTGGGGAAACTTCATTTAGTGAATATTAGGGTATACAAACTTCAAATGGCGATAGATTTTGACAGAGAAGTCCGATCAAGACGCCTAAAAAATTAAAGTGGGCCGAAACGGGGCGTGGCGTATCTGCATGTTTTGTGCCGATTCGTCAGTAGTTTGGGGTTTGGGGAAACATCATTTAGTGAATATTAGGGTATACAAACTGCAAATGGCGAAAGATTTTGACAGAGAAGTCCGACCAAGACGCCTAGAAAATGAAAGTGGCTCGAAACGGGGTGTGGCGTATCTGCATGTTTTGTGCCGATTCGTCAGTAGTTTGGCGTTTGGGGAAACTTCATTTAGTGAATATTAGGGTATATAAACTTCAAATCGCGATAGATTTTGACAGAGAAGTCTGATCCAGACGCCTAAAAAACGAAAGTGGCTCGAAACGGGGCGTGGCGTATCTGCATGTTTTGTGCCGATTCGTCAGTAGTTTGGCATTTGGGGAAACTTCATTTAGTAAATATTAGGGTATACAAACTTCAAATAGCGATAGATTTTGAAAGAGAAGTCCGATCAAGACGCCTCAAAAATGAAAGTGGCTCGAAACGGGGCGTGGCGTATCTCCATGTTTTGTGTCGATTCGTCAGTAGTTTGGGGTTTGGGGAAACTTCATTTAGTGAATATTAGGGTATACAAACTTCAAATGACAATAGATTTTGACAGAGAAGTCCGATGAAGACGCCTAAAAAATGAAAGTGGCACAAAACTGGGCGTGGCGTATCTGCATGTTTTGTGCCGATTCGTCAGTAGTTTGGGGTTAGGGGAAACTTCATTTAGTTAATATTAGGGTATACAAACTTTAAATGGCGATAGATTTTGACAGAAAAGTTCGAACAATACGCCTCAAAAATGAAAGTGGCTCGAAACGGGGCGTGGCGTATCTGCATGTTTTGTGCCGATTCGTCAGTAGTTTGGGGTTTGGGGAAACTACATTTAGTGAATATGAGGGTATACAAATTTCAAATCTCGATAGATTTTGACAGAGAAATTCGATCAAGACGCCTCAAAAATGAAAGTGGGTCGAAACGGGGCGTGGCGTATCTGCATGTTTTGTGCCGATTCGTCAGTAGTTTGGGGTTTGGGGAAACTTCATTTAGTGAATATTAGGGTATACAAACTTCAAATGGCGATAGATTTTGACAGAGAAGTCCGATCAAGACGCCTCAAAAATGAAAGTGGCTCGAAACGAGGCGTGGCGTATCTGCATGTTTTGTGCCGATTCGTCAGTAGTTTGGGCTTTGGGAAACTTAATTTAGTTAATACTTGGGTATACAAACTTCAAATGGCGATAAATTTTGACAGAGAAGTCCGATCAACACACCTTAAAAATGAAAGTGGCTCGAAACGGGGTGTGGAGTATCAGCATGTTTGGTACCGATTCGTCTGTAGTTTAAGGTTTGGGGAAACTTCATTTAGTGAATATTAGGGTATATATACTTCAACTAACGATAGATTTTGACAGGGAAGTCTGATTAGGACGCCTCAAAAATGAAAGTGGCTCGAAACGGGGACTGGCGTATCTGCATGTTTTGTGCCAATTCGTCAGTAGTTTCGCGTTTGGGGAAACTTCATGTAGTGAATATTAGGGTATACAAACTTCAAATGGCGATAGATTTTGACAGAGAAGTCCGACCAAGATGCCTCAAAAATGAAAGTGGCTCGAAACGGGGCGTGGCGTATCTGCATGTTTTGTGCCGATTCGTCAGTAGTTTGGGGTTTGGGGAAACTTAATTTAGTGAATACTAGGGTATATAAACTTCAAATGGCGATAGATTTTGACAGAGAAGTCCGATCAAGACACCTTAAAAATGAAAGCGGCTCGAAATGGGGCGTGGCATATCTGCATGTTTTGTGCCGATTCGTCAGTAGTTTGGGGTTTGGGGAAACATCATTTAGTGAATATTAGGGTATAAAAACTTGGAGTGGCGATAGATTTTGACAGAGAAGTCCGATCAAGACGTTGCAAAAATGACAGTGGCTCGGAACGGGACGTGGCGTATCTGCATGTTTCGTGCCGATTCGTCAGTAGTTTGGGCTTTGGGGAAACTTCATTTAGTGAATATTAGGGTATACAAACTTCGAATGGCGATAGATTTTGGCAGAGAAGTCCGATTAAGACGCCTCAAAAATGAAAGTGGGTCGAAACGGGGCGTGGCGTATCTGCATGTTTTGTGCCGATTCGTCAGTAGTTTGGGGTTTGGGGAAACTTCATTTAGTGAATTTTAGGGTATACAAACTTCAAATGGCGATAGATTTTGACAGAGAAGTCCGATCAAGACGCCTCAAAAATGAAAGTGGCATGAAACGGGACGTGGCGTATCCGCATTTTTTTTGCCGATTCGTCAGTAGTTTGAAGTTTGGGGAAACTTCATTTAGTGAATATTAGGGTATACAAACTTCAAATGGCGATAGCTTTTGACAGAGAAGTCCGATCAAGACGCTGCAAAAATGAAAGTGGGTGGGAACGGGGCGTGGCGTATCTGCATGTTTCGTGCCGATTCGTCAGTAGTTTGGGGATTGGGGAAACTTTATTTAGTGAATATTAGGGTATACAAACTTGAAAAGGCGATAGATTTGGACAGAGAAGTCCGATAAAGACGCCTCAAAAATGAAAGTTGCTCCAAACAAGCGTGTGGCGTATTTGCCTATTTTGAGCCGATTCGTCAGTAGTTTCGCGTTTGGGGAACTTCATTTAGTGAATATTAGGGTATACAAACTTCAAATAGCGATAGCTTTTGACAGAGAAGTCCGATCAAGACGCCTCAAAAATGAAAGTGGGTCGAAACGGGGCGTGGCGTATCTGCATGTTTTGTGCCGATTCGTCAGTAGTTTTGGGTTTGGGGAAACTTCATTTAGTGAATATTAGGGTATACAAACTTCAAATGGCGATAGATTTGGACAGAGAAGTCCGATCAAGACGCCTCAAAAATGAAAGTGGCTCGAAACGGGGCGTGGCGTATCTACATGTTTTGTGCCGATTCGTCAGTAGTTTCACGTTTGGGGAAACTTCATTTAGTGCATATTAGGGTATACAAACTTCAAATGGCGATAGATTTGGACAGAGAAGTCCGATCAAGACGCCTCAAAAATGAAAGTGGCTCCAAACGGGGCATGGCGTATCTGCATGTTTTGAGTCGATTCGGCAGTAGTTTATCATTTAGGAAAACTTCATTTAGTGAATATTAGGGTATACAAACTTCAAATGGCGATAGATTTTGACAGAGAAGTCCGATCAAGACGCCTAAAAAATGAAAGTGGCTCGAAACGGGGCGTGGTGTATCTGCATGTTTTGTGCCGATTTGTCAATAGTTTGGGGTTTGGGGAAACTTCATTTAGTGAATACTAGGGTATATAAACTTCAAATGGCGATATATTTTGACATAGAAGTCCGATCAAGACGCCTCAAAAATGAAAGTCGCTCGAAACGGGGCGTGGCGTATCTGCATGTTTTGTGCCGATTCGTCAGTAGGTTGGGGTTTGGGGAAACTTCATTTAGTGAATATTAGGGTAAACAGACTTCAAATGTCGATAGATTTTGACAGAGAAGTGCGATCAAGAAGCCTCAAAAATGAAAGTGGCTCGAAACGGGGCGTGGCGTACCTGCATGTTTTGTGCTGATTCGTGAGTAGCTTCGCGTTTGGGGAAACTTCATTTAGTGAATATTAGCGTATACAAACATCAAATGGCGACAGATTTCGATAGAGAAGACCGATCAAGACGCCACAAAAATGAAAGTGGCTCGAAATGGGGCGTGGCGTATCTGCATGTTTTGTGCCGATGCGTCAATAGTTTGGGGTTTGGGGAAACTTCATTTAGTGAATACTAGGGTATACAAACTTCAAATGGCGATATATTTTGACATAGAAGTCCGATCAAGACGCCTAAAAAATGAAAGTGGCTCGAAACGGGGGGTGGCGTATCTGCATGTTTTGTGCCGATTCTTCAGTAGTTTCGCGTTTGGGGAAGCTTCATTTGGTGAATATTAGGGTATACAAACTTCAAATGGCGATAGATTTTGACAGAGAAGTCCGATCAAGACGCCTCAAAAAATGAAAGTGGCTCGAAACGGGGTGTGGCGTATCTGCATGTTTTGTGCCGATTCATCAGTAGGTTGGGGTTTGGGGAAACTTCATTTAGTGAATATTAGGGTATACAGACTTCAAATGGCGATAGATTTTGACAGAGAAGTGCGATCAAGAAGCTTAAAAAATGAAAGTGGCTCGAAACGGGGCGTGGCGTATCTGCATTTTTTGTGCTGATTCGTCAGTAGTTTCGCGTTTGGGGAAACTTCATTTAGTGAATATTAGGGTATGCAAACTTCAAGTGGCGACATATTTCGACAGAGAAGTCCGATCAAGACCCCACAAAAATGAAAGTGGCTCAAAACGGGGCGTGGCGTATCTGCATGTTTTGTGCCGTTTCGTCAGTAGTTTCGCATTTGGGGAAACTTCATTTAGTGAATATTAGGGTATAAAAACTTGGAGTGGCGATAGATTTTGACAGAGAAGTCCGATCAAGACGTTGCAAAAATGACAGTGGCTCGGAACGGGACGTGGCGTATCTGCATGTTTTGTGCCGATTCGTCAATAGTTTGGGGTATGGGGAAGCTTCATTTAGTGAATACTAGGGTATACAAACTTCAAATGGCGATATATTTTGACATAGAAGTCCGATCAAGACGCCTCAAAAATGAAAGTGGCTCGAAACGGGGTGTGGCGTATCTGCATGTTTTGTGCCGATTCATCAGTAGGTTGGGGTTTGGGGAAACTTCATTTAGTGAATATTAGGGTATACAGACTTCAAATGGCGATAGATTTTGACAGAGAAGTGCGATCAAGAAGCTTAAAAAATGAAAGTGGCTCGAAACGGGGCGTGGCGTATCTGCATTTTTTGTGCTGATTCGTCAGTAGTTTCGCGTTTGGGGAAACTTCATTTAGTGAATATTAGGGTATGCAAACTTCAAGTGGCGACATATTTCGACAGAGAAGTCCGATCAAGACCCCACAAAAATGAAAGTGGCTCAAAACGGGGCGTGGCGTATCTGCATGTTTTGTGCCGTTTCGTCAGTAGTTTCGCATTTGGGGAAACTTCATTTAGTGAATATTAGGGTATACAAACTTCAAATGGCGATAGATTTTGACAGAGAAGTCCGATCAAGATGCCTAAAAAATGAAAGTGGCTCGAAACGGGGCGTGGCGTATCTGCATGTTTTGTGCCGATTCGTCAGTAGTTTCGCGTTTGGGGAAACTTCATTTAGTGAATATTAGGGTATACAAACTTCAAATGGCGATAGATTTTGACAGGGAAGTCCGATCAAGACGCCTCAAAAATGAAAGTGGCTCGAAACGAGGCGTGGCGTATGTGAATGTTTTTTGCCGATTCGTCAGTAGTTTCGCGTTAAGGGAAGCTTCATTTAGTGCATATTAGGGTATACAAACTTCAAATGGCGATAGATTTGGACAGAGAAGTCCGATAAAGACGCCTAAAAAATGAAAGTGGCCTGAAACGGGGCGTGGCGTATCTGCATGTTTTCTACCGATTTTTCAGTAGTTTCGCGTGTTGGGAAACTTCATTTAGTGAATATTGGGGTATACAAACTTCAAATGGCGATAGATTTTGACAGAGAAGTCCGATCAAGACGCCTCAAAAATGAAAGTGGCTCGAAACGGGGCGTGGCGTATCTGCATGTTTTGTGCCGATTCGTCAGTAGTTTCGCGTTTGGGGAAACTTCATTTAGTGAATACTAGGGTATACAAACTTTAAATGGCGATATATTTTGACATAGAGTCCGATAAAGACGCCTCAAAAATGAAAGTGGCTCGAAACGGGGCGTGGCATATCTGCATATTTTGTGCCGATTCGTCAGTAGGTTGAGGTTTGGGGAAACTTCATTTAGTGAATATTAGGGTATACAAACTTCAAATGGCGATAGATTTTGACATAGAAGTCCGATCAAGACGCCTCAAAAATGAAAGTGGCTCGAAACGGGGCGTGGCGTATCTACATATTTTGTGCCGATTCGTCAGTAGTTTCGCGTTTGGGGAAACTTCATTTGGTGAATATAAGGGTATACAAACTTCAAATGGCGATAGATTTTGACAGGGAAGTCCGATCAAGACGCCTCAAAAATGAAATTGGCTCGAAACGGGGCGTGGCATATCTGCATGTTTTGTGCCGATTCGTCAGTAGTTTCGCGTTTGGGGAAACTTCATTTAGTGAATATGAGGGTATACAAACTTCAAATGGCGATAGATTTTGACAGAGAAGTCCGAACAAGACGCCTCAAAAATGAAAGTGGCTCGAAACTGGCCATCGTGTATCTGCACGTTTTGTGCCGATTTGTCAGTAGTTACGTGTTTGGGGAAACTTCATTTAGTGAATATTAGGGTATACAAACTTCAAATGGCGATAGATTTTGACAGAGAGGTCCGATCAAGACGCCTCAAAAATGAAAGTGGCTCGATACGGGGCGTGGCGTATCTGCATGTGTTGTCCCGATTCGTCAGTAGTTTCACGCTTGGGGAAATTTCATTAACTGAATATTAGGGTATACAAACTTCAAATGGCGATAGATTTGGACATAGAAGTCCGATCAAGACGCCTCAAAAATGAAAGTGGCTCGAAACAGGGCGTGGCGTATCTGCATGTTTTGTGCCGATTCGTCAGTAGTTTCGCGTTTTGGGAAAACTTCATTTAGTCAATATTAGGGTATACAAACTTCAAATGGCGATAGATTTTGACAGAGAAGTCCGATCAAGACTCCTAAAAAATGAAGCTGGCTCGAATCAGGGCGCGGCGTATCTGCATGTTTTGTGCCGATTTGTTAGTAGTTTGGGGTTTGGGGAAACTTCATTTAGTGAATATTAGGGTATACAAACTTCAAATGGCGATAGATTTTGACAGAGAAGTCCGATCAAGACGTGTCAAAAATGAAAGTGGCTCGAAACAGGGCGTGGCGTATCTACATGTTTTGTGCCGATTCGTCAGTAGTTTTGCATTTGGGGAAACTTCATTTAGTGAATATAGGGTATACAAACTTCAAATGGCGATAGATTTGGAAAGAGAAGTCCGATTAGGACGCCTAAAAAATTAAAGTGGCTGGAAACGGGGCGTGGCGTATCTGCATGTTTTGTGCCGATTCGTCATTAGTTTCGCATTTGGGGAAATTTCATTTAGTGAATATTAGGGTATACAAACTTCAAATGGCAATAGATTTTGACAGAGAAGTTCGATAAGGATGCCTGAAAAAGGAAAGAGGCTCGAAACGGGGCGTGGCGTATCTGCATGTTTTGTGCCGATTCATCAGTAATTTGGGGATTGGGGAAACTTCATTTAGTGAATATTAGGGTATATAAATTTCAAATGGCGATAGATTTGGACATAGAAGTCCGATGAAGTCGCCTAAAAAATGAAAGTGTCTCAAAATAGGGCGTGGCGTATCTGCATGTTTTGTGCCGATTCGTCCATAGTTTGGGGTTTCGGGAAACTTCATTTAGTGAATATTAGGGTATACAAACTTGAAATGGTGATAGATTTTGACAGAGAAGTCCGATCAAGACGCCTCAAAAATTAAAGTGGCTCGAAACGTATCTTCATGTTTTATGCCGATTCATCAGTAGTTTGGGGTTTGGGGAAACTTCATTTAGTGAATATTAGGGTATACAAACATCAAATGGCGATAGATATTGACAGAGAAGTCTGATCAAGACGCTGCAAAAACGAAAGTGGCTCGAAACGGGGCGTGGCGTATCTGCATGTTTTGTGCCGATTCGTCAGTAGTTTGGGGATTGGGGAAACTTCATTTAGTGAATATTAGGGTATACAAACTTCAAATGGCGATAGAGTTTAACAGAGGAGTCCGATCAAGACGCCTCAAAATCGAAAGTGGCTCGAAACGGGGCGTGGCGTATCTGCATGTTTTGTGCCGATTCAACACTAGTTTCGCGTTTGGGGTAACTTCATTTAGTGAGTATTAGGGTATACAAACATCAAATGGCGATAGATTTTGACAGAGAAGTCCGATCAAGACGCCTCAAAAATGAAAGTGGCTCGAAACGGGGCGTGGCGTATCTGCATTTTTTGTGCCGATTCGTCAGTAGGTTGGGGATTGGGGAATCTTCATTTAGTGAATATTAGGGTATACAAACTTCAAATGGCGATAGATTTTGACAGAGAAGTCCGATCAAGACGCTTCAAAAATGAAAGTGGCTCGAAACGGGGCGTGGCGTATCTGCATGTTTTGTGCCGATTCTTCAGTAGTTTGGGGTTTGGGGAAACTTCATTTAGTGAATATTAGGGTATACAAACTTCAAATGGCGATAGATTTTGACAGAGAACTCCGATCAAGACGCCTAAAAAATGAAAGTGGCTGGAAACGGGGCGTGGCGTATCTGCAGGTTTTGTGCCGATTCGTCAGTAGTTTGGGTTTGGGGAAACTTCATTTAGTGAATATTAGGGTATACAAACGTTGAATGGCGATAGATTTTGATAGAGAAGTCCGATCAAGACGCCTGAAAAATAAAAGTGGCTCGAAACGGGGCGTGGCGTATCTACATGTTTTGTGCCGATTCGTTAGTAGTTTGGGGTTTGGGGAAAATTCATTTAGTGAATATTAGGCTATACAAAATTCAAATGGCGATATATTTTGACAGAGAAGTCCGATCAAGATGCCTAAAAATGAAAGTGGCTCAAAACGGGGTGTGGCGTATCTGCATGTTTTGTGCCGATTCGTCAGTAGTTTGGGGTTTGGGGAAACTTCATTTTGTGAATCTTAGGGTATACAAACTTCAAATGGCGATAGATTTTGACAGAGAAGTCCGATCAAGATGCCTCAAAAATGAAAGTGGCTCGAAACGGGGCGTGGCTTATCTGCATGTTTTGTGCCGATTCGTTAGTAGTTTGCGGTTCTCGGGACACTTCATTTAGTGAATGTTAGGGTATACAAACTTCAAATGGCGATAAATTTTGACAGAGAAGTCCGATCAAGACGCCTCAACAATGAAAGTGGCTCGAAATATGGCGTGGCGTATCTGCATGTTTTGTGCCGATTCGTCAGTAGTTTGCGGTTTGGGGAAACTTCATCTAGTGAGTATTAGCGTATACAAACTTCAAATGGCGATAGATTTTGACAGAGAAGTCCGATCAAGACGCCTCAAAAATGAAGGTGGCTCGAAACAGGGCGTGGCGTATCTCTATGTTTTGTGCCGATTTTTCATTAGTTTGGGGTTTGGGGAAACTTCATTTAGTGAATATTAGGGTATAGAAACTTCAAATGGCGATAGATTTTGACAGAGAGGTCCGATCAAGACGCCTCAAAAATGAAAATGGCTCGATACGGGGCGTGGCGTATCTGCATGTTTTGTGCCGATTCATCAGTAGTTTCGCATTTGCAGAAACTTCATTTAGTGAATAATAGGGTATACAAACTTCAAATGGCAATAGATTTTGACAGAGAAGTCCGATCAAGACTCCTAAAAAATGAAAGTGGCTTGAAACGGGGCATGGCGTATCTGTATGTATTGTGCCGATTCATCAGTAGTTTGGGGTTTGGGGAAACTTCATTTAGTGAATATTAGGGTATAGAAACTTCAAATGGCGATAGATTTTGACAGAGAAGTCCAATCAACACGCCTCAAAAATGAAAGTGGGTCGAAACGGGGCGTGGCGGATCTGCATCTTTTATGCCGATTCGTTAGTAGTTTGGGGTTTGGCGAAATTTCATTTAGTGAATATTAGGGCATACAAACTTCAAATGGTGATAGATTTTGACAGAGAAGTCCGATCATGACGCCTCAAAAATGAAAGTGGCTCGATACGGGGCGTGGCGTATCTGCATGTTTTGTGCCGATTCGTCAGTAGTTTCGCGCTTGGGGAAACTTCATTTAGTGAATATTAGGGTATACAAACTTGAAATGGCGATAAATTTTGACAGAGAAGTCCGATCAAGACTCCTCAAAAATGAAAGTGGCTCGAAACGGAGTGTGGCGTATCTGCATGTTTTGTGCCATTTCGTCAGTAGTTTGGGGTTTGGGGAAACTGCATTTCGTGAATATTTGGGTATACAAATTTCAAATGGCGATAGATGTAACATCCAGCCAAAATACTTTTCATATTTATATAATTAAAATAAAGGTAAACAAATATATTGAAGTGAACATAATTATATATATGTAATGAAGTCTCTCCTCACAGGGAGTTTAATACATAATCGGTCAATTTCCAAAACATAAACAAAATACAGCAAAATAGAAAAAAAAACAGGCGATCTCCTAACAGATAAGGCGATCTCCTATCAGAAATTAGAAAAAGGGGTGATCGCCTAACAGAAACAGAAACAGGCGATCTCCTTCCGGCGACCCCTCACTGAGGAGCTCTACTTCCTGCAACATCATCTGCTCCCGTGTAAAATCATACACGATCATCACAGGTTTAAGAAAACATCCACAAACAAGAACACAGGGTAAGCTAGATATTTTAAAGAGAATTTAGATATGAAACTTTAAAATCAAGATAAAACAAATTTAAGACACCCACGTAAAAACCATCAACTTTCTCATTCCCATCACATGACCATCAAGTAATCACATATTTCACAATTTCCTCAAGAGTCTTTCAATTCACATAATTCATCAAGTGTCTACAAATTTCAATGTTTCTCATTTCTCACGTCAGACTTCCACTGACTCATCACACACCAACACTTGACACTACTTCCGGAAGACTCGTGCGTTGAACTTAGCATCCAGAGACCTGCACCTGTCATACTTCTTTGCTGTAATGTTCCCACAGCCATGCGCATCAACATAATCTCGATCTCAATCTCATCACTCTCACAGTATGACAGGGTTAATCCATATAGTCAAGTCAGTTATCTTTCAAACGACTTACCCATACATATGGACCTCCTTCGACTCTCACCAACCGAATGACTTCATCTATGTGACTCCATCATATCAGCAGAGTCAGGATCGTCTCATTCACAGGATACTCACTGATCAATACACCTCATAACTAATCTCAACATGGTATTTCTTTTCCTGAAAATACTATGTCTTGATCCCACATTCAAACATTCAACACATCATATAACACTTAAATGAACAATTTCCAATCACAGCAACAATCATTCCAAGGTTCAGACTTTAAAATATCACATTTCAATCTCAAACAATTTCAAACGACACTAAAACAGGGGATTTCGAAAAACAACGCCAAAACCGGCGATCTCGTCCAAAAATAGGGGATTATGCAATAACAGTTGAAAATCGGCGACCACGTTGCCCCATCATCAAAATCATCTAACGTAAGGTTTTCGTTGGAAATAAGGCTAGCTTCCCTTACCTGGACTAGTGCAAAACACCAAGAGCTCCGAAAACCCACCGAAGCTTAAAGATGCTTTCACTCTGTTTTAGCGTCCCGGTCTGGAGAACTTGCAGAGAACCTCCCAGGTGTCCAAGGGCAGTCGTCGCTCGTCGTACTGGTGCTTGAGGGTGCCTAAATCGCAGCGCGAAGGAGAGAAAAGAGAAGGGTGAAGGTGAACTCACTCTTTCGCTCTTGAACTACTGCAACGTTCTTTGCCTCCCCGAAGTGGGTTTTTGAATCTACACTAACTTGTCCACACATGCTGCTGCCACCACCCACTTTGCAGGAAAGCCTGAGTGTACGTTTCCCTAAACAGTACGACCACGGTGTCTCTTGCGCATGCCAACCACTTCCCTGAACAGTACGGCCGTGGGTGTCTCTTGCGCATGCCAACTTTCTGATGTCACTATTCTGAACCACCCTTTTTGTCCACGTGGCGCGCGTGCAGGACGTTTCATGCTGGGAGCCTGGGTCCCACCTTATCTGTGTGAAACACGACATCGCGCGATAACCTTCCACCGATGACTCATCCTAGAGGACGACCGATGTCTCTCTCTGGAAGACGACCGATGTCTCTCTCTGGGAGACGACCGATGTCTGGCGACGCCCACATGTCTCTCACGCCCTGGCGATGCCCGCATGCCTCGCACCCTGACGATGCCCGCATGTCTCTCGCGCCCCAGCGATGCCCGCATGCCTCTCGCGCCCCGGCGATGCCCGCATGCCTCTCGCGCCCTTGTGATGCCCGCATGCTTCGCGCCCTGACGATGTCCGCATGTCTCTCGCACCCTGGCGATGTCCGCATACCTCGCGCCCTGGCGATGTCCGCATACCTCGCGCCCTGGCAATGTCCACATGTGTAGTCTAGGCGACAGGCGATTATGTACTAACCAGGCGATCTCATAGTCTTCTAAGCTACACTCTGCTTCCTTTTTATTTTAAATAAAAACATACTTAGAATTCATTTAAAATATATTCCTTTTATTCCAATTTAATTTTACAGGTCCTTACATTCTCCCCAACAAGAAAAATTTTCGTCCTCGAAAATTGAATTACAAGGAAAAGAGGTATGGATAAGCTTCTCTCATGGGTTCTTCTAACTCCCAAGTTGAATCACCTGATCTCTCATCCCACACCACTTTCACCATGTTGATGGTCTTGCCTCTGAGCTGTTTACTTTGCCGATCGTCAATCCTGACTGGTTTCGCTTCAAAGGACAAGTCATCCCTGATCTGCACATCGTCCACTTCCAGCACATGACTAGGGTCTGCCATGTACTTCCTCAGCTGTGATACGTGAAAGACATTATGCATATTCGCTAAATGGGGAGGTAGGGCGATCTCATAGGCCACTGGACCAATCCTCCTTAAGATCTGATATGGTCCCACGAACTTAGGGGACAACTTCTTTGATCTGATCGCCCGTCCTACACCCTTGGTTGGTGTCACTCTCATGAACACATGGTCTCCTGCAGCAAACTCCAAAGGTTTTCTCCTCTGATCTGCATAGGATTTCTGCCGGCTTTGAGAAGCTTTCATTCTGTCTTGTATCTGTTGCACCTTCTCGGTCGTCTGCTGAATCAACTCTGGTCCAACCAATACTGCTTCGCCCTCCTGGTACCAACATAAGGGAGTTCTACATTTCCTCCCATACAGGGCTTCATATGGTGCCATCCCAATACTGGTGTGGTAACTGTTATTATAAGTAAACTCTACCAGCGGCAACACCTCATCCCAACTTCCCAATTGATCCAAGACACACGTCCTCAGCAGATCTTCCAAGGACTGGATCGTTCTCTCTGACTGTCCATCTGTTTGAGGATGATATGCCGAGCTCATTCTCAACTTGGTTCCCAAGCAATCTTGTAAGGTCTGCCAAAACCGTGAAGTGAACCTGGGATCTCTATCTGAAACAATGCTGGAAGGCACTCCATGCAACCTTACAATTTCTCTGATGTACAGCTGTGCCAACTTGGCCATAGGCATCCTCATACTCACCGGAAGAAAGTGAGCACTCTTCGTCAGCCGATCAATGATGACCCAGATTGCATCATGACCCTTTACCGATCTGGGTAAATGGGTAACAAAATCCTTGGCAATGCTGTCCCATTTCCACTCAGGGATATCCAGTTGCTGTAACAACCCGCCAGGTCTTTGATGCTCTATCTTCGCCTTCTGACATGTTAAGCAGGTTGTAACGTACTGGGCGATGTCTTTCTTCATGCCCGACCACCAAAATGACTCCTTCAAGTCATGGTACATCTTGTTCATGCCTGGATGTAGGCTAAGGCGACTCTGGTGACCTTCCTCTAGGATCATCTTCTTCAACTCTTCATTTGCAGGTATGCAAATTCTGCCATTACATCTCAAGACCCCATCATCGCCCATCACAAAGTCTTTAGCCTGGTCGGTCCCTAGTGACTCCACAGTACGCTTCAGACTAGGGTCCTCCAACTGCTTATCCTTTATCACTCCAAGGAAGTCATTAGTTATAGCCAGCTTACTACAACTAATGTGATTTACATGAAATTCTATCCCAAGGTTTAAGTCTTTGAATTGCTCGATCAGTTTCTGCTCTTCCATCATCATGGTGGCTACTTGTATTGATTTTCTACTCAAAGCATCTGCCACTACATTGGCCTTCCCTGGATGATACATGAGTTGAAAATCATAGTCCTTTAGAAACTCCATCCACCTTCTTTGTCTCATGTTTAGTTCCTTCTGATCGAACAGGTATTTCAGGCTCTTATGGTCACTGAACACCTGGAACCAAGCTCCATATAAATAGTGCCTCCAAATCTTCAAGGCAAACACCACAGCCGCCAACTCCAAATCATGAGTAGGATAGTTTCTCTCATGAACCTTGAGTTGCCTTGAAGCATATACAACCACTCTTTTCTCTTGCATCAAAACACATCCCAAACCCTGATGTGAAGCATCACAGAAGACATCAAAAGGTCTTCCTACCTCTGGGATCACCAGCACTGGAGCACTAGTCAGCCTTTCCTTTAGTTCCATGAAGCTCTGCTCACATCGGTCGGTCCAAGCAAAAGGTTGATCCTTGCGGGTCAACTGTGTTAAAGGAGCCACTACCTTGGAAAAGTCCTCAATGAACCTCTGATAGTAGCCTGCTAAGCCCACAAAACTCCTTATCTCCGTAACTGTCTTAGGACGTTCCCACTGAAGCACTGCCTCCACTTTGGCTGGATCCACCGAGATCCCCTGGGCAGATATCACGTGTCCTAAGAAGTTGACTTCCTTCAGCCAGAACTCACACTTAGAGAACTTGGCATAGAGTTGCTTCTCCCTCAGAATCTCCAATACTGTCCTCAGATGTTCTTCCTCGGTCCTTGAATAAATGAGTATGTCGTCTATGAAGACTACCACAAACTTATCCAAGAAAGGGCGAAAAATCCTATTCATGTAGTCCATGAACAGAGCTGGAGCATTTGTTACTCCAAACGGCATCACCACATACTCATAGTGCCCATAACGAGACTTAAATGCTGTCTTTTGAACATCTTCAGCTTTTACCAAAATTTGGTGGTACCCCGATCTCAGATCAATCTTTGAGAATACCGAGGCCCCATGTATTTGATCCATCAAATCGTCAATTCTAGGTAGGGGGTAGTTGTTCTTGATGGTCAACTTGTTCAACTGCCTGTAATCTATACACAGCCGAGACCCTCCATCCTTTTTCTTAACTAGGAGCATTGGAGCCCCCCATGGAGATACACTGGGTCTGATGAATTGTTTCTCCAACAACTCTTCCACTTGCTTCTTTAATTCTACCAACTCGGCTGGAGCCATCCTGTAAGGTGTCATTGACACTGGTCCAGCTCCAGGTACCAAATCAATAGAGAATTCCACTTCCCTCTTAGGAGGTAATCCAGGTACTTCTTCTGGAAATACATCCATGAAATCTTTCACCACATGTATCCTGCTTACGTCCCCTTCATTCTCCACCTCCAACCGAGCTAGGATCATGAAGCACCTCGCCCCTTCTTCCAACACCGACCACCCTCGCTGAGCATATATCACGTCTGACTCTTGGAGGTCTGGAAACGCTATCTTCTGACTACCGCAGTCTATGAGAACGTGATTGGCAGATAACCAATCCATTCCCAGGATAACATCCAGGTCCTGAAGAGGTAGGCAGATCAAGTTCACTTTGAATCTGCGTCCCTCTACTATCACTGGACATTCGGGGCAAATTGTAGAGGTCAACACCTGTCCTGACGCAGGTGTAGAGACCAACAGTTCGAAAGGTAACTCCTTCACTAGAAGGCCCAACTCGGCTACACACAGGTTTGACACAAAGGAGTGTGTCGCTCCAGAATCAAACAAGGCTTTTACACCTCTACCAGCTATAAAACAAACACCTTGCACGAGGTTACCTGACTGAGACGCCTCCGCTCCTGTCATGGCAAACACTCTCCCTGCTACCTGAGGTGATAGCATTCCTATGAGCTCTTCTTTGGATTTTGGAGTTCCTTGGTGATGATGGGTGCGGAAGCTTATGGAGAAGGTGAGCAAGGCCTTCCTAGGAAGCATGGGTGCCTCGAAGGTGCATGAAGAGTGAGGAAATGGGGAGGTTTGGCCAGCCCCTTTGGTAGTGATAAATTGAAGACTAAAACCTAAGTGTTAGGCAAGGAGTAGTGTATGGCACAATTTGGGCAGCATAACAATACTCTATTTAATCTTCAAAATACAAGGTGTAGGCTCCTCCTTTTATAGGCTAAGGAGGACCATAATGCAACCCTAATGCTAGCCAAATGAAATGTAAATGTGAAGCACATGGGCCACATGGAAAGTGTGAGCACATGGGGAGGGGTGTGTCTAGTTTGTAAGTTCACCCCCTCCATGGGCTTTCTAGAATAGTGGGAAGGTTAACTTCTCCTTAATTCTAATGTGCAGAAAAATAAACATTTGTCCACATGGCTATGCTATTTACACCCCAATTAAAGCTAAACTACATTTGATGGGCCTTCACGGAATATGTGCTAGTATCCCACTCTCCCATTCATAGCCTTGATCCAAGTCTTCTTGTCCTAGATGCTTCTAGCTTGGCCTTCTCGTCCTAGACGCTCCTAGCTTGTCTTAGACGCTCCTAGCTTGGTCTTAGACGCTCTTGACTTGGCTCTTGCCTTTCATGGAAGGTTGTGCTTGGCCCTCTTCCATCATCCCCTCCCTATTGAAAAAGGATTTGTCCTCAAATCCCTTGCTTTGTCTTCAACTAGGGGGATCGATGGGGCTGGATGGTGTCCATCATCTCCTCCTCCTTTGAGAAGATCTATCCTCACATCTACAGATTTGATCTCGGATAGCAGCCTATTGTTTTGGCAAAGCTTGTCCTCCCGGATCAAACGTCCACCTATGGAAATCATCAAACAAAGTAAAGGTGTTAGTGTGAGCAATTGGAGAGAACTTAATTGTATGAAGTTGCCATTTTTGTTTTTCTTTTGTTTTTGGCAACTTTGTACAATATTTCTCTTTTGATGGTTGTATGTGTTCTCTAATCCTCTTATGTATTTGAAAATTTTCAATATTGGTTACCTTTTCCTTAGGCACAATACATTTAGGAAAGGGTAACAACTTAAAATGCGAAAGAGGATTAAGTCCACATGCAATTTCAAATGTAGAAATATTAGTAGTCTTGTGGACTACTCCATTGTATGCATGCTCAAAAGGATACTCATCCCAAGAATTGTGATTGTCTTTCATGATTTCTCTAGGCATAGTAAAAAGAGCTATGTTTTCAATTTTATTTTGACCATTCTTTTGAGGATAAAAATTTGAAGAGTACAACTTAATTTCAAGTTTTTCTAAAAGATTCCTCAAATGATGGTTTTCAAATTTTGGAGCTCTGTCCAATACTATGCTTGAAGATAAACCATGAAGACTTGTCACTTCTATATAGAAGAGATTATCCATATCCATAAAAATGGAATCAAAACCTTTTGTTGTCCTAGGAAGCTCTAAGATAAAATTGAGGTTTATGTCTTCCCAAGGATCATTTGCAAAAGGTAAAGGAGTATAGAGTTCATGAGACATCACCTTAGGTGTATTTTTAAAACAAGAAATGTATCTAGGGTAATGTCTTTGAACATCTTTTCTCATGGGTGACAAAAGTTTTCCTTTTAAAAGCTCTAGAGTTTTATCAACTCTAATTTGGTCCATGAGTTCTCCTTCATGAAGAATTTTTCTCTTATGTGTAAAGATAGTCTCGTTGTTACAACCATTGTTTATGAGAAGTTGCACACTTGGCAATGGTTGTCTCAATAGGACATGACAAGTTTCTTTAGGCACTACTTCACATAAAAATTTGTTTTTGTAGATGCTTGTAAATAACTTGACATTCACTTGGTGATATCCTAGCACATATGAGAAATAATCCACTTTATCTTTATCTATGCAAGCTTCTTTTAAAGACTCTTTTTTTGTTACTATGCTTGCAAGTGTTCCTTTACAAAAGGAAAGGCTAGGTTGTTCAACAAGACGCATATTTTCAAAGGTATTTTTAAATCTTTTGTCTTGTTGAATGACCTTGTGAGAAGGAACACTATTCTCCCACACCTTTTGTTTCTCAAGGGTCTTCTCATGCTTTTCTTTTTCTTTTTCTTTTTCTTTAGCTTCCCTTTCGGCTTCCTCTCTTTTCTTTTGTATCTTTCTTTCCTTTCTTTCTTTATGGGAAGCAAACAATTTTTCTACCCTCATTTTCCAATCTAGGCAAGTTTCTATATTTTCTTTTCCATGGGAATGGGGTAAGTCTACCCTAACCTCTCTTGGGCTTTCTTGTTCTTTTCTATCTCTTCTATGTCTTCCCTCCCCAAAAGAATCATGCTTTTTAGAGATAGATGCATGAGAAGGTAATTTTTTTGAAATGTGAGACTTCTCATCCTTTGATTTAGTCAATTCATTAGTTTTGGCCTCATTCTCCAATTGTTTAGATGAAATTGATTGAATATTCTTGGAAAGTTGTTCCAAAAGAGATTTCATGGATTTCACCTCACTTTTAAGAGATTTAAAGGAATGAGAAGACATGACTAGACCTTTGTGTATAGAAATATTTTACCTTGAGAAAATTTAGGGAAGTCAAAGAAGGTAGTCTTCCAGGTAAGGGAGGTGAGTCACAATGGACTACTTAAATACCAAGCCTTGCCTTAGCCAAAGACTATCCCTCAATGTCTTCACACAAAGCTTTCTCTTAGTAAACCACTTAAAACACAATTAGGTTGAAGAAGTCAAATTTTGATGCAAGAAAACAATGCAAACTAGCTAATTAACCAAGAAAAAGAATTAACGAACTTAAACAAAACAAAAAAATTACCAAACGTAACTAATTAAGCAAGGAAAGCAATTAAAACAATTAACACATGCTAAAACAAGTAAGGTCTACACTAGTCGGCCCTAGGTGAGGCTTCTTGGACACTTGGAGCCCTTGAAGACACACTCACCGACTAATTGCATGATTAACAAGTAATTAACACAAGCAAGATTGCAAAGAAATTAAATGACACTCCCTTTGTTGCTTTTACTATTTGCACCCCTTTTGTTGTTCTTCTAGTTGCACCCCTTTTGTTGCTTTTCTACTTGTTGGGCCTTCCAAAGTGTGTGGTGTATTTGTAGTATGGTGTTTGTTGCTGCCCTTTGCCTTTGTTCCTCTTAGAATTAGGTCAATAAAATCTTCAATCCAGCACCTATTAAGCAAGCTAGACTCCCCTCAAGTCAAATTCCCACTCAACAAGTACCAATTGATATTTAATCCACCAACAAGCTTAGAGGCCAAAGAAAGAAAGCAAGAAACAAATTAATTTGAAAAAACAGTACCACTCAAATGGAATTAAATGTGACACAACTAGAAAGAGTTCAAATGAAATTAGACAAGCAAATAAAAGGTACTCAAATAATGGATGGCACACAAAAAGGAACCTAGGAATAGCACTAGATTTGATTTAAAAACCAAAAAAAACAGCACCACAGAAAAGCACATATTGTTGTGGTCCAGAAAGCGTATCTTTAAAAGATTTATGCTGAGTTGACCCTTTTGTATTTGCTTCTGAAAATTGAGACACAATTAGAAAAAGATCTTAACAAACTTTTGGCGTTGGTTTCACTCCAAACGCATGTACCAATTAATTTTGGTAAATTTTATAAAATCAGTGCTCAGAACTGCCAGCTGGAACGTCAGGATTGCACACTTTTTTTGTAATATTTATCTTTTTTTTTCTATTTCTTCTTTTCAGATGGTTCTTTTTTTGTCCTTTTTCTAACACCTCAAATTTTTGAAATCCAGAGGCTCAGAAATTTTTGATGATGTATGTAATTTTCATAAGACAAAACAGTCAGCACAGAAATGTGAAAACAGGGGTTCTGAAAACTGGAATAAAAAACAGAATGATATACCTCAAAAACACAATGGAGTTAATATGATGGAATTTTTGTGGATCTAACACACAAATAAGAACTCAAACTAAAATTAAAAATGCACCAAAGGATCAACACAAAACAGATTTCAGATCAAACATTCAGACCAAAAACAAGAAATAAATAAATCAAAAAGAGTACTACTAGGATTTGATGACAAATATGGAAACACATGACTTAGACAAAACTTATGGATTCATAAAATGAAAAGACTCAAGAACATCATATGACCCAAATGAAATTTCAAGCAAGACTCAAATACCTAAAAATAAAAACAGCAACACAAATATATCAAGAATCCTACACAAAATTGAAAATAGATGTTCAAGCACAAGTTTGAACAAACCCACCAAATGAAATGAATAAACAAGCATTCAAATCATATTAAAACACAAAAAACAGCAAGACAACTTGAAATAAAGATAAACAACTTGGAGAAAGAAGAACTCAAAAAAAATAAAATGAAGAGACACTCATCTTTGAAGAACCATAGCTCATGATACCAAATGATAGCATTCCTATGAGCTCTTCTTTGGATTTTGGAGTTCCTTGGTGATGATGGGTGCGGAAGCTTATGGAGAAGGTGAGCAAGGCCTTCCTAGGAAGCATGGGTGCCTTGAAGGTGCATGAAGAGTGAGGAAATGGGGAGGTTTGGCCAGCCCCTTTGGTAGTGATGAATTGAAGACTAAAACCTAAGTGTTAGGCAAGGAGTAGTGTATGGCACAATTTGGGCAGCATAACAATACTCTATTTAATCTTCAAAATACAAGGTGTAGGCTCCTCCTTTTATAGGCTAAGGAGGACCATAATGCAACCCTAATGCTAGCCAAATGAAATGTAAATGTGAAGCACATGGGCCACATGGAAAGTGTGAGCACATGGGGAGGGGTGTGTCTAGTTTGTAAGTTCACCCCCTCCATGGGCTTTCTAGAATAGTGGGAAGGTTAACTTCTCCTTAATTCTAATGTGCAGAAAAGTAAACATTTGTCCACATGGCTATGCTATTTACACCCCAATTAAAGCTAAACTACATTTGACGGGCCTTCACGGAATATGTGCTAGTATGCCACTCTCCCATTCATAGCTTTGATCTAAGTCTTCTTGTCCTAGACGCTTCTAGCTTGGCCTTCTCGTCCTAGACGCTCCTAGCTTGTCTTAGACGCTCCTAGCTTGGTCTTAGACGCTCTTGACTTGGCTCTTGCCTTTCATGGAAGGTTGTGCTTGGCCCTCTTCCATCATGAGGTCTGCTACCTTCCTTCCTCAACTGCTGAGGACCAATGGGTTGAGTCATCCTATTCCTGCTTGGGCAATCTCTAGAAATGTGCCCCATCTTTTGGCACGTGAAACATCTGGGTTTCCAAGGTTGTTGCTGCTGAAACTGGGATGACGCTGCTCCCGCCCGATGAGGTGGAGGTCTCGCATAGGGCTTGCTTTGTGGGTGCTGCACCTTGGCCTTCCCACTGGAAGAACCCCCTGGGTGTGACCTGATCACCCGAGAATCACCCTTTTCCAAGGTCTCCACCATCTTCGCCTTCTCTACTAAGGCGTGAAATTCTCTGATGCACATAGGGGCTATGGTCCTCTTCAGCCCATGCTTCAGCCCTTCTTCAAACTTCCTGCACCTTCAAGCCTCGGAGGTCGCCTGGGTATAAAATCGGGCGAGGTACTCAAACCGAGCAGCATAAGCATTCACTGACATATCCCCCTGTTCCAACCTTAGGAACTCAGCTTCCTTCGCAAACTTTGCACTATCTGGGAAATATTTTTCCAGAAACCTCACCCTGAAGCTCTCCCAGTCTAACACTTCAGCTCTGGCTTCCATCATCTGCTGAGCTCCCATCCACCAGAACTCGGCTTCTCCAGATAGCAAATAGGTGGCGAACACCAACTTCTTCTCTTTAGGGCAGGAGGTCGCCCTAAAGATTTTCTCCAACTCTCTGACCCACTGATCTGCCTGATCAGGGGTAGCATTCCCACTGAACTTGGGTGGGTTGTGCCTCATGAACTCGGTCAGTCCCATCTGTTCTTGAGGCTGACCGACGTGGGAATTGGTTTCCGCAAACCGAGCAGTTTCCCAACGGTGCATTGCAGCTTGGTGATTCTGAGCCATTGCTGCATTCTGTTGTTGGATGGCAATTGCCATCATCTCAATAGCCTTGGCAATCTGGCTCATTTCCGAAGAAGGTTGGGGAGGGGTAGGAGGTCTACGTGCCATCTTCTTCGTTTCAGATTTTGAAACTATAGGTTTCTATATTCCCTACAATTACAAGAATGAGATCAATCAGAAATCAATTCATTCAGGAGGTAACATCTAGACCTTACAAAGGTCAACATCTCAAAGTCATTAAGAATTTGAGTTCATCAACAGAATCATGATGCTTATAACCTTAAGCAAAACACCAAAACAGCTACTGGTATACAACCATCAATCCAAACAACCACTTTCAATCAATTACAAAAACACTCAATAAAATGAAATAAATCACACCAGAATTCAATGTATGCTAAACATCAAACCTTTGGAATTAAGATTGAGATTCATCTCGATTCAGTTATGAGTGTGCACCCTCACTACTTTATCAAGATACTCTCATTCTTAATACTAAGATTTTCAGTTAGGGCATATATTCACTAAAGTACACACAAAATTTCAATACAAAAACGTTTGAAAACCTTTCACTATAGTTGTTATTTGAAAACTCAATTAAATTTTTATGAGCAGAAGAAACACAATGGATCCACAGCCCTCAGGTCATCCTAAGGACGAACTGCTCTGATACCATTAATGTAACATCCCGCCAAAATACTTTTCATATTTATATAATGAAAATAAAGGTAAACAAATATATTGAAGTGAACATAATTATATATATGTAATGAAGTTTCTCCTCACAGGGAGTTTAATACATAATCGGTCAATTTCCAAAACTTAAACAAAATACAGCAAAATAGAAAAAAAAAACAGGCGATCTCCTAACAGATAAGGCGATCTCCTATCAGAAAACAGAAAAAGGGGTGATCGCCTAACAGAAACAGAAACAGGCGATCTCCTTCCGGCGACCCCTCACTGAGGAGCTCTACTTCCTGCAACATCATCTGCTCCCGTGTAAAATCATACACGATCATCACAGGTTTAAGAAAACATCCACAAACAAGAACACAGGGTAAGCTAGATATTTTAAAGAGAATTTAGATATGAAACTTTAAAATCAAGATAAAACAAATTTAAGACACCCACGTAAAAACCATCAACTTTCTCATTCCCATCACATGACCATCAAGTAATCACATATTTCACAATTTCCTCAAGAGTCTTTCAATTCACATAATTCATCAAGTGATGGCCTTCACATGTTGAGCTCTCCTTGGATGTTGAAGATGGTGCGGAAGCAATGGTTGAAATGAGCAAGACCCTCCTAGGAGTGATGGTGGTCTTGAAGGTGCATGAAGTGTATGAGAGTAGGGAGGTTCGGCCAACCCTTGGATAGGTGAAGGAGATGAAGATCAATTCCTAGAAGCTAGGAGAGAGCAAAGCTTGGCATAAATTTGGCAGCATAACTTTACTCATATTAATCTTGAAAATACAAGGTGTAGGCTCCTCCTTTTATAAGCTAAGGAGGACCATAATGCAACCCTAATGCTAGCCAAATGAAATGTAAATGTGAAGCACATGGGCCACATGGAAAGTGTGAGCACATGGGGAGGGGTGTGTCTAGTTTGTAAGTTCACCCCTCCATGGGCTTTCTAGAATAGTGGGAAGGTTAACTTCTCCTTAATTCTAATGTGCAGAAAAATAAACATTTGTCCACATGGCTATGCTATTTACACCCCAATTAAAGCTAAACTACATTTGATGGGCCTTCACGGAATATGTGCTAGTATGCCACTCTCCCATTCATAGCCTTGATCCAAGTCTTCTTGTCCTAGATGCTTCTAGCTTGGCCTTCTCGTCCTAGACGCTCCTAGCTTGTCTTAGACGCTCCTAGCTTGGTCTTAGATGCTCTTGACTTGGCTCTTGCCTTTCATGGAAGGTTGTGCTTGGCCCTCTTCCATCATCCCCTCCCTCTTGAAAAAGGATTTGTCCTCAAATCCCTTGCTTTGTCTTCAACTAGGGGGATCGATGGGGCTGGATGGTGTCCATCATCTCCTCCTCCTTTGAGAAGATCTATCCTCACATCTACAGATTTGATCTCGGATAGCAGCCTATTGTTTTGGCAAAGCTTGTCCTCCCGGATCAAACGTCCACCTATGGAAATCATCAAACAACGTAAAGGTGTTAGTGTGAGCAATTGGAGAGAACTTAATTGTATGAAGTTGCCATTTTTGTTTTTCTTTTGTTTTTGGCAACTTTGTACAATATTTCTCTTTTGATGGTTGTATGTGTTCTCTAATCCTCTTATGTATTTGAAAATTTTCAATATTGGTTACCTTTTCCTTAGGCACAATACATTTAGGAAAGGGTAAAAACTTAAAATGCGAAAGAGGATTAAGTCCACATGCAATTTCAAATGTAGAAATATTAGTAGTCTTGTGGACTACTCCATTGTATGCATGCTCAAAAGGATACTCATCCCAAGAATTGTGATTGTCTTTCATGATTTCTCTAGGCATAGTAAAAAGAGCTATGTTTTCAATTTTATTTTGACCATTCTTTTGAGGATAAAAATTTGAAGAGTACAACTTAATTTCAAGTTTTTCTAAAAGATTCCTCAAATGATGGTTTTCAAATTTTGGAGCTCTGTCCAATACTATGCTTGAAGATAAACCATGAAGACTTGTCACTTCTATATAGAAGAGATTATCCATATCCATAAAAATGGAATCAAAACCTTTTGTTGTCCTAGGAAGCTCTAAGATAAAATTGAGGTTTATGTCTTCCCAAGGATCATTTGCAAAAGGTAAAGGAGTATAGAGTTCATGAGACATCACCTTAGGTGTATTTTTAAAACAAGAAATGTATCTAGGGTAATGTCTTTGAACATCTTTTCTCATGGGTGACAAAAGTTTTCCTTTTAAAAGCTCTAGAGTTTTATCAACTCTAATTTGGTCCATGAGTTCTCCTTCATGAAGAATTTTTCTCTTATGTGTAAAGATAGTCTCGTTGTTACAACCATTGTTTATGAGAAGTTGCACACTTGGCAATGGTTGTCTCAATAGGACATGACAAGTTTCTTTAGGCACTACTTCACATAAAAATTTGTTTTTGTAGATGCTTGTAAATAACTTGACATTCACTTGGTGATATCCTAGCACATATGAGAAATAATCCACTTTATCTTTATCTATGCAAGCTTCTTTTAAAGACTCTTTTTTTGTTACTATGCTTGCAAGTGTTCCTTTACAAAAGGAAAGGCTAGGTTGTTCAACAAGACGCATATTTTTAAAGGTATTTTTAAATCTTTTGTCTTGTTGAATGACCTTGTGAGAAGGAACACTATTCTCCCACGCCTTTTGTTTCTCAAGGGTCTTCTCATGCTTTTCTTTTTCTTTTTCTTTTTCTTTAGCTTCCCTTTCGGCTTCCTCTCTTTTCTTTTGTATCTTTATTTCCTTTCTTTCTTTATGGGAAGCAAACAATTTTTCTACCCTCATTTCCCAATCTAGGCAAGTTTCTATATTTTCTTTTCCATGGGAATGGGGTAGGTCTACCCTAACCTCTCTTGGGCTTTCTTGTTCTTTTCTATCTCTTCTATGTCTTCCCTCCCTAAAAGAATCATGTTTTTTAGAGATAGATGCATGAGAAGGTAATTTTTTTGAAATGTGAGACTTCTCATCCTTTGATTTAGTCAATTCATTAGTTTTGGCCTCATTCTCCAATTGTTTAGATGAAATTGATTGAATATTCTTGGAAAGTTGTTCCAAAAGAGATTTCAAGGATTTCTCCTCACTTTTAAGAGATTTAAAGGAATGAGAAGACATGCCTAGACCTTTGTGTATAGAAATATTTTACCTTGAGAAAATTTAGGGAAGTCAAAGAAGGTAGTCTTCCAGGTAAGGGAGGTAAGTCACAATGGACTACTTAAATATCAAGCCTTGCCTTAGCCAAAGACTATCCCTCAATGTCTTCACACAAAGCTTTCTCTTAGTAAACCACTTAAAACACAATTAGGTTGAAGAAATCAAATTTTGATGCAAGAAAACAATGCAAACTAGCTAATTAACCAAGCAAAAGAATTAACGAACTTAAACAAAACAAAACAATTACCAAACGTAACTAATTAAGCAAGGAAAGCAATTAAAACAATTAACACATGCTAAAACAAGTAAGGTCTACACTAGTCGGCCCTAGGTGAGGCTTCTTGGACACTTGGAGCCTTTAAAGACACACTCACCGTCTAATCACGTAATTAAAGAGTAATTAACAAGGTTAAGTTACAAAGAAGATTAAGAAAACCCCCTTTGTTGATCCTTGTTTTGCTATTGGCACTCCCTTGGTTGTCTTTTCTTTGTTGGGCCCTCCAAGTGTTCGTCGTGTTTTTGAGTAATCTTTGTTTGCTGCCCTTGCTTTGGCTCCTCTTAGAATTAGAAAATTAATTCTCCAATCCAGCACCTATCACACAAGCTAGACCTCACTCAAGTTAAATTTCTACTCAAATAGGCACCAATTGAGAAATAATTCCAGCACCAAATTTAGAGGCCAGAGGATTAAAGCAAGAAACAAATTAATTAGAAAAACAGAACCACCAAATGGAGTTAAATTGTGACAACTAGAAAGAGTTCCAAAGAAATATAAAACAAGCAAATAAAGGTATTTGATCTCGCCGCGGACTCGAGCGTGGGGAAATGCCTCGTCACTCCTTCGTCTAGCTTTCCAGCTGCTGCGTGTTCTGCAAGGAGGCTCCAGGAACCTTCGACGGATCTCCGAACGATGCCTGCAAAACACACAGACGGCGCCTCTAGCGGCCGTTGTAGCTCCGACGCTCAAGTCAGGCAACGGGAACACCAAAACTCTCTCTCGGATCTCTCTGTGTGAGACCCGTGTGTGTGTGCCCTCAGTTCCCTTTGATTCAGAAACTGAGTGCTCTTAGCTTTTGTGTTGTGTATTCTGAGGTAAAAAACTCATACCTGGTTTGGTGTTCTTCTTCCTCATATAAACCGGTGTAGCCCCTACAGGCTACCTCTAGGGCCACTTGATTACTCTGCACTGTCGTTTCCACTCCCCAGGACTACCTTGCACGCCAGCCTTCTTCACTTAAATGCAAAGTCTGACAGGGGAGGCTGCGTGGGTGTCTCTGGACCCCTCGACTTCTGTGCCTATCTGCCCTACCTATTCTCTAGGAACATCTTCACGGTCCACGTGGCATGCGTGCAAGCTTGTTTGAGCAAGACCCCTCGACTTCTGTGCCTATATACCGATGACTGATCACTCTGTATACACCGATGACTGATCACTCTGCATGCATCGATGACTGATCACTCTGTGTATACCGATGACTGATCATTCTGTATACACCGATGGCTGATCGGTGCTTCATCACTCTCGCGCTCTGCTTCTAGGCGCTCATGTAGGAGTCGATCTCCACCCTTGTTCATCTGCTATCTCATGCCACGTGTTGCTCTGTGACTGGCCCACGTGGTCATCTGCTGCTGACGTCATTGGATACCGATGACCGACCGGATCAGTATTCAAAGAAAGGTAGGCACACAAAGTGAATCCTAAGAATAGCACTAGAATTGATTTCAAAATCAAAAACAGCACCACTGAAAAACTGTTGTGGCCAGAAAACGTGATTTTCCCCAATTTATGCTGAGCTGTCCTTTACAGATTTGCCTCTGAAAATTGATATGCAAATATTTCAAGATCTCAACTAAATTCTGGGACAGATTTCACCCAAAACGCATGAGCCATTTTTTTTTAATAAATTTTGCAAAATCAGTGTTCAGTTACGCCAGCTGGAGCGCCCAGATTTGCACACTGTTTTTAAAATATTTATCATTTTTTTTCTATTTCTTTTTTTGACCTGATTATTTTTTTGTCTTTTCTATAACACCTCAATCTTGCATATTCCAGAGAATCAAAATTTTCCTATGTGGCAAAATAATTTTCCCAAGCAAAAACAGCCAGCACAGATTGATGTAAAACAGGGGATTCTGTGTAAATTGGAAAAACAGCAAGATATACCAAAAGACACAAAGGAAAATGATGTAAATGAATTTGTGTAGAACTAAAACACAAATATGAACTCAAGCTAAAATTAAAAAGGCACCAAAAGCTCAAAAACACAGCAGATTCAAATCAAACTTTTAGACCAAAATCAAGAAACAAATAAGCCAAACAAAGTACTACTTATGATTTTATGACATTTTGGAGAAACATGACTTCGACAACACATATGGATTCAGAAATTAAAGACTCAAAGAGCATAAAATGAACCAAAATAAAATTGCAATAAGGACTCAAAACCTAAAAGAAAAACAGCAACTCAAAGGTGTATGGAATCCTACCAAAACTTGCACAAAGATTTCTCAAGAACAATTGAACAAGATGCACCAATTGGAATTTCCAAACAGCACACCAATTCAAATTAAAAATTAAAAACAGCAAGACAAGTATGGAAAACAAAGATGAACAACAAGGATTACAGAAGAACTCAAAATTAAAAAGGACCAAGAACTACTCTTCTTTGAAGAACCCCATGCTCATGATACCAAATGATGGCCTTCACATGTTGAGCTCTCCTTGGATGTTGAAGATGGTGCGGAAGCAATGGTTGAAATGAGCAAGACCCTCCTAGGAATGATGGTGGTCTTGAAGGTGCATGAAGTGTATGAGAGTAGGGAGGTTCGGCCAACCCTTGGATAGGTGAAGGAGATGAAGATCAATTCCTAGAAGCTAGGAGAGAGCAAAGCTTGGCACAAATTTGGCAGCATAACTTTACTCATATTAATCTTGAAAATACAAGGTGTAGGCTCCTCCTTTTATAGGCTAAGGAGGACCATAATGCAACCCTAATGCTAGCCAAATGAAATGTAAATGTGAAGCACATGGGCCACATGGAAAGTGTGAGCACATGGGGAGGGGTGTGTCTAGTTTGTAAGTTCACCCCCTCCATGGGCTTTCTAGAATAGTGGGAAGGTTAACTTCTCCTTAATTCTAATGTGCAGAAAAATAAACATTTGTCCACATGGCTATGCTATTTACACCCCAATTAAAGCTAAACTACATTTGATGGGCCTTCACGGAATATGTGCTAGTATGCCACTCTCCCATTCATAGCTTTGATCCAAGTCTTCTTGTCCTGGACGCTTCTAGCTTGGCCTTCTTGTCCTAGACGCTCCTAGCTTGTCTTAGACGCTCCTAGCTTGGTCTTAGACGCTCTTGACTTGGCTCTTGCCTTTCATGGAAGGTTGTGCTTGGCCCTCTTCCATCATCAAGTGTCTACCAATTTCAATGTTTCTCATTTCTCACGTCAGACTTCCACTGACTCATCACACACCAACACTTGACACTACTTCCGGAAGACTCGTGCGTTGAACTTAGCATCCAGAGACCTGCACCTGTCATACTTCTTTGCTGTAATGTTCCCACAGCCATGCGCATCAACATAATCTCGATCTCAATCTCATCACTCTCACAGTATGACAGGGTTAATGCATATAACAGGTCAAGTCAGTTATCTTTCAAACGACTTACCCATACATATGGACCTCCTTCGACTCTCACCAACCGAATGACTTCATCTATGTGACTCCATCATATCAGCAGAGTCAGGATCGTCTCATTCACAGGATACTCACTGATCAATACACCTCATAACTAATCTCAACACGGTATTTCCTTTCCTGAAAATACTATGTCTTGATCCCACATTCAAACATTCAACACATCATATAACACTTAAATGAGCGATTTCCAATCACAGCAACAATCATTCCAAGGTTCAGACTTTAAAATATCACATTTCAATCTCAAACAATTTCAAACGACACTAAAACAGGGGATTTCGAAAAACAACGCCAAAACCGGCGATCTCGTCCAAAAACAGGGGATTATGCAATAATAGTTGAAAACCGGCGACCACGTCGCCCCATCATCAAAATCATCTAACGTAAGGTTTTCGTTGGAAATAAGGCTAGCTTCCCTTACCTGGACTAGCGCAAAACACCAAGAGCTCCGAAAACCCATCGAAGCTTAAAGATGCTTTCACTCTGTTTTAGCGCCTCGTCTGGAGAACTTGCAGAGAACCTCCCAGGTGTCCAAGGGCAGTCGTCGCTCGTCGTACTGTTGCTTGAGGGTGCCTAAATCGCAGCGCGAAGGAGAGAAAAGAGAAGGGTGAAGGTGAACTCACTCTTTCGCTCTTGAACTACTGCAACGTTCTTTGCCTCCTCGAAGTGGGTTTTTGAATCTACACTAACTTGTCCACACATGCTGCTGCCACCACCCACTTTGCAGGAAAGCCTGAGTATACGTTTCCCTGAACAGTACGACCACGGTGTCTCTTGCGCATGCCAACCACTTCCCTGAACAGTACGGCCGTGGGTGTCTCTTGCGCATGCCAACTTTCTGATGTCACTATTCTGAACCACCCTTTTTGTCCACGTGGCGCGCGTGCAGGACGTTTCATGCTGGGAGCCTGGGTCCCACCTTATCTGTGTGAAACACGACATCGCGCGATAACCTTCCACCGATGACTCATCCTAGAGGACGACCGATGTCTCTCTCTGGAAGATGACCGATGTCTATCCCTGGCGACGCCCGCATGTCTCTCGCGCCCTGGCGATGCCCGCATGCCTCGCGCCCTGACGATGCCCGCATGTCTCTCGTGCCCCGGTGATGCCTGCATGCCTCTCGCACCCCGGCGATGCCCGCATGCCTCTCGCGCCCCGGCGATGCCCGCATGCCTCTCGCGCCCTGGCGATGCCCGCATGCTTCGCGCCCTGGCGATGTCCGCATGTCTCTCGCGCCCTGGCGATGTCCGCATACCTCGCGCCCTGGCGATGTCCGCATACCTCGCGCCCTGGCGATGTCCGCATACCTCGCGCCCTGGCGATGTCCGCATGTGTAGTCTAGGCGACAGGCGATTATGTACTAACCAGGCGATCTCATAGTCTTCTAAGCTACACTTTCCTTCCTTTTTATTTTAAATAAAAACATACTTAGAATTCATTTAAAATATATTCCTTTTATTCCAATTTAATTTTATAGGTCCTTACAATAGATTTTGACAGAGAAGTCCGATCAAGACGCCCCAAAAATGAAATTGGCTCGAAACAGGGCGTGGCGTATCTGGATGTTTTGTCCCGATTCGTCAGTAGTTTGGGGTTTGGGGAAACTTCATTTAGTGAATATTAGGGAATACAAACTTGAAATGGCGATAGATTTTGACAAAGAAGTCCGATCAAGACGCCTAAAAAATGAAAGTGGTTCGAAACGGGGAGTGGCGGATCTGCATATTTTGTGCCGATTCGTCAGTAGTTTGGGGTTTGGGGAAACTTCATTTAGTGAATATTAGGGTATACAAACTTTGAATGGCGATAGATTTTGACAAGGAAGTCCGATGAAGATGCCTGAAAAATGAAAGTGGGTCGAAACGGGGAGTGGCGAATCTGCATGTTTTGTGCCGATTCTTCAGTAGTTTGGGGTTTGGGGAAACTTCATTTACTGAATATTAGGGTATACAATCTTCAAATGGCGATAGATTTTGACAGAGAAGTCCGATCAAGACGCCTCAAAAATAAAAGTGGCTCGAAACGGGGCGTGGCGTATCTACATGTTTTGTGCCGATTCGTCAGTAGTTTGGGCTTTGGGGAAACTTCATTTAGTGAATATTAGGGTATAAATACTTCAAATGGCGGTAGATTTTGACAGAGATGTCCGATAAAGACGCCTCAAAAATGAAAGTGGCTCGAAACGGGGCGTGGCTTATCTGCATGTTTTGTGCCGATTCGTCAATAGTTTGCGGTTTGGGGAAACTTCATTTAGTGAATATTAGGGTATACAAAATTCAAATGGCGAAAGATTTTGACAGAGAAGTCCGATCAAGACGCCTAAAATATGAAAGTGGCTCGAAACAGGGCATGGCGTATCTGCATGTTTTGTGCCGATTCGTCAGAAGTTTGGGGTTTAGGGAAACTTCATTTAGTGAATATTAGGGTATACAAACTTCAAATGGCGATAGATTTTGACAGAGAACTCCGATCCAGACGCCTCAAAAATGAAAGTGGCTCGAAACGAGGCATGGCGTATCTGCATGTTTTGGGCCGATTCGTCAGTAGTTTGGGGTTTGGGGAAACTTCATTTAGTATATATTAGGGTATACAACTTTCAAATGGCAATAGATTTTGATAGAGAAGTCCGATCAAAATGCCTTAAAAATGAAAGTGGCTCGAAACGAGGCGGGGCGGATATGCATGTTTTGTGCCGAATCCTCAGTAATTCGGTGTAGGGGAATCTTCATTTAGTATATATTAGGGTATACAAACTTCAAATGGCGATAGATTTTGACAGAGAAGTCCGATCAAGACGCCTAAAAAATGAAAGTGGCTCGAAATGGGGCGTGGCGTATCTGCATGTTTTGTGCCGATTCGTCAGTAGTTTGGGGTTTGGGGAAACTTCATTTAGTGAATATTAGGGAATACAAACTTCAAATGGCGTCACATTTTGACAGAGAACTCCGATCAAGACGGCTCAAAAACGAAAGTGGGTCGAAACGAGGCATCGCGTATCTGCATGTTTTGGGCCGATTCGTCAGTAGTTTTGGGTTTGGGGAAGCTTCATTTAGTGAATATTAGGGTATACAAACTTCAAATGGCGATAGATTTTGACAGAGAAGTCCGATAAGGACGCCTCAAAAATGAAAGTTGCTCGAAACGGGGCGTGGCGTCTCTGCATGTTTTGTGCCGATTCGTCAGTAATTTGGGGTTTGCGGAAACTTCATTTACTTAATATTAGGGTTACAAATTTCAAAATGCGATAGATTTTGACAGAGAAGTCCGATCAAGAGGCCTAAAAAATGAAAGTGGCTCGAAACGGGGCTTGGCATATCTGCATGTTTTGTGCCAATTCGTCAGTAGTTTGGGGTTTGCGGAAACTTTATTTAGTTAATATTAGGGTATACAAACTTCAAAATGCGATAGATTTTGACAGAGAAGTCCGATCAAGACGCCCTAAAAATAAAAGTGGTTCGAAAGGTGGCGTGGCGTATGTGCATGTTTTGTGCTGATTCGTCAGTAGTTTATGGTTTGGGGAAACTTCATTTAGTGAATATTAGGGTATACAAAGTTCAAATGGCAATAGATTTTGACAGAGAAGTCCGATCACGAGGCCTAAAAAATGAAAGTGGCTCGAAAAGGGGCGTGGCGTATCTGCATGTTTTGTGCCAATTTGTCAGTAGTTTGGGGTGTGGGGAAACTTCATTTAGTGAATATTAGGGTATAAAAACTTCAAATGGCGATAGACTTTGACAGAGAAGTCCGATCCAGACGCATAAAAAAGAAAAGTGGCTCGAAATGAGTATCTTCATGTCTTTGGCCGATTCGGCAGTAGGTTGGGGTTTGGGGAAACTTCATTTAGTGAATATTAGTGTATACAAACTTCAAATGGCGATAGATTTTGACAGAGAAGTCCGATCAAGACGCCTAAAAAATGAAAGTGGCTCGAAACGGGGCGTGGCGTATCTTCATGATTTGTGCCGATTCGTCAGTAGTTTGGGGTTTCGGGAAACCTCATGTTTTGAATATTAGGGTATACAAACTTCAAATGGCCATAGATTTGGACTGAGAAGTCCGGTCAAGAGGCGTAAAAAATGAAAGTCGCTAGAAACGGGGCGTCGCGTATCTCCATGTTTTGTGCCGATTTGTCAATAGTTTGAGGTTTGGGGAAACTTCATTTAGTATATATTAGGGTATACAAACTTCACATGGCGATAGATTTTGACAGAGTAGTCCGATCAAGACGCCTCAAAAATGAAAGTGGGTCGAAATGGGGCGTGGCGTATCTGCATGTTTTGGTCCGATTCGTCAGTAGTTTCACCTTTGGGGAAACTTCATTTAGTGAATATTAGGGTATACAAACTTCAAATGGCGATGGATTTTGACAGAGAAGTCCGATCAAGACGCCTCAAAAATCAAAGTGGCTCAAAACGTGGCGTGGCGTATCTGCTTGTTTTGTGCCGATTCGTCAGTAGTTTGGGGTTTAGGGAAACTTCATTTAGTGAATATTAGGGTATACAAACTTCAAATGGCGATAGATTTTGACAGAGAGGGCCGATCAAGACGCCTAAAAAATGAAAGTGGCTCGAAACGAGGCGTGGCGTAGCTGCATGTTTTGTCCCGATTCGTCAGCATTTTCGCGTTTGGGGAAACTTCATTTAGTGAATATTAGGGTATACAAACTTCAAATGGCGATAGATTTTGACAGAGAAGTGCGATCAAGACGCCTCAAAAATGAAAGTGGCTCGAAACGGGGCGTTGCGTATGTGCATGTTTTGTGCCGATTCGTGAGTAGTTTGGGGATTGGGGAAACTTCATTTAGTGAATATTAGGGTATACAAACTTCAAATGGGGATAGATTTTGACAGAGTAGTCCGATCAAGACGCCTCAAAAATGAAAGTGGCTCGAAATGGGGCGTGGCGTATCTGTATGTTTTGTGCCGATTCGTCAGTAGTTTGGGGTTTGGGGAAACTTCATTTAGTGAATATTAGGGTTTACAAACTTCAATTGGTGATAGATTTTGACAGAGAAGTCCGATCAAGATGCCTCAAAAATGAAAGTGGCTCGAAACGGGGCGTTGCGTTTCTGCATGTTTTGTGCCAATTCGTCAGTAGTTTGGGGTTTGGGGAAACTTCATTTAGTGAATATTAGGGTATACAAACTTCAAATGGCGATAGATTTTGACAGAGAAGTCCGATCAAGACGCCTAAAAAATGAAAGTGGCTCGAAATGGGGCGTGGCGTATCTGCATGTTTTGTGCCGATTCGTCAGTAGTTTGGGGTTTGGGGAAACTTCATTTAGTGAATATTAGGGAATACAAACTTCAAATGGCGTCACATTTTGACAGAGAACTCCGATCAAGACGGCTCAAAAACGAAAGTGGGTCGAAACGAGGCATCGCGTATCTGCATGTTTTGGGCCGATTCGTCAGTAGTTTTGGGTTTGGGGAAGCTTCATTTAGTGAATATTAGGGTATACAAACTTCAAATGGCGATAGATTTTGACAGAGAAGTCCGATAAGGACGCCTCAAAAATGAAAGTTGCTCGAAACGGGGCGTGGCGTCTCTGCATGTTTTGTGCCGATTCGTCAGTAATTTGGGGTTTGCGGAAACTTCATTTACTTAATATTAGGGTTACAAATTTCAAAATGCGATAGATTTTGACAGAGAAGTCCGATCAAGAGGCCTAAAAAATGAAAGTGGCTCGAAACGGGGCTTGGCATATCTGCATGTTTTGTGCCAATTCGTCAGTAGTTTGGGGTTTGCGGAAACTTTATTTAGTTAATATTAGGGTATACTAACTTCAAAATGCGATAGATTTTGACAGAGAAGTCCGATCAAGACGCCCTAAAAATAAAAGTGGTTCGAAAGGTGGCGTGGCGTATGTGCATGTTTTGTGCTGATTCGTCAGTAGTTTATGGTTTGGGGAAACTTCATTTAGTGAATATTAGGGTATACAAAGTTCAAATGGCAATAGATTTTGACAGAGAAGTCCGATCACGAGGCCTAAAAAATGAAAGTGGCTCGAAAAGGGGCGTGGCGTATCTGCATGTTTTGTGCCAATTTGTCAGTAGTTTGGGGTGTGGGGAAACTTCATTTAGTGAATATTAGGGTATAAAAACTTCAAATGGCGATAGACTTTGACAGAGAAGTCCGATCCAGACGCATAAAAAAGAAAAGTGGCTCGAAATGAGTATCTTCATGTCTTTGGCCGATTCGGCAGTAGGTTGGGGTTTGGGGAAACTTCATTTAGTGAATATTAGTGTATACAAACTTCAAATGGCGATAGATTTTGACAGAGAAGTCCGATCAAGACGCCTAAAAAATGAAAGTGGCTCGAAACGGGGCGTGGCGTATCTTCATGATTTGTGCCGATTCGTCAGTAGTTTGGGGTTTCGGGAAACCTCATGTTTTGAATATTAGGGTATACAAACTTCAAATGGCCATAGATTTGGACTGAGAAGTCCGGTCAAGAGGCGTAAAAAATGAAAGTCGCTAGAAACGGGGCGTCGCGTATCTCCATGTTTTGTGCCGATTTGTCAATAGTTTGAGGTTTGGGGAAACTTCATTTAGTATATATTAGGGTATACAAACTTCACATGGCGATAGATTTTGACAGAGTAGTCCGATCAAGACGCCTCAAAAATGAAAGTGGGTCGAAATGGGGCGTGGCGTATCTGCATGTTTTGGTCCGATTCGTCAGTAGTTTCACCTTTGGGGAAACTTCATTTAGTGAATATTAGGGTATACAAACTTCAAATGGCGATAGATTTTGACAGAGAAGTCCGATCAAGACGCCTCAAAAATCAAAGTGGCTCAAAACGTGGCGTGGCGTATCTGCTTGTTTTGTGCCGATTCGTCAGTAGTTTGGGGTTTAGGGAAACTTCATTTAGTGAATATTAGGGTATACAAACTTCAAATGGCGATAGATTTTGACAGAGAGGGCCGATCAAGACGCCTAAAAAATGAAAGTGGCTCGAAACGGGGCGTGGCGTAGCTGCATGTTTTGTCCCGATTCGTCAGCATTTTCGCGTTTGGGGAAACTTCATTTAGTGAATATTAGGGTATACAAACTTCAAATGGCGATAGATTTTGACAGAGAAGTGCGATCAAGACGCCTCAAAAATGAAAGTGGCTCGAAACGGGGCGTTGCGTATGTGCATGTTTTGTGCCGATTCGTGAGTAGTTTGGGGATTGGGGAAACTTCATTTAGTGAATATTAGGGTATACAAACTTCAAATGGGGATAGATTTTGACAGAGTAGTCCGATCAAGACGCCTCAAAAATGAAAGTGGCTCGAAATGGGGCGTGGCGTATCTGTATGTTTTGTGCCGATTCGTCAGTAGTTTGGGGTTTGGGGAAACTTCATTTAGTGAATATTAGGGTTTACAAACTTCAATTGGTGATAGATTTTGACAGAGAAGTCCGATCAAGATGCCTCAAAAATGAAAGTGGCTCGAAACGGGGCGTTGCGTTTCTGCATGTTTTGTGCCAATTCGTCAGTAGTTTGGGGTTTGGGGAAACTTCATTTAGTGAATATTAGGGTATACAAACTTCAAATGGCGATAGATTTTGACAGAGAAGTCCGATCAAGACGCCTAAAAAATGAAAGTGGCTCGAAATGGGGCGTGGCGTATCTGCATGTTTTGTGCCGATTCGTCAGTAGTTTGGGGTTTGGGGAAACTTCATTTAGTGAATATTAGGGAATACAAACTTCAAATGGCGTCACATTTTGACAGAGAACTCCGATCAAGACGGCTCAAAAACGAAAGTGGGTCGAAACGAGGCATCGCGTATCTGCATGTTTTGGGCCGATTCGTCAGTAGTTTTGGGTTTGGGGAAGCTTCATTTAGTGAATATTAGGGTATACAAACTTCAAATGGCGATAGATTTTGACAGAGAAGTCCGATAAGGACGCCTCAAAAATGAAAGTTGCTCGAAACGGGGCGTGGCGTCTCTGCATGTTTTGTGCCGATTCGTCAGTAATTTGGGGTTTGCGGAAACTTCATTTACTTAATATTAGGGTTACAAATTTCAAAATGCGATAGATTTTGACAGAGAAGTCCGATCAAGAGGCCTAAAAAATGAAAGTGGCTCGAAACGGGGCTTGGCATATCTGCATGTTTTGTGCCAATTCGTCAGTAGTTTGGGGTTTGCGGAAACTTTATTTAGTTAATATTAGGGTATACAAACTTCAAAATGCGATAGATTTTGACAGAGAAGTCCGATCAAGACGCCCTAAAAATAAAAGTGGTTCGAAAGGTGGCGTGGCGTATGTGCATGTTTTGTGCTGATTCGTCAGTAGTTTATGGTTTGGGGAAACTTCATTTAGTGAATATTAGGGTATACAAAGTTCAAATGGCAATAGATTTTGACAGAGAAGTCCGATCACGAGGCCTAAAAAATGAAAGTGGCTCGAAAAGGGGCGTGGCGTATCTGCATGTTTTGTGCCAATTTGTCAGTAGTTTGGGGTGTGGGGAAACTTCATTTAGTGAATATTAGGGTATAAAAACTTCAAATGGCGATAGACTTTGACAGAGAAGTCCGATCCAGACGCATAAAAAAGAAAAGTGGCTCGAAATGAGTATCTTCATGTCTTTGGCCGATTCGGCAGTAGGTTGGGGTTTGGGGAAACTTCATTTAGTGAATATTAGTGTATACAAACTTCAAATGGCGATAGATTTTGACAGAGAAGTCCGATCAAGACGCCTAAAAAATGAAAGTGGCTCGAAACGGGGCGTGGCGTATCTTCATGATTTGTGCCGATTCGTCAGTAGTTTGGGGTTTCGGGAAACCTCATGTTTTGAATATTAGGGTATACAAACTTCAAATGGCCATAGATTTGGACTGAGAAGTCCGGTCAAGAGGCGTAAAAAATGAAAGTCGCTAGAAACGGGGCGTCGCGTATCTCCATGTTTTGTGCCGATTTGTCAATAGTTTGAGGTTTGGGGAAACTTCATTTAGTATATATTAGGGTATACAAACTTCACATGGCGATAGATTTTGACAGAGTAGTCCGATCAAGACGCCTCAAAAATGAAAGTGGGTCGAAATGGGGCGTGGCGTATCTGCATGTTTTGGTCCGATTCGTCAGTAGTTTCACCTTTGGGGAAACTTCATTTAGTGAATATTAGGGTATACAAACTTCAAATGGCGATAGATTTTGACAGAGAAGTCCGATCAAGACGCCTCAAAAATCAAAGTGGCTCAAAACGTGGCGTGGCGTATCTGCTTGTTTTGTGCCGATTCGTCAGTAGTTTGGGGTTTAGGGAAACTTCATTTAGTGAATATTAGGGTATACAAACTTCAAATGGCGATAGATTTTGACAGAGAGGGCCGATCAAGACGCCTAAAAAATGAAAGTGGCTCGAAACGGGGCGTGGCGTAGCTGCATGTTTTGTCCCGATTCGTCAGCATTTTCGCGTTTGGGGAAACTTCATTTAGTGAATATTAGGGTATACAAACTTCAAATGGCGATAGATTTTGACAGAGAAGTGCGATCAAGACGCCTCAAAAATGAAAGTGGCTCGAAACGGGGCGTTGCGTATGTGCATGTTTTGTGCCGATTCGTGAGTAGTTTGGGGATTGGGGAAACTTCATTTAGTGAATATTAGGGTATACAAACTTCAAATGGGGATAGATTTTGACAGAGTAGTCCGATCAAGACGCCTCAAAAATGAAAGTGGCTCGAAATGGGGCGTGGCGTATCTGTATGTTTTGTGCCGATTCGTCAGTAGTTTGGGGTTTGGGGAAACTTCATTTAGTGAATATTAGGGTTTACAAACTTCAATTGGTGATAGATTTTGACAGAGAAGTCCGATCAAGATGCCTCAAAAATGAAAGTGGCTCGAAACGGGGCGTTGCGTTTCTGCATGTTTTGTGCCAATTCGTCAGTAGTTTGGGGTTTGGGGAAACTTCATTTAGTGAATATTAGGGTATACAAACTTCAAATGGCGATAGATTTTGACAGAGAAGTCCGATCAAGACGCCTAAAAAATGAAAGTGGCTCGAAGTGGGGCGTGGCGTAGCTGCATGTTTTGTGCCGATTCGTCAGTAGTTTCGGGTTTAGGGAAACTTCATTTAGTGAATATTAGGGAATACAAACTTCAAATGGCGATAGATTGTGACAGAGAAGTCCGATCAAGACGCCTCAAAAATGAAAGTGGCTCAAAATGGGGCGTGGCGTATCTGCATGTTTTGTGCCGATTCGTCAGTAGTTTCGCGTTTGGGGGAACTTCATTTAGTGAATATTAGGGTATACAAACTTCAAATGGCGATAGATTTTGACAGAGAAGTTCGATCAAGACGCCTAAAAAATGATAGTGGCTCGAAACGGGGCGTTGCGTATCTGCATGTTTTGTGCCGATTCGTCAGTAGTTTGGGGATTGGGGAAACTTCATTTAGTGAATATTAGGGTATACAAACTTCAAATTGCGATAGATTTTGACAGAGAAGTCCGATCAAGACGCCTCAAAAAGGAAAGTTGCTCGAAACGGGGCGTGGCGTATCTGCATGTTTTGTGCCAATTCGTCAGTAGTTTGGGGTTTGGGGAAACTTCATTTAGTGAATATTAGGTTATATAAACTTCAAATGGCGATAGATTTGGACAGAGAAGTCCGATCAAGACGCCTCAAAAATGAAAGTGGCTCGAAACGGGGCGTGGCATATCTACAGGTTTTGTGCCGATTCGTCACTAGTTTGGGGTTTGGGGAAACTTCATTTAGTGAATATTAGGGTATACAAACTTCAAATGCGATAGATTTTGACAGAGAAGTCCGATCAAGACGCCTCAAAAATGAAAGTGGCTCGAAACGGGGCGTGGCGTATCTGCATGTTTTGTGCTGATTCGTCAGTAGTTTGGGGTTTGGGGAAACTTCATTTAGTGAATATTAGGGTATAAAAACTTCAAATGGCGATAGATTTTAACAGAGAAGTCCGATCAAGACGCCTAAAAAATGAAAGTGGCTCGAAACGGGGCGTGGCGTATATGCATGTTATGTGCCGATTCGTCAGTAGTTTCGGGTTTGGGGAAACTTCATTTAGTGAATATTAGGGTATAAAAACTTCAAATGGCGATAGATTTTGACAGAGAAGTCTGATCAAGACGCCTAAAAAATGAAAGTGGCTCGAAACGGGGCGTGGCGTATCTGCATGTTTTGTGCCGATTCGTCAGTAGTTTGGGGTTTGGAGAAACTTCATTTAGTGAATATTAGGGTATACTGTTCTTGCCGGTTGACCCGCCTTTCGGTTGACTCACGACACTCACACGCCTCCTTCCTCATGTTGATATGTGCTTGGTTCTTTCGAAGCAATCTGCACCTACAAAAGAGAAAGGGGGCGCCCTAGAGGCCGTTTGCACTCCGACGCTCAAGTCAGTGTAGGGCAAGGAACACTAAGTGTATTGAGTTTCTCTCTATGTGTTTAGGTCTAGAAACTGCGTACCTTTTTGAAGTATTTTACTGTCCCTTATATAGTCAAGGGTTACTGTGCCGCTAGCCCTAATTAGGGTTTACTGCGCTGCTAGCCATATTTAGGGTTTACTGGAATACCCTTGCGCCGCTATCACCCAATCTTAGGGTAATCTGGCACATAAGGTTTCCTTCTCTGGAGTGCAAACTTTAACAGGGTGACCACCTGGGTGCCTCCTTGTGCACCTAGTCTCTGGGGCCACCTGTTCTGGGAGTGCCTTCACTGTTCACGTGCCATGCATGTAGCTTCACTGGGAAAACCCTAGTTCTGGTGAGTACTCGTCCCCTCAGGACTCTACACCTAACTGTGCTCTCCCTGCTTCCCGCATGGGCACTTCGTGATCCAGGCCTCTCCCTAACTCTGGGTATTTTACTGGTCTTCCCCCAAGGCCGATGTCACCTCGTCTTCACCCAAGGCCGATGTCACCTCACCATACTCTGAGTGGCGATGACACCTCAGCCCATCCTGGTGGTCTGACGACTACTCACCCTTCTCTGTGGGAACATGCTGATGACTAATCACCCTTCTCTGTGGGGACATGCTGATGACTAATCATCCTTCTCTGTGGGGACATGCTGATGACTAATCACCCTTCTCTCAGGGGACACACCGATGACTGATCAACCTACTCTGAGGGGACACTATGATGACTGATCACCCTACTCTGAGGGGAATGACTGATCACCCTTCTCTAAGGGAACACACCGATGACTGATCACCCTTTAATCCAAGCTGCTTGCGGGGTCCACCCCACGTGGCTTTTTCCCATGCTGTGGGACCCAGCAGACGTGGTTCACCCTTTACTACCTGTTCTCGGTGCCCGAGGACTGGTCGGTACACAAGCCCCCCAGTCTCAAGCTGTTAACTTGTTTCAGCGAAGAGACTAAGTCATTGCCCGGGCGACCTACGTGGCTCTGCGCGTATGGACATAAGTAGCGCGCTGAAGGGACATCTCACCACCTTGTCATCGCCCACATCTCTTACCCTCTGAGGACATCATTAGTGAGCTCTCTGCTCGAATTGAGGACTTCTTTCTCAACAAAGAGGTGTTAATCACCCTTCTCCCCGATGACCTTGCACCGATGACTGATCGGTGCTTCATTACTTATCGCGCTCTGCTGTCAGGCGCTCATCTAGGCACTGATCTGCTGGTGGTGGTCACTTTAGCAACTGACCACCGATCACCGTTCTGAGTGATCTCCCCTCTGATTCACCTGCTATCTTCTACCACGTGTCACCCTGTGAATGGTCCACGTGGTCATCTGCTACTGACGTCATCGACTACCGCTGACCGACCGGATCACAAGCCCCCCAGTCTCGAGCTGTGAACTCGTTCTCAGCGAAGAGACTAAGTGGTCGATGGCAAGATCATTCCTCCTCCTTGAGCTTTCCCTTTGCAACTTCTTCTTTTCTGTGTAATTTCTTTTTCTGCTTCATAACTTGTATTATCCTTTTACCTGTAAAGGCTCACTGCATTGACTTCAATATGAATGAAATCTTTGCTCCAGCTGCATGTCCCTTTCCATTTCTACCTCTCTGCATGTGACTCAGCATTGTCTTTAACAACTTTTATGCATAACTTCATGCTGGACGACTGACTTGAAGGGCCTAAATTGATAGCATTCCTATGAGCTCTTCTTTGGATTTTGGAGTTCCTTGGTGATGATGGATGCGGAAGCTTATGGAGGAGGTGAGCAAGGCCTTCCTAGGAAGCATGGATGCCTTGAAGGTGCATGAAGAGTGAGGAAATGGGGAGGTTTGGCCAGCCCCTTTGGTAGTGATGAATTGAAGACTAAAACCTAAGTGTTAGGCAAGGAGTAGTGTATGGCACAATTTGGGCAGCATAACAATACTCTATTTAATCTTGAAAATACAAGGTGTAGGCTCCTCCTTTTATAGGCTAAGGAAGACCATAATGCAACCCTAATGCTAGCCAAATGAAATGTAAATGTGAAGCACATGGGCCACATGGAAAGTGTGAGCACATGGGGAGGGGTGTGTCTAGTTTGTAAGTTCACCCCCTCCATGGGCTTTCTAGAATAGTGGGAAGGTTAACTTCTCCTTAATTCTAATGTGCAGAAAAATAAACATTTGTCCACATGGCTATGCTATTTACACCCCAATTAAAGCTAAACTACATTTGATGGGCCTTCACGGAATATGTGCTAGTATGCCACTCTCCCATTCATAGCTTTGATCCAAGTCTTCTTGTCCTAGACGCTTCTAGCTTGGCCTTCTCGTCCTAGACGCTCCTAGCTTGTCTTAGACGCTTCTAGCTTGGTCTTAGACGCTCTTGACTTGGCTCTTGCCTTTCATGGAAGGTTGTGCTTGGCCCTCTTCCATCATAAATGCTTTGGCTTCTCGCAGCAGAACTTGCTTCTACCACCGACCACCGACTAGCATGTTGGTGCACCACCGATCAGTCATCGCGCTTCAGGCTTTGCTTTACTTCTCTGTTACTCCAGCGCTAAGCACATAAAGGGCCTGAACGCCAAAGATGATGCTTGTGTTTTGGGGAAGAAAAGTGCTTCTCGATGACCTTTCTTGCCTCAGCCTCGCTGTAAGAAGTCGAGGTGAGGTCTTTCTCCTCTCGCCTCTGCCTCGCTGTACAAAGTCGAGGGAGAGGACTTTCTTCTCTCGCCTCAGCCTCGCTGTAAAAAGTCGAGGTGAGGACATTTTCTCTAGCCTCAGCCTCGCTGTAAGAAGTCGAGGGTGAGGACTTCTCTCGCCTCAGCCTCGCTGTAAAAAGTCGAGGTGAGGACTTTCTTATCTCGCCTCAGCCTCGCTGTACAAAGTCGAGGGTGAGGACTTTCTTCTCTGGTGAACCTTGCTGTTCACGTTGGGTGTTCTCACTCGAAGGGGAGGTGTTCTCGACGAACCTACCTTCCCGCTTACGAGACCTCTAACCCCAAGTGACAGGTTCGATCTTGCCTCGCATCGCTCACAGGCAAGGGAGGACTTAACTGGTGAACCTGGCTGTTCACGTTGGGCGTTCTCACTCGAAGGGGAGGTGTTCTTGACGAACCTACCTTTCCTCTTACGAGACCTCTAACCCCCAAGTGACAGGTTCGATCTTGCCTTGCATCGCTCACAGGTGAGGAAGGACTTAACTGACCTCACATCGCTCATAGGCGAGGAGGATTTATCTGACCTCACATCGCTCACAGGCGAGGAGGATTTCTCTGGGCGAACCCTTCTGTTCACGTTGGAAGTTCTCACTCGAAATGGAGGTGTTATCTACGAACCTACCTCTCCACTCACGAGACCTCTAACCCCAAGTGACAGGTTCTATCTCGCCTCAGCCTCGCTGTAAGAGTCGAGGGAAGAGGACTTTTCTCTCGCCTCAACCTTGCTGTAAGAAGCAGAGGAAGAGGACTTTTCTCTCGCCTCAACCTTGCTGTAAGAAGCAGAGGAAGAGGACTTTTCTCTCGCCTCAGCCTCGCTGTAAAAAGTCGAGGTGAGGACTTTTTCTCTGGCCTCAGCCTCGCTGTAAGAAGTCGAGGGTGAGGACTTCTCTCGCCCCAGCCTCGCTGTAAAAAGTCGAGGGTGAGGACTTCTCTGGGCGCCAAATGTTCTATGAGTGGGTGCATGCTCCCAGGAGAGCACCTGGCGTGGCTGGTCTGAGCGGACTCGCCAGGCGCATCCTGCCTGCATGGCCTCATCGCACTTTCTCTGAGTGAATGCATGCTCCCAGGAGAGCACCTAGCATGGCTGGTCTGAGTGCACTCGCCAGGCGCATCCTGCATGCAAGGCCTCATCGCGCGGTTCCATGCACGTTCCCACCGGCGAGGAGCTCCTCTTCTGGAATCATGCGAGGTGCATGCGTAACGCTCTCGCTGGGAGCTCGGGTCCCAGCTTAACACGTGTTGGCAAGACCCCGATGACCATGCGCCGATGAGTGATCGTGCTCTGTACGTGGCGGCGACAGATCGCGCCCTCATGCTGCGATGTCTGATCGTGCTTGCACGGGGTGACCGATCGTGCTTGCACGCGACGATGACTGATCGCGCGATGAATAACCACCGATGACTTCCCGCACTCTGCTCCCAGGCGCTTGTCCAGGCGCTGATCTGTGGGTGGTGGTCACTTGGTACTGACCACCTATCACCTGCACTTGCGCTTGGGGTAAGGGGAACTTTAAACTGGAAAACACACACTTTATGTACTGAAGTCTTTTTTATTGGGTGGCCTCGTTAAAAACCCTCAGGGAAAAGAGTGCCCCCTGGTGTATTCAACTGCTTACAGTGTATAGTGTGAGAACGCATCTACTCTACATCTTAACTGGGTGTATATATGCTGGGTCTCCTTTCATTGGCGATGACCGACCTCACGAGTAGCGATCATGCCCTCTGCTTCAGCTTCCCCCCTAGCGTAGCTCCCTCCATCACCTGATTTCCCCGTGCACAGGGATCTCATGCTGCTGGTCACCTGCTTGGGACCTGGAAGCGCGATCACCTTGCGGCTCCCTCAGGTAATCGGTTAGGAAACCTGTTTCCACCAACTCAGCAAGTTGCTGCCCCAGCGTCAGGCAGGTGTAGAGTGTGTGTCCATAAGCCTGATGGAATTCACACCAGTCATCCTTCCTACTTCCAAGCACCTTGTCAGTTTTCTCTGGTACTCGGAGTCTTGCAGCTACAGCGGGAATTGCAATCAGCTCCGCCAACTCTATCATGAAATCATACCTGGGGGTGCATTGTTATCCCTTGCACGCCCCCTGGCCTGATACTTCCTGGGTGTGTAGTGTAAGAACCTAGAAAATTATATTGGAATAAAAGTGCTATATTTTAAATGAATTCTAAGTATGTTTTATTTAAATATAAAGGAAGGAAAGTAGAGCTTAGAAGTCTACGAGATCGCCGTTATTGAGAGAGTAGGCGATCTCCGAGTTCTCTGGCACATGATCGCCTGTCGCCTAGAGTACACATGATCGCCGAAGCTACCCTTTGTATTGTGGTCAAGATATTGGATCAACCATAGTGGTACGTTCCAAAAACCACGCGTATCAAGGTGTGGGTTAAGCCTTAGATACGCTGGGCATGCGAAGCTCTATGCTTGAGCATAAGAGATCGTCCTTAGTGTTGCATGCATGGGCACACGAGGACTAGTGCTAATCTACTCTTGGAAATGTGAAGCTACCGACGTCACCAAGCCTTGTGGAGGTGGTACCTTGGACGTAACATAGTGCAATGAGGAACCTTCAGCAAGGCGTGGCGATTTGTCATCAGTCATCGCCGGGATGAGAAGCACTCAGTCATCGCCGGGATGAGAAGCACTCAGTCATCGCCAGGGTGAGAGGCATGCGGGCATCGCCGGGGCGCGAGGCATGCGGGCATCGCCGGGGCGCGAGGCATGCGGGCATCGCCGGGGCACGAGGCATGCAGGAATCGCCGGGGCGCGAGGCATGCGGGCATCGCCGGGGCGCGAGGCATGCGGGCATCGCCGGGGCGCGAGGCATGCGGGCATCGCCGGGGCGCGAGGCATGCGGGCATCGCCGGGGCGCGAGGCATGCGGTCATCGCCGGGGCGCGAGGCATGTGGACATCGCCTGGGTTAGACATCGGTCGTCTTCCAGGTTATCGCGCGATGACGTGTTGCACACAGTTAAAGTGGGACCCAGACTCCCAGCAGAAGGCACGCGGCACGCGCGACACGTAGACAAAAAGTGTGGGTTCAGAACAGTGACATCAGAATGTTGGCATGCGCAAGAAACACTCGCGGTCGTACTGTTCAGAGCAGTGGTTGGCATGCACAAGAGACAACAGTGGTCGTACTGTTCAGAGCAGTGGTTGGCATGCACAAGAGACAACCGTGGTCGTGCTGTTCAGAGAAACGTACACTCAGGGTCCTGCAGAAGGGAGTGGCAGCAGCATACGTGGACAAGTATGCTTGGATTCAAAAACCCACTGCGGGGAGGCGAAGAACGTTGGAGTAGCCCAAGAGTGAAAGAGTGAGAGCATCTCCATCCTTCTCCTTCACGCTGCGTTTCAGGCATCCTCAAGCACCAGTACGACATCCGCCCTTAGAGCACCTGGGAGGTTCTCTGCAAGTTCTCCGAAACAGATGCTAAAACAGAGCTTAAGGCATCCTTGAAGCTCGTGGGTTTGGAGTTCTTAGTGAAGTTACGCAAGTCCAGGTAAGGGAAGCTAACCTTCATTTTCAATACAAGCCATAGATTAGCTGTTTCTGAAGTGAGGGCGACGTGGTCGCCGGTTTCGTTTTCATCTTCGTGAATGCTCTGTTCTATGTGTTTTGGGCGACGTGGTCGCCGGTTTTAAATCCCTCTTCACGATGCTCTGTTTTATGTGTGGGGCGACGTGGTCGCCGGTTTTAAATCCTTTTGCAGTGATGTTCGGTTCTTATGCGTTTGGGCGACGTGATCGCCGGTTTTAGTATCATTTTGAAACTGTTGAGATTGAAATGAAAAATGTATATGCTATTCGAAAACCTGATCGGTGGTATGCTTGTTCTTGTGAATGGGGTTGTTTAAGAAAAGACTCAAGGTATTCTATGATAGATTTATTCTTTATGTGTGGAATGATGCTTTGAATGTAGTGGATGTGGGATCAAGGCATAGTATTTTCAGGAAAGAAAATACCGTGTAAGATCGTGTAGAGTGTGCAATGACCGGTGATTCGTTATGAGATATCCTGACTCTCCTGATGTAATGGAATCACATAGATGAAGTTATTCAGGCGTTGAGAGTCGAAGGAGGTTCACATGTATAGGTGGGTTGTTTGAAAGAGAACGAGCTCGACCTGTTTGGTGTGGATTAACCTTGTCATGCTAGGATAGTGATGATACTGAGATTCATTTATACGCCTGTGAATGTGTGTGATTTCACGGCGACCCTGTGAATGTGTGTGATTTCACAGTGGGGCAGTATGACAGGTGCAGATCTCTGAGTCTAGTCAATGCACGAGTATTCCGGAAGTAGTGTCAAGTGTCTTGTGTGATGAGTCAGTGGAAGTCTGACGCGAGAAATGAGGAACATTGAATTTGATAGACACTTGATGCATGATGTGATTTGAACGACTCTTGAGGATTTGTGAAATACGTGTTTACTTAATGATCATGTGAAGAGAATGAGAAACTGATAGTCTTGCGTGGGTGTTTGTAACTTGTCTTATCTTGATCTTAAAGTTCCATATCTAAACTCTCTTTTAAATGTCTAGCTTACCCTGCGTGTTTTGGTTCTGTGGCTGTTTTCTTAAAACTGTGATGATCGTGTATAATTTACACGGGAGCAGATGATGTTGCAGGAAGTCGAACTCCCCAGTGAGTGGTCGCCGAAAGGAGATCGCCGGTATGATGGGAGATCGCCCTTTAGCTAGGAGATCGCCTGTTCTTCTATTTTGTTGTATTCGTTTAAGTTTTGGGAAAATTGACCGAGTATGTATTAAACTCCCTGTGAGGAGAAACTTCATTACATATATATAATTATGTTCACTTCAATATTACTATTTTAGCTCTATTTCATTTTATAATTATGAAAAGGTTTTTGGCGGGATGTTACATGTAGGGGCGAGACCTGCCCTGCGCTTTCTTCCCTTCTCTGGCCTCATGCACCCATGCGTGTCGCTGCTGCTTCCCCTGTCCTTCGCGCGGCTTTGGCGGTGCAGCACTGCTTTTCTTCTCAGAGACCTGCGTCTCTGCTACAATATGCGCCACCACGCGTCGCCGAATCTCAGCGAAGGTGGCAGGGTGGTCCCTGATGAGCGATTCACTGAAAAGACCAGGCTGCACACCTTTCTTGAATGCATGCACCAGCATGTCCTCGTCCTTGCTGGGCAACCTCACTACCTGCGCGCCAAAACGGTTGAGGTAGTCCTTCAACGACTCCCCCTGGTACTGGCGCACATCGAACAGGTCGTAGGACACCATCGGTGGCGCTCTGTTGACGATGTACTGCTCTGTGAACAGCTTCGAAAACTGCTGGAAGGAGGTGACGTGGCCCTCTGGCAGGCTCACGAACCACTCCATAGCTACTCCACTCAGCGTACTCATAAACACCTTGCAGTACACAGCGTCTGAGCCTCCAGACAACATCATCTGGGTGTGGAAGGCTATCAGATGCGCTTCTAGATCTTCCTTCCCCGTGAACGACGCCTTCACTCCCACCAGATTGGGAGACACCATTGTGTTCATGATCTCAGGGGAGAAAGGCATAGGGAAGGCCCTTGGGGGCGTCAGTGGAGCCTGATCCTCTCCCACGCGACCCCCAGCTTGCTGCATGTGGTGCAGACTCGAGCGCATCTCCTCGTTTGCCTTGCGCAACTCCTCATTCCTGGCCTGAGAGGCGGCCAGGTCTTTCTGCATACGCGCTTGATGCACTCGAGATTCCGCCACCGTCTCCTGGAGGGCGCGCATCGTTTCCATCAGCTATTGCATGGTAACACTATCGCCTCCATTTGGTGGAACAGACCCGTCTCTTGTATTCCTCATCTTCCGTGGTTCTTACTCTCACTCTCGTGTATGGGACCTTGTTTTACACCGGCCCCACGGTGGGCGCCAAATGTTCTTGCCGGTTGACCCGCCTGTCGGTTGACTCACGACACTCACACGCCTCCTTCCTCACGTTGATATGTGCTTGGTTCTTTCGAAGCAATCTGCACCTGCAAAAGAGAAAGGGGGCGCCCTAGAGGCCGTTTGCACTCTGACGCTCAAGTCAGTGTAGGGCAAGGAACACCAAGTGTATTGAGTTTCTCTCTATGTGTTTAGGTCTAGAAACTGCGTATCTTTTTGAAGTATTTTACTGTCCCTTATATAGTCTAGGGTTTATTGCGCCGCTAGCCCTAATTAGGGTTTACTGCACTGCTAGCCATATTTAGGGTTTACTGGAATACCCTTGCGCCGCTATCACCCAATCTTAGGGTAATCTGGCACATAAGGTTTCCTTCTCTGGAGTGCAAACTTTAACAGGGTGACCACCTGGGTGCCTCCTTGTGCACCTAGTCTCTAGGGCCACCTATTCTGGAAGTGCCTTCACTGTTCACGTGCCATGCATGTAGCTTCACTGGGAAAACCCTAGTTCTGGTGAGTACTCGTCCCCTCAGGACTCTACACCTAACTGTGCTCTCCCTACTTCCCGCATGGTGTAACATCCCGCCAAATACATTTCGCATTTTTTTTTTTTTTCATTTTCGTAATATGAAATAACGGTAAAACAAATATATTGAAATAAACATAATTGTATATATATACAAAGGAGTTCTCCTCGCAGGGAGTTTAATACAAATAGGTCGTTTTACAAAACTTAAACATAAGGACAGCAAAATACAAAACTACCGATCTCCTAACAGAAAGCGGAGATCGCCTATCGGAAAAATGGCAAAAGGGGGCGATCGCCCAGCAAGAACAGAAAAACCGGCGACCACATACGGCGATCACTCACAAGGGAAATCCACTTCCTGCAACCTCATCTGCTCCCGTGTACAGTTACACGATCATCACAGGTTTAAGAAAACAGCCACAGAAACAAAATACAGGGTAAGCTATATATTTAAGAAAAACTTTAAATCAAGAGCATACATAAGAACTTCACAACATCCATGAACCATATCAATATCAGCCATCACATTTCCATATTCCATAAACTATCAGGAAATCCCATATTTCACAAATCAATCCAAGAGTATTTCAATTCATATCAGCAATCAAGTGTCTATTAATTAAATTTCTCATTTCTCACGTCAGACTTTCCACTGACTCATCATACCAGACACTTGACCACTATTTCCGGAGACTCGTGCGTTGATTAGACCCAGAGATTCGCACCTGTCATACCAAAAGGCTGGAAAGTGCCCTCAGCCATGCGCATCACACCATCTCAATATTCTCATTATCACGGTATGACAAGGTTAATCCATACAACAGGTGGAGCTCGTTCTTTTTCACACGAGACACCCATACGTATGAACCTCCATCGACTCTCCACAACTGAGTAACTTCCTCTATGTGATTTCATTACCTCAGTAGAGTTAGGATGTCTCATTATAGGATCACCGATCAATACACCTATTACACGACCTTACACGGTATTTTCTTTCCTGAAAATACTATGCCTCGATCCACAATCACAACATTCAACACATCACATAACACTTCAATGAACGATTTCAATCACAACAAAACTCATACCAAGGTTCAAATTTTCGAAAACCACATTTAAAATCTCAAACACTTTTGAAACAGCATAAAACAGGGGATATTTCAATAACAGATGAAAAACCGGCGATCACGAACAAAACTGGGTTTAAAGCAAGAACAGTTTGAACACCCGGCGACCACGTCGCCCCCAACATCAAAAATCATCACACATACAGTTTTCATTTGAAGTAAGGCTAGCTTCCCTTACCTGGATCAGCGTGAAACTCACTTCAAGCTCTAACCACCGAACGTAAAGGATGCCTGAACTCTGCCTAAGCGTTCTAATTGGTAAAACTTGTAGAGAAACTTCTCAAATGCTCTATGGCAATCACTGGTAGTCAAGCTGGTGCCTGGGGAATACTGAGTCGCAGCGCAAGGAGAGAAAGAGAAAGATGAAGGTGAACTCACTCTGTCACCTTTTATACTCTCACTGCGTTTTTTCTAAACTTACTAAGAGGCGGTGCATTCTGATACTAGGAACATAGGCCTGCCATGTAGCCATCATTACCTATTCTTTAACTAACCCTCCTGGGTGGGTTTTCTTCCTCGAATTAAGTGCAACCTGACAGTATGGCCACGTGGCGTCTCTGCGCACATGGAGCTACTGTTCCGAAGGACTTTCACTGCCTACATGTCGCACATGCAGCACGTTCATCCTGGAAACCAGGGCCCCACTTCATCTGCGTGAAACGCGACATCGCGCGATAACCTTTCGCCGATGACCACTCGCGCAAAGACAATCCACCGATGACCCATCCTGGAGGACGACCGATGTCTCTCTCTAGAAGACGACCGATGTCTCCTCCTCCTGGAGACCGACCGAGGTCTCCTCTTCCTGGAGACCGACCGAGGTCTCCTCTTGGCGACGCCCGCATGCCTCTCACGCCCGGCAAAGCCCACATGCATCTCGCGCCCTGGCGATGCCCGCATGTCTCTCGCGCCCTGGCGATGCCTACATGCCTCGCGCCCTGGCGATGCCCGCATGCCTCTCGCTCCCTGGCGATGCCCACATGCCTCGCGCCCTGGCGATGCCCGTATGTCTCTCGCGCCCTGGCGATCATGTGTAGTAGGCGACCGGCGATCATGTTCCAGGCGATCTCATAGTCTTCTAAACTACACTTTCTTTCCTTTTCATTTTAAATACAACATGCTTCGAATCCATTTAAATATGACACTTTTATTCCAATAAGATTTTCCAAGTCCTTACAATCTCCCTAACAACAAAAATTTTCGTCCTCGAAAATTGAATTACAAGGAAAAGAGATGTGGATAGCCCTTTTTCATGGTCTCTTCCAACTCCCAAGTTGAATCACCCGATCTCTCATTCCACACCACTTTCACCATGTTGATGGTCATACCTCTGAGCTGTTTACTTCGCTGATCGTCAATCCTTACTGGTTTTACTCCAAAGGAAAAGTCATCCCTGATCTGCCATTGTCCTCTCCCAGCACATAACTAGGGTCTGCCATGTACTTCCTCAGCTGTGATATGTGAAGGACATTATGCAGATTCGCTAAAAGTGAAGATAGGGCGATCTCGTACGCTACAGGACCTTTCTTCCTCAAGATCTGGTATGGTCCAACAAACTTAGGAGACAGCTTCTTTGATCTGATAGCTCGTCCTACACCCTTGGTTGGTGTCACTCTCATAAACACATGGTCTTCAGCAGCAAACTCCAAAGGTCTTCTCCTCTGAATCTGCCGACTTTGAGAAGCCCTCATTCTGCCTTGTATCAGCTTCAGCTCCTCGGTTGTCTGCTGAACCAACTCTTACTACTCCAATACTTCATCAAATTCCATTCCCTTTCTCATCACTCATCATTCACCACTTCCATTTCGCCAAAAGAGCAAAGTTAAATTTTCTGTTATCCCTTAAATTATTCATTTACTGGTATGCAAATTTTTTTTTATTTTTTTTTATTTTTTTTTTTATTTTTTTTTTGCCCTTAATCTTAATATCCCATCTTCCCCCATTACAAAGCCTTTAGCTTGCTCGGTGCCTAGAACTCCCATAATACCCTTCAAACTAGGCTCCCCTAAATGTTCAATCAAAACTGGTTCGCCCTCCTGGTTCCAACCATAAGGGAGTTCTACATTTTCCCCCATACAGAGCTTCATACAATCACTGACTTCAAAACCCCATAACACCACTGATCCAGCCCCTTGACCAGACGCCAGAGCTTCTTCTTCTAGCCTCCTCCTTCTCACCAGCTTCGCGCCAAGCACCTCAATGACTTCACCTGAAAGAACAAGTTGGCGCCTCTGAATCTTTCTCTCTCCTGACGGTTATCCATCTTGACACGTGGAGGATATCTGGTCACACACGTGTCGTCATCTGGAGAACCTACAACTGAGTCGTTACTTCTACTTTGCTCCTGCGGCTAAGTTATCCACACAGGGAGTAGCCTAGTGCGCTAGCTACTGTGGGCGCAGCCTTAACACGATGAACTGGCAGCCTTAACGTGATGAACTAATCTTCTCAAATGTACGGCGATGTGAAAATCCCGGCGATCTGAATATCAGGCGATGTGCTCCTTTCGGCGTTTTGTTGACCACTGATCTCGTATTCTCCACACACGGTCGATAGGCGTGTACTGATTTTCTCTCCCGGCGATAGGCGTGTATTGATCCACACGGCGATAGGCGTGTTCTATTCTTAACACACGGCGATAGGCGATTGCTACTCTGTGTTTCTTTACTTCTCGGGTTCAGCTTACAGGCGCTCGCCTGATACTGATCCGCAAGTGTTGGTCCCTTAACCACCCCAACCAATCACCATTCTAGGCGATCGCCTCTCCGATTCACTTGCCACCCTCTACCACATGACTCCTTTGAACGATCTACGTAATCAACTGTTGCTGGCATCATCTACTGCTGATAGCCAACCAGATCAACCACTACCACTGCCGATTCTAAATCATAAGTAGAATAATTATCTCTCATGAACTTTGAGTTGCCTTGAAGCATATGCAACCACTCTCTTCTCTTGCATCCAAAACGCATCCCAACCCTTGATGTGAAGCACCACAGTAGACGTCAAAAGGTCTTCCGACCTCTGGAATTACCCGCACTGGAGTACCTCATGGAGATACGCTGGGTTTGATGAAATGCTTCTCCAACAGCTCTTCCACTTGCTTCTTCAATTCTACCAACTCGGCTGGAGCCATCCTGCAAGGTGCCATTGACACTGGTCCAGCTCCGGGTACCAAAACAATAGAGAATTCCACTTCCCTCTTAGGAGGTAACCCAGGTACTTCTTCTGGAAATACATCCATCCAATCTTTCACCACATGAATCCTGCTTACGTCCTCTTCATCCTTCACTTCCAACCGAGCTACCATCACGAAACACCTCGCCCCTTCTTCCGACTCTGATCGCCCATGCCGAGCAGATCTCACATCTGGCTCTTGGAGATCGGAAAAACACCACTTTCTGCCTACCGCAAACTGTGGGAACGTGATCGGCATACAGCCAATCCATTCACAGGATAACATCCAGATCCTGCAGAGATAGACAGATCAAATTCACTTTGAATCTGCGTCCCTCTACTATCACTGAACATTCGGGGCAACTGTAGAGGTCAACACCTGCCCTGACACAGGTGTAGAGACCAACAGTTTCGAAGGGTAACTCCTTCACTAGAAGGTCCAGCTCGGCTACACCGACTTGACACAAAAGAGTGTGTCGCTCAGGATCAAACAAAGCTTCTACACCCCTACCAGATATAAAACAAACATCTTATACCAAAATACCTGACTGGGACGCCTCAGCTCCTGCCATGGCAAACACTCTCCCTGTTGCCTGAGGTCTGCTACTTTCATTCCTCTACCGCCGAGGTCCCCTGGGTTGAGTCATCTCTTTTCTGTTGGGGCAATTTCTAGAAATGTGCCCCATCCTTTTGCACGTGAAACATCTGGGTTCCCAAGGTGGTTGCTGCTGAGGCTGGGGCGGTGCTGCTCTTGCCCTATGCTGTGGAGGTCTCTCATAAGGCTCAAACTGCTGTTGCTGCATCCTTGTCTTCCCACTGGAAGAACCCGTTGGGTGTGACCTGATCACCCGAGAATCACCCTTTTCCAGGTTTTCCACCATCTTCGCCTTCTCTACTAAGGCGTGAAATTCCCTGATGCACATCGGGGCTATAGTCCTCTTCAGCCCATGCTTCAGCCCCTCCTCAAACTTCCTGCACCTCCAAGCCTCGGAGGTCGCCTGTGTATAAAAACGAGCGAAGTACTTAAACCGAGCAGCATAGGCGTCCACAGACATCTCTCCCTGCTCCAACCTTAGAAATTCGGCTTCCTTCGCCAACCTTGCACTATCTGGAAAACATTCCTCCAGAAACTTCACCGTGAAGCTCTCCCACTGTTGCATCGCAGCTTGATGACTCTGAGCCATCACTGCATTCTGCTGTTGGATGGCACCCGCCATCATCTCAACGGCCCTGGCGATCTGGCCCATTTCAGGAGAAGGTTGGGGAGAGGTAGGAGGTCTACGAGTCATCTCCCTCGTTCTCAGATTCCGAAACTACTAGCTTCTATATTCCCTACAACTATAAGAATGAGATCGATAAGGAATCAATTCATTCAAGGGGGATAACATCACGACCTTACAAGGTCAGCTTCTCAAATTCCTTAGGAATTTGAGTCCATCTACAGAACCATAAAGCTTATAACCTCAAGCAAAACACCAGAACAGCTACTGGTGTGCAACCATCAATCCACACAGCCACTCACAATCAATTACAAGAACACTCAATAACATGAAATAGATCACACCAGAATTCAAAGTATGCTAAACATTAAACCTCTGGAATTTAGATTGAGAATCATCCCGATTCGGTCATGAGTGTGCACCCTCACCACCTTATCAAGACCCTCTCATTCTAAATACTAAGATTTCCAGTTATGCATACATTCACTACAGCACACACAAAAATTTCAATACCAAAAACGTTTGAAAACCTTTCACAATAGTTGTTACTTAAACTCAAATAAGTTTTCATGAGCAGAAGAAAACACAATGGATCCACAGCCCTCAGGTCATCCTAAGGACGAACTGCTCTGATACCATTAATGTAACATCCCGCCAAATACATTTCGCATTTTTTTTTTTTTTCATTTTCGTAATATGAAATAACGGTAAAACAAATATATTGAAATAAACATAATTGTATATATATACAAAGGAGTTCTCCTCGCAGGGAGTTTAATACAAATAGGTCGTTTTACAAAACTTAAACATAAGGACAGCAAAATACAAAACTACCGATCTCCTAACAGAAAGCGGAGATCGCCTATCGGAAAAATGGCAAAAGGGGGCGATCGCCCAGCAAGAACAGAAAAACCGGCGACCACATACGGCGATCACTCACAAGGGAAATCCACTTCCTGCAACCTCATCTGCTCCCGTGTACAGTTACACGATCATCACAGGTTTAAGAAAACAGCCACAGAAACAAAATACAGGGTAAGCTATATATTTAAGAAAAACTTTAAATCAAGAGCATACATAAGAACTTCACAACATCCATGAACCATATCAATATCAGCCATCACATTTCCATATTCCATAAACTATCAGGAAATCCCATATTTCACAAATCAATCCAAGAGTATTTCAATTCATATCAGCAATCAAGTGTCTATTAATTAAATTTCTCATTTCTCACGTCAGACTTTCCACTGACTCATCATACCAGACACTTGACCACTATTTCCGGAGACTCGTGCGTTGATTAGACCCAGAGATTCGCACCTGTCATACCAAAAGGCTGGAAAGTGCCCTCAGCCATGCGCATCACACCATCTCAATATTCTCATTATCACGGTATGACAAGGTTAATCCATACAACAGGTGGAGCTCGTTCTTTTTCACACGAGACACCCATACGTATGAACCTCCATCGACTCTCCACAACTGAGTAACTTCCTCTATGTGATTTCATTACCTCAGTAGAGTTAGGATGTCTCATTATAGGATCACCGATCAATACACCTATTACACGACCTTACACGGTATTTTCTTTCCTGAAAATACTATGCCTCGATCCACAATCACAACATTCAACACATCACATAACACTTCAATGAACGATTTCAATCACAACAAAACTCATACCAAGGTTCAAATTTTCGAAAACCACATTTAAAATCTCAAACACTTTTGAAACAGCATAAAACAGGGGATATTTCAATAACAGATGAAAAACCGGCGATCACGAACAAAACTGGGTTTAAAGCAAGAACAGTTTGAACACCCGGCGACCACGTCGCCCCCAACATCAAAAATCATCACACATACAGTTTTCATTTGAAGTAAGGCTAGCTTCCCTTACCTGGATCAGCGTGAAACTCACTTCAAGCTCTAACCACCGAACGTAAAGGATGCCTGAACTCTGCCTAAGCGTTCTAATTGGTAAAACTTGTAGAGAAACTTCTCAAATGCTCTATGGCAATCACTGGTAGTCAAGCTGGTGCCTGGGGAATACTGAGTCGCAGCGCAAGGAGAGAAAGAGAAAGATGAAGGTGAACTCACTCTGTCACCTTTTATACTCTCACTGCGTTTTTTCTAAACTTACTAAGAGGCGGTGCATTCTGATACTAGGAACATAGGCCTGCCATGTAGCCATCATTACCTATTCTCTAACTAACCCTCCTGGGTGGGTTTTCTTCCTCGAATTAAGTGCAACCTGACAGTATGGCCACGTGGCGTCTCTGCGCACATGGAGCTACTGTTCCGAAGGACTTTCACTGCCTACATGTCGCACATGCAGCACGTTCATCCTGGAAACCAGGGCCCCACTTCATCTGCGTGAAACGCGACATCGCGCGATAACCTTTCGCCGATGACCACTCGCGCAAAGACAATCCACCGATGACCCATCCTGGAGGACGACCGATGTCTCTCTCTAGAAGACGACCGATGTCTCCTCCTCCTGGAGACCGACCGAGGTCTCCTCTTCCTGGAGACCGACCGAGGTCTCCTCTTGGCGACGCCCGCATGCCTCTCACGCCCGGCAAAGCCCACATGCATCTCGCGCCCTGGCGATGCCCGCATGTCTCTCGCGCCCTGGCGATGCCTACATGCCTCGCGCCCTGGCGATGCCCGCATGCCTCTCGCTCCCTGGCGATGCCCACATGCCTCGCGCCCTGGCGATGCCCGTATGTCTCTCGCGCCCTGGCGATCATGTGTAGTAGGCGACCGGCGATCATGTTCCAGGCGATCTCATAGTCTTCTAAACTACACTTTCTTTCCTTTTCATTTTAAATACGAAATGCTTCGAATCCATTTAAATATGACACTTTTATTCCAATAAGATTTTCCAGGTCCTTACACATGGGCACTTCGTGATCCAGGCCTCTCCCTAACTCTGGGTATTTTACTGGTCTTCCCCCAAGGCCGATGTCACCTCGTCTTCACCCAAGGCCGATGTCACCTCGCCATACTCTGAGTGGCGATGACACCTCAGCCCATCCTGGTGATCTGACGACTACTCACCCTTCTCTATGGGAACATGCTGATGACTAATCACCCTTCTCTGTGGGGACATGCTGATGACTAATCACCCTTTTCTCAGGGGACACACCGATGACTGATCAACCTACTCTGAGGGGACACACCGATGACTGATAACCCTACTTTGAGGGGAATGACTGATCACCCTTCTCTAAGGGAACACACCGATGACTGATCACCCTTTAATCCAAGCTGCCTGCGGGGTCCACCCCACGTGGCTTTGGCCCATGCTGTGGGACCCAGCAGACGTGGTTCGCCCTTTACTACCTGTTCTCGGTGTCCGAGAACTGGTCGGTACATATACAAACTTCAAATGGCGATAGATTTTACCAGAGAAGTCCGATCAAAACGCCACAACAATGAAAGTGGCTCGAAACGGGGCCTGGCGTATCTGCATGTTTTGTGCCGATTCGTCAGTAGTTTGGGGTTTGGGGAAACTTCATTTAGTGAATATTAAGGTATACAAACTTCAAATGGCGATAGATTTTAACAGAGAAGTCCGATTAAGACGCCTAAAAAATGAAATACGCTCGAAACGGGGCGTGGCGTATCTGCCTGTTTTGTGCCGTTTCGTCAGTAGTTTGGGGTTTGGGGAAACTTCATTTAGTGAATATTAGGGTATACAAACTTCAAATCACGATACATTTTGACAGAGAGGTCCGATCAAGACGCCTCAAAAATGAAAGTGGCTCGAAACAAGGGGTGGCGTATCTGCATGTTTTGTGCCGATTCGTCAGTAGTTTGGGGTTTGGGGAAACTTCATTTAGTGAATATTAGGGTATACAAACATCAAATGGCGATAGATTTTGACAGAGAATTCCGATCAAGACGCCTAAAAAGAGAAAGTGGCTCGAAACGGGGCGTGGCGTATCTGCATGTTTTGTGGCGATTCGTCATTAGTTTGGGGTTTGGGGAAACTTCATTTAGTGATTATTTGGGTATACAAACTTCAAATGGCGATAGATTTTGACAGAGAGGTCCGATCAAGACGCCTAAAAAATGAAAGTGGCTCGAAACGGGGCGTGGCGTATCTGCATGTTTTGTGCCGATTCGTCAGTAGTTTGGGGTTTGGGGAAACTTCATTTAGTGAATATTAGGGTATACAAACTTCAAATGGCAATAGATTTTGACAGAGAAGTCCGATCAAGACGCCTAAAAAGTGAAAGTGGCTCGAAACGGGGCGAGGCGTATCTGCATGTTTTTTGGCGATTCGTCAGTAGTTTGGGGTTTAGGGAAACTTCATTTAGTGAATATTAGAGTATACAAACTTCAAATGGCGATAGATTTTGACAGAGAAGTCCGATCAAGAAGCCTAAAAAATGAAAGTGGCTCGAAACGGGGCGTGGCGTATCTGCATGTTTTGTGCCGATTCGTCAGTAGTTTGGGGTTTGGGGAAACTTCATTTAGTGAATATTAGGGTATACAAACTTCAAATGGCGATAGATTTGGACAGAGAAGTCCGATCAAGACACCTAAAAAGTGAAAGTGGCTCGAAACGGGGCGTGGCGTATCTGAATGTTTTGTGCCGATTCGTCATTATTTTGGGGTTTGGGGAAACTTCATTTAGTGATTATTAGGGTATACAAACTTCAAATGGCGATAGATTTTGACAGAGAAGTCCGATCAAGACGCCTCAAAAATGAAAGTGGCTCGAAACGGGCCGTGGCGTATCTGCATGTTTTGTGCCGATTCGTTTTTTAGTTTGGGGTTTGGGGAAACTTCATTTAGTGAATATTAGGGTATACAAACTTCAAATGGCGATAGACATTGACAGGGAAGTCCGATCACGATGCCTCAAAAATGAAAGTGGCTCGAAACGGGGCGTGGCGTATCTGCATGTTTTGTGCCGATTCGTCAGTAGTTTGGGGTTTGGGGAAACTTCATTTAGTGAATATTAGGGTATACAAACTTCAAATGGCCATAGATTTTGACAGAGAAGTCCGATCAAGACGCCTCAAAAATGAAAGTGGCTCAAAACGGGACGTGGCGTATCTGCATGTTTTGTGCCGATTCGTCAGTAGTTTGGGGTTTGGGGAAGCTTCATTTATAGAATATTAGGGTATCCAAACTTCAAATGGCGATAGATTTTACCAGAGAAATCCGATCAAGACGCCTCTAAAATGAAAGTGGCTCGAAACGGGTCATGGCGTATCTGCATGTTTTGTGTCGATTCGTCAGTAGTTTCAGGTTTGGGGAAACTTCATTTAGTGAATATTAGGGTATACAAACTTTAAATGGCGATAGATTTTGACAGGGAAGTCCGATCAAGACGCCTCAAAAATGAAAGTGGCTCGAAACGGGGCGTGGCGTATCTGCATGCTTTGTGCCGATTCGTCGGTAGTTTGGGGTTTGGGGAAACTTCATTTAGTGAATATTAGGGTATACAAACTTCAAATGGCCATAGATTTTGACAGAGAAGTCCGATCAAGACGCCTCAAAAATGAAAGTGGCTCAAAACGGGACGTGGCGTATCTGCATGTTTTGTGCCGATTCGTCAGTAGTTTGGGGTTTGGGGAAGCTTCATTTATTGAATATTAGGGTATCCAAACTTCAAATGGCGATAGATTTTACCAGAGAAGTCCGATCAAAACGCCACAAAAATGAAAGTGGCTCGAAATGGGGCGTGGCGTATCTGCATGTTTTTTGCCGATTCGTCAGTAGTTTGGGGTTTGGGGTAACTTCATTTAGTTAATATTAGGGTATACAAACTTCAAATGGCCATAGATTTTGACAGAGAGGTCCGATGAAGACGCCTAAAAAATGAAAGTGGCTCGAAACGGGGCGTGGCGTATCTGCATGTTTTGTGCTGATTCGTCAGTAGTTTGGGGTTTGGGGAAACTTCATTTAGTGAATATTAGGGTATACAAACTTCGAATGGCGATAGATTTTGACAGAGAAGTCCGATCAAGACGCCTCAAAACTGAAAGTGACTCGAAACAGGGCGTGGCGTATCTGCATGTTTTGTTCCGATTCGTCAGTAGTTTGGGGTTTAGGGGAACTTCATTTAGTGAATATTAGAGTATACAAACTTCAAATGGCGATAGATTTTGACAGAGAAGTTCGATCAAGAAGCCTAAAAAATGAAAGTGGCTCGAAACGGGGCGTGGCGTATCTGCATGTTTTGTGCCGATTCGTCAGTAGTTTGGGGTTTGGGGAAACTTCATTTAGTGAATATTAGGGTATACAAACTTCAAATGGCGATAGATTTGGACAGAGAAGTCCGATCAAGACACCTAAAAAGTGAAAGTGGCTCGAAATGGGGCGTGGCGTATCTGAATGTTTTGTGCCGATTCGTCATTATTTTGGGGTTTGGGGAAACTTCATTTAGTGATTATTAGGGTATACAAACTTCAAATGGCGATAGATTTTGACAGAGAAGTCCGATCAAGACGCCTCAAAAATGAAAGTGGCTCGAAACGGGTCGTGGCGTATCTGCATGTTTTGTGCCGATTCGTTTGTAGTTTGGGGTTTGGGGAAACTTCATTTAGTAAATATTAGGGTATACAAACTTCAAATGGCGATAGATTTTGACAGGGAAGTCCGATAGAGACGCCTCAAAAATGAAAGTGGCTCGAAACGGGGCGTGGCGTATCTGCATGTTTTGTGCCGATTCGTCAGTAGTTTGGGGTTTGGGGAAACTTCATTTAGTGAATATTAGGGTATACAAACTTCAAATGGCCATAGATTTTGACAGAGAAGTCCGATCAAGACGCCTCAAAAATGAAAGTGGCTCAAAACGGGACGTGGCGTATCTGCATGTTTTGTGCCGATTCGTCAGTAGGTTGGGGTTTGGGGAAGCTTCATTTATAGAATATTAGGGTATCCAAACTTCAAATGGCGATAGATTTTACCAGAGAAGTCCGATCAAGACGCCTCAAAAATGAAAGTGGCTCGAAACGGGTCATGGCGTATCTGCATGTTTTGTGTCGATTCGTCAGTAGTTTCAGGTTTGGGGAAACTTCATTTAGTGAATATTAGGGTATACAAACTTTAAATGGCGATAGATTTTGACAGGGAAGTCCGATCAAGACGCCTCATGTAACATCCCGCCAAAATAAAACCATACATACATGTATAATGAAAATAAAGGTAAACAAATAATATTGAAGAGTACATGATAATATATATATAGGTAATGAAGTTGCTCCTCACAGGGAGTTTAATACATATTCGGTCACTTTTTCAGAAAGCGTAAGCAAAATACAACAAAATGGAAGAACAGGCGATCTCCTAACAAAAGGGCGATCTCCCATCAGACAGGCGATCTTCTATCATACCGGCGATCTCCTATCAGAAAACAAAAAGGGGTGATCGCCTAACAGAACAGAGATAGGCGATCTCCTTCAGGCGACCACTCACCGAGGATCTCCACTTCCTGCAACATCATCTGCTCCCGTGTAAATTATACACGATCATCACAGTTTTAAGAAAAGGCATCCACAAAACGAAAATGCAGGGGTAAGCTAGATATTTGAAAGAGAGTTTAGATATGAACTAAAAAATCAAGATAAAACCAATTTAAGACACCCACATAAAACCATCAAGTAAATTACATATTTCACAATTTCCTCAAGAGTCTTTCTATTTCACAAACTGCATCAAGTGTCTATCAATTTCAAGTTCCTCATTTCACATGTCAGACTTCCACTGACTCATCACACAAGACACTTGACACTACTTCCGGAAGACACGTGCATTGACTAGACTCAAAGATCCGCACCTGTCATACTAAACTGCTGTAATGTTTCCACAGCTATGCGCATCAACACAATCTCGATCTCAAGTTCATCATTCTCACAGTATGACAGGGTTAATCCATATAACAGGCCGAGCTCGTTCTTTTTCACACGACTCACCCATTCATATGAACCTCCTTCGACTCTCAACGCCTGAATAACTTCATCTATATGAATTCATTATCTCAGGAGAGTCAGGATAATCTCATTATAGACATCACCGATCAATGCACATCCTACACGATCTTACACGGTATTTTCTTTCCTGAAAATACTATGCCTTGATCCCACATTCACAACATTCAACACATCATACCACACTTAAATGAATGATTTCAATCACAGCAAAACTCACTCCAAGGTTCATGTTTTCGAATATCACATTTACATCTCAAACAGTTTCAAAACAACACCAAAACAGGGGAGTTCGCAAAAACAACGCCAAAACCGGCGATCTCGTTCAAAAACAGGGGATTATGCAATAATAGTTGAAAAACCGGCGACCACGTCGCCCCATCACCAAAACAGAGCATCGTGACAATAGGATTTCAAAAACCGGCGACCACGTCGCCCAAGCACATAGAACGGAGCATCACGAAAACAAAATATGAAACCGGCGACCACGTCGCCCTCACCTCAGAAACAGCTAATCTACGGCTTTCATTGAAAATAAAGCTAGCTTCCCTTACCTGGACTAGCGTGAAACTCTCTCTTCAAGTTCTAATCACCGAACTCACGGATGCCCGAACTCAGCCTAAGCGTTCTGATCGGTAGACTTGCAGAGAACTCCTCAGGTGCTCTAATGGCAGTCGTCGTTTCTCGTCGTACTGGTGCTTGAAGGTACCAGAATCGCAGCGCGAAAGAGAGAAATGGAGGAGAAAGGAGGTAGCTCACTCTTTCGTTCTTGAACCACTGCAACGTTTCTTTTTCTCAGAAGTGGGTTTTTGAATCTTAAACCCACTTGCCCACAAAAGCTGCTGCCACCACCCACTCTGCAGGGAAGTTTGCGTGTACGCTTCCCTGAACAGTACAACTACGCGTGCCTCTGCGCAGGCTGACACTCTGAGGTCACTATTCTGAACCACCCCTTTTGTCTACGTGGCGCGCGTGCAGGACGTTTCATGCTGGGAGTCTGGGTCCCACTTTATCTGTGTGAAACTCGACATCGCGCGATAACCTTTCACCGATGATCACTGGCGCGAAGACTCTCCACCGATAACCTTCCGCGCGAAGACTCTCCACCGATGACCTTCCGCGCGAAGACTCTCCACCGATGACCTTCCTCGCGAAGGCTATCCACCGATGACTCATCCTGGAGGACGACCGATGTCTCTCTCTGGAAGACGACCGATGTCTCTCTTTGGCGATGCCCGCATGCCTCGCGCCCTGACGACGTCTGCATCCCTCGCGCCCTGGCGATGACCGTATGCCTCGCGCCCCGGCGATGCCCGCATGCCTCGCGCCCCAGCGATGCCCGCATGCCTCTCGTGCCCCGGCGATGTCCGCATGCCTCTCGCGCCCTGGCGATGTCCGCATGCCTCTCGCGCCCAGGCAATGCCCGCATGCCTCTCGCGCCCAGGCGATGCCCGCATGCCTCGCGCCCTGGTGATAATGTGTAGTAGGCGACCGGCGATCACGTGCCAGGCGATCTCATAGTCTTCTAAACTACACTTTCCTTCCATTTTCATTTTAAGTACAACCATACTTCGAATCCATTTAAATTATATCCTTTTATTCCAGTAATATTTTCCAGGTCCTTACACCTCAAAAATGAAAGTGGCTCGAAACGGGGCGTGGCGTATCTGCATGTTTTGTGCCGATTCGTCAGTAGTTTGGGGTTTGGGGAAACTTCATTTAGTGAATATTAGGGTATACAAACTTCAAATGGCCATAGATTTTGACAGAGAAGTCCGATCAAGACGCCTCAAAAATGAAAGTGGCTCAAAACGGGACGTGGCGTATCTGCATGTTTTGTGCCGATTCGTCAGTAGTTTGGGGTTTGGGGAAGCTTCATTTATTGAATATTAGGGTATCCAAACTTCAAATGGCGATAGATTTTACCAGAGAAGTCCGATCAAGACGCCTCAAAAATGAAAGTGGCTCGAAATGGGGCGTGGCGTATCTGCATGTTTTTTGCCGATTCGTCAGTAATTTGGGGTTTGGGGTAACTTCATTTAGTTAATATTAGGGTATACAAACTTCAAATGGCCATAGATTTTGACAGAGAAGTCCGATGAAGACGCCTAAAAAATGAAAGTGGCTCGAAACGGGGCGTGGCGTATCTGCATGTTTTGTGCTGATTCGTCAGTAGTTTGGGGTTTGGGGAAACTTCATTTAGTGAATATTAGGGTATACAAACTTCAAATGGCGATAGATTTTGACAGAAAAGTCCGATCAAGACGCCTAAAAAATGAAAGTGTCTCGAAATGGGGCGTGGCGTATCTGCATGTTTTGTGCCTATTCGTCAGTAGTTTGGGGATTAGCGAAACTTCATTTAGTGAATATTAGGGTATACAAACTTCAAATGGTGATAGATTTTGACAAAGAAGTCCTATCCAAACGCCTCAAAAATGAAAGTGGCTCGAAACAAGGCGTGACGTATCTGCATGTTTTGTGCCGATTTGTCTGTAGTTTCGGGTTTGGCGAAACTTCATTTAATGAATATTAGGGTATACAAACTTCGAATGACGATAGATTTTGAAAGAGAAGTCCGATCAAGACGCCGAAAAAATGAAAGGTGCTCGAAACGGGGCGTGGCGTATCTGCATGTTTTGTGCCGATTCGTCAGTAGTTTGGGGTTTGGGGGAACTTAATTTAGTGAATACTAGGGTATACAAACTTCAAATGGTGATAGATTTTGACAGAGTAGTCCGATCCAGACGCCTAACAAATGAAAGTGGTTCGAAAAGGGGCGTGGCGTTTCTGCATGTTTTGTGCTGATTCGTCAGTAGTTTGGGGTTTGGAGAAACTTCATTTACTGAATATTATGGTATACAAACTTCAAATGGCGATAGATTTTGAAAGAGAAGTCCAATCAAGACGCCTCAAAAATGAAAGTGGCTCGAAATGGGATGTGGCATATCTGCATGTTTTGTACTGATTCATCAGTAGTTTCGAGTTTGGGGAAACTTCATTTAGTTAATATTAGGGTATACAAACTTCAAATGGCGATAGACTTTGACAGAGAAGTCCGATCAAGACTCCTCAAAAAATAAAGTGGCTCGAATTGGGTGTGGCGTAAGTGCATGTTTGGTGCCGATTCGTCACTAGTTTGGGGTTTGGGGAAACTTCATTCAGTGAATATTACGGTATACAAACTTCAAATGGCGATAGATTTTGACAGAGAAGTCTGATCAAGACGCCTCAAAATTTAAAGTGGCTCGGAACGGGACGTGGCGTATCTGCATGTTTTGTGCCGATTCGTCAGTAGTTTGGGGTTTGGGGAAACTTCATTTAGTGAATATAAGGGTATACAAACTTCAAGTGGCGATAGATTTTGACAGAGAAGTCCGATCAAGACGCCTCAAAAATGAAAGTGGCTCGAAACGGGGTGTGGCGTATCAGCATGTTTTGTGCTGATTCGTCAGTAGTTTGGGGTTTGGGGAAACTTCTTTTAGTGAATATTAGGGTATACAAAGTTCAAATGGCAATAGATTTTGACAGAGAAGTCCGATCAAGACGCCAAAAAAATGAAAGTGGCTCAAAACGGGGCATGGCGTATCTGCATGTTTTGTCCTGATTCGTTAATAGTTTGGGGTTTGGGGAAACTTCATTTAGTGAAAATTAGGGTATACAAACTTCAACTGGGGATAGATTTTGACAGAGAAGTCCGATCAAGACGCCTAAAAAATGAAAGTGGCTCGAAACGGGGCGTGGCGTATCTGCATGTTTAGTGCCGATTCGTCAGTAGTTTGGGGATTGGGGAAACTTCATTTAGTGAATATTAGGGTATACAAACTTCAAATGGCGATAGATTTTGACAGAGAAGTCCGAGCAAGACGCCTTAAAAATGAAAGTGTCTCGAAACGGGGCGTGGCGTATCTGCATGTTTTGTGCCGATTCGTCAGTAGTTGGGGGATTGGGGAAACTTCATTTAGTTAATATTAGGGTATACAAACTTCAAATGGCGATAGATTTTGACAGAGAAGTTCGATCAAGACGCCTCAAAAATGAAAGTGGCTCAGAACGGGGCGATGCGTATCTGCATGTTTTGTGCCGATTCGTCAGTAGTTTGGGGTTTGGGGAAACTTCATTTAGTGAATATTAGGGTATACGAACTTCAAATGACGATAAATTGTGACAGAGAAATCCGATCCAGACTCCTAAAAAATGGGAGTGGCTCGGAACGGGGCGTGGCGTATCTGCATGTTTTGTGCCAATTCGTCAGTAGTTTGGGGTTTGGGGAAACTTAATTTAGTGAATACTAGGGTATACAAACTTCAAATGGGGATAGATTTTGACAGAGAAGTCCGATCAAGACGCCCCAAAAGTGAAAGTGGCTCGAAACGGGGCATGGTGTAAGGACCTAGAAACTTTAATTGGAATAAAAGTGTTATATTTAAATAATTTCAGAAGATGTTATTATTTAAAATACAAAGAGCTGGTAATAGAAGTTTCGTAGTAGTCGGACCTCGGACATCGCCCAAGGTCTGGGGTCAGCTGGTAGAGGTCGGTCGGCTGACCATATTATTAACCAAGTAGTCAGGTGTGATGACTTTATCATGAGGTAATCACGTGGGGGTGCTCGAGGAAGACATGTGGATCAAGAAGAGTAAAGGAAGAAAAGTATAGCTTAGAAGTCTACGAGATCGTCGTTGTTGAAGACGAAGGCGATCTCCGACTTCTCTGGCACATAATCCTCCTGTCGCCTAGAGTACACATGATCGGCAATCGCCTATGGTGTACGTGATCGCTGGGAGTGCACTTAGTATGTGGTCAAGATGCTGGATCAACCGTAGTGGGTTCCAAAAACTACGTGTATCAAGGTGTAGGTTAAGCCTTAGATACGCTGTGCATGCGAAGCTCCATGCTTGAGTATAAGAAATCGTCCTTTGTGTTGCATGCATGGGCGCGCGAGGAGTAATGCCGATCTATTCTTGGAAATGTGAAGCTACCGACATCACCAAGTCATGTGGAGGTGATACCTTGGACGTAACATGGTGGGATGAAGAAACTTCAGCAAGGCGTGGCGATGTGTCATAAGTCGTCGCCAGGGCGCGAGAGACATGCGGGCATCGCCAGGGCACGAGAGACATGCGGACATCGCCAGGGCGCGAGGCATGCGGGCATCGCCAGGGCGCGAGAGACATGCGGACATCGCGAGGGCGCGAGGCATGCGGGCATCGCGAGGGCGCGAGAGACATGCGGACGTCGCCAGGGCGCGAGAGACATGCGGGCATCGCCAGGGCGCGAGAGACATGCGGGCATCGCCAGGGCGCGAGACATGCGGGCATCGCCAGGGCGAGAGACATGCGGGCGTCACCAGGGATAGACATCGGTCATCTTCCAGAGAGAGAGATCGGTCGTCTTCCAGAGAGAGACATCGGTCGTCTGCCAGGATGAGTCATCGGTGGAAGGTTATCGCGCGATGTCGTGTTTCACACAGATAAGGTGGGACCCAGGTTCAGAATAGTGACATCAGAGAGTTGGCATGCGCAAGAGACACACGTGGCCGTACTGTTTAGGGAAGCGTGCACGTAAGCTTTCCTGCAGAGTGGGTGGTGACAGCGGCAATGGTGGACAAGTTGGTTTAGATTCAAAAACCCACTTCTGAGAGGCAAAGAGCATTGCAGTGGTTCAAGGGTGAAAGAGTGAGTTTACATTCATCCCTCTCTTTTCTCTCCTTTGCGCTGCGATTCAGGCACCCTCAAGCACTAGTACGACGAGCGAGGACTGCCCTTGGACACCTGGGAGGTTCTCTGCAAGTTCTCCAGACCGGACGCTAAAACAGAGTTAAGGCACCTTTAAGCTTCGGTGGGTTTTGGAGCTCTTGGTGTTTTGCGCAAGCTCAGGTAAGGGAAGCTAGCCTTATTTCCAACGAAAACCTTACGTTAGATGATTTTGATGATGGGGCGACGTGGTCGCCGGTTTTCAACTGTTATTGCATAATCCCCTATTTTTGGATGAGATCGCCGGTTTTGGTGTTGTTTTCGAACTCCCCTGTTTTAGTGTCGTTTGAAATTGTTTGAGATTTAAATGTGAAATGCATGTGATATTCGAAAATCTGAACCGTGGAATGATTGTTGCTGTGATTGGAATCGTTCATTTAAGTGTTGTATGGTGCATTGGGTGAATTGATGTTAATTAGCTGTCCTGTGTGGACTTCATTAGCTGCCCTGTGTGGACTTCACTTGGTGTCCTGTGTGGACTTCACTAGCTGTCCTGTGTGGATTTCACTAGCTGTCCTGTGTGGACTTTACAGTGGTGTGGTATGTGTCTATGTGTGGTGAGTTAGTGGAAGTCTAACGTGAGAAAGAGAATTGTTGAAATTTGATAGACACTTGAATGTTTATGTGAAACAAATAACACTTGATGAAATTGTGAAGTGTGTGAAATGAATGGGAAAATTGATGGATTTTACGTGAGTGTCTTAAAATTGTTTTATCTTGATTTTAAAGTTTCATATCTAAATTCTCTTTAAAATATCTAGCTTACCCTGCGTGTTTGTTTTGTGGATGTTTTCTTAAACCTGTGATGATCGTGTATAATTTTGGAAGTAGAGCTCCTCAGTGAGTGGTCGCCGGAAGGAGATCGCCTGTTTTCTGTTTCTGTTAGGAGATCGCCTGTTTTCTATTTTGCTGTATTCTGTTTAAGTTTTGGAAAATGACTGGATATGTATTAAACTCCCTGTGAGGAGAAATTTCATTACATATATATATATGTTCACTTCGATATTATTGTTTTACCTTTATTTCATTATATAAATATGAAAAGCATTTGGCGGGATGTTACACGTGGCGTATCTGCATGTTTTGTGCCGATTCGTTAGTAGTTTGAGGTTTGGAGAAACTTCATCTAGTGAATATTAGGGTATACAAACTTCAAATGGCGAGAGATTTTGACAGAGAAGTCCTATCAACACGCCTCAAAAATGAAAGTGCCTCGAAACGAGGCGTGGCGTATCTGCATGTTTTGTGCCGATTCATCAGTAGTTTCGGGTTTGGGGAAACAACATTTAGTGAATATTAGGGTATACAAACTTCAAATGGCGATAGATTTTGACAGAGAAGTCCGATCAAGATGCCTAAAAAATGAAAGTGGCTCGAAACGGGGCGTGGCGTTTCTGCATGTTTTGTGCCGATTCGTCAGTAGTTTGGGGTTTGGGGAAACTTCATTTAGTGAATATTACGGTATACAAACTTAAAATGGCAATAGATTTTGACAGAGAGGTCCGATCAAGACGCCTAAAAAATGAAAGTGGCTCGAAACGGGGCATGCCGTATCTGCATGCTTTGTGCCGATTCGTCAGTAGTTTGGGGTTTGGGGAAACTTCATTTAGTGAATATTAGGGTATACAAACTTCGAATGGCGATAGATTTTGACAGAGAAGTCCGATCAAGACGCCTCAAAAATTAAAGTGGCTCGAAACGGGGCGTGCCGTATATGCATGCTTTGTGCCGATTCGTCAGTAGTTTGGGGTTTGGGGAAACTTCATTTAGTGAATATTAGGGTATACAAACTTCAAATAGTGATAGATTTTGACGGAGAAGTCCATTCAAGACGCCTCAAAAATGAAAGTGGCTCGAAACGGGGCATGGCGTATCTGCATGTTTTATGCCAATTTTTCAGTTGTTTGGGGTTTGGCGAAACTTCATTTAGTGAATATTAGGGTATACAAACTTCAACTGGCGATAGAGTTTGACAGAGAAGTCCGATCAAGACGCCTAAAAAATGAAAGTGGCTCGAAACGGGGCGTGGCGTATCTGCATGTTTTGTGCCGATTCGTCAGTAGTTTGGGGTTTGGAGAAACTTCATTTAGTGAATATTAGGGTTTACAAACTTGAAATGGCGATAGATTTTGACAGAGAAGTCCGATAAAGACGCTTCAAAAATGAAAGTGGCTCGAAACGGGGCGTGGCGTATCTGCATGTTTTGTGCCGATTCGTCAGTAGTTTGGGGTTTTGGGGAAACTTGATTTAGTGAATATTAGGGTATACAAACTTCAAATGGCGATAGATTTTGACAGAGAAGTCCGATCAAGATGCCTAAAAAATGAAAGTGGCTCGAAACCGGGTGTGGCGTATCTGCATGTTTTGTGTCGATTCGTCAGTAGTTTAGGGTTTGGGGAAACTTCATTTAGTGAATATTAGGGTATAAAAACTTCAAATGGCGAGAGGTTTTGATAGAGAAGTTCGATCAAGATGCCTAAAAAATGAAAGTGGCTCGAAACGGGGCGTGGCGTATCCGCATGTTTTGTGCCGATTCGTCAGTACTTTGGGGTTAGGGGAAACTTTATTTAATGAATATTAGGGTATGCAAACTTCAAATGATGATAGATTTTGACAGAGAAGTCCGATCAAGACGCCTAAAAAATGAAAGGTGCTCTACACGGGGCGTGGCATATCTGCATGTTTTGTGCCGATTCGTCAGTAGTTTGGGGTTTGGGGAAACTTAATTTAGTGAATACTAGGGTACACAAACTTAAAATGGCGATAGATTTTGAAGAGAAGTCCGATTAAGACGCCTCAAAAATGAAAGTGGCTCGAAACGGGGCGTTGCGTATCTGCATGTTTTGTACCGATTCGTCAGTAGTTTGGGGTTTGGAGAAACTTCATTTAGTGAATATTATGGTATAGAAACTTCAAATGGCGATAGATTTTGACAGAGAAGTCCGATCAAGAAGCCTAAAAAATGAAAGTGGCTTGAAACGGGACATGGGGTATCTGCATGTTTTGTGCCAATTCGTCAGTAGTTTGGGGTTTGGGGAAACTTTATTTAGTGAATATTAGGGTATACAAACTTCAAATGGTGATAGATTTTGATAGAGAAGTCCGATCAAGATGCCTCAAAAATGAAAGTCGCTCGAAACGGGGCGTGGCGTATCTGCATGTTTTGTGCCGATTCGTCAGTAGTTTGGGGTTTGGGGAAACTTCATTTAGTGAATATTAGGGTATACAAACTTCGAGTGGCGATAGATTTTGACAGAGAAGTCCGATCAAGACGCCTCAAAAATGAAAGTGGCTCGAAACGGGGCGTGGCGTACCTGCATGTTTTGTGCCGATTCGTTAGTAACTTGGGGTTTGGAGAAACTTCATCTAGTTAATATTAGGGTATACAAACTTCAAATGGCGATAGATTTTGATAGAGAAGTCCTATCAACACGCCTAAAAAATGAAAGTGGCTCGAAACGGGGCATGGCGTATCTGCATGTTTTGTGCCGAATTATCAGTAGTTTGGGGTTTGGGGAAGCTTCATGTAGTGAATATTAGGGTATACAAACTTCAAATGGCGATATATTTTGACAGAGAAGTCCGATCAAGACGCCTCAAATATGAAAGTGGCTCGAAAGAGGGCGTGGCGTATCTGCATGTTTTGTGCCGATTCGTCAGTAGTTTGGGGTTTGGAGAAACTTCATCTAGTGAATATTAGGGTATACAAACTTCAAATGGGGATAGTTTTTGACAGAGAAGTCCGATCAAGACGCCTAAAAAATGAAAGTGGCTCGAAACGGGGCGTGGCGTATCTGCATGTTTTGTGCCGATTCGTCAGTAGTTTGGGGTTTGGGGAAACTTAATTTAGAGAATATTAGGGTATACAAACTTCAAATGGCGAGAGATTTTGACAGAGAAGTCCGATCAAGACGCCTCAAAAATGAAAGTGGCTCGAAACGAGGCGTGGCGTATCAACATGTTTTGTGCCGATTCGTTAGTTGTTTGGGGTTTGGGGAAACTTCATTTAGTGAATATTAGGGTATACAAACTTCAAATGGCGATAGATTTTGGCAGAGAAGTCCGATCAGGACGCCTCAAAAATGAAAGTGGCTCGAAACGGGGCGTGGCATATCTGCATGCTTTGTGCCGATTCGTCAGTAGTTTGGGGTTTGGGGAAACTTCATTTAGGGAATATTAGGGTATACAAACTTCAAATGGCGATAGATTTTGACAGAGAACTCCGTTCAAGACGCCTCAAAAATGAAAGTGGCACGAAACGGGGCGTGGCGTATCTGCATGTTTTGTGCCGATTCGTCAGTAGTTTGGGGTTTGGGGAAACTTCATTTAGTGAATATTAGGGTATACAAACTTCGAATGGCGATAGATTTTGACAGAGAAGTCCGATCAAGACGCCTCAAAACTGAAAGTGGCTCGAAACAGGGCGTGGCGTATCTGCATGTTTTGTTCCGATTCGTCAGTAGTTTGGGGTTTAGGGGAACTTGATTTAGTGAATATTAGGGTATACAAACTTCAAATGGCGAGAGATTTTGACAGAGAAGTCCGATAAAGATGCCTCAAAAATGAAAGTGGCTCGAAACGGGGCGTGAGGTATCTGAATGTTTTGTGCCGATTCGTCAGTAGTTTGGGGCTTGGGCAAACTTCATTTAGTGAATATTAGGGTATACAAACTCAAATGGCGATAGATTTTGACAGAGAAGTCCGTTCAAAACGCCTCAAAAATGAAAGTAGCTCAAAACGGGGCGTGGCGTATCTGCATGTTTTGTTTCGATTCGTCAGTAGTTTGGGGTTTGGTGAAACTTCATTTAGTGAATATTAGGGTATACAAACTTCAAATGGCGATAAATTTTGACAGAGAAGTTCGATCAAGATTCCTCAAAAATGAAAGTGGCTCGAAACGGGGTGTGGGGTATCTGCATGTTTTGTGTCGATTCGTCAGTAGTTTGGGGTTTGGGGAAACTTCATTTAGTGAATATTGGGGTATACAAACTTCAAATGGGGAGAGATTTTGACAGAGAAGTTCGATCAAGATGCCTCAAAAATGAAAGTGGCTCGAAACGGGGCGTGGCGTATCCGCATCTTTTGTGCCGATTCGTCAGTAGTTTGGGGTTTGGAGAAACTTCATTTAGTGAATATTAGAAGAGGGATAAGCTCAGGCCCAACAACTAGGTCCATGGCAAAGAGGATTCAAGAAGAGTGGGACTCTGCTACTGATGGCAGAGAAACATTTCTCTACATATTCAAAGACCCTTCAGAGGACTACAAGGAGTAAAGCCCAAGCCATGGGAGCTGAGCATAAATTAATTTTAGTTTATTTATAATTTTAGTAGAGTAGGGTTCATTTAGCACAATCGGGGGTGTATTTAAGAATTTAGCTTGTACCTAGGCCTTTTAGGGTAGGAATGTAGCCCTACCTTCTAGAAGCATGCTAAGGGGCTGCATTGACCTTTAGTCAACACCCTAGCAGCCCCCTCTTTTATGTATTCCCCATCCTACCCTTGTTCCTTACTCTCCAAGGCACCATCTCCTATAAATAGGGTGCTTTGGCTCATGTTTTTTTAAGATAAATTTATATGAGTAAATGCTGCCAAAATTATGCTAGCTTCTACTCTTTGTCTAGTCTCTCTAGGTTAGACACTTTGATCTTCATCTTCACCTTCCTCCAAGTGATTTGGCCTAACCTATCACTCTCCACACCTTTCATGCACCTACAAGGAACCCATAGCTCTATATGAGCCATCCTTGACCCATATCATCCATAGCTTCCACCACCTTTTTACCTCATATTTCAAGAGGAACAAATGGTCATGAAGAATAACCCATCATTTCGTATCTAGAGCTTTGGTTCTTCAAGAGATAAGTGTTCTCTTCATTTTATTTTTTGAGTCTTCTTTATTTCATGTTGTTCATCATATCCTTAAATGTCTTGTTGTTTTTAATTTCTTTTTAAGTTGGTGTTGCTGTTTTTTAAATTTCTATTTGGTATTTTTTGGTTCAACTTGATCTTGAACTTCCATTTTTTCAAACTGTTTTAGGTTCCTTTTGTGTTGGCTGTTCTGTTTTTATTTTATTTGAGTCTTATTGATGTTTTTAATCGGTGCAAAGTGTTTGTGGTTGAGTCATTTTGATTTTTGAATCCATACAAGTTTTTTCAAATTCATGTTCATCCTACAATGTCATAAATTCCAAGTGGTGCCTTTTATTGTTGATTTGGTTGTTTGATTTTGTTTTGAGTGCAGTTTATATTTCTGGTTTTGAAGCTTTGGTGCCTTTTATACTTTCGTATTTGAGTTCATACTTGTGTGTTAGTTCCATACAAGTTCGTATCCAATCATTTCCATTGTGTTTTTGAAGTTTCTTTACTGTTTTCTAATTTCAAGTTAGGATTTCTCTGTTTTCACTGCTACTGTTCTGGATGGAATCGTTCCCAGAAATTACATTTGTTGGTAAAAAATTCTGAAATTTTGGATTTGAGTAGTTTGATGTGTTAAGAAAAAGTGAAAAAAAGAAGCACATCAAAATTAAAAATACAAAAAAAATGATAAATGAAATACGAACAGAGTGCAAAAATCCTGACTCTGAAAAAACGCTGACGCGGCAGTGATTTCGGAAAAATTATTACAATTATTTGACTCACTGTTTTGGTGAAATTCCAACGCCTATATTGAGATAAAACATTGAAGTTTCTGTGGTTAAAATTTCAAGCTCAAATTTGAAGTATTCTGTCCAGCATAAAATTGGAAAGTTGTGAAAAATTTTACACAAAAAATTCTGTAGTGCTGTTTTGGTTTTATTCATCTATTCTAGTTCCATTCACTAGGATTCCACTTTGTGTGCTACCTTTTTCTTGTGTGCCTTAATTTTTTGCTTGTCAAATTTTATTGAATACTCTTTCAAGTCTTGTCAAATATCAACTCCATTTGCAGTAGTCCTTGATTTTAAATTTGAGTTTTGTTGCTTTAAAACTTGCTTGACCTCTCTTTGGTGGATTTGACCTAAAAAGTGCTTTGGTGAGTGTGGAGCTAAAATTTTGTTTTGGTGAAATCCATATCACTAAAGAGGATCTGGATTAAAGATTTAAGGTTGAATAACCTAAGGAGACAAAGCAAGGGACAGCAGCAACCTCATTGAAAAAATACACAAATATACACAAAGGAGCTACAAGTGAAGGAGTGCATAGAATAGGACTTTAAATTTTTGTGCATCAAAATTTGTTAACCTAATTTCTTTGTATTTCTTTGAGTTGTAATTTGCAAGGACATTGATTAATTAGTGGATTAATACGTCTTAGACGGTGAGTGTGTCTTCAAGGTTCCAAAGTGCCAAGAAGCCTCACCTTAGGATTCGACTAGTTTTAAAAGCTTTCTAGATAGCAATTTTCATTTGTGTTTTATTGCTTTACATATAGTTTTTCTTGCATAAAAATTTTGTTTTTATCTTTGATTGTGCTCTAAGTAAATTGCTTAGAGAAAGGTTTTTGAAAGTGTTGTGGGATAGTATCTGGCTAAGGAAAGGCTTGGTACTTAAGAGATCCTAGTGATCCACCTCCCTTTCCTGGGAAATTACCTACTTCACTCCACTTATCTTTCGTTTTGAAAATTACTTTTATCACAAACCCTAAACATGTCTACTCATTCTTCAAGTCATAGTGAAAGTGATAGAAAATCCACAAAATCTCTTTTGAAACAATTGGCTAGAGATTTTCAATCACTATCACTAAGACAATTGCAACATGAGGCTCAACTTTTGGAAGATAAAAAAGAAAGAGATGCCCATCTTGCACTTTTGGAAGAGGAGTTGAGAATTGTTAGAGAAAAAGATGAATACATTCGAAAATTAAAAAAATCACATGCATCACATGCATCTAGTTCTAGGTCAAGTGACTCACATGTTGAGGGGAGTCTGAGAGTAAATGATTATTATCAACCTCCACCTAGAAGAACTAGGAGAGAAAGCCACCTAAAAGAGACTAGGGTAGACTTACCTCATTTTTATGGAAAGGAAAATGTTGAAACATACCTAGATTGGGAAATGAAAGTAGAACAACTTTTTGCTTGCCATCATGTTAGCGAGGAAAGGAAAGTACCCTTAGCCACTTTAAGCTTTCAAGGAAATGCTATGTATTGGTGGACAGCCCTAGAGAGAGATAGGCGCCTCCACAGGGACCCTCCTATAGAATATTGGAATGAAAATTACTTTTATCACAAACCCTAAACATGTCTACTCATTCTTCAAGTCATAGTGAAAGTGATAGAAAATCCACAAAATCTCTTTTGAAACAATTGGCTAGAGATTTTCAATCACTATCACTAAGACAATTGCAACATGAGGCTCAACTTTTGGAAGATAAAAAAGAAAGAGATGCCCATCTTGCACTTTTGGAAGAGGAGTTGAGAATTGTTAGAGAAAAAGATGAATACATTCGAAAATTAAAAAAATCACATGCATCACATGCATCTAGTTCTAGGTCAAGTGACTCACATGTTGAGGGGAGTCTGAGAGTAAATGATTATTATCAACCTCCACCTAGAAGAACTAGGAGAGAAAGCCACCTAAAAGAGACTAGGGTAGACTTACCTCATTTTTATGGAAAGGAAAATGTTGAAACATACCTAGATTGGGAAATGAAAGTAGAACAACTTTTTGCTTGCCATCATGTTAGCGAGGAAAGGAAAGTACCCTTAGCCACTTTAAGCTTTCAAGGAAATGCTATGTATTGGTGGACAGCCCTAGAGAGAGATAGGCGCCTCCACAGGGACCCTCCTATAGAATATTGGAATGACCTTAGGGGAGCCTTGAGACGCCGCCATATTCCTTCATACTATGATAGGGAGTTAATGGACAAGCTCCAAAGACTCCAACAGAAAAACATGAGTGTAGAGGAGTATAGGCAAAAGATGGAGCTCTACATGATGAGAGCCTCTATTAGGGAAGAAGCCACCACCACCATAGCTAGGTTCCTAAGTGGTCTCAATCTTGAGATAAGGGATAAAGTAGAACTTTTGCCCTACAGGGACTTGAATGATTTGATCCAACTTTGTATAAAAGTTGAACAACAAAATTTGAGAAAGGGATCAAGTCGCAAGGAGAGTTCTTACTCTAACTCTTATCCCAAGAGAGAGTATAGAAGAGAAAAGGAGGATAGTCTTTCAAAGGATAAATCCAAAGAAACTCCCAAGAGTGTAGGAAAAGATGTGTCTACCTCACAACCCCGCAGTAGAGACATCCAGTGCTTCAAGTGTCTTGGTAGAGGCCATATAGCATCCCAATGCCCAAATAGGAGAACCATGATCTTAAGAGGGAGGGATGAGTATAGCAGCCAAGATGAAGAGTCTAGTGGGGAAGAAGAGAAGGAAAGTAGTGAGGGGGCATATCCTTGTGAGGGAGAATTAATGATGATCAGAAGAACCCTCAACAATCAACCTAGTGTGAACCATGAAACACAGAGAGAGAACATCTTTCATACAAGATGCAAAGTTTCAGAAAACATTTGTTCTCTCATTGTGGATAGTGGCTCTTGCTGCAATTGTTGTAGCACTAGGATGGTTGAAAAGCTTAATCTACAATTAATACCTCATCCAAAACCTTACAAACTTCAGTGGATAAATGAAGATGGGGAATTAACTGTAGATAAGTGAGTAAAAATCAGTCTTTCTGTGGGGAACTATAAAGATGAGATTTTATGTGATGTAGTACCCATGGAAGCCTGCCACATCTTATTGGGAAGACCATGGCAATTTGACAAGAAAACCATCCATAATGGTCTTACCAACGAGATAACTTTTACCCATAGGGAAAAAAAGTTTGTACTTTATCCTTTAACACCTTCACAAGTGGTAAAGGACCAAGTACAAATGAAAATAAAAAGAGAAAATGAGAAAAAGAAAAAAAAAAGGAAAACAAGAGAAAATCCTTAGGAACGATGTTGAGGCGTGGGAGAAGAGTGTTCCTTCCCACAAGGTTATTCAGAAAGAAGAAAAATTTGAAAGTAAAATTGAAAAGATACTTCTATCTGAACAACCTTCAGGCCTCCTTCTGTGTAAAGGAACACTTGCATGCACTGCCACACTTTCTGAAGTTTGTGAACTACCTTTTCAAGTCCAAAAACTTTTAAAAGAATTTGGTGATGTATTCCCTGAGGAAGGACCTATTGGACTTCCACCTGTTAGGGGTATAGAACACCAAATAGATTTAGTTCCGGGAGCTAGTTTACCAAATAGACCAGCTTACAGAACTAATCCGGAAGAGACTAAGGAGATAGAGTCACAGGTTCAGGATTTGTTGGAGAAAGGCTGGGTTCAAAAAAGCCTAAGTCCTTGTGTTGTACCTGTTTTGTTGGTTCCAAAGAAAGATGGCAAGTGGAGAATGTGTTGTGATTGTAGGGCCATCATTAATATCACCATCAAATACAGGCATCCAATTCCTAGACTTGATGATATGCTTGATGAATTGCATGGGTCTACCATATTTTCCAAGATTGATCTTAAAAGTGGATATCACCAAATTATAATTAAAGAAGGTGATGAGTGGAAAACTGCTTTTAAGACCAAATTTGGACTATATGAGTGGTTAGTGATGCCTTTTGGACTCACTAATGCACCTAGCACTTTCATGAGGCTTATGAATCATGTCTTTAGGGATTGCATAGGTAAGTATGTAGTAGTCTATTTTGATGATATCTTAGTATATAGTCAAAGCCTAGAGTCCCACCTAAGTCACCTTAGGGAGGTTCTTTTAGTGCTTAGGAAAAATAGTTTGTTTGCCAATATAGATAAATGCACTTTTTGTGTAGATAGTGTAGTGTTTTTAGGTTTTATAGTAAACAAAAATGGGGTACATGTTGACCCCGAGAAAATCAAAGCCATCCAAGAGTGGCCAACCTCGCAAAATGTAGGAGATGTTAGGAGCTTTCATGGTCTAGCAAGTTTTTATAGAAGATTTGTTCCTAACTTCTCAAGTCTAGCTTCACCACTCAATGAGTTAGTAAAGAAAGACACTCCATTTTGTTAGACAGAGAAGCATGAGCTGTAAGGACCTGTAAAATTAAATTGGAATAAAAGGAATATATTTTAAATGAATTCTAAGTATGTTTTTATTTAAAATAAAAAGGGAGGAAAGTGTAGCTTAGAAGACTATGAGATCGTCTGGTTAGTACATAATCGCCTGTCGCCTAGACTACCCATGCGGACGTCGCCGGGGCGCGAGGTATGCGGACGTTGCCAGGGCGCGAAGCATGCGGGCATCACCGGGGCGCGAGAGACATGCGGGCGTTGCCTGGGATAGACATCGGTCGTCTCCCAGCGAGAAACTTCGGTCGTCTCCCAGCGAGAGACTTCGGTCGTCTCCCAGAGAGAGACATCGGTCGTCTTCCAGGATGAGTCATCGGTGGAAGGTTATCGCGCGATGTCGTGTTTCACACAGATAAGGTGGGACCCAGGCTCCCAGCATGAAACGTCCTGCACGCGCGACACGTAGACAAAAAGGGTGTTTCAGAAGAGTGACATCAGAGAGTTGGCATGCGCAGAGACACATGTGGCCGTACTGTTCAAGGAAGCGTGCACGCAAGCCTTCCTGCAGAGTGGGTGGTGGCAGCGGCATTTGTGGACAAGTTGGTTTAGATTCAAAAACCCACTTCTGAGAGGGAGAACGTTGCAGTAGTTCAAGAGCGAGAGAGTGAGTTCACCTTCATCCTTCTCTTTTCTCTTTTCTCTCCTTCACTCTGCGATTCAGGCCTTATCACGTCCCTGCTTGGCTATCGACGACTGCCATAGAGCACCTGGGAGGTTCTCTGCAAGTCCTCCAAACCAGATGCTAAAACAGAGTTAAGGCATCCTTGAAGCTCGTTGGGTTGGAACTCTTAGTGAAGTTTACGCAAGTCCAGGTAAGGGAAGCTAACTTTATTTTCAATAAAAGCTGTAGATTAGCTGTTTCTGAAGTGAGGGCGACGTGGTCGCCGGTTTTTCAACTGTTATTGCAAAATCCCCTGTTTTGGATGTGATCGCCGGTTTTAATATTGTTGTTCGAACTCCCCTGTTTAATGTCGCTCTGAACTTGTTGAGATTGAAATGAAAAATGTATATGCTATTCGAAAACCTGATCGGTGGTATGCTTGTTCTTGTGAGTGGGGTTGTTTAAGAAAAGATTCAAGGTATTCTATGATGGATTTATTCTTTATGTGTGGAATGATGCTTTGAGTGTTGTGGATATGGGATCAAGGCATAGTATTTTCAGGAAAGAAAATACCGTGTAAGATCGTGTAAAGTGTGCAATGACTGGTGATTCGTTTTATGAGATATCCTGACTCTCCTGATGTAATGGAATCACATAGGTGAAGTTATTCAGGCGTTGAGAGTCGAAGGAGGTTCACAGGTATGGGTGAGTTGTGTGAAAGAGAACGAGCTCGACCCGTTGTGTGGATTAACCCTGTCATGCTAGGATAGTGATAATATTGAGATTCATTTATACGCTTGTGAATGTGTGTGATTTCACAGCGACCCTGTGAATGTGTGTGATTTCACAGTGGTGCAGCATGACAGGTGCAGATCTCTGAGTCTAGTCAATGCACGTGTCTTCCGAAAGTAGTGTCAAGTGTCTATGTGTGATGAGTCAGTGGAAGTCTGACGTGAGAAATGTTGACAAATTGTTGATAGACACTTGATGGAATTATGTGAATTGAACGACTCTTGAGGAAATTGTGAAATATGTGATTACTTGATGACTGTGTGATATGAATGAGAAAGTTGATGGTTTTTACGTGGGTGACTTAAATTGGTTTTATCTTGATTTTTAAGTTCATATTTAAACTCTCTTTCAAATATCTAGCTTACCCTGTGTTTGGTTCTGTGGCTGTTTTTCTTAAAACTGTGATGATCGTGTATAATTTACACGGGAGCAGATGATGTTGCAGGAAGTAGAGCTCCTTAGTGAGTGGTCGCCGGAAGGAGATCGCCTGTCTCTGTTTCTGTTAGGCGATCACCCTTTTTCTGATATCTGATAGGAGATCGCCTTTTCTGTTAGGAGAACGCCTTCTGTTAGGAGATCGCCTGTTTTTTTTTCTATTTTGCTGTATTTTGTTTAAGCTTTGGAAAATTGACCGGTTATGTATTAAACTCCCTGTGAGGAGCAACTTCATTTTATATAAATACGTATGTTCACTTAAATATTATTGTTTTACCTTTATTTCATTTTATATTTATGAAAAGGATTTGGCGGGATGTTACATTAATGGTATCAGAGCAGTTCGTCCTTAGGATGACCTGAGGGCTGTGGATCCATTGTGTTTCTTCTGCTCATAAAATCTATTTGAGTTTTCAAATAACAACTATTGTGAAAGGTTTTCAAACATTTTTGTATTGAAATTTTGTGTGTGCTTTAGTGAATATATGCCTAACTGAAAATCTTAGTATTAAGAATGAGAGGATCTTGATAAAGTAGTGAGGGTGCACACTCATAACTGAATCGAGATGATTCTCAATCTTAATTCCAAAGGTTTGATGTTTAGCATACATTGAATTTTGGTGTGATTTATTTCATTTTATTGAGTGTTTTTGTAGTTGAATTGAAGTGGTTGTTTGGATTGATGGTTTTATACCAGTAGCTGTTTTGGTGATGAGCTTGTATTAGTATATTGATCTTGCGGATAAACTCAAATTCTAGATGGATTTGAGATGCTGGCCTTGTAAGACCTAGTGTGGTCTTCTAAATGAATTGATTCTTTATCAAGTTCATTTTATAGGAATATGAGTAGAGAATAATAGTTCTTTTCCTAATCTTCTACAGAGAAGAATGACTCGTAGACCTCCTACCTCTCCCCAACCTTCTTCGGAGATGGGCCAGATCGCCAGGGCCATTGAGATGATGGCAACTGCCATCCAACAACAGAATGCAGCAATGGCTCAGAATCATCAAGCTGCAATGCACCACTCGGAAACTGCTCGGTCGGCTGAAACAGCCTCCCACGCTAGTCAGCCTCAGGAGCAGATGGGACTGACCGAGTTCCTCAGGCACAGCCCACCTAAGTTCAGTGGGAATGCTACCCCTGATCAAGCAGATCAGTGGGTCAGGGGGTTAGAGAAAATCTTCAGGGCGACCTCCTGCCCTGAAGATAAGAAGTTGGTGTTTGCCACATACCTTCTATCTGGAGAAGCCGAGTTCTGGTGGATGGGAACTCAACAAATGATGGAAGCCCGAGAAGAAGTATCAAACTGGGAGAGCTTCAGGGTGAAGTTTCTGGAGAAATACTTCCCAGATAGTGCAAGGTTTGCCAAGGAAGCTGAATTCCTCAGGTTGGAACAGGGGGAGATGTTAGTGAATGCTTATGCTGCTCGGTTTGAGTACCTCGCCCGGTTTTATACCCAAGCTACCTCTGAGGCTTGGAGGTGCAGAAAATTTGAAGAAGGACTGAAGCATGGGCTGAAGAGGACCATAGCCCCGATGTGCATCAGGGAATTTCACGCCTTGGTGGAGAAGGCGAAGATGGTGGAGACTCTAGAAAAGGGTGAGTCTCGAGTGATCAGGTCACACCCAGGGGGTTCCTCCAGTGGGAAGACAAGGGTGCAGCAGCAGCAGAATAAGCCTTATGCGAGACCTCCACAGCATAGGGCAAGAGCAGCACCGCCCCAGTCTCAGCAGCAACAACCCTGGAAACTTAAATGTTTCCATTGTGGTGGACCACACACAGCCAATGTGTGCCCCAAGAAAGATTCAGAGAGAAGATGTTTTGCCTGCCAGAAGACGGGACACGTTGCTAGAGATTGTCCTACTCAGAATAGGATGACTCAATCCGGTGGTTCCCAACAATTGAGGAACGAAGGCAGCAGACCCCGGGCAACAGGGAGAGTGTTTGCCATGTCAGGAGCTGAGGCGTCCCAATCAGGTAACTTGGTGCAGGGTGTTTGTCTTATATCTGGTAGAAGTGTAAAAGCCTTGTTTGATTCTGGAGCGACACACTCTTTTGTGTCAAGTCTGTGTGTAGCCAAGCTGAGCCTCCTAGTGAAGGAGCTACCTTTTGAACTGTTGGTCTCTACACCTGCATCAGGACAGGTTATGACCTCCACAGTTTGCCCAGAATGTCCAGTGATAGTAGAGGGACGCAGGTTCAAGGTAAATTTGATCTGTCTACCTCTGCAAGATCTGGATGTTATCCTAGGAATGGATTGGCTTTCTGCCAATCACATCCTCATAGACTGCGGTAGGCAGAAAGTAGTGTTTCCCGATCTCCAAGAGCCAGATGTGATATCTGCTCAGCAGGTACAGTCGGAGTTGAAAGAAGGGGCGACGTGTTTTGTAATCCTAGCTCAAGGGGAAGTGAAGAATGAAGGAGATGTGGGCAATATACATGTGGTGAAGGAATTCATGGATGTATTTCCAGAAGAAATACCTGGATTACCTCCTAAGAGAGAAGTAGAATTCTCCATTGATTTAGTACCTGGAGCTGGACCAGTGTCAATGGCACCTTACAGAATGGCTCCAGCCGAGTTGGTGGAGTTAAAAAAGCAAGTGGAAGAATTGTTGGAGAAACAATTCATCAGACCCAGTGTATCTCCATGGGGAGCTCCAGTGCTTCTAGTGAAGAAAAAGGATGGAGGGTCTCGGCTGTGTATAGACTACAGGCAGTTGAATAAGTTGACCATCAAGAACAAGTATCCTCTACCTAGAATTGATGACTTAATGGATCAAGTAAATGGGGCCTCGGTGTTCTCAAAGATTGATCTGAGATCGGGGTACCACCAAATTTTGGTAAAGGCTGAAGACATTCAGAAAACAGCATTTAGGTCTCGTTATGGGCACTATGAGTATGTGGTGATGCCGTTTGGAGTGACCAATGCTCCAGCTCTGTTCATGGACTACATGAATAGAATTTTTCGTCCTTTCTTGGATAGGTTTGTTGTAGTCTTTATAGACGACATACTTATTTATTCAAGGACCGAGGAGGAACATGAGGAACATCTGAGGACAGTGCTGGAAATTCTGAGGGAGAAGCAACTCTATGCCAAGTTCTCTAAGTGTGAGTTCTGGCTGAAGGAAGTCAACTTCTTAGGACACGTGATATTTGCTCGGGGGATCTCAGTGGATCCAGCCAAGGTAGAAGCAGTGCTACAGTGGGAAAGTCCTAAGACAGTCACTGAAATAAGGAGCTTCGTGGGTTTAGTTGGCTACTATCGGAGGTTTATTGAGGACTTTTCCAAGGTAGTGGCTCCTTTGACTCAATTGACACGCAAAGACCAACCTTTTGCTTGGACCGACCGATGTGAGCAGAGTTTCACGGAGCTAAAGGAGAGGTTGACTAGTGCTCCAGTACTGGTGATCCCCGATGTTGGGAAACCTTTTGATGTCTACTGTGATGCTTCACATCAAGGCTTGGGATGCGTTTTGATGCAAGAAAAAGGAGTAGTTGCATATGCTTCGAGGCAACTCAAAGTTCATGAGAGAAACTATCCCACTCATGACTTGGAGTTGGCGGCTGTGGTGTTTGCCTTGAAAGTTTGGAGGCATTACTTGTATGGAGCTCGGTTCCATGTGTTCAGTGATCATAAGAGCCTGAAATATTTGTTCGATCAGAAGGAACTAAATATGAGGCAAAGGAGATGGATGGAGTTTCTAAAGGACTATGATTTCCAACTCATGTATCATCCAGGGAAGGCCAATGTAGTGGCAGATGCTTTGAGTAGGAAATCAAGGCAAGTGTCATACATGATGATTGAAGAACAGAAATTGATTGAGCAATTCAGAGACTTAAACTTGGGAGTGGAATTCCATATTAATCACATTAGTTGTAGTAAGCTGACTATAACTAATGACTTCCTTGGTGTAGTAAAGGATAAGCAGTTAGAGGACCCTAGCCTGAAGCGCACTGTGGAGTCAATAGGGACCGATCAGGCTAAAGGTTTTGTGATGGGAGATGATGGGATCTTGAGATTTAATGGCAGAATTTGCATACCTGCAAATGAAGAGTTGAAGAAGATGATCCTAGAGGAAGGTCACAAGAGTCGCCTTAGCCTACATCCAGGCATGAACAAGATGTACCATGACTTGAAGGAGTCATTTTGGTGGTCGGGCATGAAGAGAGACATCGCCCAGTATGTTACAACCTGCTTAACATGTCAGAAGGCGAAGATAGAGCATCAAAGACCTGGCGGGTTGTTACAGCAACTGGATATCCCTGAGTGGAAATGGGACAGCATTGCCATGGATTTTGTTACCCATTTACCCAGATCGGTAAAGGGTCATGATGCAATCTGGGTCATCATTGATCGGCTGACGAAGAGTGCCCACTTTCTCCCAGTAAATATGAAGATGCCCATGGCCAAGTTGACACAGCTGTACATCAAGGAAATTGTGAGGTTGCATGGAGTGCCTTCCAGCATCATTTCGGATAGAGATCCCAGGTTCACTTCACGGTTTTGGCAGACCTTACAAGATTGCTTGGGAACCAAGTTGAGAATGAGCTCGGCATATCACCCTCAAACAGATGGACAGTCAGAGAGAACGATCCAGTCCTTGGAAGATCTGCTGAGGACGTGTGTCTTGTGTAACATCCCGCCAAAATAAAACCATACATACATGTATAATGAAAATAAAGGTACACAAATAATATTGAAGAGTACATGATAATATATATAAGTAATGAAGTTGCTCCTCTTAGGGAGTTTAATACATAACCAGTCAAATGTTTTCAAAATTTAACAAAATTCAATCAAATACAACAAGACCGGCGGTCTCCATACATGAACCGGCGATCTGGTAACAGAAGGCCCCAAAACAGGCGATCTGCTAGCAGGACATAAAACCGGCGATCACCACCAAGAGATAGAAACCGGCGATCTCTTCCTCGGCGACCACTCACTAGGGAGCTCTGCTTCCTGGAAGATCATCTGCTCCCGTGTAAGTTATACACGATCATCACAGTTTTAAGAGAAAAACAGCCAACGAGCAGAACACGCAGGGTAAGCTAGATATTGTAAGGAGAGTTTAAATAAGGATAATTAAACTAAAATCAAGGTAAACAATTTCAAGATATTCACGTATCACTATCAAGTTTCTCATACCCTTCACTTGATCGCCCAGAAATCACACATTTCACAATATTTTCAAGAGTAATTCTATTTCACAAACTGCATCAAGTGTCTATCAATTTCAAGTTCCTCATTTCACATGTCAGACCACCACTAACTCAGCACACAAGACACTTGACACTACTTCCGGAAGACTCATGCATTGATTAGACTCAGAGATCTGCACCTGTCATACTAAACAGCTGTAATGTTTCCCAGCTGTAAGGACCTGGAAAATCTTATTGGAATAAAAGTGTCATATTTAAATGGATTCGAAGCATGTTGTATTTAAAATGAAAAAGGAAAGAAAGTGTAGTTTAGAAGACTATGAGATCGCCTGGAACATGATCGCCGGTCGCCTACTACACATGATCACCAGGGCGCGAGGCATGTGGGCATCGCCAGGGCGCGAGAGACATGCGGGCATCGCCAGGGCGCGAGGCATGTGGGCATCGCCAGGGAGCGAGAGGCATGCGGGCATCGCCAGGGCGCGAGGCATGTAGGCATCGCCAGGGCGCGAGAGACATGCGGGCATCGCCAGGGCGCGAGATGCATGTGGGCTTTGCCGGGCGCGAGAGGCATGCGGGCATCGCCAAGAGGAGACCTCGATCGGTCTCCAGGAAGAGGAGACCTCGGTCGGTCTCTCGGAGGAGGAGACATCGGTCGTCTTCTAGAGAGAGACATCGGTCGTCCTCCAGGATGGGTCATCGGTGGATTGTCTTTGCGCGAGTGGTCATCGGCGAAAGGTTATCGCGCGATGTCGCGTGTCACGGAGATGAAGTGGGGCCCTGGTTTCCAGGATGAACGTGCTGCATGTGCGACATGTAGGCAGCGAAAGTCCTTCGGAACAGTAGCTCCATGTGCGCAGAGACGCCACATGGCCATACTGTCAGGTTGCACTTAATTCGAGGAAGAAAACCCACACGGAAGGGTTAGTTAGAGAATAGGTAATGATAGCTACATGGCAGGCCTATGTTCCTAGTATCAGAATGCACCGCCTCTTAGTAAGTTTAGAAAAACGCAGTGAGAGTATAAAAGGTGACAGAGTGAGTTCACCTTCATCTTTCTCTTTCTCTCCTTGCGCTGCGACTCAGTATTCCCCAGGCACCAGCTTGACTACCAGTGATTGCCATAGAGCATTTGAGAAGTTTCTCTACAAGTTTTACCAATTAGAACGCTTAGGCAGAGTTCAGGCATCCTTTACGTTCGGTGGTTAGAGCTTGAAGTGAGTTTCACGCTGATCCAGGTAAGGGAAGCTAGCCTTACTTCAAATGAAAACTGTATGTGTGATGATTTTTGATGTTGGGGGCGACGTGGTCGCCGGGTGTTCAAACTGTTCTTGCTTTAAACCCAGTTTTGTTCGTGATCGCCGGTTTTTCATCTGTTATTGAAATATCCCCTGTTTTATGCTGTTTCAAAAGTGTTTGAGATTTTAAATGTGGTTTTCGAAAATTTGAACCTTGGTATGAGTTTTGCTGTGATTGAAATCGTTCATTGAAGTGTTATGTGATGTGTTGAATGTTGTGATTGTGGATCGAGGCATAGTATTTTCAGGAAAGAAAATACCGTGTAAGGTCGTGTAATAGGTGTATTGATCGGTGATCCTATAATGAGACATCCTGACTCTACTGAGGTAATGAAATCACATAGAGGAAGTTACTCAGTTGTGGAGAGTCGATGGAGGTTCATACGTATGGGTGTCTCGTGTGAAAAAGAACGAGCTCCACCTGTTGTATGGATTAACCTTGTCATACCGTGATAATGAGAATATTGAGATGGTGTGATGCGCATGGCTGAGGGCACTTTCCAGCCTTCTGGTATGACAGGTGCGAATCTCTGGGTCTAATCAACGCACGAGTCTCCGGAAATAGTGGTCAAGTGTCTGGTATGATGAGTCAGTGGAAAGTCTGACGTGAGAAATGAGAAATTTAATTAATAGACACTTGATTGCTGATGTGAATTGAAATACTCTTGGATTGATTTGTGAAATATGGGATTTCCTGATAGTTTATGGAATATGGAAATGTGATGGCTGATATTGATATGGTTCATGGATGTTGTGAAGTTCTTATGTATGCTCTTGATTTAAAGTTTTCTTAAATATATAGCTTACCCTGTATTTTGTTTCTGTGGCTGTTTTCTTAAACCTGTGATGATCGTGTAATTGTACACGGGAGCAGATGAGGTTGCAGGAAGTGGATTTCCCTTGTGAGTGATCGCCGTATGTGGTCGCCGGTTTTTCTGTTCTTGCTGGGCGATCGCCCCCTTTTGCCATTTTTCCGATAGGCGATCTCCGCTTTCTGTTAGGAGATCGGTAGTTTTGTATTTTGCTGTCCTTATGTTTAAGTTTTGTAAAACGACCTATTTGTATTAAACTCCCTGCGAGGAGAACTCCTTTGTATATATATACAATTATGTTTATTTCAATATATTTGTTTTACCGTTATTTCATATTACGAAAATGAAAAAAAAAAAAAAATGCGAAATGTATTTGGCGGGATGTTACACCAGCTATGCGCATCAACACAAATCTCGATCTCAAGTTCATCATTCTCACAGTATGACAGGGTTAATCCATAGAACAGGCCGAGCTCGTTCTTTTTCACACGAGTCACCCATTCATATGAACCTCCTTCGACTCTCACCAACTGAGTAACTTCCTCTATGTGATTCCATTACCTCAGCAGAGTCAGGATATCCCCTTAGGAATCACCGATCAATGCACATCCTACACGATCTTACACGGTATTTTCTTTCCTGAAAATACTATGCCTCGATCCCACATTCACAACACCCAAGACATCATACCACTTAAATAAATGATTCAAGTCACAGCAACATTCGTTTCAAAGATTCAGATTTTCGAAGATCACCTTTAAGCTTCAACAGTTCAAAGTAACACCAAAAACAGGGAGTTCGCAAACATCGCCCAAACCGGCGACCTGGTTCAAAAACAGGGTATTTCGAAGTTTGTATTTAAAAACCGGCGACCACGTCGCTAAAAAACACACAGAACAGAGCATTCACGAAGATGAAAACGAAATTGGCGACCTCGTCGCCCTCACTTCCGAAATAGCTAAATGTAGTGGCCAGAGCTCGGTCGTCCGGAACACAAAGAGGGGTGATCGGTCATCAGCCTGTTCTCACAGAGAGGGGTGATCGGTCATCAGCCTGTTCTCACAGAGAGGGGTGATCGGTCATCAGCCTGTTCCCGCAGAGAGAGGGAGATCGGTCATCAGCCTGTTCTCACAGAGAGGGGGTGATTGGTCATCAGCCTGTTCTCACAGAGAGGGGGTGATCGGTCATCACCTGTTCCACAGAGAGAGGGTGATAGTGGCCTATCAGTGTTTGCACTCCAGAGAAGGAAACCCTATGTGCTAGATTACCCCAAGACTGGGTGATAGCGGCGCAAGGGTATTCCAGTAAACCCTAAATATGGCTAGCAGCGCAGTAAACCCTAATTAGGGTTAGCGGCACAGCCCAGGCTATATAAGGAACAGTAATATACTTCACAGAGGTACGCAGTTTCTAGACCTAAACACATAGAGAATTAATACTTTGATGTTTCTTGCCCCATATTGACTTGAGCGTTGGAGCTACAACGGCCGCGAGGGCGCCCCCCCTTTCTCTTTTGCAGGTGCGGAATCGAGCACAGACCAAGGTGAGGAAGGAGGTGTGTGAGTGTCGCAGATTCAGCTGACGGCGGAGTCAACCGGCGAGAACATTGGCGCCCACCGTGGGGCCGAGTAAATCAAGGTCCCATCCACAGTTGTGAAGAGGAAAGCCAGACAGCATGAGAAGCACTAGGCAAGGTGCCACTGGAGGAGGCGATGGTAATCACACCGCCACCATCCAGGAGCTAATGGAGACAATCCGCAATCTCCAGCAGGCGTTCACCGCCTCCAGCGCTGATCAGGCCTTAAAGCAGGAGCAGTTTAGGGCCGACCTGAACGCGTCTTTGGCGGCGAATGAGGAGCTGCGGAGAGCCAACGAGGAACTGAGGAGAGGAATGGGAGAAAGGGCCGCAGCGGGACAGGGGGCCATGCCTCCAGCCAGGCCCCGACCTATGCCTTTCTCGCAGGAGATCATGCAGACAGTAATACCAGCGTCTTTCGTAATCCCAAAGATTACCTTTACAGGCGTAGAAGATCCAGAAGCCCACATCACAGCGTTCCATACGCAGATGATGATCTCTGGGGGGACTGATGCCATGCACTGCAAGCTGTTCATGGGTACCTTTGCAGGGACAGCGCTAAACTGGTTCGTGGGACTCCCAGACGGACACGTTACATCCTTCGAGCAGTTTGCAGAATTGTTCAAAAGGCAGTTCATTGTCAATCGGGCTCGGATGCCGGTTGCGTTCGACCTCTTTGATGTAAAGCAGTTCCAGGAAGAACCACTGAAGGATTTCCTCAACCGGTTCGCGGCATTGGTGGTGAGACTGCCAACCAAGGACGACGCCGTGATAGTGCATGCCTTCGAGAGGGGAATCCTTCCTGGACCATTCAGCGACGCACTCATACGATGTCCAGCAAGGACATTTGATGAGATACAGTGCAGGGCGCTCGCCCACATCACGGCAGAAGGAAGAGTCGCCGAAAAGCGTACAAGGGGCGACCTCTCCAAACCTCGCGCCCCAGTACGCGCCCAACCCCTAAGGGTGCTTGTGGCCGCAGAGAAGAAGGATAGACACGCACCCTACGAGTCCACAAGGCCCAGACCACCCCGGCACAGCTTCAAGGTCGGCCTCAAGGAGCTCATCACAATCCCTGAGGTGGCAAGCAAGTTGAAGCCTCCCCAGAAGGCCGAGGGACATGTCGGACCTCGGAAAAGCCATTGGTGTGATTTCCATCAAGCCCAAGGCCACAATCTGCGCAATTGCCTCTGCTTGGGTTATCAATTGGATGACCTGGTAAAAAGCGGCTTTTTAGCGCCCTACCTGCAGGAACCACAGGGAGACACGGCGGCAACAAACCCAACAGGAGACGAGAGGCACGAGGTGCCCATTCATGGGGAAATCTATACCATCTCAGGGGGGTTTGAAGGAGGAGCATGCCTCCTATAGGAGCACGCCTTCCAGAGGAGCACGCCTCCCAGAGGAGCACGCCTTCCAGTGGAGCACGCCTTCCAGCGAAGCACGCCTCCCACTGGAGCACGCCTTCCAGAGGAGCACGCCTCCCAGAGGAGCACGCCTTCCAGTGGAGCACGCCTTCCAGAGGAGCACGCCTTCCATTGGAGCACGCCTCCCAGAGGAGCTCGCCTCCCAGTAGAGCACGCCTTCCAGCGAAGCACGCCTTCCAGAGGAGCACGCCTTCCATTGGAGCACGCCTCCCTGAGGAGCACGCCTCCCAGAGGAGCACGCCTCCCAGCGGAGCTCGCCTCCAAGTTTTATTTCAGTTAATAGATACATGTTTTAACACAATCGTATTTTTCAGTCTAGGGGACACTCTTTTTAACGAGGTCACCCAATAAAGAGAAGAATTTAGAGAGACATATTTGTGTTAAACTGTAAAAAGAACCTCTTCTACCATATTAAAGAAAGGAGAAGAACAGTATGGTTCACAGGAAAAGTCCTCACCTCGACTTTGTACAGCGAGGCTGAGGCAACAGAGGAAGACCTCCTCGCCTTTGAGCAAGTGAGGCGAGATGAGAAAGGAAATCGCCCAAGGATAATTCGGCGAGTACCAGATCAGAAGAGTCTCTGGCGATGATGCCAAATGCTGGTCCTCAAGCACCGAGAGCAGATAGTAAAGGAGTCGATGACTTAGTCTCTTCGCTGAAACAAGTTAACAGCTTGAGACTGGGGGGCTTGTGATCCGGTCGGTCATCGGCAGTTGACCACGTCGAGTCATGCCACATAGGTCGACTGGGCGAGCTGTAAGGCTCTTCGTTGAAGCAAGTCACAACTCGAGCCTGGGGGGCTTGTGTAGTGGCCAGAGCTCGGTCGTCCGGAACACAAAGAGGGGTGATCGGTCATCAGCCTGTTCTCACAGAGAGGGGTGATCGGTCATCAGCCTGTTCTCACAGAGAGGGGTGATCGGTCATCAGCCTGTTCCCGCAGAGAGAGGGAGATCGGTCATCAGCCTGTTCTCACAGAGAGGGGGTGATCGGTCATCAGCCTGTTCTCACAGAGAGGGGGTGATCGGTCATCACCTGTTCCACAGAGAGAGGGTGATAGCGGCCTATCAGTGTTTGCACTCCAGAGAAGGAAACCCTATGTGCTAGATTACCCCAAGACTGGGTGATAGCGGCGCAAGGGTATTCCAGTAAACCCTAAATATGGCTAGCAGCGCAGTAAACCCTAATTAGGGTTAGCGGCACAGCCCAGGCTATATAAGGAACAGTAATATACTTCACAGAGGTACGCAGTTTCTAGACCTAAACACATAGAGAATTAATACTTTGATGTTTCTTGCCCCATATTGACTTGAGCGTCGGAGCTACAACGGCCGCGAGGGCGCCCCCCCTTTCTCTTTTGCAGGTGCGGAATCGAGCACAGACCAAGGTGAGGAAGGAGGTGTGTGAGTGTCGCAGATTCAGCTGACGGCGGAGTCAACCGGCGAGAACACTAAACTACGACTTGTATTGAAAATGGAGGCTAGCTTCCCTTACCTGGACTTGCGCAAACACCAGGAGCTCCGAAATCCAACGAAGCCTAAAGCACGCCTTGGCTCTGTTTTTGCGTCTGTTTTGAAGGACTTGCAGAGAACTTCCCAGGTGCTCTAATGGTGGCTGCCGCTCGTCGTACTCTTGTGTGAAGGTGCCAGAATCGCAGCACGAAGGAGAGAAATGGAGGAGAAAGGAGGTAGCTCACTCTTTCGCTCTTGAACAACTGCAACGTTCCTTTTTTTTTTTTTTTTTTGCATCTTAAACTAACTTGTCCACAAAAGCCGCTGCTACCAACCACTCTGCAGGGAAGTTGCGTGTACGCTGCACTGAACAGTACTACTAAGCGTGCCTCTGCGCAGGCTAACACTCTGAGGTCACTATTCTGAACCACCCCTTTTGTCTACGTGGCGTACGTGCAGGACGTTCCATGCTGAGAGTCTGGGTCCCACTTTATCTGTGTGAAACACGTCATCGCGCGATAACCTGGAAGACGACCGATGTCTAGCCCTGGCGATACCCACATGCCTCGAGCCCCGGCGATGCCCGCATGCCTCGCGCCCCGGCGATGCCCGCATGCCTCGCGCCCCGGCGATGCCCGCATGCCTCGCGCCCCGGCGATGCCCGCATGCCTCGCGCCCCGGCGATGCCCGCATGCCTCGCGCCCCGGCGATGCCCGCATGCCTCGCGCCCCGGCGATGCCCGCATGCCTCGCGCCCCGGCGATGCCCGACGACACATCGCCACGCCTTCCTGAAGGTTCTTCATTCCACTATGTTACGCCCAAGGTATCATCTCCACATGACTCGGTGACGTCGGTAGCTTCACATTTCCAATGGTAGATTGGCACTTGCCCTCGTGCGCCCATGCATGCAACACTAAGGACGATCTCCTATACTCAAGCATAGGGCTTCGCATGCACAGCGTGTCTAAGGCTTAACCCACACCTTGATGCACGTGGTTTTTGGGAACCCACTATGGTTGATCCAACATCTTGACTACACACTAAGTGTAGTTTCGGCGATCATGTGTACTCTAGGCGACAGGCGACTATGTACACTACAGGCGATTGGCGTTCAGGTGCAATCAAGGCGACAGGCGATCATGTGCCAGAGAAGTCGGAGATCGCCTACTCTTTCAATTACGGCGATCTCGTAGACTTTTAAGCTATACCTCCCTTCCTTTATATTTTAAATAAAAACATACTTAGAATTCATTTAAAATATACCCTTTTATTCCAATTTAATTTTACAGGTCCTTACATCTTGGATCAATTGGGAAGTTGGGATGAGGTGTTACCGCTGGTAGAGTTTACTTATAATAACAGTTACCACGCCAGTGTTGGGATGGCACCATATGAAGCCCTGTATGGGAGAAAATGCAGAACTCCCTTATGTTGGTACCAAGAGGGCGAAGCAGTATTGGTTGGGCCAGAGTTGATTCAGAAGACAACCGAGAAGGTGAAACAGATACAAGGCAGAATGAGAGCTTCTCAAAGCCGACAGAAGTCCTATGCAGATCAGAGGAGAAGACCTTTGGAGTTTGCTGCTGGAGATCATGTGTTTATGAGAGTGACACCAACCAAGGGCGTAGGACGGGCGATCAGATCAAAGAAGTTGTCCCCTAAGTGCGTGGGACCATATCAGATCTTAAGAAGGATTGGTCCAGTGGCTTATGAGATCGCCCTACCTCCCCATTTAGCGAATCTGCACAATGTCTTTCACGTATCACAGCTGAGGAAGTACATGGCAGACCCTAGTCATGTGCTGGAAGTGGACGATGTGCAAATCAGGGAAGACTTGTCCTTTGAAGCAAAACCAGTCAGGATTGACGATCGTCAAAGTAAACAGCTCAGAGGCAAGACCATCAACATGGTGAAAGTGGTGTGGGATGAGAGATCGGGTGATTCAACCTGGGAGTTAGAAGAACCCATGAGAGAAGCTTATCCATACCTCTTTTCCTTGTAATTCAATTTTCGAGGACGAAAATTTTTCTTGTTGGGGAGAATGTAAGGACCTGTAAAATTAAATTGGAATAAAAGGAATATATTTTAAATGAATTCTAAGTATGTTTTTATTTAAAATAAAAAGGGAGGAAAGTGTAGCTTAGAAGACTAGGAGATCGTCTGGTTAGTACATAATCGCCTGTCGCCTAGACTACCCATGCGGACGTCGCCGGGGCGCGAGGTATGCGGACGTCGCCAGGGCGCGAAGCATGCGGGCATCACCGGGGCGCGAGAGACATGCGGGCGTCGCCTGGGACAGACATCGGTCGTCTCCCAGCGAGAAACTTCGGTCGTCTCCCAGCGAGAGACTTCGGTCGTCTCCCAGAGAGAGACATCGGTCGTCTTCCAGGATGAGTCATCGGTGGAAGGTTATCGCGCGATGTCGTGTTTCACACAGATAAGGTGGGACCCAGGCTCCCAGCATGAAACGTCCTGCACGCGCGACACGTAGACAAAAAGGGTGTTTCAGAAGAGTGACATCAGAGAGTTGGCATGCGCAGAGACACATGTGGCCGTACTGTTCAAGGAAGCGTGCACGCAAGCCTTCCTGCAGAGTGGGTGGTGGCAGCGGCATTTGTGGACAAGTTGGTTTAGATTCAAAAACCCACTTCTGAGAGGGAGAACGTTGCAGTAGTTCAAGAGCGAGAGAGTGAGTTCACCTTCATCCTTCTCTTTTCTCTTTTCTCTCCTTCACTCTGCGATTCAGGCCTTATCACGTCCCTGCTTGGCTATCGACGACTGCCATAGAGCACCTGGGAGGTTCTCTGCAAGTCCTCCAAACCAGATGCTAAAACAGAGTTAAGGCATCCTTGAAGCTCGTTGGGTTGGAACTCTTAGTGAAGTTTACGCAAGTCCAGGTAAGGGAAGCTAACTTTATTTTCAATAAAAGCTGTAGATTAGCTGTTTCTGAAGTGAGGGCGACGTGGTCGCCGGTTTTTCAACTGTTATTGCAAAATCCCCTGTTTTGGATGTGATCGCCGGTTTTAATATTGTTGTTCGAACTCCCCTGTTTAATGTCGCTCTGAACTTGTTGAGATTGAAATGAAAAATGTATATGCTATTCGAAAACCTGATCGGTGGTATGCTTGTTCTTGTGAGTGGGGTTGTTTAAGAAAAGATTCAAGGTATTCTATGATGGATTTATTCTTTATGTGTGGAATGATGCTTTGAGTGTTGTGGATATGGGATCAAGGCATAGTATTTTCAGGAAAGAAAATACCGTGTAAGATCGTGTAAAGTGTGCAATGACTGGTGATTCGTTTTATGAGATATCCTGACTCTCCTGATGTAATGGAATCACATAGGTGAAATTATTCAGGCGTTGAGAGTCGAAGGAGGTTCACAGGTATGGGTGAGTTGTGTGAAAGAGAACGAGCTCGACCCGTTGTGTGGATTAACCCTGTCATGCTAGGATAGTGATAATATTGAGATTCATTTATACGCTTGTGAATGTGTGTGATTTCACAGCGACCCTGTGAATGTGTGTGATTTCACAGTGGTGCAGCATGACAGGTGCAGATCTCTGAGTCTAGTCAATGCACGTGTCTTCCGAAAGTAGTGTCAAGTGTCTATGTGTGATGAGTCAGTGGAAGTCTGACGTGAGAAATGTTGAGAAATTGTTGATAGACACTTGATGGAATTATGTGAATTGAACGACTCTTGAGGAAATTGTGAAATATGTGATTACTTGATGACTGTGTGATATGAATGAGAAAGTTGATGGTTTTTACGTGGGTGACTTAAATTGGTTTTATCTTGATTTTTAAGTTCATATTTAAACTCTCTTTCAAATATCTAGCTTACCCTGTGTTTGGTTCTGTGGCTGTTTTTCTTAAAACTGTGATGATCGTGTATAATTTACACGGGAGCAGATGATGTTGCAGCAAGTAGAGCTCCTCAGTGAGTGGTTGCCGGAAGGAGATCGCCTGTCTCTGTTTCTGTTAGGCGATCACCCTTTTTCTGATCTCTGATAGGAGATCGCCTTTTCTGTTAGGAGAACGCCTTCTGTTAGGAGATCGCCTGTTTTTTTTTCTATTTTGCTGTATTTTGTTTAAGCTTTGGAAAATTGACCGGTTATGTATTAAACTCCCTGTGAGGAGCAACTTCATTTTATATAAATACGTATGTTCACTTAAATATTATTGTTTTACCTTTATTTCATTTTATATTTATGAAAAGGATTTGGCGGGATGTTACATGAGCAAGCCTTTCAAAGTTTGAAAGCTCAACTCACTAATGCACCCATTCTAGCTTTGCCAAACTTTTCAAAAAATTTTGAGCTAGAGTGTGATGCATCAGGAGTATGAATAGGTGCTGTGTTGTTGCAAGGTGGGCACCCAATTGCATATTTTAGTGAAAAACTTCACGGTGCCACCCTCAACTACCCCACCTATGACAAAGAGCTTTATGCACTTGTGAGGGCCCTACAGACTTGGGAACACTATCTAGTTTCAAAAGAATTTATCATACATAGTGATCATGAGTCTTTGAAATATCTAAGGGGTCAACACAAGTTGAACAAAAGACATGCAAAGTGGATGGAATTTCTTGAGCAATTTCCATATGTTATCAAATACAAGAAGGGCAGTACAAACATTGTGGCTGATGCTCTCTCAAGGAGACATATCCTCTTTTCTAAACTTGGAGCCCAAATTCTTGGATTTGAAAACATACCTGAACTTTATAAAGAAGATCAGGATTTTGCACCCACTTTTGCTGAGTGCCAACATAGAGCACAAGGAGGTTTTTATGTTTCTGAGGGGTACTTATTTAAAGAAGGAAAACTTTGCATACCCCAAGGAACACATAGAAAACTCCTTGTAAAAGAATCACATGAAGGAGGACTCATGGGCCATTTTGGAGTTGATAAAACTCTTGAGCTTTTGAAAGGAAAATTCTTTTGGCCACACATGAGGAAAGATGTCCAAAGACATTGTCATAGATGCATTTCATGTTTAAAAGCTAAGTCTAAGACAATGCCTCATGGACTCTACACTCCTTTACCTTTTGCAAGTGCTCCTTGGGAAGATATAAGCATGGATTTCATATTAGGACTTCCTAGGACACAAAGAGGTTTTGATTCCATTTTTGTGGTAGTGGATAGGTTTAGCAAGATGGCTCATTTTATACCTTGCCATAAAGTGGATGATGCTAGCAACATCTCTAAGCTCTTCTTTAGAGAAGTGGTAAGACTACATGGTTTACCTAAGACCATAGTGTCGGATAGAGATCCTAAATTTATTGGCCATTTCTGGAGAACTCTCTGGGAAAAGCTAGGAACTAAGTTGAACTTCTCAACTTCTTGTCATCCTCAAACGGATGGACAAACTGAAGTTGTAAATAGATCTCTTTCCACTATGCTTAGGTCAATCATGAAAGGAAACCACAAATCTTGGGATGAGTACCTTCCTCATATTGAGTTTGCATATAATAGGGTAGTTCATAAAATTACTAATATTTCTCCTTTTGAGGCTGTGTATGGGTTCAATCCTCTTATTCCTTTGGATTTGTTACCTCTACCTAATCCACAAAATTTTGTGCATAAGGAAGGAGTAACGAAGGCTGAATTTGTAAAGAAAATGCATGAGAGGATTAAGAACCAAATACAACAACAAACAGAGAAATACATGAAACATAGCAATAAGGGGAAGAGAGAGATGATTTTTGAGGAGGGAGACTGGGTTTGGCTTCACCTTAGAAAAGATAGATTCCCTAATCAGAGGAAGTGTAAACTTAGTCCCCGGGGTGATGGTCCTTTCCAAGTTCTCAAAAGAATCAATAATAATGCATATCAAATTGACCTGCCTGAGGAATATGGAGTACATACTACCTTCAATGTTATGGATCTAACACCCTTTGCAGGTAGAGAAAATGAAGAGGCAGAAGCATGTGATTTGAGGACAAATCCTCTTCAAGAGGGAGGGGATGATGGAAGAGGGCTAAGCTCAGGCCCAACAACTAGGTCCATGGCAAAGAGGATTCAAGAAGAGTGGGACTCTGCTACTGATGGCAGAGAAACTTTTCTCTACATATTCAAAGACCCTTCAGAGGACTACAAGGAGTAAAGCCCAAGCCATGGGAGCTGAGCATAAATTAATTTTAGTTTATTTATAATTTTAGTAGAGTAGGGTTCATTTAGCACAATCGGGGGTGTATTTAACAATTTAGCTTGTACCTAGGCCTTTTAGGGTAGGAATGTAGCCCTACCTTCTAGAAGCATGCTAAGGGGCTGCATTGACCTTTAGTCAACACCCTAGCAGCCCCCTCTTTTATGTATTCCCCATCCTACCCTTGTTCCTTACTCTCCAAGGCACCATCTCCTATAAATAGGGTGCTTTGGCTCATGTTTTTTTAAGATCAATTTATATGAGTAAATGCTGCCAAAATTATGCTAGCTTCTACTCTTTGTCTAGTCTCTCTAGGTTAGACACTTTGATCTTCATCTTCACCTTCCTCCAAGTGATTTGGCCTAACCTATCACTCTCCACACCTTTCATGCACCTACAAGGAACCCATAGCTCTATATGAGCCATCCTTGACCCATGTCATCCATAGCTTCCACCACCTTTTTACCTTATATTTCAAGAGGAACAAATGGTCATGAAGAATAACCCATCAAGTTTGGGGTTTGGAGAAACTTCATTTAGTGAATATTAGGGTATACAAACTCAAATGGCGATAGAATTTGACAGAGAAGTCCGATCAAGACGCCTCAAAAATGAAAGTGGCTCGAAAGGGGGCATGGCGTATCTGCATGTTTTGTGCCGATTCGTCAGTAGTTTGGGGTTTGGCGAAACTTCATTTAGTGAATATTAGGGTATACAAACTTCAACTGGCGATAGATTTTGACAGAGAAGTCTGATCAAGACGCCTTAGAAATGAAAGTGGCTCGAAACGGGGCGTGCCGTATCTGCATGTTTTGTGCCGATTCGTCAGTAGTTTGGGGTTTGGGGAAACTTCATTTAGTGAATATTAGGGTATACAGACTTCAAATGGTGATAGATTTTGACAGAGAAGTCTGATCAAGATGCCTCAAAAATGCAAGTAGCTCGAAACGGGGCGTGGCGTATCTGCATGTTTTGTGCCAATTCGTCAGTAGTTTGGGTTTGGGAAACTTCATTTAGTGAATATTAGGGTATACAAACTCAAATGGCGATAGATTTTGACAGAGAAGTCCATTCAAAACGCCTCAAAAATGAAAGCGCTCAAAACGGGGCGTGGTGTATCTGCATGTTTTGTGTCTATTCGTCAGTAGTTTGGGGTTTGGGGAAACTTCATTTAGTGAATATTAGGGTATACAAACTTCGAATGGCAAGAGATTTTGACAGACAAGTTCGATCAAGATGCCTAAAAAATGAAAGTGGCTCGAAACGGGGTGTGGTGTATCTGCATGTTTTGTGTCGATTCGTCAGTAGTTTGGGGTTTCGGGAAAATTCATTTAGTGAATATTAGGGTATAGAAACTTCAAATGGCGAGAGATTTTGACAGAGAAGTTCGATCAAGATGCCTCAAAAATGAAAGTGGCTCGAAACGGGGCGTGGCGTATTCGCATGTTTTGTGCCGATTCGTCAGTAGTTTGGGGTTTGGAGAAACTTCATTTAGTGAATATTAGGGTATACAAACTCAAATGGCGATAGATTTTGACAGTGAAGTCCGATCAAGACGCCTCAAAAATGAAAGTGGCTCGAAAGGGGGCATGGCGTATCTGCATGTTTTGTGCAAATTCGTCAGTAGTTTGGGGTTTGGAGAAACTTCATTTAGTGAATATTAGGGTATACAAACTTCAACTGGCGATTGATTTTGACAGAGAAGTCTGATCAAGACGCCTCAGAAATGAAAGTGGCTCGAAATGGGGAGTGGCGTATCTGCATTTTTTGTGCCGATTCGTCAGTAGTTTGGGGTTTGGAGAAACTTCATTTAGTGAATATTAGGGTATACAAACTTGAAATGGCGATAGATTTTGACACAGAAGTCCGATCAAGACGCCTAAAAAATGAAAGTGGCTCGAAACGGGGCGTGGCGTATCTGCATGTCTTGTGCCGATTCGTCAGTACTTTGGGGTTTTGGGGAAACTTCATTTAGTGAATATTAGGGTATACAAACTTCAAATGGCGATAGATTTGGACACAGAAGTCCGATCAAGATGCCTCAAAAATGAAAGTAGCTCGAAACCGGGTGTGGCGTATCTGCATGTTTTGTGTCGATTCGTCAGTAGTTTAGGGTTTGGGGAAACTTCATTTAGTGAATATTAGGGTATACAAACTTCAAATGGCGAGAGATTTTGACAGAGAAGTTCGATCAAGATGCCTCAAATATGAAAGCGGCTCGAAACGGGGCGTGGCGTATCCGCATGTTTTGTGCCGATTCGTCAGTAGTTTGGGGTTTGGGGAAACTTTATTTAATGAATATTAGGGTATACAAACTTCAAATGACGATAGATTTTGACAGAGAAGTCCGATCAAGACGCCTAAAAAATGAAAGGTGCTCGAAACGGGGCGTGGCATATCTGCATGTTTTGTGCCGATTCGTCAGTAGTTTGGGGTTTGGGGAAACTTAATTTAGTGAATACTAGGGTATACAAACTTAAAATGGCGATAGATTTTGAAGAGAGGTCCGATCAAGATGCCTCAAAAATGAAAGTGGCTTGAAACGGGGCGTTGTGTATCTGCATGTTTTGTGCCGATTCGTCAGTAGTTTGGGGTTTGGAGAAACTTCATTTAGTGAATATTATGGTATACAAAGTTCAAATGGCGATAGATTTTGACAGAGAAGTCCGATCAAGATGCCTCAAAAATGAAAGTGGCTCGAAACGGGTTGTGGGGTATCTGCATGTTTTGTGCCAATTCGTCAGTAGTTTAGGGTTTTGGGAAATGATCCGGTCGGTCATCGGTAGTCGATGCCGTCAGCAGCAGATGACTACTTGGGCCAGTCATAGAGCAACACGTGGCATGAGATAGCAGATGAACCAGGGTGGAGATCGGCTCCTACATGAGCGCCTGGAAGCAGAGCGCGAGAGTGATGAAGCACCGATCAGTCATCGGTGTATACAGAGTGATCAGTCATCGGTGTATACAGAGTGATCAGTCATCGGTATATACAGAGTGATCAGTCGTTGGTGCATGCAGAGTGATCAGTCGTCGGGGGTTCCTTGCCAACACGTGTTAAACTGGGACCCAGGCTCCCAGCGAGAACGTTACCCAAGGACCTCGCCTGATTCCATAAGCAGAGCACGACAACGTGAAGAAGCGCCATCGGACATCGGCCAGGATGAGAGATACCTCGGTCATCGGTGTGTGTCGAGGTGACATTGGCCGCGCGATGTGAACAACGCAACCAATGATCAGTAAAGCGCCCAGAGGCAGGGAATGGCCTTAGTCGCGAGACGACCACGCATGAAGATGAGAAGACGCAGTTAGATGCAGAATCCTGCTGGGACAAGAACCCATCAAGGTTATGTTAGGAAATATGGCTTTAAACTAGAGGGGGAGTGAATTGTTTAAAGAGGTTTTCGCAAACTTTTCCAAGCTAGAATGAATATCTTTCAGAAATCAAATGATTAAGCAATTCAATTTGCCAAAACAGCAAGCAAAACAGCACTGCCAGGAAAACAATCGGTTGTTTCTTCGAAACAATCGGTTGTTTATACCAGCAAACAACAAATAAACTGAAATTAAAGAGTTAGGGATAGAGAGATTGTACACAGATGTTTATACTAGTTCACTCCAACCCAGAGCTACATCCAGTCTTCTCAGAAACCCTGAGGAAATCCACTAAGCAATCAACACTAGATTACTTACACACAACCAAGAAAGTGACCTTGAACACCCTCAAGAAACACACTTTCCTTGGTCAGCACACCACACTAAGAAAGCTGATCTTGATCCCCTCAAGAACACACAGCTCTTCTTAGCAACAGCACAAAACGAATGTTCACAGAATTACAAGGATTACACTTGTTACAGAAGCAATCTGAAATCAGTACAAGAGAATCCTATCTCAGCACTTTGATCAATCTCTTTAGCTCTTAAGCAATCTCAGCAATTTTCCGAAACTCTCTTAGCAACACTTTGTCAAAAGCATTCTAAACCTTTTAAAAGAGATTTTTTGAATTATATAAAAGGAAGTTTGTTTATCAAATCTTAACAAACCCATAAAAGCTTTCAGAAAGATTGGTCAAAGCATTTAATGACTAGAGCGTAAACAGTTTCAAATCATTTAAAGCTCAGTCAAAGTCAAAACTGTTTTCTGTTATAAAAACATAACAAACAATCGATTGTTTCCTCGAATCAATCGGTTGTTTTGTTACTTAACCAATTTTCACACTTTAAAACAGTTTTCAAAACACCTAAGCTTAAACAATCGGTTGTTTCGATAAAACAATCGGTTGTTTTAACTCAGTTTGAAAAAACACTTTACTTTGTTTGAAAGTTGAGATGCTTGAGCTTTAGATTCAATCAAAGGTTGAGTTACACAACTCAAACTACCCAGATCCTAACTAAACCAGCACAGCAACAACAAGCACAGCAAAAGCTTCATCATCCTTCAAAGGATTTGGATTCATCAAAACCTTGAACACCACTTGGTTCAACAGGTCAGAGTCTCCTAGTGGGGTTGCATGTCTGCCACGTGGACGGTGAAGATGTTCCCAGAGAATAGGTAGGGCAGATAGGCACAGAAGTCGAGGGGTATAGAGGTACCCACGCAGCCTCCCCTGTCAGACTTTGCATTCAAGTGAAGAAGGCTGGCACGCAAGGTAGCCCTGGGGAGTAGAAACGACAGTGCAGAGTGATCAAGTGGCCCTAGAGGTAGCCAGTAGGGGCTACGCGGGTTTATATGAGGAAGAAGAACACCAAACCAGGTATGCAGTCTTTTACCTCAGAATACACAACACAAAACCAAGAACACTCAGTTTTCGAATCAAAGAGGACTGAGGGCACACACACACGGGTCTCACACAAAGAGAGATCCGAGAGAGAGTTTCGGTGTTCCCGTTGCCTGACTTGAGCGTCGAAGCTACAACGGCCGCTAGAGGCGCCATCTGTGTGTTTTGCAGGCATCATTCGGAGTTCCGGCGAAGGTTCCTGGAGCCTCCTCTCAGAACGCGCAGCAGTTAGAAAGCTAGACGAAGGAGTGACGAGGCATATTCCCCACGCTTGAGTCCGCGGCGAGATCATTTGGCGCCCACCGTGGGGCACGAAGTAAAACGAAGCCCCCATACATAAGAACGAGGGTAGAAATCGCACAGATGAGTAGAAGAACCAGACAAACGACACCTCCACCACCTGCTGGTGAAGGAACTGTGACCATGGCGCAGGTCATGGAGATGATGCGCGCGTTGTAGGATAACGTCGCGGCGTCGAGAGTTGAGCAAGAGAAGATGCATGCAGAGCTGACTGCATCGCATAGCAGGAATGAAGAGTTGAACCGCGTGAACAAGGAATTGCGCAGAGAATTGCAGGCGCAGAATGAGCGCACATTCGAAGATAGAACGTCGATGCCGCCGTCGCCTCCTAGGGCATTTCCTATGCCTTTCTCCCCCGAGATCATGACCACGGTGGTGCCTCCCAACCTGGTGGGGGTGAAAGCGTTGTTCACTGGGGTGGAAGACCCAGAAGCGCATTTGACGGCGTTCCACACTCAGATGATGCTGTCTGGAGGCTCCGACGCTGTGTACTGCAAAATGTTTATGAGTACACTGCGCGGGATAGCCATGGAGTGGTTCGTGAGCCTGCCAGAGGGCCACATCACCTCCTTCCATCAGTTCTCAAAGCTATTCACGGAGCAGTATATAGTCAACAGAGCGCCGCCGGTGGTGACTTACGACCTGTTCGACGTGCGCCAGAACCAGGGGGAGTCGCTGAAGGACTTCCTCAACCGCTTTGGTGCGCAGGTGGTGAGATTGCCCAACAAGGATGAGAGCATGCTGGTGCATGCATTCAAGAAAGGCGTGCTACCTGGCCCTTTCAGTGAATCGCTCATCAGAAGCCACCTTGCCACCTTCGCTGAGATTCGGCGACGAGCGGTGGCGCACATAGTAGCGGAGACGGAGGTCTCTGAGAAGAGAAGCAGTGTTGCACCATCAAAGCCACGCGGGGGTCATGGGAAGCAACAGCAACAGGCACGGGTGTATGAGGCCAAGGAAGGAAAGAGGGTGCAAGGGAGGCCTCGTCCCTATACACCCAGGAAAGACCAGGTCAGGGGGCGTGCGAGGGAGCACGACGCACCCCCTAGGTACGATTTCATTGTAGAGTTGGCAGAGCTGATCGCCATCCCTGCCATGGCTGCAAGGCTCCGAGTACCAGAGATGACTGACAGGGTACTTGGAAGGAAGAAGGATGAGTGGTGTGAGTTCCATCATGCTTATGGACACACACTCCGCACCTGCCTGGCGTTGGGACGTCAACTCGCTGAGTTAGTGAAGACAGGTTTCCTGACCGATTACCTACGGGGAGCGCAGGGTGATCGCGCTTCGGGGTGTCAAGTGGGTGATCAGCAACACGAAATCCCTGTGCATGGGGAGGTGATGACCATTGCGGGAGGTTTTTCCGGCGGAGGGTGTTCAAGGTCGCAGAGAAGAAGGTATGCATGGTCGGTGATGGCCGTGGACTCGGTGGATGAAGGCCATTTTCCCGAGGTGGACATCACCTTCACAAGGGCTGATTTGCAAGACGTAATACCCCACAACAACGACCCGGTGGTCATCTCCCTGGTGACAGTAGGAAGACGAGTGCACAGGGCGCTCGTAGACCAAGGAAGCTCAGCGGACGTCATGTTCTGGCCGACGTTCAACAAGTTACAACTGTCCCCCGATCAGTTGAGGCCATATGTTGGGTGTCTATATGGTTTCGCGGGAGACCAGGTCGAGGTGCGGGGCTACATAGAGCTGAGGACGACGTTCACCGATGGAGTGGCGTCCCGCACAGAGAATATAAAGTTCTTGGTGGTGAATGCCCCATCTGCATACAATATCTTGCTGGGAAGACCCACGCTCAACAGGTTGGGCGCAGTGCCATCGACGAGGCACATGAAGTTGAAGCTGCCGTCGGTGGAAGGGGCTGTCATTACCATCAAGTCAGATCAGGCTGAGGCTAGGCGCTGTTATGAGAACAGCCTCAAGCAGAAGAGAAGCATCTGCCATGTCACTACAACACCACCAGCAGGCGTGCTCCAGGAGAGATCGGTGGTTCGTGGGGCATAGGCAGATCAAGTAATGGAAGATGCTACGCTGGGGGGCTCTCAGGTAGCTCAAGTCGAAGCGGAAGCAGAGAGCGTGAGCGATCCTCATGAGTTAGACATCGCCAGGGCGGTCATCGCCCATGAAAGGAGGTCTCATCCAGCTGAGGGATGGAAAGAGGTGGAGATAAGGGGAAAAAGGTTTAAGTTGGGGGAATCGCTCACTGCGGAAGACCGAGCACAGATCGCCTGTGTGATTGAGAAGCACATGGGCGCTTTTACGTGGTCAGCTTCTGACATGCCGGGGATCGACCCTGATTTCCTTTGCCACCACCTATCAATGGACCCCAAGGCGCGGCCAGTGCGCCAAAGGCGAAGGAGATTCAATGAAGAGAAGAAGAAGGTGATCCATGACGAGACGCAGAAGCTCCTTGCTGCTGGACATATCAGAGAGATCCAGTACCCCGAGTGGCTGGCAAACGTGGTACTGGTGCAGAAGTCAAATGGCAAGTGGAGGATGTGTGTGGACTTCACTGATTTCAATAAAGCCTGCCCCAAGGACTCCTACCCTCTCCCTAGTATAGACGCATTGGTGGACAGCGCGTCAGGGGGGAAGCTCCTCAGCTTTCTGGACGCCTTCTCAGGCTACAACCAGATAAGGATGCACCCCATGGACGAGTGCAAGACTGCTTTCATGACGGAACGATCTTGCTACTGCTACAAGGTAATGCCATTTGGGTTGAAGAACGCAGGAGCTACCTATCAGTGACTTATGGATAGGGTGCTCTCGCCCATGCTTGGAAGGAACGTGCATGCATACGTAGATGACATGGTGGTCACGTCGCGGGAGAAGGCGCACCATGTAGTTGATCTGGAGGAACTTTTCACCACCATCGCCAAGTATGGTTTGAAGCTCAACCCTGAGAAGTGCATCTTCGGTGTGGAGGTTGGGAAGTTCTTGGGTTTCCTCCTAACGGAGCGTGGAATTGAGGCGAACCCGGAGAAGTGCGCGGCAATCGTCAAATGGCGATAGATTTTGATAGAGAAGTCTGATCAAGACTCCTAAAAAATGAAGGTGGCTCGAAACGGGGCATGGCGTATCTGCATGTTTTGTGCCGATTCGTCAGTAGTGTGGGGATTGGGGAAACTTCATTTAGTGAATATTAGGGTATACAAACTTCAAATGGCGATAGATTTTGACAGAGAAGTCCGATCAAGACGCCTAAAAAATGAAAGTGGCTCGAAACGGGGCGTGGCGTAGCTGCATGTTTTGTGCCGATTCGTCCGTAGTTTGGGGTTTGGGGAAACTTCATTTAGTGAATATTAGGGTATACAAACTTCAAATGGTGATACATTTTGACAGAGAAGTCCGATCAAGACACCTCAAAAATTAAAGTGGCTCGAAACGGGGCGTGGCATATCTGCATGTTTTGTGCCGATTCGTCAGTAGTTTGGGGTTTGGGGAAACTTCATTTAGTGAATATTAGGGTATACAAACATTAAATGGCGATAGATTTTGACAGAGAAGTCCGATCAAGACGCTGCAAAAATGAAAGTGGCTCGAAACGAGGCGTGGCGTATCTGCATGTTTTATGCCGATTCGTCAGTAGTTTGGGGATTGGGGAAACTTTATTTAGTGAACATTAGGGTATACAAACTTCAAATGGCGATAGATATTGACAGAGAAGTCCGATCAAGACCCCTCAAAAATGAAAGTGGCTCGAAACGGGCCGTAGCGTATCTGCATGTTTTGTGCCGATTCGTCAGTAGTTTGGGGATTGGGGAAACTTCATTTAGTGAACATTAGGGTATCCAAACTTCAAATGGCGATATATTTTGACAAAGAAGTCCGATCAAGACCCTTAAAAAATGAAAGTGGCTCGAAACGAGGCGTGGCGTATCTTCATGTTTTGTGCCGATTCGTCAGTAGTTTCGGGTTTGGGGAAACTTCATTTAGTGAGTATTAGGGTATACAAACTTCAAATGGCAATAGATTTTGACAGAGAAGTCCGATCAAGACACCTCAAAAATGAAAGTGGCTCCAAATGGGGCGTGGCGTATCTGCATGTTTTGTGCCGATTCGTCAGTAGTTTGGGGACTGGGGAATCTTCATTTAGTGAATATTAGGGTATACAAACTTCAAATGGGGATAGATTTTGACAGAGAAGTCAGATCAAGACGCTTCAAAAATGAAAGTGGCTCGAAACGGGGCGTGGCGTATCTGCATGTTTTGTGCCGATTCTTCAGTAGTTTCGCGCTCGGGGAAACTTAATTTAGTGAATATTAGGGTATACAAACTTCAAATGGCGAAAGATTTTGACAGAGAAGTCCGATCAAGATGCCTCAAAAATGAAAGTGGCTCGAAACGGGGTGTGGCGTATTTGCATGTTTTGTGCCGATTCGTCAGTAGTTTGGGGTTTGAGGAAATCTCATTTAGTGAATATTAGGGTATACAAACTTCAAATGGCGATAGATTTGGACAGATAAGTCCGATCAAGACGCCTAAAAAATGAAAGTGGCTCGAAACGGGGCGTGGCGTATCTGCATGTTTTGTGCCGATTCGTCAGTAGTTTGGGGACTGGGGAATCTTCGTTTAGTGAATATTAGGGTATACAAACTTCAAATAGGGATAGATTTTGACAGAGAAGTCAGATCAAGACGCTTCAAAAATGAAAGTGGCTCGAAACGGGGCGTGGCGTATCTGCATGTTTTGTGCCGATTCTTCAGTAGTTTCACGCTCGGGGAAACTTCATTTAGTGAATATTAGGGTATACAAACTTCAAATGGTGAAAGATTTTGACAGAGAAGTCCGATCAAGATGCCTCAAAAATGAAAGTGGCTCGAAACGGGGTGTGGCGTATCTGCATGTTTTGTGCCGATTCGTCAGTAGTTTGGGGTTTGAGGAAACCTCATTTAGTGAATATTAGGGTATACAAACTTCAAATGGCGATAGATTTGGACAGATAAGTCCGATCAAGACGCCTAAAAAATGAAAGTGGCTCGAAACGGGGCGTGGCGTATCTGCATGTTTTGTGCCGATTCGTCAGTAGTTTAGGGGTTGGGGAAACTTCATTTAGTGAATATTAGGGTACACAAAATTCAAATGGCGATAGATTTTGACAGAGAAGTCCGATCAAGACGCCTGAAAAATGAAAGTGGCTCGAAACGGGGCGTGGCGTATCTGCATGTTTTGTGCTGATTCGTCAGTAGTTTGGGGTTAGGGGAAACTTCATTTAGTGAATATTAGGGTATACAAACTTCAAATGGGGATAGATTTTGACAGAGAAGTCCGATCATGACGCCTCAAAAATGAAAGTTGCTCGGTACGGGGCGTGGTGTATCTGCATGTTTTGTGCCGATTCGTCAGTAGTTTCACGCTTGGGGAAACTTCATTTAGTGAATATTAGGGTATACAAACTTCAAATGGCGATAGATTTTGACAGAGAAGTCCGATCAAGACGCCTAAAAAATGAAAGTGGCTCTAAACGGGGCGTGGCGTATCTGCATGTTTTGTGCCTATTCATCAGTAGTTTGGGGATTGGGGAAACTTTATTTAGTGAATATTAGGGTATAGAAACTTCAAATGGCGATAGATTTTGACAGAGAAATCCGATCAAGACGCCTCAAAAATGAAAGTGGCTCGAAACGGGGCGTGGCGTATCTGCATGTTTTCTGCCGATTCGTCAGTAGTTTGGGGATTGGGGAAACTTCATTTAGTGAATATTAGGGTATATAAACTTCAAATGGCGATAGATTTGGACAGAGAAGTCCGATCAAGACGCCTCAAAAATGAAAGTGGCTCGAAACGGGGCGTTGTAAGGATCTAGATAATTATTTGGAATAGAAGAAGTATAATTTTAATGAATTCTGAATATGTTATTACTTAAAACGAAAAGAGCTTGTAATGGAAATTTCATGGTGGTTAGACCTCGGATGTCGCCCAACGTCTGAGGGCGGCGTGGTAGAGGTCGGTTGGTGGACCATAGTGGGTTCCAGAAATCACATGTAGGGAGGTGTGATTTGAACCTTAGGAGCGCCATGCATGCAGAATAACTACGGGACTTTACGCTTGGACATATGGGATTTACCTTAGTGTTGCATGCTTAGGCACGTAAGGATTGAGTACTGAGCTGCCCTCGGACAGGAGAAACTACCGACGTCACCGAGCCATGTGGGGGTGATAACACAGGCGTGGAGTAGTGGTAGGACGAGCCCTCAACAGGGTGTGACGATGTGGCATCAGTCTGCAGAAGCAAGGCGATGTGTCGTCGCCACATCAAGGACGATGAGAGATCGCCAGGGCGACAGACACGCGGGGATCGCCAGGGCGAGAGACACGTGGGGATCGCCAGGGCGAGAGACAGACGGTCATCGCCAGGATGAGGGACGCATCGCTCGACTTCCAGGGGGAGACATCGGTCGTCTTCCAGGGAGAGACATCGGTCGTCTTTCAGGGAGAGACATCGGTCGTCTTCCAGGGAGAGACATCGGTCGTCCGCCAGGATGAGATATCGGTGGATGGTCATCGCGCGAGGTCGTTTTCCACACAGATGAGGTGGGGCCCAGGCTCCCAGCATGAGCGTCTTGCATGCGCAACATGTAGTCAGTGAGAGTGCTTCAGAACAGTGGCTCCAGAGAGTTGGTATGGAAAGTGACCCAGAGTTGGTGTGCGCAGAGACCCATGTGGCCATACTGTTAGAGGAAACCCACACGCAAGGTTGCTCAGAGAGTGGGTAATGGCAGTGAAGGCTAAAGAGTCGTTCGACCTTAAGAGCTGAGGGAATCAGCTCATTTAGTTCCCCTTCCTCCTCCACTCGAAGACGCAGCTATCCTCACGTACCAATGCTACGATCGGCGACTGCCATTGTCCTTCTGGGAAGTCTCTGCAAGTTCTCCCGTCAGGACGCTAAAACAGAGTAAGTCGTTTTACTCTATTTTACGAGTCGAATCTGAGCTTGAGGGGGTTGCCTCTGCATAGGTGTTGCCGGCGACTCCCTTAGCTCCAGAAATCATCTCAGTTAGCGTAGAAAATGAGTAGTATAGTCAGTTTTGTGATAAAGGCTCCATGGTGCAGGTTAGGACATCTTTAAGCTTCGGTGGGTTTTGGAGCTCTTAGTGATTTTGCGCAAGTTCAGGTAAGGGAAGCTAGCATTTTCGTTTATAAAAACTTTGGGCGAGTAGGTTCTGAAGTGAGGGCGACGTGGTCACCGGTTTCATATTCTATTTCACGATGCTCTGTTTTTATGTGTGGGGCGACGTGATCGCCGGTTTTAATGCAAATTTAGAAATCCCCTGCTTTAGTGTCATTTTGAAATTGTTTGAGATTGAAAGGTGAAATGCATATGATATTCGAAAATCTGAACTTTGGTATGATTGTTTCTGTGATTGGGATTGTTTAAGAAAAGATTCAAAATATTATATGATGGAATTGTGCTTTTACGTGTGGTATGATGTACTGGATGAATGTGAAAGAGTGATCAAAGCATAGTATTTCCAGGAAAGAAAATACCGTGTGGAGATTTTATGAGGGTGTATTGATCTGTGAGTATCCTGTGAATGAGGCGATCCTGACTCTGCTGATATGATGGAATCACATAGATGAAGTCATTCAGTTGGTGAGAGTCGAAGGAGGTCCATATGTATGGGTAAGTCGTTTGAAAGATAACTGACTTGACCTGTTATATGGATTAACCCTGTCATACTGAGAGAGTGAGGATATTGAGATTGAGATCGAGATTATGTTTATGCGCATAGCTGTGGGAACTTTACAGCAATGTAGTATGACAGGTGCAGGTCTCTGGATGCTAAGTTCAACGCACGAGTCTTCCGGAAGTAGAGTCATGTGTCTATGTGTTATGAGTTAGTGGAAAGTCTGACATGTGAACCATGAGTATTGAATGTATTGAATAGACACTTGACGAGTTTGTGGAATATGGGGATATTGATGGTTGAAATTGATATAGATTATGAATGGTGTGAAGATTTATGCTTTCTATTGATATAAAGTTTCATATTTAAAGTTTTAAAAATATCTAGCTTACCCTTTTGTTTTGTATCGTGGTTGTTTTTCTTAAACCTGTGATGATCGTGTATATTTGCACGGGAGCAGATAAGGTTGCAGGTAGTTGTAAGGACCTGCAAAAATTAAATTGGAATAAAAGGAATATATTTTAAATGAATTCTAAGTATGTTTTTATTTAAAAAAAAAAAGGAAGGAAAGTGTAGCTTAGAAGAGTATGAGATCGCCTGGTTAGTACATAATCGCCTGTCGCCTAGACTACCCATGCGGACATCGCCAGGGCGCGAGGTATGCGGACATCGCCAGGGCGCGAGGTATGCGGACATCGCCAGGGCGCGAGGCATGCGGGCATCGCCAGGGCGCGAGAGACATGCGGGCGTCGCCAGGGATAGACATCGGTCGTCTCCCAGAGAGAGAGATCGGTCGTCTCCCAGAGAGAGATCGGTCATCTTCCAGGATGAGTCATCGGTGAAAGGTTATCGCGCGATGTCGTGTTTCACACAGATAAAGTGGGACCCAGACTCCCAGCATGAAACGTCCTGCAGGCGCGCCACGTAGACAAAAAGGGTGGTTCAGAATAGTGACATCAGAAAGTTGGCATGCGCAAGAGACACTCGCGGTCGTACTGTTCAGGGAAGTGGTTGGCATGCGCAAGAAGACAAAAAGGGTTGTTCAGAATAGTGACATCAGAAAGTTGGCATGCGCAAGAGACAACCGTGGCCGTACTGTTCAGTGAAACGTACACTCAGGCTTTCCTGCAGAGGGGGTGGTGGCAGCAGCATGCGTGGACAAGTAGGCTTGGATTCAAAAACCCACTGCGGGGAGGCAAAGACCGTTGCAGTGGCTCAAGAGTGAAAGAGTGAGTGCATCTTCATCCCTCTCTTTTCTCCCCTTCACGCTGCGATTCAGGCAACCTCAAGCACCAGTACGACGAGCGACGACTGCCCTTGGACACTTGGGAGGTTCTCTGCAAGTTCCCCAGACCGGGACACTAAAACAGAGTGAAAGCATCTTTAAGCTTCGTTGGGTTTCGGAGCTCTTGGAGTTTTGCGCTAGTCCAGGTAAGGGAAGCTAGCCTTATTTCCAACGAAAACCTTAAGTTAGATGATTTTGATGATGGGGCGACGTGGTCTCCGGTTTTCAACTGTTATTGCATAATCCTTTGTTTTTGATGTTGGGGCGATGTGGTCGCCAGTTTTTCCCTTGTATTTCGAAATCCCCTGTTTTGGATGTGATCGCCGGTTGGTGATCGCCGGTTTTAAATATTGATTTCGAACTCCCCTGTTTTAGTGTTGTTTGAAACTGTTTGAGATTGAAATGTGAAATGCATGCAATATTCGAAAATCTGGACCTCTGAATGATTGCTGCTGTGATTGGAATCGTTCATTTAAGTGTCATATGATGTGTTGAATGTTGTGAATGTGGGATCAAGGCATAGTATTTTCAGGAAAGAAAATACCGTGTAAGATTGTTGTAGAATGTGCATTGATCGGTGATTTCTATAATGAGATATCCTGACTCTCCTGATATAATGGACTCAGATAGAGGAAGTTATTTAGGCGTTGAGAGTCGATGGAGGTTCATATGTATGGGTAAGTGGTTTGAAAAAATAACCACTTGACCTGTTGTATGGATTCACCCTGTCATACTAGGAGAGTGATGAGATTGAGATTGAGATTATGTTGATGCGCATAGCTGTGGGAACTTTACAGCAATGTAGTATGACAGGTGCAGATCTCTGAGTCTAGTCAATGCACGAGTCTTCCGGAAGTAGTGTCAAGTGTCTATATGTGATGAGTCAGTGGAAGTCTGACGTGAGAAATGTGAAATATTGAGAATTGTTGATAGACACTTGATGGTTGTGTGATATGAATGAGAAAGTGATGGACTCTTGTGAATGTTTAAAAAGGGCTGATCTACGTTAGTTGTCCAGTTTATAATTTAAAGTTTTAAAAATATCTAGCTTACCCTTTGTATTGTTCTGTGGCTGTTTTCTCTTAAAACTGTTATGATCGTGTTTTTACACGGGAGCAGATGATCTTCCAGGGAGTAGAGCTCCTCAGTGAGTGGTCGCCGGAAGGAGATCGCCTGTTTCTGTCTCTATGTGGTGATCGCCTGTTTTCTGTTTTGATAGCATATCGGTTGTTTTGGGTCTTCTGATATGAGATCGCCGGTTTATGTAGGGAGACCGCCGGTTTCATTTTATTTGGCTGTATTTTGGTTAAGTTTTGGAAAATTGACCGGTTATGTATTAAACTCCCTGTGAGGAGAAACTTCATTACATATATATAATTATGTACACTTCAATATTATTGTTTTACCTTTATTTCATTTTTTTTTATATTTATTCCAAAGTATTTGGCGGGATGTTACAGTAGTAGAGCTCCTCAGTGAGCATTTCTGGAGGAGGAGATCGCCGGTTTTTGAATGCTGTTGTTTTGTTTTATTTTGAAAACTCCTATATGGAGATGTATTAAAACTTCCTCGAAAGGGGATATTATTTTGAGGCACATTTGTATTAATGGATGAATTATATTATGTATATATCTATGTTAAATGTTGATATTATTGTTTCACCTTTATTTTATTATAAAAAAAAAATGAACAATATTTTGAGGGGCGTTACAGGCGTGGCGTATCTGCATGTTTTGTGCCGATTCATCAGTAGTTTGGGGTTTAGGGAAACTTCATTTAGTGAATATTAGGGTATACAAACTTCAAATGGCGATAGATTTTGACAAAGTCCAATCAAGATGCCTCAAATATGAAAAAGGCTCGAAACGGGGCGTGGCGTATCTGCATGTTTTGTGCCGATTCGTCAGTAGTTTGGGGTTTGAGGAAACTTCATTTAGTGAATATTAGGGAATAGAAACCTCAAATGGCGATAGATTTTGACAGAGAAGTCCGATCAACACGCCTAAAAAATGAAAGTTGGTCGAAACTGGGCGTGGCTTATCTGCCTCTTTTGTGCCGATTCGTCAGTAGTTTGGGGTTTGGGGAAACTTCTTTTAGTGAATATTAGGATATACAAACTTCAAATGGTGATAGATTTTGACAGAGAAGTCCGATCAAGACGACCCAAAAATGAAATTGGCTCAAAACGTGGCGTGGCGTATCTGCATGTTTTGTGTCGATTCGTCAGTAGTTTGGGGTTTGGGAAAATTCATTTAGTGAATATTATGGTATACAAACTTCAAATGGCGATAGATTTTGCCAGAGAAGTCCGATCAAGACGCCTAAAAAATGAAAGTGGGTCAAAATGGGGCGTGGCGTATGAGCATGTTTTGTGTCGATTCGTCAGTATTTTGGGGTTTGGGGAAACTTCATTTAGTGAATATTAGGGTATAGAAACTTCAAATGGCGATAGATTTTGACAGAGAAGTCCGATCAAGATGCCTAAAAAATGAAAGTGGCTCGAAACGGGGAAGGGCGTATCTGCATGTTTTGTGCCGATTCGTCAGTAGTTTGGGGTTTGGGGAAATTTCATTTAGTTAATATTAGGGTATACAAACTTTAAATGGCGATAGATTTTGATAGAGAAGTCCGATCAAGACTCCTCAAAAATGAAAGTGGCTCGAAACGAGGCGTGGCGTATCTCCATGTTTTGTGTCGATTCGTCAGTAGTTTGGGGTTTGGGGAAACTTCATTTAGTGAATATTACGGTATAGAAACTTCAAATGGCGATAGATTTTGACAAAGAAGCCCGATCAAGATGCCTAAAAAATGAAAGTGGCTCGAAACGTTGCGTGGCGTATCTGCATGTTTTGTGCCGATTCCTCAGTAGTTTGGGGTTTGGCGAAATTTCATTTAGTGAATATTAGGGTATACAAACATCAAATGGCGATATATTTTGACAGAGAAGTTCGATCAAGACGTCTCAATAATGCAAATGGCTCGAAACGGGGCGTGGCGTATCTGCATGGTTTATGCCGATTCGTCGGTAGTTTGGGGTTTGGGCAAACTTCATTTAGTGAATATTAGGGTATACAAACTTCAAATTGCGATAGATTTTGACAGAGAAGTTCGATTAAGACTCCTAAAAAATGAAAGTGGCTCGAAACAAGGCGTGGCGTATCTGCATGTTTTGTGCCGATTCGTCAATAGTTTCGCGTTTGGGGAAACTTCATTTAGTGAATATTAGGGTATACAAACTTCAAATGGTGATAGATTTTGACAGAGAAGTCCGATCAACACGCCTCAAAAATGAAAGTTGGTCGAAACTGGGCGTGGCTTATCTGCCTCTTTTGTGCAGATTCGTCAGTAGTTTGGGGTTTGGGGAAACTTCATTTAGTGAATCTTAGGGTATACAAACTTCAAATGGGGATAGATTTTGACAGAGAAGTCCGATCAAGACGCCCCAAAAATTAAATTGGCTCCAAACGGGGCATGGCGTATCTGCATGTTTTGTGCCGATTCGTCAGTAGTTTGGGGTTTGGGAAAATTCATTTAGTGAATATTATGGTATACACACTTCAAATGGCGATAGATTTTGTAAGGACCTGGAAAATCTTATTGGAATAAAAGTGATATATTTTAAGTGAATTCTAAGTATGTTGTTATTTAAAATAAAAGTGAAGGAAAGTGTAGTTAGAAAGCCATGAGATCGCCTGGAACATGATCGCCAGGGCGCGAGAGGCATGCGAACATCGCCAGGGCGCGAGAGGCATGCGGACATCGCCAGGGCGCGAGAGGCATGCGGACATCGCCAGGGCGCAAGAGGCATGAGGACATCGCCAGGGCGCGAGGCATGCGGGCATCGCCAGGGCGAGAGACATGCGGGCATCGCCAGGGCGCGAGATGCATGTGGGCTTTGCCCGGGCGCGAGAGTCATGCGGGTGTCGCCAAGAGGAGACCTCGGTCGGTCTCCAGGAAGAGGAGACCTCAGTCGGTCTCCAGGAGGAGGAGACATCGGTCGTCTTCCAGAGAGAGACATCGGTCGTCTTCCAGAGAGAGACATCGGTCGTCTTCCAGAGAGAGACATCGGTCGTCCTCCAGGATGGGTCATCGATGGATTGTCATCGCGCGAGAGGTTATCGCGCGATGTCGTGTTTCACGCAGATGAAGTGGGGCCCTGGTTTCCAGGACAAACGTGCTGCATGTGCGACATGTAGGCAGTGAAAGTCCTTCGGGACAGTAGCTCCATGTGCGCAGAGACGCCACGTGGCCATACTGTCAGGTTGCACTTAATTCGAGGAAGAAAACCCACACGGAAGGGTTAGTTAGAGAATAGGTAATGATAGCTACATGGCAGGCCTATGTTCCTAGTATCAGAATGCACCGCCTCTTAGTGAGTTTAGAAAACGCAGTGAGAGTATAAAAGGTGACAGAGTGAGTTCACCTTCATCTTTCTCTTTTCTCTCCTTTGCACTGCGACTCAGTAATTCCAGGCACCAGTTTATTTACCAGCGATTGCCATAGAGCATTGGAGAAGGTTCTCTACAAGTTTTACCAATTTGAACACTTAGGCGGAGTTCAGGCATCCTTTACATTCGGTGGTTAGAGCTTGAAGTGAGTTTCACGCTGATCCAGGTAAGGGAAGCTAGCCTTACTTCTAATGAAAAACTGTATGTGTGATGATTTTTGATGTTGGGGGCGACGTGGTCGCCGGGTGTTCAAACTGTTCTTGCTTTAAACCCAGTTTTGTTCGTGATCGCCGGTTTTTCATCTGTTATTGAAATATCCCCTGTTTTATGCTGTTTCAAAAGTGTTTGAGATTTTAAATGTGGTTTTCGAAAATTTGAACCTTGGTATGAGTTTTGCTGTGATTGAAATCGTTCATTGAAGTGTTATGTGATGTGTTGAATGTTGTGATTGTGGATCGAGGCATAGTATTTTCAGGAAAGAAAATACCGTGTAAGGTCGTGTAATAGGTGTATTGATCGGTGATCCTATAATGAGACATCCTGACTCTACTGAGGTAATGAAATCACATAGAGGAAGTTAGTCAGTTGTGGAGAGTCGATGGAGGTTCATACGTATGGGTGTCTCGTGTGAAACAGAACGAGTTCGGCCTGTTGTATGGATTAACCTTGTCATACCGTGATAATGAGAATATTGAGATGGTGTGATGCGCATGGCTGAGGGCACTTTCCAGCCTTTTGGTATGACAGGTGCGAATCTCTGGGTCTAATCAACGCACGAGTCTCCGGAAATAGTGGTCAAGTGTCTGGTGTGATGAGTCAGTGGAAAGTCTGACGTGAGATATGAGAAATTGAATTAATAGACACTTGATTGCTGATGTGAATTGAAATACTCTTGGATTGATTTGTGAAATATGGGATTTCCTGATAGTCTTGTAGAATATGGAAATGTGATGGCTGATATTGTTATGGTTCATGGATGTTGTGAAGTTCTTATGTATGCTCTTGATTCAAAGTTTTCTTAAATATATAGCTTACCCTGTATTTTGTTTCTGTGGCTGTTTTTCTTAAACCTGTGATGATCGTGTAACTTTACACGGGAGCAGATGAGGTTGCAGGAAGTGGAATTCCCCTGTGAGTGATCGCCGTATGTGGTCGCCGGTTTTCTGTTCTTGCTGGGCGATCGCCCCCTTTTGCCATTTCTGATAGGCGATCTCCGTTTTCTGTTAGGAGATCGGTAGTTTTGTATTTTTGCTGTCTTTATGTTTAAGTTTTGGAAAACGACCGCTTTGTATTAAACTCCCTGCGAGGAGAACTCCTTTGTATATATATACAATTATGTTTATTTCAATATATTTGTTTTACCGTTATTTCATATTACGAAAATGAAAAAAAAAATGCAAAAATGCGAAATGTATTTGGCGGGATGTTACAGATTTTGCCAGAGAAGTCCGATCAAGACGCCTAAAAAATGAAAGTGGCTCAACACGGGGCGTGGCATATGAGCATGTTTTATGCCTATTCGTCAGTAGTTTGGCGTTTGGGGAAACCTCATTCACTGAATATTAGGGCATAGAAACTTCAAATGGTGATAGATTTTGACAGAGAAGTCCGATCAAGATTCCTCAAAAATGAAAGTGGCTGGAAACGGGGTGTGGCGTATCTGCATGTTTTGTGCCGATTCGTAAGTAGTTTGGGGTTTGTGGAAACTTCATTTAGTGAATATTAGGGTATACAAACTTCAAACGGCCGATAAATTTTGACACAGAAGTCCGATCAAGATGCCTTAAAAATGAAAGTGGGTCAAAACGGGGCGTGGCGTATCTGCATGTTTTGTGCCGATTCGTCAGTAGTTTGGGGTTTGGGGAAACTTCATTTAGTGAATATTAGGGTATACAAACTTCGAATGGCGATAGATTTTGACCGAGAAGTCCGATCACGAGGCCTAAAAAATGAATGTGGCTCGAAACGGGGCGTGGCGTATCTGCATGTTTTGTGCCGATTCGTCAGTTGTTTGGGATTTGTGGAAACCTCATTTAGTGAATATTAGGGATACAACTTTCAAATGGCGATAGAGTTTGACAGAGAAGTCCGATCAAGACGCCTCAAAAATTAAAGTGGGTGGAAACGGGGCGTGGCCTATCTGCATGTATTGTGTCGATTTGTCAGTAGTTTGGGGTTTGGGGAAACTTCATTTAGTATATATTAGGGTATACAAACTTCAAATGGCGATAGATTTTGACAGAGAAGTCCGATCAAGACGCCTAAAAAATGAAAGTGGCTCGAAACGTGGCATGGCGTATCTACACGTTTTGTGCCGATTCGTCAGAAGTTTGGGGTTTGGGTAAACTTCATTTAGTGAATATTAGGGTATACAAACTTCAAATGGCGATAGCTTTTGACAGAGAAGTCTGATCAAGACGCCTCATAAATGAAAGTGGCTCGAAACGGGGTGTGGAGGATGTGCATGTTTTGTGCCGATTCGTCAGTAATTTGGGGTTTGGGGAAACTTCATTTAGTATATATTAGGGTGTACAAACTTCAAATGGCGATAGATTTTGACAGAGAAGTCCGATCAAGACGCCTAAAAAATGAAAGTGGCTAGAAACGGGACGTGGCATATCTGCATGTTTTGTGCTGATTCGTCAGTAGCTTGGGGTTTGGGGAAACTTCAGTTAGTGAATATTAGGGTATACAAATTCAAATGGCGATGGATTTTGACAGAGAAGTCCAATCAAGACGCCTCAAATATGAAAATGGGACGAAACGGGGCATGGCGTATCTGCATCTTTTGTGCCGATTCATTAGTAGTTTGGGGTTTGGGGAAACTGCATTTGGTGAATATTAGGGTATACAAACTTCAAATGGTGATAGATATTGACATAGAAGTCCAATCAAGACGCCTCAAAAATGAAAGTGGCTCGATAAAGGGCGTGGAGAATCTGCATGTTTTGTGCCGATTCGTCAGTAGTTTGAGGTTTGGGGAAACTTCATTTTGTGAATATTTGGGTATACAAACTTCAAATGGTGATAGATTTTGACAGAGAAGTCCGATCAAGACGCCAAAAAAATGAAAGTGGCTCGAAACGGGGCGTGGCGTATCTGCATGTTTTGTGCGGATTCGTCAGTAGTTTGGGGTTTGGAGAAACTTTATTTAGTGAATATTAGGGTATACAAACTTCAAATGGCGATAGATTTTGACAGAGAAGTCCGATCTGACGCCTCAAAAATGAAAGTGGCTCGAAACGGGGCGTGGCTTATCTGCATGATTTGTGCCAGTTCCTAAGATGTTTGGGGTTTGGCGAAACTTGATTTAGTGAATATTATGGTATGCAAACTTCAAATGGCGATAGATTCTGACAGAGAAGTCCGATTACGACACCTAAAAAATGAAAGTGGCTCGAAATGGGGCGTGGCTTATCTGCATGATTTGTGCTGATTCGTAAGATGTTTGGGGTTTGGGGAAACTTCATTTAGTGAATATTTGGGTATACAAACTTCATATGGTGATAGATTTTGACAGAGAAGTCCGATCAAGACGCCTAAAAAATGAAAGTGGCTCGAAACGGGGCGTGGCGTATCTGCATGTTTTTTGCCGATTCGTCAGTAGCTTGGCGTTTAGGGAAACTTCAGTTAGTGAATATTAGGGTATACGAATTCAAATGGCGATGGATTTTGACAGAGAAGTCCGATCAAGACGCCTCAAAAATGAAACTGGGACGAAACGGGGCATGACGTATCTACATCTTTTATGCCGATTCGTTAGTAGTTTGGGGTTTGGGGAAACTTCATTTGGTGAATATTAGGGTATACAAACTTCAAATGGCGATAGATATTGACAGAGAAGTCCAATCAAGACGCCTAAAAAATGAAAGTGGCTGGATAAGGGGCGTGGAGAATCTGCATGTTTTGTGCCGATTCGTCAGTAGTTTGCGGTTTGGGGAAACTTCATTTTGTGAATATTTGGGTATACAAACTTCAAATGGTGATAGATTTGGACAGAGAAGTCCGATCAAGACGCCTAAAAAATGAAAGTGGCTCGAAACGGGGGGTGGCATATCTGCATGTTTTGTGCCGATTCGTCAGTAGTTTGGGGTTTGGAGAAACTTCATTTAGTGAATATTAGGGTATATAAACTTCAAATGGCGATAGATTTGGACAGAGAAGTCCGATCAAGACACCTCAAAAATGAAAGTGACTCTAAACTTGGCGTGGTGTATCTGCATGTTTTGTGCCGATACGTCACTAGTTTGGGGTTTGGGGAAACTTCATTTAGTGAATATTAGGGTATACAAACTTCAAATGGCGATAGATTTTGACAGAGAAGTCCGATCAAGACGCCTTAAAAATGAAAGTGAGTATAAACTTGGCGTGGTGTATCTGCATGTTTTGTGCCGATACGTCAGTAGTTTGGGGTTTAGGGAAACTTCATTTAGTGAATATTAGGGTATACAAACTTCAAATGGCGATAGATTTTGACAGAGAAGTCGAAACAAGACGCCTCAAAAATGAAAGTGGCTCGAAATGGGGCTTGGCGTATCTGCATGTTTTCTGCCGATTCGTCAGTAGTTTGGGGATTGGGGAAACTTCATTTAGTGAATATTAGGGTATACAAACTTAAAATGGCGATAGATTTCGACAGAGAAGTCCGATCAAGACGTTTAAAAAATGAAATTGAGTATAAACTTGGCGTGGTGTATCTGCATGTTTTGTGCCGATACTTCAGTAGTTTGGGGTTTAGGGAAACTTCATTTAGTGAATATTAGGGTATACAAACTTCAAATGGCGATAGATTTTGACAGAGAAGTCCAAACAAGACGCCTCAAAAATGAAAGTGGCTCGAAATGGGGCGTGGCGTATCTGCATGTTTTCTGCCGATTCGTCAGTAGTTTGGGGATTGGGGAAACTTCATTTAGTGAATATTAGGGTATACAAACTTCAAATGGCGATAGATTTCGAAAGAGAAGTCCGATCAAGACGCCTAAAAAATGAAAGTGGCTCAAAACGGGGTGTGGCGTATCTGTTTGTTTTGTTCCGATTCGTCAGTAGTTTGGGGTTTGGGGAAACTTCATGTAGTGAATATTACAGTCTACAAACTTCAAATGGATATAGATTTTTACAGAGAAGTCCCATCAACACCCCTCATAATGAAAGTGGCTCGAAACAGGGCGTGCCGTATCTACATTATTTGTGCCGATTCGTCAGTAGTTTGGGGTTTGGGGAAACTTCATTTAGTGAGTGATAGCATTCCTATGTTGAGCTCTCCTTGGATGTTGAAGATGGTGCGGAAGCAATGGTTGAAATGAGCAAGACCCTCCTAGGAGTGATGGTGATCTTGAAGGTGCATGAAGTGTATGAAAATGAGAGAGGTTTGGCCAGCTCTCTTTGGTGGTGAAGATTAAAACCATAAATCAAGAGATTTAGGCAAGGGAATAAGTATGGCACAAATTTGGCAGCATAACTTTACTTAAATTAATCTTGAAAATACATGAGGTAGGCCTCCTTATTTATAGATTTAGGAGCCTTGGTGAGCAAGCTTAAACGGTAGGGATGGAAATACAAAAAGTGGGGCTGCCTAGGGTATTGACTTTAGTCAAACCACACCATCATCCTAATATTCTAGAAGATAGGTCAAAAATGCAACATTTGATAGTACACCCCTCCTTCTTTTGCTAAAGGCACCTATTTGCTAGCACACCCCTCCTTCTATTGCTAAAGGCACCTTTTTGATAGCACACCCCTAAGTGAGCAAGTTTTTCTTTCGACACTACACTAATCTACTAAGCTACCCCTAACGGGCCTCCAAGTAGCATGTACAAGGTCTTCTCCCTCCCATCCGTGGCTTGACTCATTTGGGCGTGAATGTGCTTGGCCATGGACCTTGTGTTGGGCCTAAACTTGGGTTGGAGCTTGGGCCTCTTCCATCATTCCCTCCTTCTTGAGAGGATCTGTCCTCAGATCTACAGGGTTGATCTCAAACAATAGCCTTATTCTTGCTTTGAAAACTATACTTGTCCTCCAGGATCAAATATTAACCTACAATAAACATCAAAGAAAAGTGAGATAAGAAAATTAAGACTAGTGTATTCAAATAAAATAGTAAGGAAATAAGCCCCTTTGCTATTTTTATAAAAGTTTTGTTGGAAAGAAATAGGGCCCTTTACAAAAATATTTTTGCTTCCTTTGTGTTGTTCATTGCCCAAGATAAGCAACAACATCATAAAGTGTTGTTTTTGTGATTTTTGAAAATAAGAGTAAGCATCATGATTCAAAGGAAAAGGAGAGTTAAAATTATTGCAATCCCCCTTTAAGGATTCTTTTCCTACTATGCTTGTAGGAGGTGTTGTAAGATACTCTTCATTCTTTCTAGATTCCTCTTCTTCTTTTTCAAACAACCCCTCACTTGGCTTTTCTGTGGAGGAAAGGTTTATATCTATATCTAATTCAGCTCGAGACACAGATTTATCTTCAAGCATATTCTCACAAGGGTTTTCTGTGGAAGAAGAATTTAAGTCAATGTCTGGTTCAACTCCAAACAAAGGATTTTCCTTTAATTATTTTTTCTTTTTCTCATTTTCTCTTCTTATTTTCATTTGTACTTGGTCCTTTACCACTTGTGAAGGTGTTAAAGGATAGAGTACAAACTTTTTCTCCCTATGGGTAAAAGTTATCTCGTTGGTAAGACCATTTTTCTTGTCAAATTGCCATGGTCTTCCCAATAAGATGTGGCAGGCTTCCATGGGTACTACATCACATAAAATCTCATCTTTATAGTTCCCCACAGAAAGACTGATTTTTACCCGCTTATCTACAGTTAATTCCCCATCTTCATTTATCCACTGAAGTTTGTAAGGTTTTGGATGAGGTATTAATTGTAGATTAAGCTTTTCAACCATCCTAGTGCTACAACAATTGCAGCAAGAGCCACTATCCACAATGAGAGAACAAATGTTTTCTGAAACTTTACATCTTGTATGAAAGATGTTCTCTCTCTGTGTTTCATGGTTCACACTAGGTTGATTGTTGAGGGTTCTTCTGATCATCATTAATTCTCCCTCACAAGGATATGCCCCCTCACTACTTTCCTTCTCTTCTTCCCCACTAGACTCTTCATCTTGGCTGCTATACTCATCCCTCCCTCTTAAGATCATGGTTCTCCTATTTGGGCACTGGGATGCTATATGGCCTCTACCAAAACACTTGAAGCACTGGGTGTCTCTACTGCGGGGTTGTGAGGTAGACACATCTTTTCCTACACTCTTGGGAGTTTCTTTGGATTTATCCTTTGAAAAACTATCCTCCCTTTCTCTTCTATACTCTCTCTTGGGATAAGAGTTAGAGTAGATTCCCACCCTTTGACTTGAAGTTTTGCGCAAATTTTGTTATTCAACTTTAATGCAAAGTTGAACCAAATCATTCAAGTCTTGGTAGGGAAGAAGCTCTACTTTATCTCTTATCTCAAGGTTGAGTCCACTTAAAAACCGAGATATGGTGGTGACCTTTTCCTCTCTAATAGAGGCTCTCATCATGTATAGCTCCATTTTTTGCCTATACTCTTCCACACTCATGTTCTTTTGTTGGAGCCTTTGGAGCTTGTCCATTAGCTCCCTATGGTAGTAGGAAGGTATGTGGCGAGGTCTTAGGGCTCCCCTAAGGTCATTCCAATACTCTATGGGAGGGTCCCTATGAAGACGTCTTTCTCTCTCTAGAGAGGTCCACCAATACATGGCATTTCCTTGAAAACTAAGGGTGGCTAAGGGTACCTTTCTCTCTTCACTCACCCTATGACAAGCAAAGAGTTGTTCCACTTTCATTTCCTAATCTAAGTAAACTTCTACATTGTCCTTACCATAGAAATGTGGTAGGTCTACCCTTACTTCCCTTGGGGCTTCTTCCTCTCTTTGCCTAAGTCTTCTAGGTGGTGGTTGGTAATACTCATGGTTTCTAATGCTTACCTCTCCTAGAGACTCTTGGAGTTGAGAATGAGATGCATGTGAATGAGATTTTTTTGAATTTTGTGATTTCTCTTTCCTTGCTCTAGCCAATTCATTGATTTTAGATTCATTTTCCAATTGTCTATATGAAAGATGTTGTACATCCTTGGCAAGTTGTTTCAAAAGAGATTTTATGGACACATCACTTTCAATGGACTTGGAAGAGTGAGTAGACATGACTAGAACTTTGTGTATAGAAATGTTTTACTTTTAAGAAAGAAGAGGAAAGTTAATGAAGGTAGCTTTCCAGGTAAGAGAGGTGAGTCACAATGGACTACTTAAATACCAAGTCTTGCCTTAGCCAAAAACTATCCCTCCAAAACCTTTACACAAGTCCTTCTTTAGGTAAAACACTTAGAACACAATGAGGATGAAGAAATCAAATTTTTAATGCAAGAAAACAATGCAAGCTATCTAGCAAATGAAGCAAATTATCAAAGCCTTAAACAAGATTAAACAAGAAATTAATAAAGTGATTAAAGCAAGTTGGTTCAATTAAAGCAATTAACAAAAACAAATTAAGCTAGACGGCCCTAGGTGAGGCTTCTTGGACACTTGGAGCCCTTGAAGACACACTCACCGACTAATTGCGTGATTAACAAGTAATTAACACAAGCAAGATTGCAAAGAAATTAAATGACACTCCCTTTGTTGCTTTTACTATTTGCACCCCTTTTGTTGTTCTTCTAGTTGCACCCCTTTTGTTGCTCTTCTACTTGTTGGGCCTTCGAAAGTGTGTGGTGTATTTGTAGTATGGTGTTTGCTGCTGCCCTTTGCCTTTGTTCCTCTTAGAATTAGGTCAATAAAATCTTCAATCCAGCACCTATTAAGCAAGCTAGACTCCCCTCAAGTCAAATTCCCACTCAACAAGTACCAATTGATATTTAATCCACCAACAAGCTTAGAGGCCAAAGAAAGAAAGCAAGAAACAAATTAATTTGAAAAACAGTATCACACAAATGGAATTTAAATGTGACACAACTAGAAAGAGTTCAAATGAAATTAGACAAGCAAATAAAAGGTACTCAAATAATGGATGGCACACAAAAAGGAACCTAGGAATAGCACTAGATTTGATTTAAAAACCAACAAAACAGCACCACAGAAAAGCACATATTGTTGTGGTCCAGAAAGCGTATCTTTAAAAGATTTATATGCTGAGCTGACCCTTTTGTATTTGCTTCTGAAAATTGAGACACAATCAGAACAAGATCTTAACAAACTTTTGGCGTTGGTTTCACTCCAAACGCATGTACCAATTAATTTTGGTAAATTTTATAAAATCAGTGCTCAGAGCTGCCAGCTGGAACGTCAGGATTGCACACTTTTTTTGTAATATTTATCTTTTTTTTTCTATTTCTTCTTTTCAGATGGTTCTTTTTTTTTCCTTTTGCTAACACCTCAAATTTGTGAAATCCTGAGGCTCAGAAATTTTTGATGATGTATGTGATTTTCATAAATCAAAACAGTCAGCACAGAAAAGTGAAAAACAAGGGGTTCTGAAAACTGGAATGAAAAACAGAATGATATACCTTAAAAACACAATGGAGTTAATATGATGGAATTTGTGTGGATCTAACACACAAATAAGAACTCAAACTAAAATTAAAAATGCACCAAAGGATCAACACAAAACAGATTTCAGATCAAACATTCAGACCAAAAACAAGAAACAAATAAATCAAAAAGAGTACTACTAGGATTCGATGACAAATATGGAAACACATGACTTAGACAAAACTTATGGATTCATAAAATGAAAAGACACAAGAACATCATATGACCCAAATGAAATTTCAAGCAAGACTCAAATACCTAAAAATAAAAACAGCAACACAAATATATCAAGAATCCTACACAAAATTTAAAATAGATGTTCAAGCACAAGTTTGAACAAACCCACCAAATGAAATGAATAAACAAGCATTCAAATCATATTAAAACACAAAAAATAGAAAGACAACTTGGAATAAAGATGAACAACTTGGAGAAAAGAAGAACTCAAAAAGAAAATGAAAAGAGATACTCATCTTTGAAGAACCATAGCTCTAGATACCAAATGATAGCCTTCACATGTTGAGCTCTCCTTGGATGTTGAAGATTGATCCGGTCGGTCATCGGTAGTCGATGACGTCAGCAGTAGATGACCACGTGGACCAGTCACAGAGCAACACGTGGCATGAGATAGCAGATGATGATGGAAGAGGCCTAAGCTCAGGCCCAACAACTAGGTCCATGGCAAAGAGGATTCAAGAAGAGTGGGACTCTGCTACTGATGGCAGAGAAACTTTTCTCTACATATTCAAAGACCCTTCAGAGGACTACAAGGAGTAAAGCCCAAGCCATGGGAGCTGAGCATAAATTAATTTTAGTTTATTTATAATTTTAGTAGAGTAGGGTTCATTTAGCACAATCGGGGGTGTATTTAACAATTTAGCTTGTACCTAGGCCTTTTAGGGTAGGAATGTAGCCCTACCTTCTAGAAGCATGCTAAGGGGCTGCATTGACCTTTAGTCAACACCCTAGCAGCCCCCTCTTTTATGTATTCCCCATCCTACCCTTGTTCCTTACTCTCCAAGGCACCATCTCCTATAAATAGGGTGCTTTGGCTCATGTTTTTTTAAGATCAATTTATATGAGTAAATGCTGCCAAAATTATGCTAGCTTCTACTCTTTGTCTAGTCTCTCTAGGTTAGACACTTTGATCTTCATCTTCACCTTCCTCCAAGTGATTTGGCCTAACCTATCACTCTCCATACCTTTCATGCACCTACAAGGAACCCATAGCTCTATATGAGTCACCCTTGACCCATATCATCCATAGCTTCCACCACCTTTTTACCTCATATTTTAAGAAGAACAAATGGTCATGAAGAACAATCCATCATTTGGTATCTAGAGCTTTGGTTCTTCAAGAGATAAGTGTTCTCTTCATTTTATTTTTTTGAGTCTTCTTCTTTATTCCATGTTGTTCATCATATCCTTAAATGTCTTGCTGTTTTTAATTTCTTTTTAAGTTGGTGTTGCTGTTTTTAAATTTCTATTTGGTATTTTTGGTTCAACTTGATCTTGAACTTCCATTTTCAAACTGTTTTAGGTTCCTTTTGTGTTGGCTGTTCTATTTTTATTTTATTTGAGTCTTATTGATGTTTTTAATCGGTGCAAAGTGTTTGTGGTTGAGTCATTTTGATTTTTGAATCCATACAAGTTTTGTCAAAGTCATGTTCATCCTACAATGTCATAAATTCCAAGTGGTGGCTTTTATTGTTGATTTGGTTGCTTGATTTTGTTTTGAGTGCAGTTTATATTTCTGGTTTTGAAGCTTTGGTGCCTTTTATATTTTCATATTTGAGTTCATACTTGTGTGTTAGTTCCATACAAGTTCGTTTCCAATCATTTCCATTGTGTTTTTGAAGTTTCTTTACCGTTTTCTAATTCCAAGTTAGGATTTCTGTTTTCACTGCTACTGTGCTGGCTGGAATCATTCCCAGAAATTACATTTGTTGGTAAAAAATTCTGAAATTTTGGATTTGAGTAGTTTGATGTGTTAAGAAAAAGTGAAAAAAAGAAGCACATCAAAATTCAAAATACAAAAAAAATGATAAATGAAATACGAACAGAGTGCAAAAATCCTGACTCTGAAAAAATGCTGACGCGGCAGTGATTTCGGAAAAATTATTACAATTATTTGGCTCACTGTTTTGGTGAAATTCCAACGCCTATATTGAGCTAAAACATTGAAATTTCTGTGGTTAAAATTTCAAGCTCAAATTTGAAGTATTCTGTCCAGCATAAAATTGGAAAGTTGTGAAAAATTTACACACAAAAATTCTGTAGTGTTGTTTTGGTTTTATTCATCTATTCTAGTTCCATTCACTAGGATTTCACTTTGTGTGCTACCTTTTCTTGTGTGCCTTAATTTTTTGCTTATCAAATTTTATTGAATACTCTTTCAAGTCTTGTCAACTATCAACTCCATTTGCAGTAGTCCTTGATTTTAAATTTGAGTTTTGTTGCTTTAAAACTTGCTTGACCTCTCTTTGGAGGATTTGACCTAAAAAGTGCTTTGGTGAGTGTGGAGCTAAAATTTTGTTTTGGTGAAAGCCATATCACTAAAGAGGAGCTGGATTAAAGATTTAAGGTTGAATAACCTAAGGAGACAAAGCAAGGGACAGCAGCAACCTCATTGAAAAATACACAAATATACACAAAGGAGCTACAAGTGAAGGAGTGCATAAAATAGGACTTTAAATTTTTGTGCATCAAAATTTGTTAACCTAATTTCTTTGTATTTCTTTGAGTTGTAATTTGCAAGGACATTGATTAATTAGTAGATTAATACGTCTTAGACGGTGAGTGTGTCTTCAAGGTTCCAAAGTGCCAAGAAGCCTCACCTTAGGATTCAACTAGTTTTAAAAGCTTTCTAGATAGCAATTTTCATTTGTGTTTTATTGCTTTACATATAGTTTTTCTTGCATAAAAATTTTGTTTTTATCTTTGATTGTGCTCTAAGTAAATTGCTTAGAGAAAGGTTTCTGAAAGTGTTGTGGGATAGTATCTGGCTAAGGAAAGGCTTGGTACTTAAGAGATCCTAGTGATCCACCTCCCTTTCCTGGGAAATTACCTACTTCACTCCACTTATCTTTCTTTTTGAAAATTACTTTTATCACAAACCCTAAACATGTCTACTCATTCTTCAAGTCATAGTGAAAGTGATAGAAAATCCACAAAATCTCTTTTGAAACAATTGGCTAGAGATTTTCAATCACTATCACTAAGACAATTGCAACATGAGGCTCAACTTTTGGAAGATAAAAAAGAAAGAGATGCCCATCTTGCACTTTTGGAAGAGGAGTTGAGAATTGTTAGAGAAAAAGATGAATACATTCGAAAATTAAAAAAATCAAATGCATCACATGCATCTAGTTCTAGGTCAAGTGACTCACATGTTGAGGGGAGTCTGAGAGTAAATGATTATTATCAACCTCCACCTAGAAGAACTAGGAGAGAAAGCCACCCAAAAGAGACTAGGGTAGACTTACCTCATTTTTATGGAAAGGAAAATGTTGAAACATACCTAGATTGGGAAATGAAAGTAGAACAACTTTTTGCTTGCCATCATGTTAGCGAGGAAAGGAAAGTACCCTTAGCCACTTTAAGCTTTCAAGGAAATGCTATGTATTGGTGGACAGCCCTAGAGAGAGATAGGCGCCTCCACAGGGACCCTCCCATAGAATATTGGAATGACCTTAGGAGAGCCTTGAGACGCCGCCATATTCCTTCATACTATGATAGGGAGTTAATGGACAAGCTCCAAAGACTCTAACAGAAAAACATGAGTGTAGAGGAGTATAGGCAAAAGATGGAGCTCTACATGATGAGAGCCTCTATTAGGGAAGAAGCCACCACCACCATAGCTAGGTCCCTAAGTGGTCTCAATCTTGAGATAAGGGATAAAGTAGAACTTTTGCCCTACAGGGACTTGAATGATTTGATCCAACTTTGTATAAAAGTTGAACAACAAAATTTGAGAAAGGGATCAAGTCGCAAGGAGAGTTCTTACTCTAACTCTTATCCCAAGAGAGAGTATAGAAGAGAAAAGGAGGATAGTCTTTCAAAGGATAAATCCAAAGAAACTCCCAAGAGTGTAGGAAAAGATGTGTCTACCTCACAACCCCGCAGTAGAGACATCCAGTGCTTCAAGTGTCTTGGTAGAGGCCATATAGCATCCCAATGCCCAAATAGGAGAACCATGATCTTAAGAGGGAGGGATGAGTATAGCAGCCAAGATGAAGAGTCTAGTGGGGAAGAAGAGAAGGAAAGTAGTGAGGGGGCATATCCTTGTGAGGGAGAATTAATGATGATCAGAAGAACCCTCAACAATCAACCTAGTGTGAACCATGAAACACAGAGAGAGAACATCTTTCATACAAGATGCAAAGTTTCAGAAAACATTTGTTCTCTCATTGTGGATAGTGGCTCTTGCTGCAATTGTTGTAGCACTAGGATGGTTGAAAAGCTTAATCTATAATTAATACCTCATCCAAAACCTTACAAACTTCAGTGGATAAATGAAGATGGGGAATTAACTGTAGATAAGCGGGTAAAAATCAGTCTTTCTGTGGGGAACTATAAAGATGAGATTTTATGTGATGTAGTACCCATGGAAGCCTGCCACATCTTATTGGGAAGACCATGGCAATTTGACAAGAAAACCATCCATAATGGTCTTACCAACGAGATAACTTTTACCCATAGGGAAAAAAAGTTTGTACTCTATCCTTTAACACCTTCACAAGTGGTAAAGGACCAAGTACAAATGAAAATAAAAAGAGAAAATGAGAAAAAGAAAAAAAATATAGGAAAACAAGAGAAAATCCTTAGGAACGATGTTGAGGCGTGGGAGAAGAGTGTTCCTTCCCACAAGGTTATTCAGAAAGAAGAAAAATTTGAAAGTAAAATTGAAAAGATACTTCTATCTGAACAACCTTCAGGCCTCCTTCTGTGTAAAGGAACACTTGCATGCACTGCCACACTTTCTGAAGTTTGTGAACTACCTCCTCAAGTCCAAAAACTTTTAAAAGAATTTGGTGATGTATTCCCTGAGGAAGGACCTATTGGACTTCCACCTGTTAGGGGTATAGAACACCAAATAGATTTAGTTCCGGGAGCTAGTTTACCAAATAGACCAGCTTACAGAACTAATCTGGAAGAGACTAAGGAGATAGAGTCACAGGTTCAGGATTTGTTGGAGAAAGGCTGGGTTCAAAAAAGCCTAAGTCCTTGTGCTGTACCTGTTTTGTTGGTTCCAAAGAATGATGGCAAGTGGAGAATGTGTTGTGATTGTAGGGCCATCAACAATATCACCATCAAATACAGGCATCCAATTCCTAGACTTGATGATATGCTTGATGAATTGCATGGGTCTACCATATTTTCCAAGATTGACCTTAAAAGTGGATATCACCAAATTAGAATTAAAGAAGGTGATGAGTGGAAAACTGCTTTTAAGACCAAATTTGGACTATATGAGTGGTTAGTGATGCCTTTTGGACTCACTAATGCACCTAGCACTTTCATGAGGCTTATGAATCATGTCTTTAGGGATTTCATAGGTAAGTATATAGTAGTCTATTTTGATGATATCTTAGTATATAGTCAAAGCCTAGAGTCCCACCTAAGTCACCTTAGGGAGGTTCTTTTAGTGCTTAGGAAAAATAGTTTGTTTGCCAATATAGATAAATGCACTTTTTGTGTAGATAGTGTAGTGTTTTTAGGTTTTATAGTAAACAAAAATGGGGTACATGTTGACCCCGAGAAAATCAAAGCCATCCAAGAGTGGCCAACCCCGCAAAATGTAGGAGATGTTAGGAGCTTTCATGGTCTAGCAAGTTTTTATAGAAGATTTGTTCCTAACTTCTCAAGTCTAGCTTCACCACTCAATGAGTTAGTAAAGAAAGACACTCCATTTTGTTGGACAGAGAAGCATGAGCAAGCCTTTCAAAGTTTGAAAGCTCAACTCACTAATACACCCATTCTAGCTTTGCCAAACTTTTCAAAAAAATTTGAACTAGAGTGTGATGCATCAGGAGTAGGAATAGGTGTTGTGTTGTTGCAAGGTGGGCACCCAATTGCATATTTTAGTGAAAAACTTCACGGTGCCACCCTCAACTACCCCACCTATGACAAAGAGCTTTATGCACTTGTGAGGTGATGGAGGAGGGCCAAGCACATCTAACCAAGGAAGCCAAGGCCCAAACCAAGAAGACCGTCTAGACCAAGAGGAGCGTCTAGCTCCAAGAAGTGAGCGTCTAGGACGTGAAGGAGGGAGGCTATCCATGGAGCTAGACCGTCTAGGACCTCTCACGAGATCCATGGCTAAACATATCCAAGCACACATAGAAGAAGCCACGGATGGGAAGGAGAAGACCTTGTACATGCTACTTGGAGGCCCATTAGGGGTAGCTTAGTAGATTAGTGTAGTGTAGAAAGCAAAACTTGCTAACTTAGGGGTGTGCTATCAAAAAGGTGCCCTTAGCAATAGAAGGAGGGGTGTGCTAGCAAATAGGTGCCTTTAGCAAAAGAGGGAGGGTTGTACTATCAAATGTTGCATTTTTGACCTATCTTCTAGAATATTAGGATGATGGTGTGGTTTGACTAAAGTCAATACCCTAGGCAGCCCCCACTTTTTGTATTTCCATCCCTACCCTTTAAGCTTGCTCACCAAGGCTCCTAAATCTATAAATAAGGAGGCCTACCTCATGTATTTTCAAGTTTATTTGAGTAATGTTATGCTGCCATTTTTGTGCACAAGCTTTACTCCTCCTAGAAATCTAGGCTATAAACTTCAATCCTTTCACCTTCTCCCTTGAGCTGGCCGAACCACTCAACCCATACTCATCATGCACCTTCAAGACCAACACAACTCCTAGGGGGGTCTTGTTTCACTCATCCATTGCTTCCGCTCCATCTATTTTCTACTTTGATTCAAGAAGAACACATGAAAATGCCATCATTTGGTATCATGAGCTTTTGGTTCTTCAAGATGAGTAGCTTGTCTTTTTAAATTTTCAGTTCTTCTTTATTTTCATCTTGTCATTTCAATTCCATAATTGTCTTGCTGTTTTTTTTTTTTACATTTTAAATTGTTCTTGGTGTGCTTATGGAAGATCCAACCGAAGCACATGTGTTCAATTGATCTTGAACATTTTCTTGTGCAATTGTGATAGGATTCCTTACACATTGAGTGGCTGTTTTCTTTTAGGAATTTGAGTCTTTATTGCTTTCTTATAATTGCTTCATTTTATGCTTTGAGTCTTTATTTTCTGAATCTATAAATGTTGTGTCAAGTCATGTGAATCCATAATTGTCATCAATTCTTAGTAGTCCTATTTTTGGCTTGATTGTTTCTTGTTTTTGGGTCTCTTTAATTTGCCTTAATCTGCTGTTATTTTGATCCTTTGCTGCCTTTTTAATTTTAGTTTGAGTTCATAATTGTGTCTTAGTTCTTACACAATTTCCTTCTTACATTTTCCTTTGTGTTAAATTTTGGTATCTTGCTGTTTTTTTTTCCAGTTTTCCAGATTTCCCCTGTTTCTCTCTCTGTCTGGCTGTTTTTTTGTTTCAAAAATTATTTCCACTCATAGGAAATTTGTGATTCTCTGGAAAATGCAAGTTTGAAGTGTTACAAAAAGGACAAAAAAAGAATCAGATAAAAAAATGCAACAGAAAAAATATGATAAATCTTACAAAATCAGAGTGCAAATCTTGAGCGCTCCAGCTGGCCTAACTGCACACCAAATTTGCAAAAATTATTAAAAAAAAATGGTGCATGAGTTTTAGGTGATTCCAAAGCCATTGTTTAGATAAGATCCTGAATTTTCTTGCATATAAATTTCAGAGACAAATTTTAAAAATAAAGCTCAGCATAAATCGGGGAACAAACTCGTTTTCTGGCCCACAACAATTTTCAGTGGTGCTGTTTTTTTTTTTTTATTTGGTCATCTAATCTAGTGCTTTTCTTTAGGAATTCCTTTTGTGTGCCAATTTTTTTTGAGTACCTTTAATTGTTTGCTTTAATTTCTTGACTCTCTTTCTAAGTTGTCATATTATAAATCCTTTTGGTGGTACTGTTTTTATTCAATTAAATTTGTTTCTTGCTTTTGTTTCTTGACCTCTCTTTTGGGTGCTGGAATTTAATTCTCCTTGGTGCATATGTGCATGGAACTTGACCTGGTTTAGGTTTAGCTCTTGTGAATAGGTGCTGGAAATTGGAGAATTAAAGCCATCATTTTAAGGAGGAGACAAAGCTAAAGCCGAAACAAGGTTGCTTGAAACAAACAATACAAACACCTAGAAGATCAAAAAAAAAATTCAAGACAACAAGGAAGTGCACTAACCCAAAAGAGGATCAACAAAGGGAGTCTTCTTTTCCTTTGCAACTTGGTTTATTGTTAATTACCTCTTTAATTACGTTTAGACGGTGAGTGTGTCTTCAAGGGCTCAAAGTGTCCAAGAAGCCTCACCTAGGGCCGAATAGCATAGTAAATTTTTTGCTTAGTAATTTGTTGCTTGTTTGAACTTGTTTTCTATTGTTTTGGTAGAAACGTTTTGCATGATTAGTTTAGTTTAATTTGTGCTAAAACCGACTAGTTTGTTGCATATCTTTTTTTTTTTTAGCTTACATAGTTTTATTGCTTTTTGATTTCTCAACTTCTTGTGTTTTAAGTGTTTCACTAAGAGAAATTTTTGTGAGAAGGCATTGGAGACTAGTTTTTGGCAAGGAAAAGGCTTGGTACTTAAGTAGTCCTTTGAGACTCACCTCCCTTACCTGGAAAACTACCTTCTTTATCTTCCCTAATCTTTCTCAAAGTAAAAACGCCTAAATACACAAAGGTCTAGCCATGTCTTCTTCTTCTCATTCTCCAAAGTCTATAGAATGTGAAGTAAAATCTTTGAAAACCCTTTTGAAAGAGGTATCCCAAGCGTACAATTAATCTCTTCTAGGCAATTGGAGAATGAAAACAAGATTAATGAGTTGGCTAGAGCTCAAGAAGAGAAATCCCAAAAATCTCAAAAATCAAAAAAAACAAATACTCATGCATCCCAAAGCATTGCAACTCTAGGGGAGGGAAGCCTTAGAATTAATGACTACTACCAACCACCCCCTAGAAGAACTAGGCAAAGGGAACAAGAGGTGCCAAGGGAAACTAGAGTAGACCTACCTCATTTTCATGGAAAGGAAAATGTAGAAATATATCTAGATTGGGAGATGAAGGTAGAGCAACTCTTTGCTTGCCATAGGGTAAGTGAGGAACGAAAAGTACCCTTAGCCACCCTTAGTTTCCAAGGAAATGCCATGTATTGGTGGACCTCTTTAGAAAGAGACCAACGTCTTCATAGGGAACCTCCCATAGAATATTGGAATGACCTTAGGGGAGCCCTAAGACGTCGACATATACCTTCTTACTACCATAGGGAGTTGATGGACAAGCTCCAAAGACTCCAACAAAAGAATATGAGTGTAGAAGAGTATAGGCAAAAGATGGAGCTCTATATGATGAGAGCCTCTATTAGAGAGGAAGAGGAAACCACCATATCTAGGTTCCTTAGTGGCCTATCACTTGAGATAAGAGATAGAGTAGAGCTCTTACCTTATCAAGACTTGAATGATTTGGTTCAACTTTGCATTAAAGTTGAGCAACAAAATTTGCGCAAAACATCAAGTCAAAAGGTGAGCCCCTATTCTAACTTTTATCCCAAGAGAGAGTTTAAAAGGGAGGGTAGTACATCTAAGGAAAAACCAAAAGAACCTACCAAACCCTTCACCAAAGAAACCTCAACCCCACCCATCCGAGCTAGAGATGTTAAATGTTTTAAGTGCTATGGTAGGGGGCATGTGCAAGCACAATGTCCAAACCAAAGGACTTTGTTTCTTAAAGGTGTAGACGAATACACTAGTGGCGAGGATGAGCTTAGTGAGAAAGAGGAAGGGGGAGAGGATGAGAGGGTAGCTCCATTAGAGGGAGAATTGCTTATGATTAGGAGAACCCTCAACAATCACCCTAGCACATCCATTGAAACACAAAGGGAGAACATATTTCATACAAGATGCAATGTTTTAGAAAATATATGTTCCCTCATTGTGGATAGTGGATCTAGTTGTAATTGTTGTAGTGCTAGGATGGTTGAAAAGCTTAAGCTACAAGTGGTTCCTCACCCAAAACCTTACAAACTTCAATGGCTTAATGAAAATGGGGAACTACATGTAGATAAGCAAGTGGAAATCAAGTTTTCCATAGGGAAATACAAAGATAAAGTTTTATGTGATGTAGTGCCTATGGAAGCTTGCCATATCTTATTAGGGAGGCCATGGCAATTTGACAAGAAAACCTTGCATGATGGTCTCACTAACGAGATTTCCTTCACCCATAAATATAAGAAGTTTGTACTTAGTCCTTTACCACATTCTCAAGTGGTGAAAGACCAAATACAAATGAAACAAAAGAGGGATGAGGAAAACAAAAAAAAAAGAGTGCTAGAAAAAGAGAAAATCCTTAGGGATAGGAAGGCGTGGGAGAAGAGTGTTCCTTCCCACAAGGTTGGTCTACAAGAAAAGCCTTTTGAAAATGTTTTAGAAAACTTGCTTCTTGTTGAACAACCAAGCCTTATGTTTTGTAAAGGAGCACTTACATGCACTGCCACAAGTAATGAACTCACGGTTTTACCTCCTCAAATAGAAAACCTTTTGAGTGAATTTGACGATCTATTCTCACAAGAAGGACCCAATGGGCTTCCTCCTCTTAGGGGGATAGAACATCAAATTGACTTCATTCCGGGGGCAAGCCTACCAAATAGGCCTGCTTATAGAACCAACCCCGAGGAAACAAAGGAGATAGAATCACAAGTTCAAGACTTGTTGGAGAAGGGTTGGGTTCAAAAGAGTCTAAGCCCTTGTGCTGTACCTGTCTTGTTGGTGCCTAAAAAAGATGGAAAATGGCGCATGTGTTGTGATTGTAGAGCAATCAACAACATCACCATCAAGTATAGGCATCCAATCCCAAGGCTTGATGATATGCTTGATGAATTGCATGGGTCACCTCTATTCTCCAAAATTGACCTTCAAAGTGGATATCACCAAATTCAAATCAAGGAGGGTGATGAGTGGAAAACCGCTTTTAAGACCAAATTTGGATTATATGAGTGGTTGGTGATGCCCTTTGGACTCACTAACGCTCCAAGCACATTCATGAGGCTTATGAATCACACCTTGAGGGATTGTATAGGTAAATATGTAGTAGTTTACTTTGATGATATCTTAGTATATAGTAAAACCCTAGAAGACCATCTAAGTCACCTTAGGGAAGTCTTTCTAGTTCTTAGGAAAAATAGTCTTTTTGCAAATAGGGATAAGTGTACCTTTGGTGTAGATAGTGTAGTCTTTTTAGGCTTTATAGTAAACAAAACGGGGGTACATGTAGATCCCGAGAAAATCAAAGCCATCCAAGAGTGGCCAACTCCACAAAATGTAAGTGATGTAAGAAGTTTTCATGGGTTAGCTAGCTTCTATAGAAGGTTTGTGCCTAATTTTTCTAGCCTAGCTTCTCCTTTGAATGAACTTGTTAAAAAAGATGTTGCATTTTGTTGGAATGAAAAGCATGAGCAAGCCTTTCAAAGGCTAAAAGCTCAACTCACCAATGCACCCATCCTATCTCTCCCAAATTTTTCCAAAACTTTTGAGATAGAGTGTGATGCATCGAGAGTAGGCATAGGCGCGGTATTGTTGCAAGGTGGACACCCCATTACTTATTTTAGTGAAAAACTCCATGGTGCCACCCTCAACTACCCCACTTATGACAAAGAGCTCTATGCTCTTGTGAGAGCCCTAAAGACTTGGGAACACTATCTTGTGTCCAAAGAATTTGTTATCCATAGTGATCACGAGTCTTTAAAATATTTAAAGGGCCAACACAAGCTCAATAAGAGACATGCAAAATGGATGGAATTTCTTGAACAATTTCCTTATGTAATCAAATACAAGAAAGGAAGCACCAATATAGTGGCCGATGCTCTTTCAAGACGCCACACACTCTTTTCAAAATTGGGTGCCCAAATTCTTGGATTTGACCACATAAGAGAGCTTTACCAAGAAGATCAAGAACTTTCATCCATCTATGCCCAATGTCTACATAGAGCGCAAGGAGGTTACTATGTGTCCGAGGGATATCTTTTTAAAGAAGGAAAACTTTGCATTCCCCAAGGAACACATAGAAAACTCCTTGTCAAAGAATCACATGAAGGGGGACTCATGGGCCATTTTGGAGTTGATAAGACTCTAAATCTTTTGAAAGCAAAATTTTGTTGGCCACACATGAGGAAAGATGTCCAACGCCATTGCTCTAGATGTATCTCATGTTTAAAAGCAAAGTCTAGAACAATGCCGCATGGACTCTACACCCCTTTGCCGATTGCAAATGCTCCTTGGGAAGACATTAGCATGGATTTCATTTTAGGACTTCCTAGGACTGCAAGAGGCCATGACTCTATCTTTGTGGTAGTGGACCGTTTTAGCAAAATGTCTCACTTTATTCCATGCCACAAAGTAAATGATGCTCAAAATATTTCTAAACTCTTCTTTAGAGAAGTGGTGAGACTCCATGGTCTCCCTAGAAGTATAGTGTCCGATAGAGATCCCAAGTTTATAAGTCACTTTTGGAAAACTCTTTGGGGTAAACTTGGAACAAGACTACAATTTTCAACTTCTTGTCATCCTCAAACGGATGGGCAAACCGAAGTAGTCAATAGATCTCTTGGAACTATGCTTAGGGCTATCATGAAGGGCAGCCACAAATCTTGGGATGAGTACCTTCCCCACATTGAATTTGCTTACAATAGAGTAGTTCACAAGACTACTAATGCTTCTCCTTTTGAGGTAGTATATGGTTTTAATCCTCTCACGCCCATGGATTTAATTCCTCTTCCTAATCCACAAGATTTTGTGCATAAGGAAGGAGTAATCAAGGCTGATTTTGTCAAGAAAATGCATGAGAAGATTAAAACTCAAATACAACAACAAAATGAGAAGTACACAAAACACAACAACAAAGGGAAGAGAGAAATAATTTTTGAGGAAGGAGACTTAGTTTGGCTTCATCTTCGAAAAGAAAGATTTCCAAATCAAAGGAAGTCCAAACTAAGTCCCCGAGGTGAGGGACCCTTCCAAGTCCTTAAGCGAGTCAACAACAATGCATATAAATTGGACCTACCTCTTGAATATGGAGTACATGACACATTTAATGTAATTGATCTTTCTCCATTTGTAGGTACCAATGACGATGACGAGCTGGATTTGAGGACAAATCCTTTCCAAGGGGGAGGGGATGATGGAGGAGGGCCAAGCACATCTAACCAAGGAAGCCAAGGCCCAAACCAAGAAGACCGTATAGACCAAGAGGAGCGTCTAGCTCCAAGAAGTGAGCGTCTAGGACGTGAAGGAGGGAGGCTATCCATGGAGCTAGACTGTCTAGGACCTCTCACAAGATCCATGGCTAAACATATCCAAGCACACATAGAAGAAGCCACGGATGGGAAGGAGAAGACCTTGTACATGCTACTTGGAGGCCCATTAGGGGTAGCTTAGTAGATTAGTGTAGTGTAGAAAGCAAAACTTGCTAACTTAGGGGTGTGCTATCAAAAAGGTACCCTTAGCAATAGAAGGAGGGGTGTGCTAGCAAATAGGTGCCTTTAGCAAAAGAGGGAGGGTGTACTATCAAATGTTGCATTTTTATGCACAAGCTTTACTCCTCCTAGAAATCTAGTCTATAAACTTCAATCCTTTCACCTTCTCCCTTGAGCTGGCCGAACCACTCAACCCATACTCATCATGCACCTTCAAGACCAACACAACTCCTAGGGGGGTCTTGTTTCACTCATCCATTGCTTCCGCTCCATCTATTTCTACTTTGATTCAAGAAGAACACATGAAAATGCCATCATGAGGGCCCTACAGACTTGGGAACACTATCTAGTTTCAAAAGAATTTATCATACATAGTGACCATGAGTCTTTGAAATATCTAAGGGGTCAACACAAGTTGAACAAAAGACATGCAAAGTGGATGGAATTTCTTGAGCAATTTCCATATGTTATCAAATACAAGAAGGGCAGTACAAACATTGTGGCTGATGCTCTCTCAAGGAGACATATCCTCTTTTCTAAACTTGGAGCCCAAATTCTTGGATTTGAAAACATACCTGAACTTTATAAAGAAGATCAGGATTTTGCACCCACTTTTGCTGAGTGCCAACATAGAGCACAAGGAGGTTTTTATGTTTCTGAGGGGTACTTATTTAAAGAAGGAAAACTTTGCATACCCCAAGGAACACATAGAAAACTCCTTGTAAAAGAATCACATGAAGGAGGACTAATGGAAGAAGAAGATCGGAAGAAGAAGAATGGCAGAAGAAGATCGGAAGAAGAAGATCGAAAGAAGAAGAATGGAAGATGAAGATCAGAGGAAGAAGAATGGATTAGGAAGAAGAAGAATGGAAGAGGAAGAAGAATGGATTAGGAAGAAGAATGGAAGAGGAAGATCAGAAGAAGAAGAATGGCAGAAGAAGAATGGAAGGAGAAGATCGGAAGAAGAAGAATGGAAGAAGAAGAACGGAAAAAGAAGAATGGCAGAAGAAGAATAGAAGAAGAAGAATGGAAGAAGAAGATCAGAAGAAGAAGAATGGAAGAAGAAGATCGGAAGAAGAAGAATGGAAGAAAAACAATATCGGAAGAAGAAGAAGAATGGAAAAAGAAGATCGAAACAAGAAGAATGGAAGATGAAGATCAGAGGAAGAAGAATGGATTAGGAAGAATGGACGAAGAAGATCGGAATAAGGAGAATGGAAGAAGAAGATCAGAAGAAGAAGAATGGAAGAAGAAGAAGAACGGAAGAAGAAGAATGGAAGAAGAAGATCGGCAGAAGAAGAATGGATGAAGAAGATCTGAAGAAGAAGAATGGATGAAGAAGATCGAAATAAGAAGAATGGAAGAAGAAGATCGGAAGAAGAAGAAGAATGGAAGAAGAAGATCGGAAGAAGAAGAATGGAAGAAGAAGAATGGATGAAGAAGATCGGAAGAAGAAGAATGGAAGAAGAAGATCGGAAGAAAAAGAATGGAAGAAGAAGATTGGAAGAAGAATATCGGAAGAAGAGGAATGAAAGACGAAAATCGGAAGAAGAAGAATGGAAGAAGACGATCGGAAGAAGAACACTGGAACAAGAAGATCCGAACAAGAAGAATGGAAGAAAAAGATTTGAAAGAGAAGAAGAATGGAAGAAGGAGAAGAATGGAAGAAGAAGAATGGAACACGAAGAATGGAAGAAGAAGATTGGAAGAAGAAGAATGGAAGAAGAAGATCGGAAGAAGAAGAATGGAAGAAGGAGATCGGAAGAAGAAGAATGGAAGAAGAAGATCGGAAGAAGAAGAATGGAAGAAGAAGATCAGCAGAAGAAGAATGGATGAAGAAGATCTGAAGAAGAAGAATGGAAGAAGAAGATCGGAAGAAAAAGAATTGAAGAAGAAGAATGGAAGAAGAAGAATGGAAGAAGAAGATCGGAAGAAGAAGAAGAATGGCAGAAGAAGATCAGAATAAGAAGTATGGAAGACGAAGATCGGAAGAAGAAGAACAGAAGAAGGAGATCGGAAGAAGAAGAAAGGAAGAAGAACAATGGAAGCAGAAGGTCGGAAGAAGAAGAATGGAAGAAGAAGATCGGAAGAAGAACAATGGAAGAAGAAGATCGGAAGACGAAGATCGAAATAAGAAGAATGGAAGAACAAGAATGGAAGAAATGGAATCGAAGAAGAGGATCGGAAGAAGAAAAATGCAAGAAAAAGATCGGAAGAAGAAGAATGGCAGAAAAAGAATATCGGAAGAAGAAGAATGGAAGAAGAAGAATGGAAGAAGAAGATCGGAAGAAGAAGAATGGATGAAGAAGATATGAAGAAGAAGATCGGAAGAAGAAGTATGGAAGAAGAAGATCAAAAGCAGAAGAATGGAAGAGGAAGAATGGAAGAAGAAGAATCGAAGAAGAAGATCGGAAGAAGAAGACTGGAACAAGAAGATCCGAAGAAGAATAATGGAAGAAGAAGAAGAACGGAAGAAGAAGAATGGAACACGAAGAATGGAAGAAGAAGATCGAAGAAGAAGAATGGAAGAAGAATATCAGAAGAAGAAGAATGGTAGAAGAAGATCGGAAGAAGAAGAATGGAAGAAGGAGTTCAGAAGAAGAAGAATAGAAGAAGCAGATCAGAAGAAGAAGAATGGAAGAAGAAGATCGGCAGAAGAGGAATGGAAGAAGAAGATCGGAAGAAGAAGAATGGAAGAAGAAGATCGGCAGAAGAAGAATGGATGAAGAAGATCGGAAGAAGAAGAATGGATGAAGAAGATCGAAAGAAGAAGAATGGAAGAAGAAGATTGGAAGAAAAAGAATTGAAGAAGAAGAGTGGAAGAAGAAGATCGGAAGAAGAAGAAGAATGGAAGAAGAAGATCGGAAGAAGAAGAATGGAAGAAGAAGATCGGAAGAAGAAGTATGGAAGACGAAGATCGGAAGAAGAGGATCGGAAGAAGAAAAATGCAAGAAAAAGATCGGAAGAAGAAGAATGGTAGATGAACAAGATCGGAAGAAGAATAATGGAAGAAGAAGATCGGAACGAGAAGAATGGAAGAAGAAGATCGGAAGAAAAAGAATGGAAGAAGAAAATCGGAAGAAGAAGTTCGGAAGAAGAATGATGGAGGAGGGCCAAGCACATCTAACCAAGGAAGCCAAGGCCCAAACCAAGAAGACCGTCTAGACCAAGAAGAGCGTCTAGCTCCAAGAAGTGAGCGTCTAGACCAAGAGGAGCGTCTAGCTCCCAGAAGTGAGCGTCTAGGACGTGAAGGAGGGAGGCTATCCATGGAGCTAGACCGTCTAGGACCTCTCACAAGATCCATGGCTAAACATATCCAAGCACACATAGAAGAAGCCACGGATGGGAGGGAGAAGACCTTGTACATGCTACTTGGAGGCCCATTAGGGGTAGCTTAGTAGATTAGTGTAGTGTAGAAAGCAAAACTTGCTAACTTAGGGGTGTGCTATCAAAAAGGTGCCCTTAGCAATAGAAGGAGGGGTGTGCTAGCAAATAGGTGCCTTTAGCAAAAGAAGGAGGGGTGTACTATCAAATGTTGCATTTTTGACCTATCTTCTAGAATATTAGGATGATGGTGTGGTTTGACTAAAGTCAATACCCTAGGCAGCCCCCACTTTTTGTATTTCCATCCCTACCCTTTAAGCTTGCTCACCAAGGCTCCTAAATCTATAAATAAGGAGGCCTACCTCATGTATTTTCAAGTTTATTTGAGTAATGTTATGCTGCCATTTTTGTGCACAAGCTTTACTCCTCCTAGAAATCTAGGCTATAAACTTCAATCCTTTCACCTTCTCCCTTGAGCTGGCCGAACCACTCAACCCATACTCATCATGCACCTTCAAGACCAACACAACTCCTAGGAGGGTCTTGTTTCACTCATCCATTGCTTCCGCTCCATCTATTTCTACTTTGATTCAAGAAGAACACATGAAAATGCCATCATTTGGTATCATGAGCTTTTGGTTCTTCAAGATGAGTAGCTTGTCTTTTTAAATTTTCATTTCTTCTTTATTTTCATCTTGTCATTTCAATTCCATAATTGTCTTGCTGTTTTTTTTTTACATTTTAAATTGTTCTTGGTGTGCTTATGGAAGATCCAACCGAAGCACATGTGTTCAATTGATCTTGAACATTTTCTTGTGCAATTGTGATAGGATTCCTTACACATTGAGTGGCTGTTTTCTTTTAGGAATTTGAGTCTTTATTGCTTTCTTATAATTGCTTCATTTTATGCTTTGAGTCTTTATTTTCTGAATCTATAAATGTTGTGTCAAGTCATGTGAATCCATAATTGTCATCAATTCTTAGTAGTCCTATTTTTGGCTTGATTGTTTCTTGTTTTTGGGTCTCTTTAATTTGCCTTAATCTGCTGTTATTTTGATCCTTTGCTGCCTTTTTAATTTTAGTTTGAGTTCATAATTGTGTCTTAGTTCTTACACAATTTCCTTCTTACATTTTTCTTTGTGTTAAATTTTGGTATCTTGCTGTTTTTTTTTTTCCAGTTTTCCAGATTTCCCCTGTTTCTCTCTCTGTCTGGCTGTTTTTTTTTTTGTTTCAAAAATTATTTCCACTCATAGGAAATTTGTGATTCTCTGGAAAATGCAAGTTTGAAGTGTTACAAAAAGGACAAAAAAAAGAATCAGATCAAAAAAGGCAACAGAAAAAATATGATAAATCTTACAAAATCAGAGTGCAAATCTTGAGCGCTCCAGCTGGCCTAACTGCACACCAAATTTGCAAAAATTATTAAAAAACAATGGTGCATGCGTTTTAGGTGATTCCAAAGCCATTGTTTAGATAAGATCCTGAATTTTCTTGCATATAAATTTCAGAGACAAATTTTAAAAATACAGCTCAGCATAAATCGGGGAACAAACACGTTTTCTGGCCCACAACAATTTTCAGTGGTGCTGTTTTTTTTTTTTTTTTTTTATTTGGTCATCTAATCTAGTGCTTTTCTTTAGGAATTCCTTTTGTGTGCCAATTTTTTTTTGAGTACCTTTAATTGTTTGCTTTAATTTCTTGACTCTCTTTCTAAGTTGTCATATTATAAATCCTTTTGGTGGTACTGTTTTTATTCAATTAAATTTGTTTCTTGCTTTTGTTTCTTGACCTCTCTTTTGGGTGCTGGAATTTAATTCTCCTTGGTGCATATGTGCATGGAACTTGACCTGGTTTAGGTTTAGCTCTTGTGAATAGGTGCTGGAAATTGGAGAATTAAAGCCATCATTTTAAGGAGGAGACAAAGCTAAAGCCGAAACAAGGTTGCTTGAAACAAACAATACAAACACCTAGAAGATCAAAAAAAAAAAAAATTTCAAGACAACAAGGAAGTGCACTAACCCAAAAGAGGATCAACAAAGGGAGTCTTCTTTTCCTTTGCAACTTGGTTTATTGTTAATTACCTCTTTAATTACGTTTAGACGGTGAGTGTGTCTTCAAGGGCTCAAAGTGTCCAAGAAGCCTCAGCTAGGGCCGAATAGCATTGTAAATTTTTTTTTTTTGCTTAGTAATTTGTTGCTTGTTTGAACTTGTTTTCTATTGTGTTGGTAGAAACGTTTTGCATGATTAGTTTAGTTTAATTTGTGCTAAAACCGACTAGTTTGTTGCATATCTTTTTTTAGCTTACATAGTTTTATTGCTTTTTGATTTCACAACTTCTTGTGTTTTAAGTGTTTCACTAAGATCGGAAGAAGAAGAATGGAACAAGCAGATCGGAAGAAGAAGAGTCGTAGAAGAAGATGGGAAGAAGAAGAATGGAAGATGAAGAATGGAAGAAGAAGATCGGAAGAAGAAGAATGGAAGAAGAAGATCGGAAGCAGAAGAATGGAAGAAAAAGATCGGAAGAAGAAGAATGGAAGAAGAAGATCGGAAGAAGAACAATGGAAGAAGAAGATCGCAAGAAGAACAATGGAAGAATATGATCGGAAGAAGAAGAATGGAAGAGGAAGAATGGAAGACGGAGATCGGAAGAAGAAGAATGGCAGAAGAAGAGTGGAAGAAGAAGATCGGAAGAAGAAATATTGAAGAAGAACAATGGAAGAAGAAGATCGGAAGAAGAAGAACTGAAGAAGAAGATCGGATTAAGAAGAATGGAAGAAGAAGATTGGAAGAAGAAGTATGGGAAGATCGGAAGAAGAAGAATGGAAGAAGAGGATCGGAAGAAGAAAAATTAAGAAGAACAATGGAAGAAGATGATCGGAAGAAGAAGAATGGAAGAGGAAGAATTGAAGAAGGAGATCGGAAGAAGAAGAATGGCAGAAGAAGCATGGAAGAAGAAGATCGGAAGAAGAAGAATTGAAGAAGAAGAATGGAAGAAGAAGATCGGAAGAAGAAGAATGGAAGAAGAAGAATGGAAGAAGAAGATCGGAAGAAGAAGAATGGAAGAAGAAGAATGCAAGAAGAAGAATGGAAGACGAAGAATGGAAGAACAAGAATGGAAGAAGATCGGAAGAAGAAGAATGGCAGAAGAAGATCAGAAGAAGATGACTGGAAGAAGAAGATCGGAAGAAAAAGAATGGCAGAAGAAGATCGGAAGAAGAAGACTGGAAGAAGAAGATCGGAAGAACAAGAATGGAAGAAGAAGATCGGAAGAAGAAGAATGGAAGAAGAATATCGGAAGAAGAAGAATGGCAGAAGAACATCGGAACAGGAAGAATGGAAGAAGAAGTATGGATGAAGAAGATCGGAAGAAGAAGAATAGAAGAAGAAGATCGAAAGAAGAAGAATCGAAGAAGAAGAATGAAAGAAGAAGAATGGAGGAAGAAGATCGGAAGAAGAAGAATGGAGAAAGAAGAACGGAAGAAGAAGATCGGAAGAAGAAGAATGCCAGAAGAAGATCGGAAAAAGAAGAATGGAAGAAAAAGATCAGAAGAAAAAGAATGGAAGAAGAAGATCGGAATAAGAAGAATGGAAGAAGAAGATCGGAAGAACAAGAATGGAAGAAGATCGGAAGAAGAAGAATGGCAGAATAGGATCGGAAGAAGAAGACTGGAAGAACAAGATCGGAAGAAGAAGAATGAGAGAAGAAGAGTTGAAGAAGAAGAGTGGAAGAAGAAGATCGGAAGGAGAAGAATGGAAGAAGAAGATCGGAAGAAGAAGAATGGAAGAAGAAGATCCGAAGAAGAACAATGGAACAAGAAGAATGGAAGTAGATGATCGGAAGAAGAAGAATGGCAGAAGAAGCATGGAAGAAGCAGATCGGAAGAAGAATGGAAGAAGAAGAATGGAAAACGAAGATTGGAAAAAGAAGAATGGAGGAAGAAGAATGGAAGAAGAAGAATGGAAGAAGAAGATCGGAAGAAGAAGAATGGAAGAGGAAGAATGGAAGAAGAAGATCAGAAGAAGAATGGAAGAGGAAGAATGGAAGAATGGAAGAGGAAGAATGGAAGAATGGAAGAGGAAGAATGGAAGAAGATCGGAAGCAAAAGAATAGAAGAAGAAGATCGGAAGAAGAAGAATGGAAGAAGAAGGTCGGAGGAAGTAGAATAGAAGAAGAAGATCAGAAGAAGAAGAATGGAAGGATAAGATCAGAAGAAGAAGAACGGAAGATGAAGTTCGGAAGAAGAACACTGGAACAAGAAGACCGGAACAAGAAGAATAGAAGAAGAAGAGTGCAAGAAGAAGATCGAAAGAAGAAGAATGGAAGAAGAAGAGTGGAAGAAGAAGATGGGAAGAAGAAGAACTGAAGAAGAAGAATGGAAGAAGAAGATCGGAAGAAGAAGAAGTTCGGAAGAACAATAGATGAAGATTAAGAGTGGAAGAAGAAGATTGCAAGAAGAATATGGGAAGAAGAAGAATTAAAGAAGAACAATGGAAGGAGATCGGAAGAAGAAGAATGGAAGAAGAGGCATGGAAGAAGAAGATCGGAAGAAGAAGAATGGAAGAAGAAGAATGGAAGAAGAAGATCGAAAGAAGAAGAATGGAAGAAGAAGATCAGAAGAAGAAGAATGGAAGAGGCAGAATGGACGAAGAAGATCGGAAGAGTAAGAATGGAAGAGGAAGAATGGAAGAAGAAGATCGGAAGAAGAAGAATGGAAGAGGAAGAATGGAAGAAGAAGAATGGAAGAGGAAGAATGGAAAAAGAAGAATGGAAGAGGAAGAATGGAAGAAGAAAATCGGAAGAAAAAGAATTGAAGAAGAATATCGGAAGTACAAGAATGGTAGAAGAAGATCGGAAGAAGATGAATGGAAGAAGAAGATCGAAAGAAGAAGAATGGAACAAGATGATCGGAAGAAGAGGACTGGAAGAAGAAGATCGGAAGAAGAAGAATGGCAGAAGATGATCGGAAGAAGAAGAATGGAAGAAGAAGATAGGAAGAAGAAGAACGGAAGAAGAAGAATGGAAGACAATGATCGGAAGAAGAAGAATGGAAGACGATGATCGGAAGAAAAAGAATGGAAAAAGAAGGATGGAAGAAGAAGAATGGAAGAAGATCGGAAGAAGAGGAAGGGAAGAAGAGGAATGGAAGAAGAAGATCGGAAGAAGAGGAATGGAAGAAGAAGATCGGAAGAAGAGGAATGGAAGAAGAAGATCGGATGAAGACGAATGGAAGAAGAAGATCGGAAGCAGAAGAATGGAAGAAGAAGATCGGAAGAAGAGGAATGGAAGAAGAAGACTGGAAGAAGAAGATCGGAAGAAGAAGAATGGAAGAAGAAGATCGGAAGAAGAAGTATGAAAGAAGAATATCGGAAGAAGAAGAATGGAAGAACAAGATCGGAAGAAGAAAAATGGCAGAAGAAGGTCAGAAAAAGAAGAATGGAAGAATAAGATCGGAAGAAGAAGAAAAGAAGATGAAGAGTGGAAGACGATGATCGAAAGAAGAAGAATGGAAGAAGAAGATCAGAAGAAGAAGATCAGAAGAAGAAGAATGGAAGAAGAAGATTGGAAGAAAAAGAATGGAAGAAGAAGATCGGAAGTAGAAGAATAGCAGAAGAAGATCGGAAGAAGAAGATCGGAAGAACTAATGGAAGAAGATGATCAGAAGAAGAGGAATGGAAGAAGAAGATCGGACGAAGAAGAATGGAAGAAGAAGATAAGAAGAAGAAGAATGCAAGAAGCAGATCAGAAGATGAAGAATAGAAAAAGATGGGAAGAAGAAGAATTGCAGAAGAAGATCGGAAGAAGAAGAATGGAAGAAGAAGATCGGAAGAAGAAGAACGGAAGAAGAAGATCAGAGGAAGAAGATCGGAAGAAGAAGAACGGAGGAAGAAGATCGGAAGAAGAAGAATGGCAGAAGAAGATCAGGAGAAGAAGAATGGCAGAAGAAGAATGGAAGAAGAAGATCGGAAGAAGAAGAATTGAAGAAGAAGATCGGAAGAAGAAGAATGGCAGAAGAGGATCGGAAGAAGAAGAATGGAAGAAGAAGATCGGAAGAGTAGGAATGGAAGAGGAGGAATGGCAGAAGAAGAATGGAAGAAGAAGATCGGAGGAAGAAGAATGGAAGAAGAAGATCGGAAGAACAGGAATGGCAGAAGAAGATCGGAAGAAGAAGAATTGAAGAGGAAGATCGGAAGAAGAAGAATGGAAGAAGCAGAACGGAAGAAGAGGATCGGAAGAAGAAGAATGGAAGAAGAGGAATGGAAGAAGAACAAGAACGGAAGAAGAAGAATGGAAGAAGAAGATCGGAAGAAGAAGAATGGAAGAAGAAGATCGGAAGAAGAAGAGTGGAAGAAGAAGATAGGAAGAAGAAGAATGGAAGAAGAACATCGGAAGAAGAACATCGGAAGAAGAAGAAAGACAGAAGAAGATTGGAAGAAGAAGAATGGAAGAAGAAGATCGGAATAAGAAGAATGGAAGAAAAGGAATGGAAGAAGAAGAATGGAAGAACAAGATCGGAAGAAGAAGAATGGAAGAAGAAGATCGGAAGAAGAAGAATGGAAGAAGAAGATCCGAAGAACAAGAATGGAAGAAGAAGATCGGAAGAAGAAGAATGGAAGAAGAATATGAGAATAAGAAGAACGGGACAAAAGGATCGGATGAAGAAGAATGGGACAAAAGGATCGGATGAAGAATGGGACAAAAGGATCGGATGAAGAAGAATGGAAGAAGAAGATCGGAAGAAGAAGAATGGAAGAAGAAGATCGGAAGAAGAAGAATGGCAGAAGAAGAATAGAAGAAGAAGATCGGAAGAAGAAGAATGGAAGAAGAAGAATGGAAGAAGAAGATCAGAACAACAAGAATGGAAGAAGAAGATCGGAAGAAGAAGAATGGAAGAAGAAGATCAGAAGAAGAAGAATGGAAGAAGAACGGCAGAACAAGATCGGAAGAAGAAGATCGGAAGAAGAAGAATGGCAAAGAAGATCGGAAGAAGAAGAATGGCAGAAGAAGATCGGAAGAAGAAGATCGGAAGAGTAGGAATGGAAGAAGAACATCGGAAGAAGAAGAATGGCAAAAGAGGATCGGAAGAAGAAAAATGGAAGAAGAATATCGGAAGAAGAATATTGGAAGAAGAAGAATGGAAGAAGAAGAATAGACGAAGAAGATGGGAAGAATAAGTTCGAATAAGAAGAATGGAAGAACAAGCATGGAAGAAGGAGAATGGCAGAAGAAGATCGGAAGAAGAAGAATGGAAGAAGAAGATCGGAAGAAGAATAATGGAAGAAGATGATCAGAAGAAGAAGATCAGAAGAAGAAGAATGGCAGAAGAAGATCAGGAGAAGAAGAATGGCAGAAGAAGACCGGAAGAAGAAGAATGGAAGAAGAGGATCGGAAGAGGAAGAATGGCAGAAGAAGATCGGAAGAAGAAGAATGGAAGAAGAAGATCGGAAGAGTAGGAATGGAAGAGGAGGAATGGTAGAAGAGGATCGGAGGAAGAAGAATGGAAGAAGAAGAGTGGAAGAAGAAGATGGGAAGAAGAAGAACTGAAGAAGAAGAATGGAAGAAGAAGATCGGAAGAAGAAGAAGTTCGGAAGAACAATAGATGAAGATTGAGAGTGGAAGAAGAAGATTGCAAGAAGAATATGGGAAGAAGAAGAATTAAAGAAGAACAATGAAAGGAGATCGGAAGAAGAAGAATGTTAGAAGAGGCATGGAAGAAGAAGATCGGAAGAAGAAGAATGGAAGAAGAAGAATGGAAGAAGAATGGAAGAAGAAGATCGGAAGAAGAAGAATGGAAGAGGAAGAATGGAAGAAGAAGAATGGAAGAGGAAGAATGGAAAAAGAAGAATGGAAGAGGAAGAATGGAAGAAGAAAATCGGAAGAAAAAGAATTGAAGAAGAAGATCGGAAGTACAAGAATGGTAGAAGAAGATCGGAAGAAGATGAATGGAAGAAGAAGATCGAAAGAAGAAGAATGGAACAAGATGATCGGAAGAAGAGGACTGGAAGAAGAAGATCGGAAGAAGAAGAATGACAGAAGATGATCGGAAGAAGAAGAATGGAAGAAGGAGATAGGAAGAAGAAGAACGGAAGAAGAAGAATGGAAGACAATGATCGGAAGAAGAAGAATGGAAGACGATGATCGGAAGAAAAAGAATGGAAAAAGAAGGATGGAAGAAGAAGAATGGAAGAAGATCGGAAGAAGAGGAAGGGAAGAAGAGCAATGGAAGAAGAAGATCGGAAGAAGAGGAATGGAAGAAGAAGATCGGAAGAAGAGGAATGGAAGAAGAAGATCGGATGAAGACGAATGGAAGAAGAAGATCGGAAGCAGAAGAATGGAAGAAGAAGATCGGAAGAAGAGGAATGGAAGAAGAAGAATGGAAGAAGAAGATCGGAAGAAGAAGAATGGAAGAAGAAGATCGGAAGAAGAAGTATGGAAGAAGAATATCGGAAGAAGAAGAATGGAAGAACAAGATCGGATGAAGAAAAATGGCAGAAGAAGATCGGAAGAAGAAGAATGGAAGAATAAGATCGGAAGAAGAAGAAAAGAAGATGAAGAATGGAAGACGATAATCGGAAGAAGAAGAATGGAAGAAGAAGATCAGAAGAAGAAGATCAGAAGAAGAAGAATGGAAGAAGAAGATCGGAGGAAAAAGAATGGAGGAAGAAGATCGGAAGTAGAAGAATGGCAGAAGAAGATCGGAAGAAGAAGATCGGAAGAACTAATGGAAGAAGATGATCAGAAGAAGAGGAATGGAAGAAGAAGATCGGACGAAGAAGAATGGAAGAAGAAGATAAGAAGAAGAAGAATGCAAGAAGCAGATCAGAAGATGAAGAATAGAAAAAGATGGGAAGAAGAAGAATTGCAGAAGAAGATCGGAAGAAGAAGAATGGAAGAAGAAGATCGGAAGAAGAAGAACGGAAGAAGAAGATCGGAAGAAGAAGAACGGAGGAAGAAGATCGGAAGAAGAAGAATGGCAGAAGAAGATCAGGAGAAGAAGAATGGCAGAAGAAGAATGGAAGAAGAAGATCGGAAGAAGAAGAATGGAAGAAGAAGATCGGAAGAAGAAGAATGGCAGAAGAGGATCGGAAGAAGAAGAATGGAAGAAGAAGATCGGAAGAGTAGGAATGGAAGAGGAGGAATGGCAGAAGAAGAATGGAAGAAGAAGATCGGAGGAAGAAGAATGGAAGAAGAAGATCGGAAGAAGAAGAATGGCAGAAGAAGATCGGAAGAAGAAGAATTGAAGAGGAAGATCGGAAGAAGAAGAATGGAAGAAGCAGAACGGAAGAAGAGGATCGGAAGAAGAAGAATGGAAGAAGAGGAATGGAAGAAGAATAAGAACGGAAGAAGAAGAATGGAAGAAGCAGATCGGAAGAAGAAGAATGGAAGAAGAAGATCGGAAGAAGAAGAGTGGAAGAAGAAGATCGGAAGAAGAAGAATGGAAGAAGAACATCGGAAGAAGAAGAATCGACGAGGAAGATCGGAAGAAGAAGAGTGGAAGATGAAGAATGGCAGAAGAAGAATGGAAGAAGAAGATCGGAAGAAGAAGAAGGGAAGAAGAAGAATGGAAGAAGAAGAATGGAAGAAGAAGATCAGAAGAAGAAGAATGGAAGAAGAAGAAGAAAGGAAGAAGAAGAATGGAAGAAGAACATCGGAAGAAGAAGAATGGACGAAGGAGATCGGAAGAAGAAGAATGGAAGAAGAAGAATGGCAGAAGAAGAATGGAAGAAGAACATCGGAAGAAGAAGAGTGGAAGAAGAAGATCGGAAGAAGAAGACTGGAAGAAGAAGATCGGAAGAAGAAGAATTGAACAAGAAGATCGGAAGAAGAAGAACGGACGAGGAAGATCGGAAGAAGAAGAACGGAAGATGAAGAATGGCAGAAGAAGAATGGAAGAAGAAGATCGGAAGAAGAAGAATGGAAGAAGAAGATCGGAAGAAGAAGAATGGAAGAAGAAGATCGGAAGAAGAAGAATGGAAGAAGAAGATCGGAAGAAGAAGAATGGAAGAAGAACATCGGAAGCAGAAGAATGGAAGAAGAACATCAGCAGAAGAAGAATGGAATAAGAAGATCGGAAGAAGAAGAATGGAAGAAGAAGACCGGAAGAAGAAGAATGGAAGAAGAAGATCGGAAAAAGAAGATCGGAAGAAGAAGAATGGAAGAAAAGATGGGAAGAAGAAGAATGGAAGAAGAAGATCGGAAGAATAAGAATGGACGAAGAAGATCGGAAGAAGAATAATGGAAGAAGAAGAATGGACACAGAAGATCGGAAGAAGAGCAATGGAAGAAGAACATCAGAAGAAGAGGAATGGAAGAAGAAGAATAGAAGAAGATCGGAAGAGGAAGAATGACAGAACAAGATCGGAAGAAGAAGAATGGAAGAAGAAGATCGGAATAAGAAGAATGGAAGAAAAGGAATGGAAGAAGAAGAATTGAAGAACAAGACCGGAAGAAGAAGAATGGAAGAAGAAGATCGAAAGAAGAAGAATGGAAGAAGAAGATCCGAAGAACAAGAATGGAAGAAGAAGATCGGAAGAAGAAGAATTGAAGAAGAATATGAGAATAAGAAGAACGGAAGAACAAGAATGAAAGAAGAAGAATGGGACAAAAGGATCGGATGAAGAAGAATGGAAGAAGAAGATCGGAAGAAGAAGAATGGAAGAAGAAGATCGGAAGAAGAAGAATGGCAGAAGAAGAATAGAAGAAGAAGATCGGAAGAAGAAGAATGGAAGAAGAAGAATGGAAGAAGAAGATCAGAAGAACAAGAATGGAAGAAGAAGATCGGAAGAAGAAGAATGGAAGAAGAAGATCAGAAGAAGAAGAATGGAAGAAGAACGGCAGAACAAGATCGGAAGAAGAAGATCGGAAGAAGAAGAATGGCAGAAGAAGATCGGAAGAGTAGGAATGGAAGAAGAACATCGGAAGAAGAAGAATGGCAAAAGAGGATCGGAAGAAGAAAAATGGAAGAAGAATATCGGAAGAAGAATATTGGAAGAAGAAGAATGGAAGAAGAAGAATAGATGAAGAAGATGGGAAGAATAAGTTCGAATAAGAAGAAGATCGGAAGAAGAATAATGGAAGAGGAAGATCGGAAGAAGAAAAATGGAAGAAGCAGAACGGAAGAAGAGGATCGGAAGAACAAGAATGGAAGAAGAGGAATGGAAGAAGAAGAAGAACGGAAGAAGAAGAATGCAAGAAGAAGATCGGAAGAAGAACATCGGAAGAAGAAGAATGGAAGAAGAACATCGGAAGAAGAAGGGTGGATGAAGAAGATCGGAAGAAGAAGAATGGAAGAAGAAGATCGGAAGAAGAAGAATGGACGAGGAAGATCGGAAGAAGAAGAACGGAAGATGAAGAATGGCAGAAGAAGAATGGAAGAAGAAGAACGGAAGATGAAGAATGGCAGAAGAAAAATGGAAGAAGAAGATCAGAAGAAGAAGAATAGAAGAAGAAGAAGAACGGAAGAAGAAGAATGGAAGAAGAAGATCGGAAGAAGAAGAAATGACGAAGAAGATTGGAAGAAGAAGAATGGAAGAAGAAGAATGGCAGAAGAAGAATGGAAGAAGAAGATCGGAAGAAGAAGAGTGGAAGAAGAAGATCGGAAGAAGAAGATTGGAAGAAGAAGATCGGAAGAAGAAGAATGGAAGAAGGAGATCGTAAGAAGAAGAATGGACGAGGAAGATCGGAATAAGAAGAACGGAAGATGAAGAATGGCAGAAGAAGAATGGAAGAAGAAGATCGGAAAATGAAGAATGGAAGAAGAAGATAGGAAGAAGAAGAATGGAAGAAGAAGATCGGAAGAAGAAGAATGGAAGAAGAAGATCGGAAGAAGAAGAATGGAAGAAGAAGATCGGAAGAAGAAGAATGACAGAAGAAGATCGGAATAAGAAGAATAGAAGAAGAAGATCGGAATAAGAAGAATGGAAGAAAAGGAATGGAAGAAGAAGAATGGAAGAACAAGATCGGAAGAAGAAGAATAGAAGAAGAAGATCGGAAGAAGAAGAATTGAAGAAGAAGATCGGAAGAAGAAGAATGGAAGAAGAAGATCGGAACAAGAAGAATGGAAGAAGAAGATCGGAAGAAGAAGAATGGAAGAAGAAGATCGGAAGAAGAAGAATGGCAGAACAAGATCGGAAGAGTAGGAATGGAAGAAGAACATCGAAAGAAGAAGAATGGCAGAAGAAGATCGGAAGACGAAGATCGGAAGAAGAATATCGGAAGAAGAAGAATGGAAGAAGAAGATCGGAAGAAGAAGAATGGAAGAAGAAGATCGGAAGAAGAAGAATGGCAGAAGAAGATCGGAAGAAGAAGAATGGAAGAAGAGGATCGGAAGAGTAGGAATGGAAGAAGAACATCGGAAGAAGAAGAATGGCAAAAGAAGATCGGAAGAATAAGAATGGAAGAAGAATATCGGAAGAAGAATATTGGAAGAAGACGAATGGAAGAAGAATAAAGGACGAAGAAGATGGGATGAATAAGATCGGAATAAGAAGAATGCCAGAACAAGAATGGAAGAAGGAGAATGGCAGAAGAAGATCGGAAGAAGAAGAATGGAAGAAGAAGATCGGAAGAAGAAGAATGGAAGAAGAAGATCGGAAGAAGAAGAATGGAAGAAGAAGATCGGAAGAAGAAGAATGGAAGAAGAAGATCGGAAGAAGAAGAATGGAAGAAGAGGATTGGAAGAGTAGGAATGGAAGAAGAACATCGGAAGAAGAAGAATGGCAAAAGAAGATCGGAAGAGGAAGAATGGAAGAAGAATATTGGAAGAAGAAGAATGAAAGAAGAAGAATGGACGAAGAAGATGGGAAGAATAAGATCGGATTAAGAAGAATGGCAGAACAAGAATGGAAGAAGGAGAATGGCAGAAGAAGATCGAAAGAAGAAGAATGGAAGAAAAAGATCGGAAGAAGAAGAATGACAGAAGAAGATCGGAAGAAGAAGAATGGAAGAAGAAGATCGGAATAAGAAGAATGGAAGAAAAGGAATGGAAGAATAAGAATGGAAGAACAAGATCGGAAGAAGAAGAATGGAAGAAGAAGATCGGAAGAAGAAGAATTGAAGAGGAAGATCAGAAGAAGAAGAATGGAAGAAGAAGATCGGACGAAGAAGAATGGAAGAAGAAGATCGGAAGAAGAAGAATGGCAGAAGAAGATCAGGAGAAGAAGAATGGCAGAAGAAGATCGGAAGAAGAAGAATGGAAGAAGAGGATCGGAAGAAGAAGAATGGCAGAAGAAGATCGGAAGAAGAAGAATGGAAGAAGAAGATCGGAAGAGTAGGAATGGAAGAGGAGGAATGGCAGAAGAAGAATGGAAGAAGAAGATCGGAGGAAGAAGAATGGAAGAAGAAGATCGGAAGAAGAAGAATGGCAGAAGAAGATCGGAAGAAGAAGAATGGAAGAGGAAGATCGGAAGAAGAAGAATGGAAGAAGCAGAATGGAAGAAGAGGATCGGAACAAGAAGAATGGAAGAAGAGGAATGGAAGAAGAAGAACAACGGAAGAAGAAGAATGGAAGAAGAAGATCGGTAGAAGAAGATCGGAAGAAGAAGAATGGAAGAAGAACATGGAAGAAAAAGAGTGGATGAAGAAGATCGGAAGAACAAGATCGAAAGAAGAAGAATGGAAGAAGAAGATCGGAAGAAGAAGATGGGAAGAAGAAGAATGGACGAGGAAGATCGGAAGAAGAAGAACGGAAGATGAAGAATGGCAGAAGAAGAGTGGAAGAAGAGGATCGGAAGAAGAAGATCGGAAGAAGAGGAATGGAAGAAGAAGAGTGGAAGAAGCAGATCGGAAGAAGAATAATGGAAGAAGAAGATCGGAAGAACAGGAATGCAAGAAGAAGAGTGGAAGAAGAAGATCGGAAGAATAAGAATGGATGAAGAAGATCGGAAGAAGAAGAATGGAAGAAGAAGATCGGAAGAAGAAGAATGGAAGAAGAAGAGTGGAAGAAGAAGATCGAAAGAAGAAGAACTTAAGAATAAGAATGGAAGAAGAAGATTGGAACAAGAAGATCGGAACAAGAAGAATGGCAGAAGAAGATCGGTAGAAGAAGAATGGAAGATGAAGATCGGAAGAAGAAGTATGGGAAGAATGGAAGAAGAAGATCGGAAGAAGAGGAATGGAAGAAGAAGAATGGAAGAAGAAGATTGGAAGAAGAAGATATGAAGAAGCAGAATGGAAGAAGAAGATCGGAAGAAGAAGAATGGAAGAAGAAGAATCGAAGAAGAAGATCGGAAGAAGAAGAACGGAAGAAGAAGAATGGAAGAAGAAGATCGGAAGAAGAAGAATGGAAGAAGAAGAACTGAACAAGAAGAATGGAAGAAGAAGATCGGAAGAAGAAGAATGGGACAAGAATAATCGAAGAAGAAGATCGGAACAAGAAGAATGGAAGAAGAAGATCGGAAGAAGAAGAAGAATGGACGAAGAAGATGGTAAGAAGAGGAATGGAAGAAGAAGATCGGAAGAAGAAGAATGGAAGAATAAGAATCGCAGAAGATTTGCAGAAGAAGAATAATGGAAGAAGAAGATCAGAATAAGAAGAACGGAAGAACAAGAATGGAAGAAGAAGAATGGAAAAAGAAGATCGAAGGAAGAAGAATGGAAGAAGAAGATCGGAAGAAGAAGAAAGGAAGAAGAAGATCGGAATAAGAGGAATGGAAGAAGAAGAGTGGAAGAAGAAAATGGGAAGAAGAAGAATGGAAGAAGAAGATCGGAAGAAGAAGAATGGATGAAGAAGATCGGAAGAAGAAGAATGGAAGAAGAAGATCGGAGGAAGAAGATCGGAAGACGAGGAATAGAAGAAGAAGAGTGGAAGAAGAAGATCAGAAGAAGAAGACTGGAAGGAGAAGATCGGAAGAAGAAGAAAGGAAGAAGAAGATCGGAAGAAGAGGAATAGAAGAGGAAGAGTGGAAGAAGAAGATCGGAAGAAGAAGAATGGAAGGAGAACATCGGAAGAAGAAAAATGGAAGCAGAAGATCAGAAGAAGAAGAATAGAAGAAGAAGATCGGAAGAAGAAGAAAGGAAGAAGAAGATCGGAAGACGAGGAATAGAAGAAGAAGAGTGGAAGAAGAACATCGGAAGAAGAAGAATGGAAGAAGAAGAATGGAAGAAGAAGATCGGAAGAAGAAGAAAGGAAGAAGAAGATCGGAAGAAGAGGAAGAGTGGAAGAAGAAGATCGGAAGAAGAAGACTGGAAGGAGAAGATCGGAAGAAGAAGAATGGAAGCAGAATATCGGAAGAAGAAGAATGGAAGCAGAAGATCAGAAGAACAAGAATTGAAGAAGAAGATTGGAAGAAGGAGATCGGAAGAAGATGAATGGAAGAAGAAGAGTTGAAGAAGAAGATCGGAAGAAGAATGATGGAAGAAGACGATCAGAAGAAGAGGAATGCAAGAAGAAGAATTGAAGAAGAAGATCGGAAGAAGAAGAATGGAAGAAGAAGATCGGAAGAAGAAGAATGGAAGAGGAAGATCGGAAGAAGAAGAATGGAAGAAGAAGAATGGAAGGAGAAGAATGAAAGAAGAAGAATGGAAGAAGAAGAGTTGAAGAAGAAGATCGAAAGAAGAAGAACTGAAGAACAAGAATGGAAGAAGAAGATCGGAATAAGAAGAGCGGAAGAAGAAGCGCGGAAGAACAACAATGGAAGAAGAAGAATGGAAGAAGAAGATCGGAAGAAGAAGAAGAGCAGAAGAAGATCGGAAGATGAAGAATTGAAGAAGAAGATTGCAAGAAGAAGAATGGAAAAAGAAGATCGGAAGAAGAAAAATGGATGAAGAAGATTGGAATAAGAAGAACGGAAGAACAAGAATGGAAGAAGAGTGGAAGAAGAAGATCGGAACAAGAAGAATGGCAGAAGAAGATCGGAAGAAGAAGAATGGAAGAGGAAGATTGGAAGTAGAAGTATGGGAAGAATGGAAGACGAAGATCGGAAGAAGAGGAATGGAAGTAGTAGATCGGAAGAAGAAGAATGGAAGAAGAAGATCGGAAGAAAAATTGAAGACGATGAATGGAAGAAGAAGATTGGAAGAAGACGATTGGAAGAAGCAGAATGGAAGAAGAAGATTGGAAGAAGAAGAATGGAAGAAGAAGAATCGAAAAAGAAGATCGGAAGAAGAAGAATGGAGGAAGAAGAACTGAACAAGAAGAATGGAAGAATAAGATCGGAAGAAGAAGAATTGAAGAGGTAGAAAGGAAGAAGAAGTATGGGACAAGAAGAATCGAAGAAGAAGATCGGAAGAAGAAGAATGGAAGAAGAAGATCGGAAGAAGAAGAATGGAAGAAGAGGATCGGAAGAAGAAGAAGGGAAGAAGGAGAATGGAAGAAGAAGATTGCATGAAGAAGAATGGAAGAAGAAGATTGAAAGAAGAAGAAAGGAAGAAGAAGATCGGAAGAAGAGGAATGGAAGAAGAAGATCGGAAGAAGAAGAATGGAAGAAGAAGATCGGAAGTAGAGGAATTGATGAAGAAGATCGGAAGAAGAAGAATGGAAGAAGGACACCGGAAGAAGAAGAATGGAAGAAGAAGATGGGAAGAAGAAGATCGGAAGAAGAAGAATGGAAGAAGAGGAATCCAAGAAGAAGAATTGAAGAAGAAGAATGGAAGAAGAAGATTGGAAGAAGAAGATTGGAAGAAGCAGAGTGGAAGAAGAAGATCGGAAGAAGAAGAATGGAAGAAGAAGAATCGGAGAAGAAGATCGGAAGAAGAAGAATGGAACAAGAAGATTGGAAGAAGAAGAACTGAACAAGAAGAATGGAAGAAGAAGATCGGAAGAAGAAGAATGGAAGAGGAAGAATGGAAGAAGAAGAATGGGACAAGAAGAATCGAAGAAGAAGATCGGAAGAAGAAGAATGGAAGAAGAAGATCGGAAGAAGAGGAATGGTAGAATAAGAATGGAAGAAGAAGATCAGAAGAAGAAGAATGGCAGAAGAAGATCGGAAAAAGAAGATCAGAAGAAGAAGAATGGAAGAAGAAGATCGGAAGAAGAAGAATGGAAAAAGCAGATGGGAAGAAGAAGATCGGAAGAAGAAGATCGGAAAAAGGAGAATTGAAGAAGAAGAATCGAAGAAGAGGAATGGAAGAAGAAGATCGGAAGAAGAGGAATGGAAGAGGAAGAATGGAAGAAGAAGATCGGCAGAAGAACAATGGAAGAAGAAGATGGGAAGAAGAAGAATGGAAGAAGAGGAATGGAGGAAGAAGAGGAATGGAAGAAGAAGAGTGGAAGAAGAAGAATGAAAGAAGAAGATCGGAAGAAGAAGAATGGAAGAAGAAGAATGGAAGAAGAAGATCGGAAGAAGAAGAATGGAAGAAGATGACCTGAACAAGAAGAATGGAAGAAAAATATCGGAAGAAGAAGAATGGAAGAGGAAGAATGGAAGAAAAGAATGGAAGAAGAAGAAAGGGAGAAGAAGAATCGAAGAAGAAGATCGGAAGAAGAAGAATGGAAGAAGAAGATCGGAAGAAGAAGACGGGAAGAAGAAGATGGGTAGAAGAGGAATGGAAGAAGAAGATCAGAAGAAGAAGAAGATCGGAAGAAGAAGAAGAAAGGAAGAAGAATATCGGAAGGAGAAGAATGCAAGAAGAAGATCGGAAGAAGAAGATTGGAAGAAGAAAATTGGAAGAAGAAGAATGGAAGAAGAAGATCGGAAGGAGAGGAATGGAAGAAGAAGAATCCAAGAAGAGGAATGGAAGAAGAAGAATGAAAGAAGAATGGAAGAAGAAGAATGGAAGAAGAAGATCGGAAGAAGAAGAATGGAAGAAGAAGATCGGAAGAAAAAGAATGGCAGAAGAAGATCGGAAGAAGAAGATCGGAAGAAGAAGAATGGGAAGAAGAATGGCAGAAGAAGATCGGAAGAAGAAGAACGGAAGAGGAAGAAGATCTGAAGAAGAAGAGTGGAAGAAAAGAATGGAAGAAGAAGAAAGGGAGAAGAAGAATCGAAGAAGAAGATCGGAAGAACAAGAATGGAAGAAGAAGAATGGAAGAAGAAGATCGGAAGAAGAAGAAGGGCAGAAGAAGATAGGAAGATGAAGAATGGAAGAAGAAGATTGCAAGAAGAAGAATGGAAAAAGAAGATCGGAAGAAGAAAAATGGATGAAGAAGATCGGAATAAGAAGAACGGAAGAACAAGAATGGAAGAAGAAGAATAAAAGAAGAGTGGAAGAAGAAGATCGGAACAAGAAGAATGGCAGAAAAAGATCGGAAGAAGAAGAATGGAAGATGAAGATCGGAAGGAGAAGTATGGGAAGAATGGAAGACGAAGATTGGAAGAAGAGGAATGGAAGTAGAAGATCGGAAGAAGAAGAATGGAAGAAGAAGAATCCAAGAAGAAGAATTGAAGAAGACGAATGAAAGAAGAAGATTGGAAGAAGAAGATTGGAAGAAGCAGAATGGAAGAAGAAGATCGGAAGAAGAAGAATGGAAGAGGAAGAATCGAAGAAGAAGATCGGAAGAAGAAGAATGGAAGAAGATGACCTGAACAAGAAGAATGGAAGAAAAATATCGGAAGAAGAAGAATGGAAGAGGAAGAATGGAAGAAAAGAATGGAAGAAGAAGAAAGGGAGAAGAAGAATCGAAAAAGAAGATCGGAAGAAGAAGAATGGAAGAAGAAGATCGGAAGAAGAAGAATGGACGAAGAAGACGGGAAGAAGAAGATGGGTAGAAGAGGAATGGAAGAAGAAGATCAGAAGAAGAAGAATGGAAGAAGATTTACGGAAGAAGAAGAATGGAAGAAGAAGATCGGAAGAAGAAGAATGGAAGAAGAAGATCGGAAGAAGAAGAATGGAAGAAGAAGATCGGAAGAAGAAGAAAGGAAGAAGGAGATCGGAAGAAGAGGAATGGAAGAAGAAGAGTGGAAGAAGAAAATGGGAAGAAGAAGAATGGAAGAAGAAGATCGGAAGAAGAAGAATGGAAGAAGAAGATCGGAAGAAGAAGAATGGAAGAAGAAGATCGAAAGAAGAAGATCGGAAGACGAGGAATAGAAGAAGAAGAAGAGTGGAAGAAGAAGATCGGAAGAAGAAGAATGGAAGAAGAAGATCGAAAGAAGAAGAAAGGAAGAAGAAGATCGGAAGAAGAGGAATAGAAGAAGAAGAGTGGAAGGAGAAGATCGGAAGAAGAAGAAGGGAAGGAGAAGAATGGAAGAAGAAGATCGGAAGAAGAAGAATGGAAGCAGAAGATCGGAAGAAGAAGAATGGAAGCAGAAGATCGGAAGAAGAAGAATGGAAGAAGAAGATCGGAAGAAGAAGAAAGGAAGAAGAAGATTGGAAGAAGAAGAATGGAAAAAGAAGATCGGAAGAAGAAGAATGGAAGAAGAAGAATGGAAGAAGAAGAATGAAAGAAGAAGATCGGAAGAAGAAGAGTGGAAGAAGAAGAGTGGAAGAAGAAGATCGAAGGAAGAAGAACTGAAGAACAAGAATGGAAGAAGAAGATCGGAAGAAGAAGAGCGGAAGAAGAAGATCGGAAGAACAAGAATGGAAGAAGAAGAATGGAAGCAGAACATCGGAAGAAGAAAAAGGGCAGAAGAAGATCGGAAGATGAAGAATTGAATAAGAAGATTGCAAGAAGAAGAATGGAAAAAGAAGATCGGAAGAAGAAAAATGGATGAAGAAGATCGGAATAAGAAGAACGCAAGAACAAGAATGGAAGAAGAATAATAAAAGAAGAAGAGTGGAAGAAGAAGATCGGAACAAGAAGAATGGCAGAAGAAGATCGGAACAAGAAGAATGGAAGATGAAGATCGGAAGAAGAAGTATGGGAAGAATGGAAGACGAAGATTGGATGAAGAGAAATGGAAGTAGAAGATCGGAAAAAGAAGAATGGAAGAAGAAGAATCCAAGAAGAAGAATTGAAGAAGAAGAATGGAAGAAGAAGATTGGAAGAAGAAGATTGGAAGAAGCAGAATGGAAGAAGAAGATCGGAAGAAGAAGAATGGAAGAAGAAGAATCGAAGAAGATCGGAAGAAAAAGAATGGAAGAAGAAGAATTGAACAAGAAGAATGGAAGAAGAAGATCGGAAGAAGAAGAATGGAAGAGGTAGAATGGAAGAAGAAGAATGGGACAAGAAGAATCGAAGAAGAAGATCGGAAGAAGAAGAATGGAAGAAGAAGATCGGAAGAAGAAGAATGGAAGAAGAAGATCGGAAGAAGAAGAATGGAAGAAGAAGATCGGAAGAAGAGGAAAGGAAGAAAAGGAGTGGAAGAAGAAGATTGGAAGAAGAAGAAAGGAAGAAGAAGAGTGGAAGAAGAAGATCGGAAGAAGAAGAATGGAAAATGAAGATCGGGAGAAGAGGAATGGAAGAGGAAGATCGGAAGAAGAAGAATGGAAGAAGAAGATCGGAAGAAGAAGAATGGAAGAAGAAGATTGGAAGAGGAAGATCGGAAGAAGAAGAATGGAAGAAGAAGAGTGGAAGAAGAAGATCGGAAGAAGAATAATGGAAGAACAAGATCGGAAGAAGAGGAATGGAAGTAGAAAGGTGGAAGAAGAAGATCGGAAGAAGAAGAATGGAAGAAGAAGATTGGAAGAAGAAGATGGGAAGAAGAAGAATGGAAGATGAAGAATGGGAGAAGAAGATTGGAGGAAGAAGATCGGAAGAAGCAGAATGGAAGAAGAAGATTGGAAGAAGAAGATCGGAAGAAGAAGAATGGAAGAAGAAGATCGAAAGAAGAAGAACTGAAGAACAAGAATGGAAGAAGAATATCGGAAGAAAAAGAGTGGAAGAAGAAGATCGGAACAACAAGAATGGAAGAAGAAGAGTGGAAGAAGAAGATCGGATGAAGAAGATGGGCAGAAGAAGCTCAGAAGAAGAAGAATGGAAGAAAAAGAATTGGAAGATGAAGAATGGAAGAAGAAGATTCCAAGAAGAAGAATGGAAGAAGAAGATCGGAAGAAGAAAAATGGGAGAAGGAGATCGGAATAAGAAGAACGGAAGAACAAGAATGGAAGAAGTAGATTAAAAGAAGAAGATCGGAAGAAGAAGAATGGAAAAAGAAGATCGGAAAGAGAAGCATGGCAGAAGAAGATCAGAAGAAGAAAAATGGAAGAAGATGAAGAGGAAAAAGAAGTATGGGAAGAATGGAAGAAGAAGATTGCAAGAATAAGAATGGAAAAAGAAGATCGAAAGAAGAAAAATGGATGAAGAAGAATAAAAGAAGAAGAGTGGAAGAAGAAGATTGGAGCAAGAAGAATGGCAGAAAAACATCGGAAGAAGAAGAATGGAAGATGAAGATCGGAAGAAGAAGTATGGGAAGAATGGAAGATGAAGATCGGAAGAAGAGGAATGGATGTAGAAGATCGGAAGAAGAAGAATGGAAGAAGAAGAATCCAAGAACAAGAATTGAAGAAGAAGAATGGAAGAAGAAGATTCGAAGAAGAAGATTGGAAGAAGCAGAATGGAAGATGAAGATCGGAAGAAGAAGAATGGAAGAAGAAGAATCGAAGAAGAAGATCGAAAGAAGAAGAATGGAAGAAGATGAACTGAACAGGAAGAATGGAAGAAAAAGATCGGAAGAAGAAGAATGGAAGAGGAAGAATGGAAGAAGAAGAATGGAAGAAGAAGAATGGGAGAAGAAGAATCGAAGAAGAAGATCGGAAGAAGAAGAATGGAAGAAGAAGATCGGAAGAAGAAGAATGGACGAAAAAGATGGGAAGAAGAAGATGGGTAGAAGAGGAATGGAACAAGAAGATCGGAAGAAGAACAATGGAAGAATAAGAATGGAAGAAGATTTGCAGAAGCAGAAGAATGGAAGAAGAAGATCGGAAGAAGAAGAATGGAAGAAGAAGATCAGAATAAGAAGAACGGAAGAATAAGAATGGAAGAAGAAGATCGGAAGAAGAACAATGGAAGAAGAAGATCGGAAGAAGAAGAAAGGAAGAAGGAGATCGGAAGAAGAGGAATGGAAGAAGAAGAGTGGAAGAAGAAAATGGGAAGAAGAAGAATGGAAGAAGAAGATCGGAAGAAGAAGAATGGAAGAAGAAGATCGGAAGAAGAAGAATGGAAGAAGAAGAATGGAAGAAGAAGATTCCAAGAAAAAGAATCGCAAAAGAAGATCGGAAAAAGAAGAATGGAAGAAGAAGATCAGGATAAGAAGAACGGAAGAACAAGAATGGAAGAAGAAGAATGGAACAAAAAGATCGGAAGAAGAAGAATGAAAGAAGAAGATCAGAAGAAGAAGAATGGAAGAAGAAAATCGGAGGAAGAAGAATGGACGAAGAAGATAGGAAGAAGAAGAATGGAAGAAGAAGATCGAAAGAAGAAGAATGGAAGAAGAAGATCGAAAGAAAAAGAATGGAAGAAGAAGATCGAAAGAAGATGAATGGAAGAAGAAGATCGAAAGAAGAAGAATGGAAGAAGAAGATCGGAACAAAAGATCGCAAGAAGAAGAAAGGAAGAAGAAGATCGGAAGAAGAAGAATGGAAGGTGAAGATCGGAAAAAGAAGAAGAATGGAAGCAGAAGATCGGAGGAAGATGAATGGAAGAGGTAGAATGGAAGAAGAAGAATGGGACAAGAAGAGTGGAAGAAGAAGATCGGAAGAAGAACAATGGAAGAAGAAGATTGGAAGAAGAGGAATGTAAGAAGAAGAGTTGAAGAAGAAGATCGGAAGAAGAAGAATGGAAGAAGAAGATTGGAAGAAGAAGAATGGAAGAAGAACATCGGAAGAAGAAGAATGCAAGAAGAAGATCGGAAGAAGAAGAATGGAAGAAGAAGATTGGAAGAAGAGGAATGCAAGAAGAAGAGTTGAAGAAGAAGATCGGAAGAAGAAGAATGGAAGAAGAAGATCATAAGAAGAAGAATGGAAGAAGAAGATGGGAAGAAGAAGATGGGAAGAAGAAGAATGGAAGAAGAACATCAGAAGAAGAAGAATGCAAGAAGCAGATCGGAAGAAGAAGAATGGAAGAAGAAGATCGGAAGAAGAAGAACTGAAGAAGAAGATAGGAAGAAGAAGAATGGAAGAAGAAGATCGAAAGAAGAAGAATGGAAGAAGAAGATCGGAAGAAGAAGAAAGGAAGAAGGAGATCGGAAGAAGAGGAATGGAAGAAGAAGAGTGGAAGAAGAAAATGGGAAGAAGAAGAATGGAAGAAGAAGATCGGAAGAAGAAGAATGGAAGAAGAAGATCGGAAGAAGAAGAATGGAAGAAGAAGACCGGAAGAAGAATAGTGGAAGAAGAAGATCGGAAGAAGAAGAATGGAAGAGGAAGAGTGGAAGAAGTAGAATGGCAGAAGAAGATCGGAAGAAGAAGAACGGAAGAAGAAGATCGGAAGAAGAAGAATGGAAGAAGAAGAGTGGAAGAAGAAGAATGGAACAAGAAGAATGGAAGAAGAAGATCGGAAGAAGAAGAATGGAAGAAGATGATTCCAAGAAAAAGAATGGAAAAAGAAGATCGGAAGAACAAGAATGGAAGAAAAAGATCAGAATAAGAAGAACGGAAGAACAAGAATGGAAGAAGAAGAATGGGACAAAAGGATCGGATGAAGAAGAATGGAAGATGAAGATCGGAAGAAGAAGAAAGGAAGAAGAATATCGGAAGAAGACGAATGGAAGAAGAAGATCGGAAGAAGAAGAATGGAAGAAGAAAATCAGAAGAAGAAGAATGGAAGAAGAAGATCGGAAGAAGACGAATGGAAGAAGAAGATCGGAATAAAAGATCGCAAGAAGAAGAAAGGAAGAAGAAGATCGGAAGAAGAATAGTGGAAGAAGAAGATCGGAAGAACAAGAATGGAAGAAGAAGATCAGAAGAAGAAGAATGGAAGAAGAAGATCGGAAGAAGAAGAATGGAAGAAGAAGACCGGAAGAAGAAAAATGGAAGAAGAAGATCGGAAGAAGAAGAATGGAAGAGGAAGAGTGGAAGAAGTAGAATGGCAGAAGAAGATTGGAAGAAGAAGAACGGAAGAAGAAGATCGGAAGAAGAAGAATGGAAGAAGAAGAGTGGAAGAAGAAGAATGGAAGAAGAAAGTCGGAATAAGAAGAACGGAAGAACAGGAACGGAAGAAGAAGAATGGAAGAAGAACATCGAAAGAAGAAGAATGGTAGAAGAAGATCGGAAGAAGAAGAATGGACGAAGAAGATCGGAAGAAGAAGAAAGGAAGAAGAAGATCGGAGGAAGAAGAATGGAAGAAGAAGATCGGAAGAAGAAGAATGGAAGAAGAAGATCGGAAGAAGAAGAATGGAAGAAGAAGAATTGAAGAAGAAGAATGGAAGAAGAAGAAGATCGGGAGATGAAGATTGGAGGAAGAATATCGGAAGAAGAAGAATGGAAGAAGAAGATCGAAAGAAGAAGAATGGAAGAAGAACTTCGGAAGAAGAAACGTGTAAGAAGAAGATCGGTAGACGAAGAATGGAAGAAGAAGGTCGGAAGAAGAAGAATGGAAGAAGAAGTTCGGAAGAAGAAAAATCGAAGCAGAAGATCGGAAGACGAAGAATGGAAGAATATCGGAAGAAGAAGAATAGAAGAAGGAGAATAGAAGAAGAAGATCGAAAGAAGAATAATGGAAGAAGAATATCGAAAGAACAAGAGTGGAAGAAGAAGAGTTGAAGAAGAGGATCGGAAGAAGAAGAATGGAAGAAGAAGAACAGAAGAAGAAGAATGAAAGAAGAATATCGAAAGCACAAGAATGGATGAAGAAGAGCGGAAGAAGAAGAATGGAAGAAGAACATCGGAAGAAGAAGAATGGAAGAAGAAGATCGGAAGAAGATGAATGGAAGAAGAAGATCGGAAGAAAAGAATGGAAGAAGAAGATCGGAATAAAAAGAAGGGAAGAAGAACTTCGGAAGATGAAGAATGGAAGAAGAAGATTAGAAGAAGAAGAATGGAAGAAGAAGAATGGAAGAAGAAGACTGGAAGAAGAAGAATGGAAGAAGAAGATCAGAATAAGAAGAATGGCAAAAGAAGATTGGAAGTGCAAAGAATGGAAGAAGAAGATCGGAAGAAGGAGAATAGAAGAAGAAGATCAGAAGAAGAAGAATGGAAAAGGAAGATTGGAAGAAGAAGAATGGAAGAAGAAGAATGGCAGAAGAAGATCGGAAGAGGAAGAAAGGAAGAAGAAGAATGGAAGAAGAGGATCAGAAGAAGAAGACTGAAAGAAGAAGAATGGAAGAAGAAGATTGAAATAAGAAGAATTGAAGAAGAAGATCGTGAGAAGAAGAATGGAAGAAGAATAGATGAAGAAGATTGGAAGAAGCAGAATGGAAGATGAAGATCGGAGGAAGAGGAATGGAAGAGGAAGAATAGTAGAAGAAGAATGGGAGAAGAAGCATGGAAGAAGAAGATCGGAAGAATAAGAATGGAAGAGGAAGATCGGAAGAAGAAGAATGGAAGAAGAAGATCGGAAGAAGAAGAATGGAAGAAGAAGATCGGAAAAAGAGGAACGGATGAAAAAGATCGGAAGAAAAAGAATGGAAGAAGAAGATCGGATTAAGAAGAATCGAAAAAGAAGATCGGAAGATCAAGAATGGAAGAAAAACATCGGAAGAAGAAGAATGGAAGAAGAAGATCGGAAGAAGAAGACCGAAATAAGAGGAATGGAAGAAGAAGAATGGAAGAAGAAGATCGGAAGGAGAGGAATGGTAGAAGAAGATCGGAAGAAGGAGAATGGAAGAAGAAGAACGGAAGAAGAAGATCGGAAAAAGAAGAATGGAAGATGATGATCAGAAGAAGAAGAATCGAAGAAGAAGATCGGAATAAGAAGAAGGGAAGAAGAAGATGGGAAGAAGACCAGAAGAAGAAGAATGGAAGATGGGAAGAAAAAGAATGGCTGAAGAAGATCGGAAGAAGGAGAATGGAAGAAGAAGTTCGGAAGAAGAGGGATGGAAGAAGAAGATCGGAAGAAGAAGAATGCAAGAAGATGATCGGAAGAAGAGGAACGGAAGAAGAAGATCGGAATAAGATAAATGGAAAAAGAAGATCGGAAGAAGAGGAATGGAAGAAGAAGAATGGAAGAAAAAGAATGGAAGAAGAAGATCGGAAGAAGAAGAATGGAAGAGGAACATCGGAAGAAGAAGAATGGAAGAAGAAGATCGAAAGGAGAAGAATGGTAGAAGAAGATCAGAAGAAGAAGATTGGAAGATGATCAGAAGAAATGAATGGAAGAAGGAGATCGGAAGAAGGAGAAGGGAAGAAAAAGATCGGAAGAAGGAGAATGGAAGAAGAATATCGGTAGAAGAAGAATTGAAGAAGAGGATCAGAAGAAGAAGAACGGAAGAACATGATAGAAAGAAGAAGAATGGAAGAAGATAATCGGACGAAGGAGAATGGAAGAAGAAGAATGGAAGAAGAAGATGGGAAGAAGAAGAATGGAAGAAGAAGAATGGAAGAAGAAGAATGAAAGAAGAAGATCGGAAGAAGAAGGATGGCAGAAGAAGATCATCTTCTTCCATTCTTCTTCTTCAATTCTTCTTCTTCCGATCTTCTTCTTCCATTCTTCTTCTTCCGATCATCTTCTTCCATTCTTCTTCTTCCAAACTTCTTCTTCCATTCTTCTTCTTGCGATCTTCTTCTTCCATTCTTCTTCTTCCATTCTTCATCTTCCGATCTTCTCCTTCCATTCTTCTTCTGGCGATCATTTTCTTCCATTCTTCTTCTTCCTATATTCTTCTTGCTTTCTTCTTCTTCCATTCTTTTTCTGCCGATCATCCTCTTCCATTCTTCTTCTTTTGATCGTGTTCTTCCATTCTTTTTCTTCCGATCTTCTAATTCCATTTTTGTTCTTGCGATCTTCTTCTTTCATTCTTCTTCTTCCTATCCTCTTCTTCCATTCTTCTTCTTCCATTCCACTTCTTCCATTCTTCCTCTTCCATTCCTCTTGTTCCATTCTTCTTCGTCGAATCTTCTACTTCCCTTCTTCTTCTTCCGATCTTCTTCATCCATTCCTCTTCTTCCATTGTTCTTCTTCCATTTTTCTTTTTCCGATCTTCTTTCTCCATTCTTCTCTTTCTGATCTTCTTCTTCCATTCGTCTTCTTTCGATCTTCTTCTTCCCTTCTTCTTTTTCCATTTTTCTTCTTCCGATCTTCTTCTTCCATTTTTCATGTTCCGATCTTCTTCTTCCATTCTTCTTCTCCCGATCTTCTTCTTCCGACCTTCTTCTTCCGTTCTTCTTCTTCCATTCTTCTTCTTCCGATCTTCTTCTTCGATTCTTCTTCTTCCGATCTCCTTCATCCATACTTCTTCTTCCCATCTTCTTCTTCCATTCTTCTTCTTCCCATCTTCTTTTTCTATTCTTCTTCCATTCTTCTTCTTCCGATCTTCTTCTTCCGTTCTTCTTCTTCTATTCTTTTTGTTCCAATCATCTTCTTCCATTCTTCTTCTTTCGATCTTCTTCTTCCATTCTTCTTCTTCTGATCTTCTTCTTCCATTCTCGTTCTTCCATTCTTCTTCTTCCGATATTCTTCTTCAATTCTCCTCCTTCTGATCTTCATCTTCCATTCTTCTTCTTCTAATCTTCTTCTTCCATTCTTCTTCTTCCGATCTTCTTCTTCCATTCTTCTTCTTCCGATCTTCTTCTTCCATTCTTCTTCTTCCGATCTTCTTCTTCCATTCTTCTTCTTCCGATCTTCTTCTTCCATTCTTCTTCTTTCGATCTTCTTCTTCCATTCTTCTTCTTCCCATCTTCTTCTTCCATTCTTCTTCTTCCATTCCTCTTCTTCCATTCCTCTTCTTCCATTCCTCTTCTTCCATTCTTCCTCTTCCATTCCTCTTGTTCCATTCTTCTTCGTCGAATCTTCTTCTTCCCTTCATCTTCTTCCGATCTTCTTCATCCATTCTTCTTCTTCCGATCTTCTTCTTCCATTCTTCTTCTTCCGATCTTCTTCTTCCCTTCTTCTTCTTCCGATCTTCTTCTTCCCTTCTTCTTCTTCCGATCTTCTTTTTGCCTTCTTCTTTATCCGATCTTCTTCTTCCATTCTTCTTCTTCCCTTCTTCTCCTTCCATTGTTCTTCTTCTGATCTTCTTCTTCCGATCTTCTTCTTCCATTCTTCTTCTTCCGATCTTCTTCTTTCATTCTTCTTCTTCCGATCTTCTTCTTCCATTCTTCTTCTTCCGATCTTCTTCTTTCATTCTTCTTCTTCCGATCTTCTTCTTCCATTCTTCTTTTTCCGATCTTCTTCTTCCATTCTTCTTCTTCCGATCTTCTTCTTCCATTCTCCTTCTTCCGATCTTCTTCTTCCATTCTTCTTCTTCCCATATTCTTCATCCCATCTTCTTCTTCAATTCTTCTTGTTCCGATCTTCTTCTTCCATTCTTCTTCTCCCGATCTTCTTCATCCATTCTTCTTCTTCCGATCTTGTTCAGCCATCCTTCTTCTTCCGATTTTCTTCTTCCATTCTTCTTCTTCCGATCTTCTTCTTCCCTTCTTCTTCTTCCGATCTTCTTCTTCCCTTCTTCTTTATCCGATCTTCTTCTTCCATTCTTCTTCTTCCCTTCTTCTTCTTCCATTCTTCTTCTTCCGATCTTCTTCTTCCATTCTTCTTCTTCAGATCTTCTTCTTTCATTCTTCTTCTTCCGATCTTCTTCTTCCATTCTTCTTTTTCCGATCTTCTTCTTCCATTCTTCTTCTTCCGATCTTCTTCTTCAATTCTTCTTCTTCCGATCGTCTTCTTCCATTCTCCTTCTTCCGATCTTCTTCTTCCATTCTTCTTGTTCCCATCTTCTTCATCCCATCTTCTTCTTCAATTCTTCTTGTTCCGATCTTCTTCTTCCATTCTTTTTCTTCCGATCTTCTTCTTCCATTCTTCTTCTTCTGATCTTCTTCTTCCATTGTTCTTCTTCCAATCTTGTTTTTCCGTTCTTCTTCTTCTAATCTTCTTCTTCCATCATTCGAATTCCGATATTCTTCTCCTATTCTTCTTGTTCTGATCATCTTCCATTCCTCTTCTTCCGATCCTCTTCTTCCATTCCTCTTCTTCCGATCTTCTTCTCCCATTCTTGTTCTTCCGATCTTCTTCTTCCATTCTTGTTCATCCGATCTTCTTCTTCCATTCTTGTTCTTCCGATCTTCTTCTTCCGTTCTTCTTCTTTCCATCTTCTTCTTCCATTCTTCTTCTTCCGATCATCTTCTTCCAATATTCTTCTTCCGATCTTCTTCTTCCATTCTTCTTCTTGCCATCATCTTCTTCCCATCTTCTTCTTGCATTCTTCTTCTTCCATTCTTCGACTTTCGATATTCTTCGTCTATTCTTCTTCTTCTGATCTTTTTCTTCCATTCCTTGTCTTCCGATCTTCTTCTTCCATTCTTCTTCTTCCGATCTTCTTCTTCCATTCTTCTTCTTCCGATCTTCTTCTTCCGATCATCTTCTTCCATGCTTCTTCTTCCGATCTTCTTCTTCCATTCTTCTTCTTCCGATCTTCTTCTTCCATTCTTCTTCTTCCGATCTTCTTCTTCCATTCTTCTTCTTCCGATCTTCTTCTTCCATTCTTCTTCTGTTCTTCTTCTTCTATTGTTCTTCTTCCGATCTTCTTCTTCCGTTCTTCTTATTTCCATCTTCTTCTTCCATTCTTCTTCTTCCGATCATCTTCTTCCAATCTTCTTCTTCCGTTCTTCTTTTTCCCATCATCTTCTTCCCATCTTCTTCTTCCATGCTTCTTGTTCCGATCTTCTTCTTCCATTCTTCGACTTCCGATCTTCTTCTTCCATTCTTCTTCTTCTGATCTTCTTTTTCTATTCTTCTTCTTCCGATCTTCTTTCTCCATCCTTCTTCTTCCAATCTTCTTCTTCCAATCTTCTTCCTCCATTCTTCGACTTCTCATCTTCCTCTTCCATTCTTCTTCTTCCGATCTTCGTTTTCGAATCTTCTGGTTCCATTCTCCTTCTTCCATTCTTCTTCTTCCCATCTTCTTCTTCCCTTCTTCTTCTTCAATTCTTCTTCTTGGATTATTCTTCTTCCGTTCTTCTTCTTCCAATCTTCTTCTTCCCATTTTCTTCTTCTATTCTTCTTCTCCCGATCTTCTTCTTCCAATCTTCTTCGTCTATTCTTCTTCTTCTGATCTTCTTCTTCTTCCGATCTTCTTCTACCATTCTTCTTCTTCCGATCTTCTTTTTCCAATCTTCTTCTTCCATTCTTCTTTTTCCATTCTTCTTCTTCTGATCTTCTTCTTCCCATCTTCTTCTTCTTCCATTCTCCTTCTTCGGATCTTCTTCTTCCATTCTCCTTCTTCTGATCTTCTTCTTCTATTCTTCTTCTTCCGATCTTCTTCTTCCGTTCTTCTTGTTTCCATCTTCTTCTTCCATTCTTCTTCTTCCGATCATCTTCTTCCAATCTTCTTCTTCCGATCTTCTTCTTCCATTCTTCTTTTTCCATCATCTTCTTCCCATCTTCTTCTTCCATTCTTCTTGTTCCGATCTTCTTCTTCCATTCTTCGACTTCCGATCTTCTTCTTCCATTCTTCTTCTTCTGATCTTCTTTTTCTATTCTTCTTCTTCCGATCTTCTTTTTCCATCCTTCTTCTTCCGATCTTCTTCTTCCAATCTTCTTCCTCCATTCTTCTTGTTCTTCCATTCTTCGACTTCCGATCTTCTTCTTCCATTCTTCTTCTTCCGATCTTCTTTTTCCAATCTTCTTGTTCTATTCTTCTTGTTCCCATCTTCTTCTTCGCCTCTTCTTCTTCCCATCTTCTTCTTCCCTTCTTCTTCTTCCCATCTTCATCTTCCCTTCTTCTTCTTCCCATCTTCTTCAGCCATTCTTCTTCTTCCATTCTTCTTCTTCTGATCTTGTTCTTCCAGTCTTCTTCTTCCATTCTTCTTCTTCCGATCTTCTTCTTCCATTCTTTATCTTCCGATCTTCCTCTTCCATTCTTCTTCCTCCGTTCTTCGACTTCCATTCTTCTTCTTCCGTTCTTCTTCTCCCGATCTTCTTCTTCCAATCTTCTTCGTCTATTCTTCTTCTACTGATCTTCTTCTTCCATTCTTCTTGTTCCATTCTTCTTCTTCCCATTCTTCTTCTTTCAATCTTCTTCTTCCGATATTCTTCTTCCATTCTTCTTCTGCCGATCTTCTTCTGCCATTCTTCTTCTTCCGATCTTCTTCTTCCATTCTTCTTCTTCTTTCGATCTTCTTCTACAATTCTTCTTCTTCTGATCTTCTGCTTCCCTTCTTCTTCTTCCATTCTTGTTCTTCCGATCTTCTTCTTCCATTCTTCTTCATTCGATCTTCTTCCATTCTTCTTCCGATCTTCTGCTTCCATTCTTCTTCTTCCATTCTTCTTCTTCCCATTCTTCTTCTTCCATTCTTCTTCTTCCGATCTTCTTCTTCCATTCTTCTTCTTCCGATCTTCTTCTTCAATTCTTCTTCTTCCATTCGTTTTCTTCCGATCTTCTTCTGCCATTCTTGTTCTACCGATCTTCTTCTTCCATTCTTCTTCTTCCGATCTTCTTTTGCCATTCTTGTTCTTCCGATCTTCTTCTTCCATTCTTCTTCTTCTTTCGATCTTCTTCTGCATTTCTTCTTCTTTCGATCTTCTTCTGCAAATCTTCTTCTTCTTGCGATCTTCTTCTGCAATTCTTCTTCTTCCATTCTTCTTCTTCCATTCTTCTCCTTCCGATCTTTTTCTTCCATTCTTCTTCTTCCGATCTTCTTCTTCCGATCTTTTTCTTTCATTCTTTTTCTTCCGATCTTCTTCTTCCCATTCTTCTTCTTCCGATCTTCTTCCATTCTTCTTCTTCCGTTCTTCTTCTTCCGATCTTCTTCTTCCATTCTTCTTCTTCCAACTTCCTCTTCCATTCTTCTTCTTCCCATGTTTTCCTCCAAGCTTCTTCTTCCATTCTTCTTCTTCCAATCTTCTTCTTTCCATCTTCTTCTTGCATTCTTCTTCTTCCAACTTCTTCTTCCATTCTTCTTCTTCCGATCTTCTTCTTCCATTCTTCTTCTTCCGATCTTCTTCTTCCATTCTTCTTCCATTCTTCTTCTTCCATTCTTTTTCTTCCGATCTTATTCTTCCATTCTTCTTCTTCCATTCTTCTTCTTCCGATCTTCTTCTTCCATTCTTCTTCTTCCCATCTTCTTCTTCCATTCTTCTTCTCCAATTCTTCTTCTTCCATTCTTCTTCTTCCATTCTTGTTCTGCAATTCTTCTTCTTCCATTCTTGTTCTGCAATTCTTCTTCTTCCGTTCTTCTTCTTCCGTTCTTCTTCTTCCATTCTTCTTCTTCCCATCTTCTTGTTCCATTCTTCTTCTGCAATTCTTCTTCTTCCGTTCTTCTTCTTCCGTTCTTCTTCTTCCATTCTTCTTCTTCCGATCATCTTCTCCCAATCTTCTTCTTCCATTCTTCTTCTTCCCATCATCTTCTTCCCATCTTCTTCTTTCATTCTTCTTCTTACAATCTTCCTCTTCCATTCTTCGACTTTCGATATTCTTCTTCTATTCTTCTTCTTCTGATCTTTCTCTTCCCTTCTTCTTCTTCCGATCTTCTTTTTCCAGTCTTCTTCTTTCGATCTTCTTCTTCCATTCTTCTTCTTCCGATCTTCTTCGTCCATTCTTCTTCTTCCGTTCTTCTTATTCCATTCCTCTTCTTACGATGTTTTCTTCTATACTTCTTCTTCAGATCTTCTTCTTCCATTCTTCTTCTTCCATCCTTTTTCTTCCGATCTTCTTCCGTTCTTCTCCTTCCGATCTTCTTCTTCCATTCGTCTTCTACCGATCTTCTTCTTCCATTCTTCTTCTTCCCATCTTCTTCTTCCATTCGTCTTCTTCCGATCTTCTTCTTCCATTCCTCTTCTTCCGATCTTCTTCTTCCATTCTTCTTCTTCCTGATTTTCTTCTTCCATTCTTCTTCTTCCCATCTTCTTCTTCCATTCTTCTTCTTCCGATCTTTTTCTTCCATTCTTCTTCTTCCATTCTTCTTCTTCCCATCTTCTTCTTCCATTCTTCTTTCTTCCGATCTTCTTCTTCTATTCTTCTTCTTCTGATCTTCTTCTTCCATTCTCCTTCTTCCATTCTTCTTCTTCCGATCTTCTTCTTCCATTCTCCTTCTTTCGATCTTCTTCTTCCATCCTTTTTCTTCCGATCTTCTTCCGTTCTTCTCCTTCCGATCTTCTTCTTCCATTCGTCTTCTACCGATCTTCTTCTTCCATTCTTCTTCTTCCCATCTTCTTCTTCCATTCGTCTTCTTCCGATCTTCTTCTTCCATTCCTCTTCTTCCGATCTTCTTCTTCCATTCTTCTTCTTCCTGATTTTCTTCTTCCATTCTTCTTCTTCCGATCTTCTTCTTCCATTCTTCTTCTTCCGATCTTCTTCTTCCATTCTTCTTCTTCCATTTTTCTTCTTCCCATCTTCTTCTTCCATTCTTCTTTCTTCCGATCTTCTTCTTCTATTCTTCTTCTTCTGATCTTCTTCTTGCATTCTCCTTCTTCCATTCTTCTTCTTCCCATCTTCTTGTTCCATTCTTCTTCTGCAATTCTTCTTCTTCCGTTCTTCTTCTTCCGTTCTTCTTCTTCCATTCTTCTTCTTCCGATCATCTTCTCCCAATCTTCTTCTTCCATTCTTCTTCTTCCCATCATCTTCTTCCCATCTTCTTCTTTCATTCTTCTTCTTACAATCTTCCTCTTCCATTCTTCGACTTTCGATATTCTTCTTCTATTCTTCTTCTTCTGATCTTTTTCTTCCCTTCTTCTTCTTCCGATCTTCTTTTTCCAGTCTTCTTCTTTCGATATTCTTCTTCCATTCTTCTTCTTCCGATCTTCTTCTTCCATTCTTCTTCTTCCGTTCTTCTTATTCCATTCCTCTTCTTACGATGTTTTCTTCTATACTTCTTCTTCAGATCTTCTTCTTCCATTCTTCTTCTTCCGATCTTCTTCTTCCATCCTTTTTCTTCCGATCTTCTTCCGTTCTTCTCCTTCCGATCTTCTTCTTCCATTCGTCTTCTACCGATCTTCTTCTTCCATTCTTCTTCTTCCCATCTTCTTCTTCCATTCTTCTTCTTCCTGATTTTCTTCTTCCATTCTTCTTCTTCCGATCTTCTTCTTCCATTCTTCTTCTTCCGATCTTGTTCTTCCATTCTTCTTCTTCTTCCATTCTTCTTCTTCCCATCTTCTTCTTCCATTCTTCTTTCTTCCGATCTTCTTCTTCTATTCTTCTTATTCTGATCTTCTTCTTCCATTCTTCTTTTTCCGATCTTCTTCTTCCATTCTCCTTCTTCTGATCTTCATCTTCCATTCTTCTTCTTCCGATCTTCTTCTTCCATTCTTCTTCTTCCAATCTTCTTCCTCCGTTCTTCTTCTTTCCATCTTCTTCTTCGATTCCTCTTCTTCCGATCATCTTCTTCCAATCTTCTTCTTCCGAACTTTTTCTTCCATTCTTCTTTTTCCCATCATCTTCTTCCGATCTTCTTCTTCCATTCTTCTTTTTCCCATCATCTTCTTCCCATCTTCTTCTTCCATTCTTCTTGTTCCGATCTTCTTCTTCCATTCTTCTTCTTCAATTCTTCTTCTTCCGATCTTTTTCTTCCATTCTTCTTCTTCTGATCTTCTTTTTCTATTCTTCTTCTTCGATCTTCTTCGTCCATCCTTCTTCTTCCCTTCTTCTTCTTCCCTTCTTCTTCTTCCGATCTTCTTTTTCCAATCTGCTTCCTCCATTCTTCTTCTTCTTCTATTCTTCAACTTCAGATCTTCTTCTTCCATTCTTCTTCTTCCGATCTTCTTTTTCCAATCTTCCTCTTCCATTCTTCTTCTTCAATTTTTCTTCTTCCCATCTTCTTCTACCCATCTTCTTCCGATCTTCTTATTCCATTCTTCTTCTTCCCATCTTCTTCTTCCAGTCTTCTTCTTCCATTCTTCTTCTTCCGATCTTCTTCTTCCATTCTTCTTCTTCCGATCTCTCTTCCATTCTTCTTCTTCCGTTCTTCGACTGCCGTTCTTCTTCTTCCATTTTTCTTCTCCCTATCTTCTTCTTCCAATCTTCTTCGTCTATTCTTCTTCTTCTGATCTTCTTCTTCTATTCTTCTTCTTCCGATTTTCATCTTCCGTTCTTCTTCTTTCCATCTTCTTCTTCCATTCTTCTTCTTCCGATCATCTTCTTCCAATCTTCTTCTTCTGATCTTCTTCTTCCATTCTTCTTTTTCCCATCATCTTGTTCCGATCTTCTTCTTCCATTCTTCTTGTGCCGATCTTCTTCTTCCATTCTTCGACTTCCGATCTTCTTCTTTTGATCTTCTTTTTCTATTCTTCTTCTTCCGATCTTCTTTTTCCATGCTTCTTCTTCCGATCTTCTTCTTCCAATCTTCTTCCTCCATTCTTCTTGTTCTTCTATTCTTCGACTTCCGATCTTCTTCTTCCGATCTTCTTTTTCCAATCTTCTTGTTCCATTCTTCTTCTTCCATTCTTCTTCTTCCCATCTTCTTCTTCCCTTCTTCTTATTCCCATCTTCTTCTGCCATTCTTCTTTTTCCATTCTTCTTCTTCCGATCTTGTTCTTCCAGTCTTCTTCTTCCATTCTTCTTCTTCCGATCTTCTTCTTCCATTCTTCTTCTTCCGATCTTCCTCTTCCATTCTTCTTCCTCCGTTCTTCGACTTCCGTTCTTCTTCTTCCATTCTTCTTCTCTCGATCTTCTTCTTCCAATCTTCTTCGGCTATTCTTCTTGTTCCATTCTTCTTCTTCTAATCTTCTTCTTCCGATCTTCTTCTTCCATTCTTCTTCTTTCGATCTTCTTCTGCATTTCTTCTTCTTCCGATCTTCTTCTTCCATTCTTCTTCTTTTGATCTTCTTCTGCATTTCTTCTTCTTTCGATCTTCTTCTGCAAATCTTCTTCTTCTTTCGATCTTCTTCTGCAATTCTTCTTCTTCTATTCTTCTTCTTCCATTCTTCTTCTTCTTTCGATCCTCTTCTGCAATTCTTCTTCTTCTTCCGATCTTCTTCTTCCATTCTGGTTCTTCCGATCTTTTTCTTCCATTCTTCTTCATTCGATCTTCTTCTTCCATTCTTCTTCATTCAATCTTCTTCTTCCATTCTTCTTCCGATCTTCTGCTTCCATTCTTCTTCTTGCATTCTTCTTCTTCCGATCTTCTTGTCCCATTCTTCTTCTCTCGATCTTCTTCTTCCATTCTTCTTCCTCCATTCTTCTTCTTCCATTCTTTTTCTTCCATTCTTCTTCCCAACTTCTTCTTCCATTCTTCTTCTTCCGTTCTTTTTCTTCCGATCTTCTTCTTCGATTCTTCTTCTTCCATTCCTCTTCCGATGTTCTTCTTGCATTCTTCGTGTTCCGATCTTCTTCTGCCATTCATCTTCTTCCTATCTTCTTCTTCCATTCTTCTTCTTCCGATCTTCTTCTTCCATTCTTCTTCTTCCGATCTTCTTCTTCCATTCTTCTTCTTCCGATCTTCTTCTTCCCATTCTTCTTCTTCCGATCTTCTTCTTCCCATTCTTCTTCTTCCATTCTTCTTCTTCCGATCTTCTTCCATTCTTCTTCTTCCGTTTTTCTTCTTCCGATCTTCCTCTTCCATTCTTCTTCTTCCCATCTTCTTCTTCCCATCTTTTCCTCCATGCTTCTTCTTCCATTCTTCTTCTTCCAATCTTCTTCTTCCGATCTTCTTCTTCCATTCTTCTTCTTCCGATCTTCTTCTTCCATTCTTCTTCTTCCGATCTTTTTCTTCCATTCTTCTTCTTCCGATCTTCTTCTTCCATTCTTCTTCTTCCATTCTTGTTCTTCCGATCTTCTTCTTCCATTCTTCTTCTTCCATTCTTCTTCTTACCATCTTCTTATTCGATTCTTCTTCTGCAATTCTTCTTCTTCCGTTCTTCTTCTTCCATTCTTCTTCTTCCCATCTTCTTCTTCCATTCTTCTTCTGCAATTCTTCTTCTTCCGTTCTTCTTCTTCTGTTCTTCTTCTTCCATTCTTCTTCTTCCGATCTTCTTCTTCCCTTCTTCTTCTGCCGTTCTTCTTCTTCCGATCTTCTTCTTGCATTCTTCTTCTTCCGATCTTCTTGTCCCATTCTTCTTCTCTCGATCTTCTTCTTCCATTCTTCTTCCTCCATTCTTCTTCTTCCATTCTTTTTCTTCCATTCTTCTTCCCAACTTCTTCTTCCATTCTTCTTCTTCCGTTCTTTTTCTTTCGATCTTCTTCTTCCATTCTTCTTCTTCCATTCCTCTTCCGATGTTCTTCTTGCATTCTTCGTGTTCCGATCTTCTTCTGCCATTCATCTTCTTCCGATCTTCTTCTTCCATTCTTCTTCTTCCGATCTTCTTCTTCCATTCTTCTTCTTCCGATCTTCTTCTTCCATTCTTCTTCTTCCGATCTTCTTCTTCCATTCTTCTTCTTCCGATCTTCTTCTTCCATTCTTCTTCTTCCAATGATGGCATTCCTATGAGCTCTTCTTGGGATTTTTGAGTTCCTTGGTGATGATGGATGCGGAAGCTTATGGAGGAGGTGAGCAAGGACTTCCTAGGAAGCATGGGTGCCTTGAAGGTGCATGAAGAGTGAGGAAATGGGGAGGTTTGGCAAGCCCCTTTGGTAGTGATGAATTGAAGACTAAAACCTAAGTGTTAGGCAAAGAGTGGTGTATGGCACAATTTTGGCAGCATAAGAATACTCTATTTAATCTTGAAAATACATGAGGTAGGCCTCCTCATTTATAGATTTAGGAGCCTTGGTGAGCAAGCGTAAAGGGTAGGGATGGAAATACAAAATGTGGGGCCTGCCTAGGGTATTGACTTTAGTCAAACCACACCATCATCCTAATATTCTAGAAGATAGGTCAAAAATGCAACATTTGATAGTACACCCCTCCTTCTTTTGCTAAAGGCACCTATTTGCTAGCACACCCCTCCTTCTATTGCTGTTCTTGCCGGTTGACTCGCTTGTCAGTTGACTCCACGACACTCACGCGCCTCCTTCCTCACGTTGATACGTACTTGGTTCTTGCGAAGCAATCTATGCCTGCAAAAGAGAAAAGGGGCGCCCTAGAGGCCGTTTGCACTCCGACGCTCAAGTCAGTGTAGGCAAGGAACACCAAGTGTATTGAGTTTCTCTCTCTGTGTTTAGGTCTAGAAACTGTGTACCTTTGTGAAGTATTTTACTGTCCCTTATATAGTCTAAAGTTTACTGTGCCGCTAGCCCAATTAGGGTTCACTGCGCTACTAGCCATATTTAGGGTTTACTGGAATACCCTTGCGCCGCTATCACCCAATCTTAGGGTAATCTAGCACATAAGGTTTCCTTCTCTGGAGTGCAAACTCTCACAGGGTGACCACCTGGGTGCCTCCTTGTGCACCTAGACTCTGGGGCCACCTGTTCTGGGAGTGCCTTCACTGTTCACGTGCCATGCATGTAGCTTCATTGGGAAAACCCTAGCTCTGGTGAGTACTCGTCCCCTCAGGACTCTACACCCAACTGTGCTCTCCCTGCTACCCGCATAGGCACTTCGTGATCCAGGCCTCTCCCTAACTCTGGGTATTTAACTGGTCATTGGCCCACTATGGGAACCAATCTTAGCTGTTTTGTTTACGCTGTTCATAATCACCCAAGGCCGGTGTCACCTCGCCACACTCTGTCACCGAGGACTCCTCGACCTGTTGGGTGACGATGACACCTCCGCCTATCCTGGTGATCTGACGGCTACTCATCCGTCTCTCTAGGCTGATGACTCATCACCCCTCTCTGCAGGATGATCACTCATCACCCTCCTCTGTAGTCTGGTGACTAATCACCCCCCTCTATAGGCTGATGACTAATCACCCATCTCTGTAGGCCGATGACTCATCACCCATCTCTGTAGGCCAATGACTCGTCACCCATCTCTGTAGGCCGATGACTCATCACCCATCTCTGTAGGCCGACGACTCATCACCCATCCCTGTAGGCCGATGACTCATCACCCATCTCTGTAGGCCGACGACTCATCACCCATCTCTGTAGGCCGATGACTCATCACCCATCTCTGTAGGCCGATGACTCATCACCCCTGATGGGGTCTACTCCACGTGGCTTTTGCCCATGCTGTGGGACCTAGCTGACGCTCGAGGACTGGCCAGTACACAAGCCCCCCAGTCTCAAGCTGTTAACTTGTTTCAGCGAAGAGACTAAGCGATGGACGAGGACTGATCGGTACACAAGCCCCCCTAGTCTCGAGCTGTTAACTTGTTCCAGCGTAGAGACTAAGTCATTGACTTGGGCGGCCTACGTGGTTCTGCGCATAAGTACATGAATAGTGCGCTGAAAAGACACTTCACCAACCCCCTTTCATCCGCTAACACGTGGCTGCATCAACGGTTTGAGATTCATAACGTTTGCGCTCCCTAGGGCTACGTTAAACCTCTTCAAAACCCCGCGCCACTTCACTGTTTCATCACTTTGCATCCTCAACTTCTGCAAACTCTATCTTCCAACGCACGCTTTCCTCCTCTCGCCAAGCTTTTCGAACTTCTCCGCCCTCGCTCAACCAAAGGTATGATTTTTACGTCTTCTTCACATTCGTGACATAATCTCTGTTCTCCATATTGCATGCTGCTGTTCTGGGCCTGTGTGTGGTTTATGCATTCTAGGGTTTTGTTCTTCTTTTCTGGGTTCGTTCTACCTTCGAGTCTTCGTCCACCATTGTTTTCTTCTGAGCCTTTCTTCCTTTCCTGCCTCTCATTTGTTTAGATTCGAGATGGCCAGAACCAAAATCACCTCCAACCCTCCTCCAACTGTAGCTGATGGGTTGTTCTTCATGACCATTTGTTCTTCTTAAAATATGAGGTAAAAAGGTGGTGGAAGCTATGGATGATATGGGTCAAGTGATGGAAGAGGGCCAAGCACAACCTTCCATGAAAGGCAAGAGCCAAGTCAAGAGCGTCTAAGACCAAGCTAGGAGCGTCTAAGACAAGCTAGGAGCGTCTAGGACGAGAAGGCCAAGCTAGAAGCGTCTAGGACAAGAAGACTTGGATCAAAGCTATGAATGGGAGAGTGGCATACTAGCACATATTCCGTGAAGGCCCATCAAATGTAGTTTAGCTTTAATTGGGGTGTAAATAGCATAGCCATGTGGACAAATGTTTATTTTTCTGCACATTAGAATTAAGGAGAAGTTAACCTTCCCACTATTCTAGAAAGCCCATGGAGGGGGTGAACTTACAAACTAGACACACCCCTCCCCATGTGCTCACACTTTCCATGTGGCCCATGTGCTTCACATTTACATTTCATTTGGCTAGCATTAGGGTTGCATTATGGTCCTCCTTAGCCTATAAAAGGAGGAGCCTACACCTTGTATTTTCAAGATTAAATAGAGTATTGTTATGCTGCCAAATTGTGCCATACACTACTCCTTGCCTAACACTTAGGTTTTAGTCTTCAATTCATCACTACCAAAGGGGCTGGCCAAACCTCCCCATTTCCTCACTCTTCATGCACCTTCAAGGCACCCATGCTTCCTAGGAAGGCCTTGCTCACCTCCTCCATAAGCTTCCGCATCCATCATCACCAAGGAACTCCAAAATCCAAAGAAGAGCTCATAGGAATGCTATCATCAAGGATGGCTCATATAGAGCTATGGGTTCCTTGTAGGTGCATGAAAGGTATGGAGAGTGATAGGTTAGGCCAAATCACTTGGAGGAAGGTGAAGATGAAGATCAAAGTGTCTAACCTAGAGAGACTAGACAAAGAGTAGAAGCTAGCATAATTTTGGCAGCATTTACTCATATAAATTGATCTTGTTAATACATGAGGTAGGCCTCCTTATTTATAGATTTAGGAGCCTTGGTGAGCAAGCTTAAAGGGTAGGGATGGAAATACAAAAAGTGGGGGCTGCCTAGGGTATTGACTTTAGTCAAACCACACCATCATCCTAATATTCTAGAAGATAGGTCAAAAATGCAACATTTGATAGTACACCCCTCCTTCTTTTGCTAAAGACCACCTATTTGCTAGCACACCCCTCCTTCTATTGCTAAGGGCACCTTTTTGATAGCACACCCCTAAGTGAGCAAGTTTTGCTTTCTACACTACACTAATCTACTAAGCTACCCCTAATGGGCCTCCAAGTAGCATGTACAAGGTCTTCTCCCTCCCATTCGTGGCTTGACTCATTTGGGTGTGAATGTGCTTGGCCATGGACCTTGTGTTGGGCCTGAACTTGGGTTGGAGCTTGGGCCTCTTCCATCAGTAGCGGTCGATTACAAGGCCCTCTACCCATGGGCTTCTGAGGATCTCCTTGCAGAGACCTCCAAACTCACATCCTGCGAGGATCTTCGCAAGCATAGGGATGATGAGAATGAGATCAAAGGACGCGTCTTCGGCAGGGAAACTGACGCGTACGTCTCTGTGCGACCTTGTACAGAAAACGAACCCGTGTGCGCCGATGATCGCTGCAACGATGGGGAATTGTTCTTCTTCTTCTACGCCACCATCTTTAAAAGAGTCAAAGTCCGCCTTCCTTTCACCGGGTTCGAGAGGGCTTTGCTCACAGAATTAAACGTGGCGCCTGCTCAACTGCACCCCAACAGTTGGGCCTTTATCAGGGCGTTCTCCATCCTCTGCAATAATCTAGGGTTCACCCCCTCTGTCGATGTCTTCCTTTACTTTTTTGAGGCGAAGAGCCCCAGCAAGAGGCTTTGGGTGAGCCTGAATGGGGTGGCAGGGAGAGTCCTTCTAACTCTCTTCTCGCAGTCATACAAGAACTTCATGTTGAACCAAGTGGTGTTCAAGGTTTTGAAGAATCCAAATCCTTTGAAGGATGATGAAGCTTTTGCTGTGCTTGCTGTTGCTGTGCTGGTTTAGTTTAGGATCTGGGTAGTTTGAGTTGTGTAACTCAACCTTTGATTGAATCTAAAGCTCAAGCATCTCAACTTTCAAACAAAGTAAAGTGTTTTTTCAAACTGAGTTAAAACAACCGATTGTTTTATCGAAACAACCGATTGTTTAAGCTTAGGTGTTTTGAAAACTGTTTTGAAGTGTGAAAATTGGTTAAGTAACAAAACAACCGATTGATTCGAGGAAACAATCGATTGTTTGTTATGTTTTTATAACAGAAAACAGTTTTGACTTTGACTGAGCTTTAAATGATTTGAAACTGTTTACGCTCCAGTCATTAAATGCTTTGACCAATCTTTCTGAAAGCTTTTATGGGTTTGTTAAGATTTGATAAACAAACTTCCTTTTATATAATTCAGAAAATCTCTTTTAAAAGGTTTAGAATGCTTTTGACAAAGTGCTGCTAAGAGAGTTTTGGAAAATTGCTGAGATTGCTTAAGAGCTAAAGAGATTGATCAAAGTGCTGAGATAGGATTCTCTTGTACTGATTTCAGATTGCTTCTGTAACAAGTGTAATCCTTGTAATTCTATGAACATTCGTTTTGTGCTGTTGCTAAGAAGAGCTGTGTGTTCTTGAGGGGATCAAGATCAGCTTTCTTAGTGTGGTGTGCTGACCAAGGAAAGTGTGTTTCTTGAGGGTGTTCAAGGTCACTTTCTTGGTTGTGTGTAAGTAATCTAGTGTTGATTGCTTAGTGGATTTCCTCAGGGTTTCTGAGAAGACTGGATGTAGCTCTGGGTTGGAGTGAACCAGTATAAACATCTGTGTACAATCTCTCTATCCCTAACTCTTTAATTTCAGTTTATTTGTTGTTTGCTGGTATAAACAACCGATTGTTTCGAAGAAACAACCGATTGTTTTCCTGGCAGTGCTGTTTTGCTTGCTGTTTTGGCAAACTGAATTGCTTAATCATTTGATTTCTGAAAGATATTCATTCTAGCTTGGAAAAGTTTGCGAAAACCTCTTTAAACAATTCACCCCCCCTCTAGTTTAAAGCCATCTTTCCTAACAATTGGTATCAGAGCTTGGTTCTTGAAAGTCATTCAAGTTGATCCTAAAATCTTTTAAAATGGCTGATAGACTACCTTTTGGGGAAGGTGCTTCAATAAACAGACCACCCTTGTTCTGTGGTTTGAATTACTAGTTTTGGAAAGTTAGAATGAAAATATTCATGGAATCTCTTGACAAAGGAATTTGGGATGCAATTGAAAATGGTCCTTTTATACCAAAGTTTGAAAAAGATGGTTCTGTCATTGAGAAGCCATGGTCTCAATGGACTGATGCAGAAAGCAAAAAGGCCAAATTTGATTGCATTGCCAAAAATATTATAACCTCTGCTTTAAATTCTGATGAGTTTTTCAGGGTATCACAATGTAAATCATCAAAGGAAATGTGGGATACTTTGGAGGTCACTCATGAAGGAACAAATGAAGTTAAAAGAGCTAGAAAGCATGCTCTAATCCAAGAGTATGAAATGTTCAGAATGCTTAAAGGTGAAACAATTGCTGAAGTACAGAAAAGGTTTACTCATATCATCAATCACCTTATGAGCCTAGACAAGACTTTTGACAAAGAAGAGCTAAACATCAAGATCTTGAAATGTCTTGATAGAGCATGGCAACCAAAGGTAACTGCAATCTCTGAATCAAAAGATCTAACATCCTTAAGTGTTGCTTCTTTGTTTGGAAAGCTTAGGGAACATGAGCTAGAGATGAATAGACTCAATGTTCAAGAGAATCAAGATAAGCACACAAGGAGCATAGCCTTGAAAGCATCCAAACACAAGGGAAAGCAAGATTCAAGTGATGATAGTGATGAGGAAAATCTGAGTTTGCTGTCAAGAAAATTCAGCAAATTCCTAAAGAGAAACCGCAACAAAGACAACAACAAGGATAGGTATGGAAACAAGAAATCCAATGATTTAAATTCAAATAACTATACTTGTTTTGGTTGTGGTGAGCAAGGTCACATAAAGGCAGATTGTCCCAACAAGAGCAAGGAGAAAAAGACAAGCTATAAGGAGAAGAAAGGCAAGACAAAAAGAGCCTACATAGCTTGGGATGAAAATGAAGTGTCTTCATCAAGTTCCTCATCAAGTGAAGATGAAAAAGCCAACATATGTTTAGTGGCTGAGGATGATGATGATGCTTGCAGTTCAAGTGAAGTAAGTTCTTGTGCTTCCTTAAATGAACAAAATTATTGTGAATTGCTTGAAGCTTTTCAAGAAACTCATGATGAAGCTAATCGATTGGTGCTTTCAAACAATCGATTGAGAGATCTTAACAATGGGCTTGAAAAGAGAGTTAAATCACTTGAAGAGGATCTGAGAAAAGCAAAAATTGATTTTGAAAAGATGGAAAATCATTTCAAAAACACCTCTTGTAAATGTGATACTCTCATTTGTGAAAATTGTGAAAATCTTGAGAAAAAGGTTCAATATCTTGTTGAAACTGTGGACAAGCTTTCAAAAGGGAAATCAAACTTTGAGAATGTCTTGGCATCTCAAAGTTGTGTTTTTGGAAAGGCTGGTTTAGGCTTCAATCCACAGAACAAGCAAGATAGGTTTTCAAAAAGTTTTTTAAGAAAACCAGAAAAACAACCGATTGTTAAGACGAAACAATCGATTGTTACATGCTTTTATTGCATGAAAAAGGGCCATTCGGTTAGATTCTGCAAAATAAGAAAGTTTTCTGTTCCAAGAGGCTACATGAAATGGATCCCTAAAGGATGTGAGGTTCCAAGTGTGAAAAAGAAACCAATTGGACCCACATTTGTGAAAGGACCAAATCTTGTTGCTTGAACTAATGTTTGTGCAGGAAAATAAATAGAAAAAGAGGAGCTGAGCCAACTGGTTAGACTGTTAAAGACAAAGGGAAATCATTGAAGCTGAATCAATGCTTTGCAGAAGGTCAATTCAATGAAAAGAAGCCTTCTTGATCAACAAGCAATTGGCTCATTGAGGAAACAACACAAGGATGAGATTTTTTCCTTTTTCTGTCCTCAATTTTAGTATTAAAGTTCTTTCCTGTGATTAATCCCTCTTTGGTCAATGTTATCTGTTGTTATCTGCTTCTGTTTTTGGTTAAAATTTCTTAAAATCATGTTTTAACTGCTGCAGCAAAACAACCGATTGTTTCTTCGAAACAACCGATTGTTTTGAGTCTGACAGCACTGTGAAGAAATTGATTTAATTTTGAATTCTTCTTCTATCCGTTGCAGATCAAATTCAAAAGGGAGAATCTTGGTCAAAATATCTGTATTGAAAGCTGAACGTGCTCAGAAAGTGGTTACAACATTCATAAAGGAATATATTCCAAAATCTTGGAAATTCAAGAGCCTTTATGACTAGTCAAAAGACCATGTGTTTTTCAGTTTCTTTTTCTGACATGTTCTGTGCAGAACAGCCTTCTCTCTCTGAAAATCAGGTACCCATTGAATGGAATTAATCACAAATTGATTTTCGGATGGTTATAAAATCAGGTGCAGATGAACAACCAATGGCAACATCTCTTGCAACATCTCTTGCACCATCTCTTGAGAAAATCTGTAAAGAAGAGCTGCCCTCTGTTTTCTCATCTCTGCTGCCATGGAATCAACTCCTCCCACTTCTGGAAGAATCAAAACCAGAGTTGTAAGGTCTGGAGGAAGGCTGGAAGGATGGTTTTCTGGAGATAAAGATCTCATAGAAAAATATAGATATGAGACAAGCCTCAAGAAAATCAACAACCCCAAGGTTGTGAGTTTTGATTGGCTGAAAAGTCAAAAGCTGGACAATGTGAGGAAACTTCTCAAAGATCAGTATCTCAGAAGGTTTCTGGAGATGAAGGGCAACATATATCCAGACTTGGTGAAGGTCTTCTACACCAATTTGAAATTTGAGGGAAACAACCTAGTCTCTCATGTAAAAGGTGTGGACATGGAGATAACCCATGAGGTTTGGGCTGCTGTTACTGGACTCAAGTTTTCTGGACTGCGAATCAGCAAAGGCAATCTTGGTGTGGTGGAGGATTTCAACAAAATTCAGTTCTACAGAAGCTGTTTGAAAAACACTCAAGCTCAAGTGAGTGCATGCTCAGTTGGAGGGTTGAAACTGGATGAGAGGCTGCTTGCTCTCATTGTGACATGGATTCTAACTCCAAGGGGGAGCAACCATTCTGTTTTGACTGAAGAAGATCTGGTTTACATCTTCTGCATCACCAAGAAGGTCAAGCTAAATTGGATCCACATCATCAAAGAGCACATGCAAAAAGCAATGAGGTTGGGTGACTATCACTATCCCTATGCTGTTTTGATATCTAAATTCCTAAACTATTTTGAAGTTAATCTGGAAGATGAGACTTCTGAGCTGGTCAAGTCAACTCAAGAGTTGAACAATGGATCACTCAGCAAGATGGGATTTACAAAAATAGGTGGAAAATGGGTAAGCAAGGATGGTGATCATGGTGCCTCCTCTAGTGGTGCTGCTCAAGAAGAACCTACAGATATGGATGTTGAACATGAAGATCCAACAGGAGGGTTTCAAGATGCTGGACCCAGTGCGGCTGCTGAACATCCAGAAGAAAGGATTCAATCAATGTCACCTTTTGAAAGGTTCATGATGAATAGGATGGATAGCTTTGCTGAAAACCAAAGAAACCTCCATGATCTGTGTGTTAGCAATTTCCAGAGGTTTGATACCAGGTTTGACAACATGGATGCAAGGTTCATGAGCCTGGATGAACAAATTGAAGCTGTTCAGAACCAAATCTTTGATCTTCAGTTTGGAGATAAGGAAGAATGAAGAAAAACAACCGATTGGATTGTCGAAACAATCGATTGTTTTTGCTGCTTCTTTCCTAACACTTCAAGGGAAGGTTCTTCCGAGTCTGCTGCAACTCCTACGATCCCACCCTGTGTAAGGACCTGTAAAATTAAATTGGAATAAAAGGGTATATTTTAAATGAATTCTAAGTATGTTTTTATTTAAAATAAAAAGGAAGGAAAGTGTAGCTTAGAAGACTACAAGAGTTCCTTGTTAACACATAATCGCCGGTTGCCTAGACTACACGTGATCACCAGGGCGAGAGGGCATCGGTGGAGATTCTTCGCGCGGAAGGTCATCGGTGGAGAGTCTTCGCGCGAGAGGACATCGGTGGAGATTCTTCGCGCCGAAGGTCATCGGTGGAGAGTCTTCGCGCGAGAAGACATCGGTGGAGAGTCTTCGCGCAAGAGGTCATCGGTGGATGGTCTCCGCGCGAGAGGTCATCGGTGGATAGCCTTCGCGCGAGAGGTCATCGGTGGATAGCCTTCGCGTGAGATGTCATCGGTGGTTAGTCTTCGCGCCAGTGGTCATCGGTGAAAGGTGATCGCGCGATGTCGAGTTGCACACAGAGAAGGTGGGACCCAGACTCCCAGCATGAGACGCGCGGCACGCGCGACACGTAGACAAAAAGTGTTGGTTCAGAACAGTGACATCAGAATGTTGGCATGCGCAAGAGACACTCGCGGTCGTACTGTTCAGAGCAGTGGTTGGCATGCACAAGAGACAACCGTAGTCGTACTGTTCAGAGAAAGGTACACTCAGACTTCCCTGCAGAGTGGGTGGTGGCAGCTGCTTTTGTGGACAAGTTGGTTTAAGATGGAAAAACCCACTGCTGAGGGAACAAAAACATTTCAGTTGTTCAAGAGCGAAAGAGTGAGTTACCTCCTTTCTCCTCCATTTCTCTCCTTCACGCTGCGTTTCAGGCATCCTCAAGCACCAGTACGACGTCTGCCCTTAGAGCACCTGGGAAGTTCTCTGCAAGTCCTTCAAACCAGACGCAAAAACAGAGCCAAGGCGTTCTTTAGGCTTCGTTGGATTTCGGAGCTCCTGGTGTTTGCGCAAGTCCAGGTAAGGGAAGCTAGCCTCCATTTTCAATACAAGTCGTAGTTTAGCTATTTCGGAAGTGAGGGCGACGAGGTCGCCGGTTTCGTTTTTCATCTTCGTGAATGCTCTGTTCTGTGTGTTTTTGAGCGACGTGGTCGCCGGTTTTTAAATACAAACTTCGAAATACCCTGTTTTTGAACCAGGTCGCCGGTTTGGGCGATGTTTGCGAACTCCCTGTTTTTGGTGTTACTTTGAACTGTTGAAGCTTAAAGGTGATCTTCGAAAATCTGAATCTTTGAAACGAATGTTGCTGTGACTTGAATCATTTATTTAAGTGGTATGATGTCTTGGGTGTTGTGAATGTGGGATCGAGGCATAGTATTTTCAGGAAAGAAAATACCGTGTAAGATCGTGTAGGATGTGCATTGATCGGTGATTCCTAAGGGGATATCCTGACTCTGCTGAGGTAATGGAATCACATAGAGGAAGTTACTCAGTTGGTGAGAGTCGAAGGAGGTTCATATGAATGGGTGACTCGTGTGAAAAAGAACGAGCTCGGCCTGTTCTATGGATTAACCCTGTCATACTGTGAGAATGATGAACTTGAGATCGAGATTTGTGTTGATGCGCATAGCTGGGAAACATTACAGCTGTTTAGTATGACAGGTGCAGATCTCTGAGTCTAATCAATGCATGAGTCTTCCGAAAGTAGTGTCAAGTGTCTTGTGTGCTGAGTCAGTGGTGGTCTGACATGTGAAATGAGGAACTTGAAATTGATAGACACTTGATGCAGTTTGTGAAATAGAATGACTCTTGAAAATATTGTGAAATGTGTGATTTCTGGGCGATCAGGTGAAGGGTATGAGAAACTTGATAGTGATACGTGAATATCTTGAAATTGTTTACCTTGATTTTAATTTAATTATCCTTATTTAAACTCTCCTTAAAATATCTAGCTTACCCTGCGTGTTCTGCTCGTTGGCTGTCTTTCTCTTAAAACTGTGATGATTGTGTATAACTTACACGGGAGCAGATGATCTTCCAGGAAGCAGAGCTCCCTAGTGAGTGGTCGCCGAGGAAGAGATCGCCGGTTTCTATCTCTTGGTGGTGATCGCCGGTTTTATGTCCTGCTAGCAGATCGCCTGTTTTGGGGCCTTCTGTTACCAGATCGCCGGTTCATGTATGGAGACCGCCGGTCTTGTTGTATTTGATTGAATTTCGTTAAATTTTGAAAACATTTGACTGGTTATGTATTAAACTCCCTAAGAGGAGCAACTTCATTACTTATATATATATTATCATGTACTCTTCAATATTATTTGTGTACCTTTATTTTCATTATACATGTATGTATGATTTTATTTTGGCGGGATGTTACATTAATGGTATCAGAGCAGTTCGTCCTTAGGATGACCTGAGGGCTGTGGATCCATTGTGTTTCTTCTGCTCATAAAATCTATTTGAGTTTTAAATAACAACTATAGTGAAAGGTTTTCAAAACGTTTTTGTATTAAAATTTTGTGTGTGCCTTAGTGAATGTATGCCCTAATTGAAAATCTTAGTATTAAGGATGAGAGGATCTTGATAAAGTAATGAGGGTGCACACTCATAACTGGATCGAGATGATTCTCAATCTTAATTCCAGAGGTTTGATGTTTAGCCTACATTGAATTCTGGTGTGATTTATTGAGTGTCCTTGTAATTGACTGAAAGTGGCTGTTTGTATTGATGATTGTACACCAGGAACTGTTCTGGTGTTTTGCTTGAAGTTATAAGTATTATGATTCTGTTGATGAACTCAAATTCTTAATGATTTTGAGATGCTGACCTTTGTAAGGTCTAGATGTTACCTCCTGAATGAATTGATTTCTTATCGATCTCATTCTTGCAGTCGTAGGGAATATAGAAAACCTATAGTTTCAAAATCTGAGAACGAAGAAAGATGGCACGTAGACCTTCTACCCCTCCCCAACCTTCTTCGGAGATGAGCCAGATTGCTAAGGCCATTGAGATGATGGCAACTGCCATTCAACAGCAGAATGCAGCGATGGCACAGAACCATCAAGCTACAATGCACCACTGGGAAACTGCTCGATCTGCGGAAACAAACTCCCACGTCGGTCAGCCTCAAGAACAGATGGGACTGACCGAGTTCATGCGACACAACCCACCCAAGTTCAGTGGGAATGCTACCCCTGATCAGGCAGATCAGTGGGTCAGAGAGTTGGAGAAAATCTTTAGGGCGACCTCCTGCCCTGAAGAGAAGAAACTGTGGTTTGCCACCTATCTACTAACTGGAGAAGCTGAGTTCTGGTGGATGGGAGCTCAGCAGATGATGGAGGCCCGAGAGGATGTATTGGATTGGGAGAGCTTCAGGGTGAGGTTCTTGGAGAAATACTTCCCAGACAGCGCCAAGTTTGCGAGGGAAGCTGAGTTCCTAAAGTTGGAGCAGGGGGATATGTCAGTAAACGCCTATGCTGCTCGGTTTGAGTACCTCGCCCGGTTCTATACCCAGGCGACCTCCGAGGCCTGGAGGTGTAGGAAGTTCGAAGAGGGGCTGAAGCATGGGCTGAAGAAGACCATAGCCCCGATGTGCATCAGGGAATTTCACGCCTTAGTAGAAAAGGCGAAGATGGTGGAGACCCTGGAAAAGGGTGATTCTCGGGTGATCAGGTCACACCCCGGAGGTCCTTCCAGTGGGAAAGCTAAGGCACAGCACCCACAAAGCAAGCCCTATGCGAGACCTCCACCACATCGGGCAGGAGCAGCACCTCCCCAGTTTCAGCAGCAACAACCTTGGAAACCCAAGTGTCTCCATTGTGGTGGACCACACGCCTCCAATGCATGCTTCAAGAAGACTTCAGAGAGGAGATGTTTTGTCTGCCAAAAGACAGGGCACGTTGCTAGAGAGTGCCCTAGCAGGAATGGGGTGACCCAACCCAGTGGCTCCCAGCAGATGAGAAACGAAGGCAGCAGACCTCAGGCAACAGGGAGAGTGTTTGCCATGTCTGGAACAGAGGCATCTCAGTCAGGTAACCTCATCCAAGGTGTTTGTTTTATTGCTGGTAGAGGTGTAAAAGCTTTGTTTGATTCTGGAGCGACACACTCCTTTGTGTCAAACCTGTGTGTAGCCGAGTTGGGCCTCCTAGTGAAGGAATTACCTTTCGAACTGTTGGTCTCTACACCTGCGTCAGGACAGGTGTTGACCTCTACAGTTTGCCCCGAATGTCCAGTGATAGTAGAGGGACGCAGATTCAAAGTGAACTTGATCTGCCTACCTCTTCAGGACCTGGATGTTATCCTGGGAATGGATTGGTTAGCTGCCAATCACGTTCTCATAGACTGCGGTAGGCAGAAGGTAGCGTTTCCAGACCTCCCAGAGTCAGATGTGATATCTGCTCAGCAAGGGCAGTCAGAGTTGGAAGAAGGGGCGAGGTGCTTCGTGATGCTAGCTCGGTTGGAGGTGAAGAATGAAGGGGACGTAAGCAGAATACACGTGGTGAAAGATTTCACGGATGTATTTCCAGAAGAGGTACCTGGGTTACCCCCTAAGAGAGAAGTGGAATTCTCTATTGATTTGGTACCTGGGGCTGGACCAGTGTCTATGGCGCCCTACAGGATGGCACCAGCCGAGTTGGTGGAATTAAAGAAGCAAGTGGAAGAGTTGCTGGAGAAACAATTCATCAGACCCAGTGTATCTCCATGGGGAGCTCCAGTGCTCCTAGTCAAGAAGAAGGATGGAGGGTCTCGGTTGTGTATAGACTACAGGCAGTTGAACAAGTTGACCATTAAGAACAAGTACCCCCTACCTAGGATTGATGATTTGATGGATCAAATACATGGGGCCTCGGTGTTCTCCAAGATTGATCTGAGATCGGGGTACCACCAAATTTTGGTAAAAGGTGAAGATGTTCAAAA